>CM028132.1:553997500-555458750 GCA_016271365.2 Neoceratodus forsteri
CCCCACTTGGGGTGGAGGGGAGCCCAGAGTATGAGGGGCAGGTTGCTGGAGCCTGGTGAGCCCGCTCATGGGTCCAGGGATGCCTGGCAGCAAAACTATAAATAAAATAACCCTTGATCATTAGCTTGTTCTGAAAGAAAATCAATCTGTGATCAGTTAAGTTTCAGTATTTTCATATGTTTAACCCCCTTATGTCCTTCAGTCTCTTGTTGCCACTGTTTCTTCAGGTGTTGTCTTTCTTTTCTGGACTTCTGGATCTTGGAGCTGTGCTCAAACAAGTCCGAATCAAAATCCGCGGAAGGAAGAGTCCCCACCATTCGAGATTTTCTTTGCCTGAGCTCTTGTCACCACAGCTGCTGAAACATAAGGATTTACTCCCTCTTTGATTAACTCGGTAAATCCTGGAAAGTCATTTCCACTCACAGGTACAGGTAACTTGGGTACAATTGGAATCCCGGGTACTTTCATTTGGTGCGACACCCCATTCTTGGTTTCCTCTCTGCAGCAGGCCTGGTCTCGTCTGCCATAAACTGGCTTAATTCATACCTCACCTGAAGGACACAGTCGGTACGAATCTCAGATTCTGCCTCACCCCCACTTCCTGTCTACACTGGTGTCCCCCAGGGCTCAGTGCTAGGTCCCCTGCTCTTTTTCCATCTTTATCAATGACCTGCCTACAGCCTGCTCCACCTCCTCCATCCATATGTACGCCAGTGACACTGTCTTGTACAGCTCCGGTAGTAACCCTGCAGCTGTGGAAACCAGCTTTTACAGCACGACTTATTTATTTTATTACATTTTGGTGACCGGGTAGGCCCACTGGGCCCCAAAGGTCCCTTTTCCAGGGGCGACCCGGGATAACAATACTAGTAAGATGCAGAAAGAGCAAAAAAGAGAACTTTTGTATACATTATTTGTTACAACATGAGGAAGTTACAGGACACAGTGGGTACAGGCATGGTTATCATCATGACAGTTTGAGTAGATAATTTCTGCATGTAGTTTAATTCAGAAGGTAGCATATGACCTCAGGTGAGGACAGTTAGAGGTGGGTAGTAGGTAGGCATTTGCTAGTAGGTGTGTTGGGAGGAGGGAGTGCCTAAAGAGCCTTATGAACCGTGGCAGTGGCATGAGCTTGAGGTCATCGTATGGGACTTGAGCCTGGTGTGGAAGTTAATGAGTGAGGAGGCATCTTGGACAGAGGGAGGGAGCTTGTTCCATTGGCAAGGTGCTTGGGAGGAAAAGGACCAACCTTGGCATTTGTCCTTACCCTAGGGACTTCTAGTAGTGTTCTTGCTGAAGTCCTTAGGTTCCTTGGTTGTGCTTGAGAGTTACGGTCTTGGAAATACTAGGCGGAGCGTGGGATTTGAGAAGCTTGTAGGCCTGGGCAAGCAGGGATATTGGAGGCGAGCAACCAATGTAGGCCAGCTGAGCTGGGCTAGAGTGTCGCAGTGGTGACATTGTGGGTGATCTTGAGTAGCGAAGCAAGCTATTTTATTATACAAGGTTTACATCCTGGTTATCTCTTGCTTTTCCATGCCCTGTATTATTGGGGCCGAAAAGGTCAGGGTAGGAAGCAGGACACTAGCGGCAGTGGAGAGCCTGTCCTCAGGGATGAGCTGGTCCCCAAGTCTGTACAAGGTACCGAGTTTGTGATGCAGGGTCCTTGTGACCTGGTCTACGTGTTCCTTGTAATTGATATTCTGGTCAAATGTTAGGCTTAGGTATTTAAGGGAGGGAACTACATTAATGTCTTTGCCAGAGAGTGTGGTTAAGCGGAGGAAGGAGGACCTGTCAAGTCCTAGGGATCCTGGACCGAATAGCATTGCCTTGGTCTTGTCAGCATTGAGTACCATTCTGTTCTCACATAGCCAAGTCTCTAGGGATGTGAGATCCTTTTGGAGGATAGGGCCTAGAGTGTAGCTACATCGCTCATGGGATGGAAGATGACAGTGTCATCTGCATACTGTATGACCGAGCTCTCCCCGCAGAAGGAGCTTAGTTCGTTAGTAAACAGGGAAAATAGTAGGGGGCCTAGTATAGATCCCTGAGGTACACCCTGTTTTAGGGGTAGCGGGTCGGACTTGACTCCTTTCCATGTGACCCTCTGAGCCCGGCCTGATAAGTAGCTCCCAAACCACTTGAGGGCATGGGTGTCAAGGCCTGTATTTTGCAGCTTTTGTAGCAGCAGGTTGTAGTCGGGTCGAATGCCTTGGATAAGTCAATAAAGACTGCCCCAGTGGTATCCTTTGTCAACTGCCCTGAGCACTCGTCCGACAAGTTGATGAGGCAGTATCTGTTCCATGGTTTGTTCTGAATCTGTGTTGGGAGGGGGCAAGGAGCAGGTGTGCTTCCATGTAGTCTCTGAGTTGATTGTAGATCATCCTTTCTTGCACCTTGGCAAGTGAGCAGAGGAGGGAGATAGGCCTATAGTTATTTAGTTTATCCCTGAGTCCCCCTTTGTGGATAGGTATGACATTAGTGTGTTTCCACTGGTCAGGGACTGCTCCTTCCCTTGGTGATCTGTTGAGGAGCATGGTTATGGGCCAGGATAAGGAGGTAGCACCTGCCTTGAGAAGCCAGGGGTTGATCTCATCAGGTCCCCCGACCCTTTGGGTTTCAAGTTCCTTAGGAGGGTAAGGACTTCAGTCCGTTTGGCCAGTCTCGGGTGAAAGAGGGGTAGCTCCGTGTGGGGTGCTTCAGCTGAGCCTGCGGGGGAGGTTGGGGAGGGGACTGGCATGTATTATAGGCCTGACTTCAACCAGGTTCAGCGCCAGAGCACAGGTACAAGCAATTACAAGGACTACAAACTTGGTGCTGGGGACAGCATTAAGTTTGTAGTCCTTCTAAACACTTGTACCTATGCTCTGGAGCTTAATTTATCTTGCACTAAATGATTCTTTGAAAACTATTTGGTTTCTGCATCTTGACTGGTTCCTGTGTGTGCGCACTGTTAACCCTGGTCGTTCAGCTTTGGTTGACCTCACACCAGCTCTCCCTCAATGCCAAGAAGACTGTCTCTATGACCTTCGGCACCAGGCAGAGACTCTCTAGGCTTTCTGGCATGCCCACCTTCCACACTCTAGATGGGACAATCCTTGAGGACACATCCTCATTTAGATACCTTTGGGTTTGGCTAGATCAACACCTCATCTTCTCTGTACACCGCCACTCTGAAGAAACTGCGCCCTGTACAGGAACCATAGTTGCATCCCTCTGACTGCGAGGTGCAAACTTGTCCAGAAGATGATGCTCCCCATTTTCGACTACTGCAATGTAGTCTATGGTGCTGCTCCCAAATCTTCCCTGACCAAATAGGACTCTTAACTCCTTCTGCCGCTTTGCCCTTGACGCCCCCTCTTGTACTCTTCGCTGTGACCTCTGTCATGCTATAGTCTTCCCCTCCACTGTCCCAACTCTCCCACTGTGCCAAACTGACCTCCAAATTCCAGCTTGGAGAACTTCCTCCTTGCCTCATCTTCCCTTACTACCCCTCTCCCTGTTCTTCATTCCTTTATCTACTGACACATGCACCCTGTTGGTCCCATGCCAGCCTATTCTCAGCCAGACTGGCTTTTCCCACCGCTTTCTACTGAATATGCCCCCCAAAAAAATATGTGTCACTTCTCCACCTGCACCCTTGGTACCACACTACACAACTTTCTCTCTTCCAGCTGTACCTGCTTTAATCCTACCTAACTGCCTCTCAACCCTGTTGTGCTCACCAGCACCCAGACCCCTTGCAGGGTTCTTGCATCCTGAAGGGGAAACTTGTTTTGGTGGGTTACCTCTAAGCTTCCTTAAATTTCATTGTCCTTGTCTTGCTGCCAGTTCCTGCCCCCCCCCGCAGGGTTCTCAACATCCTGGAGTGGAACTAGGCCTCGGGAGTCTTCCCTTCCTCCCTCCACTCCTCCTTACAGCTCATCTTAAGCTTACCTCCACTACCCTTTCCAGCACATCTGAGCTTCATCTCTCACTACTCTATTATTGGTAATTGCCCCCTCCCACCCATGTTTGCCCTTAGCACTTGTTTGTTGCCTATGAGCATAGCACTCTGAACATCATGGCACTACGATTGCATTGTTGCATTACTGTCTGTGGGGTGTACTGTATCATGTTAGTCTACCCACTGGTTGTATCAATTTTATCAAGCTGTAATATTGTCTGTTCCTACTTTTTATTTGTAATCTGTTTTGAAATCCTTATTGTACCCCCCACCCGGTTGCAAAGTGAGATGAGCAACTTGCTGTTTGGTGTGCCTTTCAATAAATAGTCTGTCTGTTACTTAGCTGGTGTGATAGTATCGGGGTTGTCCATGGATGCGAGATACCTGTACTGGTCCTTTTAGACATTGTTTTTTCAGCACTTCAATATGCACTAGTCTGTCTGCTTCCTGAATCTGGCCATTCAGTCTTATCCCCCACTTTCACATCTGTTACGTACTTGCCCCAGTTTGCTAAGGACAAATCTGCTCCAGTATCAGTCTTCTTACTACGGCAATTTCTTGTAATATTTATTTATTTTTTTTAGTTTTTGACCGGGTAAGTGCACTGGACAAATTCTGTCCATTTTCAGGCATGGGAGGGGGATACAGATAAATGCCAACTGACCTTGAACCAGATTAAGCTGTTGGTGGTATTTTTAGTGCATGGGGGAAATTTGGCCAGGGCACCAGGGAAATTCCCCTACTGGCTGCTGCGTGGCCAGTATGCAGGAGTCTTTTTCTGGAGACGGATGTCGGGAGTGCAGGGGAGCAGGCCTCCTCCCTGTGCTTCAACTTCTAGGGCCGTGGAGGAGGAATGTGTGGTGGCTGAGGTCGCTGATGGCGACAATTATTGAAGCGGGAGGAACGAGTTGACGGGCTTCTTCTGGGCAAAGAGAAATGGATGGATTATCACAAAGCAGTACCTTGCAAGCCTCTTTGAGGTTGAAGCGGTCCGCTTTGCTGCAGGAAATTTGCATCTGGATACAGAGCTTGCAGCGCTCCCTGAGGCATCTTGAGGGCTTCCCTGTGTTGGAGCAGTGAGGTCTGTTAAGCCCCTGTTGGCCTAGAAGGTTCTGCATCATTTTCTAGTGCTTCTGCTATGTCGAACTGTTGTGCTGGGGCTGGCAGTTTACAGAGTGCTCCCTCAGTGTGCCCACAGCCCCAGCGTGTTTCTTTGGATTCCCCTGCGAGGCAGGCAAGCAAACAACGCCTGGGGTATGGGACAGTATGAGGTAAGCCTACTGGAAGTCGGCAGGAGCTGTCAAAATCTGTGACTTTGGAGCCTGAAGTATTTTTATTTCCTCCTTCTAAAGCGCCAGGCTGGAGTAAAGGACAAGGGACTTTAATGCCTGGGGGCATTTTTCTGGGGAAGGCCTTTCTAATGCACCCAAGGATTGTGGTCAGGGGGCGCCTTGGTCCCCCGAGAAGGCCTTAAGGAACGCTGGTTGGCAGCATAGAGATGGTGGTACTTGAACTTTGGACTCCCAGGATCCAACTTATCTGGCTATGCTGCAAAAGGCAGTGGCTTCTGTGGCCACCAACATTGTTCTGAGCTCTAACGATCCCCGGGGTGTCATTTCTGAAGGGGTTTTGACTGAGGGAACTGTAGCGAGTGTGCTACCTACTGTTTTGCAATCTCGTACTGCTTTTAGGGGAGGTTTCTACTGTTTCTGATATGATTGCTGACCAAAATGTTGGTTGTTATCCTGTTCCTGCTATTTCTGTGCCCCTTGAACCTGAGGTTCCTTTCTGGATGGGGCCTGCCCCTCCCCTGCTAGATGCTATAGAGGAGGATCCTGTCCGGCCAGTTGGTTTTAAACTAGCTGATTTATTTTCAACTAAGGGAGAACCGGCACCTAGATGGAATGCTGTCTGATTGTTATATAAGGGGAGGGCTTGTGGATCCCCCTAATAGGCTTTATGTGGCTAAAACGTTACTTAAAGGATCGATGAAATTTTACTCTTCGGAGATTTTTGCCCTTATTAGTTTGGGTAATCATAATTTTGACATTACTTTTAAACAGGTTTCCAGTTTAGATAGATTTTGGGCACAGTATGCGGCCTGCCAGGCCTCTCCCACTTGGTCCCCCTTTCAAGCTATTCTTTTGACTAAACCCGCTGTTAGAAATATTACTATCATGTTTAAAAACGAAGGAGTTAACGTGGAAGATATTTTATTCTGGTTGAGACAACGGTGTAGGTACTAACAAACCTACCCCACATTAGATAGTGAGACAAATCTGGGATGGGGATGGAAGTTACAGTAAATTGTATTCTACAAATGCTGGACCTAGTCATTTATCCAGTTTTTGTTTTTGTTTTTTTTTTTTTATCTGGGGAAAGATAAAGGTCTCTTTCTATGTGGGACAGCCTAAATCTTGTTTTAAATGTGGCTCTCGTGTCCACTTTAGTTCAGCCTGTGATACTGTGAAATGTAGTCATTGTTTTGAATTTGGACATAATTCTAGTGCCTGTCTGAATCTCTTTAAATGTAATCTTTGTGAACGTACAGGTCATGCCTATGTCGTTGCCCTTGGGCAACGTAATAGTAAATGGAGTCCACTCTGAAGAAAGGAGGGTTACTAGTGGGGTACCGCAGGGTTCAGTATTAGGACCGGTCCTCTTCAATGTCTTTATAAGCGACATTGCAGAGGGACTGGAAGGAAAAGTATGTCTCTTTGCAGATGACACAAAGATCTGCAACAGAGTTGATGCACAGGGTGGGGTGGAAAGGATGAGAAGGGACTTGGCAAGGTTAGAGGAATGGTCAAATGTATGGCAGCTTAGATTCGGTGCTAAGTGCAAGGTAATGCACCTGGGAAACAAAAACCCAGGGGAAGAGTACACAATGGGGGGTGAGATACTAACAACAACAAAAACGGAAAGGGACCTGGGGGTAGTCATATCAGATGACCTAAAGGTGGGCAAGCAATGTGAGGGCAGCAAGGAGGGCTGGGGGGATACTGGGATGCATAGGGAGAGGCATCACCAGTAGAAAACTGGAAGTTATTATCCCTCTGTACAGACAGCTGGTGAGACCCCATCTGGAGTACTGCGTGCAGTTCTGGAGACCCAATCTCTGCAAAGACATAGACAGGATGGAAGCTGTCCAGAGGAGGGCAACTAAAATGGTGCAGGGTCTGCACCGGGAGACATATGAAGAGAGACTTAAGGAACTTAATATGTATAGCCTCGAGGAAAGGAGGGAGAGGGGACATGATGGAAACTTTCAAGCACTTTGTTGATTCCCTTGAGGTACAAGAGGGTAGCATCTTTCAAAAAGAAGGTGTGCAAGAACAAGGGGGCACAATTTGAAGATGGGGGGGGCGCGGCTCAGAGGTAATTTAAGGAAGTATTTTTTCAAGAGAAGGTTGTGGATGCATGGAATGGCCTTCCGGAGGAGGTTGTGGAGTCAAAAACAGTGGTGGAATTCAAGCATGCATGGGACAGTCATAAGGCAATTCTAGGGGGTGGGGGTAGGAAGAAGTAGGCTGCTGGTTAACTAGGATCTGCAGCTTACCTATTAAGTAGGGAAATGGGCAGACTGGGTGGGCCAAGCAGTCCTTATCTGCCGTCAAATTCTGTCACATAATAGGGAAGATTGTCCTTCACATGAAGGTCTAATTTCAATGGCGCAGCAAGCACAGGCTAAAATTATTGCAGCCCGGGACTTGAAAATCGGCATGCTTTCCTCAGCATCTGAGGGGTTAGCTACGGGGTCTGAGGAGGTTGTTATTCAGGACACTTTGGTCGCCCCTCTTCCTTTGCCATTAGATCAGCCTGCTGTTAGCATTTCACTCCCTGTCTCTGAGGTTACTGTCATAGAGGAAGGGTCATGTGTGGTTGTTGGTGACATGCGCGGGCGCCCCCCCCCCCTTCGGCAGTCTACTTCTGGTGTAGAGGCATCTGGTTTTGTTCAAATCCCACATAAACGGACTAGGAAAGGTTTGGCCATTGCTGGTCAGGGTAAGGAGGCCAGAGTCCGTACTTGGCAGTCTGGCAACAAATTTGCAGTTTTGGCTACTGACCTATCTGATAGAGATTCAGGGGGGGAAGATATGGATACTTTGTCTATCCGATCTAATCACGGATACTGAGGGTGGCGGGACTTGGATCCTATTGCTAAACGGACCCGACAAAGTCGTAGGAGTAAATCCCCATAGGCACTTGAATGGCTTCTTTATCTGTTTTTACTTTAAATGTCAACAGCATCAAAGGTCATAGAAAGCTGGGTGTGTGTTAACTTTACAGGACTTTAAGTGTGATATTGTTTGTCTAGTGGATACTGATTGAAATCACATCAGGAACTGCAACAAGTTTCGGCATGGACCCATGGTCCGTCATTTTGGTCATCAGATACCGATAAGTGTGATGGTATTGGGATTCTGTTTTCTAACTCTGCTTTTCATGTGTCTCAGTTGGTGGATATTTAACCTGGTAGGGCATTATTGTTGGATTTTACTTATTCATTTGAGAGATTTAGGATAATTGTCGTTTGTTCCTCAGACAAAAGCACAGTGGGTGTCCCTTTTTCATTTAATTAGGCCCTTTCTGCATACTTCCAGGTTGCTCTTGTTGGTAGGCGAATTTTTAATTGTGGTTTACACCAAAGGGTAGGGATTTATGAAGCCCCAAATTATTCTGTGATTCTGTTGCATTGAAGGATATTATCACCACTGCCTAGCTAGTAGATGCTTACCGGTTTTGTCATGAGGCTGGGGGGGTTCACCTTTTTTAAGGTACCTTTAAAGATGCTTATTGATTTTGCTTTTGTCTAAAGTTTTGAAGATTATTTCATGTCAGGCCGGTGGGTGTCGAGTTTTCCGATCATGCGGCCCTTAGAGTGTCCTTTTCGTGGAACAAAACCCAGGTGTAAAAAAATTTAAAATGGATGGAAGCTCAATGATTCCCTTTTGGAGGATCCTCACCTTCTGAAATTATGGCAGAGGGAATGGGCTGCTAGGCTCTCTGTGGCCGACATCTATGAGGAAACATGTGAATGGTGGGAAGATTCTAAAATTTGATGGAGGCAGATTTTTCAGGGGAAAGCTGCAGCAAATCAGATAGCTCAATACTTAAAATATTTAGCATTACGGCAACAATTGCAGTATCTGATTTCTTTATCTGATACTACTAAAAATGATTATAGTGATCAAATTGCGGTGGTTTGTACACAAATGAAAACCTTGCAATATGATCAGACTATTCTTTGGGACAGGAGGCTAGATTTGGGACTCGGGTGACCAAGGAGGGTTGGACCATTTAAGGCCTGTAAAGGACGAGTGGAGTCTAAGTTTATTCAGACTTTAAGGTCGCCCTCTGGTGACTTGGTTACAGATCCAGAGGCATTGGTTCAGGTTGTGGAACATGTCCTCACCATGTTAGGTAGTCTACCTGTTTGTGAGGTCGGTTGACTCCTTTCTGGACTCTTGCACCTCCCTTTGCTCTTTTCGGCTGAGCAGGGTATGTTGTTGGGAGATATTGTAGCCTCTGAGGTGGCTCAGGCCATTGGTAGTTTAAATTCAAATTCAGCACCAGGATCAGATGGCCTTACTGCCCATTTTTATAAAACCTTCAAGGAGGATTTAGTTCCTGCTTTAACTTTATTTAATGACATGTTGACTATAGCCTCTTTTTACAAAGTCCATGAAGGAAGCCATTTTGGTCCTAATTTTTAAAAAAGGGGATAGGGCTGATTTGCATAATTGGAGACCACTGAGCTTATTGAATATGGATTATAAAATCCTGGCTAAAAGTTTGTTGGCTAGATTACTTAAAATTGCTGATTGTCCAAGTCCAGCTCAGACTTGTGGCATTCCGGGTAGATGCCAACATGATGATTTGATTCTGCTGAGAGAATTATTTGTCCTTGGTGAAAAAGGCCCAGTTACTGGCTGGGTCTTGGGTTTGGACCAAGAGAAGGCCTTCGATAGGGTCTCCCAAGACTTCCTATTTTCTGTGATTCGGGCCTTTGGGATTCCTGTTAAGTTTCTCTCTTGGCTTAAGACTCTCTATGATGGGGCCACCATCATTCCTAATGTGAATGGTTGGTTGGGGAATCCTGTGACTATGGTACGGGGGGTCCGACAAGGGTGCTCCTTAAGCCCTATTCTCTACAATTTTTGTATTGATATTTTGATTAGGGCAATTTCTTTGTCCTCGTATTTTGGGGCTGGGGGTTCCTCCATCGGATCCCACCAAAATTTTGGCTTATGCTGATGATTTGGTCTTGACTGTGGACATCTTTACAGAGGAGGCGGTGTTGGTACAGGTCCTCCAATCGTATTCCTCAGTTTCAGGATCTTGTCTTAATTTTAGGAAAAGTGTTGGAGTACCCATTGGTCACCTCGTTCTTCCACAGACTGGTACTTATGCGGGGATCCCGATCTCTATAGCTCCCTTTAAGTGTTTGGGTATTTTTTTGGAACAGGGGATATGCACTCTTATAATTGGCAGATTGCTTTGGGGAGGGCCGAAGGTCTTGTTTCAGGATGGAAACAGTACTAGATTGGTAAAAAGAAAAGGGTTGTGTTGCTCAAGACTTTGGTGATTCCCATTTTTTTGTATCTTTGTGTTTCCCCCACCTCTGGCCTTTTTTACCAGACTATATGGAATTTTTTTAAGGGTTTTGAGGGTCCCAATAAACCCAGTGAAGCGTAGTATAACTTATAGACCACTCAAGGAGGGTGGGGTTGGGATGATCCACCCTGTTGCTTTTTTTTTTTTTTTTTTATAGTTTATTTTTTAATTATAATTTTGGGAAAGCATTGAAACCAGGGGAGGTGGTTTGGAAACCTTTTGTTGAAATGATTGTTACCTGCCTTCAACTTGGGAATTGGGGGTTGGGTTTTTCGGAAATTCCCCGTATGGGAAGGAAGCTCTTAAGGTGGCCTTGTCCTGGGTTTTTTCCCCACAGGATTTTGTGTTTTGTCTCGTCCTATGCTTTGACAAAATTTGGAGGAGGGGGCGCGGACGAGGTGATTTCCTTTTGCCCCCAAATTGCTTTGAATGGATTCTCCAGCAACTCGGTAATCCCAGTCTACCCCCCTATGTTTGGGTTATGGTCTGGTTGGATAATTCTGGACGTCTAAGTGTCAAGGTAACCATAAACACAAAGCATTGGATGCTCGATAATGCCCAAGGGATCTTTGTCAGGGTATTTAGAAACTCAACAGCATCTTTTTAGAATGCCCTTTGCTCTTACTTTTTGGACTTTGTTAGCAGGCTTGTGGTCTGAACCTTTGTTACATTTATCTTATGAACCCTTATGTTCTGTACACATGGTGCTTTATGCCAAAAATATCATGCAGACACTTTATTGTTTTTGCTTTGATTCATTATTTATGGCAGGCTAGATGTATGTTGGTCTTGCATCAGAAAGTGATTTCTGTACAAGAAGTGATTGAGAATATTAGAACTGCTATTCGTTTAGTTAAATTGCATGATTTTAAGGTCCTGACAGGGTCACAATTTTTTCGTTTATGGCACAATTGCGATCGTTTTTCTATTAATTTTCTTTTGCATCTTTCTTTTAGGTGTTTTTTTTACTGTTTTTTGCCTGGTTATTGATGTATAGGATATTTCTTTTGTAATGAAGTCCAACCTTTCTCAATAAAATTCCCCTACTCTTTTCAATAAATGCCATGGGATCTTTAACATCCACCTGAACTACCACCAGAACAGGCAGATGGGACCTCAGTTTAATGTCTTATCTGAAAGACTGCACCTCAGGGGTTCAGCACCCCCCTCATGCTGCACTACAGTGTCAGTATTGGGATATTAACCCAAGTGCTTGGTGTGTGGATAGAACCCACAGCCTTCTGATATTCTCTCCTCTAGGGCCGGGAGGCTGCCTGCTGAGCCACGGACACTGAGATGACCTGGCTTATTACAGTTCTAGCAAATTAAGTCTTTGAATGCAGACTTGTTACCCCCACCAGAGTTCTTATCAGACTTGGAGTTTAAATGGAGGAATGTCTTACCAGTGCTTAGCTGTTACCTCAGTGCTGTGGCATGTCTGGCCATTTGGTAGTCTTCGGCCAAAGAAACTGCCTTTTTGCCGCTTTCTGGTCGGTGTTCTTTTACCTAAAGCTGCACATCTGTTGATAGGATATTGATGAATTGCTCCATGCAAATGTGTCAATCTGTAGGACTGTTTCCCTCTGGAGCCATTTTATCAGGAGTTCTGAGTCGGGCGAAGGCTTCTCGAGGATTGTCGACTGAGTTGTACTTCAGAGACTGAAATCTCTTCCTGTAGGTCTGTCCTGAGATGTACTACTTTTTCAGGATTGTGCTTTTCACCAGGTCATAGTTTTCTGACTGTGCTGTGTCCATAGCTGTAAGCAAGCTGAGCTTTCCCTGTCAGGTAAGGTACCAGTTTGATTGCCCATTGCTGCTTTGGCCACTGGAAGGCTGTGGCAGCCCTTTCAAAAGTTGTTGGGTATGCTTTGCTATAATCCAAGGGACACAACTTTGTAAGTTTAATGCATTTTAATTTGTGCCTTGTTGCCCTTCTGGACCAATGCCAGATCCTCCAGCTTTGATATCTTGCAAGGCATCCATCCATTGCTGCATGTGTTCTCCTCTTTGCTGCTCCTGTCGGTGCATCTCTCCTTTTCTCTGCCGTTTGAGTTGTTGCCTTAATTCTTTTCGCTGTTTCTCCATCTCTTTTGTTGTGTAGCCACCATTTGTAAAAGTCAGGCTTTCCGGTGCTATCTGCCTGTTTTAACTGGTGCTAGCTGTATAGTTTCTACTTGCACTTCTGTCTCTGCTAGTTTGGATGCCATTCTCTTGGTAACCACTCCTGGGCTTGCTGCTGCAAAATATACAGTTCTTCTATGCTTCCATGGTACCAGGTCTAAGACCCATGCACGGAACTCCTGGCTTAGAGTATGCATGGTGTAAATCTCACTTAGGCTGACACCATCTGTTGCCGAGACACAGGTCAGGAAGCATAGGAAAACCAAGAACCATTGTAAAATTCAGTGTTTTATTAACAAAGTAAAAAAAAAAAAATTTAGAATAACTATTTACAATGGCAGTACAAACATAAAGCAGAGTCCTTTTTCTTAATCTCAAATCTGTCTGTCATACAAAAAAAGTTGCAGTGTTTTGCAAAGTCTTTACAGGAGCTCATTAAGAAAACGGCATGCTTCCACAGTTAGTTTCAGCAGGTGCAGCAAAATGAATATTGTGACCCAGAACTGGTCCCTTGTTTACATCTCTACAAGGCTTAACAATTGGATCTCAGGTTAACTTGAATTCCAAATAGCTTTGCGATCATTTCAACAGTATAACTATATCCAGTTTCAAACAAATGGATCCCAGTGTCAATTACATTTCCACAAAATGATTCACATATATTTTTATACCAGCAGATATGCAAGGAGGGAAAAGACAGAACAGCAAGTGAGGGTAGAGATAGCGAGAGGCAGAGCATTGCAAGACCAGCGGGGTGATCAAGTCCTGGGTCTCGAGAGAATTTGGTTGCGCAACCAAACTGAAAAGACAGAAAAGGAGAGGATAGAACAGACCCTTGCATTGAACACTTTCTGCATAACTGTGACAAGGCCTTTTTCAACCCTGTCACATGGGGCAGATACTCTCTGGGCCAGAGGGTTGGATATGGTTAGTGGGGTCAGTTACTCTTTGAGCTGGGGGGGTTGGGTACAGTTATGGGGTGGATATTGTCTTGGCGAGAGGTTGGGTACAGTTGTGGGATGGTGCACTCTGAGGTGGAGGAGTTGGATATGGTTACAGGGTGGGTACTCTTGGCTGGGGGGGTTTGGGTATGGTTATGGGGCGGGTACTCTCTAGGCTGGGGAGTTATGGTTGTAGGTACTCTGGGCTGGGGTTTGGGTGCTGTTGCAGGACAGTTACTCTAGGCTGTGGGTTGGGTACAATTATTGGATGGGTACTCTCTGAATGGGGTTGGGGTACAGTTATGGGAAGATGCTCTCTGGGCTGGGGGAATGGGTACAGTTATAGTGAGTAATTTCTGAGGGATGGGTACAGTTGCAGGATGTGTACACTCTGTGCAGGGTGGCTTGTGTGTATGGTTGGAGTGCACTCTGTGCTGGGGTTTACATATGATTACAGGTGGTTACTCTGGGGGGCAATGGTTGCAGGGCGAGAGGGATCACCTCTAGAAAGGAGGCCCTCCTGACCTTGTATAGCTCACTGATGAGGCTGCACTCTGAGTACTGTGTACAGTACTGGTGCCCATACCTCAAGGATGTGAGATTACTGGAGGGGGTGCAGCATAGGGTTACAAAAATGATCATGGGGCTAGGAGACATGCCTTATGAGGAAAGATGATGAGGAATCTCAACATGTTCTCGCTGGAGGAGAGAAGGGAAAAGGGGGACATGGAGACCTTTAAATACTTGAAAGGCATAAACAAAGTCCGTGCGGGAGGATTGTTGCACATAAAGGGGGGGTAGGGTCACTAGGGGCATAGTCTGAAGTTTGAAGTAGTGCCTCATTTCCCTCCTGAACCTTCCCCCTTCAGAGTAGTGGCGGGATGGAACGCCAGAGGAGTTAATCGAACTGAGGATAGTGGAAAGCTTTAAGTGGGTTGGGATAGTCTGGGGCATGGTTAGTATGGACAAGAACACAATGGGGTGGGGACACAGAGAAGGGGGATGGAGAGATTGGGTGGGGGAGGCAGCTATGGGGGTATTAAACGTGCTGCTTAATCGGCAGAGTTGATGGGACCCAAGAGCCTTTCTCTGCCTGTAGTTTCATACGATAGGGTGGGTACATTCTGGGCTGGAGATGGTTGTGTACAGTTATGGGTACTCTGGGCTGTGGGTTGGGTCTGGCTACATGACGAGTGCTCTGGGCAGGGGTTGGGTACAGTTGCAGGGCAGGTACACTCTGGGCTGGGGGATTGGGTATAGTTATGGGTAGAGTACTCTCTGGGCGGGGGGGTGGTTATGGGATGGGCGGTGTGGGATAGAGTATGGTTATGGGGGTACGCTTGGGGTTGGAGGAATTGGATACAGTTAGGGGCAGTTACTCTGGGTTGGTTATGGTTACTGGGGGTACTCTCTGGGCTGGGGTTGGATATGGTTGGGGTGGTTACTCTTTGGGCTGGAGGTGGGACAGGTATGGTAATCTGAAGGATGCACTCTGGGCAGGATTTATTATTTGGATGTGGTTACAGGGTAGGTACACTCTGGGCTGGTTGGGTAGGGTTACAGGATGGCTACCTTTTCAGGGTTTGGTTATGGTTAGGGGGTGGTTACTGTCTCGGCTGGTGGTTGGATACGGTTATGAGATGGGTACTCTGAGCTGTGGGGTTAGGTTGGGGGTACGCTCCAAGATGGGGGTTGGATATGGTTGGGGTGGTTACATTTTGGGCTGTGGGTTGGGTATGGTTACAGGGCGGGTACACTCTGCTGCAGTGGGTTGGGTTTGATTATGGACGGGGTGCTCTTGACAGGGAGGGTGGGTACAGTTGTGGGATAGGTACTTGCTGGGGTGTAGGGGTTGAGTATGGTTACAGGATGTGTACTCTCTGGGCTGGGGTTGTAGAGTTACAGGATGGGTACTCTTGGTTGCGGTTTGTATGGTTACAGGACTGGTACACTCTGGGCTGTGGGGGCTGGGTATGGTTTTTAGAGCAGATGCTCTTTTTGGGTTGAGGGTTAGTTACTGCGTGGGTACATTGTGCTGCGGTGTTGAGTATGGTTACAGGATGGGTACTCTGCAGGCTTGAGGGCTGGGTACAGTTACAGGATGGTTACACTCGGGGAGGGAAGGGGGCGGCTTGGGAGTTTGCTACTATTAATCTGTGCTTAGGGGTTGGTTATGGGTAAACTCAATTTATTCGAAAGCAAAATTGAGAGAATCTCTTACAGTTGCATCCATCAGAACATGTATTCATACATATACACCTTACATACATAATTATAAAATTCACATACAATATAATTACAGTTAATTTAAAACAGCTGCGCACATGTCATATCTTTACCGAGTAATCGTTGAATACTCTGGGACAGTTGGGTATGGTTACAGGGTGGATACTCAGGTGGGTGGGCTTGGATTGGGTGCAGTCACAGGATGGGTACTCTTGGAGCTGGTGATGTTGGGTGTTATTGGGGGGGTGGATGCCCTCTGGGCTCGGGGAGTTGGGTACAGTTATGGGGCAGGTACACTCTGGGCCAGTGAGGTTGAGTACAGTTGCGAGATGGGTACTCTCTGGGCTGGAGATTTTAGATGGGTACAGTTACAGCGTGGGTACTTTCTGGGATTTGAAGGTTGGGTACAGCTAAGATGAGGATACTCTCTGGGCTGGCTGGGTATGGTTATGGGTGGGGTACTGGGAGGGTGGGTACAGTTAGAGGACTGATTCTCTGTTCTGGGGGGTTGGGGATGGATGCCCTCTGGGCTGGGGGATTTATTATTTATTTATTTAGATTTTGGTGACCAGGTAAGCCCTCTGAGACCAGAGATCCCTTTTTCAGGGGTGACCTGTGGTTGAGTACACCAACCACTTTACGTTGGGTGAGGATTCTAGTGGAATACAATCTTAGTTTAGAGTACATATGTAGTCAGTGGGGTACATTTAGACAAAGTTGGTAGAAACAGTTTCATTACATCAGGTCAACAGTGTTACTGGCATTAACTATAGGCAATCCAAGGAGAGAAGAGTATTGGGTACAATTATGATGGGTGCCCTTTGGGCTGGGCAGATAACTCTGGAATGCAGGAGCGGGGATAAGTTTCTTGTAAGCTATTTTACCAGAAAATGGACATTCTATTTGAACTGATGGAAACTGTTAACTGAACCAGCTCTTGTGCAACCAGCCAGGCTCCAGGGCCAGCCCACGGCCTCGCTGTGCAACCAGCTGGGCTCTAGGGCCAGTCCGTGGCCATGCTGTGCAACCAGTTGGGTTCCAGGGCCAGCTTGGCTACCTCTGCTTCCTGTGGCCATGCAGTTCTCCTTTTCCTGTAGTGCACAGATCTGTAGCATGCCAGGTATACTTGATATGAAATGAATTGGGTGTTTGGTTTCCAGGAGAGACCAGGTTGTTGTAGAGGCCACTCTGAGCAGGTGTTGCTGTGTGCAGGTATTAACTTAATTTTATATGTAGGGAATAGAAATAATTCCGGGAAAGGAAAAGAACAAAGTTACTGATTATTGCTCCTGTCCTTCTGTCCACAGATCGATGCGAGAGGCAGGCATCCACCCGCAGACCCCCAACAAGTACAAAAAGTATAGCCGAAGGTCATGGGACACCCAGATCAAGATATGGAGGCGCCCTGCATGACTGGGACCCCATATCTGAACTTCCTTCTTGTATGTAAAGTGATTGTTTACCACCCAAAAGCATGATGGGGCAGTTTATTTTATTGAAATCTAGGATTACAAATACCTTTGAGCAGGAACTGCTCAGTTAACCAAGGTTCTAACAAAGTGGTGTTTGGGGGGGCACATGGGGGTTGTGGTGGCTCGGTGGGTGGGTCTGGCACAAGGGAGTTGTGGGTGTGTTTTGCTGGGGGGGGCAGCAATCAATGTAACCAGCACAACAGTCTGCATTCAAAGAAAAAATGCATCCGGATGCTCTGTAAATAGTATCTTGCAATTTTATTATTGATCCCTGCACAAGCAAACTCTTCCGTCGTCTTTTTTTTTTTTTTTAAGGCCTTTTAGATGAGTACTGATTTCTTGTACCCCCTCAAAAGACAGCATGATTACGTAATTAATTTGAAACATGTATGTTTGTTTATTAGTATGGTGTATTTTATAAAAGAATTTCTCATGTTGGTATATCACTGATGTATAATGAAATTGCAAAAAACTATTCAACTAAATATATTGCAGCTGTTTAACAACATAGTACTGTACCTTTAATTCTTAAAAGATCTGTCAATGTTGAGTAAGGACACTTCCCCCTGCCAAAGGACTGCTTAAGACTGAAGCTCTGGGCCTATTAGTTCTCTAAACTTGCAATGTCTAGAGTTTAAGCCAAAGTACTAGCACCATTACAGAGCATCCATACACATTATTTCTTTGAATTCAGGCTTTTTGTTCTGATTTTGTGGGATGGCCACCCATTCTGCACTGCTTTTGTGTGTGAACCAGTGTAACCATCACAGAATGTTTGGGTATTTGAGTAGAATGCCGGGGGTGCTGGGCTATGTCCAGTTGGGGAAAAAGATGCTTGCCAAGCACCAGTGGAGAGAACTGGGTGTGGTAGATGGGGGCGCCTAACTCCAAGTTGCCATGCTACTCTCTCAATAACTTCACTTTGAGCCTACAATTGTATTTCTTTAATTTTAAAACTGCTGCCTTACAGAATGACCCGAGTGGGACCCAGTCACCTTGTGAATGACACCCCAGTGCTTCTACACCAAAAGATTCATCAGGGGACCAAAATAAAAGCAAATGCTTTTGTTTAAACTTTATTTTTATTCATTTTCAAAACATGAGCAAATGGGGCCAGCCCGGTGGCACTGAGGGTTGAGGTGCTGGATGCAACACCTTGCACCATGCCGGTGACCCGGGTTCGGGAACAAACCAAGATCGTCGGAGGTCTGCAGGGAAGGACTAGGATTGAGCATCCGCAAATGGCTCTCCTAGTCCTGGGGTGGTTTGGGGAAGCGCACCACGCTGCTGCGGCCCATGGGGATGCCTGGAGGCGCTGCAGACGCAGGTATCAGCAGAGGGGGAGCGTGGCGGACCTCTGCACATCAATGCATGCACATCCACACTCCATCGGGAACCTACTGGAGGAAAATGGCTGGGTGCGACCGAAGCAGCTTGATGGCCACACCCTGTGGTACCGGGAGGACTGTCATGGAATCATGCTTGGGGGGTCTGGAACTGACTCTGCTAGGTAGGGTATAGGGGAGCCCCCAGCGAGTCGGCGACAATTGGACACCCCTCTCATATGAGTGAGCTTGCTGATCTCCCGGTGGGCAGGGCCAGCGGCTGGATGCCCCCACCGGTAAGTCGCCGCAGCAGGCGTTGAACTGATGTGATGAAGAAAAAAAAATGAGCAAATAAGACATTACAATTGATGGTACCATCTAAACTGACACTACAATGAGTGATGGTCATCATTTGTTACATAGGATACAAGTCCAACAATTAATGATGCATCGTGTGGAGTACTATACGAGCTTACTTGAGATTAGGAAGCACTACCTGCTCCCCATCCATACAGGATACTCTGGATGCTAGCCACTCTAAAACTTGTAGAACATGAACGTACCCTTTATAATAAGGGAAACATTTAACAACCATGGTATGTTCAACTATTGATCTTACTTCGAGAGGGCTCTTGCAGTAGGTAATTACATATAGGACTGATGCCGGCAGGCGCCGGGACCCAATGGAAAAATTTCTAGCTACAGTCTCTGAGGACCACCCCACGTCAGGTGACTGGCGGCATCAGTACAGGACACTACAGGGCTATTTGTGACAGTAAATGCAGCAGGCAGCTTTCAAAAGGCACATATATTTTTTCCTTTGACTATAATGGGAAAATTAAAATTTGAATAAAATTTGAACGGATTAATATTTTGTTCACCAAATCTTCAAAGGTACATCAGTGATCCAGACTGCATCTTCCCTGAAGATTTCAGACCAGGTGGACAAATCATTTGGGCTGTAGCCCGGTTAAAGAAATGCGCAAAACACAGTTTGCATGTTTTTGTCACTCTAGAGCTCACAACTGCTCATCTGACTGTAATGCAACTTGCCAGATCAGAGATCTATTGTGCCACACCATGCATGCAACATTTCAGGCAAATCCGTCATATGGTTGCAAAGTTATTAAAGTGCAAAATTTGGGGTTTAACATAGAAGTGGCCAGGCAACCTAACTACAGCTGCACTACTGCAGCTATAATATATATATATATATATATATATATATATATATAGATAGATATATAGATAGATAGATATGAATATAGATATAAAATGGTAGCATTAAGTGCTACCATGTTAGTTAGTTGCTGAGTAGCACTTTAAGGTTAAAGGGTGACATTTTGCACCTTAATAACTTTGCCACTATTCAACGGATTTGTCTAAAATTTGCAGGCATGGTTGGGCATGGTAGATCTTGGGATCTGCCAACTTTGTACTTACTGGTCGGATATACTGTTGCGGAGTTATTAACAACAACTGAATGTAATTACATTTTTTGTGAATTCTTTGCTCGCCTACAGGTGGCACGGTTTGTGCGACTGGTCCAGAAACTTCAGGAAACGTGTGGCCGGGGTCCCCGATGTGCCTTTTGAAGATTTTGTGAAAAGATATTGAACGGTTCAAAAGTTATTCAAAAAATAAGTTCCCATTATAAGTCAATGGGAAAAGTTAACAAAAAGTTTAAAAGTGTCGCAAATGCACTTTTTAGTGTGGCAAATGGCCCTAGTAGTGTCGCAAATCTGCCATTTTGTTTTTAGTTATTGATCAGAAAAATGCTTGGCATTTAAAATTGGGACCCTGTAGGGTCACAGTTCTTTCTGTGTTCACCTAGTCGGACCCTGAGGATGCTAGCCATGTCTTTATCTTGGAGTTAAACATCCCAGAAATATGTTTTTCAAATTTCTGGAAACAGTAGTGTTGCAAAGTAGTGTCACACTTGCGATACTTTTGCAAATTTTTGCGAAAAGTGTCACAAATTGTGAAAGTACTTTTCCAGACTATGGCAAAATGACAGGAATTCTTTGCCACCCTGCCGCGAAAGAACAGTTTGGTCTTTTGGGCTGAAATTTGGAGGGAAAGCAGCCAACATCTCATAGATGTGCCTTTTCATGGTTTGGTGACAAAATATTGCACGGATGCCAAGTTATGATACTCCAAAGTTGGCATTTTCCCATAGACTAACAATGTGGCGTACGCCGTGCCTTTCCGGGCTCGTATCTCGAAAATGGTGCGAGATACGGAATTTTCATAGCAACAATGCGTAGCCCATTCAGTGAAAATGTAGCCAGGAAAATCATGAATCATGTGAATATTTTTTTCTACGTCATACGGTTACTGAGATGTAAGCAATTTAGTATTCCAACACCTCATTTTCGGCTCCAAGGCCCATTATTATGCATACATTCTTTGTACACACTGTGTTTCTGTATGCAGCTGTTGGGGAAAAACAGGGTATGCACTTCTGTTAATGTTACAGTTACTGTTTCCACTGGCGTTTGCTTACCCAATTGCGTTACAGTTCCCGTGCACTCCACCATGTGCATTACTCTTTGCGTTCTCGTTTGCGCTTGCGTTTGCGTTACTGTTACCATTTGTGTTTCCACTACGGTTTGTGTTTGCATTTTGGTTTGCATCACCGTGTGCATTGCCATTTGCGTTTATGACAGCCCTTTCATTTGTGTTTGCATTTGTCTTTTGTTTTGTGTCTTCGTTGCTGTTACTGTTACCATTTGCGTTTCCTATTGCGTTACTGTGCCCATGCGCATTATGGTTTGTGTTCCATATGTGCTTGTGCTTCCTTTTGTGTTCTGTTTCCTTTGGCGTTATTGTTACCATTACCATTTGCATTTACAATTGCGATAATGTGATCGTCTGCGTTATGGTTTGCATCTACATATCGTTTGCATTCGTGTTTATGTTTCTGTTTCCTTTAGCATTATTGTTCATGTTAACTTTACCATTTGCATTTACAATTGCGTTACCGTGCCCATGAGTGTTACAGTTCACATTTATGTGTGCACTTCCATTCATATTTTCATTTCTGTTCCCTTTGGCTTTCTTGTTGCTGTAACACTTAAGATTTGCATTTACAATACTGGTGCCGTCACTGTGTGTGTTACTGGTTGCATTTTTGTACGCACTTGCATGTCTGTTTGCATCACTGTTCGCTTTGGCATCACTTTATGCTTGCGTTTCTATTAATGTTTGCTTTACCATTTACGGTTGCTTTACCATGTGCATAACCGTTGCCGCTTGTGTTTGCATTGCAGTTCCTGTTACTATGTAACAAGACATCATGTGGTGGGGCCCCGTGCTCCCGCCACCACATTCCATTCACTATTTATTGTCCTCATTCTCAAAAAGAAGGGAAATTAGAGGCAAAAAACTCCTTTTAATACATCAGTTAGGGTTGTTCCACAGCGACAAAACTGAGGAAATTTGGTGTTAGGGTTGAAAGCCCCCCCTTTGACCCCCCAGCCCACCCCTCAACCAGCATTGGGGTGCGCGTTGAGGCTGTCGGTCCTAACTCTCACCCCATTCTCCTATACCTCTGCTCCTTTACACATGTGATGGGGTGAGAGTTAGGACCGATGACCGCGTGTGCCCCATGCAGTGTGATGAATGGCTGGCACACACGAATGTTGTGCCATGTGGGGACGTGCTTGGTACAGGGCTGCACTGCAACAGGCAAGCCCACACGTGCACAGGATGACAGGGTCATGGCACGAAAGGTCCTGCCACCTGTGCTGGATCTTCCTGGTTGTGCAGTCCACCCCACTCAGCTCACTGAGTCATGCCCCGATGGCCCACCATGCCCTCTCCTGTTCGGCGGGGGTGTGGTTCCTGCAGGACAGAGGCAGTAGTGTGGTGCGCCACTGCTGCACCAGGTTTACCATCTGTGCTATTTTGGCGGCCATGAAGTTGGGCTCATGTCCGCTCAGCTGTGATAGGTCCCTGTGTGCCATGGCCTGTGATGCATGCACACCTGTCCTGTGGCCCGTAGTACTGTCCTGCACCATGTGGCTGTGACCTGCAAACACAAAGGGACAATATGTCATGACCTGTCAGTGCTGTTGGGGGCTGTGGTGCCTGTGGTGCTGGTGTTGATGGTGGTGCAGGTGATGGCAGTGGTGGGGTCACTTGCACAGGCACTGATGGTGGTGGGTGCTGCTGCTCCAGGGTTGCTGGTGGTGGTGGTGGTGGCGGTGGTGGCATTGGTGGTGGTTGCACCACGTGTGGTGCCTGTGTGGTGGCATCCTTCCATGCTGTGCCTCACGTGGCTGACCTGTGTGTGCTCCTGTAGCACCATGGACAGTGTGTCCACCTGCCTGGTCTGCTGGGCCACTGACCCCTCCAGAGTCATGACCAGAAGGGTGATGGTTCTTGTCGTCCCTGCACACAGGCTGAGGAGGTGACCATGGTGTCCATGAGGTGATCTATGGCTGCCTTTGTGGTGTGTGACCCTGACTCCAGTACTCCTATCAGGGTACCCATGCTCCTCCACCAGGCGTGGTGTGTGTCCATGCTTGGCTGGATACAGCCCAGCATCTCACCTGTTCTGCGTGTGAGGTCACAAGTGTTTGGCAGAACCCTGCATAGTCCATGGGTGCATCTGTGTGGTCATCCTGCGGGGATGGCATGGTCCCATCCAGGGCTTCCTCCAGCCTGCAATATGACACAGGGCTTAGATCCTGCTCTATATCATCTGCAATACTGCCACAGCTGAACAGATCATTCAGGTTCAGTCCCTCCTTCTTCTCCTCCTCCTCCTGCTGTTGCTCCTCCATTGCCTCACGCCCCCACCACTGGTGTCAGGGCTGTATCCAGCTGTGCACATCGGCACCACCAGGTGTGCATCACAGTGGCCTGTTGGGCGTTGGCTGCATTGGTTCCAGCTCTGTGTCTGTGTCATCACCATTCACTGCCCCTATATCCACTGCTGCTGTGCCTGTGGGGAAATGACAGTGCATCAGTGCTACCACACCATGTTATGCCTACCATGCATGCCACCATTCCCACCCCTACATTGCTGTCCCATGCACTGGGAACAGCGCTGGCTATTGGCTTACCTGCCCCTGTATCCACTGGGCCACACCTGTGGGGAGTGACAGTACATCAGTGCTACCACACCATGTCATGCCTACCATGCATGCTCCATTCCCACCCCTGCATCACTGTCCCACACACTTGGAACAGCACTGGCCATCGCTTACCTGCCCTGTGTCCACTGCTGCTGCACCTGTGGGGATCAACAGTGCATCAGTGCTACCACACCATGTCATGCCTACTATGCATGCTCATTCCCACCCTGGATTACTGTCCCATGCACGGGGACAGCACTGGCTGTTGGCTTACCTACCCCTGTGTCCACTGCTGCTGCACCTGTGGGGGACCAACAGTGCATCAGTGCTCCCACACCATGTAACGCCTACCATGCATGCCTGCATTCCCACCCCTGTATCACTGTCCCATGCACTACGGGCAGTGCCGGCCATCTACTTACCTGTCCCTGCATCCATCCATGACGTATCTAGGTCCATGTCCCCATGGATGCTATGCTGGCTCAGGAATGCCAGTACCCTCTCCTCATGTCCACTGAGGGGGTCTCACCTCCTGTGGCCCACATCCTGTGGCCACCACCTGCCGCCTGTTCTGGGCCTCCTTGGCCTTGGCGTGGCACTAAGGTCATTGACCGCTTTTGTAGGTCATGCACAGTGTGCTTCACATTGGCCACTGCATTCACCTTCTTAGCCACCTCCTCCCATGCCTCTGTACACTTGCTATGCCGCTCCCTCCCTCCCTTGCCCATTAGGAGGTCTGCCTGGGCCTCCAGTTCTTGAGCAGTACGTCTGTCTCCTTGTGGGTGAAATTGCACTTCCTGCATTTTGTCCTGTTTGCCGCCTCTGTGCTGCTATCTGCCATCTTTCCCAGTGGCATAGCTCCTATGCCATGTCTGCAACTTGCACACTTTTATATGGTCATCGGGTTGCGACATGCACAAGTGCTATACCCGTTATTGCTGGTTCCGCCATATCTTGTGGACGTAACTTGTGACATGCGTAATTCAGCATTCTATGTCATATCTGGTGATTTTCTTGGAATATGGTGAAGCTTGCATGTTGCAGGGGTCTTGGTGTAACTTCACATGCTGGCATACTTTGCGCTATGCTCTCCCCGCTGTCTTGGAATCAGGCCCTTAATTCGTATGACGAGATATGAACCAGGATCCTACTCTGTATGACTCTAATACAAACAAAGAATTTAAATGTGGATATCTCAGTCATTTTTTGGTATTTTCTCACCAAATTTTCAACATAGGCATTTTGGATGCCACCTCATGAACAATGTCACTATCGCCTTGTTACTCAGTCCCGAAAGGTGATTTCACGGTCATGCAAGGAATCACTTTTTGGGATGGGAAATCATCTTTTGTGACTGGTTAATGAAATCACAATCCCAGTATTCATGAGGGGAAGTCCAGAAAGCTCCATGTTGAAAATATGGTGCAAAATCCAAATACAGCCATGTTACAAGCGTGCATTGTGCAGTTTCTATACACGCTTGTAACTTCACCAGTTTTTAATATTTTCACTCCAGAGTTTCAACATTGCAATTTTAGCATGCATCCTTAAGAACAGTACAGCTGTCATTTCTCACATCCTTCCTTAAATGTGTTTTCACAGCTCTGACACAGAATGGTGCGTCGCTGTATGAAATCAGCTTTCAGGATGGTTTAACAAAATCACAGTGCCAGTATTCATGAGGGGATTTCCCAAAAAGCTCATGTTGGAAATTTGGTAACGGCCATGTTATGAGATTGCATTGTGCAGTTTCTACGTGTGCTCGTAATTTCATCAATTTTTCATATTTTCCCTCCTGATTTTCAACAGTACCCATTTCCACACCTCCTCATGAACAGTATACAACTATCATTTTACACATCCTACCCAAAACATGATTTTGCACCTGTGTCACAGAATGGCGCATTCGCTGTGCGATCTCAACTTTTCAGACAGACTAATGAAATGACAGTGACGCTGTCCATGATATGGGGTCCCAAAAATGCCATGTTGAAAATTAGGTGAAAAAAATCCTAAAAATGCCCAAGTTGCATGTGTCCATTTAATTGAGGTGCCCACGGTGGCTTTCTGTGCCCGTACCTTGAAAACGATTTGCAATATAGATTTTTTGCTCTCTGCAACTTAGTCCACCTTTGGGTAGCCCCCATAGAGGTTTCAAAGTCATGATTACAACTGCAGTGGAATTTATTCCATAGTTGATACGGTTACTGAGATATTGCCAAATTAGTGTTACAAGGGTTACTTTTCATGACAATAGAGCTGTGGTATGTCAGTACTTACGTGTAAGTGGGAGCGCAGGGCCCAGAAGACCCAGTGCTCCCACTTATGCATATCATTGTGCAACAATGGGTAGTTTGAGGGGAGTGCAGGCCTGTGCTCCCACAACCACATACCAGTTACATTACACTTTCTCAAAAAAAAGGGAAATTCATTGCAAAAATGATGTTACTGCATCAGTTAGGGTTTTTATTAAAGTGTAAAAAGCTGGGAAATTCAACCTTAGGGTTAACAACCCTTCCACTCCCCCACCCTCCACACACCAACAGGCATTGGTGTGTGCCCTGGAGTCATTGGGCCTAGCTCTCACCCCATTCTCCTATACTGAACCATCTCATCTTGTTTACACATGGAACAGGGTGAGAGTTAGGGTCGATGACTCCAAGGCACGCCCCGACGCCTTTTGGTGTTTGGAGGGTGGTGGGGTGGAAGGGTTGTTATCCCTAATGTGGAATTTCCCAGCTTTTTACACTATAATAAAAACCCTAACTGATGCATTAATGTAGTTTTTGCAATGAAAAAAAAAAAATATATATATATATATATATATATATATATATATATATAAATAGAATAATAGATAGGTGAGTGTCTTTACAAAGGAGTAATACCATCGAGAGGTTCTGGGGACAAGGAAACCTCGAGAGCGAAGCTCGAGAGGTTCCTTTGTCCCCAGAACCTCGAGATGGTATTTCTCCCGAGTAATAGACACTCACCTATTTTTTATTTTTTGTAATATATGGAGGAGAGTTTTATTTCTGTGGTACTGTGAGGGCAGGCTCTCTTGAAGTGAGAAGTCAGACAATGACTGTCTCCGCCTCCACCCCATCCCTTTGTGTCACGCCTGCTTCAGCTCACTCACTCACTCCATGTCTCTCGTGATCGAGTTTTGTTTGGTACACAGCCCTACCTTGTTGATGTTTTCCTTCAGTGTAGGTAGGATTAGCCAGCTTGATTATGTAGGAAAGCAGTGGTACTGGAGTGAAGGACATTTTCCTCGCTAAGCGTAGAGACGGGCGCCATGTTTTTCAACGGTTTTGCCGCCCACAGAGAAACCATCGCCGAATCAGGAGACGTGGTTTTCTAAATGTCACCACGCATGGTAAGAGGTTGCCAATGGGATGTCTGGAAAGGCTCTATGACACTGAAGAGTTTGGAGGCTGCACTCTTCAGCTTTGGTGATAATACTATCATTGAGAGCTTGAACGATAGTATTATGAGCTCTGAACAATAGTATTATCACTTGTCAACGATGATATTATCACTTTGGGTTCTGTGCTATTACTAGGTTTTTTGTATGGTGTAGGATAGTATTATATGGCCATCTCCATATATTACATATATATAGGTATGTATATATGTATATGTATATGTGTGTATATTATGGTAGCACAGTAGTGCTACCATAGTTAGGGTTGAGGAGCCATTTCTATGTTAAACCCCAAAACTTAATAACTTTACAACTGTTTCATGGATTTGGCTGAAATTTGGAATACATGATCAAGAAACATAGGCCTTGGGACCTGCCAAGTTTCATACTGATCGGATATACAGCTGCAGAGTTATTAAGCATGATCTGTGCGCGCGTTTACGCTTTTTCTGGAATTCTATGGTCGCACCTACAGGTCGTACGGTTTGTGCGACTGGTCCGAAATCTTCAGGAATGTGCGGCTGGGTTCCCAATGTGCCTTTGAAGATTTCATGAAAATATTAAACGGTTCAAAAGTTATTCAAAACAGTTTCCCATTATAAGTCAATGGGAAAAGTTAAAAGTTCGACAGTATCACAAATGCATGTTTACTTTCACAAATGGGCCTGTTACTTTAGCAAATTGGCCATTTTGTTTTCAGTTGGTGATCAGAAAAATGGTTGGCATTTAAATTTGGGACCCTCTAGCAACCTAATTATTTTTGTATTCACCTAGTCGGACCCTGAGGATGCTTGCCATGTCTTTATTTTGTGGTAAAACACCCCAGAAATATGTTTTTCAAATTTCTGGAAAAAGTGCTTTCACAAATTACTTTCGTGCTCACGAAAGTGTCAAACTTTTTTGCTAAAGCTTTCGCAAATTGCGACAGTAGTTTTCCATCTGTGGGAAAGTGACAGCGATTCTTTGGCACTGCGCTGCAAAAGAACGTTGGGAGTTTTGGGCTGAAATTTGGAGGACGGAGCCGACATCTCACAGATGTGCCTTTCAGTGTTGTATTGAAAAAATATTACACGGTGGCAAAGTTACGGCACTCAAAGTTGACATTTTCCCATAGGATAACATTCTGACCTTGACGCATTGAGAATCCTTTGGATCCCTGCTGCAAAATAACGGTTAGGTCTTTTTCCTGAAATTTGGAGGAAGACAGCCAACAGCCCACAGATGTGCCTTTCAGTGGTTTGGTGAAAGAATATTACAGGAGGCAAAGTTATGGTGCTCTGAACTTCTCTTTTTCCCATAGGATAACATTCGGCGTTTGCCGCACCCTTTCAGGGCCCGCATCTCGAACGGTGCGAGATCACGGACATTTGTTGGAAAAATTCTTAGCCCCCAACAGGAGTTAAGTACAAAACTAGTCAGGACAGTCATAAATCATAACATTTAAATTTTATTTCTACGCCGTACGGTTCCTGAGATATAACTTATTTAGTATTCCAAGTCCTCATTTTCTGCTCCGATATCCATTATTATGCATACATTCTTTGTACTCACTGTCTTTCTCTATTCAGCTTTTGGGAAAACCAGCCCTGTGCACTTACATTACTGTTACCATTGCCCTTTCCTGCCGGTTCATGCCCGTTCACTTACGTTGACATCTACGCCACCACGCAAGGCTATCCTTTGCGCTTTCATTTGCGCTTGCGTTTCTGTTATTTTTTGCCATTTGTGTCTACCGTACTGTTTCTCTTTCTGTTTCACTTTGCGTCACCATGCCCATTGACATTTCCATTTGCAAACACCATGTTACTATGTGATAAGACATCACGTGGCACACCGTTCCTGTCTACGCCACCGTGTTCGTTACCCTTTCTGTTCTCATTTGTGCTTGCGTTACCTTGTGCACCACTGTTAGCACTTCTGTTTGCTTTGCTGCTCCTGTTACTATGCCACAAGACATCATGTGGTGGGAGTGCGGGGCCCTTTGGGCCCTGCGCTCCCGCTGCTGCATTACGTGCCGGGAGCACGGGGCCCTATGTGCGTTATCCTTTGCTTTTTCATTTGCGCTTGCGTTTCTGTTATTTTTTGCCATTTGTGTCTACAGTACTGTTTCTCTTTCTGTTTCACTTTGCATCACCATGCCCATTGACATTTCCGTTTGAAGGCACCATGTTACTATGTGACAACACATCACGTGGCAGACTGTTCCCGTCTATGCCACCGTGTGCATTGCCCTTTCTGTTGTCATTTGCACTTGTGTTACCATGTGCGCTACTGTTCGTGCTTCTGTTTGTGTTGCTCTTCCTGTTACTATGCCACAAGACCGCCGCCGCATTACATTCACTATTTCTCGTTATCATTTTCAAAAAGAAGGGAAATTAGAGTCAAAAAAATCCATTTAATGCATTAGTTAGGGTTGTTCCACAGCGACAAAAGTGAGGAAATTCGCTGTTAGGGTTGAAAACCCTAACTCTGAATTCACCCCCCCAGCACCACACACACACACAGACACACACACACACACACACATATGCAAGTATGGGGGAGGACCAAGTCAACACAACCAATGACAGACATCCAGCAGCAGGTGACAGAAATAACAAACACTTGTCTAAATGCACTACGAGACATCCCCACCCACCTGACCAGGTACTGCATGCTCAGTGGAGATCAACAGCAAAACTGAGGCCATGTACACCAAATGTACACATCCCTGATTGCAGCTGCACAAATGTACCACACTTAGTAGTTGCATGGCCTTACCTACCGATGCCCACACCAGACCACACCACTTGTGGTGGGCCACCTGAGCAATAGAGTTCAGCAAAACCAAGGAGTTGTACAGGTATAATATATTTGATTATAACAAGGGTTTGAGAAATGCAGCTTTCTAATTGACTGTAAACATTGTAACAGCCTTATGTTTAGTTTTTATTAACATATATAGTAGAGCCTAACCATATGATGAACATGGTTTAATGTTGTTTAAAAACAGTTTTATTATGATAGCAATAAGCCACTCCCAGGTATTATGTTAATGGTCAGTTTATCACTGTCTAGCGACATGTGGCACTTGGCTATGTCTCATTCAACATTAAACCCCTACAGGGTGATTAACAGACCATTTAACATAACTGTTGGTCATGCCTTATTGCTTAATTGTCTTTATGAGTAGATACTCTCCCTCTGCTAGGCACTGCAGCAGCTTTGCAACACAGTGTCCCACCCAGTTACACCATACACTGTCTAGTTACTGGAGAATGGCTGTGAATATGAACTCATGAAGATGAACAGTGTAACTTGATCATTACAGTCATTGAAACCTTAGTGTGATTATAACTGACAGTCAGTAATACAGAATAACCCCTGCTGTCCTAGTACACTTACCCCATTGTGAGTTAAATCAATACTAAAAGACATTCTGTTTATATCTACACCATACCTACTTGATTCCTGTTGTACCACAATTAACATAGTTATCACTTTGATAGCATCAGTGACAGAAGTGTGACAAACCCAAACACTAGGCATACAGCCTAAGTATGAAACAACTGTTAAAAAAAAATTACACTGTGTCCATAAGTGGCATAGATCACTCATTGCAACAATAGTAAATGTATTACTATTTAAATAAGTTAGTCATCACAGATGCATGAGATTGTTTTTATCAGGTACAACATACTCAGTAAGTGCCTACAAGGAAAATCTATCCTACATACATCTCCGATACAGGTACGTCATTGTTGGCTCAGTAATGCTATGATATTTAGAAGTTGCTTGGCCTGCTCCATTCAATTACACTGTTTCTTACAAAGAATACTTACTGCATCTTTAGTGTTGAAACACACTGAAGGTCTATGTATGTACATCAGCAGTACACCTTCATCAGTAAGAATGCATCTGATACTGGCAGTACGAATTTCACAGCGTTGAACAGGCAATGCTTTTCCATACGTTTACATCAGCCTCTCTATCTTGAGTAAACCATTGCAGTAAATGTACTACTATGTAAATCACCTACTAAATGTAACACTACTTTTATCTTGAGCATGCTAGTGTCTTGTAGTTAATTTATGTACTTCTCTTAATTAATGTATACTCACTAGTGTTAACTAATGCATTAAACGGAGTTTTTGCCTCTAATATATATATATATATATATATATATATATATATATATATATATATACATGGTATATTCATTGTAAAAACTTAATTAATGTATCAGTTAAGGTTAAAGTGACAAAGTGGGGAAATAAGATGTTGAGGTTGAGCCTAATAACTTCCCACCACCACCCCTCATCCTCCACAGACCGACAGATGCGGGGGTGTGCCATGGAAGTCATCAGGCCCAACTCTCACCCCATTCCATGTGTAAACAGGATGACATGAAAGTGTAAAGGAGAATGGGGTGAGAGTTAGGCCTCACGACCCCATGGCACACCCTGGGTTCTGTCGGTCTGTGGAGAATGGGGTGGTGGGATGGTGGGGAAGTTAGGGGCTCGTCCCTAACATCCCATTTCCCCACTTTTGTCACTTTAACCCTAATTGATGCATTAATGAAGTTTTTTTGTAATGAACACATACACACACATCTATGTCTGTCTATCTATCTGTCTGTCTGTCTATTTGTCTGTCTGTCTATCTATCTAACTATCTACATATTTATCTATCTATCTATCTATCTATCTAATAGAGTGTGGTTGCACCCCTATAATTAGGATTCAGTAGCTTCACCCAATTCATCAGAATTGCATGAAAGTTTGCATGCTCAGTCTGTGGAAGGGAGGTCTCTTGATTTGGCAAGTTCTGTGATGGCCAAATGTCCAGATTCTGAGATCCAGATAGTGCACAAAGTGGAAAGAAATATGTGTGTGTGGGGGGGGCTTCTTTTTTTGTGCTCTTGTCTGCCACCTAGACAGTTTGGAATTTTATTCTGACATTTTCAGGTTAAAGGGGCTGCAAATAGAAAGATGCCTTTTTCTTCGTTTGGTGAAACAATATTAATTGGTTCCTGAGTTACAAGGATTTGAAAACTCAATTCTGAGCATGCACAGTAGGGTTTTTCATTTATATGTCTACTGCAAAAGAAGAACTACAGGTTCATGAAAGAAGAATCTTCTTTTGTGATCCAAAATTATTTTTTCATGAGAAAAATTCTTTCATTTGGCCACCATCTTGTTTTTCCTTTTTTTTAAAATTGAAAACCCATAAAAATGAAGCACTGAAGAAAAGCAAGTACATGAATCTATATAAATTGGATCCATTTATCTGAATTCTGGAGTTTGTATTTAAAAAAATATTACCCTGAAATACGGTTTTGGACATTCCTAAAATCCTCGGTGGAAAGCTTAGTGAGGCTCCTGATTCTTCTTTTCTGAGCTGAAATTCTTCTTCCATGAGTCTCATGAAGAAGAATCTCAGCTCATGAAAGAAGAATTGAATTTTACATCTTGAATCTGATGTGATCTTCTTTCATAATATTTATTTTGTGATCTTCTTTCATATCAAAACAAGCTTATGAAAGAATATCTTCTTTATAAGAAGTGATATTGTTCTTCATGATCCTTCATGGATTCTTGTTTCATGATCTTCTATTAAATCAAAAGAAGCTCATGAAGAATTTGTTCTTTCATGAAGAAGGATTCGTTTTCATCATCTTCTTTTGTGAGACCATACAAAATATGAAAATCTGCTCATGAAAGAGGAACTTTGTCTTTGTATAGAAAAACATCTACTGTTTAACAAGGCTGTTCTTTGCCCCAGATTTTCAACATGACTTATTTTTCACCACACTCATGAACCAGGAAGTGAAACTTTCAAATCCATCCAAAAGATAAATTTGTGGTCATTGGGTAGGATTTGAAAATGTCCATACTGGTTTATGAAGTGGGATCATAAAAAGACTATGTTAAAAATGTGGAGTCAAAATATTAAGAAAATAACAAAAGTTATGAAGGAAGGGCTATCTCTGTATCTGTACTTCTACAGCTAGCTGGACCCCTCACTTGACATGGAAGTGCAGGGCCTACAGCATCCTGTATGTCTGTGCCCAGATGGACTCCTCACTTAGGGCAGGGCAAGGAGGGCCCTGTGTGTCTGCATTTGTAGCCACATGGCTTTGCAGGTCCTACACTTCCACAGCCTGATGAACTCCACATTTGGTGGAGGTCCCAAAGAGCCCTGCACATCTACATCTATAGCCACATGGAAGACACAGTCAGACAGACTGCTCACTTGGTGCCAGGCCCAGAGGGCCCTGCACATCTGCATCTGTAGCCACACAGAAGCGCAGGGCCCAGTGGACCCTACGCTTCTGCAGCCAGACAGATCTGTTTATGTAGGTCCCAAAGGGACCTGGGTGTAATAGGATACAATTACACTATCTCAAAAAGAAAGGAAATTCATTGCAAAAAAACTTGTTACTTCACTAGTTAAGGTTCAACTTAAAGCAACAAAAGTAGAAATGTGGCATTAGGATTTCCAACCCTAACTTTCATCCTGCCAAGCAGAAAAGTGGCAAACCACACCAGCAACCACAAATGGTTATCATCTGGTAAGACAAACAATATGCAACTGTTTCCAGATGACACAAAGGACAGTCATCATCATGGTCCAGTGCTTCTGCAGCCATGGACATACATGCATGCTAAATTCTGGATGCAGAAGGCACCAGCCCTTCTGCAGCTGCAGATAAAATGCACACTACCAAACACAAATGGCAGAAGTGTGTGTGTGTATATTTTACAGTAAGCAACTGTATGTGTGACTGCAGAAGCACAGGTCCACTAGGGGTACAGTTTTCATTTAGGTGCTATATCTATTGCAGCATACTTACAGGCTTCACAGCTTCCTGAGCTTTTGCATACTGAGTCAGGAGTGTATGTCTTACAGCGTGTAATTGTAAAGTTGTAGCCATAGATATATTCAGATAGTTCCAGATATTTTGCAATATAGCTAAAGAGATTCTTTCAGGTTGCCCACTGTGGTACTGCAGGCAAGCAGGTAATTTCTCTAGAGATATCACATACATTTCAGGAAATAGCTGTCCATGTCTTTGACTGCAATTCCATCTGTGTGTCTATAGAACTGTCAGCCACAGGGGCCCATGCTTCAGCAAACAGAAGTACATTTCTAATCTGGTTATCCTGCATGTGTGTATGTGTGTACAAAGGTCAAGCCCCACAGTAGTCTGCGTTTCTGCAGTCAGAAGTGGGTGTGTATGTCCTACACAATGAAATCATGTCTGCATCTACAGAGTTACAGGCTACACAGAGGTCTGCACTTCTGTACACTGAAGTAGATGTCTATGTCTTACACTGTGTAACAGTATCTGTTAGTACAGAAGTACTGTAGTGATCTAGGAATTCTGAATTTTTATATATGGGAGTAGATAAGCACAAGTCCCACATGGGACTGTGTTTCTGTAGACAGAAGTGTCTGTATATGTCTTACATTATGTAACTGTATGTGCATCTACAGGATGGCAGGCTCCAAATGGCCATGCGCCTCTGCAGAATGAACTACTATGCTAGTCAGGGTATCTTATATTTCTATATCTGGCTGCAGAGGTGCAGGCTTCAGACAAAAGTACTCTGTAGTTTGTGAAGAAATTATTGCATCTCTGGGTGCACTAGTGCTGCTCCTACAGGCATAAATAGTGTAATGATATGAGTATTGTGGATTTCTATCTTATGAGTATTGTGGATTTTTATCTTCACCCACAAGTGGTGTGTATGTCATGAGCTATACATGTTTGATGATTACTGGGTAAGTTAAATATTGTGAAATCCTTGTCATGGATTTCTGTCTGCAGCTAAAAGTGGGTGTGTATGTGTTGAAGGGTGCATGTGTATCCACAGCTGCAGAAGTGCTGATCATGAGTGCTATACCATGATGATGGATGTTTTGTGTCATCTGGAAACAGTTGTGTGCTGTTTGTCTTACCAGATGAACAAATACTTCTGCTCCGTATTCACGGAAGAAGACAATGAGGATGGTCCACCATCAATGGAGAAGGCAAACATGGAGAAGGGGTTGACATTAGATCTTTTTCAGAGGAAAGAATAAAAGAACACTAGAACAGCTTAAGGTAGATAAAGTTATGGGCCTGATGGGAAACATCCGAGGATCCTAAAGGAGCTCTGAGATGAACTGGCTAAACCTCTGGCTAAGCTGTTCAGTATATCACTGGAAACAGGTGTGGTTCCAGAAGAGTGGAGGAGGGCACAAGTGGTACCCTGTATAAAAGTGGTAGCAAGAAGGAGGCAGAAAACTCACCGCCTCATCAGTTTGACCTCATTAGTAGGTAAAATGATGGAAAACATACTGAAGGAAAGGCTGGTGAACTACCTAGAGACAAGGGGCTGCTGGACCCAAGACAACATGGATTCATGGCAGGGAGGTCATACAGACCAGCTGACTGATTTCTTGAGTGGTGATAAAGGAAATAGACCCCAGCAAAGTGGTAGATGTGGCCTATCTGGACTTCAAGAAGGCTTTTGACACAGTCCCACACACGAGACTAATTCACAAGCTCACAAATCTGGGAGTGGGAACAGAGGTGGTCATGTAGGTTAGAAACTGGTTGAGTTGCAGAGCACTAAGAGTGGTGGTAAATGGGGTTAGCACACAAGAGGGATGGGTAACAAGTGGCATACCACAGGGATCAGTGCTGGACTAGTGCTCTTCAATGTTTTCTTACAAGTGATATTGCAGTGGGTCAAGAAGGGAGGGTTAGCATGTTCGAGATGATACAAAGCTATGTAATGGGGTAGATACACAGGAAGGTATAGAAAAATGAGGAGGGATCTGAAGATGCTAGAAAACTGGTCCAAGGAATGGCAGTTGGGTTTCAATGCAAAAGGCAAGATTATGCACATAGGGAGATGGAATCCTAGGGCTGAGTATGAACTAGATGGGGTAACACTGGAGGCACCACAGAGGAAAGGGCTGTAGGGTAGTCATAGAAGACAACCTCAAAGTGGCCAAACAGTGCAACAAAGCAGTCAGAAAGGCTAACAGAATGCCAGGGTGCATAGGGAGGGGTATAACAAGTAGAAGGAGGGAAGTGGTGGTACCATTGTACAACTCCCTAGTAAGGCCTCATCTGGAGTACTGTGTTCAGTTCTGGAGGTCTAATCTCCAAAAAGACATAGACAGGATGGAGATGGTACAGAGGAGGGTGACAAAAATGGTGTCCATGATGCAGCATAAGTCATATGAGGAGAGACTCAGAGCTCAATATGTACTCCCTGGATGAAAGGAGAGAGGAGGAACATGACAGAGACTTTCAAATATCTAAAGGGATCAACAGGGTACCAGAGGGGAGCATCTTTCACGTGAATGGAAATAGCAGAACAAGGAGGCACAGTATGAGACTAAAAGGGGGAACTTAGAGGGAACTTGAGGAAATTCTACTGCACTGAAAGGGTGGTGGAGAGATGGAACAGTCTTTCCCAGGAAGTGGTGGGATGGCCATGGTTCAAGGATCTATGAATGCATGGGATAGGCACATGGGAATTATCAGGCTTGGGCAAAAGGGGGGGGCTTGTAGCATCTAGGGTACCTTAAGCATTAATGAAAGGGATAGGGCAGTCTTTATGGGCCACAAGGCCCTTATCTGCCAACAACATCTATGTATCTACAGTATGTATCTATGGTTATTTGTGGTTGCTTTGTGATCTTGTCTCTTGGCTGCTTGGTGGAGTGGGGAGTAAGGGCAAAACCTAACGCCATATTTCCCTACTTTGTTGAAGCTTAACTGGTGGATTAATGCAATTTTTTGCAATGAATATCTTATAGTGGCGCAGTAGCACCACTACAGTTAGGGTTAAGGAGGGGTTTCTATGTTAAACCTCATACTTTGCACATCAATATCATCACAACCATTCAACAGATTTGCATGAAATTTTGCATGCACAGTCTCAAGCGGCAGATCTCTTTAGGTGCCAAGTTTTGTTTCAGTCAGATGTGCAGATTCTGAGACACAGACAGTGACAAAAGTTCAAAATAAATTGCTGTTTGTCATTGCCTAGCGCCCAGATGGCTTGGACTTTTGACCTGAAATTTCCAGGGTCAAAAGGGCTTGCCCCACAGATGTGCATTTCACTGGTCTGGTGAAAAAATATTAATCCATTCAAAAACTATCTCATTTTAAAAATGTGGGTTCTTAGCATTTTCAGTATGTTCTGTTGCATGGCTGCTTGGCACAAAAAAAGAATTTGATCCAAATGAAAAAGGATAATTTTTCATATGGAGCTCATCCTTTTTCATGAGGAATAAAATGTTTTTTCATATGGCTGCCATCTTGTTTCCATTTTTTTCAAAAACAGAATTCCAAAACCCATAGAAATGATATCCTGGAGGGACACCAAGATATGTATCTTGCTCATCAGGCCCCTATTAGGTGAATTCTGCAGCAAACGTTTGGAAATATGATCCCCAATTTTCATTTTCACAGTTTAAAATCCTTTTGTGACTGCTTCCTTTTCCATAAGCCCATATGAAAAAGAATTCTACATGAGAAAGAATCCTTCAGAGAAACACCAAGACATGTGTCTTGCTCATTGGGACCCCGTAGGTGGATGAAGTTCTCTCTTGACTTTGACATGGTTTATTATGTCAGCTGTTGTATTTATGTCTCTTGATTGTTTTAAGTGGAAAGGTACTCTTTTTACAGTGTTTTCTTATCCATTTACAATGTTTTTTTATGGTTTCTGATTCCCAGCAATCACAGAGCCCCATAATGTTTCTCAGCCATTTGTTTTGCAATACAGGTTTTGTTTCTAGCAAAATCATTAGTTTATTTGCATGTATGTTTTTTAGATGTTTAGGTTGCAACAGCCATCAGGGGAGTGAGCTGTATAAATGTATAATACTTGCACATGCATGGTCTGTTGGGTCACATAAACTATTAAACAAGAAACAAAACTATCCACTGAATGGCTAAGGGCAAGCTATATAGCAGGGGTAAATGTTGCATAGTAGTACTATATATATATCTATATATATAGATATATATATATTAGAGGCAAAACTCGTTTAATGCATTAGTTAGGGTTGTTCCACAGCGACAAAAGTGAGAAAATTCGGTGTTAGGGTTGCAAACCCCTTGGGTGAGAGTTAGACCGACGACCCAATGCACACCCCAATGCCGGCTGGGGTGAGCGGGGTCAAGGGGAATATTACCACCAGTGTTAAATAATAACTGTACTTTGCTTTTACTAAACCTGATTCAGCAATGTTCCATTCAACTTTAATGTAGTTTACTGAATTAGGATAGTAAAAGTTTAGTACAATGGTGTGAGCACTAAGTAAAGTTTGTGACTATGCTAATAGATTGTGCTTCACAAAATTATGCATGTTTTGCATGTTGGTCACATAAACCAGACAGTCAAGTTTTGATGTCATCCAAATTCCATAAAACAAAGCCCTTCTGTCGAGAAATGCTGCACATCGAGCACTGATTGTGAGTGATATAAAGAAAATGCATTTCAATCACATTTATACTGTTTTTTTTTATTTTAGAAATATGTAATAAGGATACTCTGGGCAGGATTCACAAAAGAAATGTGCTGCGTGCATCTCAGATGCACTGGTGCAAGTCAGAAATGCAATGTAGAAAGATTCACAAATAGGGTGAAAGCACCAGCGCTACCGAGATGCCCTGCACCAAACAAGATGTGCCATAGGTGCAATGTAATGATATGCGGTGCAAATACAGGGAGTGTACCCATGCATACACAGCGCAATGCAATTCACATTGCAAATCTGTGGTGCAACTATGGGGCATCTCCAGCGCAAAGGCAAGATGTGCCATAGAAAGATAAGTATAAAAGAAGTAGACTTAAGTCTAGCCCACCTGCAGGTCATTGACTGAATTGCTGCAGCAGCACAATGCCTGAGCCAAAGGGGAAAGAAAGAGAGAGAGAGAGAGAGAGAGAGAGACAGAGACAGCGCAGCCAGCCAGCAAGCCAGAGGGACTGGGTCACAGGGCCATACAGACAAACCCCGCAGCAGGATGAACCCAGCAGCAGTTGCCATCGCTGGTGTACTAATGAGGAGGAGGAGGTAGGGCGGTGGAAGGCACCATTAGTGGCTGGCCCACGGCAGTATTATGCCAGGCGGTCCTTTGAGCAGATCACCAATGTGGAGACAGTAGACCGATATCGCCTGAACCGGGCCATGCTGAGGCAGCTCTGTGAGCTGTGCCATGATGTGATGCAGGCACCCGGTGCACAAGGTCATGCCATCTCGGTGTAGACCAAGGTGACAACAGTCATGTGCCTGCTCACCATGGGAACCTTCCAGAGGACCACTGGGGATACCACTGGCATTTCACAGGCCTCTACTTCCCGTCTGCTAACACAGTTCCTCACCGCAGTACTACTGCATGCTTTGGAATACATCCATTTCCCCAGCACACAGGCAGAGCAGACAGAAGCCATGCAGGGGTTCTACAGGGTGGCATGCATGCCAGGCATCATAGGGGCCATTGACTGTACCCACATGGCAATCCACGCACCACCTGGTGAGGGCACCATTGCATATATCAACCGGAAGGGCTACCATTCTGTGAACTGCCAGGTGGTATGTGATGCCACAGGGTGCATCACCAATGTCTGCGCTACACACCCTGGGAGCACACATGATTCTTTCATATGGCACCAGTTGACATTGTGCAGTAGGTTTGGGGACAGGGACATACCAAGTGGCCATCTGTTAGGTGCATGTGACAGGGCCCCAACAGCACAACAGGGCTCCAAGACTGGGACACGTGGAGTGGGCCATGGGCAACCCATGCAGTGTGATGCAGGTGCATGGGCCCTGAGACAGCAGCAGTGTGCAAGGGTACACAGGTGGACACAGGGTGGGACACGAGCACTGTGCACTACACAACAAATGGGGGCATGCAGGTGCAGCAGGGGTAGGGATGCAGAACTGCCTGAAATGGGGATGCACGGGCGGTAGAGCAGGACAGGTGTACACACCACTGAGGCCAGAGTTGAGGACAGGGTGCATGCTACAGTGGTACCCAATGAACTAACGGACACATGTCTTCCCCACAGGAGATGCATACCCACTGAGGCCTTGGCTCCTCACCCTTCTGATGACCCAGAACAGAGGTAGAGGGTGGTACAATGAGGCACACATCGCGACACACGCCATCATAAAGCATGTCTTCGGCATGCTGAAGATGCCTCCGGTGTCTGTGTCGGTCAGGTGTGGAATATTCCTGGCCTGTTGTATGCTACACAGCATGTCCCTAGACTGTGGAATACTTATCGAGGCCAGTGAGGGCGACAGTTCTGGGAAGGAGAAGGGGTGGGGAGGGGAAGGAGCACCCCACAGGACCAGAGGTGGTGATGCCGGTAGGGCAGGAGGGAGCCAAGGCTGGTGGTCTGGCGAGGAACCACCACAGGCGTGTGGTGGAGGAACACTTGGGCCCTCGCAGGTGAATATGCAGGTATGTATGTTTGCAGAGTGTGCACCAAGGTGTGTGAAATGGAATGTTATGGCACAGTGGACACTGGACACCACACAGTGGTGCACGGCACACACATGGTGAGAGACACACAGACACAGACACACACACACGCACATGCCAGGCATGCAACAACCATGCACCACCCGGGCCATGCCGCAGATGTCATGGGTCAGTATACACTATAGCCTGTGCATGGGCACAGCAGATACTAGAACGCACTCATTAGTCCCATGACACATGGCACAACTGTGGCACACACACACGCAGATGGTCCTGCCCAGGTAGCACAGAGTGGTGCCAGGGCTGCAGTGGGGTGGGTGACTGCAACACATACTGCCCACGGCACTACCAGCAGGGTGTCTGGTACACACAGGTGTGCCATCCCACCACTACAGGTCTGGGGACCTGGGCATCACAGGGCGGCACCCTGGCTGCCATGGACATGAGGGCAGCCTCTGCCATGACTGTTGGTGGTGGGTGTGCCATCACCAGCCATGGGGGGTAGCCTGCAACCCTGCAGGGGTGCTGCACCGAGACCTTGAACTGGTGCTCAGTGGAGTGGCCGACCCATAGCCACCACCCAAGCCATAGACGCTGGGTGTGGAGGCCAGAGGTGACAGAGTCTGCAGCAGAAGTCCAGCTGGCTCTGCTACTGGGGTGTGCGGGACGTGCTCCTGGGCGTCCGGCTGGCCGCCCGATGTCCACGGTGGGATGCAGAGGCAGCCACCACCTCCACAGCAGCTGTGATCTGCTCCAGTGCTGTGGTCATGCCCATCCGCATCAGGCGTGCCTCTTCCAGCATCTGTGCACACCAAGCACATGCTCTTGGACCATCACAGTTCTGTGGCTCCGGAACTACACACGGAGGGCCTCCTACCCCTCCACAGTCACCCACAGGAGAGTGAGATAGGCCTCCATGTCATCGGTGGGTGATGTTTCACGGTGGAGTTGCTGATGAGCAGGGGATGTATAAGCTCGTCCCAGTGCATCCACAGGCAGTGGTTGCCCCCTGGCAGGCTGCGACATGGGTGGGGTTTGGCTGAGCACTGCCACTGACCGCCCATGGGTGGTGTCCTCCCAAGCCAATGGAATGGGTGCAGCACCGCTGCACCCTGCCTGGATGCCACTGACTTGCCAGCACTGCATATGGCACTGGTGCAGGGGACAGCACCCACAGCTGAGGGCAGCTGTGCCATATCTGCAGCCACACCATGTACAGTGAGAATGTCGGTGGCAACTGGGCCACATGCACAGGTACTCTTGTGTTGTGTGCACCACTGTCTGCCATGTCCGCGCTGGTGGTGGTGGCAGTGATGACCATGGTGGTGCCAAGGCCCTCCACTGCATGCCACTGGTGAGCATGAGGAGGGCATAAGCAAGGTCCGCATTTTCATCTGGGTCATCATCAGACAACCTGGACAGGCTCCCCAGCCAAGAGATGTACCCACTGGCTGTCCTGCCAGTGCTGGCCGAGGAGCCCACAGGGCCTGCCTGTGCTAGGGCCATGACCACTGTTCCTCAGGATGTGGACGGTCCCGGTGCTGAGTCATCCACGGGGGTGTCATTGGCCCCATGAGATGGGCCTGCATCATTGCCTATGAGGGCATCACGCACAGAGGCGTGATGGTGATGTGGAAAGAAGAAGGGAGAATATGGTTAATGCACAGCACATATGTCACAATGGTGTTGTACAACAGTACACAGCCATCCACACTGTGCCATAGCTGCACAGGCCTGATCCATGGCAGGGTCATGGCTGGACCACGCTACACAGGCCATGGTATGGTTGCACCTGTCACTGTCCCATTATGCACACTGCGCGGCATTGGTGGTACATGCCATACAGACACAGCAGACACATGCCCCTGATGAGTGGCATGGCAGCTGTAGCACCATAGTGTCTCATGTCTGGCCAGGGTGACCGTCCACATGGTGCAGTGCCTTGGTCACAGCAGTGACAGTGCGGCACGTAGGAACAGGTGTGGCCTTGGCACATGGGGATCGGGCCCACCAGGACACACAGCTACTCACAATGCTGCAATGGGCTGCCACTGGTCTGGAACCCACCACCTGGGATACCCTGCATAGCTGTCCAGGACACACTGGTGGCCAGAAGTGCCTCATTAGGGCTCAGCTGTTCCACCGTGCTGAGCCACCCCTGTCCACCTCAGGGAGGCCTGGATGCTGGCCGCCTTCTCCTTGGCCCTCCTGTGCCCTTTGTTTCAGTGCTTAAAGTCATTCCTGTACTGTGCAGTTGTATGGGGCCATGGCATTAATGTTCCAGGCCACCTCCTCCCAGCCTGCTGTCTGTGCAGTCCGGCTGCCTCCCCTTCTGGTGAGGACATCCAGGCATAGGTGACATGCTTTAAACAGCGCCTTTCCTTGTCCTTAGTGAAATTTGGTCACCGCGACAGTGTGACTACCATCCCTGACATACTGGCTATTGTGGGGGGAAGCATTCAGGTGTTAGTCGTGCCTGTGGGTACACATATTCCTGCACCCACCTGCCTCTCTCTGTTGACCCCACCAGGTTCCATGAAGCTGGTGTTCTTGGTGGTGGTCTGCGGGTGGGTGTCCTGGCATGGTGGGGCAGTGCTCCATGGTACATGGCCCATTGGGGATGGTGCACTTGCCATGTATGGCCACCAGTCCATGGCTGGGGTAAAACTGCTGCCACCCAAAGGGGGCACGGGATGCAGTCTGCTATGGACTTGAACTAGTACCTCAGCGGTGTGTGTGCAGCCACTGTAGTACCCCGCACATCCCGGGTACTGTCCTTGCTATGCCTGGGGGGGGGGGCACAGGACAGTTGGCTACAACCATGGTGCAGCTGGCTGCAGTGTGTGGCATGGCGACACTGTCATCGTGCCTGTATGGGCGCCACTATGTGCCTCAGACAAACCTGTAGCACATCGCTGCATCGACCACATGTGGCCAATGACACCCATTCACACATACCTTTCAACTGTCCCACTGTACAGGGAACAGTATCTCCATTTACGTCACATAACCACCTTGTTCCACAGTGCAAAGCATTGTCCCACTGCCAACCTTAACAGTGTACAGCAGTACTCTATCGTACATGCTGCCATGTGTACACCATAGATCAGTAATAGGCATTCTGGACATAACAGCAATCTGTCTAACAGTGTTCGGTGTGTCTTATGTAATGCTCTGATTGACTGTTCCACATTATGACCATTTGTTCCACATATTGGGAGGCAATGTTCCACATGTTCCACATATGGGAGACATAATCATTGAGAGGTATGCATACACATGTACAATCCCCCAGTAAGTTCTGTAGACCTTGTAAATAAAGCTGTGCACTCACCTTCATGGCTCTGTCTCCTCTCAGTCACCTGATCCCAGCCTGCTGAATTGGGAGCATTAATGGCTTACAACATGCAAATGAGGCCTGGGCCTCTGGTAATGAGATGCTAATCAGCTGAGATGCCCATGCATGTGGAATGAAGCTGTTTAGAGCACATTATCTGTGAATTGTGAAACTGGCCCCAGCTCATCTCACTTTACAGGAGCATCTCAGATTTGCACCTATGACGTTACAGTACATCTGTGGCACATGCATGTAGCACTGGGTGCATGTTCCTGAATCTGGGATAATCTACACGGTGCATCTGTTACACATGTGTGATAACCATTTTCAATGGCGCATCTTCCAATATTCGTATGTGTATACCCACATGCGTGGTACATGCTGCACTGAGTGGTCACAGTGGCCATGGATCACGCGCTGTGCGTGATTGGCGCAAGTAGCGCATGCCATGTACAACATGGTGGCTGCATGCACATCACACATGCTCGACCCAGCCATGACCTTGCCACGCCTTAGTGGTCGGCAGTGCACATGCGCGGCCATGTTGCCTTTGACCTATCACATTTCATGCCCAGTGTGCATTGTACTGCACGTGCCTCAGTGATTCACATTGCACATTTGGAGTACTCGATTGTGCTTTACCGTGTTGCTCCAGAAAACTGTTCCTGACAGTGGAAATATGCCTAGAGCAGGGAGACAATCACCTAGGGCCATGAACTGGTCCCAAGTGGAGCTGCTGCATCTGGTGGCTCTTGTAATATGAACATACGAACACATGAATGTGCCAGCAGAATCAGACCAATCAGTCTATCTAAGTCTGCTCGAATGTGCAGCTAGTACCCCTAGTTTGTAGCTGCCCCACCTCTTCCCATTTGTCATCCCACTGCCACCCCACCTCCCCCACCCTCACTCTCCCTGTTCCCTGTACCATGCCTTTTGAAACTGTTCACAGATTTACATGATACCACCCATTCTGGTAGGGTGTTCCATGTTGCTACCACCCTCTCTGTGAAATAGTGTCTCCTCATTTCCTTCCTAAATCTTCCCCCCTCTATTCTTAGTGCATGCCCCCTGGTGACCCTTCCCCTCCTTAACTTAAAAACCCCATCTGCTCCATCCTTATTGATCCCCCTCAGATACTTGAATGTCTCTATCATGTCCCCTGTTCCTTCTGTCCTCCAGGGTGTACATATTCAGGTCTCTCAGCCTGCTGTCATAGTCTGTCCCTTCCATTCCACTTATCACCTTTGTTGCCTTCCTCTGCACCCACTCCAGTAGCTTGATATCATGCTTAGGTATGGCCTCCAAAACTGCACACAATACTCTAAGTGCGGCCTTACCAGCAATCAGTAGAAGTCAGTGGAGGGGAAGCTGTTTGGGCAGGAAGACCTCCATGTGCCCAGGGTTGAGATGTCAGCCTCCATTGCCAGGAGGCTGGTACAGCACAGGGATGCCATGCACTGGGAGCAGTGCAGGATTGACAGCAACCTCCAGAAGCGGGACCCGGAGAGACTGGAGTGGCTGCATCAACGTGCATGCCGGGTGCACTGCCAAGGACAGATAGGTGTTGCTCATCTGTCTCCTTTAGTGGCGCATAATGGGTGTGTGTCTAGGCCCCTCATGGGGCGCCCACATGGGTCACAGTCATCCTGCACACATGGCAGCGGCTGCACCTGCCCTTGCAGCCATATCATGTGTTCCATGGGGGCTATAGGCAGGGGCTGTGTCTGCGTGCAGGCCACTGGGGACTGCATGGCTGGTTAGCACTGTGTGCTGCATGCACACAGGCTGACCGGTGGGGGCACTGTGGCAGTGCATCTTGAATAGTGACAGTATCTGGCTATCCCTTTACCACCTGTGCATGTCAGTGTTCTGGTGTGTTTCTGGCAATGCTGTGTTGACTCATGGTGCTCTCTGTCTGTTGTGTTTTGCAGGACTAGAAGCCAGGTGGAGAGGTGTGGATGCCGTGAAGGCGAGGAGGAGGAGGCTCATGGGTGCCAGGCCTGGTGCCCATGTAGGGGCAGGTGATCGGTGCATTCTGCTGTCACTGTAGTTCAGCTGCTCTGGGTTACTGTTGGGTGGGGGTGTTGTCCACATTCAGGCCCTCAGTGTGTGTTACCTCTGTTGTTGTTGTAGGGCTCCAGGATCACTATGCTGTGGCTGGGAGTGGTGCTTCAGTGGACGTGGACCAATGGATCCATGTGACCACCCAGGCAGCCATTAGCAAAAATGGTTCAGTGCCTGTTGGATGTCCTGCAGGGCTTACTGCAATGACTGCCCTTATGTGGCCATGCCAGGGTGTGGCGTGGCGGGGCACAGTGGCCCTAGTGGCCCCTTGCCTCTTCTTGGGACCTGTCTGTATACGTAGTTTCTGTAAATAGCCCCCTGTTACTCTCCCCTTCCTGCCCGCCTTCCCATCCCTGCCATTCCCACACTTCCCCTTTCTCTGTCTGTTGTTATTCCACTTGTTTATTGTTCTACTTTTGTGTTGTACAGTTTTGTATCTGATTTTACACTTTTAATAATAATAATAATAATTTTTATATTTACGACTTTCTGTTTCAAGGCGCTACAATTTAAACTATTTAAAACAACCATTATAAAATCCAATACTATTCAACACAACTAAAAATCATAATTAGATAAGCAATTCAGTTCTCCAAGAAGGCTTTTTGCCAGAGGAAAGTTTTCAGACCTTTCTTAAATTCCTCCACAGAAGTGCACTCTCATAACCGACGGGGTAGAGAATTCCAAAGGGTGGGAGTAGCATAAGCAAAAGCTCTAGAACCAGATGATTTCAAATTCACCCTTGGAATCTCCAGCAACCCCTCGTTGGCCTAGTGGAGTGATCGACCAGGGCAGTAGGGTACCAGAAGTTCTTTCAGATAGACTGAACCCTGACTGTGTAGGGCTTTGAAAGTCAGTAAACTGACTTTAAAGGTGATCTGCCACCATATTGGCAGCCAGTGCAGTTTGTGCAGCACGGAGTAATGTAACAGACTCTACTAGAGCCCGTCAAAGCTGGGCTGCTGCATTCTGCACCAGTTGCAGGTGACAGATTTCAACCTAAAAGCCCTAGATAAAGGAGATGAAAGGAGTTACAGTAGTCCAGGCATGAGGACACAAAGGCGTGGACAAAGTTGAAGGTCATCAGGCGGAACAGATGCCTAACCCTGGCAATGTTCCTAAGATGGTAAAAGGAGGTCTTGAGAACAGCTGACAGCTGCGACTGCAGTGTCAGTCTATCATCAAAATCTCCTCCAGGTTGGAGGTCAGGAAAGAACGCTGCCAAGAATAATTCAAAGGCACACCAACACCTGGCCCCCTATCTGTCGATCGGGTCCACAACCAGTACTTCTGTCTTTTCCGAGTTCAGCTTCAGCCAGCTAGAATCCATCCACTCCTGGATTTCTTTCAGACAGTTGTTAAAGACTGAGAGAGCTCCATCCTGGTTGGGTGCAAAAGAAAGGTATAGCTGGGTATCATCTGCGTAACAGTGAAACCTCAGCCCATACCTTCTTACAATGTCTCAGAGGGGTAGCATATACACTGCGAACAACATGGGTGACAGTACAGAACCCTGAGGCATCCCACACAACAAAGCCGTGGGGCCTGAGGAAAAAACTCTGGACACAACTCTTTGTGATCTCCCCGTGAGGAATGAAGTGAACCATCTTAAGACAGTCCCCAATATTCCACATAAATACCTCAGGCGTCCTATCAACACCATGTGATCCATGATGTCAAAAGCTTTTATAAACATGTTGCTCTCAGAACCTATGTCTGTGGGTTTCATTGTTCCTGCTTCATGGATGCTCCCTATTGACCTGCTGGCTTGCTCCACTTGCTCTGAATTGCTCCCCTGTGTGGCTCAGGGCATCCTGGATGCCCTGGAGCATCTCTGGTTGTGTCAGTGCATCTTCAGTTGCACTGTGCTGTTTCTGGGTGATTCACAGAGGGGCTGTGCTCAGCGCATCCCATTGTGCATGCCTCTGTGAATCGTTCTGTCTGTGCTCGGTGCATCTGATTTGTGCTGGCGCATCTGAGATGCGCTCAGCACACCTTCTTTGTGAATCCTGCCCTTTCTGAATATGTGTTTTCTACAAACAGGAAGAACACTCTTTCACCTCAAACCTTCAGTAAAGTATATAGCTGATTGGATGAGCAACAAGCAGCTGCATTATCTTAACCAGCATACTATTTTGTGGTGATTTGCATATACAGCCCATGATGCTTTGCATTATGGGGGTATGTGTGATTTTGTATTTCTTTGAAACTTGACTTCCCAGCCAATGCCTTTTGGGGTAACCCTTGCCTTAGTGCTTGTGCACTAAGGTTCTTTGCATTATCTTACCTTATATACAAGAGTTGAAAGGGTAGAGAACAGGTAGACAGAGTCAAATAATAAAGTTACAGCAGAAGAACAATACAATGAAATCATATGTAAGTTTAGTCAGTAAAAATGCAAGGTATATAACAGAGTAGTTCTGCCCTTGACTGCATAGATTGCCTTGCAGGATATAACAGATGCTGTAGTTGAAGTGGATGGAGCCTGAAATATAACTTCAGCAATGTATACACGCAGCTTTTCAAAATCAACTGAGAAAAATACATTTCACATAACAAATCTATGTGTTAATTGTTGTGATTGGGTGGCATCTATAGCTAAATGCCTGGGAAGCCTACTTTTCCCCATATGTGAACTCAGAAAAGTGTTGAATCTAAGCCAGAGGGTTCATGATCGATTCATTTCTATGCATGCATAGAATTAATATGGGTTCATATAGGATTTGTACAGTACAAGATGTTATTTCCTTATAATGAAACACTGGGTCTCGTTTTCCATTCTCCTTATAAAATTATTATCATTATTTATGCCACATTGAATGCTCTAATTTCTTAATGATAGTCAGCTAATTGCTCTGGCAGGTAATTAGAACTGGTTTATATCATAAAGGGCTTTTGCAGTACTCCTTGGTTTGTTAAGTTGCTCTATAAATCATACCAGATTTGCAGAAAAGGTCCTTAAATACTTGTTTGCCTGGGCTCCAAGCAGAATTTTTCTAAAGTATGTGATATTAAACCCATTTGTTCATGCTCACTGGTCCAGAATAATATAGCCATCATAACAGGGAATGGGACGGGTTCTAAGCAAGATTCCATGGTGGCAATATATGGGTAGACATGTGGGAAAAGAATGGCTTAAATGGGGACATCTGTTCAGGCTGCTCATATGATGCTTCTGGTCCAGGTCATAGAAGAGAATAACCTGCTTGCCACTTTTGAACCTAATAATATCATTAGGTACAATGCTGGTATACAACATTTAGTAAACATACCCAAAGATGGTCATTTGTTGTATTCACTATACATTTCCCCTTTATGGCTTTCCACTTAAATGTGAAACAGTGACTGTTTCTGACTATATCCAGAAGTGTGTTATTATTGAAGGTTGAATGCAAATACATTGACATCTATTTTGTAAGTAATTGGCAATTATGCATAATAGTTTCAGTTAAAAGACCTATTTAACAGGGATCTGACTTACCAGAGTTGACAGAATACCCATAGGGAAGGGAAGGGTTAGATTTGAGGAGCTACAGAGTGCTCCCAAGGCATGTGGTTATACGACCACAGAGCACCACCAAGATTTTTTGCAAATAAATACAATTCTCAGAGTAACATTTATCTGTTGGGACATGCGCTGCAATTGTCAGCCATCTGGAGAAGATGCCAGGTAATCTTCCTGTCTTTAAGGGTAAAAAAAAGGAAGCAAGAACAGATGTCGGGGGTTTAAAGTTTTTAAATAATACGTGAGTTCAGGGAGAACAATGTGGATGGAAGAGGATATAAGCCACTGTATTCAGAAGAGAACCAAGTTAACTTCAGGCATTAGGCACTGGATGGAAATGCACAGAATAAATTTTAGCTAAGGAAATGTGTCAACTTTGATGAGTAGGATAAAATAAATAGATATTCTTTAGGAGCATGCTTCTGCACATGCCAGACTCTCAAACAAGGCCTAGGAAAATGTTCAATATGAGATCAATGTAGTGATCATCATCTAAATAGAGTAAGTATGCTGGCCCAGTGGTGCTGAGGGTTAAGAAGCTGGATGCCACACCTCGCGCCACACCAGTGACTTGGGTTCGGGAGCGAACTAGGGTTGCTGGGGGTCAGCAGGGGAGGGAGAAGATGGAGCATCCCGAGGACTGCTCTCATCTCCTTAGGGAGAGTTCAAGGGCCACTCGGTGTCCTGACCCCGATGGAGACTGGGGCAGCAGAGGCACACCAGCTGGCGCATAAGGGGAAGGAGTGAGGCAGACTCAGTAGGGCAGCTGTGTGTGGATGTCGTTGCACGCCACACTCCTAGGGGAATCTAAGAGAAAAACTCCTCACCACGGATCGTGGAGATGATGGAGACTCCAAGGGCAGGTCTCACATCCCATCGCTGGCCCATCTCCTCAGAAGACTCCAGGTCTAACCCAGCACCCAGGTAAGGCCTCTCTAATTACAGATGGGCTGTTAAGGGAGAATGGACCTCTCCTGGCGAGTGATCTGGGGGGCTAGGCCTGCCTGGGTAGTCAGGAGGCGCTCTGTGATCGAGTTCAGGCAGGAAGCAGAAAGTTCCATCAACAGAGCACCCTGGAAGGATGCCCGGCCGTGAAGTGTACAAAATAAAGTATGCAAAAAAAAACAGAATAAGTACAGAGATATTTTGAAAATTGGAGATTATTAAACTCCAGTAACAAATCTGTGTGTGGTATGGGAGGGGGCACTAAAATGTCAGGCAATATGACCTCCCTCCCCACCTTGCCATGGAACTAGCTAAATTGACACATACATAATATATTGCAGTAAACTGACATTTTCTGACTGTGAACAACAATATCGGTTCAATCCCAATTGGTGTTTCTTATTCTTTGTTGTTTGTCCATATAAATATCAATTTATTGCTTGGTGTTGCTATGGTTGCTCTGGGTGGGAGGTAAACACTAATCTGTTATTAGTGGATTTGAATTTCAGTAACTAGCTTACAAGCTTTGAAGAAATTCACACAGCCTTAAAAAAAAAAAAAAAACACCAACATACAGTAAGAGGTGCACATGATAAGCCTATTTTTTATATCAGGATCAACAGGGAAGGTTTTCAGTCTGAGATTTGTCTGATCAAACAGGTGATAACTGTAAGCACACCTCACAACCGCCTGCCTTATAAACCATAGTAACAAGGTTTTAAAAAAATAGCAAAGAAACAAAATCGGGGGAGCATCTTAAAAATCTTTGATATCCGCTCAGGAAGAAAATCAGAATATAACTACAATGATATACTATGAGAATATAAGGGCACCTGGATCGTTCTTTCAGAGGGTGGTGGTAAATAATGTTCATTCTGAAGATGGCAAGGTGATGAGCATGGTGCCACAGGGTCTTTATTAGCAACACTGCAGGAGGCTGGAAGGAAAATATGCCTGTTCATGGATGACACAAAAATGTACAAGAGTGGACACATGGGGGGCTGGAAAAATGGGTGATGATCTGAAAAGCTGGAAGGCTAGTTAAAGGAAAACTCCATGTTAAAATCAGAAAAAAGATATGTAGTAGTCTTTTTCTGTGTTCTAACAGTTCCCAGTGTTTTCTTTTCCTCTGGCTGTGAGAATGTTTTTCTAACTTTCCCAACTGTTTTATTGCCCTTGGAGGTTGCCATTCTGGTTTATGTTATGGCCTCTAGTCTTCCCAGAGTGCCCTTTGGTGTGATGTATAATTGCCCTGCAGAAGCCAGTGTCTTGTTACAGGGTCTGTCACAGCTCAGCCACAGAAAATACTTCTTCAAAGAAACACTGCTAGATTTTGGGTGAGTGTAATCATTATTATTTTTTATATTGTACCTTGTCCTGCTATGTTCTGCTGTGTGTGTGTGTGTGTGTGTGTGTGTGTGTTTGAATCATGTCATTGTTTACTCTATTCCTCTCAGTCACTTTCAGTTTTTGAACCATTTCATGTAAAAATTTAACATCACCTAATAGATTGTAACATAGCAGGACAAGCACTAATATCAAAAATAATAATGATTACACTCACCCAAAATCTAGCAGTGTGACTTCTCTGAAAGAGTATTATCTTTTGGCTGAGCTGTGACAGACCCTGCTAAATCTAAGGGCATAGCTACATCATTGTAACATGAGCCAGGGTGCCCCGTGGGAGAAAAGCCAATAAACCTATTTGTGAGGAGATCCCCAGGGTCGTAAAACTACCATACAGCTAGCAGGCTAATTTAGGAAAAACTCCTAATAGCAGACAAAGGAGAGGACATACTAGGACTTAACATACATATCAAAACACTCTACATAACATATGTTTTGCACATTCTGGGTGGACTTCTCCTTTAATGGTTTAACAACTGGATTTTAATGCAAAAAAGTACAAAATCATGCACTTGAGGCACAGAAACCCAGGGGCAACATGCCAGTTGGGCGGGGAGGTACTGGCAACCACAAAACAGTAAAGGGACCTGGATGTAATCATTTCTGATGACCTGAAGGTAGCAAAGCAGTGTGATAAGGCAGTGGGAAAAGCTAAAAGAATGTTCGGGTGGATAGGGAGGGGAATCACCAGCAGAAAGAGGGAAGTAGTGTTACCCCTCTATAGATCGATGGTGAGGCCCTCGAGTACTGTGTCCAGTTCTGGAGGTCCCACCTCGGAAGGACATAGATCAGGTGGAGGCGGGTACAAGAGGGCAACCAAAATGGTGTAAGGCCTGCATCAAAAGCCCTAAAGAAAAGACTCAAGGAATTAAATATGTACTTTCTAGAGGAAAGAGGAAAGGGGACATGATAGAAATGTTCAAATATCTCACAGGTATTAATAAGGTATATGAAGGTAGCATTTACATAGAAAATGATGCTCAAGGACAAAGGGTTATACTATGAATCTGGAGGGTGACTCAAAGAGGATGTGAGAATACTTCTTCACGGAAAGGGTGATGGATGCCTGGAACAGCATCCCAATGGAAGTCGTGGGTGCTAACATGGTAACAAGATTCAAGCATGCATGGAATAGACACTACTTTAGAACAAACTGAATGAAAAGGTTTTGGTTTTCCCACTGGACCCTGAACCTTTCCTGAGGTTTCAATACACACACACACACACACACACACACACACAAAGGGTTTCTCCCTAAATGTAAATTAGATCCCAAAAGCTGTTGTCCAAATGGAAAAAAAACAGAGAAATTAGTTTGGGTGATTATCCATTATAGGCTGCAACAAAGGAAGCAGCATGGATGAGACAGATGATATGATTAAGCTGTTGCAATTTTAATTAACTTTTGCTGTCCTGTAATGATCAAACTGGTCAACAGACCGGGGGCCAGATATTCAAAACTTTGCCCGGGGCTAAATTAACCAGAACCAATAGCCCGCTATATTCAAAGGGATAGCCCTGATGCTAAACCTGCTGAATATAGCATGCTAAAAGCTGGGCAAACTGGACTCGGAGTGCAGTGCAAAAATATCCTGGGAATAAGACAGCTCTGAATATAGCAACCAGGAAGTGCAAACCACAACAGCATCCCAGTTCAAAGTGATGTGAAGGAAGTTAGATGTGAACTATGCGGCCAATGTATTGTACTAGCAGGGTGGAGTCAGTAAAAGCTGTAAGCATCAGTGCATGTGATATTACATTTGTACAGAAATGTACAATGTTTCTGAAAATATGTTTATCTTGGTGCAAACACATTTTATGAGTTTAAAGGCAGAGCTAAGCTGTTTGCCCGCGGCAAAATTTTGCTATATTCAAAAGTGATATGCAAATGAGCCTACTTAGGTAGGCTGTGGGCAAACATCCAGATTAGCATCTCATTATGACCTGATTTGCAGGCAGTTTGCCCAGCACTATTGTAGGGTCCCACAGCTCCACCTGCTGGTCAGTCTGGAAGTACAGGGGCTAGCTGGGTCTGCCCACAGCACCACCTGCTGGTCAGTCTAGTAGTGCATGGTGGTAGCTGCAGGCTATATTTCTAGAGTACAGCATAGACTATTGTGCCCCAGGGGACTACATAGCACAGGCACAGGTGGTGGTGCTGCATGCAATTGTCAGACAGTAATTCATGCTACAGTGCACAGCAGACACTACAGTAGCTAGGGGACCAGTAGTGTAAGGGACACAGCAATGCCTATGGTGTGTAGGGAAGGCATGACCACTGCACTGTACACAGTGACAGGCCCAACTTGCAGGTTTTTACTGACAGTGGTCATTACTGTTATGCTGTTGTGTGACCCACAGATGCTGCACACTGGCATGGGATGCTCACAGTGACATATACGGCTGGCTGTGTGTGCTGTGGTGTCTGTACAGATGTGCAGTATGTGGCTGGAGACATGTCATCAGACAGGCACACTGGTGTTGGGGTATTCCCAACACTGGCCCATTGCACTCGTCGATAGCTTGTCCCAGCCTTGTGGCTGCACCCAGTCTGTGGTGCAGCATGACCACTGTACACCCTCCCTCAACACCCTCCATGACCACAGTGCTGCATGTGTGTGCTGGCATCTATTGGTGTCCACGAAGGGTGGTCTGCAGGTGTGTCTGTGCTCGCACTGCCATGGTGTCCACTGGGAGCTGGGTCACCACTTACTGCCTGGCATGGCTGGGACTGGTGGCAGATGATGGCATCATAGGAATGCCATCTGTGAGCAGCATGTTTCCTCTCTGTCTGGCTTATTTCTATGTGTCATACTTATTGGTTTGGGTTGAGCAAAGCCATGCAAAAGTTGCGAAAAGCCGTGCAAAGCCACAAAGTTGCACAAAGCTGGTTTGCCCAGGGTTAAGACTACCTTTTCCTGGGTGGTAGTTTGGACCGTGGAAAGTGTTGTGCTAAGCTGCGCAAAAACACTTTGCGCAGTGCTATTGACTGAATACAGCATTGCACCTGTATTCATGTACCCCCCCATTTGCCCCTTGCATACATTATAATTTTGCCTGGTGCTAATGCAGTTTGCTCGTGCTATTTGACCTTTAGAATCTAGCGGACCCGCGCTAACCCTGAGCAAACGGTTTGCACCCAGTGCAAAGTTTTGAATATCTGGCTGATCAATAAGCATGTTAATATCAAACAAATAAAACAGGGGATGATTGAAAACCTCCTGGTTTATTAAATTTGAAATTTAAATGAAATGTATGCTGCAGATGCCTACAGCATGCTAATAGATGTCAGCTTCATAGAGAATGTATGCAGGGTGGGGTTTAGGAGATCACAAGAATGTTCATTTGGCTTAATATCTCTCTACATTTGTGAATGTGGATGAGGAATGTTTTTATTATTTCTGTACAGTTTCAGGTCACTGTAGAAGTTCATGCAAACCAGCACACGGGTAGCCAGACACTAGTGATCTGAGGGTATTTACCCATAACAAAATTATGTTTAAATGCAACCGTGGCACTTTAACCCATGACAGGTTGCATCAAAGTTCTGCAAAGTATTAAAGTGGTTTGGTAGTGCCACTATAGTTATGGTTGAGCAGGGGTTTCAATGTTAAAACTCAAACTTTGCACTTTAATATCTTTGTAACCATTGAACAGATTTGCATGACATTTTGCATGCAAGGTCTCAGGGAGTACGTCTCTTGATGTGCCAAGTTTTGTTTCAGTCAGATATGCACATTCTCAGATCCAGGTAGTGAGAAATATTAATAAAGCACTGGGTTATGCTGTTTTGTCATCACCTATCACCCAGACAGTTTAGACTTTTGGCCTGAAAATTTTAGGGTAGAAAGGGCTTGGTCCACAGATGTGCCTTACACTGGTTTAGTGAAAAATATTAATCCATTCGAAATTGTTAAATATTAAACTTTAAGTTCTGAGCATGCTCAGTACAGTCTTTTGGATAACTGCTTGGAATGAAAAAATAATTTAGTCCATACAAAAAAGAATCCTATTTTGTATGGGGGTAATCCTTTCTCATGAGGAAAAGGTCCTTTTTCGCATGTCCGCCATCTTGTTTCAGTTTTTTTTTTTAAAACAAAATCAAAACCCACAAAAATGACATCCCATGCACATACCAACACATGTACCTTGCTAATCGGGACTCATTAGGTGGATTCTGCACTTAGTTTCTGGAAAAATGATCCAGAAATGTATTTTTAACATTTAAAATCCTTTTATGTGAGCCAATTTTTTTCGTATTGGCATACAAAAAAATTGATCCACACAAACAAAAATGGGTTCATAAGAAGAATGAATTTGGACTTAGTTTTCCCCATTCTTATTCGTGTGAGCAGAAAAAAGCATATGAAAAGACTGGGGATAAAAAACAAAGTCAAATTTCTTCTCATAAAGCTATCCTTTTAATGTGCTTTTTTCGTTCATATGAAAAGGATGCCATCATATGAAAAGATTTTGGACTTAGTTCCCCAATTTTTCATAAAAGGAATCCTTTTTGTATGTTTTTCATTAATCTGAAAAAGAATGCCCTCGTATGAGAAAGAATTTGGACTTAGTTTTTCCCCAGTCTTTTTTAGCACAGAAGGCATCCTTTTCATATGCTTTCTTTGTTCATACAAAAAGAATGTCCTCATACTAAAAGATTTTGAGCTTAGTTTTTCCCACATTTGAACTTCAACAAGCTTAAACTCCCTCAGTATTAGGAGTTAAGGGACAATCTATATATCAAAATACAAGGTCTTAAAGAGTGCTACAAGAAAATACATAATCCCCTTAAAAGAATTAAAAATTAAAATTATCACAGGATAACATTGACAGTTTAGCAAGACATGACTCCTCAATATGTGGACCTGTGGGACAATCCATATATCAAAACAAAGGTGTTAATGAGTACTACAAGAATAACACATATTCCCCACACCAAATATTTATGGGCTATATAAAATAAATTAAAACATTACATTCCTATTGGATAACATTGGAAATTCAGCAACTCATAACTCCTTCAATATTAGGACTTAAGGGACAATCCATATATCAAAACAAAGGTCTTAATGCATTCTACAAGAATAACACATATTTTAATTATTAACATTTAGGAGCAATAAAAAGGCATGACAAATAAAAAATGCAAATTCCCATAAGGTAACATTGGGACTTTAACAAGCCATAAAACAAAGGAAAGAAATTGCTGTTTTAGCAGAAATGGAAGCACATGGCCCAGAGGGCTCTGCACTTCCACAGCAGCATGTATGTATGCATCTATGGGGGTATGGATGAGCTTCCACAGGTGAATGAGGATACAATTATACTATCTCAAAAAGAAAGAACATTCATTGCAAAAAACTTTGTTAATGCACAAGTTAGGGTTAAACCTACAAAAGTAGGGAAATGTTGCGATTGGGTTCCCAACCCTAATGCCCTACCCCACCCTGAAGGCAATAACAGGAAAAAACATTACTACAGTGTTTGACCTCTCCTGTGTCTTTGCAAATCAGGTGTAGGGTGTGCCTTATGGGTTATCAACCCTAATGCTCACCCAATCTCATATACTGTACACATTTCAGCTTATTTGCTGATGGAATGGGATGAGCATTAGGGTTGACAACCACAAGGAACACCCCACACCTGATTAGTGAAGATGCAGGAGAGGTCAAATAGTAATGTTTTTTCCTGTTACTGCCTACAGGGTGAAGGTGGGGCATTAGGGTTGGGCACCCTAATGCCACATGTCCCTACTTTTGTAGGTTTAACCCTAACTTGTTTATCAACAAAGTTGTTTGCAATGAACATATAGTGGCATGGTAGCGCCAGTATAGTTAGGGTTGATCGAGAGTTTCTATGTTAAAGCCATAATTTTATACCCTAATAGCTTTGGTGGCATTTGACAAAATGGCCCCAAATTTGGAATGTGTTGTCTAGGAGGCAAGGTCTCAATATGTGGAAAGGTTTGCAACTGTAGCTTATGCAGTTTTGAGATCTGCATATGTCGTTTTACATTAATGCCTAAATTTTTCCTGTTCTTAATCCATGTTTTTTGCTCTCACTTACAGCCAAAGAGAACAGAATTTTTCCTTCAAACTTGCAGAGTAGGAAGCAGCCTGTACCAAAGTGGTGCCTTTCAAAGGTTTCATGAAGAAATATTAAACAGTTCAGACTTATAAGGGTTTGCATCTTTTCTGAATATGCTCACTAGGGTATTTGGATAACCCTCTCATATAGCACAAAAATTCTGTGGTTTGAGGCTTTTTGCTTAATAGCACCACTTAGTTCTCACAACATGAAAAACACTTCTTTGGGGTTCCTTGTCATTCATGGCGATTTCATTTGTGCAAATTCAGCAAATTGTTTACAGCAACATCAATTATAGTGCACATTTGTGGTGCATACAAATTCAGCTACCATATTACATCTGGAGCTGAAAATGTAAACCAATCCATGCAAATAATTGCAGTAAGACCTTATCCCGTAAAGCTCATGACCTGTGCAATGCTGTTCGTTTACATCAAGTCACTGTACCGACATCTGCTTCCTCCTGCTGCAACCCATGCTGACAGTGAATGAAGTCAAGACATCCTTAGACACTCTTCACAACACACCACTCACACCATCTTATAACACCACTCACACCTGTTCCCCATTATCACTGTACTTCATCATGCAGGGGGGCTGTGCCCCCCTGCACCTCCCCGGGGGGGGCTGTGCCCCTGAACCTCCCCTATTTCTAAAATAACATACTCCGAGGTGCACCTGGACCTTGGAGGTAGATTATTATAGCATAATTGCTGAATCCATGCATCGCTGATATGTAGTGCTCACTATCCTTTCAGTCGCTATAAATGACTCTCTATAATTGAGTTGCTATAATTGATGCGCTGTATTGACGTTCTACCTTTTTTGGATCATGATAGCCACCATCCTGTTTTTCTTTTAACCCTATAGAGTTTAGACATTTTCCTGTTAAAAGTGCCTTTTATCCTAAGCACTTTTGTTAATGGCACAGAGACATCTCCTCACTATGCATCCCAGCACTCACAATGCCACATTATCATAAGTAATAACACATGTCATACGAATAGATAATCCACTTTTGGGCATGTGGTCATGCTCTTATATACTCATGCCTTGGTATACCAGTGCATGACTGCATGCTCTGTAGTGGACTACCTATCTTATAAAATGGCTAGAAAATGTTTTTGGGTTTGGCAAGAAGTAGTCATTGTCTGACAGAAATTAGAGTTTAATTCAGGTGATCTGGCTGATCCTGCCATGATTTTGATAGCTAACAAGTGATAAAAAAATGCATATTGTTGATCCTGCTATTTTTACCATGTCTGTGCTATAATGACATTCACTGTTGTGTTCCAATGTAGCTTGACTGAGCAGCATTCATTACGGTAATCTAAATGCTGGCAAAGGTTTATAATGAGGAAAGATTTGTACAAAAAGATGTAAGCAGTGTGACTTTAAACTCACTTCATTAGTTTTGTCTTAAAAAGCCACCAAGTTTACACTGAGGAGAGTGAGTGAGTCAGCAGCTTCACAAGTGTAACACAAGTGTAACGAGTATTGCTATAGGGTCAGACATGGCGTTTGGTGCCAATATGGTCATATATCGTCTCCATCACCCCTTTCATTTTGATTAAGTGCCCTTGTCTACCAGTTTCAGATCAATATCACCCATGAAACTAAAAGATAAGCCCATCAACTCTATATTTATTTAAAGCTAATTAGTAGCCCTTTATAACACTGTATGGCTGTTGGTGAAAATATTTTAGTTGCCCATAAAAAGGGTCCTGGAAACCATTACTGAGAATTTCTATTTTTTTTTTCAATTAACTCAAAATCTTAAGCTTGGATCCTCCTAGCCACCAAGGTCTTTTATTTTATGTCTCATTGACTCTTATTTGAAGTAGTCCTACCCGATACCTTTGTAGGTTTGTATCACAGTAGTGGGTTGGACATAACATTTTGCACAGATATGGCCATGTATGTTGCCATCATGGCCTATCATTTTGATTACAAGCCCTTGCCTACATGCCTTTGGGGTCCTCTATCACCCGTGATGCTAAATGATGGACCCATCAACCTGTACATGTAGTTAAAGCTAACAAGTAGCCCTTTCTAACGATGTATGGCATTTAGTAAAAATATGTTAGTTGGCATGAAAAGTGGTCCGAGAAGCCATTATAATGAATTTCTTATTTTTTTCCATAAACTCAATATTTTAAGTTTGGGTCTGCCTTACCACCAAGGCCTTTTATTTTTTTGTCTCAGTGACTCTTACCTGAAGTAGTACTACCTGATACCTTTTTAAGCTGTATCACATTAGTGGGTCAGACATGGTGTTTGGCATCAATGTAGCTATATATTTTGCCATCATCCCTATCATTTTGATTAAGGGCCTTTGCCTACCTGTTATTGGGCCCCTATCACCCAAGGCACTAAATGATTGATCCATCAACCACTACATTTATTTAAAGTTAATTGGTATCTCTTTCTACAAACGTATAGCATTTGGTAACAATAAGTTAGTTGCCCATGAAAAGAGGTACCAGAAGCCATTATGGTGAATTTCATTTTTTTCAATTAACTCAAAATTTTAAGTTTGGGTCACCCTTGCCACCAGATCCTTTTATTGTTTGTCAATGTGACTTTTACTTGAAATAGACCTACCTGATACCTTTTTAGGCTTGTATCACATTAGCGGCTCAGACATGGCATTTGGCATTAGTATGACAATATACGTCATCATTGCCCCCTACCATTTTGATTTTGTAACTTTGTCTACCTGTCTTGGGGCCCCATATCACCATTGACACTAAATGATGATCCCATCAACCTCTACATTTATTTAAAGCTAATGAGTATTCCTTTCTAGAAATATATGGCAGTTGGGGAAAATACGTTAGTTGCTTATGAAAAAAGGATGTCTCTTAGGCATGAAGACACAGCATTGTGGACATCCATTGCCTGCAGAGCTCTGCATTTCCATAGACAGATGGACTCTTCTCTTGGTGCAGCCTGGACATCTACATCTGTTCATGCTGGTCTTGAAGGGGTCTGCATGAATGAAAATATGATTGAACTATCTCTAAGAGAAAGTACATTTATTGCAAAAAACTGTTAATGCACCAGTTAGGGTTCAACTTAACTCACAAAAGTAGGGAAAAGTGGCATTAGGTTTTCAGTTCTAACTCATCATCCCCAAGCAGCAAAAGGAAAAGACCACACAAGCAATGACAGACAGCTATCGTCAGGTAAGACAAACAATATACAACTGTTTCCAGATGACACAAATGCAGAAGCACTGATATGCTACCTTCATGGATTTGCATCTACTGCTGCATAATGTGCTTCTGCAGCCACAGCTGTGTGTGTATGCCTTGCATTGGCCATGAGTATCTGTTGTTGCTACTGTTGCAAGGTGGGTATCATGGATTTCTATATATAGCTGCAGAAGTGCAGGCCACACAGGAGCCTGCACATCTGCAGCCAGAAGTTAGTGTGTATCTCTTACACCTGTGGCTGCAGAGGCATATTCCCTTGGGGCCTGTGTTTCTGCAGACAGAAGTACTGTTGCAGTTTGGGTATCATGGATTTTGTGGCACCTGCACTTCTGCAGCCATTGGTCAATGTATGTCTTACACCTGCGGCTGCAGAAGTTGGTGTATATCTCTTAAACATCTGACTGCAGAGGCACCTGCACTTCTGCAGCCAGAAGTTGGTGTGTATGCCTGATATCTGCAGCTGAAGAGGAGCAGGTCCCTTAGGGGCCTGTGTTTGTCTGAACAGAAGTACTGTTGCAATTTAGGCAACATAGATTTTGTAGCCCCTGTGCTTCTGCTGCCAGAGGTTGGTGTGCATGTCTTAAACCTGCAGCTATTGAAATGCAGGCCCCTCAGAGGGCCTGTGTTTCTACCAGAGAGAACTGTGTGTGCCATCTTACAGTATGAATGAGTACCTGTGGCTGCAGAAGCACAGGCCACACATGAGCCTGTGCTTCTGTAGACAAAGAGTCTTCTTTTTTGAGTGTCATGGATTTGTATCTGTGGCTGCAGGAACCTGTGCTTCTGTACACAAAAGTACTGTTTTGATTTGAGTAATGTGAATTTCTAGCTGCAGCCACATGTGAGCATGTATGTATTGTGGAGTATGTACTAAGTAACAAATCCACAAAAGCGGCACATCAGTACTACTGCATTAGTGTGATCTGGAAACAGTTGTATGTTGTTTGTCTTACTTGATTATGATGATCACATGGAACACCCTACCAAATTACAGTATGTAGTAGGAAGCAAAACAACGAATATATGTGAAAAAACTTAAGTGTTCACATGGGGACATCAAATATTTGTTTCCACCAATAAAGGTGGCTAGTTCATAAAGGCTACAGCCTCTTGAACTCATACTAGACTATGAAACTATGGCTATCTGTGGTTGTTTGTGTGATCTCAAACTTTTGCCACTTGGGGTAGGTAGTTGGGGTTGGAAACCCTCATGCCACATTCCCTGCTTTATGGCATTAACTGAACCCTAACTGCTGCATTAATGCAGTACTTTTGCAATGAATACTATATATATATATATGTGTGTGTGTGTGTGTGTATGTGTATATATATATATATATATATATATATTCTTTCAAAAAAATTACTTAATGCGATTAGAGTTCAAGTTAATGCCACAAAAGTAGGAAATTTGCATTAGGGTTTCCAACCTGACTCCCTACCCCAACCCCACAAGCAGCAAGAGGAAGCAAATTCTCATCAGAATCGATACGGCTGTGCAGAGCTTTTCAGAGTGTTCGGGAGCAGAATAAAAATAAAGAAAACAAGCTAAACACTCAAAGTAGTTTTTCTGTACTACTACAGTTACTGGTGAACTAGTTGCAAAATGGTATAATTTCTGCCCTTGATAGTGTAGGTTTTGAAAATCCTTTGCTAAATGCACAGTTGGTGTGCCACCAGAGTATGCCATTCACAAGATGGTGGTGATGACAGAACTGTGTATTCATGGTACTCAAATATGCTCAGTCTGAGTCAGCAGCCATCTTGTGCATGGTGCCCATTAGTTCTGCAATTGCAGAAGAAAAAGAAGTGCCCACGAAGTGGGCGTGTTTGTGTGGCCGGCAGAGGGGAAGGGCCACATAACACAACCACTGGAAATTAACACAGCACTGTGGAAGCATACCGACTGCAGCCCAGTCGCGTGCTTCCATGGTGCTATTCTGAGATGATGATCATAACATAACGTTTGCAGAACTCCGCCAATGCAGTGGTAAAAGACTTGGTTTGCTGGCCAAGGCACCTAGCTTCACCTGAGCTCTTTCCTTCCAAGACTGCTTGAAAGGCAGAGTAGAGAACCTTACCAGAGCAAGGGAAAAGGATTAAGACTTCTTTTGGCTAAGCAGATTTACTGTGTGGTGTTGTTTTTATTTTTTACTCACAGGGATTGCTACTGTTTGTTGCTAACATTTCATTGCTTTATTTTTCTCTGATTCAAATTGTTGTTGCTGGTATACCTTCTTCTGCATTATTACAAGGTGTGCCTACAGGTGTGTGCTAACAGATTACTGCTGTAATCTTCTGATTCAAATTGTCTTTTGCAAGGTATATCTTCTGTTACTGCTTTATTTTTCTCTGTAGCAAAGTGTTTCTTACAGGGTATATCTTCTCTGAAATTATTACAGGTGGAGCTTACATTTTTGTGACTTTTTTATCATTGGGCTAAGCAAAATTACTGTTTGACACTGTTTTATTTTATTCTTGTTTTTTTTTTTTTGTTGAAAAGGTTTGTTGTCTCAGAGGTGTTTCAGCCTCCTTCTCACATTGAAGGAGCTAATTGATTTCCTCCCACAGCTCTTCCAAAGAATTAGGTGTGTATGTGAGGGGTGAAGCTGGCAAACTGTCAGTAATTTCCAACAGAAAGAAGGGTTAAAAGGTCAGGTTAGTTGATATCTTGGAGGTAGAAGACTTGGTTTGCTGGCCAAGGCACTTAGCTTCACCTGAGCTCTTTCCTTCCAAGACTGCTTGAAAGGCAGAGTAGAGAACCTTACCAGAGCAAGGGAAAGGGATTAAAAATTATTTTGGCTAAGCAGATTTACTGTGTGGTGTTGTTTTTATTTTTTACTCACAGGGATTGCTACTGTTTGTTGCTAACATTTCATTGCTTTATTTTTCTCTGTAGCAAAGGGTTTCTTACAGCGTATATCTTCTCTGAAATTATTACAGGTGGTGCTTACAGGTTTTACAGTTTTATCTAACATTAGGATAAGCTTTCAGGATTACTGCATTTGTTGTTGACTCATTGTTTCTGCTCTTACCTCCTTGTTCTTTCGTCCGTGGTTCTTCTTTTTTGGCAGGGGAAGGGCCCAGCCACCCACCCCCATCCCCAACCACCCCACACTACACTCCTTTTATAGGGTACCACAGTTGTGATATTTCCTGTGGCAGAGCAGGAAGGCGGGATCAGAGGGGTATCCACAAGGTGAGCTCATTTACAGGGGCACTAGTAATTTAACTTGTTATAACAAGTTAAACAAAACAAACACAATCAAACCATTACTTGCATTTTTTCCTTCTAATTACTCTGACTAGGTTATAAACCCAGCAACTTATCTGGAATGGATATCATTAACTGCAGGTACTGTGGAACAATTTTCAGAAGGACAGTCTTACAGGATTTAGGACACTGTCCTACATGCTGGGCCATTGGAGATCTTAGGGCTCGGCTCCAGGCAGCATGGGCAGAGACTGCACGCCTCAAATTTCATATTCAAGAGGAAATACATTATAAGAACCACCCGCCATTTCCCCAGCATCCAACAGAAAAACCTCGACCGCAGAGGGTAGTTGGACCAGGAGGTTGGCGGGTGGTTAGGAGGGGCAAATTGGGTGCCCCATCACTCTCTGCTCTCCAACATATTACCTCCAAAAACCATATAAACACTACAAACAGGTATCTGCCTCTATCTCTGAAATCAAACAAAGAGGCAGAAGACACTGCAGAGCAGGACACTGTGGCACAGGGGCTAGCACAACAAAACTCACCCAAATCAGGAACCAAAACAAAAAAATCAAAAAGGAAATCCAAAAAAATTCTGGTCAGAGGAGACTCCATGATTCAGGGAGTTGATACCTATCTCCAGCCAGGGGTAATGGTCAGATGTCTCCGAGGTACATCAGCATGGAGAGACAATGACCACATTGCTAAAATTGTTCACAAAGCAGGAGAAAACATTGAAGTCCTAGTACACATAGGGACTAATGATCTCACCAGCCGGTCAGTTGTGGAGACCAAGGAACACCTGACCAGGCTGGATGACAAACTATCATCCATTTCATCCGGCATCTCTTTCTCTGAGATCCTGCCAGTCTGGGAGAGGGGGGAAGATGGACAGAAGTTCAGAGAGGGGAGATGGGGAGCTAAATCGCGAGCTCAAGGGCTGGTGCCAGGAAAAGGACACAGATTTGTAGGGAACTGGCAACAGTTCTGGGAGCGAAAGTTCTTTAAATTTGGTGGACTGCATCTGACTAAGGAGGGAGTCAGTGCATTGGGGCAGAAGTTTGACGTCTTTGCAGAATATTTAAACTAGCAAATGAGGAGAGGGGTGCAGCACCCCATACGTCGAATGGGAAGAACACCCCTTCCCACTCAACTAGTGGTCAAACAGGGATTCAGCATGTTTGCAGTTCATTTGCATCACCAGGTAAGAAAAAAGGTTTGTCTCCCCATATGATGCACAGGGTAATGCCAAACCTCACCCAATAACTAACACACTGAAATCTGACCAATGGAAAATCATGTACACAAATGCTCACAGTCTGGGAAATAAGATCCCAGACCTGCAGACAATAATGTCAGAGGATAAACTGGACATAGTAGCAATTAGTGAGATGTGGTTTACCAGTAACCACACTTGAGAGACTTCAGTACCTGGCTATGTATTGTTCAGAAGAGACCGAGGTGCAAAAAGGGGGGGAGGAGTGGCCCTGTATGTCAATGAAAATATCAAAGCTACAGAAATTCAGAATACACATAAGGAGCCAGAAGAACTGTGGGTCACCCTGGAAACAGGAAATAGGACAGCCATAAGAACTGGGGTTGTCTACAGGCCCCCTGACCAGGGGGAGGACATAGACACATTACTGTTAGAAGATATACAAAACAAGACAGCTAAAGAGGAGGTTCTGATAATGGGAGACTTTAACATGCCGGATACAGATTGGTCAATACCAGCAGGAACATCTGCCAGAACTAGGCACATAGTGGATTCCTGCAGGGAGGGCCTCAAACAACTGGTACAACAACCCACAAGAGACAGGGCTATCCTAGATCTAGTACTGACTAACAGGGAAGGGATCACAGATCTCCAGGTAGAAGGTCACCTGGGGCCAGTGACCATCACATGGTATGGTTCAATTTGGCTACTACATCTAAATCATCCCATTCCAAGGCAAAATATGGGACTTCAGAGGAGCTGACTTTGATAAGATGGCCAACAGAGTTAAACTAGCCCTGGCAAAAGAAACACAGGTGAGGGGGACAGGCAAAGTGGACAAGCATTAAGGATGCAATACTTGAAGCAACATCCCATTGTGTTAGACAGAAGAGGAAGTGCAAAGAAGAAGGAAACCACTTTGGTTCTCAAATACAGTAGCAGAAAAGGTCAGAGCAAAAGGCTGGCCTTCAGGAAATATAAGGGAACACAGCAGGATGAAGATGGGAGGCATACCAAACTGCCCTAAGGGAAGCAGGAAGGCAGTAAGGCAGGCAAAGTCCCAAACTGAGGAAATACTAGCATGAACAGTAAAGAAGGTGACAAGACTTTCTATAGATACATTAGTGAAAGGAGAAAGTCCAGAGGTGTATTGCTAAGCTAATGGAGAAAAGGGAGCATGTGAGGAGGAGGACCATGTAAAATCATCTATCCTAAATAGATACTTTTGCTCAGTATTTACTGAAGAGAAGGTAGGCAGGCCCACAGCTCAGCACCATGGACACAGGGGAGGGAGGTAGCACTACTCCTTCACAAAGAAGGTCCTACAAGAGCTATAAGCTCAGGGTGGGTAAGGCAATGGGACCTGATGGCATACATCCCAGGGTACTTAAGGAGCTAAAGGTGGAACTAGAAGAGCCATTAGCAGAACTGTTTAGTGAGTCTCTGAGCACAGGAGAGGTCCGGAAGACTGGAGAAGGGCTCATGTAATCCCGCCTCCACAAGAGTGGTGGCAGGGAGGAGGCAGGGAACTAAGACCAGTCAGTCTTACCTCAGTAGTGGGCAAGACTATGGAGGCACTCTAAGGAAAGGATAGTGTAACATCTGGAATCCATAGGGGCACAAGATCCAAGACAGCATGGGTTTACAAAAGGAAGGTCCTGTCAAATTAATCTCATAGATTTCTTTGACTGGGTAACCAGAGTAATGGACCAAGGGGGAGCAGTTGATGTCACCTACCTTGACTTCAGCAAAGCTTTTGACACTGTTCCACATAGAAGATTGATAAATAAGCTGGATAGGCTCGGGGTGGGTCAGAAGTTGGTCAACTGGGTGGCAAACTGGTTGACGGGCAGAAAACAGAGAGTGGTGGTAAATGGTATACAGTCAGAAGAGATGCAAGTCACAAGTGGGGTACCTCAGGGATCAGTCCTGGGGCCAGTCCTCTTCAACATCTTCATTAGTGACTTTGCAGATGGACTAGAGGGTAAGGCTTGTCTGTTTGCAGATGACACCAAGATCTGCAACAGAGTAGATGATCCAGATGGGCTGGGCAGAATGAGAAGTGATCTGGATAAACTAGCAAAATGGTCAGAAGAGTGGCAACTGGGATTTAATGCAAAGAAGTGCAAGATCATGCACATAGGGAAGAGAAACCTTGAAGCCACCTATCGGCTGGGAGGAGTTGCTAGCAGTCAAGGAAGAAGAGACTTGGGCATCATCATCACTGATGGCCTGAAATCATCCAAGCAGACCTCTAAAGCAGTAGGTATGGCTAGGGGGTGTTAGGGTGTATTAGTAGGGGTATTACAAGTCGTAAGAGGGAGGTAATCCCTCTTTACAAGACACTGGTTAGGCTCCATCTGGAGTACTGCATGCAGTATTGGAGGCCACACTCTCACAAGGACATTAACCAAATTGAGGCAGTCCAGAGAGAGCAACCACAATGGTGCAGAGATTGCATCAGAAGACATATGAGGACAGATTAACAGAGCTCAATATGTATACCCTTGAGCAAAGGAGGAGAGGGTGATATGATCGAGGCATTCAAACACCTTAAGGGCATTAATAAGGTGAAAGAGTCTAACATATTTAAATATAAGAAAATAGCAGGACAAGAGGACACAGCATGAGATTAGAGGGGCTGATTAAGGGTAATGTGAGGAAATTCTTTTTCACAGAAAGGGTGGTGGATACATGGAATGGCCTACCTCAAGAAGCGGTGGCTATGAATACAGTGCAGGGCTTCAAATAGGCATGGGATAGGCATAAGGGAGCAATATAAATGAGTACGAATAGATAGGCCACTGACAGAGCAAAGACCAATGGCACATTTATAAGGTAGAAGAAGAAATGGGCAGACTGGATGGACTTTGCGGTCCTTATCTGCCATCAACTTCTATGTTTCTATGTTAAAACGTTAGGATTTTGGGTCTTCGGGGTGTTGGTGAATCAGTGGTAGGATCTTCCTTGGGGTTTCCAGCCCTAATACTCACCCCTTCCTCCAGCCCATAGCCTGCTGTCTGAAGCACAATGTACAGCTCCAAGCCAGTGCCTCATAGTGATACACTCTTCAAAAGTAGAGTATGTCTTGTCACATGTTGGCAACAAAATGTGTCATAGCTTTGTTCACGCAGAAAGGAGATTATGTCTGACATTGTTTGTTCAGGAAATGGGGTGGGCATTAGAGCTGATAACCCCAAGGAAGACCCCACCACTAATTTGGCAAGACTCCACAGGCCCCAAACCCTATTTTTTTTCTTTTGCTGCTGGGGGTAGGGGATGTGGAGTTGGGGTTGGAAACCCTAATTCCACATTTCTCTATTTTTGTGGCATTAACATGAACCCTAACCAGTGCATTAAAGAAATTTTTCTTTTGGAAAGAACTTGCTTTCTTTTTGAGATAGTGGAATTGTATCATCATTCATTAGACCTGCATGAACAGATGCAGATATGCAGGGCCCAAAGGGCCCTGTGCAAAAAGAAGACTCTGTCTGCCTACAGAAGTGCAGGACCTGCAAGGGTCCTGCACTTCCATGCAATAACAGATGTCAAGAATTCATGGGGCTGTCTGGTGGGCTGTGGAAGTGCAGGTCCTCTTGTCCTTGCACTTCCATGTGGCCACAGATACAGATGCACAGGGAAAAGAGTCCATTTGTCAGCCAAAGCACAGTGCCTTCTGCCATCCATGGGAGCAAAGGTGCAGGGCTTTATGCCAAGAGAAGAGTTGTCTTCACTAGAGTGCACCCATGAAAGTGGGGTCAAACCTGCAGTTTCCATTCTTTGCCTCCACAGTCACCCCATGTAGCTGGGTCACTGAGCTGGCCTCTGAACTCAGCTTACCGGATTGAGATCACAAAGCATACTGTACCTGCTGGGGTGAAGACTGGTACTACACAGAAAGTTTCTTAACAATTATAATTTTTTTTTATTTTGATCCCACATTTTCAAGATAGTTGTTTTATGACTCCCCTTATAAACATGATGTATTGCATTTATTTATTTAATTTAGTTTTTGTTGCCCGGGTAAGTGCACTAGACAAATCCTGCCTATTTTCAGGCACGACCCGGGGGAGGGGGATACAGATGAATGCCAACTGACCTTGAACCAGATTAAGCTGTTGGTGGTATTTTTAGTGAATGAGGGACATTTGGCCAGGACACCGGGGAAATTCCCCTACTCTTTTCGATAAGTGCCATGGGATCTTTAACATCCACCTGAACTACCACCAATCCAAGCAGATGGGACCTCGGTTTAATGTCTCATCCAAAAGACGGCACCTCAGAAGTACAGCACCCCTCTCATGCTGCACTACAGTGTCAGTATTGGAATATTAACCCAAGTGTCAGATGTGGGAACTGAACCCACAGCCTTCCAATCTCCCAGCCTCAGAGGCGAGTGTGCTACCTACTGAGCCACTGACACTGGCTGTATTTATAGTATAGTGTCCAAAATGTCATTTTGCACAAAAGTACAAAACACATCTCATCCAGAATTTAGAAAATGACACCTGTCATGTTTATGAGGTAGTGTGGGAAAATGGTTATATTGAAAGTTTGGAGTTAAAATATTGAAAATTAGCAACTCATGCTTGAATGTTGAAATATTGCTGGCATGTGGGTTGGCAGTATAGCCTAGAGGTTAGAGTAACAAGCTGTGAATGAGCTTGGTACATCCAGCAGCCCAGACCTGGGTTTGATTCTCACAACCTCCACTTGCATATTGTGTGACTCTAAGCAAGTCACTTAACCACCCAGTGCCCCAGGTCACCCCTGAATACAGGCATTTGTGCCTAGTGGGCCTTACCCAGTTACCAAAGACTAAAGTCAGTTGCAATGCTCATGCATGACCTAGCATCTGTACACAAAATTTCAACATAGCCATTTTATTATCCCACCTCATGAACCCAATTTGGTGAAAATTTTCAAATCCCCACAAAAACATCATTCTGCATCACAAGGGCAAAAACACATTTTGGTAAAGGATTTAAAAAATTGAAAGCTGCCATAATGAGATGGTGTGAAAAAATAGCTATGCAGAAAATATGGGGTCAAAGGATTGAAAATTAGAAAAGTTATGGGCGAGCAGAAACAAATTTCTATGTACTCTCATAACTTGGTCATTTGTTCATATTTTGACACCAAATCTACAACTTTGCCTTCTTGTGACATCAGCTCATGAACAAGGGTGGTGAACATTTTTAAATCTGCACAAAAGTGATTTTGCAAAGTGTCTGCAAAATCACCTTTCAGGCCAGGTTTGCAGAATTCCAGTGCCATTGATCATAAGGTGGGGTCCCAAAAAGGCAATGTTGAAACTTTGGTGTAAAATTATATAAAAATGACAAATTTATGAATAAAAATTCAAACCCCATTGAAACACATTGAACCACACTTAGCTTTATTTTATTTTTATTTATTTTTTTTAATTTGTTTACCAGGAAAGGCACACTGAGCCGAGGCTCATTTCCTAGTGCGACCTGAGGAAGGCACTGCACAGGAGTGCACGAGGAAACATATAATACAGTAATATTATATAAGTATGAAAGTAGTACAATGGTAGTTTACTCACCTGGTAAAGGTGATTGTGGGGTATACATCTCTGAGGCACTGCACCTTCCTTACACATGGGTTGTGTCCACCTGATAGGTTGCTTGATGTACATGTGACTTCAGAGAAGTCCAAGCCCTTTTGTCTGTGGCACAGCCCTTTCATCATCAGTTCAAATTCTTCCAACGCTGTACCTACTAAGAATTAATTGTTTCTAGAATGTTAGGCAATGCTGGTATGAATGTAATGTCCGTTCTCGGTATATGATCTATAAATAAACAGATGTAAATGTTAATGTAGAGTTTTAGTTCCTCCTTTATTTCTACTGAGACATCCCCTCCCAAATAGTGGTTTCAACATTCTACACTACATTACTACATGCTATCAAGGATCATTATAGTATATTTAGTGACTACATATCACCCAATGAAGTTCACCATCATTCTTTTGTATCAAGTGTCTAATATGGACAACAGTTTCTTAAAATTTAATCTATCATAGGGTGGGTTGTGAAGTGCCTCAGAGATGTATACCCCTACAACCTCCTTTGCCAGGTGAGTAAACTACCATTGTGGGGATAATCTCTGAGGCACTCCACCTTCCTTACACATGGGTTTCTATCTAAAAAGCAGTACCATGTATCACGGTGGGTGTTAGTGTCCATATAGTTGTATATTAAAGTCTATGATTCTGTAATTAAGCTCTGTTCCTCCTCAGATCCTTCTGTTTTTGCTGCCAGAAGTACAGCTTAGCCAAATCCTGCCCTTGACTGGCTTGAGACATCTACCCTATAATGTCTAATGAACGTGTGTGGGGAAGCCCATGTGGCAGCTGGACATATCTCCTCTACTGTGGCCCAGTTCCTTTCTGCCCAAGAGGTGGCCACTGCTCTAGTGGAATGTGCCTTGATATCTGTTGGTAAAGTCTGTTTGGAGGTCTTATAGGCTTCTGTGATAGCAGTTTTTAGCCAGGTTGCTATCATGGATCTAGTGGCTGGTTGGCCTTTTTTGTGACCGTGTGTGCTCAGGAAGAGTCTGTCAGATTTCCGGATGGTAGAGGTCCTATTAATGTACAATGTCAGTACCCTTCTTATAGCGAGATTTATCAGTTTTGGGTCAACCGGAACATCTTCTAGTGGACGTTGTGCTGGAATTTCAATAACTTGTTGTGAGTGGAATTATGTGTTGACCTTGGGTACGAATGATGGGATTGTCCTAAGTTTGATAGTGTCTTTGTGAAAGATTAGGTATGGTGCGTGGCATGATAGCGCTTGAAGTTCACTGATGTATCTGGCTGAGCAGATGGCCAGAAGGAAAACGTTTTTTAATGTTAGCCATTTGAGAGTGACTGTCTCGAGTGGTTCAAATGGGTGTTCTATCATGGCCCTAAGGACTAGGTTCAGGTCCCATGGTGCTGTCCATTGTCAAGTTTTTGGTCGTAAGATAGAGGATGTCTTGAGGAATCTGATGATACCCTTATGTGATCCTGGTGTTGTACCTTCTATGGGGACTCTTGCTGCCCCTATAGCTGCCACCTGAACCCTCAGGGAGGTGGGGGAAAGACCTTTGTCTAAGCTGTGCTGAAAGAAAAGTAGGATGTGTGGTATAGTGACAGACATAGGGGTGGTATTGTTCTGTATGCACCAGTTTGAGAAAATTCTCCACTGTCTCTGGTATGTAGAGTTGGTGGATATTCTTGAGTTGATCAGGGTGTGGATCACTCAGGGGTGATATCCCTCATTCAACAATCTCTACCTTTCAGGAGCCAGGCTGTTAGTTTGAGATTGGCCGGGTTGGAGTGAACTACAGGGTCCTGTGTGAGGATGTCCTGTCTGTAGGGGAGTATCCACGGATGATCCAAGACCATAGCCACCACCATTGCAAACCAAGATCTCTTTGGCCAATATGGGGTGATCAGTATGACTCGCAGTCTGGAAGTGAGTATCTTTTTCAGGACCTGTGGGATCATTGGAATTGGCTGGAATATGTATGCTATTTGAAATGACCACATTGTTGAGAATGCATCCACTCCCATGGATTTGAGGTCCCGGAATTTCTGTGTCCATGGGATAAGTTTTTCTGCATCCCTTTGCATTCTTCTGCTTTTTGTTCCCCCTTGCTTGTTGATGTATGAAATCGTAACTTGATTGTCTGATCTTATTAGCATGTGCTTTCCTCTTGCTAGGGTCTTGAAATGTAGTAGTGCTAGACAGACTGCTCTTATCTCTAGTACATTTATGGGGAGTTTGGCTTGCATTATGGACCATTTCCCCTGGGCTGTAATGTGACCGGTTGTGGCCTCCCAGCCTGTTAGGCTGGTGTCTGTGTCTATTTGGAGATTTGGTTGTATGTCTAGAGGCATGCCCTTTAGAAGATTGTCTCTGCTTAACCACCAGTGTAAAGATTGTAGTACTGGTAGTGGAATTTCTACGACCCTTGAAAAATCTAAGTCATATGTTGGACCCTGTAAAATGAGGAAGGATAGTAGTGCTCTCATATGCCATCTTGCCCAGGGTATGGTATCTATGCAAGATGACATTAGGCCTAATGCTTGAGATATGGATTCTATGGATGCTAGTTCGTTGAGCCGGAGTTTTTGCACTGCTGATATTAGTGTTTTTACCTTTTTTTTTTTAGAAGGTTTTATAGTTCCTTTGGCTGTGTTTATGAGATTACCTAGGTGTTCTAATGTTTGGCAAGGTGTCAGCTGACTCTTCTCTGTGTTTATTACTGTAGCTGTTTCTCTTGCTGACTGACCTATTGACCTTGCCTGGATTAGCCAATCGTCCAGGTACGGAATGACTTGAATTCCCTGCTCTCTGAGTTTTGCAGCAAGAACGATAGATACCTTTGTGAATACTTGTGGTGCCGAGGCCAGGCCGAATGGGAGTACCTGATATTGGAAGTGCTTGCCTAGTATGTGGAATCTTAAGTATTTTTGGTGAGATAGTCTTATGGGAATGTGAAGGTAGGCATTCTTCAGGTCTATTGATGTAAGAATATCGCCCAGTCTTACGGCCCTTAATGTTGACCTGATGGTTTCCATTTTGAACGGCTTGTAGGTGACACTTTTGTTTAGTTACTTCAAGTCTAGTACCTGGTATAGGTCCCCTGTCTGTTTTGGTACTGTGAATAGGATCGAGTAAACCCCCTGACCCTACTCTTCGATAGATACCTCTTTTATGGCATTGTTTGACACTAGTTGTGACAGGATGTGTTGCATTTATGTTGGATTCGCCCGGCGTCTGGTTATTGGTGACGTTATTAGTCTTCCCTGCCTTGGTAGTTGATCACACTCTATTGCATAACCTCTTTGAATTATTTCCAGAACCCATCTGTCCTGGGTGGATTTTAGCCATTCTTGTGCGAATAGAGTTAGGCGGGCCCCTAATACTGGGGTGTGGTAGTCATTAGTTATTGTGTTCTCTCCTACGCTGCTGGCAGGTCCCTCTGGCTCTGTTGTGTGTTCCTCTTCCTCTAAACTTTGTGTTCTGGAAGTACGGAAGGAATGAGGATCTTTGGGTCTGGCCCCAATATACATAACGTCCCCTGTGCCTGTCGCGAAAAGGCTGATTACGGATGTGTGAGCATGCCAGAAGGTAGGTGGAGTTGTGTGACCGTTCCTTCCCTAGCATCTTGCCCTCTTCTTTGCCCTTAAGGTATTTCTCTAGGCCCTCCCAGAACAATAAGTTGCGTCTGCATGGCAATTTAAATAATAGGGACTGGGATTTGCTGTCTGCGTTCCACAGCTTCATCCAAATGCATCTACTTGCTTTATTAATTAATGTGGCTGCCTTTGCATTGATCTTTAGGAGTCCACTGCCATGTCTGCCAGATATTTTGTTGACAGTATGGCATTGTCGAGTAGAAGGGCCTCTGGGAGATTTTTCTGTCAAGCTCTTCTGGGCTTGCTGCAACCATTCGCGTTGTGCTCTAGTGGCATAGATGGCTGTGGTTGCCGCTCTGGCCCGTAGGCCTGAGAGTTCAAAGTTTTTCTTTAAGATGTCCTCCAGTTTTTTATTTACTGGGCCTCTTAGGGCTGAGGTTGAGTCGATGGGCAGTACTGTCTTTTTGTTGAGGGAAATGATTTGAGGGTCAATGGAGGGTGGGGTACACCAAGCCTTTAAAATGTCTTCATCCAGAGGGCACATTTTGTCCCATGATCTCCTTTCAGGGATGTGAGCAAGGTCCACTGCATCCCATTCCTTTGAGACAACCTCTGAGATGGCCTCACAGACTGGAAAGGTGACCGCTGTCTTTTGGGACGGTTGTAGTGAGGGGTTAGTTTTGACTCGTGCAGAGGTGTGGGTGTGTTAAAACCTACAGTGGACATGATGTTGTGTACCAGGGTAGGTATTTGTTCTGGTAAACACCATTTTGCTGTTAATGATTGTGGATCATTGTCTAGGTCCTCCTCCTTGTCAGAGACCTCGTCATTTTCCGCTTGAACAGTATTGGCGGATGACGGGTTATTGGTGCCCATAGTGTTAAGTGTATTTCATTCCGAATGTGTATTAATGCTAGTGGAAGATGTTTTTTTGTCAGGTGAGCTCATTCAGTTTTCCCCACATAGCCGACATCAACTGCTGTTGTAGCTGTAGTACTTGCTGATTCTGAATCGTGGGGGTCCTGGGTAGTCTGTACGATGACCTGGTCTGGTGTTTGGTCGTGACTGCCTGCTGTCATCCTCTCTGAGGTTTTCAAGAGAGGTAGAGGGTGGGTCCTCTGTGCAGGAGGCACAGAGCCTTCCAATCTGTGAGGCTGGCAATGGAATGCTGCATTGCCTACAGCTCTTGCCTTCCCATATCTGGAAAATGGAGAAAAGGGAAATTAGAGGTTCCATAATTGTGATAGAATTGTTATATACCTTAAAAATGATAATTGTTATATGTAGGGAGTTAGTACAGAGTATAAGTAGAGAAACATGTGAACATCGGAGGGCTTAGAATGAGTGGCATACAAATCAAGTAGCAGTCATCCAGTCCTGATGACTGTGGAGAAGCTAGGAATGTTACTGGCCCTCCCCACCAGTAAGGAGTTCCGTGAAAAATGCACAAATAATGTTTATTTCCATTTCCTCCCCTAGTATTACAGGGGTATTGCATGTCCAAAGATGAGTTCCCTGTCTGTGGAGCGACCACGGGTTGCTAGTTTAAATAACAGCTGCATACTAACAGCGCAAGTAAATGGAGTGCACCCCTGCTTCGCGCATGCTCACAGTAAGCAGAGCGAGTGTGCACGAGTGCAAGGAGCATGGGTGTACAAGCACGACACTCGTAGTCTGCACATGCGAGGAAGATTGAGTCGCATGAGTGGTGCATCAGGGAGCACCAGGAGACTTGAGAAGATGGGATGCATGACACACACACCTTCCTCTAATACACAAAAAAAAAGGAAGGTGTGAAAACACACCATATTGTACAGGGGAAGACCTGTTAGGCTGAAAGAGTGGTCGGGGGATTGGATCTGCTCAGGAGTCTCGTGGATTGGGACTGCACACTGAGGGAGCAAGCAATTTTCTTTTTTCCCAAGCTGGGAGGTAAGGCAGCAGGCAAACTTTCTTTCTGCTCCAATTTAAGCAGGTATAAGGAGACTGTACTGGAGGCACAGGATACAATCTCCTATGGCTGCTAGCAGGAGCCATAGGTAGTTATCCTCCCCACCCTTTTTGTAGTGGTGGGTGCAGGCAATTCTGGGACCGCTAGCAGGGGTCATAGTAGACTGCAGTGGGCTAAAAAACATCATCTTAGACCCGCTAGTAGGGAGTCTAAGGGAGCCCAAGAAGTGTTCTCTACAGTTGCCTACTTGGTGTGTAGTGTCAATTTGCTTGATTTAGCTGTACCCAGAGGTAAAATATGCTGTCTACTCATTATAGTTGTAGTGTAGTACTTAAAAAGTTTTTGTTCATACAGTTCTTAATGCCTGTTGTGCTAACTGACTATATAATTGACTCCAACGATGCAAACATATTGAATGAGCTTGTCTAGTTAGCTAATATTTCTGTTCTAACCGTTCTTGTATTATTGTAGTCTCTTACCTCTGTTTTAGTGCTGGAATAGTTGGTTTTGTAGTAGCTGTTGATGGGTGCAGCAACCTGTAGGATGCACATTGAAAACTAATAAGGAAAGGGCTGTGCCACAGAGAAAGGGGCTCGGACTTCTTTGAAGTCATATGTACATCAAGCAACCTATCAGGTGGACACAACCCATGTGTAAGGAAGGTGGAGTGCCTCAGAGATTATCCCCCACAATGGGTTACAATATTACATGGCATCGTTACAGGATATATATAACAGTGATTGACTATGCATTTTTTGAAATCATCTGGTGACATTATTGGAATCATCATGTGTTTTAGAATACATGCATTGATATCATAAGCTTGACTGATTGGGTATATGAATTCTAATGGCTTTGACTCTAGGTTCCGTAATGTCTAGCCTGTAGGGGTGGCTATGTGGGGACAGGAGCAGGGGGGAGGAGGCATGAGTGCTGCTTGAGGAGGTGAAGGAAGGATGGTTCTGAAGCAGGAGAGGCTGGAGGTTCCTTAGGGTAGGACGTTTGTAGGAAAAGGCGGCTTTCCCAGTGGACAAGGAAGGGAGAAGGTGCAGGTGTCCCTGTTGCGTAGGTTGCAGGGGGATGTTGCCACAAGAGATGATTATTCTGCTAAGTAGGGGGAAGTGGTTCAAACCAGAATTTGGCTTTGAGAGAGAGAGTGAGGATAAGGTGTCTATGAGACAGGGTGGGAGGCTAGGGAGGAGTAGATGTGACAGGGATGTGTCGGGGTGAGTTTGGAGTGAATCTACAGAAGGAGTTTATTTATTTATTTTTTAACATAACTAACAACATTTAACATCACTTTTGCAAACATTCAAATTTACCAACAGTGGGCAAAAATAAATGTATTTATTTATTTATTTATTTATTTATTTATTATTGATTCAGATTACAAGCACCTTTGAGCTGAGAGCTCTTTTACAAAGGTTCCAAGTCAGAGGGTAATGAAGACAATTCCAGACAAAAAGTTAACACTAAGACAGGGCAGAAATTACAGTAGGAAGGAATTACATCATTTTGAATTATAAAAGGAAGGAGCTACATCATTTAGACTACACATTATACAAGAAGATATAGCATAAATATTGAGAAAAACTCTGAAAGCAATACACAGTCCACTAGAGTCCAACAGGCAGGTAAGTTTCAAGATGTACAAGATACTTTGCATGAAGTCTGTGGGTAGGACAGGTCAGCCAAAGGAGGCATCATTAAGTGAAGGGGGTAAGGAGGGTAGTAGGGCCAGAAAGGGATAAGCATGGTGGGAAGCAGAGGAGAGAGAGAGGAAGTCAGGTTCGGGGGGTAGAGATAGACAGGGTGATAATGGCAAGGACTCAAGTGCAAAGATCAAGTGTAGAGTAGTGAACAGTCAGAGGTGCCCTAAGTTGGGCAGTCACAGGTACAGAGTGCTGAGAGGTGCTGCCAAAGCTTAGGTTTAAAAGGCCCAAACTTAGATTCAACAAGTACATCACAACCAACAGAGCTGAGCCAAGTGAAGGCACAGTACTCAAAAGATCGCTGCCCTTGGGAAGTGCGGCAGAAAGGGATCTTATAAGGCTTACTGTAGGTATCCCTGGTCTGGCGGGGCTTCACTGCAAGGCTTAGGAGATTCTGGACCCCCAGTGGGTGAGCCCTAATGCTGTTTTTGTTTGGCCAACAGGCAGGTCTGATACTGAAGCTTACCTTTCAGGTGTGGCTAACTCATCTGTGCATATAAATCACATGTATGTGTATACTTATGGGCCCCGGTGATTAGCCTGCAGGCTTTATTCAATGCCATGGCTACCCTCTTCAGTGAGGAGTTGGATGCAGCCCCATAAACTACTAAGCCATAGTCGACAGTGGAGATGACTGAGCTGTTCACTGCTAGCTTAAGTGCCTCAGCAGTCATGCAGTGTTTGTGTCTATATAGTAAACCTATTTTTGCGTTAACAGCTTTGGCTATGTAGTCTGTAAGGTTAGCAAAAGACAAGGCATTGTCAAGCGTGACACGTAAGTATTTGAAGGAGCTGACCAATTCAAATAATAATAAATAATAATTAAATAACAGTCATTTAAAACTGGTTACATTATTTGCTACTGTGACCACCTCTGCAAATTCATTTGAAAGAGTAGGTACAAACCATGAAACTGCGTTTTTATACATATCTAATTTACATGAGGGGGTTGAAAAAAAGAGACATTGCACTATATCTAGTTTTTGAAATGTTGTCCTTAGCTTAAATACATTTGACAGTGATTTTGTTTCTGATTTGGTTGCTATTCTATAGGCAAAAACAGCTGCATTAAATTTAATTTTAAGCAAAGGTGGCAGTACATCCAATTTCTGATGCAGTGTACAATGATGTGTCTGATGGGGGGCTTTAAGGGCATTACTGAAAATTATCATATATTTATTCCCAAAGACCCCATTATGGCCAACAAATAATATGTTACCATAATCAAGTGTTGGTGTAAGGAGCTGTCTAGCTATAAGTACACATGCTTCATCTGTTAATGAACCCATATTGCGTATATAGGAACCCCAATTTTGATTCACTTTCTTACCCACCCAGTCAATATGAGGGACAAGACTTAAATTAGGGTCTAATAAGATGCCTAGATATTTACAGTTCGGCAGCAAAGGTAAGCAACCCCATTTTTCCCAAATATCTGCAAACAACTCCTATCTCTTGCTAATCTTTGAGCAGATCCAAACAACAGCACTTTTGTTTTACCCTCATTTAAAATTAGCTTGTTTGATTCAAACTATCAGGCCATAATATCATATTTAACCTGTGAGGATGGTTGTAGTTCTGCAACTGAGGATGTAGACCCCATATTACTGTATCATATGCATACATCAAGCTGTTTTCCCAGAGAATGAGATGGGCAGATCATTCACAAATATCAAAAATAATAAAGGCCCAGCACTGATCCCTGGGGACCCTGCTCTAACTGTCAGGGGCTCAGATAACTTGTTACCATCCCAACTTTCTGTACATGATTCCTTAAATAATGAACCATTCCAGGGATGTCCCTTGATCCCCTTTTTCCTAATTTTGTTCTATAATAATCCATGATCCACCATATCGAAGGTACCGGCCAGGTTCACGAACACTGCACCTGTGCCCAACCCCTCCTCAAAGGCCAGCAGCACAGTATTCAGGCATCTGGCCAGCGCTGTCATGGTGGACTGATCTTTTCTAAACACATGTTGCTGGTCTATCAACAGATCGTTCGTGTTCCCCCAGATGTACGATCACCTGGTGGTACACACATCTCTCCAGCAACTTACTCAACACTGTCAGTAGTGAAACCGGCCTGTAATTTAGCATACTAAGTTTCTTCCCTCCCTTGTGTATGGGTATTACCCTGGACTCTTACCATTTTTGTGATACCTGTCCCTTGTTCAATGATTAGTTAAATATGGCTGTTACAGGTCCTTTCATCCTAGTTGTTGTTAAATATGGCTGTTACAGGCCCTTTCATCCTAGTTGCTGCTATCTTTAACAATTTTGGGTGCAGCATGTCTGTCCCACCACTCTTCCCCTCCACAAGACCATTACGGAGTTCCAACACTTCTCTCTCTTCTGTCCTGTGGAATGCAAAGAGAGGGACATCATGCTCAAAACCCAAAGTGCCTTCTGGTTGATGACCTTCCTTCTCCTGATTACTTCCCTCATCCTGTCTCAAAGTAGTTTTAGAGATAAAATACTTATTACATTTGACTGCCATCACTTTTGGATCTTGAATCATATAATCCCCTTATTTTATACATTTGACTCCTATACTATTTTGTGGATGGCAAAGTTGCTTAAATGAGGCCCAAAATGTTTTTGAATCCCCCATATTATTCAACTGGTCTTGTTGGAATACTCTGATTTAGCCTTCACTATTTCAGCTTTGGTTCGGTTTTTTAACATTTTATATTGGATTAAGCTATCAGTGTCTTTTTCTAATTAAATGTTGTTTTCTTTGTTTATCCCTCTTCTTTATTAAATCCCTAATATTTTATTTCTCCAAGGTGAATATTTACCTTTAACCCTTTGTTTAATAATAGTAGTGTTTATTTTTTCAAATGCTTTGCTCATTATGGTTAGTTAAGTGTTCACCATTAAATCCAGGTTTATTGTATTTACATCTTGCTCCCATTCAATTAAGTCCAGATCTTGTAGGAAACCCCCTACATCCAATTTATTAATACTCCTCTGGTAATGGTCCTAGGTTGAACTGGGTCTTTTTTAACTTTCTAACACAGAAAACGGGACAATGATCCAAAATAGAGTCTGACAGTATACTATGTTTCAAAATATTGACTGGCCTAGTTGTAATAAGCCAGTCAATGAGTGAATGATTATTAGTTTTATAATTATAATGGGTCAGAGAATCTATCAACTGTACAAAATAGTTAGCATCCATATCTTGTTTAGTTTTACCTAATTCCCGTCCCTTACCCCAGTCAATATTAGCATCTCCCATCATAATATGTTTCCTTCTATTTTTATGCTTACAAGTCCAAGACTCAAATATTTTATAGTCCTCTATATTGTATTTCAGTAGACTTAGCAGTGTGTCTAAGTGGGAGAGCGAGGAGACTGGGCTGAGCTATACATGATATTGGCATAGTTGAATGCTGGGATTATTGCCTTAGAGACTAATTCACAGTGGGTGGAGAGAGGAGGAATCTTTATTTCAGTATAGAAGTCTGAGTTAGGGTGTAACTTTGATGATATGACAACAATATGCGTATAGAGGTTTAGGTGGGGTTCAGGCCATACCCTAAGTATTGTAAGCCAAAACATAGTCTAGTGGGGAACCTTCCAGGGTGGCAACAGCTGAGAGTGTGTGTGTGTGTGTCTTTGCTAATTTTTTGAAGAGCCAAAAATCATGGAAACTATCTTGGAGGCATTCATTTTTAATTAGTTGTTGAGGAACAATGACTGCATCTTAAGAAACTCCTGCTGGAGTGGTGGAGGGGGGCTGGACATCTGATATGGTTGGCTCAGAGACAAACAGAATGGTGTCATCTACATACATTTGTATTTGGAAGTTGGAACAAATTGAAGGGAGGTAATTTATGAAGGATGAAAACAGGATGGGGCCAAGGATGGACCCTTGTGGTATCCCTGCTAGAACAGGTAGGGGGAGGAGGAGGAGTTTCCCACCCTAACTGACTACTGTCTGTTCTTAAGGTAAGAGGTGAACCAAGCCACTGAGAGGGAGCTAGGCCAGCTGCGCCTAGCTTGGAGAGGAGGAGGGTAAGAGACAGAGTTGAAGACCTTGGCCAAATCCACAAAATTTGCAGCTGTCAGGTGGTCTTGATCCATGGCAGAGTGTATGTGTTCAGTGACTCACAGAAAGGATAAGATTGTGGAATGGTTCTTATGAAAGCCCCATAGGAAGCATGTGGAGGTTAGATACTCTGAAAGTGTAGCATGTGCAAAGGATTCTTGCAGTTTGGCTAGGGCTGGAAGGAGGGAGATTGGGGCGGTATTTATCAGGTACCGAGTGCAGCCTTTGTGGAGTGGAATAACTCAGGTGAATTTCCAGGCCTGGGGACAGTTCCAGTGGAGAATTGAGAGACTTAGGATATGGGCTAGGGGAGCAGCAATATCAAGTGCAGAAATTTGGAGGAGTTTGGGGTATATTCCGTCTGGGATGTATTTGTTGGAGTTTAGGGATAAGAGTGTGAGTAGTGTTTCATGAGGCGACACTGGTGAGAATCAGAGTTTGTCATGTGAGTGGTTGGGGTGGGAAGGGGATAGGATGGGTGGGAGTGTAGAGGTTATTGGGAGGACAAGTTGTAAAGAAATTATTTAGTATGTCCACAATGCTCAGAGGGTTTGATATAGATTGGCCATTATGTTTTAGGATGGGGATTGTCACTTGAGCAGGGGGTTAAACAAAGATTTGATCGCCTTCCAGAAGGAGGCATTTTAATGGAATGCAATTGCATTTTGAAATATTCAGTCTTTGCATAATGGATTGCCTTGGTATGTTCATATGTATGTTCAGTAATACTCCTGAGGATCTGTATTGTTGCTGTGCTTGAGGGGCTGAGAGGATTTGGTATAGTGACCAGGCTGTGTCCCAGTGCACTTATCTATCAGTGCTGCAGTGATCCAGGGGTGATGTTGATTCCTTACCTGGTTTTAACCAGGGGTGTGATAGTCCCAAATCTGGTAAGTGTGGATATGAAACTGGCAGGACAGAGTCTACTGTACATCAGGTGCAGAGTAACAAGAGGTCCAGTTCACTGAGTTCAGGTCATGAAGGAGAGCATCAGTGTTGATCGAGTGGATTTGGTGAATATTTATGTATTTGGGGCTGACTGAGGGAGGTGGGTTTTCCTGATTGAGTACGAAACACAGTGATCACTTAGCACATCAGGCAATACTCCAGCAGAGATAATTCTGTGGGAATGGGAGGAGAGGATCCAATCTAGTAGTGAATGGTTTGGGATTGGAGGTTGTAATTGGTAGGACCATTGATCAATTGAATTAGGCTGAGGACTTCAATTTTGGTGAGGGCAGATTTAGAAGAAGGGGCAAGCTAGTCCAGATTATAGTCTCCTAATAGAAGTAGTTTGCCATTGGTAGAGTGGGGTAGTATAGATGACAGACACAAGACTAGCAGGTCAGGGTAAGCCAGGGAGGCATAAATAACTCCAACGTAGATGAGAAGGGTAAGTGTTGGAGGGGAGCAGGAAAAGAACAACTGGGGAAGAGAAGGGAGGGAGTGGTGATGAGGCAGGAAGAGAAAAGGAGGAAGAATCCAAGCAGCTTTGGCAAATCTTTAGGCCCTGTGATGACCTCTGGTGGAACAGGAAAACAAAGGGGGGGGGGAGGTGGTACCGCTGGGAGTGAAAGAAGAGATAAGGAATTGAAGTAGTTCTAAAAGTATCAGCATAATCAAAGTTATCCCAAGTCTTGTGTTTTGCGATCCTAGATCTGTGTTGCTCATCGGGGTGGAGACTGAGGTAGCAGGTTGGTGAAGGATATTATTGGCTGCATCCTGTTTATATGTGTGGAAGACAGAGTGTGGACAAGGAGCTACCAAGTTTGCTGTAGGACAGGAGCGTGTCTAATGTGGTCACTTGACAGGGTGCAGAACACGACTGATTGGTTCTCATATGACAAGTGTCTCTATTTCAGAAACATCAAGTTAGGGTGGGAGGGTGGTTGGGGAGGGTGGGTGGAAAAATCTAGGAGTGCTACATAAAGAACAGTGCCATCTGTCCCTGTTTGATGTAATACCTGGCTAATGGACATGCAGTAGTCCTGCTGAGGGGAGGGTGACTCATAGCTGCTAGTTCCAGCAGCAAGATGTGTCTTGGATTAGAGAGTGGATCTACACCATGGAACATGTTCAAGTGAGTGAGGGCATGTGGGGTGTGTGGGGTGGTGGGTGCTGGGTGTTAGATAGGGATGGGGTGGGTGAGGTGTGTGGGGGGTTAGATTGGCGAGGGACTGTTTTCTTTTTTACAGGTCAAAAAAGTCAATGAGGGATGGTTTTCTTTATTTTAAGAGGCACTCATGACACTGGGGACTGGCACCACGGTGTTGGGCAACGGTTTTGCAGCACCAGAGGGTACCCCAATGCCACCAGGCACATTTTGGGAATGGGGAATGGCAATCTGGATGGATGGATTTTATCTGCACAAGAGTAATTTGACCCCAAGTAACCTGGGCAAGTGGTGTAGCCACGAGTGATGAGCCCAAGGGCAAACTTTCTCCAAGTGCAGATGAAAAATGTATCAAGACGAGATCCCCATTGCATATTTGATATGTGCACTAGGGAGGCTTTTGTAGATGGTGCTGTTTTTGTTTTGTATTTTATTTTTCACATTTTCAAAAGTTTGTGGGACTTTTTTGATATGTGAAAGTGTCCCTGCTCATTTTCATGTGTACTAGGCAGTTGTTTAGGAGCAAGCATCAGAGGGCCGCAATCGGTTCTTGAAGTGTGACTACACAATATTGATTGGCTGAAGTCATGTATTCACACATGTGCCTTTTCATTAGTTGGTTGTCATTGAGGAGTGCACTTTGAAGATGTGAAGTCACAGTTTTCTGTGTTTATTTTGTATTGTTTTGAACAAGTCCTTCTTGGTTTGCTGCGTGGTGGGAGAAGACAAAAACTGTACAGGCTGGCAGACAGAATATTTACAAAAAAGAACTGAGAACATCAATTTTCAGTGACTGGAGTGGGTTGGCTTTCTCCTGGGTGGGTTGTGATGTTATTTTAGAAAATAAATAATTTTTCAAGTTGTGGGTTGTTTTCGCATGGTGCAGATTATGTAAGAGGGAGGTGCCAATTTGGAGGCAATGCAATGACTGCAGCGAGTGAAACCAACAAGAGAAAGTAGCTGCATCTAGAGACAACAGATCAAAAGATACTTTTTTTTATTCAAACAGAAAAATGCTTTTAAAGCTAAGGCAGTTTGAATGTGTTTGAAAGTAAATGCTAGTAATTGGAAGAGCATTTGCAATGAGAGGTAGAGAAAAGGCATATGTAAAATTGAAAGTATAGAAGTGGTGCGGTAGGGAGGGGATGGGGCTCAGAATGTCATGCTCACTAGCCATATAAACAGGTGATGATGGGTCTACTATGTGTATAAATGTAAGGAGGACATTATACACACAGCAGCTCCAAATAAAATATTTACCACACAGCTTTAGTGTCTACACCTATTGCTTATATATATTTATACAATGACTGTGAGAATAACATTATGTAAATAAAAGCATTTATTTTCATTTTTGACAGGCCTAAAGTGGTAATAAGTCATTCATTTCAGTGTTAGGTGGGTCATCAGCATTTATTTCCGCTTTAAGTTGTTCTTAACAGAGCTCTTAACAGGCCGGCCCAGTGGCACGAAGGGCAGAAGCATGATTGCCTTACCTCTTGCCACACAGGAGACCTGTGTTTGGGAACAAGCATGGGTTGCTGGGGGTTGGTGAGGTGGGAGAGGATCAAATGTCACAGGGACTACTCTCCTCTCTCAGGGAGGGGTTGCCAACTGACTCGGCCCTTGACTGCCACCTGGTGGAGGCATAAAAGTAATGCAGACATGAGTGACTCGAAGGAAGGGTCTGAGATCCTGCAGAGAATGTGCACCTCCACGTGCATGCCCTGACATACTGTTGTGGTGGGGAACCAGGAGAAAATGTAAAGTAGGGACCCAACAGTAGACCACTGTTCCAAGCACTTGCCCAGGTCCATGCTACCACATGGATGCCTGGAGTGACTCTGGATGTGGCCTATGGTGGGGAGGATGGTCCTCCCTCCTCAACCCCACCATAGCAGACAGTCTGTGGAGGACTGGCCCCAGGTAGGTCCAGGGGAGGTGTGTGCCAACTGGGGGAGGTGGGGATAGAAGCAGGGTCATTGGCGGGGTTAAAAGCTTGATGGAAAAATGGAGCTCTTGACCTATGAGAGAAATGCTTGCACCATGCCTGATGACATCACAGTGGCCGCTGCTGCAGTTAAAAGCAGAGCAATAAATAAAACAGAAACAGTTAACTCTTCATTAAAAGAACTAATCTTGCCAGAGATGCACCGTCATTGTATAAATAACATATGCCATGTGCTGGCTAAAAATATCACATTTAGTTTTAGCTGCAGAGTTTGAACTCTGTAGTCATCACTAGTGGCTCTGCCACTCATGAGGTCATAGGGGAAAAAACTTATAGATAAAAAATTATTTTGATATAGTGTATTGTGGAATGCTATTGTGGATGGAGTTCCATCCCTACAATAGACTTGTGCTGCAATAATGACGTCATGATGTAGTCGTGCTGCACTGAGGACATCACTACAGCAGCACAGCAACATGGAACGTCTGTGTACAACCACGTTGTTCAAATCACTACACTTGATGAAGCAGCTGCAGCAGTGAGAGCTGGCTGAGGGAGTGAGTGGCACCTGAAAAGAACCACTGCACTAAGGCATTGGGGCACTAGGTTTGAATAGCACTGTCAAAACAGTGCCATCCACAACAGTGCTATATTAACAGCGCTATTCAATACAGCAGCAGGTAAGAATGCTGCCATCCAACACAGTGCCAATGGTAGCTGTTGGACACTGAAGTGACGACTGGTACCATTTTAAAGGAGATATATGCCAAACTCTATTTTTATTTGGGGGCTCCACGCCCTGCCCCGTACATAAAGATTATCAGTCCGAGGGGGAGTGGCTCACAGGGAAAGGGCAAAATGTGTTGGGCCATGGAATACTGTTTCCACAGCCCTTTGTAAAAAAAAACTAAGTTCCCTCACACAGTAAATTAAAAACCTCAAAGGGAGACCAGGATTAGAACCCTGATCTCCCAGACTGTGCTAGTCAAACTGCTGCCATAACCTACTCTGCCACGGGGCAGCTCAGTCAGCAAGTGCTCTTTCCTTCCTCTTCTCTAATCCCTGTAACCTGGCTGAATAGTGACAGGAGTAACGATAGCTGCCAGATGCTATTCTATTCCTGTTGCTACACCTTCTTGCATGGTCCTGGCCATGTGGTTTATACCACGTGGTTCAGGATGTGCTCTTATAACTGGGTAGGCATCAGGGGACCATGAGTGGACCTTTTTATAAGTGCTGAACAGAGCTTGTATAATGGTTGCCCATACACTATAAAGATTGTCTATGAGCAACCATACACATACTATACAAGCCTGTGTCTCAATTTTGAGGTTTCCATGGTAACAAGAGACCATTGAAACATAGCCTTGTTGTGTATGGTTGCTCATACACAATCCTCTATGGTATGACACAGAGTGGAAAGAGATATGTGAAAAATACAAGCTATTAAGGGAGTAAAGGCATTAGTGAGGCTTACCAAAAACAAATTTAAGTCTACCTGGCTTCCATGTTGGAGATGGTTGGAAAAAGGGTGTTCTGTTAATGCTAGAACAGTGACAAAAGCTTGGAAATTCAGTGTTAGGTTACCTACCTACCACCCCACTCCCAACCTACCACCCTCCACACACCAACAGGTTTTGGGGTGTATGTTGGTGTCATCAGCCTAACTCTCACCCCATTCCATGTGTAAACAAGCTGAGGTGGTATAGTACAGGAGAATGGGTTGAGAGTTGAGCCAACATGCACCCCCCTGAATTTTTAACCAAATTTTCAACATGGACTTTTGGGACCTCCCTCATGAACAGTGGCACTGTGATTTCGTTAATCCATCCTGAAAGTTGATTTACACAGCGACCATACCATTATCTGCCACAGGTGTGAAAACACTTTTTGGGCAGGATGTGAAAAATGACAACTGTACTGTTCATAAGGAGGTGTAAAAAACTGGCAATGTTGAAAATCTGGAGTGAAATTATTAAGAATTGGTGAAGTTATGAGCATGCTTAGAAACTGCGCAATGTACGCTCTTATCGCAGTCATTTTGGGGAATTTTTGCAGCAAATTTTCAACGTGGGCTTTTTGGGACCCCATCTCATGAACACTGGCACTGTCATTTCATTAATTGGTCACAAAAGGTGATTCCGCACAGCAAAAACAAAATCACCTTTTGGGTCCGATTAATGAGACGACAGTGACAGTGTTCAGGAAGTGGGGTCCCAAGAACCCCATGTTGAAAGTCTGGTGGAAAAATGATGAAAAATGGCCGATATATCAACATAAGCTCAAAATGCCATAGATCACCATTGCACAGCGCTTACCTTGATTCCTTCAGTTAGTAGTTCGACTTTGAAGAGTGCAGATGTGTCCTGGTCCAGAGAAGATCTATGCTCCCGACCTCCAGAGGTAAGTTTGGGTAAACTGGGGGTAAGGGAGGTGGGTGCTCAGTGGGAGGGGTGGGAGGGAGGGAGACTGGGGAGACAATGAGTGATCATTTTCTTTTCACAGGAAAAATAAAAAGATGTTGGGGATGTTTTTCTTTTAACAGGTTGAAAAGTGAAATACAGGTGGGCACACTGGGGTGGGCTCTCAGTGTGCCACATAAGTGTGTGTATGTGGGGGAGACATACCAACACTGGGATTGGGCACCCTGATGTCAATGGGGCAGAAAAGGGGGATGGTTTTCTTTATTAACAGGTTGAAAAGTGAAATACATGTGGGCACACTGGCGTGGGCTCCCAGTGCACCGCATAAGTATGTGTGTGGTGGGGGAGACATACCGACACTGGGATTGGGCACCTTGATGTCGATGTGGTAGAAAAGGAATGGGGGGCATACTAGTTCAATGCAGGATCCTGCATCAAAAATGTAGGTGCAGGATTCTGAATTGAAAAGATGTTGGTTGACGGTTTTCTTTATTTTTCTTTATTTTAAACAGGTTTAATACATTTGGGCACACTGGGGTGGGCTCCCCGTGTGCCACATAAGTGTGGGGAGGGACATACTGACATGGGGATTGGTCACCAAGTGTGGTAGGGGAACATACCAACATGGAGATTGGTCACCCCAATGTTGGTGTACTAGGAAAAGAATGAGGAAGGGCAGACTAGTTCAATACAGGATCCTGCATCGAAAATGTTGATGCAGAATTCTGCATAGAAGAAAAGAGACATTGGGGGACAGTTTTCTTTATTTTAAACATGATTTGGCCACACTGGGGTGTGTTCCCAGTGTGCCATATCACAGGGGCAGTGTGGTGCCATTATTTTGGGGAAATGACCCCCAGAAAGACGTTTTGGACAACTGTCTGTCCTGTACATTTATGAAAGTGTAACAAACATTTGCAAAAGAAGGGGTTCAGCACTTTCATGACACTTTCGCATCTGCAGGATGGCAGATTATGAAAAATGTCTTTCTGGGGTCACTTCCCCAAAATAATGACACCAGTGTGTTCCTGAGGCCCCGATTAGGTAAACACAACCATCAGTGTTTACCTAGGGGCAGACAAATTTGAACTACAGCTGTTTTGTCTACAGCTATCTGAGAACAAGATGGTGGCAGCATGAAAACAAAACCCTAGAGCTTGAAAGGAAAGCTTTCGTGGTGCACATATATTTTTTCCTATAGGCTATAATGGGAAACTTTAAAGTTTAATAACTTTTGAATGGATTAATATTTTTCAGCAAATCTTCGCCAGGCCCTTCTTTGACTCATGCCCCATATACCATGTATAGCGCAGTGGTCTAAGGCTCTGAGCTGCACATCTAGTGACAAGCAGCAGACCAAACCTGGGTTTGAATCCCACAGCTTCCACTTGCATACTGTGTGACCCTGAGCAAGTCACTTAACCTCCTTGTGCTCCCAGGTCACTCCTGTAAAAAAGCTTTCAGCTTAGTGTACTATACCTGGTTAAACAACTAAATTAAAAAAAACATGTTTAAAATACCCTGAACATTTCAGAGCAGAGGGAAAAACCATTCGGGCTGTACAGACGAGCAAAGAATTCAAAAAAGTTTACTAGGTTTTATAGGAAAAAAGAAGTCCGAGGCCCATCTAGATTTTCCCCCATACAATGTGGGCAAATTATATTATATGGTTCTGGTTTAGCCAATAATCAAGACCCTTTTTAAATGCATCAATACTACCAGAATCGACCAGTTCCTGTGGTAATTTATTCCAGAGTCTAGGTGCCCTCACTGAAAAGAAGTTAAGTCTAAGGTTGGTTCTAGCTTGAGGGACAATGAGTTGCTTAATATAGCATCTAGGGACAATTCATCAGGCGGCAGAAGTAAGTCCACACTTGTTCATAAGATCTTGATTTTTCAATAACTTATATACTGAGTAGACCCCCTCTAATTCTTTTATTTTGCAGTGAGTTTAAGCCTGTAGTCTGAAGTCTGGTATGATAGGGGCTATTTGCTAGTCTCGGGACCATTCTGGTTGCCCGTCTTTGGATCCTCTCTAGTTGGTCAATATTTCCCCTAAGATAAAGGCTCCAGAATGGAGACCTATAGTCAATGAGAGGTCTAAGACATGCCCTGTAAAGAGGAATCAGACATTGTTCGGTTCTTGTAACGAAAGAGTGCTGAATTTACCTAAGTAACCCATTAGTTGTATTTGCCACTTTTAAACAGTGATCAGTGGATGCAAGTCTGGCTTTTTGGTACCCTGCCTCTTGAACATTGACACTGCCATTTTGTTAATCAGTCTCAAAAAGTAGTGTTGCACAGCGACCACAAAATCATCTTATGGGTCTGATTAATGAAACAACAGTGAGGTGGGGTCCCAAGAAGTTCAAGTTAAAAATTTGGTGAAAAAATGTTGAAAAATGGCTGTGATATTAACATAAGTTGAAAACGCCATTGACAGCCATCATACAGCACTTGCCTTGATTCTTCAGTTCACAGTTCGGCTTTGAAGAGTGCAGACAGATCCTGGTCCACAGAAGATGATAGTGGATGACCTCTGGTAGCAAGTATCGGGCAAGGGGTGTGTGTGGGGTGGAGGGTGCTCAGTGGGAGGGTGGGGATAGTTGAGGGGTACAGCGGGGATAACAAGGGACCATTTGCTTTTTTCCAGGTTTAACAATGAAAAAGCTGTCAGGAGACCATTTTGCTGCAGGTTTAAAAGTAAAAGACATCGAGGACTGATTTTGGGACACTGGGAGTAGGCTCACAGTGTCCCGCACTGCTGAGGGGGTCATATATTATTGGGACACTGGGAGGGCCCCAGTCGGAGTGGTGAGGAGAGCTTACATCGCCAACAGGGGATTGGGCAACCCACTGTTGTCAAATTAAGAAGAAAAGTGGTAATGGGAGGGTGAGGGTGCCACTAGACAGGGGCAACATAATGGGGTGCCACTAGACACCAGGAATACAGGAAAATAATGGGTGGGCAGGAAACAACCATGCTCCCTTCGACCCTATGAACCCTGCCTGCAAAGCTACCTCCTGGGGCAACAAGTTACCTCTCCATGAAAACAAGCTTGTTTCACATAGCACATCTATTTTGTTGGTGAAATTCAAAATTTAATAACATTTGAACAGAATAATATTTTTTATCAAACCTTCAAACACACATCTGTGAGGCAAAAGCCTTCAACCCTGAAAATTTCAGACCACAATAAGAAACTGTTTCTGAGAAATGGCTGTTGAAAGAAACTGAAAAAAAAACAATGAAAATGGAGTGCAATTTTGCATTTTTCACCACTCTGTATGTCAAAAACCACAAAAGGGATTCACATGAAATCTGGCTAGTCAAGAGACCTTCCCTAGTCACAAAACGTCCCAAATTACAAGTGAATCTGTTGAACAGTCGGAAAGCTATTAAAGTGCAAAGTTTGAGGTTTAACATTAAACTGCCCACCCAACCCTAATTTATATATATTATAGTGGTGCAGTAGCACCACTGTAGTTAGGGTTGAGCAGGCAGTCTAATGTTAAACCTCAAATTTTGCACTTTAATAACTTTGTAAGCGTTCACTGGAGTTGCACAAAATTTGGTATGTTCTGTCCCATGGGGTAGATCTCTTGATGTTCCAAGTTTTGTTTTGATCAGATTTGTGGATTTTGTGCATAGTGGAAAAACAATAAATTTAGCCTTTTTTGGCTGTTTTTTCCTCATTGCACTGCAGCCACACCATTTGGAATTTTGGTATGATATTTTCAGGGTAGCAAGAGCTTGCCCAAAGAACAAGGCAGCATTGGTTTGGTGACAAAATATTAATCTGTTCCAAAGTTATGAAATTGTGAAATTTTGGGTTTTGAGCATGCTTAGTTCACTGTTTTGGATGGTTGCATTGTACGAAAAGGGATTTTGGCTTCACAAAAAGGGAATCTGACAGCTCATGGAAAGGGATCCTTAGAATCCCTTTTCATCAGGGAAAAATCCTTTTTTGTCAGCCACCATCTTGTTGTTTTTTTTTTGTCCAAACAAAACATTATAACTTTGCCCAGGGATGTCTTCTGGAGCTATCCAGGTATGTATTTTGTTCATATGAATGTCCTTTACTGTTCTGTGCCTTTACCTTACTTTTATTTGGCCTCAGAATGCTTATTTTTCATTTTAAAAATGCTTTTTCATGACTTGTTTCTGATCCTTTTTTGCGATTCAAAAAAGGATTTTGTCGCCTTGCGAAAATGAAATTCATCTGGCGAAAAAGGATTGCCAGCAGGGCCATCTGGTCTGACAACTCCGATCCTTTTTCGTGAGCTGTTCTAATCCTTTTTTGACAGTCAATTCATTTTTTGCAAGGTATCAAAATCCTTCTTCGCATCACGAAAAAGGATTAGGACTTCTCAGATCAGATGGCCATGCTAGTAATCCTTTTTTCATCAGACAAATTCCTTTCTCGTGAGGTGTCAAGTCCTTTTTCGCATCACAAAATGGGATTATGACAGCTCATGAAAAAGGATGGCTAGCAGGGCCATCTGATCTGAGAAGTTCTAATCCTTTTTTGGATGATGAAAAAAGGATTTTGACACATTACGAAAAAGGAATCTGCTGATGAAAAGGATTAGGTCAGCTCCTGAAAAAGAATTTAAAAAATCAATCCCTTTTCGTCAGCTGTCCTAATTCTTTTTCATCAGCAAATTTTTTTTTGTGAGGTGTCATAATCCTTTTTTGTCATGCGAAAAAGGATTAGGACTTCTGGGACCACATGGGCTTGCCCTTAATCCTTTTTCGCAAGATGAATTCCCTTTTCACGAGGTGTCAAAATCCTTTTTTGCATTGCGAAAAATTTATTTTGACATCTCATGAAAAAGGATATTTAAAGTTTACTGTTTCTTTGGTCACTTCACTACAAATAAACAGTAAGGACTTTCCAGCTGAAATTTGCAGGGTACAAAAGGCTCGCCCAAAGATGTGACTTTGCTGCTTTGTATGCTATATTTACATGACTTCCACACTTATAACATTCCGATGTTTAGAAATTTCCCATGGGACAACACTGTGGCTGTCACAGTACTCTTTCAGTGGCTATATCTCAAAAACTTTGAGATATGGATGTTTCACTAATGCAGCTTAGTACACCTGCAGGTGTACTAAGCAACAATACAGGCTGGCAAGCCTTGATTATAACTGCAGAAGAATTTTTCCCAATGTATCTATGGTTACTGTGATATTGTGCCATTTGTAGCACAAGGGTCACTTGGAATGTCTGTAGCCCTGTGCTCTGACTCTACAATTATGGATAGATGGGAGCACAGGGTTCTGGGCCCTGTGCTCCCACATATGGATGCCATTATGCAGTAATGGGAGCGCAGGGCTCTGAGGGCCATGCTCTTCCACAGGTAGATGAGTGTAACTTATAATGTCTCTACACTTATGGCAGCACTCAAACATGTGGATACCACAGGGAGATGAGGGTTAATTATAATGTCTCTGCATTTATGGTTAGATAGAGTGCAGGGTCAGATGAAAATCAGGGACAATTACAATATGCATCCATAGCAATTTATAGACAGATGGTAGTGCAGGACCAAGAGGGCTCTGTGCTCCCACAACCATGTAAGGGTAGGATTACACTTTCTCAAAAAGTAAGGAAATTAATTACAGGCGATTTTAATGTATCAGTTAGGGTTAAAAGCAACAAAAGATGGTAAATGGAGACATTAGGGTGTGCAGCATACAATCGACATCCAGCCTGCCACCCCGCTCAGAGGCTAATAGGCATTGAAGTGTGCCTTGAGGTCATCAACCTAATGCTCACACCATTCTCTTATGCTGTTCCATGCCAGCTTCCTTATACTTGGAATGGGGTGAGCATTAGGGTTGATGACCTCAAGGCATATCCCAATGCCTGTTGGTCTCTGGAGGGTGTGGGTGGGGTGATAGGGTTGGATGTGGGGGGTTGTTAAGGTTGCAAACCCTAACACCTCATTTATCTTCTTGTGTTGCTTTAACTCTAACTGATGCATTAACAAAGTTTTTTTGCAATGAATATATATTCATAAGTAAGCAATAAGCCACAATGGAGTGTGGGTTGTTGTCTAATAAACGCATGAATAAGTTGGATTCAGCACCTGAGAAGTGCCTTTATCAAACAAAACCCACACCCTGGCATGGCTTACTGCACTTATAAAATGGGTCTAAGAACTAAAATAAAGGAAAACAAAGTTACAATACATTTTAAAATACTTTGAATTTTTTTTTTTGCATTTGAGACAAAGTAGTTTCTCTAGAGACTATAGTAGTGTGCTGTAATATACTGCAGTATATTGGTGAGAGCCACTAGTGGAACCCAGTGTTCATACGTTTTAAACAGTACTTCTTAAATTTGTTGTCTGACCTGTGTTGAGGAGCGCAGTCGAAAGTTATGGGTGAAGTAGTCTCTGCAAATACTTTGCGTGTACTGTAAGTGACATTCACTTGATCACAGTCTTTGTTTATAAAAAAATTTATGAGCTGCCTATAATATTCTGAATTGTGGCTAGACAAGGAAGATTTATTTTGCAAATCAGTCAATGTTTTTTGACATTGGGATTGAGGCATTGTCTGGCTTCTGTGGAGGAGTGCAGTGAAAAGCTGCAAGAGAAGCAATCTCTGATGGATGCCACCGGCTGATGCATGTGACGCTGACTCAATCACAGCCTGTGTTTAAAAAAAGAAAAGAAAAGATTAGCTGCTTATAACAGAGGATAATTTCTTTAGCAAATCTGCCAGAGTTTCCTTGAAGTCAGGGGAGTCACGAGGAAGTGAGAGACCAATTGACTTGGCACTCATGAGGCAGTGAGATTCCAGTTGACTTGGCGCTATGTACAGTGCTTTTGTGGGAGTGAGCGAGCAGTTAGGCCTGCAGTGGGCATGGCACTGTGCAGGGATGAACAGCATTCACCATGGAAGGTGATTCACTCTACAGCTGTGGATAACAAGCCTTCAAAATAGAAATACATAAAGATAAGATACAAAAGTTGAGATTATGGTTGTAAATGTTTCTTACATATATTCACTGTTTGTGGGAGGGTGGGGAGCTATTTAAAACTGCTAAAAAATTGTGTTCAGGATTTTCAAAAGTATTAGGTCACCGCAAGCCCTCATGTACCGATGATACGGTGCATATGGTCAGGTGATCTAAGCGATTCCATCCACACTGCAATTGCCGCAAGTTAAACCAACTTTTTCAGGTCTAACTTGTGGCAATCCTAGGGCCATTATTATGGAGCTTACACCAGATATTTGGTGCAAGCTGCTATAATCTGAGGAAACTGCCACAGCTATGGCTGAAATTGTAAAATCAGGTGACATTGCGGCAAAGGGTTTGGCACACCACCTATATCTAAGTGCTGTGGTGCAGGGCTGGGCGCAAGCCATGTGCCACATTTGGAAAATGTGGCCCTGGATTTCTACATGTTATGGCAAGTAATGGGTGTAAAGTGTATTAACCTAAGTAACAGGGCCACCAGAAATTTTTTAAAAGGTTTCTGGTAGGCATAGATATGTGGCATGCACTGTGTCCTGACTGCCATAAAAGTACCACCTGCAGGTTTCTGCTCTATGAACTCATGCCTGGGGATGGCTCCTGACCAGCCAGGATGCAGCATTTTCCCTAGCCATTTTATAAATGTCTATATAGATACACACACACACACACACACACACACACACACACACACACACGTGAGAATCCTAGTGATCTGATTGGTTGAGGGCATCACCTGACTATCAGGTTATCAGAACATTCCTGTACAATAGAGAACTAATTGACTGTTTACTCTCAGGTAAATTTGGGACCTGTTTTATAAGTGAAATAATGCCCTTGGAGATATCTGTGTGTGCTGATATATGGACTTCTCATGTGTTTGCAGGAACTCAGCATACACCTCGTCAGTATATCAGAGCACACCTGGACACCTCAACAGGTGTTATCCTTACATACATTAGTGTATCTATTAGCATTGAAGCACAAAGCGTATAAAGTAGGGAAATGAAAAATATGGGCAAAAAGCCCTTGAAACCTAGGTGAATCAGTGGTGTAGTTTTCCTTAGGGTTTGAACAATCATGCAATGCAGTATTGACATTACCCTAAAATTGGCACCCTCTATGCTAGTGCAGATGCAAGTTTGTCAGAAAGACTGTGTCAGACAAACCTGACTGTGCTTTTTGACTGGATGATTTGGGCAGTTGAGAAAGGCCAGGTGATGAATTTGCTCTACTTTGACTTCAGCAAAGCCTTTAAATCCGTGCCACACAGGAGGCCACTAAAAAAGCTGGAGGACTTAGGAGTAGAGACAGGATTAGTCAAGTGGGTGGGAAACCGGTTAGGGAGCAGGTAGCAGAGGGTGTGGATTGATGGGGTCAAATCTGGGGACAAGGGGGTCACAAGTGTGGTGCCGCAGGGATCAGTCTTGAGACTGGTCCTATTTAATATGTTCATTAGTGACATGGGGAAGGTATCCAAGGTAAGATGTGTCTCTTTGCTGACAACACAAAGTTCTGTGGCAGGGTGGACAGTGACGAAGGGGTGAGGGAGCTTTAGAAGGATCTAGAAAGGTTTGAGAGGTGGTCAGAGGTCTGGCAGTTGAGATTCAATGCCAAGAAGTGCAACTTGATGTACATAAGGAAAAAGAATAAGAACCCATGCACGGAGTACTGGATATGAGGGGTTAAGCTGATCTCTTTCTTCATCAAAGATGAGAGATCTGGGAGTTCTCATCCTTGAACTACTCAAGCAAAGAGGCCAGTGCAACAAGACCTAGAGCTAGGCATCTAGAACGCTAGGGACTATAGGGAGGGGTTTTGACAGTAGGCGGGGGAGGTGATAACACCTGTATGTAGATCACTGTTGAGGCCTTTCCTGCAGTACAGTGCCCAGTTTTGGAGTCCTCACTTGAGAAAGGACATTGATAGGCTGGAGTCAGTGCAGTGAAGGCTCATAAGAATGATTTAGGGTCAGCAGGTCAGATCATAAGAGGGGTATTTGTAGGCCCTGAATATGTACCTGCTTGAGGCTGGACAGGAGGGGGGTGGGATATGATAGACATAAGTTCATAATGGGTATAGATAGAGTAAATGGTGAGGTCCTGTTAGAAACAGAGATGCAGTCATGAGGGGGCATTACTGGAGATTAGTGGGAGGTAAATTCAAGAAGGATGTGAGGCAGTTTTACTTCACAGAAAAGGTAATGGAGCCTGGGAACAGACTACCAGCAGACGTTGCAGGCAAGGGCCCTTAGGGGTTCAAACATGGGTGGGACAGGGACAAGGTACTCATACTCCCAGTCAATGTAAAATTAAAGCATTCCTTGTCATAGTGGTGCACAGATTCAACAGGGAGTTCATATCATTTCAGCAAAAAACTGGCACTCACCTCTCCTTTAAAGAACACACTAGTACTTGGTGGCCGGTGCTCAGTTCAGTTTACTATGGTAAGCTGAACTGAGCTCCTGAACTCACAGTGTTCTTCAAGAGGAGGGATGAGTGTGGTTTTTACGCTGTACTCACAATTCCACTTGGGGAATCAGGAAGGGAGGAAGCAGAAGAGAGGTAGGGGTGGATAACTCACTGTGGCACTAGGCAGTGGTGAAAGACAGTACTGTACCAACTATTGGCAGACTTAATAGGTCATTGGTTCCTTCTCCCATCAGATTCTGTGTCTTTAAGTATTGCTGTGCCATTATTTTACTTTGTCTGACAAACAGTGTTGATATTAAGGTAATGCCTACAATGCTTTGCATGTTTATTCAAACCACAAGGAACACCAGGGTCAGGGACTTTTTACCCTAATTTTCAGTTGTCTACTTTGTACATTTCAAGGAGATCAGGGTACTGGAGGAACTGGTGGACAAGGTAATGGGTTTGGATGCCATACATCCCAGAGTGTCCAGGGAGCTTAAGGAGGCTGGCAACACCACTGATGAGTGGAGCCTGTGGCGATGAGCACATGTACAAGGGTACTGTCTGAAATGGCGGTGCCTTCAGGGCAAAATCCTGAATGGTGATGGGGAGGGAGGGTGACCAGATGTGAGGTGGGTGAATTGAGCGACAGGATGTCGCTATATGTACATGCGCGCATGGGGAGGGGAGCGAGGCACGGCAAGCGTGGGCTGGGAGAGGGCTGAGGGGATGTAGGGGTGGCACTGCAGTGGGTTGCTGAGCTGCACCATGGCATTGGGGGTTGGCCTGTGGGTGGGGTGGGTGAGGTACTGGGTTTGGGTCTGGGCGCTGGATGCGATTTTATTATGCCTGGCCAGAACCTTTATTTTCATGCTTTCACCCTCTCCCGACATTCACCCCTGGAGTTGAGAATCCTTTAGTAGGGGTGCGGGTGCTGCCCCATGGGGTGGGGGTGCAGCCCCACAGAAAGCATGAATGATAAGTCCCCGGTGCCATTCTTCCATGCACCGAGGGTGTCAGAGTGCTGAAAAGGTTTTCACCATTCTGACTTTGTGATAATGGTGATCACACATTTAGGCAGTCGCCATATCACATGGAACCAATGAGGCTGTTTAACCTATCATTGGACACAGGGGAGTTACAGGGGACTGGAAAAGGTAGATGTGGTGCCACTGCCCAAGAGCGGAGGCAAGGAGGAGCCAAGTAACAATCAACCAGTCAGTCTTACCTCAGTGATAGGGAAGATTATGGAGACACTCCTAAAAGAAAGGATAGTAAATTACCTTGTGGATAATGGTCTGCAGGATGGCAGGCAACATGGGTTCATGGAAGGAAGGTCAAGCCAGATGAACCAGATTGAATTCTTTGACTGGGTGACAAGGGTGTGCAATCAAGGAGGGCAGTGAATGTGGCCTATCTGGACTTCAGCAAGGCCTTCGACACTATCCCTCACAGGAGACTGCTGAACAAGATGGGCAGTTTAGAGGTAGGAAGAAAATAACTAATTGGGTGGAGAACTGGCTTGTGACACAGGTCAATGGCAGTTGTTAATTGGGTTCACTCCAGGGAGGAAAGGTGACAAGTGGTGTACCCCAGGGGTCAGTATTGGGGCTGATACTCTTTAACATTTACATTGGGATATTATGGAGAGACTAAATAGGAAGGTGTGACCTATTTGCAGACAATACAAAATCTACAATAGGGTGGATACACCGGGGAGGGTGGAGCACATGAGAGAGGACCTGATAATGTTGGAGGGTAGTCAGAGAGTTGGCAATTGAGAGTGAATGCCAAGAAGTGCAGAATAATGCATATAGGTCACAAGAACCCAAAGGGCCACATACGCATTGGGAGGAGAGGAGGTTTTGGTAATGGACCAAGACAAGGATCTGGGGATTATCATTTTGGACAACCTAAAGAAGCAACCCAGTGCAACAAAGTGGTTGGGAAGGCAAACAGTATGCTGTCATGCATAAGGAGGGGTTTACAAGTAAGAAGGGAGGTGATAATGCCCCTATACAGGTCCATGGTTCGTTCCCACCTAGAGTATGGAGTATATGTCTGGAGACCTCAACTACAAAGGGATATAGATAGGGTGGAGAGAGTCCAGAAGAGGGTGACCAAAATGGTGCATGGCATGCATCAGAAGACCTATGAAGAGTAGAGAAGAGAAGAGAAGATGGAGGAGCTTGACCTGTATCCCCTGGAAGCAAGGAGGGAGAGGGGGGATATGGTTGAAACTTTAGAAGGGAATAAAGAAGGTGAGGGAAGAGAATATCTTCAAGATGAATGAAAATCCCAAAACTAGGGGGAATAGCTTAAAGCCAGAGGGCAGAAAATTCAGAGGTAATAGGAGAGGCACTACTTTACAACAGGGTGATGGGCCCTGAAATAGGCTACCAGAGGGGTGTGGAGACAAAACAGTGGGAGAGGGAGGTTCAAGAGGGCATATGATAACTACATGGGTTTAAATGAGAAGGGAAGGATAGGTGCCTAATGGAAAAATGAGACTGGAATATACATGGGAGGGGTGGAAGGTGGAAGGGCCAGGGCTACCTATGGGGAAGGGATAAGGGCAAACTAGATGGGCTAATGGGGTCCTTTTCTGCTGACAAATGTCTATGTTTCTACATTTTGTGCTTTAACCCTAATAGATGCATTAATATAGATTTTAGCAATTTATTTCCTTACTTTTTGGAAAATGTATAGGACAACTGACTCCTTTACTTTTGCTTTTCTTTCATCCATGATGAACACTACATAATTATTTTCAAAGGTCCAGACCTGCCACTGTGCCAGATCTGTGGGACAGTCAAGAAGCAGTTGCTTAATGACGCGTGATGCACCAGACCTGTAACTTGATAATACAGTGGACTTCTTGCTGCATGTACACACAAGGGCCTACAAAGCCACCTAGAATTTTGTAATTTTGAGACTGTCATAAAACTGAGGTTGTAGCTTACAAAAGTGGTTTTGTGAGTCACAAAAACACACTTCAGCCTAAATTTAATATTTTAAAGACTATTATATTTATAACAAAAAAATACTTGAAGAATCAACCTCCATCCTACACTGTCCTGACTGTTGACCACACAAGTTTCAGACTTAACTTCCAACAGATTTTCTTTTTTTTGATTAGCAATTTTCTGTTGTTGTCCTCTCTTTCATAACTGCTAAGCCTCATGAACATGGGGCTTCAAGTCACAAAAGCAATTTCATGAGCCACAGAAGCAGGGCCTGCTTTCATGACATGCAGCAGCATAATTTCATTAATGCTGTATTTTAAAAACTATTGATTTTGTTAATAAAAAAAGCACTTGAATAACCCTTACTCCCTACACCATCCACCACATAACTTTCAAACTTAACTTCCTACTACTTGCCTAGTTTTTCATATATGCAAAAGGTTTATCTTCTTTTCCCCACTTTCGTTATTGCTATAGCTTATAAACACAGGGGTCTTAGCTCACAAAAGTGGGTTTCTACTCAATCCAACTATGATCAATTTGTAAAAAAAATAAACTTTGCATGCATTAAATTGCCATTTTATGCTCTTAATAATTTAAAAAAACTATAGCATTTTATGCTCTTAATAATTTAAAAACAACAACTTTCACAATAAAACCACTAATAAAAAAAATGTATTTCTGGGCCAAACTGTAACAAACCTGAAAATTTCAAATTTCAACTCATATCCAGTTTTTGTGCTATTGATGAGTTAAAAAATTTTAAAACTGTATTTGTAAGTATTTTCAAACTTCTAGACTTTTCAAACTACCCTACCAACCATTACCAAATTTACAAGATCCAGAGATCCTGGCACCTACTAAGTGCATGCCAAATTTCAAGTTATTCCATCCAAGGACAGTAGCATTTTTAGGGTGAAAATTCAGGGTTTAACATAGAAATGCTTACTTAACCTTAATTATAGGTGTGCTACTATACCCTATGATACGTAAAAACTAGAAAATGTTTAACATACTCAGAACTTATGTTTCCAGTACTTGGGGAGCTAACTGGCTCCAACCTCTACTACTCTCAAAACCTGCCTGAAAATGTTGCTAGTTCCTCTCTTCTAGCACTTATTCACTAGTTGTATGACTTCTGACTTAGTTATTTGCACGTATATTCCTGTTTTGTTACTACATATAGATTCCTGCAAATGTACTGTCATTGCTGAAAATTTTGTGTAAGTGTACTATGTCTGACTTCTACTTGTTCCCATGATGTTTTCTTGTATCTACTATTGTCTACATGCCCTTTGTTGTAATCTCCCGGGTCGTACCTGAAAATAGGCAGCTATGCTGTCTAGTGTACCTATCTGGTTAACAAAAACTAAATAAATAAACGTAACAAGAAAAAAGCCAACCTTATATTGCAGGGGCAATGAGCCAGCTCAATATAATGAACCCTGGTGGCAGGCGCAATTTTTTTCATCTTCCAGACTTCATTAGCTTGATTTTAGCTTGAGTTTTCATAGGCATGCTCAGCTCCTATCTATGAGTCAGACACATTTTTATGCCTAATTAACTAAAGTGCTATCTAACCTCCACCATAAATCTAAAGCGCCTTTGAGTTACTTAATCTGTAAAGGATTTGTCTTGAGCGAAATTCATAAACTCTTTCCGACCTTAAATGTATTCACGTACAGACTACAAAGAGATGCTGACACTTAAAAACAAAACATTTAATCGTTAAAATAAAACCATTTGAATTCCTGAATCTGTACCACCATTTATGACTAGCTATTTTGAGACTTATCTGCTCCGAAAATGATTTCACCTGTTGTGCTTGAAGTAAAAGCATTTCCCTCTTTGGATAGCATAGCCATGCTTATGCTTACATATACCCTCTCAAGGATTGTGAAAGTAATATTTTTTTTTTACTTTTTATGTGTAGGTTACAATACAATAGGTTCATAATACACATGGGCTAGGATATTCGAAGATCCTGGGTTGGGCCCACTAAATGGTTCAAGAGCAAATTAATGCCTGGAGCAACCCACAGGTAGACTGGAACATGCTTCATTGAGAGTGCAAAAGGTATGTTGCAATATTCCTTCTAACCACTATCCCAACTGCGCCCACAAACCCCAGCCCCATACTGGCCACAGGAGGTATGTGTCCAATAGGGTGCTATGAGGCTTGCAGGACAATTTAGCTGTTAGGACCCACTAATTGCAATTGCTCCTAAGCAGCAATTTGCTGTATCAGTACCTTAATATGCAAATGAACCCATAGCACCAGCAAGGTGCTATGAGGGTCATTTTTATCCCATCAGGGTTGCATCACAGGCCTGGAGCAAATTGTGCATGCACCTTCCATCCCCCCACCACAGCGCCTGACAGGGCTGCCTGCAGAATATGCCTGGAAGTGTAGTGTGCCTGGTTCCACATCATAACAGTGAAGGAAGAACAGTGCTGAACAATGCAGTGAGTGCACAATGCAAAAACAAACAAGACACCTGTGCACTACAGCAACCCCAACAACAGTGAGTAGTGGAACACTCTCTATGGAACACTGTTTCTAAAATTTTTATGTAGAGAGCTGTGCTGCCACAGCCCCACACCACCCTTACTTTAGATAATCAGCTCTGAGGTGGGGCCTGACACTGGGGTAGGAGGCAACTCGGGAAGGGGCTACTCGGGGGCAGTGGACCATGGTGCACAGTTCCGGGGATTGGCATAAAAAAGAAATAAACACTCAAACACACAAAATTGTAAAAATATATGCACACACACCTACTGAGCTCCGTACCTGGGTCCTCACACACTGCAGGCAGTGACTCAAGCCGCAGCACCAAGTGGCCAGTTGGGAACAGCTTGCCCAACCACCTTCCATATTCTTCTGCCCTATAGCTCCCTCTAAAGGTTGCTGTACTCTTCACTCACTATTATTCCTCTTTTACCACAGCTCATACCACGTCTTGCTCTCCCGTTCCAGTAGCTCACCTGACAGGTGGTCAAACTGAGTCACTCATATTGAGTTGCTCAATTTGACTCACCCATATCACTGGATACCAGTGTGTCCCCCACCGCCCACCACTTCCCTGCCCATTAACTGATGCAACTTTCCCTGGTGACCAGTGGTTCCCTCACCCCCGAAGACACTGCCAGTAAAAGGAATATATTTCTCTGGTGTCCAGTGGCCCCATCACCCCCTGAGGAGAGGAGGGAACAGGGTGATATGATTAAGACATTCAAATATCTCAAGGGCATAAATAGGATGAGAGGGGAAAACATCTTTCAGTACAAAAAAAGTACTAGAACAAGGGCACATGACATGAGATTGAAGGGAGGCCGTATAAGGGAAAATTATAGAAAGTTCTATTTCACTGAGAGGGTGGTGGATGCATAGAATGGACTGCCTCAGGAAGGGGTGGAAGCATGCACTGTGATGGGATTCAAACATGCATGGAATAGGAATAAGGGAACCATAGTGATGGGAAAGAATAGCTAAGCAAATGACCAACTAGGATCATAGGCTGCTAGTACAGCTAGGGCAAATGGGCAGACTGGATGGGTCTGGTGGTTCTTTTCTGCCAACAACTTCTATGTTTCTATTATCACCCTGCAGGTAAATGGCACAGAGTTCCCTGATGTCCAGTTCATTTCATTTAATTTTATTTAGGGTTATAATCATTGAGCACATCTCATTTGCAAATGTGACCCATAAACAATTTACAAAATATAAAACTGCACATGTTCCAAACATACAAAGACATCAATAATCATAGTACATAGTAGACACTATAGACACACAGTGCACATTAGGCACATTAACAAACAGTTATTCAAGTAATTTCCACAAATGGGCTATGGCAACGCTCTCACTGAGCTAAGATTGAATTCAAAAAACAGTGCTTTAACATATTAACTGATGCAGGTTTCACATTCAGTAAGCAGAAACTGGGCAGAAGTTGGCTCCACAATATAGGGATATGCTGGCTAAAGAAATTTGATGACCTTTGTGTCTTTGTTCTAGGAACTACAAGTTTCTACAGACGTACATTCCTGAAGGACAATTTTGCTTTCCTTTCACTGAGTCTATTCCCCATATAGATGGGCTGTTGTCCCAAAACACCCTAACAGAAAAACAAGCTTAAGGGGCCTCCTCCTATTCAGTAGAGAGATCCATCCTAGCATCCTAGGACATCTGAGACTAAGCCTAGGTAGGTAGTTGTTCAGGACCTCCAGTCTCTGGAGCCTACACGCGTATGTCATAATCATACAGGATGTCCAATGGTACCTCTGCACCCCAATTACCCCACTGGTAAATGGCAGAGAGTTCCCCGATATCAACAGGTTCCCTGCCCTGGAACACCTTGCTGGTAAAAGGTACAAGTTCCCTGGTGTCCAGTAGTCCCCTCTGATCACCCTGTCAGTACATGGTATAGAGTTATCTTGTATCCAGTGGTCTCCACACCTCGCAATCACCCTGCCAGTAAATGGCATGTTCCCTGGTGTTCGGTTCACCCACCCACCATAAGAAGGAAGCCCCCCCCACCCCAACCTGCCTGTGTAGCTGTTCTACAGTAGGCTTATGATCTCACTTTGTCACTGAGACTGCAGCTGATTACAGAGGTGAGCAGAGAGTCTATGCCGTAGCCGCTGGTGGGGGGGCACTTGTGGTAGATGGGGGTCAGGGTGGTGGTGGTGGTAGAGGTGAGGACTGAGCATGCAATTTGGGGTGGGGCTTCACTCTTATGGGATAGGAGGAACCACCAGACACCAGGGACATTTATGCCATTTATCTGTGCGGTGATCGGGGTACAGGGTTACCAGTGGTTACAGAAAACGCTTTGTCATTTACCAACAGAGTGATCAAGTCAGAGGGGGGCACTTTCTACTAGGGAACTTAATGTCATTTGCCAGCAAGTTGATCAGGGGTAGGAGGCCCACTGGACACCAGAGCAGTCTATGTCATTTATCGGTGGGGTAATTGGGGTACAGGGGTACCACTATACATCTTGTGTGACTACACCACATGTGATAGACTCCATAGGCTGGAGGTCCTGTACAACTACCTAGCTAAGCTTATTCTCAGATGTCCAGGGAGGTGGTGGTAGAGGTGGGGACTGGGCAGGTGGGTTGCAGTGAGGGGCTTCATTCTTAAATGGGTTGGGGGAATCACTGGACAGCAGGGAAGTTTGTACTATTTACTAGTGGGGTGATTGGGAAGTGGGAGGACCACTGGACACCAGAGAAATATATTCCTTACACTGACTGGGTGATGGGGGCTGGTGGTGGCGGTCAGAGGGCACATGCCATAAGACCTGGTTTGAAGACGCGGTAATTAGCATGGCACTAACAGGTAGTTACTATCTCTTCAAATCTACCAGTATGCCAGTGCACTTATATGCAAGGTGTGATCAGCTGCTTTGCATCAGAGAACCAGCATTGCTTAGGGCTAGTCACAAAGGGATTAGCAAGTCACCATCCAATATGGCAATTTGCAATCCACATCAGCTTTGGGGGCTCAAAGTGGTGTTAATGAGTCGCTAACCTATTTTGTGATACCAAAAGGCCTACGAATATACTGGTGCTACTGTAATAAAGCCAGCAGTTAATTTGGTACATCATGACAAAGTCACAGAGTACTGTATATCCAGAGTGGGTGTGAGAGAGAGAGAGACAGAGAGAGTGAGAGAGCGAGATATAACAGGACAGGAGTGGGGTAAAACTGACTTGATAAAGTGATATCTTGGCTGATGACAATCCTAACAGAAAGATAGCAAATAAAATATGTTTCTGTTTGTGTTATTATAATTGATATCTTGAATATCAGTAGCATCACAATGGCATACATTATTAGTGTCAGTGGCTCAGTAGGTACTGTATGCTTACCTCTGAGGCTGGAAGATCGGAAGGTTTGGGGTTCCCGCCCCACATCTGGTACATGGAGTAATATCCATAACTGACACTGTAGTGCAGTATGAGGGGGGTGCTGCACTGGTGAGGTGCCATCCTTTGGATGAAATATTAAACTGAGGTCCCTTCTGCCCATCTCTGGTCACTGTCCAGGTGGAAGTAAAAATCCCATGGCACATATCAAAGAAGAGCAGGTTTTTTTTTTTTAGTAGACAGAAAGTCGAAGAGCAAAAAATACAAACAAGCAATTCACAGAATAAGTTATTTATTTAAAATGTGATAACTGGGAAAGGCACACTGAGCCAAGGCTCATTTGCAGATGCGACCAATGGGGTGGGGAAGTGTGGGTATATGCAACAAAGAGCAGCTATAAGCATTCCAAGTGCAGCACACAAAAATAAATTTTGCAGTCAGCAAAGTCAAACATTTTGTAAAGCAGCAAAGCTTTTGAGTGGCAACATACATGGCTCAGTGAACAACGTGTGCTAAAGCAGCAAAATAGTTCAGCAACATATTGAAGAGCAGGCAGGGAGCCAAGAGCATGGCAGGCCCAGGTAGGTAAGTAATAGGAGTAAATGGGAAGCAGGGAGGCTGTGTGTAGAGAATGGAAAAGGGTTCTCAAGGTGGGGCAACAGGTATGGGGCAGGATTAGACATTTGCATTCATCTAAAGGCATGTATGGAAGGGAGATGAAGAGGAGTTGGTTCCATAGGGAGGGATCAGTCGGAGAAGGCAGCTTGCCCAGCACATGAGTGAGGGTGAGGAATGTGAAGATTTGGGTGTCTTGGATGTGTAGAGAGTAAGAGGAGGAAAGGCAGGGGAGAGGAGTGAGGAAAGGTAAGAGGGAAGGGAGCCAAACCAGTATTTGGCTATAAAGGAGGTGCAATAGGACAGGCTACGGTGAGGTAGAGGGAGGATGGAAAAGGATTTGTAAAGAGAGCAATGGTGAGTGCAAGGTGGGGAATTGTTGGTAAAATGACAGAAGGCTTTGCAGAGGGTGTCCAGTCTGGCTAGGGAGAAAGCAAGAGGAGTGCTGTAGACCACATCTGCATAGTCGAACACAGGGATGATCCTTTTAACAACCAACTCCTGGTGGACCTGGGGGGAGAGGCAGTCCTTGTTATGGTACAAGGTGACAAGCTTGGGGTGAAGTTTGGGGTAGATCGCATCCATATGGACAGAGAAATCGAGCTTGCTGTCAAGTCAGACCCCAAGGTATTTGAAAGTGGGGGCAGCATCAATGTGGGTGCCATCCAATGTGGAGAAGACAGGGCAGGGTGAAAGCCTTGCCAATGTCTGATTGATGCTGAAGGTCATGAACACACTTTTCTATATGTTTACTATGAGCTGGTTAGCCTGGAACCAGCACAGCACATTGTGGAAGTCCTGCTGGAGTAGGACCTCCACAGCTGAGGCTAAGGGTCCGGAAGTGTAGATGACCATGTCATCCACATACATATGGATGTACAAAGTGACACATGCAGGGGAGGTTGTTCATTCAAACAGAAAATAAGATTGAACTTAGGAGGGAGCCCTGTGGGACCCCTGTTAGGAATGGGAGTGGGTGACAGGACACCACCTACCTACCTGAACAGACTGTTGATGGTCCGTAAGGTATGAACGGACCCAGGCCACAGTGGATGCAGACAGGCCTGCCAAGTTTAGCTTGTTCAGTAGGGTGAGTGGGACACAGAGTCAAAGGCCTTGGCTAAATCAATGAAGATGGCTGCAGTGATGTGTCCCTGATCCATCCTGGTGAGGATGGAGTCAGTTACATGCAGCAGGGATGACATAGTTGAATGGTTCTTCCTGAAACCAGACTGTAATGGAGAGAGGAGAGTCTGGGAAGTAAGGAAGTCAGCAAGTCTAGAGTAGATGATAGATTCTTGGAGTTTAGTAAGAGAGGGAGGGAGGAGGACATCGTCCTGTAGTCGCCTGGGGTGGAGAGATCACCCCCTTTGTGCAGAGGGAGAACCTTAGCAATTTTCCATGCCTGAGGAACATCACTGAGGGAAAAGGATAGGTTCAGAAGATGAGAGAGAGGGAGGGCAATGGCTGGAGCAGAGATTCATATGAATTTGATGTCCAGACTGTCAGGGCTGGACTTGGAGGGGTTGCACAGTGACATAAGAGTTACAATAAAAGTCACATTAAACTGTTCCTCCAATGAGTTGCTTTAACATTTCTGACTGAGTTGCATAAGTGTTGCTGGATCGAACACAAAGCCCTGCTCAAACTGTTTCTACGTTAAAACTCAGTTTTGCATTGCACTGTGACTGGACTACAGATGCATTCAAATGAGCTACAAAATATTTTACAAACATTGTTGTTGAGCTGGTTAAGCATTGAAAACACTGCAATGTGAGTTGCCAATGCTTTTCCAACTGTAAAACAATGCTAAACCACCTCATTGGTGAAACAGTTTAATGTGACTTGCACTGTAGGTAGACTCTTGGGGAGACAGCAGGGAAGTGGAAGCCTTTTAGAAAATGTGTGGGGAGGTGGTGAGACAGCATTATCTAGAGGAGGGTGACAGAATACAGCACAGGTAGTAAGAATTTCTTAAACAGAGCAACTATGGGGGTCGAGGCCAGTGACTCAGCCAACAGAAGGATGGGTAGGGGTTGGCCTGGGCTGGGGATTGAATAGGAGTGGATAACCTTGCAAAAATTTGAGGGGAGAAGAGATTTGATTGGAGGTTAATCTTGAAATAGTGGGCCTTCGTTAGTCGAAACAGTTTTAGTACTGGTGATCCTGAGGGCCCTGTAAGACTGGAGGTCAGCCAGGGATTGGGAGGTTTTAAAAAGTGCCCATGCAAGGTCCCGGGAATTGCACAAGTCAGTTAAGGTCAGCTGTGACTCACAGGTGGTGGAAGTGTTTAACCCTGGCCTTTCTGAGGGAGGCATGGATGTTCCAGGTACTGTTAAAAATAGCAATGAAGAGAGACAGGGCTTAATTAGTGTCAAGGGCTGAGTGCACGTGAGATCAATCAGACACTGCAAGGTCATGTAGGAGGGCAACAAATAAGGCAGGATACAAGAAAAGAAGGAAAAAGTTTGAAAGCTATGTTCACTAACACACGGAGAAAATCAAATAAAATAGCTGACCTCACAGTCATCATTTCTGAAGCTGATCTGGACTGGGTTGCCATCACTGAAACCTGGTTAAACAATAACCACAACTGGGAAATGACTATCCCAGGATACTGTCTCTTCTGGAAGGACAGAACTGGGTGAAAAGGGGGGGGGTAGCTATATACATAAAGGAAGGCATAAAAGTGACTATAACCCAAAATGACAACATAGAAACTGAGTCACTTTGGGTCACTGTAGAGTCTGGAAATGGAGCAATAACTTGGGCAGGAGTATATAACCGACCAACGACAACAGGGTTGGAGGGGACAAAGAAATATTGAAAACCATTCAAAACATGAGTGATAAAGGGGAAGTAATAGTGCTGGGGTACTTCAATATATCTGACATAAATTAGGGTAATCATACGGCAAGTTCAACCAGAAGCAAAGACTTTCTGGAGGCTCTGTGCTTATCGGGCCTGAAACAACTTGTAAAGGACCCAACAAGGGGGGATGCTGTCCTTGACCTGCTACTAGCAAACGGGGACAATATTGCAGAGGTAGAGGTGGAAACCACCTAGGGTCCAGTGATCACTGCATGGTGTGGTTTCATGTCAGGACAAAAACAGAAACCAAGCACTCTAAAACTAGTCATGGACTTTAGACAAGCAGATTTCACAGCAATGAAGGAAGATCTTAAAGGGAGACTTATAAATATAGTTTGGGGGAGGGATGTTGAAGGGCACCGGTAGACATCCTCTATTTTGATTTCAGCAAGGCCTTTGACTCTGTGCCCCACAAAAGATTGATCAAGAAGTTGGTGGATCTTGGGGTTGGGGAAAAGATGGCCAGATGGGTGGAAAACTGGCTGAGGAACAGAACCCAGAGAGTGGTTGTGGAGGAAGAGTTATCTGGCACCAGAGAGGTAACCAGTGGGGTTCCTCAGGGCTTTATGCTGGGGCCGGTGTTGCTTAATGTCTTCATCAATGACATTGGGGATGGCATTAAGAGCAAAATATGCCTGTTCGTGGATGACACCAAACTCTGTGGGAGAGCAGACACAGTTGAAGGGATTCAGGACCTACAGGAAGATCTGAAAAAGCTGGTGCGGTGGTCCAGGATCTGACAGCTTGGCTTTAATGCCAAGAAATGCAAAGTTAGACAAGCAGATTTCACAGCAATGAAGGAAGATCTTAAAGGGAGACTTGTAAATATAGTTTGGGAGGGATGTTGAAGAGTACTGGTAGACATCCTCTATCTTGATTTCAACAAGGCCTTGACTCTGTGCCCCACAAAAGGTTGATCAGGAAGCTGGTGGATCTTGGGGTTGGGGAAAAGATGGCCAGATGGGTGGAAAACTGGCTGAGGGACAGAACCCAGAGAGTGGTTGTGGGGGAAGAGTTATCTGACACCAGAGAGGTAATCAGCGGGGTCCCACAGGGCTCAGTGCTGGGGCCAGTGTTGCTTAATGTCTTCATCAATGACATTGGGGATGGCATTAAGGGCAAAATGTGCCTATTCACAAATGACACCAAACTCTGTGGGATAGTGGACACAGCTGAAGGGATACAGGACCTGTAGGAAGATCTGGAAAAGCTAGGGAGGTGGTCCAGGATCTGGCAGCTTGGCTTCAATGTCAAGAAATACAAAGTTATGCATATTGGAGCCAAGAATCCCAGGACAGAGTACTACCTGGGTGGAGTCCAAGTATCTGCACCAGAGGAGGAGGAGAAGGACCTAGGGTGATGATCACTAGTGACCTGAAGCACTCACGCAGTCCAAGAAAGCAGCAGCAAAGGCAAACAAGATGCTGGGATGCATATCTAGGGGATCAGTAGTAGAGGAGGTTATACTGCCATTGTACAGGTCACTGGTAAGGCCACATCTAGAGTATGGAGTTCAGTACTGGTGCCCACTCCTCAAAAAGGACATTAACCTGCTGGAGAAGGTCCAGAGGAGGGCTACAAAGATCACAGCTGGTCAGCAGGGTAAGGCGTACGAGGAGAGGTGAGGGGCATTGAACATGTACTCCCTGGAAGACAGGAGAGAGGGGACATGATTGGGACCTTCAAGTACTTGAAAGGGATAAATAAGGTTGATAAGAAGAGTCTCTTTAAGCTGAGTGGCAACCATAACATGAGGAGGCACAGTCTTAAGCTGGAGGGTGGGAGGTTTAGGAGGGAGGCCAGGAAGCACTTCTTCACAGAGAGGGTGGTGGACACTTGGAATGCATTGCTGGAAGAGGTTATCTTATTGAAGACAGTGAGCAGCTTTAAGAAAGGCTGGGATAGGCATAGGGAGAAGGTAAGGATCATGGGTAGGGAGGATGAGAGAGTGGGAGGAGGGGCAGGACATTAGCTCAAGTTGTGGACCCGTATGAACAGACTTGATAAACCAAATGGCCTTCTCCTGCTGGCTTCTTCATATGTTCGTATGTATGTACATCTCAAGGCAGCTATACTGCAGACTGCAAACCATTGCATAAAGTGGTTGAGCAAAGCAAAAAGAAAGAAAACTGCTGTGGTTTTCTAAGGAAGTAACCAGCAGGGTTAGGAGAAAAAGCCTGCTGTCAGGAAATACAAAAAACATGATCTAAAAAGGACCAAGAAGACTACAAAGAAAACAAAGGGTAGCAAGCAAGAAATCAGAACAGCAAAGGCAACAACAGAGGAGAGGACAGCCAGAGAAGTCAAAAGGAGACAAAACCGTCTATAGATATAGTAGTGAAAAAGAAAGACAACAGGGATATTGTCAGACTCATGAAGGAAGATGGAGAGACCACCGAGGATGACAAAGACAAAGCAGAAATCCTAAACAGATATTTCTGCTCGTATTCCTAAAGGAGCAGGATGAGCTGCGGACCCACCATTACAGGAGACAATAAAGGCGACAATGGATTATACTCAGGACCCTTAACAAAGGAAGCAGTCCTAAAGAAACTTGAGAAGCTCAATACAAACAAAGCCATGGGACCAGATGAAATGCACCCTAGACTACTGAGAGAACTAAGAGAAGAACTGGTGGCTCTACTGGCTGATCTTTTTAACTTGTCATTTGAACTGGGCGAGGTCCCACAAGATTATCCCTCTAGACAAAAGCGGGAGTAGAGTGAGTGCAGGCAACTAAAGACCGGTAAGCATCACATCAATTGTAGGTAAAACAATGGAACCCATTCTCAAGGAGAGGATCATATCCTTTCTCAGGGACAACAACAAATTAGACACTACAGCATGGCTTTACCACAGGGAAGTCATGTCAAACCAATTACTTGACTTCTTTAACTGGGTAACGAAAATAGTAGACCAGGGAGGTGCAGTAGACATAGTGTACATAGATTTCAGCAAAACCTTCGATTCAGTCCCACATAGAAGGCTGCTAAACAAGTTAGACAGCATGGAGTAGGACATCAGGTGGTAAACTGGGTAAGGAGTTGGCTTACTGGATGGGCCCAGAGGGTATTAGTGAATGGTTCACTCTTAGAGGAAAGAGACGTAGCTAGTGGAGTACCACAGGGTTTAGTGCTTGGACCAATCCTATTCAATATCTTCATCAGTGACATTTCTGATGGACTGGAGAACAAGGTGAGTTTGTTCGTAGATGACACAAAGATAGGAAATAGGGTGGACACCCCTGGAGGAGTGTAGAAGATGAAGGCTGACCTTGAGTCTCTAGAAAAGTGGTCAAGAACATGGCAACTAAACTTCAAAACTAAAAATTTAAAATCATGCACCTTGGAAGGACTAACCAAGGAGTGGATTACTACTTAGAAGGAGAAAAACTGGAAGCCTCTAAACAGGAAAGAGATCTGGGAATAATTATAACAGATGACCTAAAAATGTCCAAGCAATGCGAGAAAGCAGCACTGTGAGCAAATGGTATGTTGGGATGCATAAGTAGGGAGATTATCAGCAGACAAAAGGAAGTCATCCTGACACTCTATAGATCACTGGTGAGGCCACACATGGAGTACAGTGTACTATTCTGGAAACCACACCTTGAAAAGGATATTACCAGAATGGAAACAGAAGCTACTAAAATGATTCATGGACTGCACGACAAATCATACGAGGAGTGGCTGTGTGAATTAGACATGTACTCCCTGGAGCAGTGGAGGGAGAGGGGAGACATGGTTGAGATTTTCAAATTCCTAAAAGGAATAAACAAGGTGCAGGTCCAAGACCTGTTCCATATCAAAAATCACTCAAGAACCAGAGGGCACAACATGAAGCTAGAGGGGGCAAGATTCAGAGGCAACACATGCAAGTTCTTCTTCACTGAAAGAGTGGCTGATCCATGGAACTGCCTTCCACAGGAGGCAGTGGAGTCAAAAACAGTGGGGACTTTCAAGAAAGTGTGGGATAGATACAAGGGCATCATAACACTGAAAAGCAGTTAAGGGAAGGGGTAGGATTATGGGCAGACTAGATGGGCCACATGGCCCCCTTCTGCCGTCACTTTCTATGTTTCTATGCTTCTTTATCAGTGTCTGTAGATCTGAGAGGCTTAGAGCAAATGTACTTGGGGAAGATTGAGGGAGATGCACTTTCCTGACTCAGTAGGTTAGGCAGTGGTCACTGAAAGCACCCATTCCTGTAGAGAATACTTAGGGAGTGCAAATTGAGTCAAATGAGTTCAGTGATTAGTTGGGGGAGGGTCAAGGACTCAATCTTGTTAAGAATAGGTTTGGCACCTTCACGCTACACGGCGACCAGGGTTTGGGAACGGACTTGGTTGGCCGGGGTCAGCAGGAGAGGGAGGATCGAGTGTCCCAATGGATGCTCTCCTCCCTCAGGGGTGGGAGACCAAGAACGCATCTGCGTTCTACATCCCCTTCGTTGCCAGTGGAAGCACCGACAATTGAAGGGGATGGAGGCGGCTCCATTTGTTGGAGTGGGGGAGGGGGGACGTCGATGGCACATGAGAGGTCTGGTGTGCGTCAGCATGCCACCACTCAGGACGTACGTCCTAGCGCGCGATGTCCCAGAGGGTAGGGGAAACCAGGGAGAAAAATGGAAAACACCTCTCGGCAGCCCTGGATGAAAGCCACTCTGGTTCCATCCGGACCACCAAGAGGGACAGACCCCACTGTGCAGGAGGAGAGAAGAGGCACTCTAGTGGCATATCCCACAAAGGTGGAATGGGGGGAATGAGTGGACGGAAGGAGTGGGCTCCCAGAGCAGACAGGAGATAAAGAAATAAAGTAAAAAAGAATAAGTTTGGAGCGGAGGAGAGACAATTTAAGTTGAAGTCCCAAGGAGGATGAGCTCACTGGAGGCAGTATGGGAGACAAGAGATGAGAGAATTTCTCAGGAAGGGAGAGAGCTGGGGGCATAGATAATGACAACAAAGATGGAGAGGTGGAGAAGAGAGATAGCTTTGCTAGCAGAAGCTCATGTGAGGAAGGGAGTGACTCACAGAAAGAGATGGAGCAGGAAAGGGTTTGACGGACATAAAGGGCACAGAAAGAGATGGAGCAGGAAAGGGTTTGACGGACATAGAGGCAATGTCACCACCACCCTTGCCTCGGTCCTGTCAAAAGAGGTGGAAGCTGGGGAGAGCTAGGCTGGAGCTCGGTGCCTTGAGGACAGCCATACATCAGAACAGGGGAAACAGACCAGCAAAAAGGGTTCAATACAAAACCAGACTCAAAACAGAATTAATAAAGGTTGTTCAGAAAAAGAAAAAAAAAATAGTAACATCAGCCATAAAAAGAAAACTAGCAAAAATGTTTGGACTATTAACCAGTCCCAGTTCTGACAGTGCCTTGTGTGAGAAATTCTAAACTTTTCCACACAGCACAGAATGTCTGAAAATCAAACTTCTTCAAGTCATATTGAGCCACAGCACAGATTTCAAACTCTGTATTATGCACTAACTCAGCAAGGTAGCAGCTTTCTGCCGTAAGTAAAATTGGCAGCAGACTATCCATATGCACCATTTGATACAGGCACACATCACAACAAAAGTACTGTGCTTTGATTCAGTCCAATTAAGTAGGAAGAAGCCTTGAACCAAAAATTTATATGTAATATGGAGAAACAAAGACTGTTGCTATCCAGCTGCTATTTTTGTGCAAAAAACTCCAATATAAGAGCATGTAAAAAAGAGATGCACCATGATTTCTAGTTGCTGAACACAGCCTTCCCTCAAACAGTAGCTATCCTATATGGATTTGTGTTTCTGAGCATACTCAACATGTAAGTTGTCAAGATGGCAGAGCCAAATGATGCCCTACAGTTTGGTAGGGATTTTCTGGGTTAGTAAGATGCTGAGCACATTGGATTCAGAAGCACCCCCAGTCAAAGAGGAAAACAAGCCCAGATGAGAATGAATATTCAAAATCTCATTGTAACAGGATTCCCTAGAAACAGAAGACATATGGATGAAATTCAAATCCCAGGGGTCGATTCTCAAAGAGCCCCTAGACTGACGCAAGCTGACCCCAAAGGCAGCTTGCATCAAAGCCTGGTGCTCCAGGGACCCAGCACCCAATTCTCTATTGGGCAGGGTCCTGGCAGCAAAGTCCTGCAGCTTGCAGCGACCCTGGCTATGCACCAAACAGAAGGCACATCCTGATGGTGTGCCACAAGCTGGGGAGCCGCTATGTGCTGTGCCACTCTAGCCAGTCCCTGTTGGCTAGCAGACCCCCACCAATACCTGATGTCACCTGAAATGATAGTCACCAACCCCCTCCCAGATCCCCAATAACTCCTGAGGTATTTCAATGCACCAACCCCTTCCCGATCCCCAATGTTCCTAATTCATTGTATACAACAACCCCTCCCAATCCCCAATGCACCTGCTGTAGAGCTACAGTCCTATTTCCCTGGTAATCTGAGTTGTCCCCCACCTCAGTAGGTAGTACCCACCCCACCTCCATCCCAAACAGAACTGGGTATCGGCACAGTGCTTCTCTCACCTCTGCTGCCAGCTGCCAAATGAGCTGTCAGTGAGCTCCTACTGTTACAGTAGGTGCTCACTAACAGTTCATTCAGTGGCCAGCAGCAGGGCTGAATGGAACGCTGTGCCAGTACCTGGTTCTGTTTGGGATGGGGGCAGGGGTGGGTACTACCTACTGGGGTGGAGGGCCACTAGATCACCAGGGAAAATGGACTATAGCCATACAGCAGGTGCATCGGGGATCGGGGAGGTGGTCGTGATTCAAAAGACTTAACAGGACATCGGGGAGGGGGTTGTTGAATATGATGCAGTAACAGGACATTAGGGAGGGGCCTGGGGTGATTCATTAAATTAAATAATGGGACATTGGGATGGGGAGGGGGTTATTGAATGAAAAGACATAAGGTGACAATGGGGGGTACTAGAACACCAATGCTGGGGACTTTGCTGATGTACAGCACACCAGTCAACTCTCCCAGAGGGATTTTTCTAAGTACCCTTAGACCAGCCCTGGCAATGGCAGTTTGCATCTGTCACACGTCCCCTTGTGCCATGTCACAGCCCATTTGTGGGCGCACAGGCAGCACAAGCCATGTTTGGGGCAGGCAGCCTGTGGTTGATGCAGGCTGCCTTTGAGAATAGCTTCAGGGGTAATATTTGATGCAAGGTGCCACTTGTGCCATTAATGTTTGGCACATGCACCTTGTGCCACTCTTGGGGCTCTGAAAATCGGGCCTCCAGAGTTTAATTTTTTTGACGGTGTCCAATAAGATATTCTGGGAACTGCCCACGTGCCCATGCATTTCCTTATCATGGATCTTCTTTTCCAGACTTTTAAAAATCCCAGTAACCCAAAACGTAAAAGGAAGGGCCAGATTTTATCATACCACATTAAAAGGAAACAGGGATTAGTAAAGAAAAAGAACAGAAGTAAAAAAAAAATTTGGGTTACCCACCCCCAAGTCACCATTTTTAACTTGAAAATATGTCACATTCCATTTAATGGAGTTGTCAGCTTCCTCAAAGGCCTTGAAAAAAATCCTAAGGACTATTACTTCAAGGGAGTTAGGAAATGGATATACCTGACTAAGGAGCAAAAACAATGGGACAACAAAAAAGGGTGGATCATAAAGACTTGCTTCCTCTTATGCCCCATTTTTTTATGTTTTCTTGTGCGCGTGCAAGAAACATCTTGCGGTAGAATGGCATTTGAGAGGTGTGTTAGGGATGAGTCCAATACAGAGCACTCTACAGTGGGCTCATCTCTGATAGACCAATGAGCATGCAGCCAGTCTGTGACACTAGTTCAGAGTTTCACAGCTGGAAGCATTCTCTAGTTGAACAAAATGAAGTGCTCTAATGAGAGTGCTTCAGTTCTTTCATTTGCATATTGGCAAGTAACTGAGAGGCTTTGATCACCAGCCATTTTTTCTCCCCTGTCATCCTCATACAAATATGGGACATTCTACAGACCTCAGTCTCTACCACCTAGCAGCACCCATTCTCCCTCACCACATGCAACGCTTTTGTTCCCTACCGTATCTAGTGGATGGTTTAATAGGTGGTGAAAAGAAGATCGGGACTTGCTTTGCTGCCCAGCATGCATGGCAGCATCCAGTAGAGCAAGGAGTATGAGAGCATTCTCACTACAAGCTACATCCAGGTTCGTCATTCTGTCCTCTCCTGCAGCATTCCCTACATGTGTCCAGTAATGTATGGCACTGTCACTGTTGCTTCCCCTGCGTGTGAGCTGCAGAGAAGGAGGGAGACTAGAGAGAGAGAGACAGACACAACACCGCAGATGCTTGCCTCAACCTGGGGTTCACAACCTCTCCATGGCTGTTTAAATACAGTGTGCTAGTTTCAAGCCTAACAGTGACAGTATTACAGAGAGGCCATTGTGAGTGCATTCCATGCCCTCCCAAAGTCCCCCACTCCCACTGTCCTTCCGATTGTGGTACAACCAGATGGCCTGCCTGCTTCAGAGACAGCGATGGAGGCAGAGAGTGGGACTGAGTACAGTCCTGTCCAACCCCCCCCCGAACGATGCCATTTCCACACATCATTCCCAGTACACTGCTCACCACAGAGGTCTGGAAGCACACAGTCTGTCTCATAGGCATAATAAAGGGAAGGGTGGCCACCCACCTGAGATCTCATGCCACCGCTGGTTGAAGGGTATCCCTTATTACTGGACAGTCTGAAGTTTACAGGACACTTGGAGCAGAGAGATCACTGAGAGGGACTGGCATTCCTCCCATCTGGTACCAACAGCACAGACAGAGGGCAGAGAGCACACATTCTGTTTTCTGATGGTAATACAGGGAAGGGCAGCTTCCCTCCAGAGATCTCGTGCATGCCCAGAAAACTGTCCCCTGATGTCTTTTTTTTTTTTAAGCCTGTAAAAAAGAAAATGGCCCCTCATCATCTCCCCTGTCCCCCTCCTCCATCCTGACCATCCCTCTGTGTGCCCACCTCTCTACACCCCCCCCTTACCCCATACTTATGTTTCGGAGGTCGGCAGCTGCAATCTTCTGTGGACTGGGACATGTCTGCACTCTTCAAAGTTGAACCATGAACTGAGGAATAAAGGTAAGAGCTGTATAATGGCTGCCTATGGAGTTTTCAACTTATGTTGATATGTCAGCCATTTTTAGGAATGTTTAACCCAAATTTTCAACATGGGGTTCTTGGAATCCCATCTCATGAACAGTGGCACTGTCATTTTGTTACTCAGTCCCAAAAGGTGATTTTGAGGTCACTGCGCGGAATCACCTTTTGGGGCTAATTAATGAAATGACAGTGCCAATGTTCATGAGGAGAGGTCCCAAAAAGCCCAGGTTAAAAATGTGGTGCAAAATATCCTCAAAATGATTGCATTATGGGCGTGTGTTGTGCAGTTTCTACGCGTGCTTGTACCTTCGCCAATTTTAATATTTTCACTCCAGATTTATAACATTGCCACTTTGTCACACCTCCACACGAACAGTACAACTCACAGATTTCACATCCTGCCCAAAAGCCATGTTAAAAATTTGGTGAAAAAACTCTAAAAAAATGTCCAGGTTACACATGGTCATTCAAAATTTTCTACGCACGCATGTAACTTTGGTAATTTTCAATATTTTCACTCCAAATTTTCAGTGTGCCCATTTTATTACACCACCTCATGAGCAGTAGAGCTGTAATTTTTCACATCCTGCCCAAAATGTGTTTTTGCAGCTGTGGTATGGAATGCCGTTTTCCCACAGATTTGAAAATTATCACCTATGGGGTTCTATGAGTTGGGGTGCTAAGAAGACTATGTTCAACATTTGGGGTCAAAATATGAAAAATGACAAAGATATGCCCATTCATTGCAATTTCGATTGTGATATGCTTAACTGAGGAAATTTTAAATATTTGCACCCCATATTTTCAACTTAACCTCTTATTACCCGAGCTTCTGTATTCAAATGCTGTCTACAATATGACAGCTTGTCAAAACATAGTCCAGGCAGGCTTTTCCTCCCACCAGAAGATCAACTAACACAATACACCCCTACCACATAAGTTATGCAAGGAAACATTTGGCATTGACAAATGCCTGTTCCATTTTGCAAAGAGTAATTTTCCCTGATCAATCTAGAGGGACCAGCTTTGCCAAGCTGTATTTCCTGGCCCCATAAAACACACCTAATAGCTACTGATGAAATAGAAATTCCAGAAATAGCAGCAGTGTGTTCTGAGTGAGCAGTGCCAAAGGCCAGGCCTGCACTTTTGGCTATATTAATAGCAGATACTGATACAGAGAAAAATCATGGAGCAAAGCCACATAATGATTGCCAGAGTCTACGTCTTCAACTAGTATGCTAACATCATCCACATAAGCAACAGAGGATAGTGGAACATGGATCACAGGAGAAGATATAGCTGAGATTTCTTGACTGTTGTTAGGAACACATAATAGTGAGTCTATGCAAAAGACATATAATACCAGATTTGGGGCAAGGCAGTTTCCCCAGTGTTAAGGCCAGCATTCTCCTTTCAATAAAATTACAAATAAATACATACATACATGCATACAGTTCATACATACAGTGCATACATACATACAGTGCACACATACATACAGTGCATACATACATACATACAGTGTATACATACATACAGTGCATACATACATACACACATATGGTACTAAACCAAGAGCAACTTTCACAATGCTGATGACATAGTGCAGCATTGAAACAAGCTGTTGAAATCAAAGAGAAGATGTTAGAATTTTTAAGCAAAAGGCAGATTTAATGTCATAACTAGTAATTTTTTTGTAGTAAAAATCAAATCTGCAGTGGTCTGATGCACATGTACAGTTTAACATCACTTGTTGGGGGCAGGACTTTTATAACTCACTTGTGGCTTCACTACTCATGAGTTATAGTCCTGCCCCTCACACTTGAAGATAAATTGCATATTTTGAGCAAGGCCATTGCATATCCTCTGTACAGTATATCTTCATCAACAATTGCAACACCAGTCTAGAATAGGAGTACAATAAGATTTCAAGTGTATTGGTCACATATATAAAAACGGTTTCCATGTGTCTCAGTATTTAGTATATGACCAAACTAGATGTTTCATTTACAAATTGCATCACTCTGATTCATTTGTAGTGAAATACCTCTGTTTTGTTGTTCTGTCATTCTGAAGAACTCCTTGTGTTTCCATGCCAGCAGTTGGACCCACAATGCACTCGTCAGTGCAGAGCATGCCATGGCAGGGAGTGCTTCAATCGTGGGAACACTGTTTCTTTACACAGCCTTTACATCCCTAGCTGTTTTGTGCTGGAATCCTGCCAGTTGCTTACAAAAGAAGTGCACCTTAAAAAGTAGTGCTGTAGGAAAATTGTCCATAAATAAAATAGTGCTTTATTAAATATGGTTTATCAACTGTAGTTTTCCAGTGTTGTTTCAGAAGCGTGTGAAACTTTTGGCTGTTTTTTGTGGTGTGCTTGCTGCTTGTAAGTATACAATGCTTATGGTCACTTATTTTGCAATCAAAAGAAGCACTTTATCTAAGCACTTGTGTACCAGACTGCTTTAGCAAGGCAGTGAGGTGGATGAGACACTTTTTCTCACTGCTTGGGATGTAGTTGGCCCCACCACAGACATTGGTCATCTGCTTTCTGCTTGTTGTGGTAAGTGAAGAATCCACCGGGACAACAGGTCCCAGGGTATGATAGGATAACATTGACCAACTAGATGGACCATCAGTCGTTTTCTGTCGCCATAGTCCATGTTTCTTTTATAAACTAACACCCCCTGATTCTGGAGTGAACAGGAAGAAGAGGAGAAAGAAGACTGTTTTCAAAATGAATACCATTTTTATTCTTGCTGGTGGAATTGAATTAAACCATATGATTTTTGCTGTGTGAGATCCTGTGACTGGCTATTCATGATCAACAGTAAGCTGACATATTGAACAGGTATTTCTGCTCAGTCTTTACTGAGGAAGAGGAGGGTAATGGGTCTGAAGGGAGTACAAGGGGTGAGAATGGTGCAGAAATGGACACAAATCCCTTTACTCGAGAAAGGGTCCTGAAGGAACTGGAAGTAATAAGAGTTGATTAAGCAATGGGGCCAGATGAGGTGCACCCCAGGGTCCTTAAAGAACTAAGAGAGATGGTGGCTGAACCTCTGGCTATCCTGTTTAGCCGATCACTGGAAACAGGGGAGATACCCAAAGACTGGGGGACAGCAGATGTATTCCCCTTATACAAAAGTGGGAACAAAGAGGAAGCGAGAAACTACAGATCAGTCAGCCTCACCTCAGTAGTGGGGAAGATCATGGAAGCACTACTAAAGGAGAGACTGGTGGAACATCTGGTTGTCAATGGACTACAGGACCCAAGGCAGCATGGTTTCACCAGGAGGGCAGTCAAGTCAGACCAACCTCGTTGAATTTTTTGACTGGGTGACTAGGGAGGTAGATCAGGGGAAGGCAGTGGACATGGCCTATCTGGACTTCAGCAAGGCCTTTGACACTGTGCCACATAGAAGACTATTACATAAACTTGGGAATATGGGTGTGGGCAGGACAATAGTGTGGTGGGTAGGTAACTGGCTGGGTGGCAGGACACAGAGGGTGGTGGTAAATGGCTGTCACTCCACAGAGGGAAGAGTGACCAGTGGGTACCACAGGGATCAGTGCTGGGACCAGTCCTATTCAACATCTTCATTAGTGACATTAGCAGGACCTAGAAGGCAGAATTTCACTGTTCGCTGATGACACAAAGCTCTGTAACAGAGTAGACACACCAGAGGGTGTAGACAGAATGAGAAGAGACCTGCAGAAACTTGAAGAATGGTCAGGGGTTTGTCAGTTGAAATTCAATGCAAAGAAGTGTAAGATAATGCATATGGGGCACAAAACCCTGGCACAATATATCAGTTGGGGGTGAGGATATAGCATGCACCAAACAGGAAAGGAATCATGGGGTTTAGTCTCTGATGACCTCAAGGTAGGGAAACAGTGTGACAAGGCAGCAGGTAAAGCAAATAGGATGCTGGGATGCATAGGCAGTGGCATCACCAGCAGGAAAAGGGAGGTCATAATTCCACTATACAAGACACTAGTGAGGCCCCACCTGGAGTACAGTGTACAGTTCTGGAGACCTTACCTATGTAAGGACATAGACAGAGTAGAGAAGGTTCAAAGGAGGGCAACAAAGATGGTACATGGATTGCATCACAAGTCCTGTGAGGACAGGTTGAAGGAACTGAATATGTACTCCCTGGAGGAGAGGAGGGAGAGAAGGGATATGATATAGACATACAAGTATCTTACAGGGAGGAACAGGGTGCAGGAATACACTATTTTTAAGTGAAAAAGATGTTACAGAACTAGAGGGCATGGGATGAAGTTGGAGGGAGGACGATTCAGAGGAAACGTGAGGAAGAATTTCTTCACAGAACGGGTGGTGGACAAGTGGAACACCCTGCCAGAGGAAGTGGTGGGGGCTGAAACAATCAAGGGACTTAAGAATGCATGGGATAGACATGAAGGAATTCTGGAGGTCAGGGGTTTGGGGCAACAGACTTCTAGGAAAACATAAACTGAACTTACAAGCTCAGATGGGCAGACTGGGTGGGCCACAGGCCCTTATCTGCTGACACTGCCTATGTATCTATGTATCGATGTAACAGCACGATGCTGTGAGAGGCTGAGTGACATACTGAGAGACATCTGTTGCCATAGTGCTGTACCCCATCCCCAAGATCTAATTTAGAAACTGTTATATACCAGAGATTGTTAGCACTAATCAGGAGACGTACTGTACACCGTTTTTTTCAGATTGTTTTTGAGTTGACATATTGCTAACAGTATCCAGGGACTTATTATAACTTTTGCAGAGTTTTTCCTGGCAAATCAATCCCTGGTCCTTGATTTTTATTTTTCTGAATAAATAATATTCTTTTAAATTTGGCACCTCTGAATCTTGGGGCAATTTATTGGGCAGATCGCGGCAGTGATGTCAGATGCTATTAAAAAAGATAAAAGGTGCTCTGAAGCTCAAAGCAGCAGAGTCAGGCATAACTTCAGGACATTACTGAAGCTGCATTTTTTACTTGTCAGATCATTTAGAGGTCTAAAAGATCTTTTTAACAGATTTTGAAACTGAGCGTGTAGCTCTCTGCTTTCTGCACACATTTTTTTCTAAGCTTAGCTGTTCCGGTTCAGGCACTTTTGGAGAGAGATTGGAGCTAAATGGAAGGCTTCTGATGGTGCTGTTATTATGACACATTAACAGCAATATGATCCATCTGATTTAAGTTCTTTTTGTAATTATCTTTTATCCATTTTGTTCCCCATTTTGCCCCCCCTCACAACCTTGTCGTGATCGCAGACGTAGGAGGCACGTGCACGCCATGCACTGTGGGTGCCCCACCCACTGGTCACCCATCACCTGCCTACTCTGCCACTGGACCTCCACCCAGTGATGGTGCAACTGTAGGAGGGTAATACACCTCCCTGGGAGAGGAGAGGAGAGCTATCGCTAGGCAGCTCAATCCTGCTCCAACTCTCCCTCCCCCATGCTGGTTCCCCAATGACCCAAGGTTGTCCCTGAACCAGGGTCACTGGCATGGCACGAGATAAGGCAGAGATGCCTCAGCTCTCTGTGCCACTGAGCTGACTGCTGATTTAAGTTCTTCTAACAAACATTTTTATTGTAATTTAAATGGCTTGTTGGTGTTAGAAACATAGAAACATAGACTTTGATGGCAAGTTATCTGTCTAACACCTCCTCCCCAGCTCCCTACATTCCCCCCTGCACTATCCCAGCCCTGTCACTAGCCAGGTTATTAGTCCCTGGATGGACAATGATTTCCATCTTCCCTTCCCGTCCAGTACAATAACAATATTTGTTAGAAGAATTTAAATCAGCAGTCAGCCCACTGGCACGGAGGGCTGAGGCATCTCTGCCTTATCTCGTGCCATGCCAGTGACCTCTGGGAATGACCTTGGGTCATTGGATAGCAAGCATGGGGGTGGGGGAGAGTTGGAACAGGATAAGGACCACTTGGCCCACCTAGTCTGCCCATTTCCCTACCTATTGGATAAGCTGCAGATCCTAGTTAACCAACAGCCTACTTCTTTCTACCCCCCCAACCAGAATTGCCTTATGTCTGTACCATGCATTCTTGAATTTCCCACTGTTTTTGACCCCACAACCTCCTCAGGAAGGCTTTCCATGCATCCACCACCGTCTCTATGAAAAATACTTCCTCACATTGCCCTGAGCCATTTCCCTCATCTTCAAATTGTGTCCCTTGTTCTTGCACTTCTTTTTCTGAAAGATACTACCGTCTTGGACTTTGTTGATTTTCTTGAGGTACTTGAAAGTTTCTATCCTGTCCCCTCCCTCCTTTCCTCAAGGGTATACATATTAAGCTCTTTTAATCTCTTTTCATGTGGCTTCTGTTGCAGACCCTGCACCATTTTAGTTGCCCTCCTCTGGACTGACTCCATCCTGTCTCTGTCCTTGTGGAGATGGGTCTCCAGAACTTCACACAGTACTCCCGATGGGGGTATCACCAACTGTCTGTACAGCACTGTGAAGATTAAATTGATATATTATGAATCTTCTGTTCCATGCTGCAAGGGACAATTTGTTATGCAATAAGAACAAAGTCAGCACATGCAGTGTAAAAGCATTTGGGAGCAGATTGTAAGAATAATTCTTTTGTCACACCAGTGAAAACTAAGATTCTGGTCAGCACTGAATGACTTACAGTTGCTCGTGGTCTGACATGAGCAAGTTATTATCACTGTCTGTTGCACTGCTTGCAAATCTGGAATCAGCCATGGTTAGCAGGCGTACCTGGTAAGACATCACTGCTACAGTCTCGCAATGCTGTGTGAGCATTTCTCTAGGACACTGGTGCTTCCACTAACTTCTGGGTTTGAGGCATAAAAAATATAAAGAAAGGTATTTAATTTAATTCAGTTAAAAGAAAACAAATTTAGGGTGAGTTTTAAAGGACGGCCTAACATGATCGCAAAGAGCTATCGCAAATGTGATAAAAGTCCTTTAAACAAGGCACAGGAGAACACAAATTGAAACAAACAAAACAAGGAAAAAACTAGAAACACCCTATCAGGGTTAAGGGTACAAAAGTATTTCCAGGTAACACAGGAATAATAGAAGCTGAGAATGCTGGGAGTGGTGCAGTGCAGTGGCTGTGAGGTGGCAGTTTTCAGAGAGACTTTCTGGGGGATGCAGTGCTGCCCCATCTACACACACCTCTCTGGGTTGAGAGAGGAGGTTGCTAGACTCTGGGCCGAGTTGCCTAGGATTCAGAAGACCTTTTCCACAACCCAGGGGCCACCAAGTCTGACACCATTATCTCAGAGGATGCCAGGGAGAAGGAACAGCTGAACTATGGTGGTGGAAGGGTGGTGGTGGGACTGAGGCATGTTCCTCAACTGGTACCACTATGTAATTCCTACACTGCTCTGGTGCGGTGGGACTGCTGGGAGGAGGCAACCGTGGTAGTGACCAGGGAGGATGTAGGTGCACTCCATAGTGGAGACCCGAGGAAGGAGGTAGAGGACCCCAGATGAGGAGGAAGCAACTTCTGGTGGGGACTCAATTGTGAGGGGCTGGATTTGGGAACAGGAAGAGGGTGGGGAGAGGAGGTTAGGTGCTCTCTGGTGCCACAGTCCTGAGGGATGGGATGTGGATATTGAGGATTGCTAGGGTAGCAGGGCCAGGGAGGAAAAGATGGATATCATTGTCCATCTGGGGACTAATAAACTTGCTAGGGACAGGGCTGGGATAGTGAAGGGACTTTAGGGAGCTGGGGAGGGGTGTTAGACAGATAGCTTGCACAGTGGCTTTTGCAGAGGTACTTCCTGTACAACAGGTGAAAAGGCGGGATCTTCACACCAGGAGGTTCAACTCATGGTTGAAGGAATGATGCAGAGAGGAAGGGTTCAGCAATTTTTGGGGACTGGGGACTCACCTGGGATGATTAGGGCCTATACAGAGGTGATGGCCTGATTCATCAGGAGGAACATGATCCTCAGTAGACAGTTTAAATGTTACTTCAATGAACATTTAAACAAGCCATGGGGAGTGGCTGAAGGAATCAGGGAGGCAGAAACTGTCCCCCACAGGCTGATGTAGAGTGTAAGGAGAACCCGAGTGGATAGGAGTCCCCAGGGTTCAAATTTATAAAGGAAGCAGGGTGGTAGATAAAAGAGGAAGGGAACTGGAGCATTAAAAGGAGAGGGGAAAGTAGGGATTGCAAAAAGGAAAAAAGGGGGCAACAGAGTGGAAGCAAAATCTGGAAGGCCATATGTGCAAATGCTATAAGTTTAGGAAATTATTCTGGACCTAGAGGCCATCGTGGCAGAGGTCAACCTGGATATCATGTCCATTAACGAGTCATGGTGCACTGAAAACTATATGCTATATGCTGTTCACGAAGTAGTGGGTGGGAAGGAAAGGAGGGGGATGTGGTGCCTTATGTGAGGGAAAGCATAAAAGTGATGAAGATACAGGGAATACAATGGGAGGCAGAGGAATGGTGTGTCACCCTGGAGATGGGGAATAGAGCCACTATTCACACTGGAGTGATCTACAGACCTTCAGCACAGGGGAGAGGAACTGTGGAAGCTACTGGCAAGATGGCAGAAAAGGAGGAGGTGCTGCAGGTGGGAGACTTCAATCTGCCATGTGTAGACTGGAGCCTCCCAGTAGTGACTTCAGCTTGAAGCAGAGACATTCTGGACTCTCTGAAGGGGACATCCCTAAGGCAACTAGTCAGTGAACCCATTCATGATGGGGTAATACTAGACTGGGTACTCACTAACAGGGACAGTACTGCTGACATTAAGTTGGGAGGCCACCTGGGTACCAGTGATCACCGTACAGTGTGGTTCAATATAAGGATGGCTGTGGAATCTAACCACACATGAATGAGGGTCCTGGATTTCAGGAGGGCAGATTTTATAAAGATGGATGAATGCCTCAGGGACAACCTGGCATGGGGATGACCTGGATGGGGTGGAAGAACAGTGGGCAAAGCTTAAAGTGAGCATAGTAAAGGTAATAAACCCTGTGCATCAAACAAGTGTGCAAAAGCAGAGAAAAAGATACCACTATGGTTCTCCAAAGCGTGGTTGAAAAGGTAAAAGCTAAAAGGTAGCTTCAGAATGTATTGTATAAGGACAGTGTTGGATGCATACTTCCAGAGCTACGGGCTCCTAAACTTTTGGAGCAGGGACAGAAACATGCGTGGGAGCAGTGAACAAGGGGGGCCAAAAATCCTGACAAAGGTAGGGGGGTCTGGGGGCATTCCCCCTCCAAGAAAATGTTTTACAAAATCACTGTAAATAGTGCATTTTACAGCATTTTAGAGTTAAGCAAGATACATTACAGCCCATCATGAAGAAGCAGCATGTTACAAGGATGTTACAGTTTCTTACATCAGGAGAGGAGACTTGTATTCCCCCCCCCCGAGAGTCAAGTATGCAGGTGGAGCAGCCTGGCAAATGGTAAGATGAACATTGTGTGTCCCAGCCAATACCATCTATCCCTGTCACTCCGACCCTCCCTGTCCAGTTGAAGGCAGGCAAGGAAGTTATTTTTATTATTAGTAGTAGTATTGTTATTACAGCTGTATCTGCTTGTATGCTCAAAAACAATTACAAATCTATACTGTGGTGGTGGCATGGTGGGACTCGGGAGACGGGGGACCTGTATTTTTTCCTTGACACTGCTGACAGTCGTCTTGTGAGTTGGTGGAGCAGTAGCTGGTATGGTAGACAACAGCAGCCAGAGGCTGAAGTGGGAGCACAAATTGTTCTCATTTGGACCAGGCTGTATGTCTATTTCAAGTCCATCCCCATCCCTACCTTGTTGCACTTGCAGGCAACAGACAGAGACATGACAGGCTGCAGCACAGCAACTCGTGATGTGCAAGCTCCGTCCACCAACCACACACATGCACTATGTCTGCTGGCTGTGAGCACACTTTTTCTTTCCTGTCCTCTGCTTCGGTCTGCTGAACCTCCTGAATGCTGAACTGGCCCCTGCCCCATCCTGACCCCAATTCCATCCCACCCAATTGCAATTCTGGCCACTTGGCCAGCAGTTCAATTTGTCCCTCCCCACCATCACCAGTCAGTCGATCTCTGAGAGTCTTGGCCCTTGTCCCAGCAGCACACGGAAACTTAGAATAGAAGGAGGAGGTAGCGTGGTTGGAGTCTGCTCACCTTCAGGTAAGACAAAGATTTGTCCTGTGTGGTGGGTGGATGGTAGGCTGGGATGATATGATGGGGATGGGACTGAGCAAGATGGTGCCACTGAGCAGAATATACTCAAAAGGTATAAAATACATACAAAAGACAGCACACTCAGGCATTGTTCAAAAATGTTTTCACTGACTACATTCTTGTAAAAATGGTGTGCTTTGTCAAGCAAGTCTCATAGAGAGTCAAAATGCTTTATATGGATCTTGCCTAAAAATCCCACTACCATATCCAAGTTTACACATAATAAAATAAGTGAAAACGTCTTTCCAACAGCACTCAAGTGCACCATCTTTTGTATCTGTGCTCAATACTTATAACATCAGAGATCAGCTCCCTCATCTTTTCGTCTAAATTAGTCTCAAACAAATATAGTGATCATGACTCTGTTACCTCACTTGGAAGGATATTACATTCTCCCACTACTCTTTGTGTGAAGTGATGCTTCATTCATCTTTGTATTTTATTTACTTTTCAAGTTTCTGTACCCTAGATTTCCCAGCAGAGATGTCACATCCAATTAACAGTGGGTAAGGACTACCCATTTGTCCAGTGGGTGAGGGACTGGAGCATGAGAAAGGTCTTGAGACTTGCACAGTGAGCCAGTGATTCTGGCAAAATTCAAAATCAGGGAATCATCTAGTTTTGCAGGTATGTGGTCCAACCACTGGCCTACACTGCTTCCTCTATTGAACAAATATTTTAGATTTCAGTAAAGCAGTAAATCCCTGGAGGAATGAACCCCAGTCAGTTGATTCACACAGGTCCCAGGGGAGACAGATAGCCAAGGTCCCTTGCTGGAGGAAGACTACAACATCTGAGTCAGCAAAATCACACAGCCAGTGCAGAGTTTCTGGGGAGAGACAGAGGAAGGAATCCTGACACCTGTACCAGCAATCTGCTACCTCTTAAAAATACAGCTTGTTGCATTGTTGTTCTCTTTCTGGCAGTTCTTCTGGCCCAAGCTGCTTTTACTTTAGCTTTCACCAGGGGCCAGTCAAGCAGCAGGCTATTGCCCATCCTCTCCCCCAGAGGAGGAGAGCAGTCCTATGGACAATACAGGGGCAACCAGGAAGCAGTGGGGAGGTCAAGTGACCTGGCCAGTCACACAGTATCCAAGTGGAGATTGTGGGAATCAAAGCCTGGTTGGCTGGATGTACCAAGCTCATTAACAGCATGTTACTCTAACCTTTAGTTTATTCTGCCAGTCCAACCATATATCAGTGCTCCCAGAGCGATTTGGTATTTTCCCTATGGATACCAAATTACTCTGTTTTCCCGTATAACCAGTGCAAGTCTATGGGATCAATTTTCGTGTAAATGGCTCCATTTCAGTGTAAAATACAGGAATCCTTGTAGATCTGGGAGCCCTCATATATGTCAAACTGCTCCTCCCATCTCTTATCCATGCCCTTGCCATGTCACTTATATGGGTTTTGCCTTTCTTCGCTCTCTAATAATTAAAAAAAGAAAACTTTTTTCCATCCAGCCAGTGATGAGTCTAGTAATGCAGACCAGCTAGGTGAACACAGTGTAGGCAGTAGGGAGGTTCATTTATTTGAGAGGATGGGCCAGATATGGAGGATCAGAGGTCGAGGTATTGTCAGCAAGGGATAGATGGCTCAGTCAGTAGCACTCTAAAGGACAAGGGACAAAAAGCAGCAAGCTTCTCTTCTCTTCTCTTCTCTTCTCTTCTCTTCTCTTCTCTTCTCTTCTTCCCTCTTCTCTTCTCTTTTCCTCACCTCTCTTCTATTTTCTTCATAATGTGAAACACACAGGTGCAGCAATACGCAAATCTGTAAGGATGTCAAAGCTGACTGTAATTCTCTAGCTGTACTCCTTCCTGATTACGGCATAAAACTGCATGTTAACAGTGCAAGCCAGGAGTATATGCTTAACCCCTTCACACCTGATTAAATAAAAGTCAATGCAAACTTATTTTCAAATGTGGCTCTTTCTTAGTGTGAGGGGTTAATCTGAAGGAACAGCTACCAGGATCATGGTCCCGGTAGCTGCCACGGTTCCTTAGATGGCTACCGGGGCTCAGCCCAGGCAAACCCCGGCATAATCTCAACAGTATATATGGAGAAGCAGATGGACGAGGATAGGGAAGTGTATCATGAGAAACAGAGGGAAACAGGGAAAGCAGTAAGGAGTGCAAAGGCAGAAACTGAAGGGAGAATAGCCAAGGAGGTAATGAAAGGGGACAAGACATTTTTTAGCTTTATACAGTAAGTGAAATGAGGAAGGGGCGATTGTAAAGTTAAAAAGGGAAGGGGGGGGATTTGCAGAGGGGATCAGTAAAAGACAAACATTCTGAACAAATACTTTTATTCAATGTTCACCGAACCTGAGGAGGAAGAAGGGAGGGGCCACAAAAAAGTAACAGAAACTTTGGAGGGAGAGAGGGAGGAAGGTGGACACTAGTCCTCTTTTGGAGGCAAGAGTCCTGAAGGGACTTGCCACTGTGAAGGTGGAAAAAGCAATGAGGCCAGATGGGGTGCAGCCAAAGGCATTCAGGAAGCTCAGGGAAATACTGACTGCACCTCTGACAGCTCTGTTTAGCAACTCACTGGAAATAGGAGGGGTTCCAGAGGAATGGAGGAAGATGGATGTAGTCCCACTACACAAAAGTGGTAGCAGGAAAGATGCTGACAATTATAGGCCAATCAGCCTGCTATCAGTGATCAGAAAGTTAGTGGAACCATTGCTGAATGAAAAGATTATGGAATATCTTGAATCCAGTGAGATAAAAGGCCTGAGGCAGCATGGTTTTACAGGGAGAACTAATGTCGAATGAATCTGGTTGATTTCTTTGACTGGGTGACAAAGAATTTAGATCAGGGTGGAGTGGTGGATGTGGAAGGCCTTTCTAGATTTAAGTAATGCTTTCAACACCATTCCACATAGGAGACTAGTAAGCAAGCTGGGTAGCTTAGGAGTGGATTCAAAGGTGGTAAGCTGGATAAGAAACTGGCTAGGGGATAGGTGACAGAGGGTGGTAATAAATGGAGTTCACTCCGAGGAAGAGAAGGTGACCAGTGGGGTGTCCCAGGGATGACTGCTGGAACCAGTCCTCTTTGTAAGTGACATTGCAGAGGCGCTAGATGAGAAGGTCGACCTCTTACCTGATGACACAAAAATCTGCAATAGGGTGGACAATCCGGGGGGGGGGGTGTAAAGGATGAGCAGAGACCTGGTAAAACTAGAGGAGTGGTAAAGAGTATGGCAGCTGGGTTTCAATGCAAAAAGTGTAAAATAATGTGCTTTGCACACAGAAACTCAGAAAAGGCGGGAGGTGGTGCTTTTTGTGAGGGAAGAGACAAAGCAACAGAGATACAGGGAATATGGGGGGTCACCTAGGTCACACAAGATATGGGAAATGGAACCACTATTCACACTGGCATGATCTACAGGGATCTATGACAGTTGGTCGACAATTTATTTCGATCAACGTTATAGAGACTCCTTTATGTTGACCACATTTGCAGTCGGCATAAAGGAGTCACATCAAACTTTGTTTTCTTTGGGGACTTTGCCTCCTGCACCCCTGCTACTTAAATAACAACTCTGAGTTGGAGTTGCTTTGGGAGGAATACAATACCCCAGAAAGCAGTGGTGGGGTCCCACCTGACACTACAGTGACCTGGCACTGTTGTCACTGTAGTGTTGGTCACAGTAAAGTTGTGAAGGTAGCGATGGTATACCGATCTATAGACCTGCAGCACAGGGGAGGATTTAGATAAGGTACTGGTGGATGCTATTGGCAAGATGGCAGAAAAGGGAAGGTACTGCTGCTGGGGACTTCAATCTGCTAGATGTAGATTAGAGCCTCAAACTGCAGCTTCAGTTAGAAGCAGGGACATCCTGGTCTCCCTGCTGTGGGCATTTCTCAGTCAACTAGTCACTGATCCCCTCATGATAGAATACATGCCACCTGGGGATCAGAAACAACATACAGTGTTGTTCAAGATAAGAACACAACAGAATTGAACCACACACGTGCAAGGATCCTGGACTTCAGGAAGGCAGATTTTAAAAAGATGGGTGAATCCTTCAGGGATAACCTGGCGGAGGGGGGGATGACCTGGGGGTGGAGGAACAGTGGGCAAAGCTTAAGGAGGACATAGTGAAGGTAACAAACCTCTGTGTCGAGCAAGTGAGTAAATGGAAGAGGAACAAGAGACCACTATGGTTCTCTAAAGAAGTGAATGAAAAGGTAAAGGGTAGCATTCAGAAGAAATAAGGAGATACAGAAGAGGTGGATAGGGATGTATATTGGGGAAACAAAAAGAAGCAAGGAAAGCAGTAAGGAGTGAGAAGGTGAAAACTGAGGAGATAATAGTCTAGGTGGTATTGAAAGTGGAAAATGCTTTTTTTAGGTACTGTATATAAGTGAAAAGAGGAAGATCGGGGAAAGACTGTAAAGTTTGGGGGGGGGGTGCTGAAGGGGACCAGGAAAAGGCAGATATACTGAACAGATACTTTAGTTCAGTGTTTATTGAGGAACGAGAAGGGGAGGGGCCACAAAAAAGCAACAGGAACTTTGGAGGGAGGGAGGTGTACACCAGTCCTTTTTTTGGAGGAGAGAGTCCTCAATGGGGCTCACAAATCTGAAAGTGGATAAAGCAATGGGGCCAGATGGGGTGCATCCAAGGATATTGAGGGAGCTCAGGAGGTAGTGGCTGCACCACTGACAGTCTTATTTAACAACTCACTGGAACAGAAGTAGTTCCGGGAGGACTGGAGGAGGGAGATGTAGTCCCACTTCACAAAAGTGGTAGCAGGAAGGAGGCTGACATCTATAGACCAGTCAACCTGACATCGATGGTGGGAAGGTTAATGGAATCCTTGCTGAAAGAAGGAATTGTGGAATATCTTGCTTCTAATGGCTTACAAGACCTGAGACAGTATGGATTTATTGGGAGGAGGGGAGTCATGTCAAGCAAATCTGATGTTTCTTTGACTGGGTGACCCAGGGAATCAGATCAGGGTGGAATAGTGGCTGAGGTCTACCTAGAGTTCAGCAAGGCTTTCAATAAAATTACCTCATAGGAGGCTCATAAGGAAGCTGGAAAGCTTAGGGGTGGGTCAAAAGGTGGTAAACTGGGCAAGAAATTGGTATGGGGATAGGAGACAGAGGGTGATGGTAAATGGAGTTGACTCTGGAGAAGGGAGGGTGACTGGGGGGTGCCTCAATGATCAGTACTTTGACCTGTCCTCTAATGTCTTTATGAGTGGTATTGCATAGGAGCTGGAAGAGAAGGTCTTCCTCTTGCAAATGACACCAAAATCTGTAAGAAGGTGGACACTTGGGGGAGGGGTTGGAAAGGATGAACAGAGACTTGAGAAACCTGAGGAGTGGTCATGGGTTTAGCAGCTGTGTTTCAATGCAAAAGTTCAAAATCATGCATTTAAGGTACAGAAACCCAGCAGCAGAGTACAAAATCGGTGGGGAGCTTTGATGACCACCAAATGGGATACAGAACTGGGGTAATCATATTAATGACCTAAAGGTAGCCTTGCTGTACAACAAGACAGTTGGGAGGGCTAGTGGGATGCTCAGGTGTATAGGGATGGGTATCACCAGCAGAAAAAGGGAGGTGGTGTTGTCTTTTGTATAGATTGCTGGTTAGATCCCCACCTAGTGTACCCCTATCCATTTCTGCAGACCACATCTGTGGAAGGACAGAGACAGAGTGGAGGTTGTCCAGAGGAGGGCAACTAAAATGGTTCAGGGTCTGCATCAAAAGCCCTATGAGAAGAGACTAAAGGACCTCAATATGTACACCATGGAAGACAGGAAGGAGAGGAGGGATATGACAGAGACCTTTAAATGCCTTACGGGATTAAATAAGATACAGGAGGGAAGTATTTTTCAGAAAAAAAATATGCTTAAAAACAAGGAGACGTGATGAAGCTGGATGGGGTAGATTCAGGATCGATATGAGGAAGTACTTCACAGAAAGAGTGGTGGATGCCTGTAACAGTCTTCCAGCAGAGGTGGTGGGTGTTAAAACAGTGATAGGGTTCAAGAATGCATGGTATAGGCATAAGTGAATCTTAATGGAAAGGAAGGTGGGAGAAAGCTGGAGATAAAGCAGGGTCTGTGGTGATGCTGTAGGTAGGAAAAACGGACAGACAAGGTGAGCCAAGTGGTCCTTAGCTGCTGTCAAATTCTATGTTTCTGTTTATCTATGGAAGGTATGCCTCTTTGCAGATGACATCAAGATCTGCAATAGGGCAGACATTCTGGAGGGGGTGAAGAGAATGAGTAGGGACCTGAGAAAACCTCGAGGATTGGTTAAAGATATGCAGCTGGGTTCAACGCAAAAAAGTACAAAATCATGTACCTATTGCACAAACTCCCATGGGTGGTGTATAAAATTGGGGGAGAGGTTCTGACAGTCACAAAACAGGAAAGAGACCTTGGGGTTATCATAGCTGATGACCTCAAGGTGGTGGAGCAGTGTAACAAGACAGTAGACAGGGTCAACGGGATGCTGGGTTGCATAGGGAGGGGAATCACCATCAGAAGGAGAGATTTGATGTTACCACCATATCAATCATTGTTCAGACCCCACCGGGGGTACTGTGTTCAGTTCTTGAGACCAGACTGCACAGAAGGACCTAGACAGGGTAGAGGCTTTCAGAAGAGGGCAGCATAAATTGTGCAGGGAATACATCAATTCATAAGCCATGTGAAGAGAGACTAAGGGATCTCAATTTGTACATCCTGGAAGAGAGGAGGAAGAGAGTGACAGGATAGAGACCTAAAAGTACATCACAGGGATAAACAAGGTGCAGGAGGGGAGTATTTTTCAGATGAAAAGGTATACTGGGACAGGAGGGCATGCAATGAAGCTGGTAGGGGGGAAATTTTGGAGGGATGTGTGGAAGTACTTCTTCAATGAAAGAGTGTTAGTTGCCTGGAACAGTCTTCCAATGGAGGTGGTGGGAGCGAAAACAATGGAGAACATAAAGCATGCATGGGATAGACACAAAGGAATCTTAGTAGGAAAGTGGAAGAGGGGTAGTCAGAGATTAGACAGGGTTTGTGGTGACAGTAGGCACGGCCAAACTGGACAAACTGGTTGGACAAAAGTTGTCCTCATCTGCCAACAAATTATGTTTCGTGTAGGGTGAGAACAAGGCCCTACTAGCAGTTGGGTACCATCAGACAATGTACAGTAGCAGTAGTGGTGATGGATGCACACTTGAGGTGGAGAGAGATGTAAGCCCCAGGAATACAGTAAAATAATGAACCCCAGGCTGGTATGCCATTTGTATCTGACAGCAATACCAGGTGGGATGGGTTCGGGAGGTATAGGTCACCCGGCACAAAGGCTAGGTTTGGCTACTCTGCACAGGGGCGCCCAAGTAACTCAGAACACAGGAAGCAATAACTGTAATGTCCAATACCAGAAGTGGGATTCTAAAGTGTAGATTTTATTCACATCCAAACAGAATAAACAAAGCATAGAAGGACCCCCACGGGGCTACACTCCTGGTAATGAGATTAAGAGAGACCAGACCACATCCTCATCACTTTAGCCTTCAGGCTCTACAACAAAGTGGGCACACAGCCTGAACTTGTACACTACTTTGGGTTTTCGCTGGCTCGGTTCCCTTGCCAGCCACTTGGACACCTTCTATACTTCATGGAAACGTTTTCTGGTGGCTCCCTAAACCACCTAAGAGCACCTTGGCTCCATCAGGGAATCTTCCTTTCAATCCCACATCTGAGTACTTTCCTCAGGTACAGGCCAAGTACCTGAGGGAAAGTAAAAGGTGTCTCAGAGCAAATCCATAAAGGTGAATTTGGTTACTACTGATTGGGGGTCTCCCACCTCTCGCTCCCACAATTCATACCCGGCCATTTCCCTGGATTGTAAACACCTCATCCTTTAGCACTTTGCTGTGTAGATTCTTGATAAATGTATTTCACATTCCATCTACTAGTCTTGCTTCCCAATTGTGCTGGACTGGAACATACTTATACATGGCTTTGTCCATTACTCTAGACCCCACTGAGTTAAGCAGTCCAATCCACATCTTCCAACTGTACTTGGCTGTCTTTTCCTGATCCCACAGTAACAGTCCCTTTAGTTTCCTTCTGTTCAGGTGAAAATACTTGGCCTTTTTCAGAGTGAACTTACCTTTTGGTTGCAGGTGCCCACAGGTGCCCCACAGGTGTTTCCTCCACAAGGAATCTTCCTGTCAGAGCTTCTGGTGCCTCAGCACAACTTGAACAGGCAGCCTCTTTCCCTTAGCTGGACCCAGGGGGTTTGTGCCTGGAAAACAGGCAACACCTTCCCCCATCCCCCAGGGATGGGGCTACTGAACCATTGAAAGAGGTCTCCACCACTTCAATTACCAGTTCCTGTGCTCCTCTTCGGTGGAAACACACACCTTACCAAAAGTAGCTCTTAAACAGAGCTTAAAGCTCTGAGAGCCTGCACACCTCTGCTGCACTACAATCTCTCTCTAAGACTGCACACAGACTGGCTTCAAATTCCCAATGTTCTACTCTAACCTCCAATTGCAACATTCCAGTGTGGCTTTGCAGCTGTGACAGTTCTAAATGATGTCATCCTCAGTCTCAGCTGAGACTGAGAACGGAGGAGACAGTGTGAAATCCATTTAACTGGAGTTTCACAAGCTGCCTTCCCTGCCTACCACTAGGTCTTACTGGGATTCTAGTAACCCCAGGTAAAGGGGGCGTTACATTTGTAACTAGCCCTGTATACCAGTTACCTTACCTTATGGATACAATGCAGGATGTGGCACTCAGATTCTGAAGGAAACTTGGACACTCCAAAAATAATAAATGCAGTGTGTTTATTAATCAAGCCATACAGACGCTGACAAACAGAAGCCCCGGCGCTTCAACCACATTGGTCTTCTTTAGGGTGTGTGTCAGGGCTTCTGTTTGTCAGCGTCCACATGGCTTGGTTAATAAACTCACTGCATAAACTCACTCAACCCAAAGACTGGAGGACAGCAGATGTAGTCCCTTTATACAAAAGTGGGAACAAAGAGGAAGCAGGGAACTACAGACCAGTCAGCCTCACCTCGGTAGTGGGGAAGATCATGGAAGCACTACTGAAGGAGAGATTGGTGGAACATCTGGTTATCAATGGACTACAGGACCCAAGGCAGCATGGCTTCACCAAGGGAGGTCATGTCAGACCAACCTCGTTGAATTTTTTGACTGGGTGACTAGGGAGGTGGATCAGGAGGGCAGTGGACATGGCCTCATCTGGACTTCAGCAAGGCCTTTGACACTGTGCCACATAGAAGACTATTACACAAACTGAGGAATATGGGTGTGGGCAGGACAGTAGTGTGGTGGGTAGGTAACTGGCTGGGTGGCAGGACACAGAGGGTGGTGGTAAATGGCTGTCACTCCACAGAGGGAAGAGTGACCAGTGGTACCACAGGATCAGTGCTGGAACCGGTCCTATTCAACATCTGCATCAGTGACATTGCGCAGGATCTAAAGGCAGAATTTCACTGTTCGCTGATGACACAAAGCTCTGTAACAGAGTAGACACACCAGAGGGTGTAGACAGAATGAGAAGCGACCTGTAGAAACTTGAAGAATGGTCAGGGGTTTGGCAGTTGAAATTCAATGCAAAGAAGTGCAAGATAATGCATATGGGGCACAAAAACCCTGGCACAATATATCAGTTGGGGGTGAGGATATAGCATGCACCAAGCAGGAAAGGATCTTGGGTTGTCATCTCTGATGACCTCAAGTAGGAAACAGTGTGACAAGGCAGCAGGTAAAGCAAATAGGATGCTGGGATGTATAGGCAGGGCATCACCAGCAGGAAAAGGGAGGTCATAATTTCGCTATACAAGACACTAGTGAGGCCCACCTGGAGTACAGTGTACAGTTCTGGAGACCATACCTACGTAAGGACATAGACAGGGTAGAGAAGGTTCAGAGGAGGGCAACAAAGATGGTGCATGGATTGCATCACAAGTCCTATGAAGACAGGTTGAAGGAACTGAACATGTACTCCCTGGAGGAGAGGAGGGAGAGAGGGGATATGATAGAGACATACAAGTATCTTACAGGGAGGAACAGGGTGCAAGAAAACACTATTTTTAAGTGAAAAAGATGTTCCAGGACTAGAGGGCATGGGATGAAGTTGGAGGAGGACGATTCAGAGGAAACGCCAGAAAGAATTTCTTCACAGAACGGGTGGTGGACAAGTGGAACACCTGCCAGAGGAAGTGGTGGGGGCTGAAACAATCACGGGATTTAAGAATGCATGGGATAGACATAAAGGAATTCTAGAGGTCAGGGGTAAGGGGCAACAGACTTCTAGGAAAACAAACTGAACTTACAGGCTCAAATGGGCAGACTGGGTGGGCCATAGGCCCTTATCTGCCGACACTGTCTATGTATCTATGTATCTATGTATCTATGCATTTATTATTTTTGGGTGTCCAAGTTTCCTTCAGAATTTGATTGCCACATCCTTGCGTTGTATATAGTGTATGGACAGTGTCTATTAACCCATTTTCAATCAGTTTATATAGTCAATAACCAATAGGTTTGTGTCTATTACCTGGGAGTAATAGCATTGAGAGGTTTTGGACACATGAACCTCGACAGCAAAGCTCGAGAGGTTCCAATGTGTCCAGAACCTCGAGATGCCAGTACTCCCTGGTAATGGACACACAAACCTATTGGTTATTTTTTTTAATATATGGATCTGACGTTTGTTTGTAATGGGCAGTCGACCATTTTAGTGGAGAACTGACTTTGTCCTGTGCTGTGCGTTGAGTTGCCTGCTCACTCGTGATGGTTCCAGCCCCCTGCCAGTTTTTTAATAATTCAGATCCTACCTGCTCTTCATTACTGGAAAGGCAGAATCAACCAGATATTGTCATTTGCTGAGGGGAAAAAACAAAATAAAAACAGAAGTGCTATGACTAAGTTCACTCCATAAGTGAGAGAAGGGCCACCATGTTTTTAAACTGTTCTGCCTGCCCACACAGGAAAAGCAGCCAATGAGGAGGCACGATAAGGATGTGGGGGTAGAAGGTATCTTTTGGGAGCTTGCAATGATACTCTTATCACCACAAACTATACTATTAAAGTGATTGACAGGACTATTAACAGTGATTGACAGTAATATTATCACTGAATCTTTGAGGGTATTACCAGATTTTTTTGTATTCTTTACAGACCTATTAAATTGAAGATCCATATATTAAAACCTGATAATTCCATTATAGTATGGTAGAATGCTGTTATGGATAGAAATCCATAACTAGAACGGAGTTGTTATGCTGCAGTAGCATATGTCATCACAGCTGTTATGCTGCACTAGCTATGTCACTACTGCAGCATAACAACTTGGAATGCTGCCACATAGTTGTTTTCCTCAATCCAGTTAAGCTGGAAGTTACTGTTGTTTTTTAAACTTGAACTTGAAGAAACATCTGCACACTGTGTCAGTTGAAAAAAAAATGTTAAAATTTCTATTTTCTGTTGTCTTCTCCAGCTAGTTTTGTGTGATTTTCTATGCTGTGACTGCCCATATACTATAAAAGATTAGGTATGAGCAGTCATACACAAACAAGGAAATTCTTGTATCTTGAGGTTCCCTTGGTAACAGAGTACCCCTCGAGCTCCGCTCTCGAGGTCATCTGTTACCAAGGAAACCTCTCGATACAAGAATATCCTTGTTATGTATGACTGCTCATACATAATCTTCTATGTTATGCCATCAGTATTCTGTAAACCTTGCTTAACTATGTCATAATGATGGGATTACAGGATAGAATGTCACCACCTGTCAAAATTCTTGGAAAGGAAAGGTGATCTGCTGCTTGGACATTCATTCAAAGCACACTGTATTCAGACAGTTAACCCATTGCAGCATAGATTGCAATGGCTAATTTTAGCACTTCAGTTGCTCAACATTCAAACCAAGAGGCATTCATAGCCGAGCAGGAGAACAAATGCACATTGAAAAAATTTATTTTTTTCCCCACAATGGTTAGTTTTTCATACACTATAAACTACAATGCCTGAGTTATGGGAATTCGAGGTTGCCATGATTAACTGTAAACCTCTCGAACTGCGCCTTGAGGTTTACTTGGTTGTTCTGGCAACTGCTTGAGGTGATTACATTGTAGTTAACCACTGTTACTCAGGCATTATCCTCTATGTATTACTTTGGGAGCCTGCATTCATTGTGGAGCACTGACTGAGCATTCCTGAGTGCCCCACCAGAACTGCAGCTTTGACTTTACCTTATGGGCCTTTCTAGAGCATGCCTTATCTCACTGGGATTTGCACTGGTTGCCAGTGAAGTAGCGTATCTCATTTAAAGTGGGTTTGTTAACCTACAAAGCCCTAAATGGGCTGGGCCAGAACTACTTGGCTGATCTCTTGCATCTGCAAATCCCTGTATGCCTGCTTCACTGGCGTGGGCCTTTTGATGTTCCTTGGGCTAGAATGAAGACCTCTGGGGACTGGACTTTCGAGGTAGTGGGCCCATCCCTTTGGAATTCTCTACCCATAGCCTTGAGGGAGGCCCCCTTGATGGAGGTCTTTAAGATCAGACTGAAAACATATCTATTTCAACAAGCATTTGGGGATTATTAGTAACATCATATTCCAGCACATCCTAAATTGCTAGTTTGTTTTTATTAATTTTGTTTGTATAAGTTTTGTATGAGTATTTAATTGTTATTTATTACTGTATTTTATGTGGTGGATAATTGTCTTTGAGTTTATATATTGCTGTTATATTGTGATGGTGCCCTGGGCCTCAAGGGAAGGGCACCACAAACAAATGAAGACTATTACTAGGTAGTAAAATTTTGTTTCAAAAGGTCCTTGAAATATCTATTTGCAGAGATATCAAGGGGCTGTAGGGCATCAGTGCAGGATGATGGGACGTAGATTGAGATAAAGCATAAATCCTCCAGTTTACTTAAGGCAGTCTCTGTTGAATGTGGCTGAAAAAGATTTAGTGTGATCAGGGATTTTTTTCTGAAAGCAGTCAGAGATGTTGATTAGTGAATATAAATAGGGAACCATGACATTAGCAATAAACTGTACTATAGTCTCTTCACTAGCCTAATGATTTTAGATTGCCATTCTGCAGAGAATTTGCAGAGATGGTTACATTCTGTCTTCCCTAATATATTACTTGGTGTGTGTGTGTGTGTGGGGGGTAATGTGTCCTACAAGTGTACAAGCCAGAGCAATAGAGACTTGATGTTTGTCTCCTAGTCTAGTCATGGAAATCTGCTTAGAGCCAGTAGCAGCTCTTGTCCGCTTTGAGACTGCAAGCATGTGAACACCTGTTTCATCCATATTTAAAACCAATTCTGGTGGTATCAATTCTTGAGCACATGCTTTGCCAATTTAGTTTAGAAAAGCAGCTTTAACATGGAGAATGTCCTTAAGTGCTTTACAGGCTGCTTTTGCACCCCTCCTTTTACTGAAATCCATTCGGTGCAGGAACACCCATGCCCACTTACAGGTAAGGTTTAAATGGTAAACCATTTTCTAGGAGTAATTGCTGTGAATTTGCTTTAACGATCCCTAATGCCACAGCATGGATAACATGGATATTCACTACAGCCCCTTCAGCTGAAAGAGATCTTACAATTTTTCACAGTTGCTCCTCCAAATCCTCAACCAAATGCATTGGGCAGCTGAATTTTTGTTTTTTTTGACAGGAGGGGTGACAGTTGGGTAGGATCAGAGATTTTCTGTACCTCTGTGAGATAGTCAGACTTAAATTTCTTCATGGTGCTTTCATTAATTCTAACACCAGCTGTAGACTGATGGTGGTGACCTGCTGCCATGACCCCATTCTCACTAGCATAAATTCCAATTTCAAATCAAGTCTCGGGGTGTAGTCTGCTTATTTTGCAGTAGTCTGCATATTTTGCAGGACAGCTTTTCTTTGCTGATTTGGAGGGATACAGATAACTCCAGAAGCAGCTAAGGCAATATCTACTTTGAAGATCTTGGTTAAGTCGACGGAGTTTGCATCAAACTTTTTTTCTTTTGCTGAGTGTTGCTGACTGTATCCATTTGAGAAGAGACTTTTTGTCACACAGAGGTCAGCAAATGCAGACGTTTAGCTTTAACTTGAGATACAAGAGAAACCGAGAGGCTGATAAACATGACACCTAATTAACTAGTGACTGTGGCTGAGAGGGTATGAAATGGATTAAGAGGATTGCAGGGCTCAATGTAACTACAGCTGCCTGCCAACAAACTGACAACTGATTTTTGTTCTTGATGTGAGTAGTACAGCACTTCAAATCTTCTCATTTTGCTAAATTAGTCCTGGACAGGTCGAGCAGATTAGACCTACTGGGCATTTATATAGTCCCTACTCAAACGTTAGATATTCCTCCCCCTCAAACTTACATACAGGATGGAAATATAAGTAAATGTTTAGGACAAAACAACAGATGTGAACCTTTGGAAAGTGTAAGGGAAGACTGACAACCAATTCTAATGAACCAAAATGAAAATAACTTATCATGCACAGAACACCACACTCAGGAGTATAACTGTGTAAAATTAATATAATGGAATATAGAGGGCCTTCATTTAATATCAGCTGATCCCAAAGATAAGATGTTTCTTATATTACATGACATAATCCGCTTGCAAGAAACATAGTGTCATGAGAACTTCACTCCTCTTCTCCATGGATACTCTAGCTTTGTAATAATATTAGCCTCTAGAGATAAAAATATGGGAAGACTTAAAGAGTGAGTCCAGTTAAAATGATTACATTGCAGAATTAGAATCAGCATACCCCCAATAAATCTCATACCAAAAATTAGGTTTCTGCATTACTTCATTTTAAAGTTATGAGCCATTTTGTAACCCTGATTTCACTCCCTGCTCAAAAAAGCCAGTTTCAGTGAAAAGCCACTGATGATGTCACAACCAGAACTCACAGACTAGTCCTCCCTTTTAGCAACCTTATAGGACCCATTTCTTCTAAATTATTGAAACTGCAGCTGTAGTATTTATTTAAAAAACCAAAACTGACACAGGGTTGCCTGCAGTGCTTTCATTTCCAGCATATTCTGATTCATGGTACTGTACTTTAAAATGCATCAAGAGGTAGTTTTGGAATGCAGTGCAGAAAAAAGGTATACACTGTCAAAGTGGTGCACAATTTTAGAATGTTGGGGACATGTAATCTTGGCATGTGGCAGGATGTGCCATCTCACAGTGTGGTGGGGCACTCAGTCTCAGAATGCGACAGGACACAGATTGAAGAATTTAGTGGGGACTGGCAATTCTGGAATATAAGTAAGATGTACACTGCTGAATATGGCAGGGCACACCATTTGATTTGCAACTGTTTGTCCTTGCCACATTCCTGAATTGTATGCTTCCACCACATTTTTAAATTGTGCATCATATCCCCACCACAATCCAACATTGTGCATCCTAGCTAGATTCCAAAATAGTGCATCCTTGCCACATTCAAAAAATGCATATCCACACCACATTCCAAAGTTGTGTTTCAATGCCACATTCTGAAACTGTTACCATCACATTCCAAAATTGTGTCACTGCCACATTCTGAAACTGTGCATCACTGCCACATTACAAAATTGTATGTCACCGCCACATTCTGAAACTGAGTGTCACCACCAAATTCTGAAACTGAGCATCACCACTGCATTCCAAAACTGTGTGCCACTGCCACATTCAGAAACTGTGTGCCACTGCCACATTTCAAAGTTGTGCATCACTGCCACATTCCAAACTTGTGTGGCACCATCCTATTCCAAAGTCATGTGGCACCACCCCATTTCAAAGTCATGTGTCACCGCCACATTTTGAAGTTGTGCATCACTGCCCCATTTCAAAGTTGTGCTTCACTGCCCCATTCCAAAGTCATGTGGCTCTGCCACATTCCAAAGTTACACAGCACCACCACATTCTGAAGTCACACAGCAGCAGCACCACATTCTGAAATTGCACAGCAGTGCCACAGTCTGAAGTCATGTGGCAGTGCCACATTCCAAAGTCATATGGCAGTGCCACATTCTGAAATTGTGTGGCACCACCACGTTACGAAATTGCATGGTACCACCACAATCCAAAACTGCATGGTACCACCACATTCAAAACTGCACAAGTGTTCATCACAACCTCATTCTGAAACTGTGTGCCACCGTCACATTCCAAAACTGTATGTCAGCATCACCACTACATTCTGAAATTGCACATCATTGCCACATTCTGAAATTGTGCATCAGCCACATTCTGAAACTGCGCATCATTGCCACATTCTGAAATTGTGCATCAGCCACATTCTGAAACTGAGCATCATTGCCACATTCTGAATTTGTGCATCAGTGCCACATTCCAAAATTTTGCATCACCATCACATTCTGAAATTTGCGTCACCACCACATTCCAAAACTGTGCATCAAAGCCACATTCCAAAACTGAGTGTCACTGCCATATTCCAAAACTGAGCATCTCGGCCACATTCTGAAAGTGTGCATCACTCCCACATTTCAAAACTGCATGTCTCTTCTACATTCTAAAATTGTACCCGCCTGTCACATTTTGAAATCGTGTGTAAACTTCCATGCTCCAGTATTGCCTGTCATTGTCACATTCTGAAAATGTGCATTCCTGCCATATTCAAAACTGTACATCCCCATCACAATCTGAAGATGAGTGTCACTGTCACATTTAAAAATTGCATGCTCAAGTTACATTCTAAAATTATACATCCCTGCCTCATTCTGAAATTCTTTGTGGCTAGCAGATTCTGAAACTGCATCACTGCCACTTTCTGAGATTTTGTGTCCACGCTGCATTCTGAAATTGAATGTTGCCACCACAATCTAAATCAAGCATACCAACCATGTTTTGGCATTTTGCATCACCACGCCACATGCCAAATTAATCCATCCAAGACACATTACAAAATTACATATCCTTACCACCTTCTACAACTATGTGTCTCCCGCACTTCGAAATTGTGTATCTCTGCCACATTCTGAATTTTAGCATCCTTGCCACTTTTCAAAATTGTGTGCCCTACCTACTTTCTGAGATTGTGTCATTGCTGTATTCCACAGTTGCAGTCTGGTAACAATTTGAAATCTGTTCCCTGTACTATTATAAAAATTGCACATATTTTTGTCATTCTAAAGCCACGTTTGTTGCTGTATTCCAACTTCCCCCCTCCCAGTCACATTCTTAAGAACTGTACCTTGCATCTACACATTATCTAAATGCATGCCCTGACTCACCCAGTGTCAGATTTTCTTTTCCAGATGTTTAATATCACTGCAGTTTTATGTAATGTGGGAGAAATAAGTCTTGTAAGTTAGTTTGCAAGAAGGACTAGTCTGTGAGTTGTGGATGTAACATCATCAGTAGCTCTTGACTGAAATGCTTTTTTGAACAGGCAGTAAATTTAGGGTTACAAAATTACTTGTAACTTTTAAACAAAGAAACTTAGAGATCTCATTTTTGGCATGTGGCTGACTGGGGATATGCTGATCCAAATTCTGAATTTACTGATGCTAGACAATTTGGCCAGAGTCCCTCTTTAAGGCAGGACTCGAATATATATAAAAACTTCCCAGGACTTTATTGTAGATAAACTACAGACAAATTTAGATAACATTTAGCTTTGAAACTTATGTAACAGGATGGTTCTCTGAAAATATTAAATGTTTACTCCCCCCCCCCCAAAGAGCTAATAAGCAAGACATTATACAGACACTCAAGGCTGAGCTAGAAAAGTTGATGGATAAATGAGCTGGTATCCCACTAATATTATTGGGAGATTTTAATGCTAGGATTGCTCTGTATCATCATAATATAGCCAATTCAGGTGATAAACTCTTACATATAGGTTGTTAACCCAAGATTAACCAGCAGGAGGGCCTCACTTGACTTAAAAATAAATGAAAGAGGCAAAATTCTCGAGACACTGATGTCAGAACTTAATATGGTCCTTTTGAATGGGTGCACCAGGGAATATCAAAAAGGTTCTTTTTACATTTGAAGGACCTAAAAGGGCATTCATTATTGACCATATATTGATCAATATGGATAAAATAAGATATATAGAAGATCTGACAGTGAACAAGCAAAATGAGTCAGCACATCATCCTATTCTGTTAACATTGTCATCGGACTTCCCTCTAGATAAACTTTATCCAACTTACTTAGAAAACATAAATCTAGAAATCACAAATCAGCAGAGAATAAGGTGGGATTTTAAAAGTGTCCAAAAGTTTGAGGAAATACTGGAGGCAGTCCAATTTACAGACTTGAGGGAACAGAGCATGTTGCCTATTAATCATGATCGGATTAAGGATAATTGGCAAAAAACATTATTCTTAATCCAGCCACACTGTACTGAGAATAGAACAACTAGCACAGGGGCTTTGGGCAAGTCCTGGTTCAACAGAACCTGTTGAACTGCCAAAAGGAATTTAAATCATAATATAAGGAAGGCCAAGATGGAAATCCACAATTCTAGGCAATGCACCATTTACTTAAACAAATAAAGGAAAGAATACAAACAAATTTTGAACAGAGAAAAGAATAACTTTGGTAAGAATAAGTGGAAAGACTTAGGAAAACTGTAGAAAAGAAGAATACAAATAATTTTGGAAATTGGTAGCCTTAGACTACAACAAATATTCCAAAACTGTAGAGACCTACATAACCCCTAATACTTGGATAGAACACTTAAAAATAATGTACCTGGTGGAAGAGGATTGTGAAATTGAATGTGCATCACATGATACAAGGCAGAATTTTCCAGTTCCCATTCAAATAATAGATAATGAAATACTCACTGCTCTTACTTTCTTGACTAGTAATAAAGTCCTAGGCCCAGACTTAGTATTAGGTGACATGTTTAAAACATTTATGCATTGGTGGCTCCCAATTTTTAAAATATTATTTAATGGAGTCTTACAGGGTCTAGAAATTCCAGAATCTTGGAGAGGTAGCATCATTTTCCCAGTTTATAAAAAGGACACCATATGGACCCTAGAATGTGTCAACGAATTAGCCTTATAGCCATCTTGCAAACGTTTTATGCAAAGTCATTCCTGCACTAGCTTAAGCAGATGCTCTGGTCTTGCTATCCTTCTCACTTCCAGGTATACAACAAAATCTAAATTATTTCTCAAAAATATGTTCAGAATAAAAATTATTAATTAACAAAGACAAAACAGAGCTGCTGATTTTTGGAAACAAAAATAAAATATCCCCTTTAGTTTGGTTAGGACAGGACAACCTAGAAACCTTTACAGCTTATGATTATCTTGGGTGAGATTTTCACAAAATGGTAGTTGGACAAATCACAAGAAATAGATTTTAAGTAGGCTAAGCATAGCTTCAGGTGCTTTAAGGACCTCTAACTTTAAATTGGTAGGAGCTTGCTTTTAGGAGCCTTAAAAGTACTTAACACAAAAATCAAAATGAGCATATTATATGCTGTGGAAATTTGGCATCAATGGAATCTGAAGGAACTTGAGATACCAGTAAGTAAACTCTATAGACATCTCCTTATGGTACCTCAATCAGTTCCACCACCTTTATTACGTTTAGAATTAGGTCAATACACATTGGAAGCCATGGCAAAAGAAAGAAGACTTCTCTTTCTGTTGAAATGTTTTTGCTGTCAAAGGTATGACTTCCTAGACAATGCTTAGAAGAACAAATAAAATACACTGATATGGGCTTCCAAGCACCCCTTGTTGATTTAGTTAAAAGAGAATTATTCACATTAGGTCTTGGTTCTACTTTGACTGAAATATATTTCAAATCTTGGCTTGAATTAAAGGATGCAGTTATGACAAGGATTCAAGATACAGATATAGCAAAGATCCTAGAATGCCTTGCAAATGACAAATGCAGTAGATGGTATAAACACAACAACTCACTGTGTATAACCTTATTTAATGAAACTAACTGATCCAGCCTCTTGAAGGCTGATGACGAGGTATAGAATGGAATTATACAAAGCAAACTATATATATTTTATTCAGAAAAGATCCAAGGGTCTTTCTCCTTACTGTAAGTGTAGAAAATCTTTGGGAGATGATTTGAAGCAGATAATTCTTTTGTGCCCACTGCTTCAGAAGATCTGAGATAAATGGCTTGGCGATACCCTAGGCTCTCTAAAATTGCCACTGGACTAAATTATAGTGGAATTATTTAACAACCAAGCTCTGACTATTTTGTGTAATATTGTCCACTTTTTGAGATCTATACATCAATGAATAATTCCACTTTCTAGTTGCCCTATGTCTGTTTACCAAACCTGATACACTGCAGTCCTCAGAAAATTCTCTGAGGCATTTCTCTTGGTGTTATGGATAGAAACATTAGTCCACTGCTCTATTCTCATTTGTAAACTCAAGAGACATGACCAAAGAAATTATGGGTCAATTCCAAGATGAATGTCACAATTTGCAGGCATCTGTGAGTTGCAACATTCACCACTACACTGGTGCAACTTCCGCTTGCTCCCCTATTGCGCATGGCGCATGTTGTTGAATATTGCACTGTGCCGTTTATGCATTGTTCCTTCCCCTTCACTTGCACATACATTCATTATCATTGCGCTGTTGTTCAGCGTGATTTGGGGGGGCACAACTGCCTCCCGCTGAATATCGCAGAATGGCGCATTTTTGGACTTGCACTGGCGCAACCCTATTGCGCATGTCACAATTCTTTTGAATATCTGGGCCCATGTGTCTACATTTTTAAATATAAGATACTGTATGGATTGCTTGCACTTTACACAAGTTTGTAATTCTGGCCCTTGGAATATATTTATTGTTTTTCTATTGTAATGATTTTAAATCGATCAATAAAACTTGAAACCGAAAACTGAGTAGTACAACAGCTGATTGTCAGTAATGTCATGAGTAAACCGGCCACACTGATTCCATCAAGTGCAAATATTTATTGCAGGTTGAAAAGTATTAAATGTACCGGGCACAAATTCAATCTACTATACAGTATTTCATACAACCCAAGTGGTACAGTGACTTGTGACTGAAGGTTTGTGAGCCCTCAGCAGTGGTTGGGGGAGTGAGTGGTTTAGGCTGTACTTTCATTTGTATTCCACCATGAGCATATAGTACCCTGGCACAAGATTCATTCTATACTCATGAGGCTCTGAAAGGAGCTCAACCCTCACTTAAGCGGTTGTTCTGGAGGTGACCATCCATCCACCCATCCACTGTCCGAAGATTTGAGAACACAGTGATGTTCATTCCATTTAACTTAGGTAACCTTCATCCTCTAGGCAGAGGATCACATTGACTAAAGGTTCCCCTTCCAGTCTTACACTTAGAAGAATATTTGAGTTCCCAGAGTCTGAGGTGAAGGCCCTCTACTCAAGGAAGGGCACAAGATTTTTGAGATCTTGGCTCTGAAACAGTTCAACATCTTTTTAGCTCACATTCCTTATTTTACTCACTGTTCTGAAGATCCAGGCAGGACTATTCTAGAGCAGGGACTAATGACTAAGACCACCACCTACAGAAACATTGGGTATCAGCACTAGCTTTAAAAGATCTGCAGGCAGCACACTGCCCTCTCACAAAACCCTCACTAACTCCCCTCACTTACTCCCAAGAACCTTTGTAGCTTAAGGTAGCGGGTCACAACCTCAGACTCTCATGCACAAGTCAACTGACCAGTAACATCGAGGAGCATCTGAAATTAACCTCACGGGGTCCAGAGACTCAGACATGTCATTTACTGGAACCCATGGGGTCCCTGGGTGTTACACCAGAAACCCCTTTAAAAAAAGTGAGATGTACTGTACAATAAAATACTGATTCAGGGAGGGAGCAAATATGCTGGGACAAAGGTCCTGATAACAGAGAAAAGGGTGCTGGAAAAGACAACAGGGTTAAAAGTAGATAAATCTATGGGATCTGTCAGCTTACACCTGAGGAAGTGTATACCGACTACGCAGCATCAGTTCTACAGCGAAGACCATCACAGCGACACAATCAGCAGCCACTGTGATGGTCTCCACTACCTGACACTGGTGTCAGGGTGGTGTTTGCCCCCATCCCTGAACTAAGTCCAACTGGAGTTAGTAATCTAATGTATGGGGGGGTGCGGGGGCAGAGCCCTCCACAAGGGGGTGTGTGGGTAAAACCCCTACAGAAAGCACTTGTCTCCTGAGTGACAGCACAACACCAGTTGGAGGTGTTGTGCTGTCATTGTGCCATCGGACAACAAATTTCTTGTTGCTGTGGTATAGTGGAACCCTGAGGAAGCTATGTGGAGGTAGCAGGGGTTATTGCAGGGCCTACTATCAGACGTTTTCAATAGCTTGCTAGTGCAAGGGTGGTTCTTAGGGACTAGAGGACAGCAGATGTGGTTCTGCTACACAAGAGTGGGAAGTGGGATGAGCTACAGAACCATAGACCAGTCAGCTTCATGTCCATAGTGGGGAAGACCATGGAGTCTCAACTGACGGAGTACCTGGTGTACTCCTAGAAGGATTGAGCTGCAGTACCCCACAGAGAATGGGTTTATGAAGGAAAGACTTGCTAGATAAATTTAGTCAAGTTCTTCAATTGTGTTACCAGATTAGCAGACAATGGGCAGGCAATTGATATAGTATACCATGACCATGTCCCCACTGGAGGCTGTTCAGAAAGATTAAGGACCTTGGGATAGAGAAAAAGATGGCAAGTTGGGTAGAGAAGTGGCTGTAGGTAGATAACCGAGTGCTGTAGTCAATGGGGAGTTGTCAAAGGTGAGGGAAGTGACCAGCTGGGCACCTCAGGGGTTGGTACTAGGACTAGTCCTCATTAATATTTTCATCTGTGACATAGCTAAAGGTATCAAGAGTAAGATCTGTGCAAAGGCAGACACGGAGAAAGGGAGAAGAAAACTAAAGAATAACCTGGGCAGTTTGGAGAGCTAGTTCAAGATTTGGCAGCTAAACTTTAAAAGTAAAAAATGTAACGTAATACACATTGGGAAAAGCAACCACAGAATGCAATATGAAATGAGAGAGGTGGTGCTGGATAGCACTCTGGAAGAAAAGGATTTAGGGGTGATGATATTGGAGACGCTGAAAATGTCTGCACACCACATCAGGGCATTGAGCAAAGCAAACAGAATGCTGAGATGCATTGGGAGGGTTATAAGCAGTAGAAGGTGGGAGATGACCTTCCCTCTGTACAGGTCACTAGTGTGGCCACACCTGGAATATTGCACAAAGTATTGGAGCCTACACATGAGGAAAGACTGCAACAAGGTGGAGACAGTACAGTGCAGGACAACTAAAATGGTTCTTTGCCTTGGGGATTTGACAGACAAGGAGAGGCTGCAGGACTCTAACATGTACACCCTAGCTGGAGCATTGCTGCTCACAATGCCGTTGACCAGAATTCAGGAACAAAATTAAGTCACATGAGGCCGGCTGGGGAAGGAGACATGAGTGTCCCAGAGGATGTTCCTTTCCTCTGGAATGGGAGCATGCCATCTTCTGCCGCAATACTGCCACGTGAGTGACCACAGGTGGCAGTGCAAATGGAAGGGCAGGGACGTCACTGACACAAGCATTTGGACACATGCACAGCATGGGCAGGGTTGCCCTGACATCCACACATGTGTTGTCCTGGGGGTGGGTGAGACTGTGGAAAAATGGCCACAGAACCTCTATGATGACATTCCATGTGAGCTCCCTGGGCCTCTGCATCTCTGGATTGTGGTGCTTACCTGATGATGTGCACAATTTTGGGGGGAGCCTCCCACCCTGACCCCACCTGGGGAGGGTGAAGCTAGAGCTCCATGGAAGTAGATGACCGCAACCAGGCAGGCTCGTGGGGAGGGCGCTTGCTGGACTTGGGGAATTAGGAGAAAGCTAGTGACAAGGGAGCATAAATAGAATTAAACTAAATGTACACCCTGGAGAAATGGAGGGAATAACTGTGACATATAAGTACCTGAAGGGGATAAATATTGTAGATGCCAAGGATTTATACTGCCCTAGTTCAAACACAAGGAAGAGAGGTAATTCACTAAACCTGTCATGGGGAGATACAAAAAATATGTCCAAAAGTCTTCTTCATGAAAAGGGTGGTGGATATGTGGAATAAGCTACCAGAAGAAGTGATATAGATCAAATAAACCAGCAGCTTCAAGCAGGGATGAGACAGGCAGCTGGATTTAGTTAGAAAAAGGGGGACAGTGAAAAGGTGAGGAGTGCTTCTAGGGTAAGGTAGAATAGTTAGTTTGGTGGGCAGACTGGATAGACCAAGAGTCTTTTTCTACCATCAACATCTATTAGACATTGATGGTAGATGTATCTATGAAAATATTTTACTGACCCCCCCCCCCAATCCTTGATCCCAGCAGAACTGAGGCCCTAAATCCCAAAGGACCTGAGGATTTCCCTTGCTTGTCTGTAACTAGTAAGAATAAGAGAGAGCTGTTAGGGTATGACTAAGGTGGAAATTTCTTTTCTGGGGAGGGGTAATTTGTCATTTTGTTTTTATATCAAGTAAATGCCCAGAGCCCAGGCAACTGCAAACCATATGAAGGATCATTCGGACAGTAACAGCAACCCCGACATTCTATGTTCTTCATTCTATGTATTTATATACAAAATAAATGTATCATCATCATCGAGATGTAGAACGCTATGTAAAACACATGGCAAATGTGGGACACATCATACTGTCATGGAAACAGAAGCTCAGAATGCACTGATATAAGTTTTGTTCAGTTGTACTACTGTAGCTGGTTCTCTGATAAAGGAATGAGTAATATTAATTTTGCTTTAGAATTGTGGATGTACAGTGTGGGACAGCAACATGACCATATTGAACAGAGGGATTCTGAGTAGCAAAATGAGGGCTGTCCCTCATAACCAGTCGTCTGTTAACCCTGAGATGGCAACACATGTTTTGTTGCTAATTGCAGACCATACATTGTGTTTTATAGTGTATGGTCCACATACACAGTAAAAAAACTAAGCTGGATCTCAACTTTGTTTTCTTTGGTCACCGCCACACTGCTCGGGTTCAGCTCTCACTGCCACTGGTTCAGCAAGGCTAGCGGTTCCAGAATTGCGCATGGGCAGAGCAAACATTCTTGTTATACATTGATGCGACATACCATCAATGGGTTATCAACATCATGACGTCACATCGATGGTGTAACAAACTTGTAAAACATTAGATTTTGGCCAATAACAATGTTCGACCATACATTATACATTATATTAATTTTTGCTTTACAATTGTGATGTACAGTGTGGGACAGCAACTTGACCATATTGGACAGAGGGCTTCTGAGTAGCAAAATGAGGGATGTCCCTCATAACCAAGGACAGGTGTGAAGTACAGTATGATCTGAGTACTTTATTCACCACAAATCAGACTCAGGCTCTAAATTGCTATGATCTATTATCAAGTTCTCTGTCCATATGGATGGCAGAGTTATTGCTGTGGTGCTGCTATGTGGCATTTATACTAGTGGGGCATGGTCATCAGGGACTAATGTGTGTGTGTGAATTCATGGTAACGCCAAGACCCCTTGAGAAAGGAGCTGTTTAGCTTCAAATGTGCATCGGTTCTGTTTGTATGAGTGTCACTGACTGCACAAGGATTTTTAAAATAAATCTTACCACAATATTGTTTAGCTTTTGAGTGAGAACCTGTTTTGTTTCACACAATAATATAGTATTTGTAAGGTACAGCTATTTGAAAGGTGTTGGATGTTGAAAATTCAAAATAATATAAAAAATAGCTACTTGTATGGTTTTATACTATATATTTATCATACCATATTATTGTTTTTAATGGTTTGCAAGTTCTACCAATGATGGAGTGATGTTTATTTTCAAATAAAGGTATAGGATGGTAAATCAAGTTAGTGCTCAGCTCACTGGAGAAAAAAGCAGATGGACAAGTCCTGTGACAGATTACCCTCTTATTGACAAGGCTTTCTGTTAATAGATCAGTCTCCCTGAGATCTCAAGGGCCCTATTCATAAATGCAAACACTGGCACTAAGTCATCACTGATCTGTTATCAATATGGGTCACAGTCCCTTGCTGGATGGTCCCATAAGTGCTACTGACCTGCAGGGCCATGTTCAGATAATTGTCGGCCCTCACACAGCTGGTTGCAGTCTCATGTGAACCCTGCCCATACAATACATACAGTACATGTAAGCAAGGGAGAGGGGTGCAGTGCTGCAATCAGAAACTGAGCTACAGCAGTGGAAGAAGTTTGTGGTGATGCTGCAGAAGTAGGTCACTCAAATGACCTGGATTTAAGGGTGTTGTTAGCACTGGATGCCAGATATCTACCTAATATGCTGAGGAGATTGTAGGGTTCCACTGGACTGCCATAACACTCGCCATTGGGCAAAGACCACTGGAACTAACATGCAAGGGAGGGGGAAATTCTTGGTAATATACCTGCAGTAGTTCTCACATCTTTGCAGCATGGTATAGCACCGTGTGACACTGTACTTTGCATGTAGCAACTTGGTGGGTGTCACTATCAGTGATAAGGCCTGATCCACAAAGCTGCCAGTGATACACACAATGTGTGTATATATATCCTGGCCATGTTGCTCCACACACCCCAATGGCTGTAGGCGCATTAGTCAGCATCCAAAGCCCTGTCCACAGCTGTGGGAGCTTTGTACAGGGGCAGAGGATGTCCTAGAAGACAGAGCTATGCTGGACATGGTGGCATTAAATAGATTCCTGTGCTGGCACTACTGTGGAGCCCTGTTCTGGATGGAGCTGAGGAACTTGGGATATGGCACTCCACCAAGGACTTCGGTATCATTGAAGAGGGCATCATTTTCATTTTAAAATTACATGGACATTGCCAGACTGACCCCAGCCTTCTCACCAGCTCAGAATGCTGGAAATAGGTAGAGGGAAGTAATTTGGGACCCTGCCAATGTCATGCTGCTGGGCAGAGGGACATATAGCTCTGTAACCACCCAGTCCCCAGGGGTTACTAAATCCCATCAGTGTTAGACTAGGAAGGTAGTGGGCAGCTGGCAGAGTTTATTAGAAGCTGTCTACAGACCTCTCATTGTTTACCTAACTAGGCTGAGTGAGAAATGAGTGAGGTCATTTAGAACTCTCGCAGCAGCCTGAACCACAGTGGAATAAGCTGCTAGGGGAACAGTTTAGAATCTTGGGTACAGTCTGAGTGTGGGAGCAGTGCAGAGAGGAGCTCCCAGTGAAGAGGTGCCTGCCAGCCTTTCTGGAGGCTGGGTGAAGGACCTCTGGTCATTCTTCTCACCCCAGTGTGTGAGACAACAGCAGTACCACAGGAAGTGGTGGAGACCTGTATTTCTGAGACCCCAGTGAGTCACTTTTGTGAGAGTTGATGGCACTGTGAAATCCATTGAGTCCAAGGGGTGATCCCTGAGGAACTGGAAGATGGTCCAGCTGCCCAGCTCAGAGACAGAGAGTAAGTCCTCAGTAGAAGCAACTGGAAAGGGAAGAAGTGTGTTTCTTCTATGGTCCATGTGTGTAATAAAGGGACAAACAAACTGTGAGTACAGCACTGTGGAAATGTTTGCTGAGGAGTCATCTTGTGGCGTATGTGCCCAGAGATAAGACTAGAGTACACACTTAGGACCCCAATATCACCACAAATATGTGTTGAATGTAGATTTAAATGTGTGGATGCCTTTAGCAGTCTGAGGGAGGTTGAAGCATCTGGTTTGTGTAACCGGATGGAGCGGCAGAGGCTGGCTGAGGCCAGGGTGGGAAGACCGCATCTAAAACTCCAGTCAGAGCTAACCAATTACTGGAAGGGCACAAGGTTTTCTCTGGATGTTAACTAAGCTCACAATGTCAGGAGGAATGTAATGTTTTAAGTGTGTGGAAACCCCTATGTAATAGACACTTGTAGAAAATGTAAGTCCATGGGATCCCTAGAAAAGAGGGATGGACTGTTTGTAGTTCTGTGGAAGAGAAATGTAAGAAAAACCCAAACTGTTTATTCTGGAGAAGGAAAAGTTATTGTGCATGTGTGTTCTGTAAAGTACAGTACCAACCTGGGAAACCACCCCTTTCTGTGTTCCATCTGTGTCAGAATAAAGCCATACTGTACAGCCCCATTTTCAGTATTGGACATTCCATCTGTGCTTCCCAGTGTGAACTTGTTTATGGGCCCCCCAGATAGGAGACATAGCATAGCATAGCCCTAACGCCTCTCTCCCAGAACTCAGTGTAAATATAAATGTTATTTTGCGCTCTAACCCCCCGACCCCTTAGATGCCAAGCCAGGTATTCTCCCTAAAGCCAGGGGTGGTACCTTTGTTTATTCCAACTTGTGGTTTGTTGCCTTGTCTGTGGCACAAGCTGGGGACTGCTGGTTGCAAGATGCCGCTCTTGGCTGGGGTAAGTTGCATTACCTGCAATGTATTTGATGCCCAAATGGGCACTTCTTATTCCTTGGAAGAAATCCAGGCATTGAACCAAACTATTAACTATATTTTGACACTCCAGTTGGGGAACTATTGACAATGATTTGCTAATCCTATCATAAAATGTATCTGCAGCCCAAAAGGGCACTTTTTATTCCTTGGAAGAGATTCAAGCAATGGAGCAGACTGTTGTCATTAGTTTGCTTATTCAGTCATGGGGGGGGGGAGGACTATTGGAGATAGTTTAACATTCCAATTAACTATTGGCAGTGCTTTGGGGGAGCAAAGTACTGCTGCTGGACCACTTACTGAAAATACCCTGGAAAAATACTAATGAGATCAATGAACTGTATTCTGCTAACAATATTCTGCCTTCATTGTAATGTAAGAAATATTATCTAAGACATAGATATTTTAGCCAAGGTATTTTTTACTGTAATTTGCTTCTCTGTGTGTATCTTTTAAGATAGATAAGGTTTTTAGCCAAGTTATTATTTTTTGTTGCACTAATAAATTTAGAAGGTCAAGCTTAGATATCTTATCTAAGAAAAAACATAGTCTGTTAAAAACATAGCATTGCTTACTCTACTCCTTAAGACTCAACTGCCTGATAACTTAAAAGTCAGGTATTGTAACTTCAAGGTTGTGACTCACTTAAAACACATAAACTATGGGGCCAAGTCTTAAATTGTCAGCTTGTTATAGTACAAGAAACATAGAGTTGCAGAGGATGCATCTATAATGTAGAGAAGCATTGCATTGCTAGAAACCTAATCTGACAAGGAAAATGCTGAACTTCTCCTGTAAAAGTCACCTTCCAGACACAAGAAGTGAGGAGTCGTTCCTTCAGATAGTCAGCTCAGCATCTGGACCAGCTGCAGACTGAAAAAAGCTCTTAAGGTTTCTTTATCGGAGAACTGGTTTGAACTAAAGGCGGTAAGCCAATTGCATGTTTCATGGCTTTATTAAAGCAGGACAGGGCGACTTGTTTAAAAAAATATTTCTCTGTATTTTGCTATTTGTAAGGGAATACATTTATATTCCCTGTTGTGATTATTTGCTTGTTTATTCATTTTGCATGAGTTGCTGTCAGTAAATTTTGTTTTAATAAAAATGTATTGATTAGAAATGGGTATGACTAATCAATTTAGAGTTTCACAGAATAAATTAGCTGATTGTCAAACAAAAGACAGATTTTTATGACTACTGCTATATTAGGCACTTGGGGACACTAAAATTAACCATAGAGGCTTATAAACATATACTGATTTGTTCAGATCCTAATTGTCCTGTTCCAGTTCACAGAATAGTTGGATGGTGTGAACTAAATTCAGACTCAGATGTTGCTTGGGCATGTAGAATATATAACTGTCCGAGACATGGCAATACAGGTTTAAATTGTTGTTGTTGTCAGAGTTTTGCACAAATAGGAAAAGACCACTGTCCCTCTCCATTTACACATAGGCATAAGATTCAGGGAGATTTTGATGAATTTAGCATATACTCACACAAGGGTAAAATACTTCTGATCAGTAAACAAGATCAGAACATTATAGAGGCAGGGGATATTATAGGCTCAGAACATCATGAACTATCAGCACTTTGTATAGCAACTCCAGTGAGGTTATACCCTAACATAAATCAATTACTGGCTATGTCTGCTTTTCCTTATGGTCTTGGAAATCAGGAAACTGAGTCTCATGTACAAGGAGAAAGCTTAAAGAGCCATGCCTTAGAAACAGCACCAGATCTGGGCAAATGAAGTGTTCCACTCCTATGAAGGGTGTTGCCCAGCACTCTGCACCACAGAGTTTCAATTAGCAATCAAGTGCATACATGATCCCATCCTCTTGCCTTCCCCAAACACAGTCCCCCCCCCCTTCCTATGCAGCTGCATAAGTGGCTTGAGACTGGCTGTGGAGGAGATGCACATCCAGGGCTGTGGATGTGTGGAGATCTCCACATGTCTGAAGCAGGACCTGTGCATGCCACATGCTCACACAGACACTTCTCTGCTGGGGGCTACCCCTTCGTGGATTAGGCCTTTAGTGGACACACCCTGTTTTAGCCTGGTAAATCTGGAGAACACATTAGCATTGCGATACTACATGGATATCGAACAACATGAGCATACTGGCCCATCTCAAATCACTTCACCTGCCAGTTTGTTCATAAGAGCTTCAACTTATTTAAGTTCCCTATGTGTGGTATGGCTCTTTTTGAACTCACTAAGAGGCCAAGATCCTTGTGACTTGGTCACTTTGTGTGTCTACAGTATTTTCCTTTCAGCTCAAGTGCCAACAGCACAGCTACATATACAGTAGGATAGTATATGGAAGCCCATACACAACCATGCTATTCTCATACCCAGTGGTTTCCATGATGACGAGGACCTCAAGAGTGAAGCTTGAGAGGTCCGTTTCATCATGGAAACCACGTAGCATAGAGAATACCATGGTTGTGTAGTTAACTCTCATACACTTTCTTTTATAGTGTATGGTGCTCAGAAAGAAATGATTGCTTAGTCTCTTCTTGTTTCTTCTTGTTATGTTGCAGTGTTTGCCACTGGGGCATTTCCGCTATGTTTGCTGGCTAGCCACCTAGCACATGCCAGGAGTCAACCACCCTTTGTCCTAGCAACAACACTCTTAGGGGTGGTTGCATTGTGACATACCTACTAACTGAGAATGAAAAGTCGCTCTGCATTAGAAGGTGCGTCATTAGTGCAGCAGATCTTTTTCGTGTGTATGGATTTCCATACACAATTGCATTCTTCCATACACTATAAATGTTTAATGATATCTGGGAGACTGAACCTTACTAATTTAATAAAGGTTGCAGCAGTATCACCATGTGTGGCCAGGGTCATACAGGGAGGCTGACATTGCTGCAGAATTATAGGACTTTCCAATAAGAACAAAGTGAAGCACTTAATAGTCCTTGCACTGATGTCAACTGTACATCTCAGGGCCAATATTCAAAATGTTTGCTTGTGCAAATGGGTAGATTTGCGTGTATTGTTAGTGCATACACCACAGTCACTGCACATGAGTAGTACGGATTTCTCCTTATCTGCCTAAAAATGATGGATTTTCCATTGGACTGCAGAAGCAGTCCATGTTGACTGTATCAATTTGCCCACCTAGGGATAGACGACAGAAGGTGTAAACAAACAGCAGCTATAATGACCCCCCACCACCACCACCATACGATGACTGGCCACCATATTAAGTGGATAGTTATACATTTTAAGATGTCATGAGACATTGTAACAGAGAAATACCCATTTTGGGGATACAGGCGACTCAGTGAATGCTTTCATTGATTTCAAAGGCTTGCATATGTCTGTCTGTCCACCTGTCTGTCTGTCTGTCTGTCTATCTATCTATCTATCTATCTATCTATCTATCTATCTATCTATCTATCTATCTATCTATCTATCTATCTTTTAACATGTTTTTGGACAAGAACTTTTTCATGACTACATTCACTTGCTGTGGTACCTCAGTGCCCCTTCAAATTAGTTACAAATCAAGCCAGCCCTTTGGCGCAGAGGTAGCACTACAACTTATGATGCTGACAACCCACATTCGGAAGGAAGACTGAGTTTTTGGAGGATGGACAGGAGGAGGTTTAAGCATTCCAGAGGATGCTCACCTCCTTGGGAAGGGATGGTTTAAGCCACTGCTTCATTACTGCCATCTGTGTTACCACAGGTGGTGGTGCATGTGGGGCTGAGCTCAAGGAGTGGGGACAATGATGGAACCTTGATGTGATGGCATGTGCATTGTTAGCTCTGTCTGGTTGGCATCCCAGGGACAGAGCAAAAAAAGCAAGCAGGAAAACCCCCCACCTAATGCCGGATGATGCTGACCCCACTCTGCAGGCTCTGTGCCACCAACTCGGCACCCACTTCAGGACCGAGTAGCACCTCCGACAGGGCTCTGGTGCCCCCCATCGACCCCCCCAGGGGGTAAACCAGGGTGGGAAAAGGAGACATGAGGTATGTCTGGGATATGGTGGGTGACAGGGCTGGGAACAATGGTGGCCAGTGAGGCAAGATGGGGAGAAGGGAGCAAAAAAAAAAAATAGCCACATGCCAAAGATAAAATGATATTTGAATTCAGTGGACCACCTATTCATTTTTGTAAACATAACTGTAGCTGGCAAGAACCAGGCTGTGAGGACTCATGCCTCCACCTAAATAAGATGGAGGAATGATGTTCCAATATCATCTGGTTCTGTGGTGTAAGGTTCTTGTCCCCTTTTGGTCTGGACTGTGTGCCAGGCTGTAATGTCAGCTGCCATGTAGCTCTTGGTAAAGGCTATTCTGCAGTGGTGCAGACTGTGGGTTTAACCATGACTGACCCAATCTAGGTCATGCAGTCTAGATGCAGCAAAGGCTATTCTTGCTGTGGCATTAAAACTAACTGGAAAACCTCGAGGGGGAGGATAAGCTCACTGACCCACCCAACACTGTCTAACATAATGTCCAGAGTAGAGAATACTCTTCCACAACAATACTTACGAACCATAACATCACCCTACACTGCCCTTAACTGAGGAGTAGAGATTTTGCTCTATTCACTAAGCTCCCCCTTCTATTAAAGACACCAGTCATGGAAACATAGAAACATGTAATTTTCGGGCAGACAAGGACCATTTGGCTCACTCAGAATGTCCAGATGCTTATTACCTAGTCTGTCTCTGCAGACCGCAATTGGTCTCCGGTGACCGTCCCTCCTCTCTGCCTATTTGCTAATATATTCCTATGTCTAGCCATGCATACTTGAAGTCCCCCACTGTTTTTGCCTCCGCCACTTCCACTGGCAGTGTGTTCCAGGCATCCACCACTCTTTCAGTGAAGTAGTATTTCCTCACATCCCTCTTAAACTTCCCCAACCCCTGCTTCATCACATATCCTCTGGTTCTGGTGCTCTTTCTCATTTGAAAGAGACTCCCCTCCTGCACCCTGCTTACCATTGTGAGGTAATTGTAGGTCTCTATCTTGTCCCTCTTGCTCTCCTCTCCTCTCTTTCAGGGCGTACATTTTGAGATCTCTTAGTCTGTCTTCATAGGGATTTTGATGCAGCCCCTGCACCATTTTAATTGCCCTCCTCTGGACTACCTCAACTATGTCTATGTCCTTTGTGAGGTGTGTCCTCCAGAATGGGACACAATACTCCAGGTAGGGTCTCACAGTCAAGCAAACCCGTGGCAACACCACCTTCATCCTCCTGCTGGAGATAACCTATCCCTATGCATTCCAGCATCCTACTGGCTCTGCCTGCTGCTTTTCCACACTGCCCTGTCACTTTGAAGTCATTAGATATGATAACCACAAAGTTCCTTTCCTGCTTATTGACTGTCAGTACCTCCTTCCCCTTCTATACTAAGCTCTTGGGTTCCTATGCCCTAGGTGGATGATTTTTGCACTTTTTCTCACTGAACCCCAACTGCCATGCTCTTGACCAGTCCTCACATTTTCAAAGGTTCCTTCACATTCTCTCTACCCCCTCCTGAGTGTCCACCCTATTACACATTTGGTTTCATCTGCAGAAAGGCATGTCCTCCCTTTCAGTTCTTCCACAATGTCACTTATGAAGACATTGAAGAAGACCAGTCCCAATACTGAGCTCAGTGGCACTGTGCTGGTCACTCTACCCTCATTAGAGTGAGTGCCATTTACCACCACTCTCTGTCACTTGTCCATTAACCAGTTCCTCATCCAGTTCATCACTTTGGGTCCCACCCCAAGGCTGCTCAATTTCTGTATCAGTCTCCTGTGTAGCACAGTGTTGAAGGCCTTGATAAAGGCCCGATAGGCCAAGTCCACTGCCCTTCCCTGATCTATTTCCTTGGTCACCCAAATAAAGAAATCAATCAGATTTGTCTGACATGACCTCATCCTCCCTTCCCTCATGAATCCATGCTGCCTTTGGTCTTGTAGCTCACTGGATTCAAGATACTGTACTCTACCAACCTTTCCTTTGACAGGGTTTCTATTAATTTCCCCACTACTGATGTGAGACTGACTGGCCTATAGTTGTTAGCCTCCTCACTGCTGCTGCTGCTGCTCTTATACAGAGGGACAATGTCTGCTCTTCTCCAGTCCTCCTGAACCATGCTATTTCCAGTGAGCTGTTGAATAAGACCATCAGTTGGGCAGCTAGCACCTCCCTGAGTTGCAGTATAGCGCAGTGGGTTAAGGCTCTGTGCTGCAGATCTGGAGACCTGGGTTTGAATCCCACAGCCATCTTGGTGCATACTGTGTGATCCTGAGCAAGTCACTTAACTTCCTTGTGCTCGCAGATCGCATCTGGAAACAAGCTTTGGCTTAGTGTACTACTCCTGGTTAAACAATGTTCCCTTACTCTTGGGTGTATATCTTATCCAGTCCCATAGCCTTGTTCACTTTCAGAGTTGCAAGTTCCTTTAGGACTCTTTTCTCTGAAGAATGACTTGTGTCCACCTTCTCCACTTTGTCCCTACTGCTCTCATGGTCTGTCCCCTCCTCCACTATGAAAACTGAGCAGAGTACTTGTTTATGATGTCTGCTCTTTCTTGATCCTCTGCTGTGCACTTTCTCTCTACCACTTCTGAAGTCTCCCCGCTACCCTCCTTTTCCTCACTATCCCTTTCTTTGCTTTCATCTTCTCATATACCCTCAAGAAGATTGCTATCCCCTTTAGCTATCCTTTCCTTTGCACATTTGCTGTTCTCACTGCCTTTCCTGTTTCCCTCTGTTTTATTTGGTATACCTTCCTGTCTTCCTACCTCTGTGTTTCCTTCAAAACCAGTAGCTGCATTTCTTTGCCTCCTGACTGCTGACCCATTTAGATATCCAGGGCTCCTTGTGCCATTTAGGTGACTAACTAGATGCAGCCACTGACCCTGGGCCTAATCATTAAGCTTCTAATTAGCTACCAGCCAAACTGCTATCCATACTCTCACTAGGCAGCCCCCCCACTGCTGAGAATGATCTTGCTCTCTTCCTGTCTTTTGTCAAGTATTTGTAAAACTAAGCCAGTCATAATTCTTTTTGGTGATTGCATATATTACCCGTGACATGATGCACTATATTAGGGTGATATAAGTAATTTAGAGAATTGCTGCACATATTTTGTATTTGTTTTGTATAACCATTGCCCCAGTGCTTTAGATTGAGGTTCTTTTGTTTTCAGTGGCATGAAATTTGCTATGTCTATATTGCATATGAAGATGTTATGAAGCAGCCTACACAGAAAGAAATTACCATCTTAAAATTCTACCTGGTTTTGCACCTCAGCAGGGTGATTTTTTACTTTGGCAGTCATACCACACAGAGAAAGGGTACAGCTGCAGTAGACTGATTTACAATAGCAGTCACCCAACTCTGCAAGACACATGCTTCTCTGCAAAAGGTTATGCTATTACATTTGTAATGCAGACCCTTTTGTAGGTTTCACAATAGGCAGCTTTTTTTTACAGAATAAAGTCCTGTCATGTGACCCTGTTAGGTTAAGTACTACCTTGGATTTAGTCCAAACAGAATGACTTTATTAAGTGAAATCTCATAAGCCTTTTAAGGGAGGCATATCATTCTTCCTGTTACTCTTCTCTCTTTGCCTCTGTAGGAGACATCTGGAGGTTTTATTAACATATTTACACATAGTTCTGGTTATTATCAGAAGGTTTACCTGTGACTAAACAGGTCAAACACTACATAGAGTATCTTGGGACAGTGTTTGTTTACAGTGTATTTATTCAGAATAGCCAGCTAAGTGGCAACATATTGTTTTAACTGAGCTCCTGCATCTAACCATTTACACAGCTGGGTGGACTACAGCACTGAGAGGGTTAAGTGACTTGTTCAAGGCCACAGTGAGAATTTTACCAAAAACAACAACCAAACCAACTTTTTTCTAGAACGCTATTCAAAAATAGACCATGGTGTTTACACAATATATAATGGGAGAACAACAACGTCACTCCTCATTGAGTTTAAAGGTCACAACATCCTGGGCTTTGCCAGGATTCTTTTCGTTGCAGTCGGAGCGCTGCTCTACTCCGCCACCCTCTGACACTGTCTGTGTGGTTTTCCGTTGTCTCTGCAGCTGCCTCCGGCTGCCTCTTTGTCATCCCCACCTTCTTGGCTCCTTTACTCCTTCCTGTCAGTGCTTTGGAGCACCCCTTCCTGTTCACAGGACTCCCTCCGCCTTGCTTTTTGCGCCCTTCCCCTGCTGCTTGGCGCTTGTATTCTCCGATTGCCTCAGCTCCATCATTGCACCTACTCTCCTACAGTGCGTCATTGCACTCCTCGCTACACCTTCAGTCCGTCTCCTCTTCGTATCCCCTCATTTGCAGCTGCCCTCTGCCACCTGTTTCTCTTGAACTCCCTCACTCCAGCTTCCACATGTCGCTTAGCACTCCTTCCTCCTACCTTTCTTCCAGCCGCCGTCTCTACTCCTTGCCTGCTCTTCCTGGGTGTGACTTCATCCGCCATGCTCGACTCCTTTGGTGGCATTCTTAGTGCTGGCAGACCCTTCATTTGCCCGGGGCTTGTCATCGGGCAGCCTCTGGATCCCCGCTTGTATCCCACCTTATTGGTGGCTGGCCCATTCCTCCGCTTCTCCCGCCCTTGCCGCTGAATTGGTTTAAGTCACGTGAATGTGCGGAAGTGGCAGTGGATTCGGACTCGCTAGCTGAATTTGCTGCTCAGTGCTTTTGCCTCTGACTCTGTAATTGGGAGGATTGTGTTAGTATCTGCATGCGCCTTGCTTCCCCGTGAAGTTATGTCTTTGCCTGTGGAGTGGTCATGGTTTGAGCAGCGAGTGGCTGGGCAATTGCTGCAGCAGTGACAAGGACGCTCTTGGGAAACAGCAGCGCCAGTGATGCTGCTTCATCACTGCCTTTGGCAGGATCCATGTCTGTGACTTTCTGAATGGACTCAATGCTGCGATGTTCTGGCTTCCATTGCTGTGCAGGTTATTTTCCCTTTTACATATGAACAATGCTTCCTCCTCTGCTAGCAATAACAGCAGATCTAATTTTCTTGCTGCAGTGCTTGATGTAGGCAGTCCTCTGCAGAGACTAAGTCTATTGCTGAGTCCCTAGTCATGTCAGTTGTGGTATCCCTTTTCTACCTATGCAGTCTGCAGAACAAATGCATTGTCTTGCACATCAGTGGCCCCTAATGGAGTTGTTATAGGTCGGGGGCATGCTTCCATATACCCTGAGTTGCTGCTGCTCCATCATCCTCCGGTTCCAATATCTTGGCTGCATGGCCAGTGCTGCACCCAACTGCATTAGCAGGGGAATTTCCTAGGTGTCCTGGCTGACATTCCCCTTCTTAAGAAACCGGTTCCTGCATTTGTCCAATGTTGTGTGGGTTTGATTTGCAATTTGGCTGCCACTTCCTATTCAGTCACTTCACTACCAGTCTAGCATTGCAAAAAAAAAAAATTCTTCTCCATGCCTGCCGCTACTTTTGTTAGGCTGGTCGGCATTTGGAGCAGGATATCTGCCCCTGCCTCCCTGTCTACTGGGTCATTTCCACCGTTCCTCTGTCTCTGCACTTGACTTTTGGGTTTTTCTCCCTATCATGCCGTCTGCCTCAGCTGGCTTCGTCTGACCTGGCATCGATATTTCTTTTGGGCATAACTATCATTTCTCTTACACTCACCTCATCGATCGGAGGCCCTCACGCCGCATGTATCAGGTTCCTGATTCCATCCATCATCAGCCGTCAAGGATTCACTCCAGTCATGGCTCCTATCTCATCCATGATACCTAGCCTTGACCTGCTCATCTAATTCAATCCCTCTGTCAGTATGCCTTGGCGTGTTTCACTGCCAAGTCTGCGCTATTCACTTGCTCCATCTGGCCTGCTGTCGATAATTATTTGGGCATACCTATCATGGATCATACACCACCTAATCTGACTTGCTCCCATGCAGTTCTCATCCCATAACACCTGGGTCCTATGCTACCATATTGACCTTCCTACCATCCTTCATCCTTTCATACCTTGCTTTCCAGTACCTGCCTTCATGGCATCAATCTCTCATAGCACCTCATCCGTTCCTGTTACCTTCCTCAGCCTAGCGCTTATTTTCATCCTGATCATTGTGGATTCTTTCCACTCATGGCTTCCCTCCTCATTGTACATCATCTGATTTGACTCCCCTTGATCGCCGTCCTGAGCTTACCTTCTTGTTCACATATCCTCTGGTTCCTGACTCGCCTTCTTGGCCTTGGAGTCTGCCTCCTTTTGAGGAGCATCATTGTTTGTATCACTCCATAGAGCATAATACCTTCTTTCAAGTTCTTTTCAAGTTCATTCCTGTCTCCTCTTCTTCCAGTTCCATAGTAGCTCTTCAGGATTCACTCCATTCGTGGCCTGCTATCAATATTTCTTTTTGGGCATACCTACCACAACTTATATGCCACCTGTCAACCGCAGCCATCCTGCCGCATGTATCGAGTTCATAACTCCAGTCATATCGAGTTCATAAATCCAGTCATCATTCACTCAGCATTACCTCATGGTTTATCTATTTACATCACTTACTCAAACATTCCTATCATTAAATTACATACTACCTCATTGACTACAACCTCAGGGTCTAATCATTCAGGGTCAAATCGATTACATTGCATAATCAAGCATGCTTCTTCAACCTCAATGTCTGCTCACTCGCATCACTCAATGAAGTGCATCGCTCAATTAAGCAGTCTGCATTATCATCTGTCTCCTCATCAGCATGTCTGGAATCTCCTCGTGAGCACATCTGGATACCCCTTGCTCCTCTTACTCATACATCCTCTGACTTATACATGGATTTACTTCCTCCCATCCTTGCACCTCTGATCTACTATCTCTCATTGACCACTCGAGCATACCTTCCTTTGGTCCCTGCTACCTCATGTCCTTATTTAATCTGTGCTGCTTTGCATTTTTCCCTATCCCATTGTCATTCTCTCTACTTATACCCCTCATCTAGGAACTATTCTCTTTACCTACATATGTCCTCAAATCAAACGTCATCAGCCTGGAGGGAAGGCGACCAAGGCCTTGGATCCCTAGAGGTTTCCTCCTCAAAGGGGGTTTTTCTTCTCCTCCATGCCAATGGTCATAATATTAGTTAGAGTTAATGCTTTCTTCTCGTTAGTTAGTTAGGTTCCGCTGTTGGATGGAGGCGAATGGTGGCCCGGCTTTCCCTCTTTTCTTAGGAAGTTAACCCTTCTCATCACAGAATTCATTCGTCATCCTCGCCCCTTCGAAGCTTGACATCTTTGGGTATTCTTTTTGGGCTTCTTCCTAACCTACCTTTAGCTGACACATTCATTCCCAGCACCTGTAGGGGGGAACTCTCCTCTAGGGTTCCTTGCATCATACTCCTACAGGGTGGTATATCCCACGGATAGAGAGGCGGAAAGCCACAAAGCAAATCAAGTTACACAAGCATCATCTCATATTATCTCATTCAGTTGCATAAGCACATTGAATGGGAGGGCTTTACACCCGAGGTTTGATGGGCAAAACAACAACATCACTCTTCCCATTGAGTTTAAAAGGTCACAACATCCTATGCTTTGCCAGGATTCTTTTTTGTTGCCTACCATCCACCCCACCTCCTCCAGCGGCTCATCTCTCGTCCCTGTGGGCTTCTTTCTAACCTACTTTTAGCCGACGCATTCTTTCCCGGCACCTGTAAGGGGGGAACCCTCCTCTAGGGTTCTTTACATCGGACCCCTACAGGGTGGTATATCCCATGGACAGAGAGGTGGAAAGCCGCAAAGCAAATCAAGGTACACAAGCGTCATCTCATATTAACTCATTCAGTTGCATAAGTGTATCGAATCAATTTAAAAACAAACCTAATCTCTAAAAACACAGCAGGAATTTAAATGTCAGTGTAAGCCAATTCAAATAAATACATTTTCAAGGCTGACTTGAAGGCCTTAATGGACGGGCATTTCCTTAACTAATGAGGCAGAGAATTCCACAGGGTCTGAGCAGCAAAAACAAATGACCTAGCTACCAATGTTGTCAAGTGGACCCTGGGAATCTCTAGCAATCCCTCATCAGTGGAGCAGAGAGGGTGAAGGGGTGATATGGACAAAGGAGCTTTAGCAGGTATCGTGATCCCTGTGGTCAGTAATCTGACCTTGAAGGTGATCCTCCACTGCACCAGCAGCCAGTGCAGAGTGCATAGCACAGGTGTGATATAGTCAGATCTATGGAAACCTGTCAACAATTTGGCAGCTACATTCTGCAGCAGCTGCAGGTGGTGGAGGTTCACTCCTGGTAGCCCTAGGTATAGGCAGGACCCCAAGTTTTCCGCGATTCCACGGCCACAGCAAACCACAGAATTAACCACAGAATTCGCGCCCACCCACGGAATTCGCGTCCGCCCATGGAACAAATATCCTTTCCTGACGGGGTGCCCAATCCCCCATCAGCTTCACTGCCTCCCACAAACAACGTCCATATGCTCACTTCAGAGCTCCACCCCAGTGTGTAAGGTGTTTCATTTGCCTCTGACGGGCTGCCCAATCCTTATTGGATTCACTGCCCCCAAAATGTCTGTATGCCACAATAGGAGCCCACTCCAGCATGACAAAAGTGTCATTTGCCAACAGGGGTGCCCCAATCCCTGGTAAACTCACTGGCCCCAAAATTTCCATATTGCCATGCTGGGAGCCCACCCCAGCATGGCTAAAGTGTCATTTGCCAATGGGGTGCCCAATCCCCCGTCAGAGTTGCTGTTCCCCACAAACTGCCTGGTGCCACACTGGAAGCCCACCCCAGTGTGGCAAAAGTCCCCCATTGTCTTAAAAAAAGATCTGAAAAAAATAACCCATCCCTCGTTGATTCTCTTGCCCTCTCCCCCACCCATGTCCACCGTCTGCGTACCCCACCTCCCCACACCCCCACCTCACCCCCCTCACCCCATAATTACCTCCAGAGCCCAGTGCGACAATCTTCAGTGGACCAGGAACACATCTGCACTCTTCAAAGCTGACCACGAACTGAAGAAATGCCGGTAAACTGTATAATGGCATAAATGTTTTTTTCAACTTTGGTGCATATCTCAGCCATTTTTGGGAAATTTTTCACCAAATTTTCAACATGAGGTTTTTGGGGCCCTACCTCATGAACTCAGTCACTGTCATTTTGTTATTTAGTCCTGTAAGGTGATTTTGTGGTCACTGCACGGAACCACCTTTTGGGACTGATAAACGAAACGACAGTGTCACAGTTCATGAGGTAGGCTCCAAAAACTCTATGTTGAAAACTTGGTGAAAAAATTCCCCCAAATTACTGTTTTATAGCGTGCGTTGCACAGTTCCTACGCATGCTCATAACTTTGAGCATTTTTAATATTTTCACTCCAGATTTTCAGCATTGCCATTTTACCATACCTCCTTATGAACAGTACAACTGTCGTTTTTTACATCTCACCCAAAATGTGTTTTTGCACATGTAGTGCACAATGGCGCGGTCGGTGTGCAAAATCAATGTTCGGGACTGATTAAGAAAATCACAGTGACACTGTTCAGGAGCAGAAGTCTTAAACTGGCTATGTTGAAAATTTAGTGAAGAAATTCCTCCAAATAACTGTTTTACGAGCGTGCATTGCGCAGTTCCTATGCAAGCTCGTAACTTCAAGCATTTTTTATATTTTCACTCCATATTTTCAACATTGCCATTTTACCACTCCTCCTTATGAACAGTACAACTGTAATTTTTCGCATCTCACCCAAAATGTGTTTTTGCACATGTAGTGCACAATGGAGCCATTGGTGTGCGAAATCAATGTTTGGGATGGATTAAGAAAATCACAGTGACACTGTTCATGAGCAGAGGTCTTAAACTGGCTATGTTGAAAATTTGGTGACAAAAGTCCTTAAAATGACTGCATTATGAGCATGCATTGTGTCGGATATGGCAAAAAAACAACAAAAAAAGGGTAAAATTAAGGGTAAAAATGTGCCGCAGAATTGCAGCAGAAATTGATGTCGAGCACCGCAGAAGTTCTGCGGCCAATGAGAACCCTGCCTCAGAACTTTGCTCCAATGTGCCACAGAAAAATCGGGGCCCTGGGTATAGGGCATTGCAGTAATCAAGGCGTGAGGTCACCAAGGCGTGGAACAACTTTGGAAGATCAACGGGTGGTACCAGGTGCTTTATCTGGGCAACATTCCTCAGATGATAAAAAGAGGACTTAACAACAGCCGATATCTGGGTCTTAAGTGTCAGTCTGCTATCAATTATGACACCCAAACTTCGCACACGGTCAGAGGTCATCAGCTGGTTGCCCCTCCAGCCAAAGCTTGGATGGCTGCCCTGCCGATACTCCCTCCACTTGTCGATCTGGGTCCACAACCAACACCTCAGTCTTATTCAAATTCAGCCTAAGCTAACTGGCACTCATCCAATCCTGAATCTCAGTGAGACAGTTGTTAAATACTGTAACAGCATCACATTGCCTGGGCACAAAGAACAGGTACAGTTAAGTATCATCTGCATAACAGTGAAAACTCAACCTGTGCCACCTAACAATATCTCCCAATGGCAGCATATACACTGCAAACAGCATGGAGGAAAGCATAGAGCCCTGTGGCACCCCACATGGCAGGGAGAGAGGAGCCAAGGAAACACCCCAGACTCCACTCTCTGTGTCCTGCCAGTGAGGAATGATTGAAACCATCTGAGGACTGTGCCACTCAGGGCACAGAAAAGTCGCAGACGCTTTAGCAACATCCCATGGTCCACAGTGTCAATCGCTGCAGAGAGATCAAGGAGTACCAAGATGGAATGGCTCCTCTAATCTTTCACTGTCAGGAGATCATTTAGTACTCGGACCAATGCCGTCTCAGTACTACGTCTCTTTCTGAAACTGGATTGGAGAGGATCATAGATGTTGTGGGTGATCAGATGGCCCTCAAGTTGAAACGTGACTGCCTTCTCAATAACCTTTCCTACAAAAGGAAGGTTAGAAACAGGTCTGTAGTTTGAGAGACAATTAGGGTCCAGAGAAGATTTCTTCAGGAGGGGGTGAACCACTGCCTCCTTCAGGTTGTTCAGAAACACCCCAGTCTCTAAAGAAGTCCTAACTATCTCAGCAAGTACTGGTTCTGCTACCTCCACACACCACACTAGGAGGCATGTCAGACCTGGATCCAAACTATAGTAAGTCAGTCACAAGCCCTGGACCATCTTCACGACATCTTTGATCACCAACTGAGCAAAGTCCAACCAGACAAACCGAGTGCTAGTGATGCCACACCGATCTCCACTCTGCCCATCTGAGTGAGCTGCCCAGCTCTCTGACCTGATGGTTACAATCTTATCTATGAAAAATTCAGCAAACTCCTGACACTTCTCCTGTAAAAAGGCTTTCCAATTCTGGAGACAGGCTGGATTGCACAGCCTGTCCACAATCCGGAAGAGCTGGGCTGGTCAATTTAGCACAGCTGCAATCTCCCTAGACAGGAATTCTGCCTTCTTACAGGAGGCCGCAGATTGATATACCTCATAATGAGATACCAATCTAAGTTTGTCCTCATTCAGGCTCGATTTCTGCCAGTAACTCTCCAACCTTCTACCCACTCTCCTCAGCTCCCTCAAGGACTCATCAGACCACAGGGATCGAGGGTGAAGTGTGAGTGGGTGAACCCAGACTGGTGCAATAGCATCCAGAGCTTCCTCCACTGCCTTATTATGGCTCATAGCATATTTTCTGGATCCCTGCTAATGCTTGCACTACCCAATAGGTCCAGAACCACCATCAGACCATCTGGGGTCACTCCCCATAAAGGGCGGTACCGGACCATCTCCGTAGAGGCAGGTCTATTTGGGGAAGGGCAGTGAAGCTGAACCTAATAGTGTGGTGATCAGACCATCAGATGGGATCCACCACCATGTCTGAGATCTCCATCCCCATCAGGAACAACAGAGCCAATGAATTACCCTATATGTGGGTCGCAGAGGTAATCACCTGTGTGAGCCCCAATTAAATCATCAGTTGGAAGAAGTCTTGTCCAAACTGCGTGAGTTCATCCTTGACCCAGGCATTGAAGTCCCCCAGTACCAACCACCTGGGAGCCTCCAATACCATCTCGGTGATGAAGTCCATGACCTACTGCAGGAACTCCTCGTTCTTGGGTGGACGGTAAATGAGAAGTATCCTACAACTCACACCTGTGCCCATGATACATTCAAAGGATCTAGTGACCCCAAATGGCACATCTACCAGGCCCAGCTCCATCTTGAAACAGATAGTTACCACCCCGCCCCTACGATCCAACCTCAGATGATGTATCACCGAGTACCCAGATGGAACAGCTGACTCCAAAATGGGGCCAACATTTTCATCCAGCCAGGTCTCGGTGATGCAAGCCAGGTCGGACGACCCCACAAGATCAGCAATTACTGCTGTCTTGTTTTGAATCGACCTGGCATTACATTGGTGGTTCAGTGGAAGAATTCTTACAGCTGACCTTGTGGCGCAACGGTAGCGCGTCTGACTCCAGATCAGAAGGCTATGTGTTTGAATCACGTCAGGGTCAGAGTTTCCTTTTTTTGAAGTGTCAGTGGCTCAGCAGGTAGCACACTCACCTCTGAGGCCGGGAGATCAGAGGGCTGTGGGTTCAGTTCCCACATCTGGCACTTGGGTTAATATCCCAGTACTGACACTGTAGTGCAGCATGAGAGGGGTGCTGCACTTCTGAGGTGCCGTCTTTCGGATGAGACGTTAAACCAAGGTCCCATCTGCCTGGATTGGTGGTAGTTCAGGTGGATGTTAAAGATCCCATGGCACTTATCGAAAGAGTAGGGAATTTCCGTCTCCTAGGCCAAATTTCCCTTATTCACTAAAAATACCACCAACAGCTTAATCTGGTTCAAGGTCAGTTGGCATTCATCTGTATCACCCTCCCCTGGTTCATGCCTAAAAATAGGCAGGATTTGTCTAGTGCACTTACCCGGTCAACAAAAGCTAAATAAAATAAAAATAAAATAAACATAACACCGTCCGGGTTGGATGAGTAGTCGAAGTTGACTGAGCTACCTGCCCATTAAAGGTGGAGTCCTTGGGTATGGGCACCAAGCAGGGCGAACACCTTTCCTAGGCCCATTTCACCCCAGGGCATCTCCTTGACCCCACAACCCCAATTCATACCCCTGCTCCACTCCCCCACCTGAACCCCACCCCCACCCCTCTGATACCTCCTCACAATCCTCAAGGCGCAACAGTGCCTATAAACCTCAGCTGGTAGGAGGGGACAATCGAAGGGGCAAAGGTTCTGGAGCTCAGTGGGAGAGTAATACCCACCTGTTGAAGCCCTTTTCCAACATATCCTGCATAAAATTCAACACTCAGCAGAAACTAAAACAATCACTCGACTCACTCAATTAAACAATCACATCCACCCTAAGTGCTTAAATAAATATCCCTAAATACCCAACCAGCACCACAATCCCCCACCCTCTACTAAAATTAATACAGCTTAGCTACCCACTTCACAAAAACATTTAAAACATAAAAAATAAAATAACTAACTCACTAAAAGAAAAGAAAATAAGAAACCAAATAAACAAAAAAAAAGAACAGCAATAGAGAGACTGTTCTGTCCTAAATTAATGTCCAGCAGTATAATGTCAAATGTAAAATAATTATTTTTATCATACTTTGATTTCTGCACCTCTGCAGCGCTCCGGCAGGAGCATCCAGCTGCTGGCCCCCACCGACCCAGAGGACAGCAGGCTCACTCAATAAGCGAGGGTCCAAGCATGGCCATCACCGGACTCCCCGACGTGATTCCACAACAGGCCTCCAGGTCAGCGGGTGCACAGCCATCAAGCTGCTCGGTTGTGCCCAGCCCTTTTTCCACCTTGGTTTTTGTCCCCTGGAGCTGGCAGTGCAATGACATGCTGCGCTTATGCAAGCGTCTTGCCGAACTCCTCTCTTTGCTGGCGCCGTGCCTTGTGCTTCTCCCGGTCTTCACCAGTGGCCACCCAAGCGCGATGCAACCGCAAGAACCCACCCCAGAGGAAGGAGAGCAGTTCTGGGACACTCAATCCAACCTCTCTCCTGCCAGCCCCTGGTGGCCTGAGTCCATTCCCGAACCCAGGTCACCTGTGTGGTGCGAGGTGTGGTGTCCAGCGCCTCAACCCTCAGCGCCACTGGGCCCAATGTAAAATAATTTACATTGATAATTAATAAAAATTAATTTAATTAAATAATGTCCATAGAGCCACATTTATTGATCCAGAAAAAAATTTAAATTGGTAGGTAGGCTCTCACCTCCCCCTAACCTCCAATATTTGTCCAGAAATGCAGAAATCTCACTACCGCATACACAGAATTCTTTTAGATATTAAATACAGAAAAATAGGCCCTCTCACTGCCAATCCAAATTAGATAACTGGATAGTTTATGCTAGTCACCAAAAACGTCCTGGAATCCAAACAGCCAGTGAGTCTTCATTCAGTAAAACTTCCACTCAGGAGCCGAAATTCAACAGAAGGTCATTTAATGACTCAAATTTGCCAGGCCCCGACCAGATCCCAAATACTTCTCCAGGGCACAGCCAATCTCCCTACTTCAGCTGCTGGGACAGCCTGACCCTCGTCCGGTACTCCCCCACAGCTCCAGGTGCTCAGGTGATGTTCACCCTCCAGTTTGCACCCCCCTGAGCCCCCAAGAAAAAAGACTGCCCTCCATAACCCACCTCTGGGCCAGCCGGTCTGGCTAACCGCTCCTTTACTCATAGTCGTCGCTCCGAGTCCCTTCACCTGATGATTCACCGCAACCTGACAATCTCAGTCCTTCAGTCACTGAAATTTTATGCTGGAGGGCTTTATACTGGTGATCTCCTTGTTTCCTAGTTGGTGTTCTAGCCCTCTTAATCACACCCTACCTACTATACTATACTAGGGATGTACACCAAATCCGAATCAATGGCCAAATACAACAAATACAATAAATATCTGGCTGAATTCTGAATACTTGCCGTATTCAATGTACAAGGCTAACTCACTCAGCCAACGTCATTCAGCAGACACTCTGGAGGCTCTTTTTTGGTAGCTGTTTTGACCAAACAGTTGAGGTCAAGTGGAGTTGGAGGTGCCCAGTGAAGTGATGGGTCAGAGAAGAGCCATGACTTGTCCATCTACTTTGAACTCTCACTTCCTCACGGTATCCTGTGATAAAGGCATCCGTTATTGAGTGTTCACAAAAAGGGTGGCTTAATAGTGGCATCTGTTCAAAGGGCTACTGGATGGGGGGAGCAATATGAATATAGTGACATCCTGTCGCTATATGTACATGCGCACGGGAGGGCAGAGCGAGCACGCCATGCAATGGGTGGAAGGGGAGGAAGGGTTTGTGTGGTGTAGAGCAATGGTGGGCTGCCGAGCTGGTCATGTGGTGTGGTGGGTTCATGGCAGGCTAGGGTTGGGAGGGTGCTGGGTTTGATTCTCAGCACATCGGTATTTTTGTGCTGGTCAGGTATTTCACTTTTTTTGTTTTCACCCTCTCGACATGCACCCCCCTGGAGTTGAGAATCCTTTAGTAGAAGAGTGCAGGGGGGCACAGCCCCCCACATAAACACAAAAAAAACTAAGTTTTCAGCACTGTTTTTGTCTGTCCCGCGAGTGTACATTGCCAAAATTGATTTTTGCTGATGTACACTTGCCCTAATGGTGAATGCCTTTCTGCGATAGCCATTATCACATAGAACCCTCACTTACTCACTCTCCCTCCCTCCCCTTCCCTATAAAGCCTTATATGGTTGTTATGCACTACTTAAGCATTGTTGGTTATTGCTGTTTTATCAAACAGTATCTAAATTTGTAAGCTGACATTTTGGCTACTTGAGGGAATACACTTATTGATTTTGTATGGTTAGCTGCTTCACTACCCTGCAGTAGCAGGATGTTTGGGGAATCCTCCTAAGTGTTGTCAATAAATGGTTATCAACTATAGTCCAGTGTCATCCTTCTACAGTATTTTTTTTTGTAGATTCTATTTATTCTCTCACGGATGGCTAGGAAGTACTTATCCCATCTCGGCCAGTTATGTGGATGCTCAATGATCCTTTCTTCAGCCAGCCTCTGCCATGGCTGTGGAATGGAGAGGACTATGGCTTACCCCCCCCATGGAGGGTTCCCCGGTGGAGAATGGACTGAGGGAAGAAACCACATCACCCTTGAGCCCCTGCCCCATTTTACACCGGCTTTGTTTGGACCTGAAGGACGGTCGTGGTCTAATAAAGCGCCATACTGCTCGCCATGAGAGAGTTTGCTATACTTACTGGTCCCCTAGGTGTGGATGTGCAATGATGTCCAGAGTGTAGTGAATATGCTCCTGTACACCTGCAGGACATCCACCACCACCCAACCGCAATGCCAGGTGCCCCCTGAGTACTGCTCCCCCAGTCTCCACTGGGGTCACTAGTACACAGTGGGCATGTACCCCAACCCTCCCCAGGAGATGAAAGCAGTCCTCCAGATGCTCAATCCTCCCCTCCCCTGTTGACCCCAGTTCATTCCCGAACCTGGGTCACCGGTGTGGCGTGAGGTGTGGCATTCAGTGCCTCAACCGTCAGCACCACTGGGCTGGTTCCTTCTACAATATTACATATTTGGTGACAAGGGTAAAGTGGTAAAGTAGACTTGTTAAATAACCATCTTAGAGCAGAAATGGCTTTCTTTTGTGGTGTGCTGGTTGTGGGCCTGCAGCAGAGAGTTTCTTCAGCTGCTTGTTTTGGAACATCCACTTCTAACTGAGATGTAGGAGAATATAATTGTAAACTATGGCTGGTTATTGGAAGGCTGAAAAATACAAGGATGGTGAGAGCTGGACCAAGTATACAGAAAGGGTGAGACATTATTTCATTGCAATTGACACGATGAAAGCAAGAAAAAGGCACATTTTTTTTACTGTCTGTAGGAGCAAAACAAAACATATTCACTCATCAAATCATTAGTGTCACAGCCAGCCAGGGAGGCAGATCTTACAAAGGGATTGCAGATTTAGTGGAGGTCCACTACAACCCAAAGCCGAATAAAAGATTATAGCATGGTGTCACTTCTATAAGCATGATCAGCACTCAGGAGAGTGTAATGATCTATGTGGCTGCACTATGCCACCTCACAGAGTATTGTGAATATGGTAATATTTTGGATAACATGCTATGGGATTGTTTGGTATGTGGTATTGCAGATGACAAGATACAGCATTGTTTGCAGAAGAAGCAGATGTGAATTAACATGGAAACACAGAAGCATAGAATTTGATGGCAGATAAGGACCACCCAGTCTGCCCATTTTTTTTCCAGATCCATGACGCCAGTTTTCGACAACAAAATTGTTGACTGATGCTACAACGATGGCTTTACGTCGATCAAAATTGCAGTCAGCATAAAGCCGTCCACTAATAAGTTTGTGTTTGGGGGGGGGGGCTTTGCCCCCTGAACACCCCATGCAGGGGGCTCTGCCCTCCGCACCCCGGAGTCAGAGTTGATTCAGAGAGGGGGTGTAAACTCCACAGAAAATAAAGCTGGGCTCCTACAGTAACATTGGAGTGGCAGCAGTGAATTGTCGCTGTAACATTGTTCGCTGTTGAAAATTTGAACCAGCGTCAGCATACTTTTTTTCCCCTGCCTATAGTGTCACTGCAGACCCTGCCTGATCTCCAGCCCCCCCCCTTAATTTCCACTAAGATTCCCTTATGCTTGCCCCATGCATTCTTTAATCTCACCACTGTTTTAGCTCCCATCACCTCTGCTGGAAAAGTGTTCCAGGCATCAGCCACTTCCACCAGCTTCATTGCATGTTTCTTTAGTCTTGTTCTTTTTTTCTGAAAAATATTCCCCTCCTGTACTTTATTTAGTCCGGTAAGGTATTTATTGGCCTCTTTCATAATCCACCCTTCCTCCTCTCTTCCAGGTGTACATATTGAGGTCCTTTAGTCTCTCCTCATAGGGATTCTGATGCAGACCCTTCACCCTTTTAGATGCCCTCGTTTGGACTGCCTCCTTTCTTACTTCGTTCTTCCAGAGATGTGGTTTCCAGAACTGGACACAATACTCCAGATGGGGTCTCACCAGCAAGCTATACAGCGGCAACAACACATCCCTCCATCTGCTGGTGATACCCCTTTCTATGCATCCATTGTCCCACTGGCCCTACCAACTGCAGTGTCACACTGCCTGGTTACCTTTAGGATATCATATATGATTACCCAGGTCCCTTTCCTATTTGATGACCGTCAATACCTCTTCTCCCATTTTGGACTCCATCACCTATCTCTTAAGCAATTTCTTACCCAGTTTACCACCTTAGGACCCAACTCAAAATTGCCTGGTTTCTTTATGAGTCTCCAGTGTGGAACAGTGTTGAAAGTCTTATGGAAATCTAGTTAGACCATGTCCACCAGCCCACCCTCATCTATTTTCCTGGTCACCTAGACAAATAAATCTATCTATCACATTTGTTTGACGTGACCTCCCCCATAAATCCATGCTGTTTTGGGTCTTTTAACCTGCTGGATTCAAGATACTCCATGATGTTTTCCTTCAGTAGTGTCTCCATTAACTTCCCTATTACCAATGTCAGGCTGGCTGGCCTACAGTTGGCAGCCTCTTCTCTGCGACCACTTTTGTGAAGCAGGACTACATCTTCCCTTCTCCATTCTTCCTGAACCACTCCAGTTTCCAGTGAGCTGTTAAAAACGACTGTCAGAGGTGCAGTCAGTACCTTGCTGTACTTGTTCAGGATATCTGCCTTTCACTTATCCTTCTCTGCACAGTTCTCCATTACCTACTAACCTAAAAAAACCTTACAATCCTTCCCCTGGTCTTCCTGTTTTCACTTATGTACCTAAAAAATGTCTTGGTGCCTTTCGTCACCCTCTGGAATATTCTTTCCTCAGTTTGTGCCTCCACACTCCTTACTGCTTTCCCTATCTTCCTCTGTTTCTCATGGTACACCTTCCTTTCCACTTCCCCCTGCATTTCTTTATGCCACCTGAATGCTACCCTTTTAGCCTTTATCTGTTCAGCCACTTCTTTTGAGAACCATAGCTGTCTCTTTTTGCTCCTGCTCATGCTCACTTTCTTGTTGCCTTCACTATGCCCTCCCGTAGCTTCACCCACTGTTCCTCCACCCCACACAGCTCATTGACCCCCCCCCACTAGGTAATCTCTGAGGAATTCACCCATTTTTTTTAAATCTGTCCTTCTGAAATCCAAGACCCTCGTCCTTGTGTGGTTTGATTCAAAGGTTTCAAAGAGCATTTGACATGACACTTTGTATAAAGATAGCTGCTAAGAATGCTGTGGATTTAATGAGTGAAGGCCAGTCTGCCATCACTCCCAGGTATGCTATGTAAAGTTAGAAGGGAAGGCAGGCTAGGAAAGTTGAAACAGAGAATAACTATTTCCAGTGTGGGGGAGTGAATGACCACAAAGCTTGATGGTTTAAGCAGTAGATATGTCACTCTTGTAGAAAAAAGGGAACATATTTAGTAGAAGTGCCAGGCAAAGAAAGGAAAAAAACAGAGTTCAGCAAAGGCAGCATACACAATGGACAACTTGGAAACAGAGGATGATAGAGGGAATCCCAGTAAACCAGAGGATCATGAGTATATTGAGTTGGTACATGTGTCTCAGTCAAAAGAGAAGTCATATCTGTGTACATTGCAAGTGGAAGGGTCAGATCTGGCACTGGAAACTAACACAGGAGAATCTGTATCAGTGGTCAGAGAAATAACATGCAAGAGATTGGTTAGACCCAAGCATAAACATCTAAAGCTGACTTTGACCACCTATACAAGTGAGTCTATAAAGGTGCTGTGAGAAGCTCAGGAATGAATATATTTTCAAGGACAAGCAGCTGTGTTACCACTTTATGTTGTTGTGGGGGCTGAGCCTTGCCTATTAAGAAGAAACTGTTTAATATCCAGTTTTCATGGAAAGAAAGTATATGACAACTGTACAGGTAAAAATCAGTGAAATAGCAGAGCAGTTTGCTACAGTTTTTCAAGAGGGAAACTGGAACCCTAAGAGGTGGAAAGGCTGATTCATGTAGACTCTCAGGTGACTTCAAAATGTTTTAATGCCAGAGTCACGCACTTTGCCATAAAAATGAGAGTGGAAGATGAAGTAGAGAGGCTACAATATGAAGGAATTATCAGTTCAGGACAATTCTCTGACTGGGCAGCACCTATAGTTCCAGTCAGGAAACCTAATGGGAAACTATGACTATATGGAGGCTATATGTTCACTGGGAACCAAGCAGCTAGAATAGACAGATGCCCTGTTCTGAGGGTGGAAGAACTGTTTACTGTGTCATCAGCAGGCAAAACTGTCACTACATTGGATCTTTTTAAGGTATATGTTCATAAAGAACTGGATGAAGAGTCCAGGAAATTTGTGATAATCAACACATGAAGGATTATTTCAGTACAATTGCCTGCCATATAGCATAGCATCAGCCCAAGAAATTTTACAACCAGTATTGTATGGTCTATTGCAGTGCACAATTGTGGTGTACCTAGAGGATATTCTGATCACTGGTGACTCAGAAGAGGAGCATTTCAGGAATTTATAGGAGGTGCTGTAAAGACTTGTAAGTGCTGATCTATGTCTGAGGAAAGAGAAATGTCAATTTGGGGTCTCCTTTGGGTTTATCTGGGTGACAACAATGATATAACAGGTTTACATCCAGTACCAGAAAATATCTGAGCCATAGTGGAAGCATCAAACCCAAAGACTGTCAGCAAACTGAAATCTTGCTTTGGAATGCTTCGGTATTATGCCACGTTTCTGCCCAACCTATCAACAGTACTAAGCCCCCTGTACCAGTGGTTATCAAAGGGCACCAAGTAGAAGAGGAGAAAGGACCAACAGAAAGCATATGAGAACTCAAACGGGCTACTTTAATAATCAAGGATTTTGGTCCATTATGATCAAGAAAGAGAACTTCTTTTGGCTTGTGATGCATCACCAAATGGGATACAAGCAGTCCTATCACACAAAAATGAAGATGGCACAGATCCAGTTGTGTAGGTATTACGGAGTTTACATGCAGTAGAAAATGTTTATTGCCAACTTGATAATGAAAGCTTAAGCATTATATTTGGTATACAGCAATTTCACCAATATCTGCATGGGAGGCCATTCATTAATCTAACAGATCACTAACCTTTAGTCGGCGTATTCAGCCCAGAGAAAGCTGCCCCGGGTAAGGCATCATCAATGATCCAAATGTTTTATTTAAAGTTTGTAGCCTATAAGTATACACTTCAGTACAGGCAGAAAATAGCTCATGCAACGGCGGGTGCTCTGAGTCATGTGTTCTTGCCTGAGACACAAGACCTACCAGCAGCAGAGATGGTCAAGTTACTGAATTTTGTTTATGATGGAGTTCCAGTAATGGCTAAAGACGTCAGAGCACATACCAAAAAGAACAGTACCTTGGTTAAAAGGTATGTGGTAAAGGGCTGGCCAGGACTCAGAAAATGATACGTTGAGGTCCTACTTCACTCAAAAGCTGGAACATGGCAATGAAGATGGGTGCCTCTTGTGAGGAAGCAGAGCACTAGTTTCTTTAGTGTTGCAAGAGAAGATTCTTTTCTCATTGAGTTATATGATAGACATCCAGACATAACTTGCATGAAAACAACTGCCCAAAGTTTTGTGTGGTGGCCTAAGTTGGACATGGATATTGAAATGAAGGGAAAACAATGCAATACGTGTCAGCAGACTAGAGATTCTCCCCATGAGCTCCCTTGCATAGCTGGGAATGGCCTGAGGGGCCACGGCAACGAATACATATTGACTATGCAGGCCCATTCACATGCAAAATGTTCTTAGTGGTGGTGCATGCCCATAGCAACTTTTTTGAAATAATTCCTGTTCTGTCCACTGTGGCTACAGTCACAAGAGAGAAGCTAAGATTCATCTTTGCAATTCAAGGCCTGCCCAATGTTTTGGTTTTAGATAATGCCCCATTTTTTCACATGTGAAGTGTTTAAGTCATTTTGTGAAAGAAAAGGCATTAAGCACAGAAGAGCATCACCATGCTTCAAACGGATTGGCTGAACAAGCAGTATAAACATTTAAGAATGAGGCAGGTAAATGTTGTAAGTAAATGGTTATAAACGACAATCCAGTGTCATCCTTCCAAGATATTACAATGGTCTTGCTCATCCCATAGGATATAAGTAGCCGCCCCGGCACCATGTGCCACTGGGCTACCCCACCTTGCTGACTGTTTCTGGTCTCTGGCAAGGGGCCTAGGTCCTGTTATGATGACTACTGGGGGTTTGTTCCCAGAAATAGTGAAAATAGTGTGGTACCTCCACCCAGAGTAAAATATTAGTGGTCTGGATGGCTGCTTGGCACAGTCCTCTAGGATACTGTGCCTCCTCACCTCCCCAACCAACCACTCTGCACACTGTGTCCCCCAATACCATGTTCTACCATAAACCATATATTTCAGTAACAAACATATGCAATGAAATTCACTAACACAGCAGATTCAAACAACAAATTCAAAGCTTTATTTGGGGGGGGTAAGGAATAGGGACAGGGATACCTGGATATAAGGTTTTTGCTGTGAAGGCAAGAGAAACATTAGTGAGATAAGCAAATTCAAAACATGTGGGCCCACAGGTCAAGCCCTCCCCCATTGGTACCAGTGTCCCCAGTCTGTCTCTAGGGGTACCCACAAGTGCAGGCCTGGTCAGTGCTATTGGTTGGCTGGCTGTTGGGGCACTGAACCATTTGAGAAAACTTGAAATTGAACACAGAACAATTTCCCTTTTCCTTCCCAGGAACCAGGTCCTGGGTACTCATAATTTGATGACCTCAGCACCAGGGCACCAGGGAAAGTGGAGCTCCTTGACTCAATGCAGCAAACACAGGCCGGCAGGAATCCCTCCATCTGGATGGAACTTACTCGAGGATCTTGCAGCTGCTCACCTTGATTGCCATTCTGGTTGCTTGTCACCTTCAGTCGCTTCTGGCCCAGTGCAGAGCACTGTGGCAGAACAACTCCACCCCCAGAAGGCCTAGACCTGGGAGTGGCTCCACAGCCTGGCTTCCTGATCAGAGTGCCCTAGCACTCAGGTGCAAGCCCCGTGACCTCTTGAAACAGTGAGTCTCACTTGGAAAGGCTTAGTGGGTTCCTTCTCTGGCTGTGGGTGAGGACTCCCAAATGGTGAGGGTCCTCCTGCAGTCCTTGCACTGAGTTCTCAAGTAACCAAGCCTCCAAGCAGTTTGCTCCAATAAAGTTCAGTGCCAATTTTCAGTGGGTGCTAGCCTCCACTCAAGTGCAATCCAGCAGGGCAAAACTCAGCAACAATCACCTGCACACCTGTCCACACTTCTCAGTTTAGAAGTGTCCACACTCTTTGATTCGGCTGCAGCAAAACCTCAGCTCTCAGCCACTTGAACCAGTTCACGCAGGGCACACACAATTCCTGGCTAGCACCCCAACGACTAGAAGCACTCTGCCTCTTCAATTAAATTTCAATCACAGTCCCACTCAAGCAAACAACTTCCTTGCAATTACTGTAGCCACACTGATAATCCACACAGTCTTCTTGACTAGTCCAGCTTCTCAGTGCAGGGTTTCTGCCACACTTTGTTTCTCCCACTAACAGCAAAGCAACTTCTCATTACCTGGAGAAACAGGATCATAGTTCAGTTTCTTTTCTTACCCTCCTCAATTCAGTCCTGAACACACCTGAGGGATCAAAGTCTCAATCCAATCTCTCTCTTCTCTCGACTCGCTTTTGGCAACCGAAATCCTCCTAATTGGGCCTTTGGAGGCTCCTGAAGCTCAAGATTCACTCTCACAGCTCAGTTCTGACTCATACAGAGCCCAGCCACCGACTGATAAAATCCTAGAAAGTCCCCACTGTAGCAGCTGAAATTCCAATGCTCTGATTGGCTGTTGAAGCCTTTCAATACTTGATATCCATACCATAATGATCAATATTTCCTGCTCGTTTACTGAGGCATGATCTAGGCATCAGAATTAGTCCTCTCCTTTTCCCAGGAGTTGCTCTGTCACAGTTTTGGGTGCCTAGGTCACTGATTGGCTAGAAAGAAAGGGGTTAAGGATCATAAACATGTCAGCTCTCATCCAGTTCCATGGAGTCCATTTCAGTTTGTACCATCTCTCCCCTTCTTACACCCAGTGTAGCCCAATGCTTTGGACTATTTACACCAATGCCCCAGTGGATTGTAGCCCAAACTGTCCTCTCTCAAAGGAGCCCACTTTCATAGTAGTGGCCCCAACTGTTTTGAATTCGCTTCCGCTGAAACTATGTCCCCCCAGGCAGCAGGCAGCATTCTCATTGTTATGCAGGGGCCGCTCATTAATAGTCATGAGCTCCCGAGCGGCTCCGCTGTAATACCCCCCACTGCATTGCTATGGGCTTTTGCCTGATTCCAATCAGGTCTCTGATCCCCAAGTTTACAAGGAGGGACACCAGGACCACGGACAGTGTACTCATTTGCCCGACCGCAATGGCAGTCTGCACATCAAAAGCACCTCATGCGCCTGGGTGAGTGCCAGCCAAAACAGCATGCCAGCCCTCGTGAAGGAGCAATCACATCTAACGGGGCAAGAAAGGATCAGCCTGCTAGCAAGAGACGGTGGTCAAACCGGGGCACTTCAGGTAGCCCCCACTGGGGGGTTACACTTCCCCCCTTGAAGTGCTTGCCTTCCATGGTAAGCATAAGGGAAAATACCTGAAACATCAGACAATAATGACATTTCTATCTATATACCTGATTCCTATCTAGCCATTAATAATCATAACCATATTCGACACAGAACAGTATATACATCAGGTAAAGTCTTTCCCCTCTCTTGAACCCTTTGGCCACATGAAAAGTGGCAACCATCAGATATAGGGTACTTAATATCCCACAGAGCACATTACTTTGTCTCAAGCCTGTGAGGTACACTGTTCACCTTCCTCTCTTTCTGGGGGTCACTGGTTCCTCTGACCTAGGGGCTTAGCACCAACAGGGCACATGACCACCTTCTGTAAAGATCTGGGAGTAATGCAGACTCCCTTATGCACTGCAAAAGGACAAATTTGTAGGAACATAGAAACATAGACTTTGACAGCAGATAAGGACCGCTTGGCCCACCTAGTCTGCCCTTTTCCCTACCTACTGGATAAGCTGCAGATCCTAGTTAACCAACAGCCTACTTCTTCCTACCCCCCACCAGAATTGCCTTATGTCTGTTCCATGCATTCCTGAACTCTCCCACTGTTTTTGATCCCACGACCTCATCAGGCAGGCCGTTCCATGCATCCACCACCCTCTCTGTGAAAAAATACTTCCTCCATTGCCCCTGAGCCGTTCCCCCTCTATCTTTAAATTGTGTCCTCATGTTCTTGCACAACTCTTTTTCTGAAAGATGCTATCCTCTTGGACTTTGTTGATCCCCTTGAGGTACTTGAAAGTTTCTTTCATGTCCCCCCTCTCCGTCCTTTCCTCAAGGGTATACATATTAAGCTCCTTTAGCCTCTCTTCGTATGGCTTCTGTTGCAGACCCTGCACCATCTTAGTTGCCCTCCTCTGGACTGCCTCCATCCTGTCTATGTGCCTGCGGAGACGGGGTCTCCAGAACTGGATGCAGTACTCCAGATGGGGTCTCACCAACTGTCTGTACAGAGGGATAACAACTTTCTGTTTCCTACTGGTGATGCCTCTCCCTATACATCCCAGTATCTCCCCAGCCCTCATTACTGCCTTCTCACATTGCTTGCTTACCTTTAGGTCATCTGATATGACTACCCCCAGGTCCCTTTCCATTTTTGCTGTTGTTAATAACTCCCCCCCATTGTGTACTCTTCCCCTGGGTTTTTGTTTCCATTCCTCCCGCCTTGCCAAGTCCTTTCTCATCCTTTCCACCCCTCCTTGTGTATCGACTCTGTTTGCAGATCTTTGTGTCGTCTGCAAAGAGGCATACTTTTCCTTCCAGTCCCTCTGCAATGTCACTTATTAAGACATTAAAAAGGACCAGACCCAGTACTGATAGATAGATAGATATTTTATTTGTAGAGCGCCCAATTCCATGGACTCTGGGAGCTGTACAATATAATTCAAAAACAGGATACACATGGCAGCAATTTAACATATACATTAAAATTCTATCCATCCCATTTAAAATTAATCAGTCATTAAAAGCCTGCTGGAACAGATATGTTTTTAGTTGTCTCATAAAGGCTTCTACCGAGGGCTCCTCGCTAAGATATCCAGGAAAGGAGTTTCACAGAGTGGGTGCCACCACTGAAAATGCCCTATCCCCAGAATGCTGCAGCCTCACTCTGGGAACTCCAAGGAGGCCCCCCCCCCGCAGAATGTAGTGCCCAGGGCAGACGGTAGGGGGCAAGGAGATCTTGCAGATAGGCAGGTCCCCCTTCATGTAGGGTCTTGTAGGTCAGGTGCCCTACCTTGAAGACAATCCTCCACCTGACTGGCAGCCAGTGAAGTCCAGGAGGACCAGGGTGATATGATCACCGCGTCTTGCCCCAGTCAGTAATCTTGCTGCCGCATTCTGCACCAGCTGCAGCCTGCAGAGGTTGCCTCCAGATAACCCTGGAAGCCTGGAAGTGATGAATGCATGCACCAGTGTGGTCAGATTCTCTGGCGGGATCATGGCTCGGATTCGAGCAATGTTCCTAAGATGATAAAATCCACTCCTAAGGATGGCCTACACCTGAGCATCAAGCGTCAAACCATCATCTAGAACCATGCCCAAATCCTTCACCTGTCAAGATGGAGTAAGGGAAACACCCCCCCAACATAAGACCAGGGGGTAACCCCTCACAGTGCCTTCCACCATGATGAACTGGATCCATAACAAGTACCTCTGTCTTGTCTGGGTTAAGTTTGAGCCAGTTTTGAGTCATCCAAGCCTGGATCTCGTCGAGGCAGCTGTTAAATAGAGAGGCTGACACCTGGGTATTGGGCGCACAGCACAGGTACAGCTGGATATCAACTGCATAATAGTGAAAACCCAGCCCGTACCACCTGATAATGTCCCCCAGTAGCAGCATGTTCACCATGAACAACAAGGGCGACAAGACCGAACCTTACGGTACCCCGCAGCACAGAGGCTTTGGGTTAGATGAGGCTAACCCCATCGTCACCCTCTGAACTCTGCCTGTTAGGTATGACCTGAACCAGTTGATGACATTATCGGACAGGCCATACCAAAACCACAGGCGATCAAGTAGCACCTCATGGTCCACAGTGTCAAACGCTGCAGAGAGGTCCAGGAGGACCAAGATGGTCCGGTCTCTTCTGTTCTTCACCATCAGATCATTAAGCACCCTCACCAGGGTGGTCTCTGTACTATGCCCCACACAAAACCCTGAGTGGAAAGGCTCATAGGTGGAGGAAGAAGCAAGATGTCTCTCAAGCTGCATGGCCACCACTTTTTCAATAACCTTCCCTAAAAATGGGAGGTTTGAGACTGGCCTGTAATTGCTGAGGATGGAGGATTTCTTCAAAAGGGGTCTAACCAAGGCCTCTTTTAAGGCCATTGGGAAAACCCCACTCCTCAGGGAACTCCAGACAACCCCAGCAATCACACCCCAATCAGGCCCAAACATCTGACCAAAAGTCGGGTAGGACCTGGGTCCAGATCACAGTGGGTTGGCAGCAGCTTCAAGATTATCTTCACTACCTCCTCCACCCCAACCAGCTCAAACTCATCCCAGGCAAGAGGAGTGTTTCGGCACATTTGAGGCCGGACCATGCATCCCCTCCAAGAGATACTCGAGGAGACCTCATCCCTGATAGAGGACACCCTGTTAGCAAAGAATACAGACAGCTCCTTGCACCTCATGCTTAAACCTGCTCTCCCAACACAGATTCAGGCAGGATGTCATAGCCCATCCACTGTGCGGAAAAGTTGAGCTGGTCTGTTCTTTGCCACAGCAATCTCCCTAGACAGATAACCTACCTTCCTACGGGAGATTGCCCCCTGATAGTTGGTATAGTGTGACCTCAGTGCCAATCTGTCCTCCATCAGGCCAGATCTCCTCTAGCACCTCTCTAACCTCCATCCCTTAGTCTTTAATGTCTGGAGATCCTCATCAAACCAGGGAGGTCTCCTTCGGGTAGATAAGGAACAGACACAAGTGGGTGTGATGGAATTGAAGGCCGCCGAGACTGCCCCATTATAGGCCATCACTGCTTCCTCCGCTCCAATCACGCAATCCACCTCAACACTCGATAGGTCCAATGCCGCCAATTGTCCCGTTGAGGACACTCCTCTTAATGGGTGACACCAGACCATCTCCACAGGGACAGGACCATATAGGGGGGTATCACCAAGCACGAACCTCATGGTGCTATGATCTGACCAAACTACAGGATCAACACTGAGGTCAGCCACATCTAAACCTAATGAAAAAAAACAAATCCAATGTGTGGCCACCCAAGTGCATAGCTGTTGTTACTTTTTGTGACAGGCCCAGGGCCCCAATGCTTCATAAGAGATCGCTCCCAAAACCCAAGAGCACGCCGTCAACCCAGGCAATGAAGTCCCCCAGAATTAACCACCTGGGAGACTCCAGCACCAGGATGGTGACGAGCTCCTCGACCTTAACAACAAAATCCCCATGTAACCCAGGGGATAATAAAGCACAAGGACCGTGAAACCTGCTCCTACACCACCTCGGGCAGCCACACACTCAAACGAATGCGTATGACCTACAGATAGCACCGTGAGGTTCAGGCTGGTTTTAAAACAAATGGCTACCCCCCACCCTGTGATCCTTCTTTGGGTTGTGTATCATGGAGTACCCAGCCGGAACTGCCACCTCCAAAGGGGGTGGCATTTTTGTCCAACCAGGTCTCCGTGATGCAAGCCAGGTCAACCGAGGATATTAAGTCTGCCATTATGGCAGTCTTATTCCTCATTGACCTGGCATTGCACAACACAACCCAAGTAGGATGAGGTGAGGCAGCTGAACCTGCTAACTGCCCACAGTCCCTCATGGAACCCTTGGGTATGGGCACTAAACAAGGCAACCTCCTCTCCAGTTCCCATTTCACCCCAGGGCATCTCCTTGGCCTCACCACCCGAATCCCGGACACCCTGGCAGCCACTGAGGTACTACCACCACTGCCAAACCCTCCCCTCCGTGCTATTCCAAGGCTCTACACCTCCTGTAGGCTGCAGCTAGAAGTTCAGGAAGCTCAAAGGAACAAAGGCCGAGGAGGTGGTCCCCCGAGTAGCTGCGTCTTACAATTCCCTACCCCAGACACATTTCACACAAATAATAATTAAAAACAACCCCTTAAACTAACTCAATTTAACAATTTTAAAACCACACCTCCCACCACAAAAACAACCCCTTAACTAAATTAACAAATCTTGCCACACTTCAGATGAAAAAAGATTATCAGCTATAGGAACTCTCATTTCCCTTGTCCATGTCCAAAAGTTCCCCTAAAACCGAGCACTCTCACTGCCCAGATCATAAAGTTTTTTCTTTTAATTGGTTTAACTCATGCACTCTCACTGCCAGACAAGTCAATCCAAGGCCTCATCAAAGAAGAGACAGTTGCAAGTTCCAGTTATAGTGATTTCTTTTAACTGATACCATCGGCACTCTCACTGCTAGTTTGGTTAACTCCCAGCCATTTAACAGAGGCAGAAATCCTTACTCAATTCATCCCACTCCAACTTGAAACACCGGAGAGCAGTTTCCATGCAGCTGTATTCCAAGAATGCTGATCTTGTATTCATTCTGACCTCACTGCTGCCAATACAGGGACGACCCCTCCTGGAGCCCAGACCTCTCCCTCAACTCCCCCACTGCCACAGCCACCCACCGGCAACCAGGCAACAGAACAGAAGCGCCACAGTGCAGCCACCCAACGGAAGACACACTACAGCACACCACCAGGTCAAGCCCAGACCCCAGAAGGAGTACACCCTGTCAAATTGCAGCAGCTGCAGTCAGACCCCCTCAGTACTTCACAGTGCTTCACAGCATTCCTCCTCTTGGCACAGAAGACTCCTCCAAGCGTCTCACAAATGCCCCTTCTTCAATCGGCTGAAAAAACAGATAAAACTCAGGCAGGGCTTCCAGTACACGGTTTTCAGAAAGTTTTAGATTTCTGTAGCTGAAGAACACTATAGCTGAAAAACACTAAAGGGCGCTAATTACAGTTCTTAGCACCAAACAACTGGGCGGCAAGATAAATAAAATTAAACAGGACAGAAATAAAACAATAAAACAGACGACAAAACCAATTGCAAAAAATAAAAATGCTAAAAATCAAACAACTATTCTTGCTGCTCCCGATGGTCAGCCCAGCGTAGCCGACACCTTGATAGGACTACAGAACCTTGCAGTACCCCGCTAGTAACCCCCCTTCTTCAGAGTGGAATCTGTTTACTATTACCCTCTGTGTCCTGTTGTGCAGCCAAGTTTTTTTACCCAGGCCACCACCCTGGGACCCACTCCCAGGCTGGCTAATTTGTTTATTAATCTTTTGTGTGGGACTGTGTCAAATGCCTTGCTAAAGTCTAGGTAGGCCATGTCCACAGCCCCTCCCTGGTCTACTACTTTCGTCACCCAGTCAAAGAAATCTATTAGACTCATCTGACATGACCTTCCCGCTATGAGTCCATGCTGTCTTGGGTCCTGTGCCCTGTTGTCCTCTAGGTACTCAACATTTCTTTCTTTCAGAAGTGATTCCATAATTTTCCATATCACTGAGGTCAAGCTAACAAGGCTGTAGTTTCCTGCCTCTGCTTTGCTCCCACTTTTATGAAGGGGAATCACATCCACCCTCCTCCAGTCCTTAGGTACCACACCATCCTCCCATGATTTGTTAAAAAGGGTAGTCAGTGGTGTCACTAGTTCTCCCCTTAGTTCTTTTAGAATTCTAGTGTGAATCCCGTCAGGCCCCATTGCTTTGTCCACCTTCAGTTTTCAGAGTTCTTTTAGAACCCTTTCTTCTGTGAAAGGACTGGTATCGACCCCACTATCCAGAGTGCTTCTATTGATTGGATTAGGTACCTCCCCCTCCTCTTCTTTTGTGAATATTGAGCAGAAGTATTTGTTCAGTAGCACTGCTTTTTTACTGTCCCCCTCTGCCCACCCACCTTCCCCTTTATTAAGCCTCACTATCCCTCCCTTGGTCTTTCTTCGCTTCCTAATATACCAATAAAAGGTTTTATCCCCCTTCTCAACTGAGTTGTCTATGTTTTTTGAGAGCCACAGTGTTTTTTTTCTTTCGTTTTGTTTTTTTGCTTCACACAAAGTCTTGTGGCCTGTGTGATGGCAGTTTTGATGTTTCCCTATTGTTTCTCCACCCCTCCTTCTTGTCTGTTTGCTAGTGTTTTTCTGAGGCACTCTCCCATTTTGACAAAGTCAGCCCTCCTAAAGTCCAGTACCCTCACTTTTGTATGGCTTGACTCTGCAGCTGTGTTTATCGTGAACCACACTGTTTGTTGGTTACTAGTTCCCAGATGACTACCCACTTCTAGACTTCTAGCAACAAGCAGCTCAACTGAGTAGCTGAGGAAGCCAAATCTCCAGCCTGATAACTTTCGAGGTAAAGAGAGCCTCTTCTCTTCGTCTGGACGCCTGCAGAGGGGTGCTACCTGATGAACACTTATATTTTATGAATTTTGTTCCTGTTCACCACTGGGTGGGCTTGTTATTTGCTTCTCTTTGTGCTAGTAATGCTGAAATGTAAAGCTAGGGACTCACTGTTTTTCTAGAGTTGCCTTGCTGATTTCATCTTAAAGCCAGATATACCAAGCAGCTAATATAGATCAGACTTGTTTAATATGGTGGTATTGAGCTAATTGTGCTTGTAACTTGTAAAGGCATTAGGTTAGCTGGGTCCTAGTGTGACCTCATTTTGGAATAGCCCTGTTTGCTTAGAGTGGAGCTCCTTTGTGTAAGTCACAACATATTCTCCCGCTGCATAGTAATGAGAGGCTTTGTTTTCTCCACTACATAGGCAGCTCCCCCAAGCTAGGCACTCGGGACAATCAAGCAACTGAAGCAACAAGCAGCTCACCTGAGTAGCTGAGGAAGCCAAATCTCCAGCCTGATAACTTTGAGGTAAAGAGAGCCTCTTCTCTTCGTCTGGGCGCCTGCAGAGGTGTGCTAGCCGACGGGCGCTTTGCGCCCATCTGCCCCTGCCCCTAACCACCTCCCACCCAGGGCGGCTGTCAACCTAGGATCCACCCCGTGACATCACATCCGGTGACATCACGTCCTGTTGCCCAGAACCTATCTCCCCACTTTCCCATTGAAGGTTATACCTGGTTGGCACTAGAGGACTATGTCCTCACTACTTCTCTCCTACCTGTACAGCACTACTTCCTGGGATCTGCTCACCACAATGTATTGGCCCTGCCTCACGCTCTTCCTGTGCCTATCCCCACTAGCAGTGCACTTACCCACTTACCCATCTGCTAGTCCATACTGTGCCCTGGCACCCCTCCCTCCCCCTGCTCCTGAACCTCCTCTCCTACCCCTTGGGACCTCTGTGTGTCCCCGTCCTCCCTGCCCTCCCCATAGCTTTCTCTTCACCTCAGGCACATCTGGGTGTCTTCTTATTCTTGCTTTCCCCTCCTGTACCTCCCTGCCCACCCCCTGCTCCCTTAGCCTCCCCCATATCAATCGTAGGAAAACCTCTCACCATCTCCCAGCCAGGGTGTTAGTCATGCTACTCCTGTCAGGGACATTCATCAAACCCTGGCCCGGTTCCCAGGGCTCCCAACTGCATCCACAGGCCTATGCATGGTCTCCCATGAATATCTGTAGCTTCCTAAAAGTTTGACTCACTACAATGCCTGGTCACATCAATTAACCCTGATGTCATCACCTGGTTGAGACTTGGCTGTGAAACTCCCCTGACTCCCTAGTCTCCCTTCCTGGTTTCACCCTTTTCCGGTCCGACTGTGTTGGGAGCGGGGAGGCGGCTGCGCTATTATGTCAAGGAATCTCTCCCGTGCTAGCCTCTGCGCTCCATCGCTTGACTCAGGGCCCAGGCTATTACGCAGAGCTAACCCCTGACCCTTTAAGGGGCCCCTTTATCTGACTACTGCATCATTGCCCCCAGGGACCAAATGCAGGCCATTGCCTCTCTTACAGAATACCTTGCCTCTACCTCCTTCCGCTGATCAAATTCTGGTGGGTGACTTAAATGTCAGCTGGTCAGCCCTCCTCCTCCTCTACCGAGACTCCTTTTCTGCAATAGACCCTACGCCTAACTAGTTTCCCACCCTACCAGGACTAACCCCAGAGAGGCTCCAGTACCCTGCTTGATGTGGTACTCACCAACTGCCCTAATCGGATCCCCAATGTACAAGTCCTCCCAGACTCTTTCAGCGATCACTCCCCATTCTATTCCACTGGTCAGCCTCGGTCCCCAAACCCATAGCACAGTCCACATGCAGTGGCGTCTAATACCTGGTGGACTGAGTAAAACATAAGAACTTCTGTCCCAATTGACTGGTCTCCTATACTGGCAACTCCTGACATCGACACAGCTCTCTCCTTCTTTACCCAAACTTTTAATAATGCCTGTGATATCTTTGCCCCAGTGTTGACCTGCCGTTCTAAAGGAAGAATGCCCTGGGTTACCCAGCTTTGATCCACCAGCTCAAACATGGGGACAACCTGTGCACCGTGCCATTGAGACTGGCGGCCCAATGACAGGCGGTTATGTGCTGGCCGAAACAAGTACTTTACTCGGGCCATCAGAAAGGCCAAGTCTGAGCACTATCGGTCCTCCTCACTGCCTCATGGGGAATCCCAGAACCTTCTGGGATAACATTAAACAGTTAAATGAGGTGCACACTCCCCCACCCACCAGATCAACATTAATGGTGTAGATCTCCTCAGACCCAACCGTCATAGCCAACCCTCAACACCTCATTCACTGACCTTAGCCCTATCCTCCCTACAAATTTTTTGACCCTCCTCCCCAGCACCTGCCGTAAATCTTTCTCACCCTTATTTTCTCCTCCGCCGTGTTTCTGCCCAAGAACTTAGGCGCACCTTGTCACTGCCCTCAAGGTAATAGTACAGACAGTGACACCCTGAATCAGTATCCTGGCTGGTCTTAGACACAGTCCTTACCCGATCACATGCCTCATCAACCACTCTCTTTGCCTGGGAAAGGTTCCAACTGCCTGGAAAGTCGCCACTGTCACCCTATCTTTAAAGGTGGTGATAGGACTGTGGCTGAAACTATCGACTGATCTCCATTCTCTCTCCTTTCTCCAGGCCTTGGAAAAGTGGTGGCTTCTCAAATCTCTGACTACCTCTCCACCTACAATGTCCTTTGTCCTGAGCAGCATGGCTTCGGCGGAGCCACAGTACCAACACAGCCCTCCTAGAGTTCTCCAACTTTCTCCTCCTCCTTAGACACTGGTTCTCTGGCTGGTGCTGTCTTCATTGACCCTCAAAGCTTTGACACTGTCTCCACCCCTCCTTCTTGATGCCCTTAGTCTCTCTGGTTTTGCTGCTGGGCCTATCTCCTGGTGCACCAGTTATCTGTCTGACCGCTCACAGCGTGTAAAATTAATGGGACCTACTCAGACATCTGTCCCATCTTTTCTGGGGTTCCCCAGGGCTCCATTCTGGGCCTTACTATTCTCCCTTTACCTTAACACCCTTCCACACTCTCTTGCTCTGGGAACATTCTATTATCGCTGATGATGCAGTCATCTTTGCCTCGTCGTAACCCTATTGCCCTCCAGGACTTCGCTGCAGAAGTCCTTCACTGAAGCCGAGGGCTGGTTCAAGGAACTATAGATTGGTGATAAATCTTAAAAACAAAACCATGTTCTTCTCTCATCCCCAAAACAAGTCCTGCAACTTCAAACTCCTCATTCACTCTGGGTCTTCATTCCCTCGAACAAGTTTGCTCTTATAAATACCTAGGGATCCATTTTGACCCTCCTCTCCTTTCCTTGGACACATCGCTGCCCTAGCCTTCGCCACTAATATCCGATTGGGCATCTTACGACCGGTATAAACACTGCCTCCCCGGAGCTCTGTCATCTCACGTCGTCCCTCTATCCTGTCCCTAGTGGATCTGATGTGACCGTCGGTGCATGGTGCTGCTGATCAGACCGCCTCTATAAAATTGTTACTTCTCTGAATAAGGCCTGCAGGTTAATTACTGGAGCACCTAGGATGACACACCTGTCTACTGCCAACATGCTAAAAGCGCTGGTACTTGATCTCGTGAGGCGCCTCAAATATCTTACCTGTACCCTTAAAAGACCCTCCTTGAGCACCACCAGGATTGACCACCACCATCGCCGCTCTGTCACTGGTTCATCTTACAGTTACCTAGGAAACCTCTTGTTATCCCTGAGCTAGGACCTCTCCGGCCAGGCCTCTACTTTAGGGCCCCTCCTGGTTCAACACTGTCTCTCCACTCCAGCTCAACTGTCGTGTTCAAAGCTTCCTTACATAACCACCTTATTAACGCGATGCTAACCGTCATGCCTAGACTAATACTTATTGGCATTACAAATATAACTCTGTCCTTGTTTGCATCCATCCTCCACCTGTACCAGCTTGTTTGTATCTGATGTCTTAATTTACTGTTATACTTATGTGTTGTACTGCTATACTGTGTATTTTGGTTTGTCTTACTGTGACAAGGTACCTTTGTAAATGAGCCTATGGCTCAAAGGTTTTCCAAACTGCTGTTTAAATAAAATAATAATAAAAAAAAAAATAGAACTGACAGCCTCTCTCTGACCTCATTTGAAAGTACCCGGTCTAAGATTGCTCTCTCCTGAGTGGGATCCAACACTAGCAGTCTGAGACATGCCCCCTGTAGGGCATCGAGAGTGACCCTGCTCTTGGATGTGGCTGCAGCCAAGGTGCTCCAGTTAACATCTGGCATATTCAGGTCCCCATCAACAATACCTCCCCCTTTTCTGCCATCCTAAGGATGCCTTCTATTATTTTCTTGTCCATTTCCTCCCCCTGAGATGGGGGTCTGTATACAACCCCATGCGGATTGTGGTGCCATTTCCAGTCTCCAGGGTGACCCACAGTGCCTCCTCCTCCCTGTTTACCCTTTACTTCAGTTGCTTTGATCCCTTCCCTTACATAGAGAGCTACTCCTCCTCCTCTTCTACCCTCCCTGTAGATTGTGTACCCTGGTGTGTTGACATCCCAGTCATGGTTCTCTGTGTACCATGTTTCTGTGACTGCCATGATATCCAGGTGTCCCTCTTCCATCAAGGCCACCAGTTCAGGGAGCTTGTTACCTAGACTACAGGCATTGTTACTCATTACCCTCCATTTTTTGATGGCCTTATCACTTTTTGCCCCATCCCAGTCCTTACTGCCTTTGCCTTTTTCTCCATTTACACCTGCCCTTCTCCCTATAGACTTCTCTATCTTGGTGCTTACCTCACTAACTACCCTGATTTTGTTTTTGGGGGGGCTAAGATTTCCCTGCTTCCCCCTTGACTAGTTTAAATGCTTGCCAGTGAAGCATTTAAACCTTCACCTAGGATCCTGGTTCCCTTCCTGGACAGATGCAGACCACAGCGCCAGTATAGGCCTGTATCCCTCCAGGTGGACCCCCAGTCCCCAATGAAGCCAAAACCCTGAGCTCTGCACCAGTTTTTCAACCATCATCTGAATCCAATGGTGCAGAGCACCCTAGCCTCACCCATACCCTAGACAGGCAGCACCTCCGAGAAGGTTACCGTGTGTGCTACTTATCTAAGGCCCCACCCCAACTCCACAAACTCCTCCTGCATTGCTCTGATCCCTTTCCCAGCCAGGTCATTTGTCTTAGGTTGACAATGACATCCAACTCCCTCCCCGTGCAGCTGCTCCTGAGATCCTTAGGATTTGCACCCTGTCCCTTTAAGCCATGGCAACAGGCATGCAGGCACCTTACCTCCCTCTTCCCCTCCCCCAGTTCTACCCTCCTAACAATGGAGTCCCCCACCAGGAGTTGTTTCCTTACTCTGTGGGGTCCCATGCCACCCTCCTGTGGCTCTCCTTTGTGGAGGTTCCCAGCATCCTCCTTGGTCTACACTGCGGGTGCCTCCATAGAGGAACCACACTTTGCCAGAACAGTGTACAAATTGTGGAGAGGTACAACTGGAGGGATGCACTTCCGTTCCATCACCCTCACCCTCCGTGAGCCCACTGTGGTCCAACCGCTCCACTTTCTTGGCAACCTCTGCGGAAGCGGCGGCAGCCCTGGTGGTCCCTGGGTGGGAGAGGAGGTCCCCTAAATCTTGGCAAACTCAGTCTGGAGATAAGCAACCTCCTCCCTCACCCCAGAGAGGTGCCTGCGGATGGGACAACACCGCAACCTCCAGAACGTCTCTCAGAAGACTGCTGCTCCACAGCCACTGCACTTCACCACTCTCATCATGTCTTATTTGTGGCCCCTCAACTGTTGTTTTGTATGCTTACTCTTTCCTCTCTCTGTTTATTTTTATTTTTCTTTTTCCCTACTTTCCTACTGCCTCTGTGCCCTTATAGCTCCTGCTTTTCCTGTTCTGGGACAAGAAGTTCCTGTATTCCTCAGTAGTCTCATTCTTACTTGCTCAGAGTCAGACCTCCAGCAGCTGGGGGAGGGGATAAAGAGCTACTCTTTTCCTTCTGGACGGCCAATCTTTTGTGCCTCTGTGATCACTCCCTTCCTGCTTCCAAACAGGAAGTTCCTGTTCCAGTTAAATCCTGTGCCTGTAAAAGTGGAACTAGTGAAGGGTGATGAGGATGGTGGGAAGGGAGGAAGGGCTATATAGTCCTAGTAGAGTAGTAAAGTTCTAACAGCACCACCTTCCTCTTGCTGTTCTCTGCCAAAAGCTATCTAGGGCAGTTTTAAATCCAAACACCTGGCTTCCTGCTGCCTAAGCCACTCCCCCTAATTCTCAGTTCCCTTTTTCGCCTACTGTAGCTAACTGCACAGATAACAGTTCCCTTCACCCAACTCAGACAAACACTCTAACTCTTGTTTTTTTCGTTTGTTTGTTTGTTGTTATCCTAAATTGAAGGTCCTAGTACCTTAAATTGAAGGTCCCAGTACCCAGTTTTTATCCTAAGTTGAAGGAACCCCAGGGGCATCATACATCAGCTTAAGGATAGGTGTTATTGTCCTCCCTGTCCTATGAGCAGTCTCCTGAATACCTGAGCCCCTACCTACCCCATGGTCATCGGTGTCTTCCTTATCCTCTTCAACCTCTTCCTGGTCATCTTGGTCCTCAGCTAAAGGGGTGAATGACTATCACTGCCCTATCTTCGGGCACAGCTGTAGGAGGACTAACCCTGGCTCCTTCAAAGGTAACAGTAGGATCAGTGTTCAGTTCCGATGTGGGCCCTTCGAAAGACACATCTTCCCCCTTGTCATCCTGATCACTGGAAACACCCCGCATCCAGTCCACAGGTGTATCTTATGGGGAGCTGCTCCGGTATCACTCAAATGGCTCTGCCGGACCAGTATTCAAGTCCGGAGTGGTCCCCCCGAGGGGCTCGGCCGGAACAAGCTCCCCTACCCTACCCTGCCTTCTAGGCATATCTCTGACCAGGGGCAGTCCCTAAAACAACCTGGCCAATTCCTGGGTAGGGTAATGACTATGGGGAGTCTCATCATCCTCCTCCTCAGACTCATCCTCAGTGTCTCCTTTAACTGGAACCTCCCCACCCTAGGCAGACTCAGCCCCCATGGCATCACTGTCTCTCTGCCTCTGTCTTCCGAATACAGCAGCTTGAGTGGTGGGGGGCATCTTCAGAACTCACTACTTTATCACCAATGGGCAACAGGTGGTTGCGATGAATGACCTTGTGCCCTTGCGTCTCTCCTTCAGGCCGAATCTTGTACATTGGTAGATCTGTAAGCTTCTCCACTATGACATATGGGATATCTCCCCACCAGTCAGCTATCTTGTGCTTTTCTGCGATGCCCAGTTGGTATAGCAGCACTCTGTCACCTACCTCCAAGTCTTGTGCTCACACTTTTCTATCATAGTGTTCCTTATTCACCTGGTTCCTCTTTGTAGCCATCTCCTGAGTGAGCTGGTATGCCTCATCTAATTGTAGTCTCAGATTTTTTACATACTGCAGATAGTCTCCTGCTCCCAGTCCATCTGAGTAGACCTCATAACACAGGTCCACTGGCAGACGAGCTTCCTCCCAAACATGAGCTGATAGGGGGAGAATCCCATGGTGCCATTCTGTGTGCAGTTGTAAGCATGGACCAGGGTGCTCACCCGCTGACTCCAGGTATGCTTATCCTGGGGATCCAAGGTTCCCAGCATATCTAGCAGAGTCTGGTTGAATCTTTCCGGTTGAGCATCACTTTAGAGATGGTAAGGCATGGTCTGGGACTTCCTGACACCCCACAACGACAGCAACTCTTTGATGTGACAACTCTCAAAGTCTTGATCCTGATCCGAGTGGATCCTCTGGGAGCACCATAGTGTACGAAAAACTTCTCCACCAAGATTTTGGCCACAGTGGAAGATCATTGATCCTTGGTGGGGTAAGCTTGAGCATAGTGGGTGAAATGGTCAGTAACAACTAGAATATTGGAGATATTATGTGATTCAGGCTCCAAGGTAAGGAAGTCTATGCATACCAGTTCTATAGGGCCACTAGTCTGGATGTTAACCAGTGGAGCAGCCCTCTGGGGAAGTGCCTTCAGCTTTATACATATCATGCAGCTCTTGCAATATTCCTCTACATCTGCCCCCTTCTTTGGCCAATAAAATTGACTCTTAACCAGGTCCAAGGTGTGTTCAGCTCCCAGGTGTCCCATATCATCATGCAGGGCCTTCAGTACAGTCTTAACATGCTTCTTCGGGAGTACCAGTTGCTCTTGTGTAGCCCCCTGCTGATCCTGGGTCTCTTGGTACAGCAATCCCTTCTTTAACTGGAGCTTAGGCCATTCTCATAACAGCAGCCAGGCCTGAGAAATAATGGTGTCCACTTGTTCCTGGCTTCCCTGCTGTTTCAACACTTGCAAGATCTGCCCGGTGACCGGGCTGTTCTGTTGATCCCATTGTAGGTCTTGAGTGGTTAACTGTGGGAGGGATCTGTCATCCAGGGTGGCCAGCTGACAATAGGCAAACAGAAGACAATCCCCTGAGGTGCCCAGACAGTCCCCCAAACAATGGGTGTCTTTGGTGGGGAAGATCTCTTCTCCATCATGCTTTCTACACAGGGCCTTTACAGCTTGCTCCGAGATGTGTACCCAATCTGAGCTCTCATTGTTACCTGCGTGGGGACATCTGGACAAAGCATCTGCATCTATATGGTTCAGGCCTGGGCCGTACTCCATGCAGTAGTCATAGGTGGACAAAGTTGACAGCCACTTATGACCAGCTGCATCCAGCTTGGCCGTAGTCTGCACGTAAGTAAGGGGATTATTATTTGTCTTCACAGTGATCTTGGACCCATATAGGTAATCATGGAACTGATAAACTATGGTCCACTTCAATGCCAGGAACTCCAATTTATGGACGGGATACCTCCACTTTGAAGGGTTTAAACGTTGACTGGTGACTGCAACTGGATGTAAACCTTCAGGGTGCTCATGATACAATACAGCTCCCAAGCCATGGAAACTGGCATTGGTATGAAGAATGTAGGGTTTCTGTGGGTCTGCATAAGCCAACACCGGGGCGTGGGTCAAGCAGTAAATTATGTCTTCAAAAGCTCTATCACACTCCCCATTCCACCTTTCACCGAATGGTTCAGATAGCCGAAAATAACTGACAGGTTTTGCAGAGCCCCCGAGCATGGCAGTCTTCTTGCTTCTGTTGGTGTAGTCCCTTACAAATATTTTTTAATAGCTGTTCCTTCAGGGTGTGTGGCTTGGGCCAGGTGGTAAGGGACTCAACCTTGCTAGGGTCAGTCTGGATACCTTTTGCTGAGACAATGTGCCCCACATACTTGACCGAGGTCCGGAAGAACTGGCACTTGTCGATAGACAGCTTCAGGCCAAACTCTTCTAGGTGGTCCAACACCTTCATCAGCCGGGCCTCATGCTCCTCCAAGGTTCTCCCTGAACATGATAATGTCATCCTGACAGACCAGACACTCCAGCAAATTCATATCCCCAATGGCTTTCTCTATCAGGCACTGAAAGGTGGCAGGGGCCCCAGAGATCCCTTGGGGCATCCTCAAAAACTCATAAAATCCAAGCGGACATATAAAAGCCATCTTTCCTTGATCCTAGGGGTCCATCAGGATCTGGTAATATCCACTCTGGAAATCCAAAACCGAGAACCACTGGCTTCCATTTAAACAGTCCGGTGCATCCTGCACTCTGGGCATAGTGTACTGATCTGGCACTGTCCGCTCATTCAGAGTGCAGTAGTCCATGCACATTCGTATGGCCCCACTCTTCTTCCTCACCACCATGATGGGCGATGCATAGGGGCTCCTGGACTCCTGAATAATCCTCATAGCCAGCATCTCCTGCAAGTGCCACAGAATGTCATCTATATCTGCTGGAGCCAGTCACCTTTATCGCTCTTGGAAAGGCTAGTCATCAGTGAGTCATATCTGATGCTGCTGTCCACTCAAACACCGTACATCCCATTCATGTAGGGAGAAAACATTCATCAGAGCAGCTAGCTGTTCCCTCACTCTCTCTTTCCATTCCTCCAGGATGGGGGAATCGTTCAAATTGAACAACCCTGGATCAAGTCCCACTGGTTCGCCTCTGTTTGCTGTAGCAGTGTGCACTGCTGTGTCGGCGCAATAGATCTGGGCCAGTGTTCATCTTCTCCATACCACCACCTCTTTGTCCGTAACATTCTTCACCTGCACATTCACCCTTTGGACATATGCATGTGCTGTGGCTGGCAGAACACTAGGCTTGACTAACAGTCTCACCAGCAAGCCATGTTCATCCGGAGCACCCAACATCAATATTTGGTTCTTGACAACCTTCTTCAGTTTCACTACACCAGCAATATTGAGTTCCATGTTTGGCGAGATCACAACTTCATCTCTGTCTCTTCTCCACACTGTTCCCATGGGGTCATCAAGCTCCTCAGTAGGGGATTGCACCTTCCTGTAGTAGGTCTCTCAGACCAGGGGGTGTAATGGATACTCCTTTTATCTTTGTTCAGCCACTCGAGCATGACATGGCTGGGCCTGACATCCAAACATGTGAGCATTGGTGCTCACCAATACTGGCATTCCATTGAAAATGTGAGCTTCAGGGCAAATCAGTGCTAAAGTCTCCACAGCTTCATTCACTCTAGCCACCTTAGCTGGGAATGCCATCCATACCCTGTCATAGCTGAGATAGGGGTATGACTTCTCACTGAGGCCCCACAAGTGCAGTACCTTAAGCGGCTGTACTTCCACATCAGATAAGTGTTGATCATACCAGGATTTAAAAATGATGGTGACCTGGAAGCCGCTATCCAGATCAGCCAGGGCAGGGACTGTGTTGATGGTGATCTTGGTTTCAGTTGTCGGTCCCATTGACCTCTCCATATCTACTGGTGCTGTTGTGTTGGTTCTGCCTGATGAGACTTTTGTGTGAGCCATGGAGCTGGACATGCCAGGGGCTCTGGTGTGCTCCTTTATCGGGCCCCTCTATAATTTCCCTGCTGGCGAGCTGTGTTAATGGATGCCCTATTTCTTTTAGATGATTGGTCTAAAGGCATCCTACACCCCTTCTGTAGATGGCCCTCACCCCAACACCTGTAACAAATATCAGGTCCCCAGGGTCTTGGCTGGTCTGATGGTACCAGACAAGCCCCAGGCATTCCCACTGGAGCACTCTGAGCTGTGGGATTCTATTCTATGACCTGCTCATTTCCCTGGGCAGCAACTGGCACCCCCACCCTCTCTAATGCAGCCACTCTCTGTACCAATTCCTCCACTTGAGCCTTAACTCCTGTGTCGGGGGGGTGCCTGGACAGGCAGCCCGGTGCCAAACATGGTGGGGTCTATATTAAGGACTATATCACTATATCACCTGAACCCACACCAAACTTAGCTGAAGTGACTACATCCTTGTACTACCTTAATAAAGTGCACTCCCCAGCCCACCTGGTATCATCGCAAGCTGCCTGAGCACCACTACCAGCCCTGCATGGGCTTGTGGACCTGGCAAGGAATCCACGCCAGCTGCCTGCATTCCCAGCCCATCTGGAATCATTGCAAGCTGCCTGAGCACCACTACCAGCCCTGCACAGGCTTGTGGACCTGGCCAGGAATCCACGTCTGCTGCCTGTATTCCCCAGCCCACCTGGAATCATCACAAGGTATGCTGTCTGTCCTGGAAACCGTGGCTTGACCGCCGCCTCTCGATTGGCTCCTTTCTCCTCTACCTGACTTCCTATTGGACAATTCTTGGCTGCTTGCAGCCTGCTATTGGCCTACTAAACCCTGCCTGTTTTGCTTGAATTTCTTCCTGTGTAGCGCTGTTTTCAGAGTTTTCTCCTACCTCTAACAATCTGTATTTTTGTCCCGCCCGCCCTCCCCAATCCTGTCCTGCATTAAATACTCTCTCATCATTCCTGCCCACCTTCCCCTCTCTCTCCTGATTGGAGCTTGCTGCTGGTAGGTCTTCTCCTAAAGAGGACTGATGCTTCCTGGTATCTGCTTCCTCCCCTTATTGTTTCCCACACCAGCAGTCTGACCTTTTTCCTCCAGCACTCTTATCTATCTCCACCACTAGACTCATCCTTTGCCTTGGCAATGTACTCCTGCCACCTATCTCCAGATCACCTCACAACCATGCCCCCTCTGTCTAACATATTTTCCTTATGCACATTACTACTTGCACTGCCCATCCTATTCGGGATAGCTTATAATGAGCTCCAGATACCTGCCCATCCCACCTATGTTAATAATCCCTTTAATGTCTACTGCACCATTACTTCATCTACCGGCCCATATATCTCAGGTCCATACAGACTGGACGTGATGGCTCTGCCCTCCTGGCTTTTCTCAATGAGCTACCTCACCTGGCAACCATATATATCATCCCTTCTTAGACTTGTGGCCCTGATGGACAAATGCAAAGTGCAGAGCACATTGAATAGGATCCGCAACATTTGCTATAAGCATTTCAAGAACTACCTTCGCAGACTGGCCCTGCTACTACTGCTCCTCTCAGGCAATATATACCCCAACCCTGGCCCCCCATAATATGAATGGCCATCAAAGGAATTCTTGCATGCTTACCTTTGCCTCACTCAACATCTGCAGCCTTGTTGCTAAGCTTGATCTCCTACAGGCCTGGGCATCTCAACACAACCCTGATGTGCTGTCAGTAGTAGAAACATGGCTTTCATCCCAGATCCCTGATGCCTCTATTCTTATTACTGGCTACACGGTTTTCAGATGGGATAGGTTGTCTAAATGGGGGGGATGTGCAATCTACCTAAGGGACAACTTACAGGGTTTTGTCCTGCCGCTACCCAGTGTAGGGGCTAACATACAGGCACTTGCCATTAAGATACAACTTGGTGCTCGTAACAAAACCATTACTGTCCTATCAGTTTACATCCCTCTTAGGCTTGCTGCCCAAGGCTTCGACTCTTTGCTGGACTGCATATGTAGTCTGAGCCTTAATACTGAAGTCTTACTCCTTGATGACTTCAATGTCAATTGGCTCTCCCCTGAGGCTAGCCACTTTAAGGATGCATTCCTTGCTGCTCATTTCTCTCAGATCATTAAGAATCTCACAAGAATGAACTATAGGACTGATACAAGCACTCTGCTTGATTGGGTACTCACAAACCATCCTAACCACATATCAGGCACTACTGTGCTCCCAGATGCTATCAGTGATCACTCCCCTGTCTGGTTCTACTGGACTAATATGTTCTCGAAACCTCCTGCCTGAACAATTACTAATAGGGTCCTTATCCAGTGCCGTCTTCTTAATATGGACTGGTCAGTTGTCCATGAGTCCAGTGATGTTGATTGTGCGAATGAGCATGTCATCCGCCTCTTCAATGCATTATGTGACAAACACGCCCCTTTTAAAAAACGTAAAATTAATGGTCACCTTAACCCATAGCTAGCCCCCAAAATCATTGATCTCCTGAACAATCGTAACCATCTCTGGCATGTTGCCAGGGCCTCTGGCAAGCAATCCAATATCCTGAACAAAAAGACAAGAAATATGTGCACCAGGACTATCCGCCAAACAAAAAGCTACTACTATAAAGAAGCCCTAGCTCGGACCTCAAACGATAACAAAAACTTCTGGAGTAACATAAAAGAGGTTACGGGCAAGGACCCACATCTGCCCCAACCATGCTTAACATTGATGGTTCCCTTGTACTTGACCCTATAAGCATAGAAAACACATTTAATAATGCTTTCACTGTCCTCAGTGGTGTCCTCCCCCCCCGATTTCTTCTCCCAAAACACTCTAGGCAAATCCATACAGCCCTCTGTGCACCCTACATTATAATTCAGTATCATCATGGTAAATGAAGCCAGGAAATATCTTCATAAGGTGCTAGGTAAAGTGAGATTCGGCAGGGATACCCTCGATCTCAAATTTGTAGCTCTCTGCCTGGAAGAAATTCTGTCTCCCCTAACCCACATCATTAACCTATCACTTAGGCACTACCAATTCCCCCAAAGGTGGAAACATGCTGTAGTGACACCTGTACATAAGAGTGGTGACCGTGCCTCACCTGGGAACTACAGACCTATTTCCATTCTCCCACCACTCTCGAAGGCACTTGAGAGAATTGTTGCCAACCAGCTAATAGAATATATGGAGAAATACCAACTTCAATGCCCTGAACAACACAGGTTTAGGTCCAGACACAGTACCACAACAGTTCTGCTCAAACATACAGGCTTTATCCACAAATCCCTGGATCAAGGTCATCTTGTTGGGGTGGTGTACATCAATTTAACCAAAGCTTTCGATATGGTAAATCATGTCCTCCTTACCAACCAACTTACAGCCACTTGTCTCTCCTCTGGAACCTCCTCTTGGTTTCAAAGCTACCTACAAAACTGCTTGCAGTGGGTGAAGATAGGTACTGTCCTCTCCGATAGTAAACCTGTCTGCTCGGGTGTTCCGCAGGGATCGATCCTGGGCTCACTCCTTTTCAGTATATTCGTTAATAGCCTTCCTCTAGCTTGCTATGGTTGCATCCTCCTCTACGCAAATGATGCGGTTCTCTTTTCAAGTGGCCCTGACCCCAGTGTTCTGGAGAGCCAGCTTCAATGGGATTTTGCTAGATTCGAAAGTTGGTCCAGTGACCACAAATTGATAATGAACTAAAAAGAGACAATAACTATGTTGTTCTCCAGCCCACAAAACAAACACAGACAATACCCTCTCTCAATTTGTAACATCACAGGTTCCCCTTTGGAACTTGCCCAACATTTTAAATACTTGAGACTAACGGTTGACAGCACCCTTTCCTATGCCCTCCATATTGATAATACTGTCAAGGCTGTCAGCATGCGCATTGATCTGCTTCATAGGTATAAACAGTGTCTGACCCCTGAAGCCCTACATATGGCTGTTCACAGCTTGGTGATTTCCTTAGTTGACTATGGACTTGTTGTCTACTGGTCAGCAACTGACACGTCCCTATGGTGCCTTAAAACAGCGCTAAACAAAGCTTGTTGGCTTGTCACCGGAGCATCGCGCATGACTCGCACCTGTGATCTTTACACCCAGGCTAATTGGCTCCAACTCTGCAGAAGACTCAAATACCAAAGTTGCCTGTTGACTAAAAAAATAAGCTTAGGCATGTCAGCCCCTGAGGTCTCGCAGCTTCTTGTCCCCTGTGTTAATGATCACCATACTCAGAGCTCCGTGAACCAGTTATTCATTACTCCATGGTGCTGCACCTCCCAAGGCCAAAGGTTCTTCACCTGCCATGCTCTTTACTGGTTTAACTCCCTTCTTGTTGACATACATACCCCACCCACCTTGGGTACTTTTAAGCAGAAGCTCAAGCAGCACTTAGTGGCTAGCTCCACCTGTGACTGCTTCCTTTAACCACCTCATACCTCCTTTTTCTCTCCCCCTTCCCCCCCTCCACACCTCAGTCCCACCCTGTTTCTCACCTCACCTAGTGCCCTGCTTTGGTAGAGTTCTCTGCCTTCTAGATACTGTGTCCGTATTTACCCTCCTGACTAGGCCCCTGGGCTGCTTCTCTATTCTGTCCATTCAGGACCCTGTCTCCTCCTTCCTCCTGCTGTACTTAGCAACCTGGCTAATGTTAAACAATTTGCCTATTAATGCTGCTATTGCATTAGCTTTTTGTTAACCTTCTCACCCTGTATATGTGCTATGTAATCAATTGTTGTTTATACAAATTAATGTTTATCTCTCGTACTTCTCTGACGTGGAACCCATGTAATGAGCTTTCAGCTCAAAGGTGTTAATCCGAGACCAAATAAATAAACAAGTCAATAAAATAAAGTCTTTAATTCCTTTACCTCACCAGGGGGCAGCTCTCATTTCACTTGCTTCACAGCCATGGATACCCTGTACATCCCCCAGTGACCCTGCTCTTCTTCAGCCTCCCTGACCTCCCATACCAAAACTTTACTTTTCCTGTCTGCTAGATGCAACTGTAACACTAGTAATGGGGAATAACAAGTGGCCTTCACTACATGCTCTAACCTGACCCAATTTCAATTTTGGGCCACTACCCCCTTTCCAGAACACCTTCTGCAAGGCCCTCTCCACCTGGGCCAGGAAAGCGGACAATCATTCCCCCTCCCACTGCCTAGTGGTTTTAAACTTCCTCATGAGGTCCTCATGGGCTTCAGGGTTCCCAAACACACTTTCCAAAGCTGAGATATACACCTGGCTGTGGCTTTGGGATCTGTGGCTCGTAAAGAATGTATAACCTCTAGGGTTGGACCCCGTAAACTTTCCACTAAAGTGTTTCCATTTCTCAACTTCAGAACACTGCCAATCTTGGACTAATGGAGTGACACTGTCCATCCAGGCCTCCAGATCATCCTCACCATTCAGGGTGGGTTTCACCCCTGAAAACATTCTTAGCTTACGGTGCAACTCAAAGGCCACAGGCACGAAACCAGGCTGGGGTCTCTCAAACGTGAGCGTCTTAGTAATGGACCCCACTCCTCAACCCCCTTCCCCTGAGGAGATCACACTGAAAAAGGTTACTACTGACAGAGTCACAGTCAACCCCTTCATCACCAAAACTACGGGGATCCAACTGGCTTTTATTGGTTGAGTACTCTCTATCAACATGGTCAATGTACCTCTAGCTGAATCAGACATTTTCCCTTGGATATTGACTTTTCCCAGTCTCATTATGGTGGATACACATTTTTCCACAGCTCCCCTTCCATCTCTGGGGATACCCCCAGCAAAAAGAAAGACTTCTGGGAATCCATTTTCATTCCCCCACTCCATTCCACTAGCCTCATCTTATCCTCCTCAGCGGGCCTGAACTTAGACTGGGGCAGAGTGGACTTGGGGCCTGGGGAGACCTCAGGGGTCATGACACTCTGATCTCCTGGTGCAGACATGGCTGGCCCAATAGGAGATCCCAGTGGTGCCTCCAAAATATAGCCCCGGTGCCATGTGCCACTGGGCTAGCCCCCTTGCCGACTGTCCCTGGTAGCCAGCAAGGGGCCTGGGTCCTGCTACGATGACTACTGGGGGGTTTGTTCCCAGAAATGGTGAAACTAGCATGGTGCCTACACCCAGAGTAAAGTATTAGTGGGCCAGATGGCTGCTCAGCACAGTCCCCTGGGATACTGTGCCTACCCACCTCCTCAACCAACCACTCTGCACACTGTGTCCCCCAATACCTTGTTCCACCACAAACCATATATTTCAGTAACAAATGTGTGCAATGAAATTCACTAACACAGCAGATTCAAACAACAAATTCACAGCTTTATGGGGGAAGGGGTTAAGGAATAGGGACAGGGATACCTGGATGTAGGATTTTTGCTGTGACGGCAAGAGAAACATTAGTGAGATATTCAATTTCAAAACATGTGGGCCCACAGGCCAAGCCCTCCCCCACTGGTACTAGTGTCCCCAATCTGTCTCTAGGAGTACCCACTAGGTGCAGGCCTGGTCAGTGCCATGGGTTGGCCAGCTGTTGGGGCCCTGAAACATTTGAGAAAACTTGTAAGCTGAACACAGAACAATTTCCCTTTTCCATCCCAGGAACCAGGTCCTGAGTACTCATAGTTTGATGACCTCAGCACCAGGGAAAGTGGAGCTTCTTGACTCAATGTAGCAAACACAGGCCGGCCAGAATCCCTCCATCTGGCTGGAACTTGCTCAAGGATCTTGCAGCTGTTCACCTTGATTGCAGTTCTGGCCGCTTGTCACCTTCGGCCGCTTCTGGCCCGGTGCAGAGCACTGTGACAGAACAACACCAGCCCCAGAAGACCCAGAGCTAGGAGTGGCTCCACAGCCTGGCTCCCTGATTGGAGTGCTCTAGCTCTCAGGTGCAAGCCCTGCGACCTCCTGAGACTTGAGACAGTGAGTCCCACTTGTAAAGGGTTAGTGGGTTCCTTCCCTGGCTCTGGGTGCGTACTCCCAAATGGTGAGGATCCTCCTGCAGTCCTTGAACAGAGCTCTCAAGTAATCAAGCCTCCAGGCAGTTTGCTGCAGTAAAGTCCAGTGCCAATTTTCAGTGGGTGCTAGCCTCCACTCACGTGCAATCCAGCAGGGGAAACTCAGCAGCAACAATTCCCTGCACACCCGTCCACACTTCTTAGTTTAGAAGTGTCCACACTCTTTTCTTTTACTGCAGCAAAACCTCAGCTCTCAGCCACTTGAAATAGTTCACTCAGGACACACACAATTCCTGGCTAGCACCCTGATGACCAGAGATGCTCTGCCTCTCCAATTAAATTGCAATCACAGTCCTACTCAAGCAAACAACTTCCTTGCAATTACTGTACCGCACTGACAATCCACACAGTCCTCTCAACTAGTCCAGCTTCTCAGTGCAGGGTTTCTGCCACACTGTTTCTCCCACTAACAGCAAAGTAACTTCTCATTATCTGGAGAAACAGGATCACAGTTCAGTTTCCTTCCTTCCCCTCCTCAATTCAGTCCTGAACACACCTGAGGGATCAGGGTCTGAATCCAATCTCTCTCTTCTCTTGACCCACTTCTGGCAACAGAAATCCTTCTAAATGGGCCTGGAGAGGCCTTGATGCTCAAGGTTCACTCTCACAGCTCAGTCCTGACTCATACAGAGCCTAGCCACCGACTGATGAAATCCTAGAAAGTCCCCACTGTATCAGCCGAAATTCCAAAGCTCTAGTTGGCTGTTGAAGCCTTGTAATGCTTGATATCCATAGTGATCAATATTTCCTGCTCATTTATTGGGGTATGGTCTAGGCACCAGAAGTAGTCCCCTCCTTTTCCCAGAAGTCCATCTGTCACAGTTTTGGGTGCCTAGATCACTGATTGGCTAGAAAGAAAGGGGTTAATGATCATAAACATGTCAGCTCCCATCCAGCTCCATGGAGTCCATTTCAGTTTGTACAGTTTCTCCCCTTCTTACACCCGGTACAGCCCAATGCTTTGGGCTATTTACACTATTGCCCTACTGGATTGTAGTCCAAACAGTCCTCCTCAAAGGAGCCCACACTCATAGTGTTGGCCTCAACCATTTTGCTGTCTCTGCCACCGAAATCATTTCCTTCCAGGCGACAGGCAGCGTTCTCATTGTTATATAGGGGGCCTCCCATTAATATTCATGAACTCTTGAGTGGCCCCACTGTAATACCCCCCACTGCATTGCTACGGGGTTTTTCCTGATTCCAATCAGGTCTCTGGTCCCCAAATATACCAGGAGGGACACCGGGACCATTGACAGTCTCCCCGTTTGCCTGACCGCAATGGCGGTCGGCACATCAAAAGCACCTCATGTGCCTAGGTGAGTGCTGGCTGAAACAGCATGCCATACCTTGCAAAGGAGAAATCATGCACAATAGGGCAAGAAAGGACCAGTCTGCTGACAACAGATGGTGGTCAAATCGGAGCACTTCAGGTAAGCCCCCACAGGGTGGTTACATATAGAAACATGGAATTTGATGGCAGATAAGGACCACCTAGCCCATCTAGTCTGCCTATTTCCCTACCTACATAAACTCCAGATCCTAAATGATCTGCAGCTTACCTTCTCTTTCTTACTAGGTTTACTAGGTAAGTGAGGACAAAAGGAAGCTATGAATGCTTTGATTACTCCCTATCTCTATCATTTGGTGCCCTCCTCAAACTAATTTTCTTCCTTCTGATCAGTATTGGTACTATTGAAATCAATCCTGGCCCCACTGAACATTTCTTATCCCCAGCTGATCTAGCCTCCATAAATGGCCTAAGTTTTCTTCACTTCAATGCCTGCAGCCTCCTAAAAAAGTTCTCCTTAATACAGGCCTGGGTTGCACATACCCTACCTGACTTCCTGGTTATCTCTGAAGCTTGGCTCAGATCTACAACAAAAGATAGTGAAAAAACCTTCCCAATTACCAGCTCTTCAGATCTGACCACCTTTCCAGGGCGGTGGGTGGCCATCTACGCAAAGGAAACCATCTCTGCATCCTGTCTCATTAATACATCCGAACCAAAGGAATTTGAATGCTTGTCAATCAAAATAACCCTTCCTAACATGTCTTCCTTTAAATTGATTGGCTGCTATAGACCCCCCTCTGCAGGCCTCAAACTCCTAGCCCACCTAGGAACAATACTCAGTCTAGGCCCTGAAGACACCATCATCCTTGGTGATTTGAATTTAAATTGGTTATCTAATGCATCTGCACCCCTAGTAACCTTCTGTGACACCTATGGTTTCACACAATTAATCAAAGATCCAATGAGGATTAACCTAAAAAATACTACCAACAGTTCACTCCTGGATATCATGATGGTAAATAAGCCTCACTTATATTCTCATGCTGGAGTGCTACCCAGTGACATAAGTGATCATTGTCCCATAGCTGGCATAAGATCTACACTCAAGCCATCCAATCCTGCAAAATTTCTCCATAAAGGTCAAAAGAATTTCAACATCTCAGGATATCTCCATGATTTGTGCAATACAACGCATTGGCAAGACTTCTACCTCACAACCTCAGTTGAGACAGCTCTTCAGATCCTAAGGGATATTATCACAAATGCCCTCAATATACGCACCATTCACACAGTGTCAGATCCAAAGTAAAATCTTGTCGTTGGTTTACTGCAGACCTTAAATCAGCTTTGATAGCCAGAGACAAACTCTGGAAAAGGCAAGAAAACAAAGGATCCTAGAGACTGGCTTCAATTCAGAAAAGCAAGAAATTCATGCACAAAACTAATAAGAAATGCCAAAGCTGCCTTCTATAGAGCTGAACTGATGCCTCCTATACTAACCCATCTAGGTTCTGGGGTACTATAAAGGAATTCTAGGCCAAAATTCTACCCCTGCCTTACCCTCCAAACTGCTCCTAAGTGACATTGAAATCACTGACAAGCAAGAAATATTAAATGCCTTCAATGACCATTTCACTACAGCTGGCCTAGCCTTTGACTCTTCACCTGCAAATCTCTTGAGATCATCACTAAACCTTCAATCCACTGTGGGCCAAAAGGCTGCCTCAACATTCTCCTTTAACCAATATCCTTAATAGAAGTAGAACCTCCTATCCAATTTAGACACATCTAAGAGTGCAGGTGCAGACTCCTGGATCCCTACTTCTTAAGGTAGCACTGCACGCCTTAGCTGCCCCTCACTCACCTCTTCAATCTTTCCCAGCTACTGGTTCCATCCCTCTATATGAAGTCAGCTCAAGTAGTTCCACTCACTTAAATCAGGTGATCCCATGGACCTTACAATTACAGACCCATTTCCATCTTACCGTTCTGTCCAAGATGCTTGAAAAATTAGTAGAATTCGCAGTTAAGGGCCTATCTGGACACCAACAACCTCTAAATCCAGCACAATCTGGGTTTAGATCAATGCATAGTACCATCTCTGCCTAGCCAAAGTCACTAACGATTGGCAGACTGCCTTGGATAAAAGAATAGTATCTATGCTGTGTTCCTGGATTTGAGTAAAGCATTTGATACAGTGGATCATGAATCATTAATCTCCCTCTTAGCTCTGTGTGGCCTTGATTCACTTCTCTCAATTGGTTTAGGTGCTCATCTCTCTGGAAGGTTGCAACTGGTAAAAATGAAAATTACCTATCTACCTCTAAACCACTGTTAAGAGGAGTACATAAGGCTCTATCCTGGGCCCCATCCTCTTTGCCATTTATATTAATAACATTGATTCCAACCTCTCTCAATCTAACATTCATCTGTTTGCTGATGATACTGTATTATATGTCAGCAATCCTCACCATCAAAAGCCTGTGAACTGTTACAGTCAGAATTCTCCATCCTACAACACAACCTATTGGAAAGAAAACTACTTCTAAATGCCAAAAAACAAAAGCTATGGTCTTTGCCACCAAGAGTTGCTCTTCCATTACCCATCATTCACCACCCCACAATTATCCACCTTATTTGGAGAAACCTGAATTTGTGGATAAATTCAAATATCTTGGGTCTGGATTGACAATAAGCTTGACTACTCTATCCATGTTGAAGAGCTACTAAAAAAGTTGAGACAAAGACTTGGCCTGTTTTACAGAATAAAACATTACCTTACCAGAGACTCCAAACAAAGATTAATCCAGGCATCATTCTTATCCCTCATTGACTATGCTGATTTCCTCTACGGCCATTGCTCCCTCTCCCTCTTAAATAAACTGGACACCCTGTATCATAGAGCCATTAGATTTATTACAGACCTTCCCTCCAACACCCATCATTGTTCTCTTTACATGGCAGTCAATTGAACATCCCTACAGCACAGAAGAAAAAAGAATGCTGCAATCTGGATCTTTAAAGCTTTATCAAACAAACTCCCTCCTATATCTCAGACTGTTTCACCTGAATCACATCCAGGCCATACACCTAAGGATCAATAAGCTCATTATGCTAAAGATTCCTAATACCTGCACCCGGTTTGGGAGGGCCGCTATCAGCTATTCCCTAGCATTTGTCTGGAACTCACTCCAAAAATCTATGAATCTGAATACCCTCTTACCCTTACCATCCTTCAAAAAATTATATACCACCCTATTCCCAGAACTGTGCAACTGCTTCCATAAGGCCTAGTCTCCCACCCAACCTCTGCCCCTCCTTTCTGCAATCCACTATGTTTAGTTTCCATTCTTCTACCCAGTCTGTTATCACACTTCATATAAAAAGCCTATAGAAGCCCTACTATCTGAATATTATCCCTTCTATATCAAATGTACTCTTCATTTTTACAGGTTTAATTTATTGTTTTTGTGCCTTGTATATCTGTAAATTTTGTACATATCTCTCATCTAATTGATTGTACTAATGTTATGTTATTCACATGTCTTTGTACAAAACTTGTATCCTTCTTTGTATGACCACTCAGGTCCATCTTGTAAATGAGCTACGCTCAATGATGTTCGCCTGAATAAATAAAGATTTTGATTGATTGATTGATTGAAGCCTATCTTGATTGTCCCCCACATTTGTGGGAAATTACACTTTGTTGTAGTTTTTGGAGAGCCAATGATCTACGCCCTTTTTAAAGGATTCAAAGGTATTACAGTCTACTAGCTCTTGTGGTAGCTGGTTCCAGAGCCTTGGTGTTCTTACCGAGAAGAAATGAAGCCTCCTGTTTGTTTTTGCATTACACGCCATTAGTTGTTGATTGTGAGTCTAGGTACTATTTTTCTTTGTGTTTTAACAATACCACATTTGTCCATCAGAGAGGCGATTTGAGTTTTATATAAGAACAGAAGATCACCTCTGGAGCCTAAACTCCAGTGAATGTAGGCCTGTTTTTGAAGCTCTCTGATATGGTAGTGATGCTAAATGGGGCACCATTTTTGTTGCCCTTCTGAACTCTTTCAATCACTTGAATGTCCCTGACCATGTATGGACTCCACACTGGTGACCCATAATCAGTATATGGTCTGATGTATGCTTTAAACAATGGGATAATACATTCCTCTGTCTTAGATATAAACGTACAGTTAATGCACCTACAGTAAGTAGTGAATTAGCGGTTTTAGCTACATGATTACAGTGATTGGAGGAGGGTAATTTGTCATCTATCAGGATGCCCAAGTCTCTTTCACATATTGAAGATTTAATGATAATATTGCATAGTGTATAAGTTTGGGATTATTGTAACTTAAGTGGAGAACAGAACATCTGTCTATATTGAATGGCATTTTGTTTTTCTGTGCCCAATGCTCTAATACTGAGAGGTCATTTACTAATAAGTCCATATTATAGTCGGAATCCACCCTACCATCTCATTTTGTATCATCTGCAAATTTCGAAAGTATGTTCCTGGAGCTAATCTGCATGTCTGAGATGTAAATATTGAATAGTACTGGGCCCAGAACTGATCCCTGCAGCACACCACTGGTCATACCCATATTACTGGACTAGGCAGCATTGATCCTAACATGCTGGGTCCTGTTGATTGACCAGCAATTGATCCATTTTATTAAGTTACAAGAAAAACCTAGGTCTCATAGCTTAGCTAGGAGAATATTGTGAGTAACCTTATCAAATACTTTGCTATAATCCAGGAGGATGACATCCATGGGAATCTTATTGTCTAGTTCTTGGTTGACAGTATTGTAAAAGGCTATTAAATTGGTGGTGCAAGAAAAGCCTTGCTTGAACCCATGTTGTTAGTGGTTGATAATGCCTAGAGTTTGCATTTCTGCCTCTAATATGACTTTAATATTTTTTTCCATTACTTTACATGGAATGGAAATAAGGCTGATGGGGCGGTAATTATTCACTATGGAACGGTTACCCTTTTTAAGTATAGGCACAACTGTAGCAGTTATCCAATCAGATGGAATGGATCTTTCCGCTAATGATTTATTAAAAATAATGGAAAGTGGTGTGGAAATATTTTTAGCCATTTCAACCAAAAATCTAGGATTAATTAAGTCTGGTCCACAGCTAGTATTTGGTTTTCAATTTTTTAATAAGGAAACTACTTCAGAAATAGTTATGGTGTGGTTATTTTCAGTAGAACTTGATATGATAGTATTTGTATCAATTATGACTGTATGATTTGAGAATACTGATGCAAAATAGGTGTTAAATGTGTCGGCTGTCTCTTTATCAGATGTAATGGTGTTTGTGCCGTTGGTCAATGGTCCAATTTGTCTGTTACTGCCTTTTTTACTATTGAGATAAGAAAATAGGGATTTGTGATTATCTTTGGAATGGGCTATGTGGAACTCGAGGTTGTGTTTTGCCTTCCTGATAGTCCTTTTTAGTTCTTTAATGGCAGTTCTGTATTCACCCAGTATGAGTTCTTTTGTGTCTGTTGTGCATTTTTTTAAACAAGTAAACAGTTTTTTCTTCTGTTTGATTTTCCTATGAATATCATTATTTAACCACAAAGGAATTTTACCTTTACTGTTATATTTTAACTGGGCTAGAATATAAGCTTTTTCTAGGTCTATTATCTTGTTTTTAACAAATACCCAAGAGTCTTTCAGGGTTAAAGGTAATAAAATTGTTTCCCATGGAGTATTTTTAGGCTGTTGTTTATTGCCTCAAAGTTGGCTTTGTGGTAGTTATACACCTGAGCATTATTAACTATTATGCTAGATTCATATTGTAGATCAAATACAATGGTATGGTCACTATTCCCTAGTGGGTCTGATATTGAAAGATTTAAGACTTTGTCCTCAATATTGGTAATCACAAGGTGTAATATATTACATCCTCTAGTGGGTTCTTGAACAATTTGCTCAAACCCTAATTCATTTATTGTTGAAATAAAAGTTTTTTCGACAGCTGTTGTGCCATTAGTAGTAAACCAATTTATGGATGGCATGTTAAAATCTCCCAGGATCAGGATATCACCTTTATTCGTCATGTGGCTGATGTCCTGTATTAATGTGTTTGTATATTCTGAATCAGAGGATGGTGGGCTATAACAGATTAGTTGTGGGTGTTCCTGAAACTGAATGGCTACCCATATACTTTCCGTTGGTGAAGTATGTGGGTATTCATGTAAATGAATTGTGTCTTAATGTAAAGACATACACCACCTCCTTTTTTGTGAAATCTATCTTTTTGGTATAATTTAATGCCCAGTACGTCTTTCATCCAGGTTAAATCTGGGTCCCACCATGTCTCTGTTGCTGAACTTATGTCAATATCCAGTAAGTGAATTTTAGTTTCAAGCTCCGAGATTTTTAACAAGTTTAAGGAACTTGCATTAAGAGATAATATTTTGCAAACATTAGATGTTGGAGGCTTATTTGCTAGAGTCTTGGGTGTCACCCCAAACTCCTCTCTTGACGTCAGTTTAAACAGCTGCTAATGTGTGAGAGAATTCTCCTGCCTAAGATGGAACTACCTCTCCTGCTCAAGTGGAGCCCATCCCACAGAAGAGAGAAGGGTTGTCTACAAAATTTCCCAGTGCATAAGGCATTTTATTTCCTGTGACAAACACCATTTCTTCAGCCACTCATTGTAGGATTTAATTCTGTTAATAACATATTCAGTAGCTCTTGGTACTGGTAAAACCTCCGAAAAACATATTTCACAACCCATTTCGGTCAGGATGTTGTAAAGGCAGATGGTATTTAACTTCGTTTGGTTTAGGTGGCATCTATTGATATCATTTGACCCAGCGTGTATTACTACCAGGGTGTTTACAGCAGAATGTTTCAGTATGTTTGGAGCCATCAAGGTTATATTGGATATACCTGCTCCCCTGAAGCTGGAGCAGGTACGTTACTTTTATCTGCATTACACACTGTCCTGTCAATGTGCTTAATAATGGAGTCCCCTAATACAAATACCTGCCTGGGAGAATTCACCTTGCTAGTTGTTGTTGTTCCAAGGTTAGGTGTAGTCGATTCTAGGGGGACTGGGCTTTTGTTGTTGGATTTCACCTCCATCTGAGTGAGTGTAGGTACAGAGGCAGAGATATTTTTTTGCTGGTAGTCATAAGAAGTGGGAGTACCTAATGTGTCTGGGTCCAGAGTATCATTGTTTGGTGTTAGGACCTCAAACTTGTTATGTGTCTGCACCACTGGGGCACTATTGAACACTTGGCCACCCCTGCACTTTGTTTTACCTGCCGGAAAAGGTAATCTCATTAAAGATGGTGGGACCTGTGACCATGTTTCATCCTCTGGGTTGGGTACAGGTGCTAATTCTGAAGTGGCTACTGAATTTGTTGGTTCTAGTACTGTATTAGTGCCACTGCAGGGATAGTAAAGAGATGCCATTTCGTCAATGTATGACTCTAATGAGTGTAAGTCTGGGTCAGAGGGGCTTTTAGTGTGCAGAATGTTTAATTCATCCTATAATACCTTGAGCAACAGACATCTATCACATACAAAATTCTCAATTTGTGGCCCAATGGTGTACATTTGACAACTACCACACAGATTTTCATTGGTCCCCATATTATGTTATGTTTGGCCACACACTTTCACTTAATATACTCGTGGTCTACCTCAGGCCCTTCCTAGCTTCTATAGTATTTGAATACAAATGGAATGAGTACTCGGAAGCGGGAAGTTAGTTATGCTCGTTTATTCCAAAAAGACAGATCCAAGACCCCTGTGCTTTGGCTCATGCTTCCCAGTGCTCATTCCATTTGTATTCATTTAACTTTTGAGGCTTGCACCTCACGCAGTGAGAACCCGCTCATGCAGTTTGCGCGGTCTTCACTTTGTCTATCATTTGTCTATAGTATTTGCTATTGTTGTGAAAGATATATACACAGTTGTAATTTGTCTGGCCTACTTCCCTGCTGACCCAGCTGATGCAGCAGACATGCACTGAGATGTGCGTGTCTCTGTGCACGTCTTCACGTGCGAATACATATGCTTGCTCCACTCATGCTCGCTCCGCTCACTGGAGCTGTGCCTTATAAGGAGTGGGGGCAACAGGAAGTAGTGTGTCACTTCCTGCCGACCTCTCACCCCAACACAGAATGTATTAAAGTTTAAAACAGTTTGTTTTAAATCCAACACAGTTGCCACCTCATGTGGTGGTCTTAATATGCTGTTTCTGCACTTCCCCTGCAAAAAAAGCCAACTAGCACTAGGGTTGCCATCTGTCTGTCCCCTGCATTCTTGAATTCACCTATCATTGCAGCCCCTACGACCTCTACAGGTAGGCTGTACCATGCATCCACCACTTTTTCTGTGAAAAAATACTTCCTCACTTCACCCCTGAGTTTGGTATCTCTCCCTCTAGCCTCACATTGTGACCCCTTGTTCTTGCACATCTCTTTTTTGGAAGATGCTGCTCTCCTGAACCCTGTTGTTCTACCTGAGGTGCTTGAATCTCTCTATCATACCCCCATCTCCCTTCTTTCTTCCAGAGTATACAGATTGTATTCCCTTAGTCTTTCCTCATATGTTTTCTGGTGTATTCCTTTCAACATTTTTGTTGCCCTTCTTTATGTCCTTCCGGAGATGTGATCTCCAGAACTGAACACAGTATTCCAGATGCAGCCGTACCAATTGTCAGTACAGTAGCATCACCACCTCTTGTTTTCTACTGGTGATGCCTCTCCCTATGCACCCCAGCATCACTCTGGCCCTCCCCACTGCCATCTCACATTGCTTGGCTACTTTCAGGTCATTCATTATAGTTACCCCCAGGTCCTGTTTTGGTTTTGTTGTCGTTAGTATCTCTCTCCAGGATTCCTGTGCCCCAAGTGCATGACTTTGCACTTCTTTGTATTGAATTAAAGCCGCCACACTCTTGACCACTCATCCAACTTGCCTAAGTCTCTTCTCATGTTTACCACCCTGTCTGGAGTGTCCACCCTATTGCAGATCTTTGTGACATCCACAAAGAGGCTCACCTTTCCTTCCAGCCCCTCTGCAACATCACTAATGAAGACATTAAAGAGAACCAGTTCCAGTACTGAGCCATGTGGCATGCCACTGGCCACCTCCCTCTCCTGGGATTGAACTCCATTTACCACTACCCTCTGTGTCCTGTTGCTCAGCCAATTTCTGACCCAGTTTACTACCTAGGCACCCACTCCCAGACTGCTTAGCTTGTTAACTAGCCTCCTGTGGGGGATGGTGTCAAATTTCTTGCTACAATCTAGGTAGGCCATGTCTATGGCACCCCCCCAATCAACCACCCTGGTTACCCAGTCAAAGAAATCTATCAGATTTGTTTGACAAGATCTACCTGCTGTGACTCCATGTTGCCTCAGATCCTGTGCCTCGCTGGTCTCCAGGTATGCCGCAATCCTTTCCTTTAGCATGGATGCCATTATTTTCCCCACCACTGAGGTCAAGCTCACTGGCTTGTAATTCCCAGCCTCCACCTTCCGCCCACTTTTGTGTAGTGGTACCACATTTGCCCTCTTCCAGTCCTTTGGTATCTCTCCCTCCCTCCTGCAGTGATTTGTTGAATAGGGCTGTCGGTGGTGCCCCTAGTACCTCCCTGAGTTCTTTCAGTATTCTGGGATGCATTCCATCTGGTCCCATTGTCCTGTCCACATTTAGTTTCAAGAGTTCCTTTAGGACTCTCTCCTCCGTGAATGGACAGGTGTCCACCTCTCCTTCATGTGTGTTTCTACCACCTAATTTTGGTCCCTCCCCTTCACCTTCATTTGTAAATACTGAGCAGAAGTATTTGTTCAGAATGTCTGCTTTTTCTAGGTCCCTCTCCACAACCCCCCCTTATATAGCCTCACAATCCCTACATTTGTCTTTTTCCATTTCCTAACACACCTGAAGAAGGTTTTGTCTCCTTCCCTTACTCATGGGGCTATTCTTTCTTCAGTTTGCACTTTGACGCTCCTGACTGCTTCCCCACCTCCTTCTGTTTTGCCTGATACAGTTCCCCTTCTCTCTCCCTCTGCATTTCATTGTATTTTCTGAATGCCTGTTTTTTCCCTAACCTTCCATGCAACTTCTTTAAAAAAACATAGTGTTGTTTTCTTTCATTTTGCTTTGTTGGCTTGCTTTACACAAAGGCTTGTTGCCTCTGCTATGGCTCCTTTAAGTTTTTCCCACTGTTCCTCTACTCACCACCCTCCTTCCACCTTTGCCAGGTTTTTCTTGAGGTGTTCCCCCAATTTTGCAAAGCCAGTCTTCTTAAAATCCAGGACTCTTACTTTTGTGTGGCTTTACTCTACTATTGTCTTCACCTTAAACCACACTGTATGCCGGTGATTGCTGGACCCTAGATGGCTGTCCACTGATAGATCTGTTATTCTGTCACCATTGATGAGAACTAGGTCTAATATTGCTACCTTCTGTGTGGGCTCCTCCACTAGCTGCCTCAGGCGTGCCTCCTGCAGGGCATCCAAGATATCTCTGCTCCTGGTAGTGGCTGCTGCATAGGCATTCCAGTTAACATCTGGCATGTTTAGGTCCCCCACCAGCAATACTTCCCCTTTCTATGCCATTTTGTGGATGGTATTCACTAATACCATCTCTATTTCCTCCCCCTGTGTTGAAGGTCTGTAGACAACCCCAGTGCAGATGGTGGTGCCATTTCCCATCTCTAAGGTGACCCATAGTGCCTCTTTCCCTTCCTGTCTTCCCCTAACGCAGTTGCTTTGATCCCCTCCCTGATGTAGATAGCCACCCCTCCCCCTTTTTTTCCCATCCCTGTCTCTCCTGAAGGTAGTGTACCCTGGTATGGTAACTTCCCAGTCATGGTTACCTGTGTACCATGTTTCAGTGACTGCGACAATGTCCAAGTCTTCCTCCGCCATCAAGGCTGCTAGGTCTTGGAACTTGTTTCCCAGACTATGGGCATTTATACAAATAGATTTACCTGTTTTGATACCTTCACCCATACTCGTCCCCCTCACCCCTATACCTTCTGTCTATGCCCTCCTGACTTTACCTCCATTTGAGGCTCCTTCTGTTGCTTTCTTGGCCTTAGTATACTTTTGTTTGTCTACCATAAGCTGTGGTCGGGGATTTGGTTTTTCCCTGCTCACTCTTGCCACCCCCCAGCTAGTTTAAATGCTTGCCAGTGACACATTTAGACCTCTCACTAAGGGTCCTGGTCTCCCCCCCCAGATGGATGCAGGTCATTGCCCCTGTACAAGGCTGCATTCCTCCAGGTGGACCCACAGTCCCCAATGAAGCCTAATCCCTCAGCTCAGCACCATTTCTTCAGCCATTCATTGAATCCCCTGGTGTGAAGTACCCTCGCCTCTCCCCTGCCATACACAGGTAACACTTCTGAGAAAGTTACAGTGTTTGCCACCTGTCCAAGACTCCTCTCCAACTCCCTGAACTCCTTCTGCACTACCCTCACCTCATCACCAGCCAGGTCATTTACCCACACGTGGACAATGACATCTAGCTCAGCCTCCCATCCCGCTGCCCCAGTGATCCTTTGCATGTGCTTCCTATCCATCCAAGCCATGGTGCCCGTTAGGCACCTGGCCTCCATCTCTCCCGCCCCCAGGTGAATCCCCCCTAATAACAGAGTCCTCTACTAGGAGTTGCTTCCTTCTCCTCTTGGGTCCCTTTCCACCCCCCAAGGGGTCTCCATTGTGGAGGATCCTAGCATCCACCTTGTCCACCACTGTGGGTGTCTGCCAGAATGGTGAAGGAGTTGTGGAAGGATGTGCCTCTGCCCCCTCCCCCTTCCCCTCCCTGAGCCCACCTTTGTCCATCCTCCCCTCATTTCTGGCATCCTCTGTGGCAATGGGTGTGGACTTTGTGGTCCCTGGGTGGGGAAGGAGGCCTCCTAAACTCTAGCCAACTCGGCTCGAAGAAGAGCAACCTCCTCCCTCAACCCAGGGAGGTATCTGCAGATGGGACAGCACTGCAGCCTCCAGAATGTCTCCCTGAAGACTGCTGCCCCACAGCCACTGCAATGCATCACTTCCATCATGTCTGTTTATGACTTTCCTCTTAATAGACTTTGGTTATATTCTCAGTGCCTTTGTAAGAAGCAAGTGTTTTTTGTTAGTTGATAAACAGAACACAACACACACTCTTTTTCTGCAGTAGAACAATAGGTTTGTAGTCACACAATTTTTACAGTACCCATTCTTTACCTTTATTTACACAGCCCCTGCCTTGAACAGATACTTGTTTCTGACCCCTCAGTTAAATTTTGTGTGTGTGTGTGTGTGTGCTTACCGTATAGTACAAATGTTGCATGCAGTGTTTGTTGTGGAATCAAGACCTACATACTGTATCTGGCATGTCATGTTTAGAGACAGGACAGTGCAAATTACATTGAGACCCGTGTCCTATAAATGGAGAACAAGCCCGGGGCAGGTGGGATGGGGAGGGAGGGCAGGTGTTTCCAGTGTTCTCTTTGCCCAAGAAAAACAAACAGCCCAGTTGCACACCTCTCCTTGTTCTCCTCTCACCACCCAGTGCCTCTGGATGACTCTCTCTTCCCATGACTGCAGCTGTATCCACTACTTCACTGTGCAGCCCTCTGTCCCACATGGAGTCCACAGCAATGTCATCCTGGTCTCCTTTGTTGTAAACCCTTTAATTGGTAATTTAAATTTGGCTCCTTTACCTCTGCTGCTCTCCAATTGGTCGTTACATGTCTTGCATCACCAATGGATGAAAATAGAGACAAATACCTCCCCAAGCAAAAGCAAAAACCAACACAGTCAATAACACAGCCCAAAAAATATAATTACACCTTTATGCAGTACTGTACCTCTCCAAACAAATACAAAACCCAATGCAGTCAAAATCTCAGTCTGAAATGTCTAATTACTCTTTTATCTAGTTATGCTCACAGCTAAAATGTCCCCTCTATATAGAGATATAGACATACATCTTCTCTGAGCTTGTTCTCTCTCTCTCTCTCTCTCTCTCTCTCTCCTCCCTTACCATAAAATCTTACATGGTCTTGCTTCATTAAATAGTATCCATCTACACTGATCACTTTTTCTTTCTTTGAGTCTCATGCTGATGCACGCAGGAAATACAGACAGACCGGGTGGGCCTAGCGGTCCTTATCTGCCATCAAATACTATGTTACTGTGTATGTATGCTCCCCAGTTCACCACTGCTACCAGCCTTTTATCAGTCCCATCAACCTTGCTTTCATTCGTGCCTGATCATTTTGTCACTTAGTTGTCAGTGTCAGTGACTCAGCAGGTTGCAGGCTCACCTTTGAGGACAGAAGATCAAAAGGTTGTAGGTTCTAGCCCCACACCAGGAACTTGAAGTAAGTTCCAGTACAACACTGTAGTGCAGCATGATGTGTTGCTGCTCTGCTGAGGTTCAGTCATTTAAATGAGATGTTAAACTAAGGTCCAGTCTGCCTATTCTAGTGGTTGTTTAGGTGGACTTTAATATCCCATGGCACTTCTTAAAAAAGTTGGGGAATTTTTGTTAAAACAAAAATCATAGACAAAACAAGTCAGAAAGTGCTACATATCAAAATACAAAAATAAACAAAGGAAAGAGAGTAAAAATTAAAATATAACCATTCTTATGAGTCCAAAGAAAGATGAAAAGGTATCTAACCATGCCTTGTCCCTGTGTCAAAGTTAACCCAAAATTATGAATGCTGTACTTCCCATAAACTCTGATATTTTCCATATGATGAAATTTCAAACTCAGCAATAAAACCATTTTAACTGCAATACTTTTATAGTACCAACCAGGACCTCAAGAGAAATCATCTTTTGCTGCTACACCAGCTGACATCTTGCCAGTTAAATATGATACCTGAAGCTGGCAAAAGTTACTCTCAAAGCAGTTGGTAAGTACGAACATACAAACATATGCAAGAGCCAGCAGGAGGCCAAAATGGTCTATCAAGTCTGCTTGTTGGTAATGCAGTGTCCCTGGCCTATGCCACTGACCCTTCCCCCTTCCGTGTCAATCCTTCCATCATAATTCTCTCTTCATGGTCCCATGGGTGCTCTTTATGCCTATCCCAAGCCCTCTTAAAGCCACCCATGGTCTTCACTGAGACCACCTCTTCTGCCAGTAGTTAAAGTAGTTTTTCCATTCTGGGGGGAAAGCACTCAGAACCGGTGTTTGACAGATAAATGCAAAGAAGAGAGGTCCCTTTCACTTCTCAGCTACTAAATCTCAGAAAGCCTGTATGTCAGTGAGGCACAGGCCAGGAAGCATAGAAAGACCAGGATCAGGCATAAAATTTACAAGCAGCATTTTATTTTTTCCAATAATAGTAAAATAAAAAATAAAATTGTTCATTATAACTATTTACAAAGGTAGTACAAACAGAGAAGACAAAGTCCTTCATCTGAGGGTGTGTCTAATTTCAAGTTTCAGTCTCTCAGTCACCCTGTCTCTCTCTAGCAGAAGTATTGTTGCTCTTTTTATAAGTTTTCAAGAACATGTTAAGGAGAACATCCTGTTTTTCAGAAAATATTCTTGTCAGTTTCCTTCCTTGCTGGTGCAACGAAACAGTACACAGTGTCCCAGAACTGACCTCCTGTTTACAGCTCTACAAACAGTTTGCAAACCAGCATCTTAGGTTAACCTCTTGAGCTCCAAATAGCTTTCTGCAATCATTACACATTTTCAAACCAAGAGATCCCAGTTTTACATAAAGATTCACACATATTTTATAACTTCAGATATGCAAGGGGGAAGCAAAGATAGAAACAGCAAGTGAAGGCAGAGAGATGGGGTGGGTAGCGAGACTATCAGAGCGGCCAGTTCCTAGGTCTCACAAGAAACTTTGACTGTCCAGTCAGACAGACGAGAGACAGAAGATGATAAAACAGATCCTTGTGTTTAACTCTTTCTACATAACAAATCTTTCTACATAACAAATGGGACAGAGTCTTTTTCAACCCTGTCACATACCCCCTCTTTAAGAGGGAACCTGTTTTAAAAAAAACAAGTTTCAAAACTTTCTTTACATTCTCCTTTAACATTAGCTTATAATCTTTACAGTTCTTAGCATATGCAGTATCCCTTTTCTCCGTAACAACCAGTACAGCAAACAGTGAAGTTTAAACTCACACATTTTTTCAACCTTCAGAATTCTCAATTCCTGATCCATATCTTGACAGAAAATAAGCATTGACATTCTCTTTTCCGAATTCGTGTATCACCTTGAATTTAATTGGCTGTAGTGCCAGGTACCACCTTGTGATTCTGAAATTTTTATCCTTTATTTGGTTAAGCTGACAGGGAGGATTATGATCAGATAGAAGTACAAAGTCAGCTCCTAGCAGATAAAATTTAAGAGACTCTATGGCCCACTTCGCTGCAAGGCATTCCTTTTCAATGGTGGAGTACTTCATTTCTCTGTCATGTAACATCCTACTAATATATAGGCTGGGATGTTCCTTCCCATCTATATTTTGACTCAAGACTGCACCTAAGCCAACCTCTGATGCATCTATCTGTTTAGGGATAGGACTGTTAGTTACAGCTTTTATCTTAGAATTATCTGGCTTTACTTCTCCAGTTCCCCAAACATATCCCAAATATCTGGTTTCCTGCATACTCAATGCACATTTGGTAGGATTAATGGTCAGACCTGCATTTCTGATAGCTTGGATAACTGCTCGTAGGTGTTTCAGGTGGCTTTTCCAGTCTGTACTGTACACTACAACATCATCCAGGTAAGCAGCACAATAATCAGTGTGAGTAGCTAAAAATATATCCATGTACCACTGGAATGTAGCGGGTGCACCATGTAAACCAAACGGCATGGTGGTGAACTGATAGAATCCAACAGGAGTGGTAAATACAATTTTGTCTCTGGATTCTTTAGCTAAGAAAATCTGTCAAATTCAGATACTTGATTAAGTTTCCTAAAATCAAGACAGATTCTTTCACCCCCTCTTCTTTATTTACAATCACCATTGGTGATGACCAAGCACTTCTTGACTCTTCTATGATACCTAACACTTTCATGTTTTGTGTTTCCTTAACCATGTCTGCTCATAATTGCTCTGGCAATCTCTATGTCTTTTGTCTGATAGGGCAAGCATTCCCTATCACTATTACATGCTCGACCCCTTTTGCTCAGCCTGGCACTGTGGTAAAAGTACTATTAAATGCCTTTAGTAAGTTATGAATTTCTGCAGTTTGTTCAGAGGTTAAGGAAACATTCACCTTTACAGCATCAGCAGTTACAGTTTGTTCCAGTCTATCATAAGCTATATCAATACAGTATATTCTTTATTAATTTCTGGTAAAACTAGTAAAGCAGCCTTTGGTGTTTTTTCAACCCATTTCTTCAGGAGGTTAGCATGGTATATATTGGTAGGATTTTTCCTATCAGGGGGTTATATCTCCCTACTGGGTCATAGCGTCATACGGCAATAGGCGTACAACATTATAGCTAACCCGAAGGCTGTCAGGACAGCGAATGGTATAATACGCGTATACTGCTGTACACAGTATTGCACCATTCACACACTCCCAGGCAGAGGATGAGACCTCTGCTGGGAGTAGGTTCTGCCGAGCAACTGCCGTGGCTCACTAGACTGAGCCACAGCAGCAGAAACCCAGGCGCTGCATCAGGGACGGGTTTGATTCCTGGTCCCAGACATTTTGTTTTTGTACACAATTTGTGCGCTCCCGAGTGGGCCCCTGGGTTGAGAATCTTTGGTGGGGGTCCAGGGTGCAACCCCTAACAGAGGGTGTGAGGGGTGGAGCCCCCCCACAGAAAAAAGACATATGTCGCATGGCAATATCACGCTGTATTGGCAGCATGATTTTGTCATGCGGCATAATGTCTTGTGACATAATTTATGACCCCATGCCCCATATCTCATAGTTAACTGTGCCAGTACATCTAAGCACTTTATAAGGCCCTTGCCACTTCATTAACAGTTTATTTTTTGTAGTGGGCAACAGTAGCAAGACCTTTTCACCTGTCTGAAAAATGTTTTCTTTTATCCCATGGTCATAATACGCCTTCTGCTTATTTTGGGCCTCTTCCTGATTACTATAGGCAATTTCAACATGTTTTGCCAGTTTCATTCTCAGGGTACACATATAAGATATAATAGATTATTTTTCAGTGGGGTTATCTTCCCATGTTTCTCTTATTACATCTGGTGGCCCTCTAGGTTATCTACCATACAGCATTTCAAATAGTGAAAAACCTGTTGAGGCTTATGGCATGTCTCTGTAAGCAAAAAACAGGTAAGGTAAATATTGGTCCCAATCTTTCCTTTCCCCTTTTACAAACCTTTTCAACGTGAATTTTATGGTTTGATTAAAATGCTCAGCAAGACCGTCTGTCTGAGGGTGATAAGGGGAGGTTCTTATGGCAGTGATTGCTAGTAGTCAGCACAGTTCCTTCAGTAATGCAGCACAACAATTACTACCCTTATCAGTAAAAATCTCTTTAGATATGCCCATCCTGCTGAAAAGTTTTGCAAGCTCTGCTGTCACTTGTGGAGCTATGACAGTATGCATAGGAACTTCTTCTGGATATTGAGTAGCATAGTCACATACTATCAAAATGAATCAATTACCCTTTTTTACTTTTGTCTAAGAGGCCAAACACATCCATTGCAATTCTCTCAAAAGGCACATCTATCAAGGGTAGGGGCACCCGGGGCACCTTGTTTTTTTAGTCACTGGGGCTACTTTCTGACATTCAGCATAAAATCTGCAATATGTAGCAACATCTTCATGAATTCTAGGCCAGCAAAATCTGTACAGCAATCTGACAAGGGTGCGATCTCTCCCTGAGTGACCAGCCATAGGACTATCATGTGCCATCTGAAACAACTCAGTTCTATACGTTTGTGGTAAACCAATTGTTACATACGAACATATGAAGAAGCCAGCAGAAGAAGAACATTTGGTCTGTCAAGTCTGCTCGTATTGCAGGGTCCACAGCTTGAGCTATTGTCCTTGCTCTCCCCTCCCCCACTCCTCCCATCCTCCCTACCCACTATTCTTACCTTCCTCCTATGCCTATTCCAGCCTCTCTTAAAGCTGCCCACCATCTTTAATGAGATGACCTCTTCCGGCAATGCATTACAAGTGTCCACCAGCCTCTCTGTGAAGAAGTGCTTCCTGACATCCCTCTTAAATCTTCAACCCTCCAGCTTAAGACTATGCCCCCTTGTGATATGGTTGCCACTCAGCTTAAAGAGACTCTCCTTATCAACCTTATTTATCCCTTTCAAGTACTTGAGTGTTCTATCTGTTCTTTTGTCTGAGGTTTAACATAAACTTGGTACAGTAACCCATTACATTTTTTAAACATTGGTTCACCTTGTTTTTGTTTCACCCCCAGCTGCTTAAAATAACCTTGGAGAGAAGCATCATTAGTTTGCTCTGAAACAAAATCACAATCAGTTATCAGTCTAGTTTCAGCATTTTTATATTTTAATCCCTTATGTCCATCAGTCTTTTGTTGCTACTGTTGTTTCAGACATCTTCTTTCTTTCCTGGACTTCCAGATCTTGTAACTGGGCCCAAATAAGTCCAAATCAAAGTCACCAAAAGGAAACATGTCTCCACCATCTGAGAATTTTTTTGCTATGCTCTTGTTACCACTGCTGCTGAAACTGCAGGTTTCAGCTCCTCTGAGATTAACTCAGTAAATCCTGGACAGTCATTTCCAATAATCACAGCTACAGGTAACTTGGGTACTACCCCCACTTTCATTTAGTGTGACACCCCATTAATATTCAGTGTCACTTGTGTGGTGGGATAGTATCGCATGCCCCTGTGGATGCAGATGACACCAGTACCTGATCCTTTTACATAGTGTTTTCCTAGCACTTCAACATGCACTAGGGTCTGTCTGCTTCCCGAATCAATAAGTTCATTTACAGTCTTATCTCCCACCTTTATATCTGTTAAATACTTGCCCAAATTTGTTAAGGCCAAATCTGCTGCAGTGGTACCCTCCTTATCTTTATGGCAGTTTCTTGCAATGTGGCCTGGCTTGTTACAGTCATAGCAAATAAAGTCTTTGGGTGCACACTTGTTACCCCCACCACAGTTTTTATCTGATTTGGAGTTAGATTGGAAAAAGTGGATCTTACTGGTCTTTGGCTATTACTTCACTGTTGCATGGTCCGTCTGACCATCTGATAGTCCTTGGCCAAAGAAATGGTCTTTTTCCCACTTTCTAGTCAGTGTTCTTTTACCCAAAGCTGTACATCTGTAGTCAGGATATTGATGAATTACTCCACTGCAAATGGATCAATGATCTGCGGAACTGTTTTGCCCTCTGGTTGGAGCCATTTACTAAGGAGTTCTCTGAGTCGGGTGAAAGCTTCTCGAGGATTGTTGAATAAGATGTACTTCAGGGACTGGAATCTTTGCCTGTAAGTCTCTCCTGAGATGTATCTTTTCAGGATTTCTCTTTTTACAAGGTCATAGTTTTCTGACTGTGCAGTGTCCATATTGCTGTAGGCAAGTTGGGCTTTACCTGTCAGACAGGGTACCAGCCTGATTGCTCATTGCTGCTTTGACCACTGGCAGGCTGCGGCAATCCTTTCAAAAGTTGTCAGGTATGCTTCAATATCATCCAAGGGACACAGTTTTGTAAGTTTAAGGTCTTTTAAGTTGTTGGTGTTTTGTTGCTCTGCTGGACCTGTGCCAGATCCTCCAGCTTTGATAGCTTGCAAGGCATCCAGCCATCGCTGTTCCAGTTGCTGCATCTCATCTCTTCTCTACTGCTCCTATTGCTGCATCTCTTCTTTTCTCCACTGCTCATCTTCTTTTCTCTGCTTCTTTGTCTGTCTTTGTTGTATAGCCCACCAATTGAAGAAGGTAGACTGACTTTCAGATTCTGTCACTGCCCCTACTTTTTTTTTTCATCACTGATGCTGGCTGTATAGTCTCAGCTTGGACTTCTGTCACTGCTAGTATGGCTGCCATTTTTCTGGTAAGGACTCCTGGGTTTGCCGCTGCAGAATCCATACCTTTCTGCTATGCTTCCTGGTACCAGGTCTAATACCCACAAAACTCCTGACTTAGAGTATGCATGGTATAAATCACACTTAGTCTGACACCATCTATTGATGAGGCACAGGTCAGGAAGCCTAGGTAGATCAGGAGCAGGTATAACATTCACATGTAGTGTTTTATTTTTTTCAATAATAGTAAAATAAAAAATTAAATTGTCCAGTATAACTATATACAAAGGCAGTACAAACAGAGAAAACAAAGTCCTTCATCTGAGGGTATGTCTAATTCCAAGCTTCAGTCTCTCAGTCATCCTCTCTGTCTATCAGAAATATTGCTGCTCTTTTTATAACTCTTTGTCTGGAAACTCGTTAAGGAGAACATCCTGTTTTTCAGAAAATGTTCTTGTTCATTTCCTTCCTTGCAGGTGCAACAAAACAGTACAATGTGTCCCAGAACTGACCTCCTGTTTACAGCTCTGCAGACAGTTTGCAAACCAGCATCTCAGGTTAACCCCTTGAGCTCAGTGGCATAGATTGTGGGGGGGGGTGCAAGCTGCCCTCCCCCGGAGAAATGAGACCAGGACTTTTAAAAGCCCCGTTTTCATTTTGTTTTTTGTTTCCTGAACTGGACCTGGCTGCTAATCTGGGTGGGGGGGGAGGTATGTAATCTGTGCTGCTGACTAAGGCTCATGCAGAATTCAATCTATTAAAAAAAAATCCTGATTCCGAATATCACTGGCACTGGCCCTGCTTGGTATGTCCATTTCCGATTGGCTGCAAAATATCACTCCATGTTTAGCAGTCAATCACTGAGCAGTAAGCTCATTTGAGTGCATGCCAGCATGACAAGTATAATCAGTTAGGCACCATTTCTTCAGTTGCCCACCAGTGTCCCACACCATTATAGGCTAGGCTCAGTAGGCTGGTTCGGGAGCATCCTCTTCAAGTTCACGCGGCCACGGTGAGTCAGTGATCAACCCACCAGACTCTCACTGGGTGTGCCGTTGACTGGGTATAACCCCGACTCCCCGAGGACAAGGTCCCCAAACCCAAAGAAAAGACTCTTTTGGCGCCACCTCAGTCACACGTCGATTGATAGTTGGACTCGGGTCTAAAAAGTCCTCCCCTCCAAATTTAGAAATACAGCACTGTGAAATCAGCACTGGCGAGGTGGGCAGTGAGCAAGTGGCTAAGAGTTGGGTGTGGGTGTTGGTCAGCTGACCTCACCACCAGGGTCATCCCCAGCCTCATCCAAGGCTGTCTGTAAGTGCCCTGCCCGTGACTCATCATCACTGTGCCTTAGGCAGCCACCCAGCAGGCTTCCTTGTTATGCCACTGACTGGACTAGACTTTCTTGGGCAGCTGCATTAGTCTAGTGGGAGTAGCAGTGGGCAGTGGGCACTGCTGCCTGCAGTGCAGAAAAGACACTCATAGGGTCCCCCCAGGCCCCCAGCGGGCCAGCATGGAGATGTGATTGTGATTAGCACCCATAGCCGGGGTCGGGTCGATGGTGCACCTGCAAAGCGTGATGGTGGGAGCCATGGGACTCTCGAGGTCAGCCATCTGAGTCTCTGACTGTCCAACCTAGCTGAAGAAAGGGCCCCCCTGAGTCAGTCAGTGACCCACCTAGGAGGAGCATGACTCAGAGCACATCAAAAACACACAGAAAAGAGTGCTAAGTTGCAGCCTTGCAGCCTGGAACTTGGGAGGGACTGAGTGAAGGCGCTTGCTCAGCTCATGGCCTGGAATTTGGTAAGTTAAAAAGGATGATGACTCAAGGCTGGCGATGAGCCTGCGAGGCATGGGGGGTATGTCTGGACTGGTGTGCCATTGGTCTGGTCCCAGCAGCCAGCTGGCCTGGTACCCTCCCATCTTGGAGGGACTTAAATTCAGTCTGCTGCATTTTATGTGTTTAGCTGTTTTTTGGGGGGGCGGGGTCACTTATGTGTTACTATGCTTGTCTTGCTGCTCCAGCTCGTCATTTATTTAAGGGAATAATTTTGTTACTAGCCCACTGGTGAGTTGAGGATGGAGGAACAAGCCCCCCCCAAGAGAGTTTATTCAGGGCTGAATTGAATATTGGAGCTATGGAATGTTAGCTAATAGCTAGCTATTGGTAGCTCAGGTGTGCCAGGCCAGCCGTTAGCCATCCCCCTCCTTTAGTGCTGCTGGTTTGTTTAGGGTTGGAAAAACTGGCAAGGGAATGATTTTGTTAGTAACACAAGTGCCTAAGCCCTTAGCGCATCTCTGTTTGGTGATGAAGAAAAATTATCTCTGTGTCTTCTATTACCTACTATAATTATTGTTATATATTTTTTTACAAAAAAAGTCAGCTAATATCCAGTGTTTGACCACTGCTGGGCATTCCTTCATGTTAGGTAGTCCTTTACATTGCAATATTGTTATGCCAGCATTAAATTGACATATCTAATGCCTTATAAAGGTCAATCTAGTTGCTTTGGTATTATTGGAACTGTATGTTTTCACTTTCAACACTGCCTTTTAGTGTTGAGTATATATTTTGGTTATTAGGGTTTGTTTTGTCACTTGACCTTTTAATAATCATTTTGACTTCCCTGTTAATGTTTGTGCCTTTCTTATTTTAATTTTATTTGTCTTATTATATAATATTGTTTTCTTTCTATTATTACCTGTTTGCTTTATGGTGTTTCGTATTAATGGCTTCTGGTTGCTTAGATAAATGGTTTCTCTGTTTGAAAGAATAAAAATGAATTATGGTGCACTGTCACTTTAAATATTTCAAAATAAATGAGATCCTGAGCACTGGAATGATGGGATCCCACCTCCAGTCCTGACGAAGTGTCCTGGAGAGGACACGAAGCACTGAGGGTGTTAATGCTACGGATTCATTTGCTCCCAGTGTGACGCTTTTGGTGTGCTTTATTTGGCTGGTGGACAGCCTTTTTACTTGTGATTTTCTTGAATGATTTTGTTGCTAGCCACTGGCCAGCTGATCTCAGGGTTACATGCCACTGTAAGTGCAGCTATGGGGGGGCAAAGAGAATGGTGGAGGAATGATTTTACTACAAGGCAGTCATTGGCCAGCTGAGCCCAGGGGGTGCAAGCTGCCTCCTGGTGTGTGAGTGTGTACCACTACCTCCCTGAGCATCGTGAACAGGGGTGGAGTGGAGTGGAGGAGGTATGTGCAGCTTACAGCACTGATGGAGTAAGGGGTCAACCTGTCTATTTCACTCATGATATTACTGGGGGGGGGGGTTGAAATTGGAGATCAGGGCACAAAACCTCCATACTTAAGACTATTACTGAAGTTTTGCCAAGGGTAGTGTATTTCCTATTTTCTGTCAGTCTTTGAAATGCAGCTGCTCTCCTTGCTTTGACATGTGGCTTCAGACTCATTATGAAAGGTTTTCCTTTCAGAAATGAAAAAATAAACACAGACTGCTGGCATTATTGTCATGGGAATTGCAACTGGCTCTTTTGTTGAACATTTGGGAAGCTACCTTTTCAACTGTTAAGTTGATTAACAAGTCAAATAGATGAAACAAAACACACTCACTTTTTTTTGTAGTTGTAGATTCTTTTTTCTCTCCCACCTATCTGGAACTCTCTCTGGCTACTCCGCTCGCCAGACTGCTCTACCGACCACTGTGTCCCCCATCATCTTCAAGGTCATTACGACTCCTCGGGGACGGGGGCCCTACAGCCCCAGGGAGATCGAAGGGCAGTGATGGGAAACCAGCATTGGGCATGTGGCAGCGGCACTGGAGGAGCCGTCATCTATTTGGTAGGTGGAGACTTATTTCCCCTGTTACGTGCCCTCCTACCCCCTCTCCCTGTGTGTGGTGCATGCCCCCAGCTTCTTGGTGCATGGCAACCCTGCCAGCATTGGGCCACGCTGTGAACGTGCAGTCCAATGCTCTGCAGAACCCCTGGTCTCTGCCAGGGGTCTCTGGAGTGCCGGACATCCCCAGAACCCACCCCGGGAGAGGAGAGTAGCCCAACGGGCACTCAATCCAATCCTTCCCCAGCGACCCCCAGCACCCGAGCTCACTTCCGAACCTGGGTCACCGGCATGGCATGAGGTGTGGCGTGCAGCGCCTCAACTCAAGCACTACCAGGCAGGCCAACACACCCACCTTGACACATACTAGGCTGACTTGTGTGCTGTTTCCAGGTATGTCATTTGAAAAGCACTGGGAATTGGAAACAGTAACATCCTTGACTTGTGCACTTAAAATGTATGTTAATGACTACACAGGCATATTTGGGTCAAGTGCATTCACAGCTTCCTGGTTCCTGGTCAGACACTGACATGTGAACAAAATGTTCTGTGACACGCTGTTGCGATCGGGCTTGGAGTGGTCTCTGTGGTTACTCAGTTGCAGTTGTGTATTATTCAGACACACACACACACACACACACACACACACACACACACACACACACAGAGCAATTCAGCACAATATATTTGCTACAATATATTTGCTCCAGTTCTTTTGTGTGGACTAGTATGAGTCAGTGTGTGTGTGTGTGTGTGTGTGTGTGACACTAGTCCACACAAAAGAACTGGGGCAAATATATAATGCTGAATTGCTGTGTGTGTATGTGTGTGTGTGTGTGCGTGTTTTAGGGGTGCTGGTGTATGGTTCAGGTGGCATAAGGGAATAAAAGAGGACAACTGGAAAAGAAAGGAGCCTGAGCATAAAATAATACTGTATATAGTGTCGAGGAAGAAGGAAATTCAGTAACCTCACTGGACTGCACACTTTGTAAATGTTGACTTATTTATGTTTCTTGTATTATATGATGTACATAGCAAAGGCTGTGTGTGTATATGAGACCAAAGGAACTGTGAAATGAGTTTGTATATTCTGTCTTCCCATTCTATCTCATTTTTTTGGAAAGGAACTATAAGTTGCTGATCTGGCTGGAGGCAGGGTGGGATGGACACAGGTGCTCAGCAGCTATGTCTGTTGCCACCCCCCCACACATACACACACTAGTTTTCTGGTGGCTGCTCAACACCTTGTAAATAATAGGTCTCCACATATCTATACCTTGATATAAACATGCTCTATTCAGCTATTGCAAATAACTGTGTAACCGCTTTTTGAATTGCAGCTGTCCGTCCCTCCTTGTCTAGTGTGACAGCTGCCCTAAAAAAACCTTTCAGGATTGTCTGATGTCATGGGGTATTTCTTATGAAGTTATAGTGCTCACTATGACAAGACTGTGGGCTGTCAGAAACACAACAGTTGTGAGGTCACTTGAGGCAGTCTGATGCTTTTGAGACTGACAGTGGAAGAAGTTCTTGGGAACAATTCTCCAGTATGCAGGAGAACTTTGTAAAATATGCAAGCAATAATACCAGACAGGGTGGGTGGTATTGAGCAATACTGGACTGCCCAGGGGCATAATGAGGCCCGACACCACAGGTGGAAGGCCTTGTAGTCCTGGAAGATCTGGTATTGCCCATACCACCCACTCTGGAGGGTATTATTGCATGTAGAAAATGGGCTATCTGTGGCATTTTTATTCTGGATTTAATAATATTTAAAAATTAAAAAAAATAGTAAAATGAAATTAAAGCCTTTACAATATAAAGCACTCATACTTTTTCTGTGCTGTTCCATGTGTTGTTGCTCCACACACCCCTACACAGAGCTATTCTGTTCTTCTCCACCCACCCTCTGCTCTACCACACTCAGAAGAAGGAGGGAGCTTCTTTTACTGTTTTTCACATTGTTGTTTGAAAAATATATTGTTTTCTGTCTGTCTGTCTTGCCTGACTCCCCCGTCCCCCCCATTCAGAACTTGTGACCCTGCCATGCAAAGGCAGGCAGTGCACAGAGAAGTGGCAGGGCAGAACAGAGAACCAGGTGTTTTAAATTGAATGTCCATGTTTACTGAATTAATGTGGCTTCTTAGACTTGTGACTGAATTATTTTTTTTCATTCAGAATATAGAGTGGCTTCCACTACTATTTGGTCAGATTCTTAAGGCGTGCCTGGCAAGACCGAGCTGAGTGGAAATGGTTGTCAGCAGCAGTCACTGAAAAGGAAGATTGTTTTTGTTTTGTTTTTTATTTGAAGGGATAATCCTTTACAGGAAGGGATGTCTGACTGACTGACAGAGGACCCCCAGCCACCCAGCCCCCCAGCCCCCCCCATCATCGGCAGGCGTCAGCAACCTGCTCCACATATTGCCCAGCTGCACGTAATGATAGCTTACAGTATGACATGTAAAGTTTGTTGGTTCACAGTGCTGACTACTGGCCCACAGACTACTGCATTACACAGGCACAGATATGTGAATGGTCGTGTTCATTCACATATTTGTGCTCAGGTAGTATAGTATGGTCTGTAAGCCCATTGGTCCACACTGTGGACTCAATAGGCTTACAGGTCATACTGTAAGCTGTAATTTGGCAGGTGGTATGTTGGCAGGTGCTGCCACCTGCCGTGACAGAGGGGGGCTGGGTGGCCGGGGTCCTCTGTGGGTGGAGGGGGTGGGAGGGGGTACCTCTGGATCACTAGGTCATGGGTTTCTCTAGTACGCACCCATGATTGGGCACACAGGAGGGAGGAAGGACCCACTAGATCTCCAAGGTCAGATTTCTTTATAAACAGCCTGCAATCGGGCATTGGAGGGGTTAACCACTAGACCACCAGGGACTCGGCACACGGGGATGGCAGCTAAGCAGGGTGTGTGTGTGTGTGTGTGTGTGTATGTATGTGTATATATATATAAATATATATATATATATATGGCTGCCAGGCTGGGTGCGCCGTTGGCTCCTCCGACAGTTAGAGTCTAATCTGTTTGATTTATTCATCTGCTCTATTCTTTTTATGTTGGCTCGCACAAGCGCAGCCAACATATTGCGGTAGCAGCAGATTTGGAGGCGCAGTCACTGTTGGGCAAATGCAGGGCACACATCAGTAAATGCATCCCTCATTCCCCAATAAGCCTGCATGCTGGCGCCACACCATCATACATAATGTGGCGAGCACATCTAAGGAAAGGTACACTGCAATGCGAGCAAACCTCGTCATACACAGTGGACCTCCCGACGTGCTTTCCTGGTGAAGAAAAATGTAATATGGCTGCATCTGCTCCATAATGCTGACTTCAGGGTGCCCAATCCTGTCAGCATGCTCCTGCCCCAATGTATAGCCGGTTGGGAGCCGCACCCCATTGGCATAATGCACCCCCTTGTTATGTGCCAAGGGGGTGCCCAATCCCCTTGGCTCTTGCCTCCCTGCTTTCATTGTGTGCCGACGGGGGTGCCCAATCCCCTGTCAGCTCCAGCATCCCTCCAAAAACACTTAGGTGTCACACTGGGATCCCACCCCAGTGTGCCAAATCCCCTGAAAAATAAAAAACAACCCGCAATTGTTTTTGTTTAACCCTGTGAAAGAAGAAAACTGTCCCTTGCACTCTCCCTGCCCCCTCCCACAACCCGCGCCCACCCTCTGCACACCCTGCCTCCTCACACCCCCCTCACCCCATACTTACCTACGGAGTCCGGCGAGATGATCTTCGGTGGACCGGGAATACGTCTGCACTCTTCAAAGCCGATCACGAACTGAAGAAATGCCAGTAAGTGGTATAATGGCATAAACAGGGTTTTTTCAACTTTGGTGCATATCTCAGGCATTTTTTAGAATTTTTGCACCAGATTTTCAACATGGGGTTATTGGGACCCCTCCTTGTGAATTCAGTCACTATCATGACATTATTCGGTCCCAAAACGTGATTTCATGGTCACTGCGTGGAATAACCTTTTGGGACAAAGTAACAAAACAACAGTGCCACTGTTCATGAGGGGGGTCTCAAAAAGCTTATGTTGCAAATTTGGTGAAAACATCCCTAAAATGGCTGTTTTATGAGCGTGCATTGCGCTGTTTCCACGCACGCTTGTAACTTCCTGAATTTGTAATATTTTCATTCCAGATTTTCAAAATTGGCATTTTGCCACACCTCCTGATGAACAGTACAGCTGTCATTTTACATATCCCGGCCGAAATGTGTTTTCACACGTCCGGAGCAGAATAGCGCGATTGCTGTGCAAAATCAGTTTTTGGGACAGTTTGAGAAAATGACAGTGACACTGTTCATGAGCAGAGGACCTCAAATGCCAATGTTGAAAATTTGGTGCCGAAAGTCCATAAAATTACTGTGTTGCAAGCATGCATTGCGCAGTTTCCACTCACCCTTGTAACTTTGCAAATTTGCAATATTTGCATGCCAGATTTTCAACACTGGCATTTTTTCACACCTCCTTATCAACAGTACAGCTGTCATTTTTCACAGCCTGCCCAAAATGTGTTTCCACAGCTCTAGCAGATAATGGTGTGGTCGCTGTGGTAAATCAACTTTTGGGACAGATTAACAAAATCACAGTGCCATTGTTCATGAGGGGAAGTCCCAAAATACCTATGTTGAAAATGTAGCTAAAAAAAAACCAAAAATAATTGGGTTACGGACATGTGTTGCGCAGTTTCTATGCATGCTTATGACTTCACCAATTTTTCATATTTTCACTCCAGATTTTCAACGTTGCCATTTTTTTTACGCCTCCTCATGAACAATACAGTTGTCATTTTCCACATCCTGCCCAAAATGTGTTTTCATCCCTGTGTCACCAAATGGCATAGCCACTGTGCAAAACCACCTTTCAGTTAACAAACTGATACTGCCGCTCTTCATGAAGTGGGGTCACAAAAAGCCCATGTTGCAAATTTGAAGTGAAAATACCAACACACGCCTGCAGTGTTAGGGTTTACAACTGTAGCACCCCACCCTGTAGAGACTGACAGGCGTCAGGGGTGTGACTTGGGATCATCGGCTGTAATGCTCACACCATTCCACCCCCAACCCCACCCCCACCCTGCAGCCAGTGACAGGCATCGTGGTGTGTCTTGCAGTGTTCAGCCACAAAGTTCACCCCATTTTCCTATACTGTACCCACCTCAGCATATTTCCTTATGGAATAGGGTAAGTATAACACCCAAAGACCCCAAAGCACACCATAACACTTGTCAGTGTCTATAGGGTAGGGTGAGGTAAAATGGTATGAGCGTTATAGCTGATGACCCAAAGGCACACCCCAATGTCTGTCAGTCTCTGCAGGGTGGGCATGAGGTTGGCGTCACTTCAGTACTTCACTGCCATTCCTATTATGCATCTCTAACTCCTGCACTACCAATGCCAATGCCAGCGAGACAACATTCGGCATTGACAAATGCTTGTTTAGTGTTTTACTTTACGCTAGTTGCATTTACATTTTATAAAAATCAGTCGCTATTCTGATGAATTATTAATTCACCCTGTGAGCCCAGTAGGAGCAGAAACTGAACAGATGAGCAATTTGATCGAACCCCCCTTGAAGTGTGCATTGGGGGCCATTTTGTTCAGCCCTGATACCGCTCACAATATCTGTTTGCCAGGCCTGCTGATCTGTATCCGTAATTGCTACCTGGACTTACTGGGACTCTTTTTGGACTGATTGCTGGGTGTTTCAGAGTTTTGGCCCATTGGATCTAGACATCCTGGATGTGTTCTTGGTTGATGGCCAGATCTTTGATGGTGCTTGTTGTCAGCCTGGTCTGGTTCGAGAGCTAGCCAACAAGGATAGCTGGAGTCATGATTCGCGGAGAGGAGGTCTTGTGGAGAAGAAGCGAGTTGTGAGGAACTGCCTGGCTGTGATCTGCTGCTGAAGAGTTTCCTGGACTTTGTTTGCTTTGGTATGGTGGACTGAGTGTGGTTTTGGGTTCAGAGAGGCATGCTGGAGTCGTAGGAGGCGCAGACTGACCCGGTGCAGTGAGCAATTGGCCCAACTCTTCGGGAGTGTTTGGTTGTGGAGCACGCAGCTTCAAGGGGGACTGCGGCCTGACCTTACTGGGTAGCCGGTGGGCTAGGCCGGGGGTCCTCAAGGTTTTTCAGGTGGCCTACCAGTGGGTTGGTCCAGCGGAGTTCCATAGTGGTGGCCGTGGTTCTTCAATTTTAGCCCCCCGATTGAGATTTTTGGGGTCAGGCTCTGGCATAATTGGCAGTACCAGTGAAGAGGATTCTTTGACTTTTCAACTGGATGCGGTCAGACGATATACTCATTCTCTTTATCTGATTTCATAACCTCCCTGCAGTGAGAGTGCTTGAGTGGTTGGAAAAGTATTGGGATACATCTGCATTTTACTTTGTGAAGGGAGTGAGAGTCCCTGTATGTCATTAGGCCCCCGTGGTTGTGAGAGGGCCGGGGGGGGGTGCTAAAGATGTGTTTTCTTCTGCTGTTTCACTCTACATTTATTGACTTAAGTCTGAGTTTCCATAGCAAGGAATCTATCGTTTATTACATGTTTGGTCTCCTTTTATTCTTCAAACCTTTGAACTGTGTCGTTTTTATTTTATTTTAATGATTGGTTTTTATAGTGTTTGATGTTATTGGGGAGTATTTAAGAGTTGTGTTTATTGCTTAATTTAAATGTTAGTTTAAGGGTGTCTGATAGGTAGGTGTGGTTGTTTTGTTTTCTTCCTCAAGTGAGAGTAGAGGGAGCATTTTATTTAATTTTTCTTTATTTATTATTGTGCGTTTAGGTTAGTTAATCAGTTGGGGTTCTACTGTTGTTTTTATTTTAAGATTGGTATATTATTTTACTTATTTTATATTATTTTAGGGTTTGGTTTGTGATATACAGTTGGATAGTAGTGAAGTATTGTTCGGATTACCAAAATGTGTCGGAGTCCTGCCCCTACAGTCATGCGCTATTCATCATCTGCCCTTCAGGCTCTCCACCCCTTCTCCCCCTCCCACTCCAGTCTACAATGTACCTGCGCTGTAGGGCACTAGATATTGTGCAGAGAGGTAGAAGGAGGGCATGGGGGTGTGAACAGCAGAGGATGAATGAGGGGGGCCATTGCATTGGGGTAGTGAGATCCAGAAGATGGTCTGGGGTAAAATGGAACCCGAAACATGGGCCACCATGTCTGGTATCCATACCCAAGGGCACTACAAATGGTGGTAGACAGATAGTCCAAGCAGCTCAAGAGGTTCATCCAACTCAGGCAGTGTTATGTAATGCTAGGTCCATTAAAAACAAGACTGTAATTATTGCAGATCTTGTTAGTTCAGTGGACCTGGCTTGCGTCACCAAGACCTGGCTGGATGAGAACTCTGGCCCCATTCTGGAGGCTGCAATTCTGGCTGGGTACTCGGTGATATACTGCCCGAGATTGGATCACAAGGGGGGGTAGTGGTCTGTTTCTAGACCAAACTTAACCTCACGAATGTACCAGTTAGGGAGATTGAGTCATTTGAGCGTACCGTAGTAGCAGATGTAGGCTGTAGGATCGTCCTCATCTACCATCCACCAGGAGATGAGAAACGATTCCTTCAGGAAGTCACAGACTTTGTCATTGACATGGCGTTTGAGTCACCCAGGCTGATGGTCCTGGGTGACTTCAACACCTGGGTTGATGGCAACTCTCGCAATTTGGTCAACACTTCCTCCAGTTGATGACATCTCTGGGCCTTACACTGGTAGTTACCACTGCTACTCATAGTCACGGTCACTCTCTTGACTTAGTCTTCCTTATTGGGATTGAGGCCTCCAACTTGGGGGTGGAACCAGTTGGTTGGTCTGATTACTACACCGTGGGGTTTAGTTTTAGCATCCCTCCATGTAGGCCTACCCCTGTGGAGATGACTCGGTACCATCCTTTGCGAGATATAAATTCTCAAGGACCAACAGTGGTGCCAGATCTCTCGTCCCTCTCAGAGGCAAACAGTGACCCAGAGGACCTCGTGTGGGCTTATCATATGGCAATTGTGGCAGCCCTGGATGTCATTGCTCCTGTCCATGTTTGTCCTCTCTCCCTTCACCATTGATCCCCATGGTTTGATGGGACTTTGGGGGAGATGTGACAACTAGGAAGAAGGTTAGAGCATCACTGGCAGAAATCTGCCCTTAATGCCGACCACCTTAGATTGATGGCCCATTGTCAAGTCTATCACTCTGCAAACACCTATAAGGAGGCAGAGTTCTTGTCCGGGGAGATTACGGCTGCTCAAAACTGACCAGTTCAGCTATTCCAAACTGTGGACAGACTGTGTAACCCAGCCTGTCTACAAGTCCAGAAAGCTTTTTCCCAAGAAGAGTGCGATGAGCTTGCGTGATTTTTTGCAACTAAGGTGGCTGACATCAGGGCGGCGTTCCATCCAGCACACTCTATGGATGTTGCTGTGGATCAACGTGGGGTCCCTGATCATTGGCTTTATTGGAATACCTTTGTTGGACCGTCTTTCATGGATGTCATGCAGATCATCCAGAGTGTGCACCCTACATGCTGTAGATTGGATCTGGGACCTACCTCCCTGATTGCGGGTTGTATTGATTCCATTGGTCCGGTCCTAGCTCGGATAGTCTGGTGCTCCTTGGAGACAGGTGAGTTTCCAAGCTCATTGAAAGAGGTGGTGGTGACACCACTCTTGAATAAAGCTTCTTTGGACTCAGACTGCCTGGCAAACCACAGACCTCTCTCTAACCTTCCTTTCTTAGGAAAGGTAATTGAGAAAGTAGTCACCACTCAGCTGGATGACCATTTGACCATTAATGACATCTATGAACCCCTACAGTCTGGATTTTGAATGAGGCATAGTAGTGAGACAGCGCTGGTTCGGGTGCTCAGTGATCTCTTGATGGCTAGAGATCGGAAGAGCCATTCCATTCTGGTCCTCCTGGATCTCTCAGCAGCATTCAACACTGTGGACCATGGGATTCTGCTTGATTGTCTGAGGTTCATCTGCGGACTGCCAGGTACAGTCCTTGGGTGGTTTACATCCTTCCTCATGGGAAGATCTCAGAGAATGGTGTTCGGAGTTTATTCCTTGGACCCAGTCTTTCTATCATGTGGGGTCCCTCAGAGCTCAGTGCTGTCCCCCATGTTGTTCGCAGTGTATATGCTGCCCCTTGGAGACATTGTAAGAAGGTATGGGCTGAGGTTTCACTGCTATGCTGATGATACCCAGCTCTGCCTCTCTTTCGCACCCATCCAGGATGGAGCTGTCTTGGTCTTTAATAGCTGCCTCACTGAAATCCAGGAGTGGATGGATGCCAGTTGGTTGAAGTTGAACTTTGATAAGGCCTAGGTATTGGTTGTGGATCTGGGTCGCTGGACAGGGGGGTCAGGTGTGGGTTCACCCTCTGAACTCTTTCTCAGAGGCCTGCCACCCCTGACCTCTGAATGGGTGCAAAACCTGGGGGTGATTTTTGATGAAGGGCTGACCTTGCATTCGCAGGTGTCGGCTGTCATCAAATCCTCATTTTGCCATCTGAGGAATATCTCCAGGATTAAGCACCTTTTTCCATCCAACGACCTTCCTACCCTGATCCATGCCTTTGTGACCTCGTGTTTGGACTACTGCAACTCACTATACCTAGGGTTACCAGGGGTGGAAATCCGCCACCTGCAATTGGTGCAGAACGCGGCAGCCCAGCTTTTGACGGGATCATCTCGGTCCTGTCATATTTTGCCGGTGCTGCGTGGACTGCACTGGCTGCCAGTTCAGTGGTGGAGCACCTTTAAAGTTGGTCTTCTGACTTTTAAAGCCCTACATGGACTGGGCCCGGACTATCTGAAAGAGCTTCTGGTACCTTACTGCCCCGGGCGATTGCTCCACTCAGCCAATGAGGGGTTGCTAGAGATTCCAAGGGTGTGTTTGAAATCTTCTAGGGCGAGAGCATTTATGTATGCTGACCCTACCATTTGGAATTCTCTACCCTGTTGATAACATGAGTGCACGACCTTGGAGGGGTTTAAGCAAGCACTAAAAACATTTCTGTGGTGCCAAGCTTTTGGTGATTAATTAATGAATGATATCAGTTTGATTATATTGTTTACAGTTGAGATGCTTGTTTGTTGATACTGTGATTTTAATATTGTTAAGGTGCCTTGGTTTTTGAAAGGAGCCATACAAATAAAGTTTATATATATATATATATATATATATATATATATATATATAATTAAATACATGTTAAAATGGAAAATAGAATTAATAGACCATGGGCCTTCTTTGGGAAACTATAAAGAGAAAATAGTAGAAACACTAATGTTGCTATTTTCTCTAAATATGTTATTCCCAAAGAAGACATCTGTTTGAAACATCATTTAACTCTATTTTTATGTTCATCCTGCATTTTATATTACCTTTTGGTTTGTTTTCAGCCCACACAGTGAAGCAGCACCTTAGTTTTTTCACTTTTATATTTGGTGACCCCCAGATTTTCCTCCGCATTCTCAGCTGTTTTTGTACACCTGGGCCTGGATATTCAAACTGCACCAGGCTGTGGCGCAAGCCTGGGTGCAGCTCAACTTTGTTGCGCAGGAGTGTTGCCTGGGCGATATTCAATGGAGTTGCGCTTTAGCGCAGCAGCTTTGAATATCACACCCTGGCCACCCCCACTGTGCATGGTGCAGTGGCACTGTGCCAGCGCAAGTGGCCAGAGTGGAGCATGGAGATGCGCTAGCGCAAGTGCCATTGCGCCATGCACAGCACCTGCAATATTCAAAAGGGGACATGCAAATGGGGCCATAATTTATGCAAGGCACACAGGGGGCCATTTGCATCTCATTATGGCCCCATTTGCATGCCATTAGCATGCAGGTGTGCCAATCCCCGACAACTTGCACCTGGCGCCCTGCCAGGTAACAGCCGTCGGGGACCGATGCCCCCTGCAGCCCGATTGCGGGCATTCTTGTAAAAGAAACCCCCCCGTCCAATATCCCTGGTGGTCCAGTGGACCTCTATATGCCCGATCGCGGGCATTTGTGTAGACGAATAAGCCCCCCTCCTATATCCCTGGTGGTCCAGTGGACCTCTATGTGCCCGATCACGGGCATCGGTATAATACCCCACATCCAATATCCCTGGTAGTCCAGTGGACTGATCGCTGCCAATTGTGGGCATCTGTAACTCATAAAATACCCTACTACTCTGGTGGTCTGAGTGTACCCCCTCCCCACCCACCACTAGGCCCCACCGCCCCGCTCCCCCTGTCAGCGGCGGTCGGCAGCCCACCTGCCTGCCACCCCGCTGCCCGCCAACTGACAGCTCAGTGGGGCTGCGCCCATTAGTTCACAGTGTGAGCCAATGGGCATGCAGCCCATACCATACTACTCAGTCAGATATGTGAATGATTCATTCACATGATCTGGACTTTGTTCTTATGGTATGGGCTGCCGCATTGGCTCACACTGTGAACCATGGGATGCAGCCCTACCGAGCTGTCAGTTGGCGAGGCAGCGGTGGCAGCGAGTGGAGCTGCTGCCCGCCGACTGATGGAGATGGAGCGGGCAGTGGGACTCAGCGGGTGGGTGGGGAGGGGACACTAGACCACCAGGGCAGTAGGGTATTTTATGAGGCTACAGATGCTCGCAATCAGGCAGAAATCAGTCCACTGGACCACCAGGGATATTGGATGTGGGGGGGTACTATACCGATACCCGTGATCGGGCACATAGAGGTCCACTGGACCACCAGGGATATAGGAGGGGGGCTTATTCGTCTACACAAATGCCCGCAATCGGGCACATAGAGGTCCACTGGACCACCACGGATATAGGAGGGGGGCTTATTCATCTACACAAATGCCCGTAATCGGGCACATAGAGGTCCACTGGACCACCAGGGATATAGGACGTGGGTTTTTTTTATTACTGATGCCCGCGATCGGGCACATAGAGGTTCACTGGACCACCAGGGATATAGGATGGGGGGATTTCACTACACAGATGCCCACAATGGGGCATGGGGGGGCACTGCCAGGTGTTTCAGGAACCTGGGTGGCCACCCACAGGTGGCAACTGCCGTGTTGCACCCTGCAATGTGGCAGCTCACCTGTGGGTGACCATCACTTGTTCCTTTTTTTTGGCTTAACTTTGTGCAGGCACAGGAAAGGGTTGTACATGCACGACACTGCACATCCCGGGCTGAATATTGGGCTGTGCAGGTTATGCATGGGCACACCCCCCCCACCTGTGCCTCCATACATTGCTGATGCACTCCGGTGCATCGGGATTTGTGCAGCGCACTTTTCCCTTTTGAATATCATGACGAGGTGCATCAGTGGGTTTTGCATGGTGCAACACTGTTGCGCCATATGCAACCCTTTTGAATATCTGGGCCCTGATCTTTAAATAACTAGTAATGCCAACAATGCAGGCATAAAAGAATGCTAATTTTTGAAAAGTGGTCAATTGTTACTTATTATTTCTGAAGTATTTTTCTTTTCCATTTCTTTCAATAGAAGGTTTTGTATATGATAGTATTAGGTGTCATTTGAAGCACAGTATTTTTCCTGGAGACTGACGTATCTGGTCCTATTCCTCTTTATACCTCATCCGCATTGTGACCTCACTCACTGTGACATCAAAACTGACCAGTCTTGCAGTGAATCATTCACTGTTTATTTTGGTCAATTGTGATGTTACAAACAGTGAGGTCACAGAGCTGATTGGGAGAACAGAACTAGGTATGTCAGCTTTTAAGAAGAGTGCAGTTCCACAGCTCGTGCCATGTATTGTCAGGAAGAAAATCTTCTAATTAGTGAAATGGAAAAGAAGAACATTTTATTAATGAAAGGCAAAAGAAAAAAAAATACGTTCCATATATGAAGTAGCATCACACTGCTTTTGAGAAGCCGAGATCACTGATTTTTTTTAAACTATTGTACTTCATTTTCTGGATAGACAGCATATTTTGGTGCAGGTTAAAGGCAAGCACCAAGTTCTTTGGGAGGGTACTCAAAGTCATATCCTTTTTTTTTCAAAGGTCTGCTGACTCTGCCCTGGCTGAATCGAGAAACCTCAAAAGAGGGCTGCCTTTCGATCTTCCTTCAACAAGTTGGCAGTGGCACAGACATTTGTTTTCAGCTGCTTGCTTTATCCTGTACGATTACAAATCACTGGGGTTGATCACAAGAAATGTTTCACCACAGGGGAACAGGCTCAGGTTGAGCTTCCTTCTTACATTGCTCCCAGATTTAAGACTGCATTTTGAATATTATGCTGAGCACTAAATAATCTTTATTATAGCATGTGTTGCTTAAAGTTAGGGAAAACATAGCATCCAATTGGTTGAGTCCCTCTGTGTGGCCATGCCTTAAATTCCCTTTTTAATGCATGGTTCCATGAAGGGACTCATCCACAGGTGTGTTGGAACTCATTCAGTTTCTAAATGTGTTTGGCATCTTTTGTAATTGTCAGCAAGTGAGAGATCCACATTGCTACAAAGTACAGTCCCTTAAAAATGACCCATGCCCCTCCAAGAGATAGCAAGCAGCAATGTATAGACAGTGAAAGTGGGCAAGGCAAACAGCTGTCCCGGTGTCCCCTGTCACAGAGAGAGAGAGAGAGAGAGAGAGAGAGAGCAAGAAAGTCTTGTTGCATTGCAGAGCATTTGTAGGCAGCATACTCCTTGTTGGCTGTGTGCCCTCATGTTCCCTGCTGAACCACAGTCACGTATGTGTTCCACTGTCTGCTCTGTGTGGCTTCAGAGTGCAAGAGAGAGGGGACGTTTGGGGATAAAGAGGAGAACATTGAGGGAACCTCTGGAGCTGAAGAGACAGACACAGTGAGAGACAATGCAGGACAGGTAGTGCAGAAGTTCGGGAGTCTGGTCTCTGTCTGTTTCTCTCTCTGTCTTTGCCTCTTGCACTGTCTGTATCGGCAATCTGTGTTGTCAGCAGGGAAGTTGCGACTGGAGACAGTGAGTGACCTAGCCCCAACCCTCCTCCTGCAAGCTGCCAGTACAGAGAGACAGTGTACCACTGAGTGCAGGAATGTAAAACCCACCCTTCGTGCCACTGTCAGTGTCGGTGGTCAGAGTATCCACTTGGTGTGTCTCTCCCACCCACTACATCTCTGTCATCCCCCCCCATGCAGAACACTACCAGTGCCAGTGTAGAGCAGATTGCCACAAGCAGCTCATGCCACTGAGTGCAGGACCATTAAACATACCCTCCTTTCTGCTGTCAGTGTTGGGGGGGTCACTGTAGCTATTTGAAGTGTCTCCGTCACCCATTGTGTCTCTGTCCCCCATATGCTGGTGTCCCTGTCGTTAAATTCCTTGTGTGCCCAGGCAGCATGTTTGTGTCCTGCTGTATTACAGCACTGCTTCAGACCATGGGGCAAGAAAGAGAGACTGTGACAGTGAGCACTCAGCCCCCAGTTTCCACTCCTCTCTGTGTGCTCTGTCTTGTTATGGGTGGGGGTGACAGTGTCCCAATGATGTGCTTCCCCACTGTCAATCTTACCTGTCCCATGCCCTTTTAAAGCAGTTGATGTATTTACATGATACCACCCATTCTGGTAGTGCATTCCAACAGGATCCGTGGATGGTCAGGTATCTCTGCTGTTGGGGCGGGATGGGGAAGTGTCACTATACTTCCAGGGTACATTACAGCACTTTATGTGGTACCCCTTTTGTGATTCCTGCCCAATGCTTTTAGTGACACACTTGCCTGTCACAAATAATTTTCACAACAGCTTATTAATCCTATATGTTGTTACCTGTGCCACTGTTATATATGCCAGAAAAGTGAAACATGCCACTAAGATGATAGTCCCCCCCCCACCACAATCACAGCAATACCCATGAAATATACAGAAATATGCATGTGCAAGATAATGGACTTTTTAATGTAGTGTATATTTGACAATCATACAAAAATGAATGAAGAAGTAGTACACTTAGTGAGATAAGTATCATGTAATGCTGATCTGTATGTTTTTCCCTCCACTGATGTCCATCTGCAGGTGCAGGAGAAGGACTGACATGGGAGATGTCGTCGTTGTCTAGATGATTCTGAATAACCAACACCTCAACGATCAACCTATGAAGACGGAAGAGGCTTCTCCAGTCCTGCTTGAAATTTCTGAAACCATCTTGATCTGATCGGCTCATGCAAGTCGAACTACATGATTTCCAATTTCCTGTCAATGAATAAAAAATATATTGTAGAAAAATGCAGTCTGGTCACTGACAGGAACAGTCACAATTTGAAGTAGGCCAATGGCCACCAAAAATAAGACTTTCAGTAATATATAACGTGGTTGAACACCTGCTTAATTAGCCAGTGTTATTTCTACTAATGAGATGCAACCAAATTAAAATTTTTATTTGTTTTGTACAATTGTTCTAAAGTATGTATGCATTGCCAACCAGTGTTACTAGTCAGTTATTCGTATATGTGCTGATAGGACTCTTGTCTGAAGCTTAAGTTGTCCTTTGACAGGTTCATTTTAGAAGGCCTTCTGTCTTAAATTTAAGAAGGTCCTTGACTGGCCATCCCATCACAGCAAGTCTCCTGTTTAAGTTTATGGAGGTCCAGCATCCCAAGCATTAGTCTCCAGTCTTGACGTTTCCTAACCATCTCCTGCTGGTTTGGCAGTTTGTACACACTGACCACCGCTGTTAACTAGTTATATTCAGTGAGTGAGCAAGACTTTGTACAAGTATTCCATACTAGGACTCCTGTCTGAAGCTTAAGGAGTCCTTTGACAGGTTCACTTTACAAGGCCTTCTGTCTTAAATTTAAGAAGGTCCCTGACTGGTGATTCCCATCACAACAAGTCTCCTGTTTAAATGTATGGAGGTCCAGCATCCCAAGCATTAGTCTCTAGTCTGGATGTTTTCTATCTCCTGCTGGTTTGTCACTTGTATGATGACCACTGGTAACTAGTCAGGTAACACAATACTTGTGTACTGACCAGTGTTAATCGGTTATGACTGTAGTTTGCATCCTGCTGACCACTATTAAGTATTCTGTATCAGATTTCAAAATGTTTTTTGAGTGATACTTCTGTTTCTAATGTTAGATGAGTAGGTGTTCAGCTGAATATTTTTATTTTCATTGATAGGTTCATTGCCAGACACTTGGTACAGTAAGCACACTGCATCAAGTTACACATTGTATGCAACTGTGACTAAAATCATAATTAGAAACAAGGCCAAGATGTCGAAAAGAACTCCATGGCCCAAAGAAAAAATAGTTTGCTCATATTGTAATATAACAATCAGAAGAGAGAGGTTAGGAGCACGTACTAGCAGTAAGCATTCAGGAAAGGCAGTAAAAGAAAAGAGTTGGCAGGATATATCTGTGTTGTTGCAGTCAAACAAATCCACCTCTTCACAGGGAAGTTGTGATGTGGAAAGTATCGGGGAACCACAACCAAAAAGAAGCTATCAATCTGGTGATATGGTACATGATATAATGAACAATCTGTCAATAATGGTTGTTTGTCTTCTGTGGTAGCAGTCTTTGAGATGCATGATGTCATCTTGATATCTACATCAGAAACCATGGTCCAGGGCATATCTGATCATGTTGATTGTTCAAATGTTGCTGTACAAAGTCATTGTGAAGTTATCTTACATTCTGATATTGAATGTGAAGACTGTGGTAACAAACATGATGAAACACAGGCTACACAGCCCACTTCCACTTGCCAAGCACTTGATGGTGGTGACATTTCAGTAGATCAGCAAGGCAAATATTCGACAGATCCTGCTCTGTATATCAATCGTCACATGAGTACTGATGTCATTAGAGACATATTAGAGAAGGGACCGTGCCAGCCGGGTTTGCATGACAGTAACCGTTTTGAGAAAGAAAAAAATGGCAAATGAATGTTTTGGCATGAGTGGTATTACAACACTTTAAAAAATGGAATAAAACACTACAGAGAGTTGTTAATATTTTCACCTAGGAAACGATGTGCATTCTGCTACCACTGTTGGTTATTTGCAAAACATTCTCGGAAAGAGTTTGAGCCAGCTTTTGCTGATCCAAATTATGGCTTTTCAAACTGGAAAAAAGCAATCAAAGGCGTTATCAATCACGAGCAAGCCACAGTCCACAAAGAGTCAGTCAAAGAGTTATTGATGACCAGATACAGACTGAAAACTGGTAGCACAGTTAACAGAGAGCAGCTGAAGGCGTTCAGTAGACTGGTATGAGAGTAAAAGCTGTTGTATTTTCTTCATGGTGGCTTAGGTAGAAATAAATTCTAATATCATGATGTGCTTGCAAGGACTCCTGTCTTAAGCTTAACGAGTCCTTTGTTTGACAGGTGCAAACCAGTTTACAAGGTCTTGTCTTTAACTCTAAGAAGATCCTTGTCATGGCATGTGGTTACAATTCTCCTGTCTTAGCTTATATTTTTCACGGATATTTCAGTCATCGGGTACTGTAGTAAGAACTTTAATGTCTATGTACAATAATTAAAACAACATCTTCAGCATCACAACTGTGGCAAGCCACACCACCTATGGCAGCAGAGCCAACACCATAATTCAGCACACCACACTTTCACCACGCATTCCAGTCTTAATGATGCATCAGCAGCCACTCCTCGTTTTGGCATGGCTCTGCTGCAGGAACTCCTGTCTTAAGCTTATGGAGTCCTTGGCTTTGACAGGTTCATTTTACAAGGTCTTCTGTCTTAAAGGAGTAGTCCACCCAGAATTTGCGAAAAAACATATGTTATGCAGTGTTTTGATATGTATGTTAAGTCCTAGTGTGTCCTTCCCTCTGTCTGCTATTAGGAGATTTTTCTTAAATTAGCCTGCTAACTGTATGGTAGTTTTATGAACCCTGGGGATCTCCATCACAAATAGATTTATTGGCTTTCTTTCTCCTACGATGCACCCTGTCTCATGTGACACTGATGTAGCCATGCCTTTGGATTTAGCATGTGCACTGCTTTAAAATCAGTTTACAATCAGTTCACAACAGCAGGTAACTGTTCTTATCCAGGGAGCACAAATGGCAACAGTTAGTTTAGCAGATACCTGAGAGCAAGCGAACTGGGGTTTCTGTAAAACAACAGCTACTAAATAGCTCTAATTCAGTATTTTTGTTTTCTATGTGCACCAGGTCTAGCTAGCAGGAGTGTTTTAATTTTAAAACTTTTAATTTTATCAAACTATACACAACCATAAAAGCACAGAAACTGCCAAGATCATCAGTGCTACCTATAATTAATAAAGAGACTAGCTGTTTGCTTACAGAAACCCCACTCAGTTAGATGTCAAGTATTTGCTAAACTGTAAATGTAGGTATCAACATTCTATTATCAGTTCATGCTGATTTTGCTCTGTGACAAGATTTTCATATTTATTTATTTATTTTTACAAATGAAGTGTATGGTATGAAGCTGCAGCCTGGAAACTATAAAATACTTTGAAGTCAGTGTTTCTCCTGCCTGTGGTATGTCATGAAAGCAACAGGAGGACAGTGACTATTCCAGCTACACATCTGATTCCATTTTACAGTGGTTCACTGCACTATGCATTTAGTGTATCACACTGTTTCAAATAATAAAACAAATATTCTCTAAACTAAATAACTCACACATACATATTTTTATACTTTATTAAAAAGACACTTCACATTTGCAACAAAAAAACAAACAAAAAAAAGAAATAAATGAAAGTGACGTCATAGAACAAAAACAGTTCTAACTCACAGTTCCTTCTAGTAGAATAATGGTACCTACATGTATGGTTTAGCAAATACTTGAGAGCTGAGTAGGGGTTCTGTAAGAAAACAGCCACAGTCTTTACTAATTATAGCATTGGTGATCTGTGGCAATTTCTGTGCTTTCTATTGTGTGCAGTTTGATGAAATAACATTTTAAAATTAAAACACTTACTACTGCTAGCTAGACCTGACACACACCGAAAACACAAATAATTAATTAAATCTATTTAGCAGCTGTTTTCTTACAGAAACCCCAGTTAGCTTGCTCTCAGGTATCTGCTAAACTGTAATTGTTACCATTTGTGCTCCCTGGATAAGAACAGTTACCTGCTGTTGTGGACTGATTTTAAAGTGATTTTAAGGCAGTGCACATGCTAAATCTAAGGGCATGGCTACATCAGTGTCACATGAGACAGGGTACATTGTGGGAGAAAGAAAGCCAATAAACCTATTTGTGATGGACATCCCCAGGGATCGTAAAACTATCATACACCCAGCAGGCTAATTTAGGAAAAATTCCTAATAGCAGACAGAGGGAAGGGCACACTAGGACTTAACATACATATCAAAACACTCTGCATAACGTATGTTTTTTGCCAATTCTGGGTGGACTACTCCTTTAAGTTTAAGAAGATCCTTGACTGGGCAACAGTTACTCCTGATTTTGGCATGGCTCTGCTGCAGGGACTCCTGTCGTAAGCTTATGGAGTCCTTGGCTTTGACATTATCATTTTACAAGGTCTTCTGTCTAGATTTAAGAAGATTCTTGACTAAGCAGGTGCTTACAAGTCAGGCTGTTGTGTTAAGTTACAGTACAGCCAGCCTCACAGTCAGATAAACATGATCCCTGCCCTGTCACTGCTTGTTACTCATTCCTATGGTGCTGTCTGATGACTGAGATAGCATGGAACAAGGCAGAACAACTACCTAAGAATCAGAAGTTACCATAATAGTAGATCTTTGAGGGGATCTCGGGCATTAGGTATGCTTTTGCTTTCCCTACAACTGTTCCCTTTCTTGGGGGGGGGGGCCTGTTCATGATTTGGCTCATTGTTCTTTTTATTTAGTCTGTCCCCCTGTCTCTCCTCAAATCTCTGGGGTGTAAGCCTTGCTCTGTTTGCCTCCTGAGGTACATAAAAGAAATAAGGGGAGCGGGACAGCCTCAGGCCATGCCTATATTGGGTTGCTAATGTCTGGTAGTATTGGCAGTGTGTGCCAGCCCACCACAGTTGTACTGCTGGAGATCTTCTGTGTGGATTACCATTCTGATAGTAACGTTCCCATGGTGGTACCCAATGAGGAGTAAGATCCCCTCGAAGATCTACTCTTATGCCTTGCTAAGTAAGCTATTACAAAACAGTTCTTACACACAGCTCCAACATCTACCACTGTATAATGAAAGCCACTTACTTAACATCTCTCTTGCATTCCCAGTTGTATAATGGTATAAAAAAAGAAGGTAACCTATTTTGTAATTCTGAACAATGTAACTGAACTTCAACCTGTAAGGAGGGGATAGTAGGTACTACACATCTGATAATTAGCGCCGCTCACCATGAAGCAACTTAATGTACTATCCATTCATCACAAACATAAATTGGAAATAAACTAAAAATTGCCATATTTTAACTTATGATGGTGAGATGACAGTGACAGATGTTAACAGTGAAAATTTGCAAGCTACTTCGATCAGCAACAGGCACATTAAACGTGCATACATCTGATTTTGTAACAGGTTGCATGTCTGCCAGTGGAGGAGGGTCACAATCAAGTGGGTTACCACATACAGTGCAATGTGCTGTGCACTTAAAGTCATATTACACAGTCGTGCACTGCAGCAGCTGTAATTACAGCAATTTTTTTTCTGTATCTCAATATTTCCTACATCCATTGCTTCCTAAAAGGAAGACAGATTCTTATTGGGGTGCTGTGTTATGGGACAACCATAGTACATTTGTAGCTGGGACAGACTATCACAACAGTGACACAATTTGACCATTCACAGACACATTCACTCACACTCTTTCAGCCTATTATGATTCACCTGCAAGGAAACCTAATTCCCTTGCCAACAAGGTCATGTGCATGTCATATCTTTATGGTCTGGGTTAAGTCTGACTTTGTCATATCAAACAAAAACTGTCTGACCTATAGCCTATACACAACCAAAATTACACCCAAACAAGTCATAATTCCCTTTTAAAGTTTTTATGTAGATGTTACAATTTAACAGTAGTAGAATCAGTAACCCACATATACTACCTTTCTACTTCAGGTCCAGCATGACAGAGAAGTTCTACACAGACTATTGGATATTATATTAGTTCTTGCAAAACAAAATCTTCCTTTCCGTGGCCACAGGGAGTCTTCTTATTCATGTCTGAATTCCTTGTCCTTTAGTAACACTCAGAATGAGGGGAACTTTCTTGAACTTGCAAAGTTATTAACAAAGTATGACAGTCTATTAAATAAACACCTGAGTGAAGCTAAAGGGAAGCAGAGTTATCTCAGTCCAGATATACAAAATGATTTCATATCCGCTCTTTCAAGTGTGGTTTTAGACCACATTACCAGTGAAGTGTGTGACTCCAAATACTTTGCGATCATTCTTGACTCAACCATTGATATTTCTCATATTGATCAACTTTCATTCTGTGTACACTTCGTTGATCATAACTTTAACATTCAGGAGAGATTCCTACTTTTTAAAAATATTGAGAATTCATCATCAGAGCATCTATTTGAAGTGTTAAGTAAAACCCTATCAGACTTGAAACTTGATATGGCTCACCTTCACTCACAGGCATACGATGGGGCAGCAAACATGTCTGGTGCTGCATCTGGTTTGCAAACCCGTGTAAAAGAAGTAAACAAACATGCTTTATATGTATGCTGCTATGCACACAAGCTTAAACTGGTGCTTGCAGATAGTTGTAATGTGTGTTCAGAGGCAGTAACCTTCTTTGGCTATATAGAGAAAGTATACACCTTCATCACTTCCAGTCAGCCTCGTCTAGATGTATTTAACAAAGTTCAGCACAAACTGAAAATTGGACCTAGGTGACTTCAACGTCTATATGAGACTAGGTGGTATTGCAAATATGAAGTGGTCAGAACACTGAAAGATACTTATCCAGCTTTGCTATTAGCATTAGCAATGGAAAGGACAGCTAAAAATGCAGGTGATGCACATGCTTTACTTGAGTTGATACAAAAAATTTTAATTTGTGCTAATGCTGCACATATGGCTAGAAATTTTGTACTTGCAAAGTGAAACAATGGATGTCATCACAGCATCAACCATGGTAACTTCATGTTTGAAACTATTTGAGCAAAACAGAACAATCGATCATTACAATGATCTGATTAACTTGTCAACTAAATTTGCAGAAGACAATGAGGTAGACACAGAATTCAAAGTAAGCAGACAAAGGTGCTACAAATGTATGCCTGCTGAACAAGCACAAGATGAGCAGACAAATGATCCTGCTCTGCATTTCAGGACTACTGTATTCTATACAATCTATGACAGAATCACAACAGAAATGCAAGAGAAATTTAATGACTTTCATAATACAGTGAAATGTTTTGGTTGTCTGTTACCAAGTCATTTTAATGATAGAGAAAGTCTTCTGAATCTACTTTCAGCTTACTCCGAGGATATAGACAGTGAGGCAGCACAGTCAGAGTATAAACAGCTTTGTGCTTTCTATGAAGAGCTCTCTCTGAGTCCAACACCATCAACAGTGTGTTCAATGTTACGCTTTGTGAAAGATAATGATCTCCAGAATGCATATCCAAACCTAGGAATACTGTATCGCATTTTCAATACAATTTCAGTGTCTACCGCTAAGGCTGAATGCACATTTAGCAAACTCCGTATTCTAAAAAATGATCTAAGATCTACTATGGCAGAAGAAAGACTGTCATCTTTAGCACTTTTTGCATTGAAAGGGACATTGCTGAGCAGGTTGACTTTTCATCAGTAATCGATGTGTTCAGCAAGAAAACACACAGAAGAATGATTCTACATTAGAGGTGCAACAGCCGACAGTGCTGTAATATTAATGAACCTCACTTAAAGGCATTCAACAAAGTTTGACTGCAACAACTAGATATATCCTATTTGTACATTGTCCATAAGAGCAGGAACAAGATCAGTTTTTATTTTCCATTTCCTAGCTGCGTGTCAAGACTATAGCCCTGTTGTCTTGGTATCCTGTTTAATCAGCATGATGGTACAGGGAGAAGAACATAGAGGCAAGCACACTCACTTGTTGAAGTATATGAAGCGTGCAACTGATGTCAAAACATAAATCTTCTTCAGGGGTATCTCGGTCACCAGGTACCACCACCTTAGCAACTTCACTATCTGTAAATGGGCATCATCATAGAACATTTTCATCATTAAAATGGCCCATGATGCCGACGTTGGAAAACATCAACACGCCACAGTTTCACAAAACATAACTCCGGATGTTTACTCAACAGCACATGCTGCTTTTTGAAGGGCAGTGCTACCATGGCTCTTGTCTTAAGCTTATGGAGTCATTTCACAGATTCAGTTCGCAAGCTCTTCTGTCTGTGCTGCATGGAGGACATTTGTGTTAAGCTTATAATGGAGTCCTTTAGCAGGTTCAGATCACAAGGTCTTCTGTCTTAAGTTTAAGAACATCCTTCTTCCTTGCTTGGCCTGGTCATCAGAAATCTCCTGTCTTAAGTTTATGGAGATCCAGCCAGCATCCAAAGCATTGCAGTTAACTGTACTGCAAGGAGGACTGTTGTCTTAAGCTTATAATGGAGTTATTTAGCGGGTTCACATTACAAGGTCTTCTGTCTTTAAGTTTTAAGAAGATCCTTGCTTGTTCAAGTGGTTAAAATTATACTCCTAACCTTGGATGTTGGAAGTTCATAAACTTATGCGTTCCTACCTGTCACTGGTTTGTAGTGGTTCCTACGCTGGTGGTACATGGTGATGACTGAGATCCTCTGGCTTGAAGATGTACTGTTATGTTTACTTCATATTTAATTTATATTATAACATTTCATGCCCTACCCTTTGTTGAAAATGCAGCCAGGTTTCTTCCCCTAATTATATTTTTAAAGGAAGCACAACACCATAGTCACCCTTGCCCTATAACAGTGTTATGAAATGTGGACAATAACAAAGTCCTGTAACCTAGGCTGTTGCCACATATGCCTACACGACAGAAAAGTAATGTAAAAATGTAAAGAGTAGTCCTGTTAAGCTCAACTGAGGCTGATCTAGCTGTAAAACATTTTTTTTATGTTATTACCTGAATTACTGTCTTGTCAATGTGATGCATGCAGTGCACTTGCTCCTTTTACTGTAGTGCAGAAGATAAATGCACTTGTATTACACTGTTTTCTTTCTGTAATCCTGGCTAGCATTTCAGGTTTGGAAAAAGTATATGTGTATCACTGGTAGTTTACAGTCTTGTGTACAGGGGTCCCTCCAGGTAATGTTTGATAGTCTTGCAACTTTGATGTTTTTACTACTATTGTATACAGTAGCTTTCTTAGTCTGGCTTTGAATTATTCTCATATCTGAAGTCATGTAGCTCTCAGTTGTTTTACTTAATGGAATCAAAAATGCTGAGCTGCAGCTGGAAGTAGCAATACAGAACTTTGACTCTATTGCAAAGTAGAAATTGTTGCAAGTTAATGAAGTCAAACAGGTGACACATATCAAAGTAGCTAAACTTAATATCTTGACTGTGGTATTTCTTATATGCAACACATCAACATATATAAGTGACACAACATTGCTCTATCTGAAAATGTGTCAGACTACTACCAAATGGATACACTGTTTCTGCATTCAAAAGTAAGGAGCTGTGCTACTTAAAGGTGATAGGAAATGATTTTTACACCTCTTGATGCCCTCCAGCTCTTTGATTGGATACTCAGTATTCTGATATACCTTGCGTTGACCTTGTTGTTAAAGTAATAATCTAATTTTATTTGTTTTGTAACTACCCTGCATCCCTCTCTGCTCAGCAGTTACAGCTCTCTCTTTTCATACTGCCTGAACCTTCAGATGACTGGCATGGAGTGGGAGTCTGTGACATCACACAGTGTTTTTAGAGACATGAAAATCAAAAGCAACACCTGGTTTGGAGAGTGGAAATCAATATAGATCTGAGGACAATTATCAAAGCTTAGAAAATGGGCTAGATAGTAAGAGCACTCTGATTGGCTGACAGGCACAGCAGGGGGGTACATTTACTTTGATAGAGGCCCACTGCAAAAAAAGTGCCAGCCCAAACCTGCCTTATGTCCCAGCCAAATATTCTTGTGCCCAGTCTGCTTGTTCATTGGCTCAGGCACACAGCACACAATTTCAAAATGCTGCCATTTATTTAATCACTAAGCAAGTAAGTGATGCTTCCCCCCAACTACCACCACCACCATATCAGCCAGCAGCTGCTTAATTGTCAAGAAGAAAAAAACATTCTTTCTTAAAAAAAACTCGGTTGTAGTGCTCGACTGCAGCATACCACACTGATCTTCAGCATTGCTTCTGAAGTTGGTTGGTCAGCTCTCTCAAGCTCCTCTACTAGCTGAAACTGAGTAAAACTAAACAAAGCATGTTTGTAAAAGGAAAGATAAAAAACTCCAGTATTTTATCTGCGGTCAAGAGCAAAGAAAAATTTACATTTTCCCAACTGTGCTTCTTTTAAAATGTACCTGTCTCCTCATCCTGGTCTCGCACCCATTCTCAAAACACTGCCCCCCGCTCTGCTGGTTACCGAGTGGCTCCTGCTCCACGTCGACACACCTGGTTCTACCATCAGATCCACTTTGGTTAGTAATTGCACTGAAAACATTCCTTGAGGTTTGCCATGACATCTGAAAACCTCCCAAGCTATGTTCTTGAGGTTTACAATGATGTCATGGGAACCTCACAAAGTGTTTACAGCATGGTTATCAACCAAATACCATACATTATCCTCTGTGTAACCCTTATTTCACTTTGGCAGACAGTCCTCAAACTCCCCTGGCTAGAGTGTTCACCTGGCTTGGCTCTCAGGCGGGGGAGGGGGGCACACAAAAAATATTTGTATTTTTACCAGGAACTGGGGTGGACCATGGCATTTGGGGCACCATTTAAACACACAGTCCTCTCACAGAAGAATGTCCACAATCAGAACTATAGCCAAGTAATAGGTTTTATTCTGACACAATAGACTGAAATAACTTTTGCCCACTGGGGCTGCAGGTTCAGAAACAGGTGCAACAAAGTCCACAAATCCACAGTACTGATTTACCACCATTTCATTTTGTACAGGTGCCCCCCCCCTTTGCTTTAGAGGGTGCAAGAAACATAATTCCTGTCCATTCCTCTTTTGGGCTATGGACACAGGACAGAGATTGTCCAAAATAAAGTGTGAACAATGCAGAGCTCACAATTGACCAATTTCCATACCTTTTTCAGAAAATGGACAACGCTGGGTTCACATGTCCTAGGGGTGGGCAATACCGGGCTCACCCATTATCAAAGTTCCATCTCCACGAAGTATTTTACAGGACAGGGCATGTCCTCTAAACTGTGACAGATAGTTCCAGCAACATTTCCAAAACTGAGAAAATTGTTTTTCCTCATGTTCCAGACAGAAGCAATGTGTTCCAAATCTGGATAGATGGGAGGAAATTAATTTCCAAACAAAGTCATCACTGTGAAGGTATCATTTAATTATTTAAACAGTTCTCCAACAGTTTTGGGTAAAATTTGTCCAAACTGTTAGGAATTCCATCTGGGGAGGGCAAAATCTGGCCATTCCAGAAGCTAGGCAACACTTTTCTAGTCAAACATCTCACAGAAATAGGGGAGAACCCCAAGTTACTCATGGTTACAGGGCCCGTTGACTCTCAGAATGTCTAACCCCCTCAGAGGCTCTGCACAAGTGAAGGCCACCTCCATGACATAATGCAATTGTCTCTGGGATCTGACTAAGGGCTAAAAAGGGTCAGGAGAAAGGTGGCACCTCTCCTGCTGCTCTCCTCAGTCAGCACCACAAGCTCACTGTACTGCTCTGAGGCAGAAAACTGAATAACACAGCAACGCTCTATTAAGGATTATGCTGCTGTGAAAGCCACTCCCACTTGAAACCTCTGCCTGGCCAGAATGACTGACAGAAGCTGCCAAGGGAGCCCTAGAAGTTTAACTCTTTGCTGCCCAGACTGCCTACCAAAAAACCACTAACTACCATGGTCCTTGTAACCCAACGGGGAATCTGGTGGTTACATATAAATGCCATAACCTCTTGATATAGCTGTAACCTAGCCAGAGAAGCAACTGACTTTTAGGTATTTTCCATATATACAATTTCTTTAAGGCAGGAACCGCACAAGAGGAGACCTGTAGATTATGTTAATTTGTAGTGGGAATAATATTCCACTTAGTAAAAAAAACAATGTAAAACAACCATAACCAGTCTTGTGATGATTTAGTACAATTTTGAAGTCCTGCTTTTAGTTAAAGAACAACCAACACTTTGAGAAGAACTCTGTAAAACATAATAACTGGACACAAAGCAGCTTTAAATTTCTCATTAACTTTGTATTTCTTATTGCCATTATTTACTACTGAGGTCACATGCATGAAAACAGGATTTTTTTCCCTTTGTGGGTTTATCAGCTCCTTTTGCTTCTTCCCAACCTGATGTCATAATACTCTGCTTGTGTCATCGCAGTTATTGCATGGCAACAGACTGTAATGTCACAACAGAACAATATAATTTCAAGTAGGGAATAAGCCATGGAGGCAAGTGAACTCTAAGAGACAACAATCTTGTTTTTGTGGGGATTTCTTCAGTAATAAGTAATGGAGAGGAGACATTTATAGCATTCTGTGGGAGAGATATGAAATAGCAGCTGACCTGTGTCTAAATATTATGTTTTTTTAAGTTTTCCCAAAGATGTCACCTGCTCCTTAAAAATAAACAAAAGGGAATAAAGGAAGGCAATTGGATTTATCTTGTTAAGTCCCCCATTTGTTACTGATAAATAAGTAAAGTCCCATTTAACAGGATTCAATTGACTACCCCATAGAAGTTGTACCTGGTGAAAGCCTTTTTCTTGGCCCTCACTGCTTCTCTGACCCTTTCCAAGAACCGTATTGGTCTTTTGTACCTGTTTCATTTTGTAACAATTCATATGCATACATTTGTTGCCTGGAGAATGACCCCATTAATTGCCACTGATCTTTCTTCTACATCTCCAATGCTGTCCATCCTGGTGAATTTGTCTCAGTCCAGCTCCATCATCTGGTTGATGTCTGATCTTCTGAAATCTAGCATGTCAATTTTTGATTGGGACATTCTGATCCCAAAGGCCAGCCTGCACTAAATGGAGTTATGGTTGGTCAACCCCAGTGGCTCCTCTACCTTCACTACACTCACCATCTCCAAGCTGATGAGCACCAAATCAAGAATGGCCTCCTGTCTAGTGTGTTCCTTAACCATCTGCACCAGCAGTCAGTCCTGCGATGTATCCAACAGGGCCTGACTACTGGTGCACCTGGCCACTGGAATGTCCCAGTTGATATCCAGCAGGTTCAGATCACCCACCACCACTTTTCCCTTCCACTGCCCTTGCCAGCTCTTCCCTGAGCTCCATATTTCTCTCTTCATCTTGTCCTGGTGATCTGTAGATCACTTCCACTCACATTTTCTTGCCTGAGGGCACCATGAGGTGAATCCACAACAACATTGTTTCCCCTTTGCTTTTCCAATCATAAGAGTGTGGTGTGCATGTTAATGGAACACATACAAAGAAAATGAGTGCCTCAGCTGGGGCTTGAACCCAGGCTGCCTGGAATACCATTCTGGTTGCGCTATCAGCTGCCCCACAAAGGCAACTGGAAACTGGGCCATACCAGAGCACAATACTCTTTCTCCAATACACAACCTGGTGCTGCACAGATAATTACATTTTCAGTCTTAAGAGTGTGGTATGAACATTAATGGAACACAAACAAGCGGAAGAGAAAGAGGTGCTTCAGCTAGGACTTGAACCCAGGCCACCTGGAATACTGTTCCAGTTGTGCTACCAGCTGTGGCACCAAGGCAACTGGAAACTGGGCCACCATACTCTTGTGACTGAAATGTAATTATCTGTGCAGCTGGAGGGTGTGCATTGGAGAAAGTAATGTGCTCCAGGATGGCCTAGTTTCTAGTTGCCTTGGTGGCACAGCTGGCAGTGCAACTGTAACTGTATTCCAGGTGGCCTGGGTTCAAGTCCCAGCTAAGGCACTTACTTCTTTCTCTCTTCTATTTGTATGTGTCCCCTTTGTTTTCCTAATGTGTCTGTCCTCTACAGCCTCTATGCCTACCCTGACATATAGGGCTATGCCCACCCCCCCCCTTGCCTTTCCCTCTATCCTGTCTAAACATTTTGTAACTTGGGACTGATAAGTCCCAATCATTATTCTCTGTGGCCCAAGTTTCTGTGATGACTGCAATTTCTGCCTCAGTGTCTGCCACCTGTGCCTGGAACTCACTGATTTTATTACACAGACTCCTGCCATTAAGGCAAACCCCCTTCCAGGTAACTCCAGATTCTCTTTTGCTGTTTTGTGATTCTACACCTGCATTCCTTCCCATTCTCCTAATCTTTCTGTTTTTACTATTGCTTGCAGACCCTGAGAGCTTTCACCCCGTTGTCTCTTCTACTACACCTTTTTTACACCTCAACCTTATTTTTATCCACCTTACTGCTACCAAACTTGAATTGTACTCAAACACAACACAATCTGTTAGCTCTACTATAATAGCCTTTCATAACTCTGTTGTAATATCTTTGAGTTGGTGCATAACTTTCTATGTGTGTGTATTGTATTCAACAATGTGGAACCTTTGTAAATGAGCCCATCTCTCATTCCCTTTATCATGGTTCCCCCAACCTCTGTGCCCCCACAGTCAGTTTAACTGTCCAATATAGATGTCAGACTTCTGCTGCAGTGCACTGGACCCCTTTCTTGTCAGGTGAAGGCTGTCACCTTTGAAGAATCTCCTGTCCCAGAAGTCCCTCCAGTCCAGAAAGAGGAGCTAAAAGAGCCTGAAGGGACTGTGATGTAACAGGTGGCAAGCTTGTTTACAGAAAAGTGTTGATAGAAATATCAGTATCTGGAATTTCATTAAAAGTGTCATTCACAAAATTTTCAACAATGGACAGCATGTCCACAGTGTCCAAAACACTGGTACCCTCAGGGTATATTATGTTAGATAATATTGTGTGGTCAATACTATTTTTTACATGCTGTGAAGGGGTATCCAAATGGAGTTTTGTGTGTGCCAAATGTGTACTCCATAGCTAAAGACACATCTCTGATGTATTGAAATTTAGACATTTCCTCCTTTGCCTTACAAATCTGATCCTATAGGTTTTCTTTCCTAAAGTAGCTTTGGTAAGTTATAAAGCTGATCTGAAAACTTAAATAATGCAAATAATCTTGATTGAGCTTTCCATTTGCCAAATATCTAGAAAAGTCCTTGAATATAATTTTTTGTGTCTTCCACTGCAAGGGAATTACCATACAAACAAAATACTGTGTGGTGGCAACAAATAACAGGTTTACTGCTTTTTGGATGTCTAGTAGATTAAGACTGGAAGTATTAATTATCCATCTTCCATTAGTTCCAGTGGAAGGTTGCATGTTATAGGTCAGATGACCACTTAAAAGTAGATGGTCTGAAAACTACTGGAAATAATTGAAATAGTGTTGTTTTTAAAGAAGGGGATACAGAGAATCAATTCTGGTTCAGAAATTGTGCCAAAAATATGTTTATCCTCTCTTAGAATACAAGGACCTAAACAAAATCAATCAAGTCTGCTGCTTTAAACATTAGATGTAATGCATGCATGCTACAGTAAACCTTTTTCCTAATACATCCTTTTTCAGCACTGTCCAGCTGGGAATTAAAATCTCCCGTGATTATTAACTTCTTAGTGGTATGCAAGTATGGCTTTATTTGATCAAGAAGTGCTATACATGCAGTCTTAAAGTGAGGAGCGTAGACATTCATTTATCTAAAGTTCTCTAAATGATAGGAAATATCTAAGAGTGAGGCCCTAGCTGCACAGATATCTACAGATCTCATTACCTAAACATTTGACCCACAAAAAATAATCTCTGCTCGATCAGCTCTATCCTCCCCAACTGTCCAAAATGACAGACTCCCATACGCATGCCTTCTTGACTAGTGATATGTCAGATAGGGGACATGACCTTGTTTCCTGCAAAAAATTGTATCAAACTGAGAATGCTATAGGGAAGAAAAAATAGCCTCTCTTCTAATTTGCATATTTAATACTGAAAGAATTTAAAGAGTTTATCAAAACTGAGCCCATGAGAGCTGGGGAAAGGAAAAGAAAAGAAAACAAGCATTTGTCAATGCCAAATGTTGCTTGCTTGTATGTGCTGTGTAGGTATTTGAAAGTGACACTACCATGCCCAAGAACTGTCATGTGACCCCCAAGACATCCACTGTGTCTTTCTGTTCAGTATTAACAGAAGAGGGGCAGGGGCAAGGGCCACAGCAGTACAGCAGTTACCAAGGGGTGAAGAGGTGGACAACAGTCCATTCACAGGCAAAAGAGTCCTGCAAGAGCTCACTAAATTGAAGGTAGACAAAGTGATGGGACCAGATGGCATACACCCAAGGATAGTAAGAGAGCTGTGAAGGGAGATAGCAGTACCTCAGGCAGCCATGTTCACTGAGTCATTCAACACAGGGGTGATACCAGAGAATTGGAGGAGGGTGCATGTGGTCCCTCTACACAAATCCGGCAGCAGGGAGGAGGTGGGGAACTATAGGCCGGTCAGCCTCACCTCAGTAGTGGGGAAGATCATGGAGACATTACTTATTTTTTTTCTCTCTCTCTCTCTCTCTTTCACTCTCTCTCTCTGTCAGACTGAACAGTGGGATCACTTCACCTGGCTTGTCCCCATTGCACTTCACCAACTTGGGGACATAATCTGTGTGCCACTGGACTGCACTCTGAAAATGCAATCTGACTGCACACAGCATGGACTGTGGGCTCAGAAGCTACAAATTGTGCAGGGTGGTACTGATTTCACTGTGGGCTCGGAGCCCAGTGGTCTGCGGCGTGGCTGAGTGAGTACACAGAAGTCTGCATTATCGCATTGTCAGGTGTTGACACACAGTCACTCAAATCCATTCAAAAGAAGAATTGTATGGATTCGCTTTAAGAAAAAAAATGTATTCTTAGAGCCACGGGAATATTTGGAGTGCTACTGGAGTATTCTGCTATTCACAAAATGCATGCACAGTCTGAGTCAACCATTCACTCTGGCTCTCAGAGCATATCAGGTTTCAGCTCTTACAGCAATGCTTGTCCCACAGAGGACTAGGCAGCTTTGTGGTGCATCATTTAAGCTAAAGTTTCTCTGGTTCCTCCTGTAATTCGTGAGGCTGATAGCAGCACAGCTTAGCCAGTCACGTTAGCATGGTCACTGGAGCCTGACTCGAAGAAATGCAAAACATGAGGAGAAAGGAGGGTCGGAGGGACAACAAGGGAGAAATAAGGTATGGGGAACACACAAGACAAAAGGTGTGTGCAGGGAAGGAGGGAGAGACAGCAAGGAAAACAGAGTGATGGAGGGGAGAGGGGACAGCTTTATGTATATGAAATGGAAGAAGTGTTCTCTCATTGGAGCGCTTCATTTGTTTCAAGTACACAAAGTTTCCACCCATAATCTGTAAACCATTGTCATACTTAGCTTGCATGATAATTGGTCTGTTGAGGATGAGCCCAGTGCAGCTTGACCTGCATAGGGCTAGTTACTGACACACCTCTGCAATGCCATTCTCTGTAGCAAAACATTTCTTGTGCAAGCGTAAGCAATGTAAAAAGGAAGAGAAAGGCAGACAGTGGATGTAATTAGGGAATAGAGTCAGTATTCTGAAGCTTTGATAGGTGAAGGAGGGGAAGGCCTCCCCCCGAAGCCCCCTCACAGTTCAGACTGATACCAGTATGTTTGCTTGCTTTGCAAATGAACACAAGCATTTATCAATGCCAAATGGTTGCTTGCTGGCATTAACAGTGGAAATGCAGGAGTTAGACAGATGCAGTATAGGAATGGCAATGAAGTACTGAACTGATGCAAAACTCCACCCCCATCCTGCAGAGATGGACAGGCATTGGGGTATGCCTTTGGATCATCACCCATAACGGTCACAACATTTCACCTCACCCTACCCTGCAGACACTTACAAGTGTCGATGTGTGCCTTGGGATGTTCAGGCTTTACACTCAGCTCATTCCATAAGGAAATACGCTGAAATGGGTGCAGTATAGGAGAATGGAGTGACCTCTGGGGCCAAACAGTCCAAGGTGCACCTCAATGCCTGTCACTGGCTGCAGGGTGGGGGTGGGGGTGGAATGGCATGAGCATTACTGTCGACAATCCCAAGTCACACCCCTGATGCCTGTCAGTCCCTACAGGGTAGGGTGTTATGGTCATAAACCCTAATGCCCTGGGCGTTTCTTGGTATATTTACTCCAAGTTTTCAACATGGGCTTTTTGTGACCCTACCACATGAACAGTGATATTACCAGTTTGTTAGCCGAAAAGGTGATTTTGCACAGCGACTGTGCCACTAGGAGCAACAGGTGCGTAAACACATTTCGAACAGGATGTGAAAAATGACAGCTGTACTGTTCATGAGGAGGTATAAAAAATGGTAATGTTGAAAATCTGGAGTAAAAATATAAAAAAACTGATGAAGTCATGAACTTGAGTAGAAATTGTGCAATGCACACCCATAATTATTTTGGGGATATTTTACACCAGATTTTCAACATAGGCATTTTGGGACCTCTGCTCATGCACAGTGTCACTGTGATTTTCTTAATCTGTCTTGGACACTGATTTCCCACAGCAACCGTGATATTCTGCACCAGAACTGCAAAAACACATTTTGGCCAGGAAGTGAAAAATGGTAGCTGCACTGTTCATAAGGAGGTGTGGAAAAATAGCAATGTTGAAAATCTGGAGTGAAAATATTACAAATTCGTGAAGTTATGAGGGTGCGTGGAAACTGCGCAATGCAAGCTAGAAACATAGTCATTTTATGGACTTTTGTCACCAAATTTTCAACATAGGCATTTTAAGACCTCTGCTCATGAAAATTGTGTCACTGTGATTTTCTTAATCTGTTTGAACCTTGATTTCGTACACCGACTGTGCCATTGTGTGCTACACATGCGAAAACACATTTTGGGCAAGATATGAAAAATGACAGCTATACTGTTCATAAGGAGGTGTGGTAAAATGGCAATGTTGAAAATCTGGAGTGAAAATATTAAATATTCTCGAACTTACGAGCATGCATAGAAATTGCGCTATGCACACTCGTAAAACAGTCAATTTTGGGACTTTTTTCACCACATTTTCAATATAGGGTTTTTGGGGGCCTACCTCATGAACTGTGACACTGTCATTTCATTAATCAGTCCCAAAAGGTGGTTCCACACAGTGACCGCAAAATCAGCTTTCGAGACTAAATAACAAAATGAGAGTGACTGAGTTCATGAGGTGCGATCCCAAGAACCCCATGTTGAAAATTTGGAGAAAAATTCCTAAAAATGGCCGAGATAGGCACTTAAGTTGAAAAAACCCTATTTATGCCATTATAAAGCTTACCAGGATTTCTCCAGTTTGCGGTCGGCTTTGAAGAGTGCAGATGTGTTCCCGGTCCACTGAAGATTGTCACTCTGAGCTCCAGAGGTAAGTATGGGGTGAGGGGGGTGTGAGGTGGTGGAGTGTGCAGATGGTGGGTGTGGGTTGGGCAAGGGGGAGCCACAGACATTGCTGGACCATTTTCTTTAGTTTTACAGGACTGAAAAAAAGAAAACAAATAGAAAAAGGACACTGCAGGACTACTGGCATGCTGGGGATGGGCTCCCAGCATGCCACCTGGATGTTTGTTGGGAAAGGGGGAGTGGAGCCAATGGTGATTGGGCACCCCATTGACCTTACAGTGTTCTGGGGGAATGCATGAGCTGAGAGGGGATTGGGCACCTCCCACAGCACACAACAAAAGGGGGGATGCATCATGCCGACCGGGACTGGGCTACCCCATTGGTAAATGAACTGGGGAGGAGGTATGCCGACAGAGGAATTGGGCACCCCCATCGGCTTTTAGAATTGGGAGAGGCAGGTAGCAGCTTTTCATCTGCTTTGTGGGGACTGTGAGAAGCTGACAGAGAAGCCATTGCCATGGGGACACCACACAGTGCAGCCTGTAATTGTCTGCTGCAGTCAGGGACACCTTGCAGCAAAAACAGCTGATTGCGCAGTGATGGGGCGCTCCCTGATTGCAGAGGCCAAGTTTCTTTGAGCATAGTGGCATGCTAATTAACTGCCATCATTGACAGCATGCTCCTCTATTTGCCGATTTGCCGCGGCAGAGATCAGCCCCAGAACATACTGCTGCCATTCGGCACAACACTGTCATGCCTGCACAACCCACTTGTGAAGGAAGCTAACGCAATGTGTTTCTTGCATATGTCTGCAAGCAACACAATAACTTAACCAGAAATCTTCATGTAACACTCTTCTTTGAGGATCTCTCCTTCTTTCAGGACCATTTTGAAACAGACCTGTAATCCTTGTCTGTTTCAGAAGTTGGAATTGTATATGAAGATCTAGAGCATCAGAGTTTGTGGAAATCTCCAAATCAAAATCTTCTATATCCAAATCTCCTCAGCCTTTCAGAGATTGCAGGACATCAAATTTATTTTGTAAGGGAGTTAGTCTGGGGGTCCAAATGGAAAACCCATCCTAAATTTGAAATTGTTGAAATTGGTAGCATCCTCCCCACAGAAAAGGATTAACACTTTTTATGTTGGCTTGCTCGCGCGCCAGCCAAAATATTGCAGTAGTAGCAGATTTGGAGATGCAGTCACTGTGGGCAAATGCAGGGCATGCATCAGTAGGTGCATCTCTCATTCTCCAGTAAAGCAGCTGCAGGTGCTGACACCAGCAACACGTAAACTGGCCACCAGATCAAAGAAAAGGTCCATTGCAATGAGAGCCAAGCTCGTCATGCAGCGGCGTGCCTTTTCTGCAGAAGCAGTTTAATAAACATGGCGTCACTGACTGTCGCCGCACAAAGCACCGACTTCAGGGGTACCCAATCCCCCTGTTGGCATGCCCCGACCCACTTCATTTGCTGACAGGGGAGCCCACTCCCCGTCTGCATCATGACCCCTCCCTCCCATTTCACATGTGTGCTGAGGGGGTGCCCAATCCCCCTCGGCATCATGTGCAGCCCCCAACAGTTTTTCTTTGCTGACGGGGGGCCCAATCCCTGTTGGCTTTAGTACTCCCTTCCCAGTTTAATTTGCGGATGAGGAGCCCACTCCCCATCGGCATAATGTTATCCCCCCCATTTGTTGTGTGCCGAGGGGGGTGCCAAATCCCCCTCAGCTCTTGTCCCCCCCTTCGCCTTACTATTTGCTGATGGGGTGCCCAATCCCCCATCAGCTACAGCCCCCCAAACACTCAGGTGGTATGCTGGGAGCCCACCCCAGCGTGCCAAATGCCCCTGTAAAAAAAAACCAAAAACTGTCCTGCAATTTTTTTTACTTAAACCTGTAAATCAGAAAACAGTCCCTTGCAATGTGTCCTGCTCCCTCCCTCCCTCAACCCGCACCCACCCTCTGCATACCCCACCTCCCCACACACACCCTCACCCCATACTTACCTCCGGAGCTTGATGCAATGATCTTCAGTGGACTGGGAACACGTCTGCACTCTTCAAAGCCCACCGCAAACTGAAGAAATGCTGGTAAGCTGTATAATGGCATAAATAGGGTTTTTCAACTTTGGTGCATATCTCGGCCATTTTTGGGGATTCTGCCACCACGTCTTCAACATAGGGTTATTGGGAACCCTCCTCATGAATTCAGTCACTGTCATGGCATTATTTAGTCCTGAAAGGTGATTTTGCGGTCACTGTGAGGAATCACCTTTTGGAACCGATTAACAAAATGACAGTGCCACTGTTCATGAGGGTGGCTTTCAAAAAGCCTATGTTGCAAATTTGGTGACAAAAATAAAAAAATGACTGTTTTACGAGCATGCATTGCACAGTTTCCATGCATGCTTGTAACTTAGTGAATTTGTAATATTTTCACTCCAGATTTTCAACATTGCCATTTTCCCACACCTCCTTATAAACTGTATAGCTGTAATTTAACATATCCTGGCTGAAATTTGTTTTCGCATGTCCAACGCAGAATAGCGTGGTCGCTGAGTGAAATCAGTTTTTGGGACAGTTTGACAAAATGACAGTGACACTGTTCATGAGCAGAAGTCCTAAAATGCCTATGTTGAAAATTTGGTGATGAAAGTCCATAAAATGACTATGTTACAAGCATGTGTTGCGCAGTTTCCATGCATCCTTATAACTTCACAAATTTGTAATATTTTCATGTCAGATTTTCAACACTGCCATTTTTTCATACCTCCTTATGAACAGTACAGCTGTCATTTTTCACATCCTGCCTGAAATGTGTTTTCGCACCTGTGGTATACAATGGCAAGGTCACTGTGGGAGATCAACTTTTGGGACAGATTAAGAAAATCACAGTGCCACTGTTTATGAGGGGAGATCCCAAAATGTCTATGTTGAAAATGTGGTTTAAAAACCCCCCAAAATAATTGGGTTACGGACCTGCATTGTGCAGTTTCTATGCATGCTCATGACTTCACCAATTTTTCATATTTTCGATCCATATTTTCAATGTTACCATTTTTTACTCCTCCTCATGAACAATGCAGTTGTCATTTTTCACATCCTGCCCAAAATGTGTTTATGTACCTGTGACGCCAAATGGCACAGTCGCTGTACAAAATCACCTTTTTGGCTAACAAACTGATACTGCCGCTGTTCATGAGGTGGGGTCACAAAAAGCTCATGCTGATAATTTGGAGTGAAAATACCAACACATGCCTGCGGCGTTAGGGTTTCCAACTGTTATACCCCACCCTGTAGAGACTGACAGGCTCCAGGGGTGTGACTTGGGATCATCAGTTGTAATGCTCCCTCCATTCCACCCCCACACCCCCTGCAGCCAACATCAAGATGCGCCTTGGAGTGTTCAGTCACAAAGTTCACCCCATTCTCCTATACTGCACTCACCTCAGTGTATTTCCTTATGGAATGGGGTAAGTATAATGCCCAAGGACCCCAAAGCACACCACAACACTTGTCAGTGTCTACAGGGTAGGGTGAGGTAAAAATGACATGAGTGTTATAGCTGATGACTCAAAGTCACACCCAATGCCTGTCAGTCTCTGCAGGGTGGATGTGGGGTTGGCGTCAGTTCAATACTTCACTGTCACTCCTATTATGCATCTCTGACTCCTGCACTACCAATGTCAATGCCAGTGAGACAACATTCAGCATTCAAAAATGCTTGTTTATGAAGGGATGAACCCCCAAGAGTGATTTTAGGTGGGAGGTGGTATTGTGGTAACTTTGAGAAATATGGATGCTTTTCTAAATCATGTCAAATTGCCTTCACGAATAACAGTGCTTTTATCCTATATTGATTTCATTATGGCAAATTTACTTTAAATATTTTTTCTGCTTGTTGTTTTGTCTATATGTGTAATTTCTGAACTGCCTGCAATATATAATTTATAAAAAAATAGCTTATTTCAGCATAATGAAGTATAGCTATAAAACATAGACAAACGGAGTTTTCTTTTTTTAATTTTACAAGATGAATAATGCACTAATGAAAATATTTGTAATAGGATTTCTCTTTTTTTCAGGTAATAACAATGACTGAGAGGCGTAAAATGGTTGAAGACCCTGCTGAGACTTTGACCTCCTCACCAAAAAAACCTGCCTAACTAGTGACTGGTCCAAGTGTATCATCTGCCAAATAACAGCACAGGAACACCTGAGGACAGCAACCCCTGGAGGACTAAAGACATTTTATAATGCATGCCTTGTTAGAAAAGACCATGTTTATCAGCAATTGCAGCCATTAGACATTGATGCATTATTAGCCTTGCCTACAGTTCATTATCATGCACGATGTCATCAGTTCTATACCAGCAAAACAAACCTGAAGCTTTTTGTAGGTCGAGGAAGAAGCTCAAGTCCTGGCTCTTCCTCTGATACTGGTCAGTGTTCAAGCTCACAGAGTAGGCGATCGACTCACCAGCCTGTTAACTGGAATTTGTGTTTAATATGCCAGAAGGTGTATCACAAAAAAGACAAAAATCTATTACAGATTGTCACCTACAGAGAGCAAGAAACTCTGCTTGATGCAGCTGAAGCCAGAGAAGATGACACAGTCTTAAAGCAAATAGCTGGATTGGACTTAATTGCATTTGAAGCAAAATACCCCCAAAGACTGCCATACTACTTTTACCAACAAAAGAAACATACGGACAAAATGTTTGCTACCCAGTGACAAGGAAGATGAGTCTATGTATAAAGCATGTTTCAGTGAACTGATTTCTGAAATTGAGAATTACCTTGTCATCAGCAGAAAAGCCGTATCCATGGCTTACCTGTTACAGAGATACCTGGATATTCTGAAAGGCAAAGTTCCTAGCAGTGAGAGTTACCAAAGTGAGAAGCTAAAGAACAGAGTAGTAAACTATTTTGGTGACCAAATCATTTTTCAAATGTAGTACGACCCAAGTAAGCCAGAGATATACTGATGTTGAGGCTTGCCGACAAGCCACCAACCTATTTCTGCAATGGCTAATTCTAAGATGCTGCCCAATTAAGCTATTTGAGGTTGAGTTTGAAAAGGTGAATGCTCAGCAAGTGCCAGGATGGACAGCTTTTAATGTGATGATTTCATCTACCATACCAGCAGTAACATCTATTGGGTACCGTCCAATGCTGCCAGCATCACCTACTGAATGGAGTACGGTTTTCACTGTAATGAAGAATGTCTGTAAGATGTCTAGGACACTTGGCCAAGATTACAGTGTCTTGACATTTGATGAGGCTATATATTGTAAGACTGAAGAGATTCAATGGAGGTGCCCAAAGGAATTTCAGAAAACAGTCTTGAGAATGGGTGATTTACACATAGCACTGACATTTCTGACTGTAATTGGAAAGAAGTATGAAGAGAGTGGTCAGGAAGACATCCTCTTAGAATCGCAGGAGTATGGTAGCAACACAGCAAGCAATCTAGTTAAAGGCAAATCCTGCAGCTGTGGAGTGAGGGCCCACAAGCTTGTAATGGAGGCTCTGCCCAGACTGAGGTGGAAGGCATTTTGTAACTGGATACAAGACAATTAGATTGATTGTGATGCAGACCTCAACAGCAAGCTCCAGGAATGTCAAAATGCAGTATCAAACAATGATGCAACACGCCTAACAGCAACATTTTCCCAGCTCGGTGATGCCCTCAAGAATGTACAGGATGCATTGCACAGATTCCGCAATTCAGAAAAGCAACTTCCCAAACATTTGCATTCTGGGATAATTACATCAAATGATTAACATCCTAATGCAGTTCATTAGAGCAGAATGTGAAAGCAACTGGGACCTGCATCTTGCAATGATTGTAGAGATGCTACCACTATTTTTTGCCTTTGACTGCACCAACTATGCCCACTGGGTATCTGTACATCAGTGATATGAAACTTCTGCCAGACTATGTCCTCAAAGGTCTAGAAATAAATTCAGCACAGTCTGGACAGACATGGCACTTGAACAAACAGTAAACTATGATGGTAGAGTAAAAGGGATATAGTGGGTTTCACTATGAAACCAGGAGCCTTGGCTAGATGGCCCATCACTGCTCATGAGTGCTCATCTATCACAACTTCCATGAAGGTAATGTGTGATATTTAGATGTTTCACAAGGAAAACACAATGTTGCATGCAATGAGATGAAGATGTAAATAAGATTGTTAATGCAATCACCAACTTCATGATAAACCCATTTGATTTGAATGCTGACTTGATAGCACTCATCAACATTTCAACTGACATTGTTGCACCCACAGAAGTTGCCACCAAGCTTGTCACTGTGAATGACACTGGAATCAAAGCAATGAAACAGTTTGTGGAAGACAGACTAAATTCAAATACCACCGGATTCTTTGAACCACTGCACAAGCTCAACATCAAGACATTTGCATCTCTAAGCTAGAAGATCAATTTGAAAGTTAGTAGTGATAAGACAGTGACTATCAGTGAAGACAGGGAGTTGTTTAGCTGTCATGTAGTAGCTGCACAAACAAGATAAATTGATTTGAAGGAAGTTTTCACACATAAGCTTTCCACGGTTCCATATGTTGCAGCACACTCTGATGGTAACCTGAACAAAACTGCAAAGAGTAAGCTATTGCCTGAATTAGGAAAAGAAGCAGAGTCAGTGTATCAGCTGCCAGCATCCAACATGCCCATGGCTTGGATAGTGGATTGCATGGCTGTTATAGAAAGGACCAAGCAAGGAGGTGCAACTAGCTTTGAAGAACTTGCTGAATTGGTCTTCAGAATAGTACACCAGCCTCTACAGAGTTATGAGACCTGCAAAAGAGTAGATATTGTCTTTGATTTATATGATGTCAAAGATTCAACTAAAGCTTTTGAGCATGCACAAAGGCAGTCCTCACAGAGTAGTGAAGTCAAAATCCATGGTCCCAAAACACCCATCATGATGCAGTGGAGTAAGTTAATTGGAGATCCCAAGAAGAAAGAACATCTGGCAAAATTCCTGTCTGAATTATGGTATGATATGGAAGAAACTTTACTTGGCCCAGATCAGAAAATGATTATTACAAGACAGTTCAAGGACAGCCTCATTGCTCACATGATCACTTCAGATGGAATTGTAGACTAAGAAGATCTATTCTCATTGCATGAAGAAGCAGATACTCAGCTTCTACTTCATGTTGCACATGCGTCACAAGAATACCCTCATGTGGTGCTGTGGTTTCACTAGACACTGATATTGCAGTTCTCTGTGTACATTTTATTCACAAGTTGGAAGCAACTCAAGAGCTTTGGTTTCATACTGGTGTGATGGCTAAAACCAGGATAATACCAACCCACACCATTGCAGCTGAACTTGGCCAACAACGATGCAGAATGTTGCCAGCAGTATACACACTGACTGGGTATGATTCAACCAGCAGTCTTGCAAGAGTTAGCAAACTAAAACTATGGAAGCTTGCCAGGAAGAATTCACACAAATTTAGAAGCCTTACCAAGTTTGGCACTATGGTGGATATACCTTCTGCACAGTTGAAATCAGTACAACTTCTGATAACCCCTTCTCTATGACCCAACGGCTAACTCAGTGGATGTAAATGGTGAGTGATATAAGCTTTTCTGTCACAAACAGACCTGGAGCAAAGCCCTTCCCCAACTTCTGATATTCTTCTGCAACACACCAAGTGCAAAAATTACCAGACCCTTATCTGGAACCATGCCCTGAAGGCTCAGCCTGACATCCAATCTCCAATAGGAAATGGCTGGTATCATGACAAGAATGGACACATTTCTCCAACACTAATGACACAGACACCTGCCCCTAAAGCACTCCTGGAACTCATTACATGTGGGTGTAAAAAAAGCCAAGTGTGAGTGTAATGCAGTTGTTCCAGGCAGAGCATGGCGTGCACACAGGCTTGCTTGTGTACTGGTGGTGAGGACTGTTATAATCCACATGAAGTTGTCAGTGTGGATCCAGATGAGTCTGATTCTACAGATGATTCAGACTTAACCATGTAGCATATGACAAATGTATTGAAAAAGGCTAGACACACACATGTATACTGTCGTAGTGCCCATCGCTGAGAGGGAGTACATTGGATATTGATGTTTTGCTAGCACCATGGTGTGCAGTAGTATACCTGGCTTCTATTATAATGAATACAGTATTTAAAACTTTTGTGTCAATGAATAATCTGTGCTTTTATCAATACAAGCCACAAGGCCAACATTGTATAAGTAATAAGTCTTATTAATAATTTGTGTCAAATAAACCTTTTGTGTGACTAAAATGTGTTTTTGTCTTTTAAAATAAATTAGTAATAATTTGTGTCAAAGAAACCTTTTGAATGACTAAAATGTGTTTTTTTCCTTTTAAAATAAATTGTTTAAACCTATATTATTGGTCATTTTTACTTTCAAACTTGTCTTGGCAACTTTAGTACATTTTTGCAGCCTTTTCACTTGCACAAAATATTATTTTGACATGGATACAAAAATCTTGCATTGGCATATTTTGCTACTACTTTACAAGATTACATCCACACTAGATAAGTACCTATGGGACACTTCTATCAAAATAACATAGCTGTTGCCTTCTGTATGGGGGTGCTACATTGCCAAAAAATTCAGGTTTGGACCTCCAGACTAAATATTGAATGGCTCTGATTTCGTCACAGAGGATCTTGTTTTCCTTTGGGAAACCACTGTCATTCCTTCAAGAGGGAGATGGGGATTCCTGGGTAATTTCTTCTGAAGTTGTGGGTGTAGATTGTGGGTGCTGTAAAACTTCAGAAGGAGGCTCAGGAACTCTTACTAGGATATTAGTGTTCATTTGTTTTGTAAAGTCAGGGCAGAAACCAAAGCAGCATGTGTAGTTTGAGTTGTTCTAAGGGACAAATTGGCTAAAGAGTTATCTGTCTGTGGCCTACTTCTGAAAGATTAGGAAGCAGCACTATCATGTTGTGCCTTTTTAGGATGGTTTCTTGATAAGAAAACATCTGACCTATTTCTTGAAGCCCATGGACAATTTTGAAAGAAATGTCTTTTTTCCTCACATAGATTGCATCTCAAGACGTTATGATGCATCATACTGACATGGCCAAAGCACCACATAGACCACATCTAAGCTGATAGTAAGGGCCACTTAAATGTGATTTTGCCCCACATTTATAACATGCTTTGGGGTGCCCTGTGTAGAAGCGGATGCATCTGTCCTGACCAAGAAAAAAAACTGTTGGGCATGTGGATAACCCCAGTGTCTCATTGTTTTGTTTTAATTCATCCTGAATCTCCAATCCTCCCATCCAGATTTTCTCAAAATAAGTAATTGAATCAGGGTGTCCAAGGACTTCACAATATTGTCCTAACCAAAAATAAATGACACTGACTTGTACACTTTCATTTCAAAAATGGATATAGACAGTCTTAATCAGGGGTTTCATTTGGAGGATGGCTATAAAGGGAGCCCATAGTGGTGAAAAGTTGAATTGCTGATTTTTTACCAAGAACCTCTCTCAGGTTTGAGCTGCCTGGATGCTAATGCCAAAACAATCTTCCCCAGACACATGAATTAATGCTTAAATTTCAGATAAAAGAAATTGCATTGAATATTTCAGTAACTTTCTGGCCACATAAATCCTGTCAGGGTGATCCACAAGGCCTCCTTTATACTTCTACTTGACCCCATTTCTTCTTGGGGTCAGTTCTCCCCATTGCTAGTAGATGTCTGCAAAATGTGGCTCTATGATTGGCCTCCTGGGGCCTGCATATGACAGTCCTGGCTCAGGGTAAGCTTTATGACCCATACTGTGCTGGCCTTGTGCATCAGACGTATCCTCTGTGGGGACAGTTTGATTTTGTAGCTGTTTTTTATCCCCCAGCTCATTTTCTTGTGGTAACCCCCCTTCTGTGTATGCTGGAATATTAGTAACATCCTGCCCTGAAGTACTGGAATTATGGCCTATAGAGGTAGTGGGCATAGGATCAATAGGTTGTAATCTCTATTTTGCGTGCTAGTCTATAATATTTGCCCAGTTATATCAAGTCCAGTCTCACCACCCTCTTCTTGGCCTAGAGTCTCTTGAACTTTCTGTAGCCCCATAACAGATGCAGGTTTACTTATGGCAGTGTAACCTAAAACCATCTGGGGCATACAGTACCTGCATTAGGGTCTGCAGCCTTGGGAGTTGTCATCTAGGAGTCACTCTCTGGGAGCCCACTCATTACCATCCCCAGTCCTGCAACAGGCATGAGTCTCACTACTATGTGAACATCTAGTGCTAGAGGGGCCACATTCACTCTGTCAGTGTTTTCCTGACTGTCAACTGTTGGGTCCCATTCTGTATCAGGGACCCAGGTGCCACCAGCATTCCTTACCCATCTAGCCCTCAATAGTGTTTTTTTTCAGGTATACAGATATCATTTGGAATAGCAGTCATTGATATAGAAAGTGGATACCAAAATGCTGCTGAACTGTCTTTACTGCACAGCTGATCTTCAGAACTCAGACCAGCACTGTCACAATTAGAGCCCTTAAGCCTTTTTGATGAAACAGAACTTTTTGCTGTTTTTTCTGAAGAAGCCAAATGCTGTTCAAATTCACTTTTCTTTTGGAATAATGCTCTTCATCCTCTGCCATCATTTTTAACACATGTTTCTTTCTCCCAACAATTCTGTTTCCAGTTGTTGTTAAGCTGCTCTGATGTCTGCAAGATCCATGGGGTTTACAGGTAACTCAGCCTCCATGTTATTACCTTCATTTTCTTGTTCCTGAACTTCCAAAGTATCAACAATTTTTGTTTCAGTGTTGTCCTCACGTTGTGCTTCAGCCAGCTATGAGAACAAGTCCAACCCTAGAACAGCTCTCCTTCCTCCTTCACAGCACTGGAATCCTCCATCTTGGCAGTGTAGCCAACAGTGTCCCATGTCAAGACTAGGGGAATTTTTTCAAAATGTAACAAATTATATAATCTGAATACAACAAACCACAAGAAGTATGAAAAAAAAGATACATACCAGTGTCATAAATTACAGAGTGTAACTAAAGGAAATAGAAAAAACAATTAGAAGTTTAACTTCAATATTCGTATCAACTTCCACTTAAAACAAAATAGAGGCTTACTAATGTCCCTGTCTTTGTTCCCTACTCCTATGATACTGTCAATCGCAGTGTATTACATAAGACAGAAATAAAGAACCAAGGTATTTAAATAGAGCAAGTGACTTCCTAAAGTGAAGCGGAAAACAATTGTGCCATCAAAAAATATTAATGAATCCAGGATATACCTTACAAAAGGACATTATATTTATTCAAAGAAAGTTAATTTTTTCTCTGTATTTTTTTATTTAGTTTTTGTTGACTGGGAAGGAGGACTAGATAATTTCTTGCCTATTCTCAGCCTTGTCCTGGGGAGGGGGTATACAGATGGATGCCAGCTGACATTGAACCAGATTTTAAGCTGTTGGTGGTATTTTTAGTGAATGGGAAAAATCTGGCTAGGACACCAGGGAAATTCCCCCACTCTCCTGCAGGGAGACTTGCTGTTGTGTGGACAGGCTACAGTCAGTCTCAGACTGGCGACTGAAGGGAATGGTCATCATTTAGAATTGGAGCCACGCTCTGAGGCTCAGTTTGGACTTATGGAGGATTCTAGTGTATTTGCTGAGGAAGGTGTGAGATGTCAAAATAAAGCATCAAGAAAATTCTGAAGCTGATCTTTTATTTTCTGGCATTTCTGCACCAGTGGAATTGCTTACACCCATGGAGCTGATCTCTGAGAAGGTCGAGTTTCAGGTGCGAAGTGCCGACCTGGAGTGTGCAGATGGTTCTGTTGTTTGGGGACCTGCAGTGAAATCTCCCCTGTCAAAACCTACTCTTGATTCTATCAATCTGTGGGTAGCGCCTCAGCTGTTGTGGCTGATGTTGGTGCTACCACGGCAGAAAGAAAGCGGAAGTCTTTTTGGCTTGCTGCATCAAGCGCTCCTTTAAAATTGGTCTACTGATGATTCTTTACTTCATTCAGGCTGGATGAGAATGGAGGATGGGAGATAGATGCCTGACCAAGACTGGGAGTCTTTTTCAGGCAAGCATTGTACTCCTGGCCCTTCCAAAAAGCTGTCGGAAGGCCCTGACTGCTTGCTTCCTGAACCAGCACTAGAGTCCTTCCCCCAGTTAATATTACTAATGTGCCAGGGGATTCCAAGACTCCTTTACCTGACTTTGCCCCAGATGAGGATTCCCCCTCTCCTAGACAGGAAAATCAACAGAAATGCCCCACTTTCTGTGACTTATTTAGGCATAACAAAGTGAACCAAGCACCTAGGAGAAATGCAGTCCACCTCCATTATAGGGGTGGGCTGCAAAACCATCCAGATAGACAATATGTTGCTAAACATTTGTTGAAGGACTCGATGGGTTTCATTGCTTCTGACATTTATGCCCTCATTAACATCAGAGGAGAGGACACTTTTGACATCAGTTTTAAGACTTTTTCTGGTTTAGACTCTTTTTGGAGAAAGTATGAGACTTTAAAACATCTACTTTTATGGGCCCCTATTTGGGCCAGTCCATTGACTATATTTACAAAACTGTAAATGTTATGTTTAGGAATGAAGGGGTAAATGTGGGAGACATTTATTTTTGTTTAGAGAAAAAATGTCAAGTTTTGGGTCCTCCTTCTGCTATTATAGATTCACAGGGTATTTGGATGGGCAGTTGATGATTTAAAGTAAAATTGTTAATGCTAGGAGATGACATTCAGCACATGTCCAATAGTTTTTTTCTAGGAAAAGACAGAGGGGTTGTGTTTTACACAGGACAACCCAAGGCCTGTTACGAGTGTGGGAGTTGTAAGCATTTGAGCAGTACTTGTGACAGAGTGATTTGTGCACTTTGTGGGGATTATGGTCACACCAGTAATGTCTGTAGAAATGTGCACAAGTGTAATCTTTGTGAGGAATGAGGCCACGCATACCATCAGTGTCCTTGGGCCAGTCAGAACAGGCAGGGTGGACTAAACAAGGACGATCTGGTCTCTGATGCACAGAATAAATATAGGCCTTCTAGGCCTGACCCCCCCAGCTCACCCCCACCCCCTTCCCCGTCTCGAGCAACCTCAGCTGCAGGGAAGAAAGACCAGGATCCAGACCAGGCTGTTATTAGTGACCCCCCTCCTGAGGTTGTTCCTACGGAACTTCCTAATTAATCAGGAGAAGGGAGTGATGGGTCTATTATGCCTCCTCCCTCGGCAGATTTTGAAATTCCTCATAAACGTATTACTAGGTCTTCTAGTAAAATGTCTGCTCCTCCAATACATGTGCCTACACAACATTCTTTTGATGTAATACAGGAGGTAGATGGTGGGTTGGAGTCTGATGCGTCATCTATTTTAGGGGCGGTGTCCATAATGGACTGTGAAGAGGAACTGGTTGGGCCTCAGGAGATGAAAAAAAAAGGAAAGAAAAGGAAAAAAGTAACAGAGATGGGATAAAGGTTTCTTTCTTTTCAACCTGGCATCCTTATATCTGGTCTCTTGCAATACTTGTAGCATAAAAAATGTTAAACGACGTCTGGCATTGTTTACTTGTCTTACTACCCTATGGGCAGTTATAATATTTTTGCAAGAAACCAGTTTTAATTATGTCACCGATATTGGTGAATCAAAATGCTCTTGGCCCTGGGGACCTTCCTTTTGGTCTTTTGGGACTGATGTGGCAGATGGTCTGGGTATTCTTTTTCGTACTTATGACATCAGGGTACAAAGATTTATAGATCTGGTACCAGGAAGAGCTACGGTTCTGAACTGTACTTTTCAAGTTTTTTTTCTGCGCCTCATCAATACATATGCACCTCAGAGTAAGAGTTCTAGGATTGATTTGTTTAATCAAATTAAATCATTGTTATTTATGACTAGATCTATTATCTGGGGAAGGGATATGAACTGAAGTTTGGACGTTAAATTTAAGGATAATGTGGAAAAAAACTTAATGTGACACTCATGCTTTAAGGGGTATATTAGAAACAGCCATGTTAAGGGATGCTTATAGCTCTTTATATAAGCAAGGTGGTACTACCCATTGAAGAAGCGCATATTTCACTAGAATTGATTATTTCTTTGTTTCTAAATTTCTGCATGTTTTAAAAATGATTGTGTCTTTGAGTGAATTTACTGATAATAATCTTTTGTACTGTACACTTGGTTTGGGGAATGTGCCACCAGGTTTCTCTGCCATCCCCCAACGTTGGAAATTGAACTCCTTAGTATTATTGGATAATGATATTAAGTTACAGGTTCATAGGTGCCTTCTTTTTCATAAATCTGTAGCAGAAATGTATGAGGATTGGGATAGTTGGTAGTTGGGCACTAAAGCCGACCTTAAAGCTCTTTTTTTAAAATTGGGGAAACAAACTGGAACTGCTGAATACATATAGTATTTGTATTATAGGGATTAGTTCTATAAATTGACATCCTTTCCGAATGTTAGTGAATAATATTAAGGAAAAAATGAGGGCATATCATTTTTCCAGGGCTGCCTATTTAAACGCTGAGTTTAAATTTGGCCAGTCGCTTCAGCAATTTTCTAACCCTTTTGAAGCATGTAAATGTAAAATTGGACGTAAAGTAAAGGAAGGTTTATTTAATACAGCTGAGGTTATAAAGCATTTGGCAGTTGCGATTTTGGAAATTATTAAGGAAGCTTTAACTGATTGGGGAATGTTTTTTGTTCTAAATTAGTCTGGAATCAGGTGGTGACCTGTATACTCCTCAGTTCTTGGATCACAGTGTTTCAACCATTAATGGACTCATTATGCTTCCTGAAGTTTTAGAGGCTATTTCTAGTTTGAGGGATGGGGTTTCCCCTTGGGAAGATGGCTTAACATACAACATTTTTAAAGCATTTAAGGATGTGCTGGGTGAAATATTGGTGGCTACTTATAATGATATGGTGATTTCTGGAACCATTCTTCATGGATTTACTAATGCTATTTTGATGTATATATATAAAGGAGGTGATAAACAATACCTTACTAATTGAAGGCTGATTAGTCTTTTGAATACTGATTATAACATTTTGTCATATGTTTTATGCATGCGGTTACAGAAGGCAGTTGAGGAACTCATTCATCCTGTACAAACTTGCTCGGTCCCTGGTAGAAATGTACAATTGAATTTAGGATTATTAAGGGATGTCTTTGAACATGGTTCTCAGGGCAAATTGAAAGCTTTTGTGCTGGCACTTGATCAGGCCAAGGCCTTTGACAATGTTTCACATAATTTCTTATTTGAAGTGTTATTTAACTATGGTATTCCACCTAATTTGGTCACCTGGATTATATTATTATATACCCAGGCTTATTCTTGTCCATCGGTAAAAAATGTTTTAGGTACTCTGGTCTTGTTATGGAGAGGGGTCCGACAGGGGTGTTCTCTCAGCCCACTGTTATATATTTTTTGTCTTGACCCTCTGGTTCAAGTTATTTTGAATGCTACTGATAGTGTGGGATCGTCTCCTTCAATTACTATCCCTACTCTGAAACTTTCTGCTTATGCAGATGATGTCTACCTCAAAAAAGGTGGCTGTGAAAGTCAGGAAGAAAAAGATAGAATTCTGGAAGTATAAGGAAACACAGAAGGAGCAGGACAGAGAGCTGTACCAGTTAAGGCGGAAGGAAGCAGGGAGGGAAGTCAGAATAGCAAAGGCCCAAACTGAGGAAAAGATAGCCAACTCAGTTAAGAAGAGGGATAAAACCTTTTATAGGTACATCAACGAGCATAGAAAGACAAAAGGAGGGATAGTGAGGCTGAATAGAATGAACAGTGGGTGGGCAGAGGGGGACAGTGAAAAAGCAGGGATACTGAACGAATATTTCTGCTCAGTATTCACAAAGAGGAGAGACACTGAATCCAATTAACAGAAGCACTCTTGATAGGGGGTCAATCCCAGTCCTTTCTGAAGAAAAAGGGTTCTGCAAGAACTCTTAAAACTGAAAGGTGGACAAAGCAATGGGGCCTGATGGAATTCACCCCATAATTCTAAAAGAATTAAGGGGGGAACTAGTGAAACCGCTGGCTACTCTTTTTAATAAATCATGGGAGGATGGTGTGGTACCCGAGGACTTGAGGAAGGTGGATGTGATTCCCCTTCACAAAAGTGGGACCAAGACAGAGGCAGGAAACTACAGACCTGTCAGTCTGACTTCTGTGGTAGGGAAAGTGATGGAGTCACTTCTGAAGGAAAGAATAGTTGAGTACCTAGAGGACAGTGACGCACAGGACCCAAGGCAGCATGGGTTCACAGCTGGAAGGTCATGTCAGACGAATCTAATAGATTGCTTTGACTTGGTGACCAAAGTAGTAGTAGACCAGGGAGGGACTGTGGACATGGCCTACCTAGACTTTAGCAAGGCATTTGACACAGTCCCACACAAAAGATTAATAGTCAAATTAACCAGCCTGGGACTGGGTCCCAGGGTATTAGCCTGGGTAAAACATTGGCTGGACAACAGGACACAGAAGGTAATTGTAAATGGAGTCCACTCTGAAGAAGGAGGGGTTACTAGTGGGGTACCGCAGGGTTCAGTATTGGGTCCAGTCCTTTTTAATGTCTTCATAAATGACATTGCAGAGGGACTGGAAGGAAAAGTATGCCTCTTTTGCAGATGACACAAAGATCTGCAACAGGGTTGATACACCCAGGCGTGGAAAGGATGAAAAGGGACTTGGAAGGTTGGAGGAATGGTCAGAAGTATGGCAGCTAGGATTCAATGCAAAAAAGTGCAGAATAATGCACCTGGGAAACAAGAACCCAGGGCAAGAATACACAATGGGGGGGAGGTAGTAACAACAACAAAAAAGGAAAGGGACCTGGGGGTAATCATATCAGATGACCTTAAGGTTAGCAAGCAATGTGAGAAGGCAGTAGGTAGGGTTGGGGGTATACTGGGAAGCATAGGGAGAGGCATCAGCAGCAGAAAACAGGAAGTTGTTATCCCTCTGTACAGACAGTTGGTGAGACCCCATCTGGAGTACTGTGTCCAATTCTGGAGACCCCATCTCCACAAGGACATAGACAGGATAGAGGCAGTCCTGAGGAGGGCAACTAAAATGGTGCAGGGTCTGCAAGAAAAACCGTATGAGGAGTGACTAAAGGAGCTTAATATGTATACCCTTGAGGAAAGAAGAGAGAGGGGGGACATGATAGAAACTTTTAAGTACCTCAGTGGAATCAACAAAGTCCAAGAGGGTAGCATCTTTCAGAAAAAGAGGCATGCAAGAACAAGGGGACACAATTTAAAGATAGAGGGGCGGTTCAGGGGCAATGTGAGGAAGTATTATTTCACAGAGAGGGTAGTGGATGCATGGAACAGCCTTCCTGAGGAGGTTGTGGGGTCTAAAACTGTGGGAGAATTCAAGAATGCATGGGACAGACATAAGGCAATTCTTGTGGGGGGGCAGGAAGAAATAGGCTGTTGGTAAAAAGGATCTGCGGCCTATCCTGTTGGTAGGGAAATGGGCAGACGAGATGGGCCAAGCGGTCCTTATCTGCCGTCAAAGTCTATGTTTCTATGTTGCTGATGTGCATTCTGGTGTTCGAGCTTTACAGCTCTTTGATAGTTTTGCTCAGTTGTCTGGGACTAGTTTGAATTATAATAAAAGTAATGCATTACAGATTGGCTCTGATGATCTAGTTGATTCTATTGCTGGCATAAAGGTGCAGAAGGGGCCTCTGAAGATTTTGTTTTTTTTTGGAGTTGGGGACATGGCTTTCCATAATTGGAATATTAAACTGCTCTTGGGAGAGCAAAAGGTGTCACGCTGGAAGTCTTGGACATTTGGAAAATTAAAAAGAGTCCGCATTATTAAAAAAATTTTACATCCATTTTTTTGTATTTGGCTTTTGTTTTTCCTGTTCCCAGTATATTGGAAACAAGGCTTTTCAGTATTTTTTTTCAGATGGTTTGGGGCAGTCAGTTAAATCTAGTTAAAAGAGATTTTACATACCTCCCAGTTTCCCAGGGTGGCTTGGGTATGATTAACCCAGTACTTTTTTTTTCATTCTTTTTTTTTATATTCTCAACTTTTGGTTCTTTACTGAGGAACACTACCTCATTGTGGGATACTTGGACTAGGATTTTTTTTTCAGACATTTGAGGAAGCTTGGGTTACAGAGGTTCCTAAACTTTGTGGGGCAGTTTCTGTTCCAGATTTTGCAACCACTACTGTTAAGAAATTCAGATTATGGGGATTTGATAAATTTGATTATTTCACTACCCAACGGAAGGCATTATATGTCAAAATAATGGCAAAAGTCCACACCCCTAGGGTTGACTTTCCTAGATGTCTTCCAACTAAATTGGATTTAGCTTTGAAACTTTTGCAGGATAAGAGAATTCCGCAACATATGTGGGATGTGCAGTGGCTGAGTTGTCATGGTAGAGTGGGGGTGAAGGGCAATTGGAAACATAAGCCATTATCAGAATGGCAGTGTTTGCGGCCTGATTGTAAGGGGCAGGAGGAAACAATGGAACATTTCTTTATCCTGTGTCCTTATGCGAAATAATTTTGGAGAGATTGCTCTATCAGGTGGAACTGGGGCCCTGTGCTACATCACCAATATGAATGTTTAATTTTAGGTGAATATACAGGTTTTTATAGAAAATATCATCCAAGTACTTTGAATGTTATATTTGCCTGCCTCAAATATCATTAATGTAGGCTCGGTGTAAGTTTTCATTACATCAAGTTACTACTTTATCATCAGCATTATTAGCCAGTGTTGAGGCATCCCTGACCCAACTCAAACACAGAGAACATATGGTTTTTGATAGAGGGAAGTTTAATGATCTTTGGCGGCATGTACATTGGTTGGGGTAGCTATTTGTTTTCCATATTTTTCAGGGATGTATTTTTATGATTGCTTATGCTTTTGTTAATTTATCTTATTCCTAAACCATTGTGTATGTAGATATTTCTTTGAGTGTATAACTGAATTTCAGCATGTTTTTGTTGATTTTCTCTCATTTTTTTCTTGAATGTTTTGTTTACCTGATGTTATGTATTCTATTTTCATTAAAAAAATCCTCTACTCTTGTGGTAGGGGGCGCTGTTGCAGTTCTTCACATCTGCTGGTTTCAGATCATGGCTGATGCTGGTGGTGGACAGACGTCTGAGGAGTCCTCCTCCTCTCCTTCTGTGGTTCTAGATGTGCCTAGTGGGCCTCACACAAACGAGGCGGTTGGGATGCACCCATTGGGTGGCCAGCTTTCTGCCTCATCTATGGATGTTGGAATGCTTGATCAGAACATATTTCTGGATTTAGCTAAAAACTCTCCCAGTGTAACTTTAACCTTGGCTCAGAAGCAGTGCTGTTTGTCTGCTGAATTGGCAGCAGTGACTTGGCAATTAGAAGAAGAAATGTTTTCTTTGGATACTGAGCAGAAATGCAAGAGGTCTTTATCTTTGCCCCTTGGGCCTAGTGTGGTGGGACCGGCGAAATTGTTGGCGGTGGATCTGATGCCTGTAGGCCTAGACCTGGCTCCGGTGGCCCTCCTATAGTCAGATTGGAGTAGTGACCCAGTTCCATCCTGGTCAGCGGAGGATGCACTACATTGAGCAGGATGGATTCCAGCGGCAAATCGTACTTGGAAGCTGGACCCTTCTGTTCCTTTACCTGGTGTTGAATTGGATGGGGAGACCTGTCGATTGGATTGCCTTCTACCAAGATTCCACCAGGTGATTTGTTGCCTGCTTCAGGTACTGTTTCCTCAAATGTTTTGACTTCAGTTGTACAAGACTCGGAGACCTTGGCTAAGGCAGTTTTGCCTACATCTGAGGCCCCACAGGATAAGGGAGTCTCAGACCAGCCGACTGACTTGGGTCAGGGTGGCACTGAACCGCAATCTTATGCTAGTCTCTTTCATAAACCCATAGAGCTAGCCCAGAGATGGAATGCTGTCCATCTGTAGTATATAGGTAACAGGGATGACCCTCCAGATCATTTTTTTGTTAGGAAAGTTTTAATCAAGCAGTCATTGGGATTCACACCCTCAGAGGTGTATGCCCTTATTCATGCCCCAGGAGAAATGACTTTTGATGTGAGCTTTCAAACCCCTGCTCATCTTTAATATTTTTTGGTGCAAATGTTCTAACTTAAAGACAAATCCTATGTGGTCCAAATATTTGGTCATCCCCCTTACAAAACAACTCTTTCGTGTGGTTACGATCCTCTTTTGCAATGAAGGGGTTAATATTACTGATATTGTCTATTGGTTGGAGAAGAGATGTTCCATCCAGGGGAATTCTACTCCTATCCTGGATGATGAAGGGTTTTGGAACGTGGGCTGGAAGATTAAAGTGAAATTACAGCATGAGGAGCAGAATGTTGTCCATCTGCAGAATTGTTTTTTTATTGGGCGAGATAAGGGCTTTTTATTCTATCCGGGACAGCCTCGCACTTATTTTAAGTGCAGTTCCACAAGGCACATCAGTATTAACTGTGACATTTTGAAATGTACTCGTTGTGGGGATTTAGGCCATCCTAGTGCACGTTGTTTTAAAGCCCCTAAATGTAACCTTTGTGATGAACTGGGTCATAATTTTATGGATTGCCCATGGGCTGCAAAAAATAAAGAAGATTTTGATTTTGGGATAGAAGATTATTATATCAGAACAGCCCTTAAACAACCATATGTGGGTCCTCGGGGGGGTCCTCTGGGGCATGGACCCCAGTCTGAGGATACGGATGGGCCTCAGAGTCAGCCTGGGACAGGGGTTGGGGGATCAGGATCCTGTAGTGATGTCTGTCTCTATTCCATTGGCTGAATCTCCTTAAGAAGCTATGGTTCCATCTTCCTTCCCTTCCCCCCCATGGTGTCTCCTCAGGATTTGGGTTTCTATGTGGCTGAAGGTAAAAAGGGGAAATCATCTGTTCAGAAATGGTCTAAACAGCCTCTTATAAGGGACCCCCTTCCTTTGCAAAATACATTTTCTGTTTTCCAGAATCTCCCTTCGGATTTGGCTGGGGTTTTGGATATGGCTTCCCTGCCCTCGGCCCAGCCAGAGTCATCACTTGAAGCTGACACTCTTGAAGATACCAGGCCCAGGTATCAAAAGAGTGGAAGGGTGACACGGGCTTCCAGCAAAATTAATGAATTACTTCATTATGGTTGATGGAACCTTCCCTTTATAGATTTACTGTCGCCTCTTTTAATGCAAACAGTATTCAATCTGATAGGAAGCGACTGAGCACTTATGCCCAGTTTATATCTTCTGACTTGGATTGTCTCTTCCTTCCGGACGTCCGACTTCATTCCTCTATGGAGACCGAGGCTGCTAGTAATGGTTGGGTTTGGGGGGACAGTTTTTGGTCTCAGGGTGAGGAGACTTGTTCAGGGGTGAGTTTTTGTTTTTTTTCTCAGGTACAGGTAGAACATAGTCTGGAAATTGAGTTGGGGAGGGCTTTCCTTCTTGATGCTAGATTTAAAGGGATGGAACTTAGGCCTATCAATGTCTATGCTCCCCAGTTGAAATTTGAGTGGGCAAGGCTATTTGGGAAGCTAAAACCCATTTCTTTTTACAACTAGGTTGATAGTGTTGGGGGGGGGATTTTAATTGTGGTTTATCTTGTGCTGATCGGGGTTTAAGGACTAACACACTTTTTTGTGATTCAAATGCTTTGAACATGGTGATTTCAGAAATGGGGTTATTGGATGTTTTCTCCAGCTTTTTTCCAGTGGCCCCTCTTTCATATTTTTGTGGTCCTCGTTCCTCCAGAATTGATTTTGTTTTCATATCAAAAGCTTTGCAGCTTCAGAAAGCGCTGGTGGTCGACATGGCCACTTCTGACCACAAAATGTTAAAAGTAGTTTTGGGGAATTTACCTGATCAATGATTTGGCCCTGGTTTGTGGAACTTAAATGTTTCACTTTGTCATGACTCAGAGATTGCTGAAGGATTTAATCATCTTCTAGTGGCTCAGAAGTCTGTATTTTTTTTATATGAGGATTTAAATGATTGATAGGAGGATACGAAAGTAGAAGTAATTCTCTACTTTCATAAAATGGGGAAATTGAAGGGGCGACAGCTTTCCCTGATGCAGTGTATGCTTCAGGACAGGTTGAGGGATCTCACAACCTTACAGGCAACTGGCCAGTCCAATTTGCATTTGGCCATTTCACAGACGAAAACTGCTCTTGCTTCCATTCAGTGTGACTTAATGAAATGTTTAGTTACCCAACAGAAACATTGTACAGTGGGAAATAAGGGTGAAACACTTCCCCTTTTCTCCTTTGCTGAATTAAGGGACCTTAAACATATTTCCTACCTCCTTACTCCTTCTGGTGTACGGATTACTGGGAATTCTCAGATTCTGAGGGAGATCCAGAATCATCTCCTTAGGAGTTTTTCTAGTTTATCATTGCCCTGTGAGTCCATGAAGGTCTGGTTACAAGATTGCGACATACCAACACTTATTTCAGCAGACTGGGAAGCTCTGGCGACCACAAATATGCAGGGTGAATTGTGGGATGCCATATGGTCCCTGAAAGGTGGCACTTCACCGGGGTCAGATGGCTTACCTCATGACATTTATAAAACTATATTTGAGGCTTTAGGGGATGAATTGACATCCTTTTATAATTTTGTTTTAAAGTCTGGGGCCCTACCACCTAGTATGTATATGGACGTTTTGGTGCTCCTGTATGAGGTGGGTGAGGGAGGGGATTTAACAAATTGGAAGCCGATAACCCTCCTGAATACTGACTATAACATTCTTATGAAGGTTTTGGGTACTTGTTTAGTTCGAGTCCTACCTGGGATTATTCATCCCACACAATTTAGTGGGGTTCCTTCATGGAAGGTTCAGGATGCTTTGTTGCTTATCTGAGAAATTTTCCAGAAAGGACAGAATGGGGAACTTATGGGATATTAAGTTACCCTACATCAATCTAAGGCCTTTGCCCGTATAGAATGTAATTATTTGTGGGAAGTACTACAGGCATATAATTTTCCCCCTTGTTTCATTCTGTGGCTGCAGACCTGTTATAGTCAGATACAGCTTTTGCCCAGTGTTAATGATTGGTCTGGTGCAGCAGTTCGGGTGACATGTGGTTTTAGACAGGGGTGCTCTTTGAGCCCCCCGTTATACCTCTTGACCCTGGATTCTTTACTTCGGCATCTCAATACAGATCCCAATATTTTGGGATTGTTGGTAGGTTGTGAGGACCCTCAGATTTGTACGTGGCATATACTGATGTTATAGAGTTAATAGTGGCAGATATGGCCTCTTGTAAAGTGGCTATGGACAGTTTTTCTATAACGATGGGGGTGGCCCTGAATATGCAGAAGAGTGTTTGTGTACCCATTGGATTAGATAGTGTTTCTCTGAATTCTCTTCTGGACATTCCTCAAACTTCAGGTTATGTAAAAATGTTGGGGATTTATTTTGGTGGTTTTGATCCACAATTGTGTAACTGGGACCTTAATCTTCGTGAAGCACAAACTAAAGTGACGTCCTGGAACAAATGGCGTATGTCATGGAAAAAGAGGATATATTTGATGAAGTCTTTTTTATTACCTATCTTTCTTTTTCTGAGTGCTATATTTCCTCCCCCTTGGGGTTTAGAGGCTACTTTATACAGTGTTTTTTTTTTTCAGTGTCTTTGGGGCAGCCGTTTGAATCCCCTTAAATGGGGTATTACATATTTGCCTGTGGCACAGGGTAGTCTGGGGATGATTAACCCTTTGGTTTTTTTATATGTTACATTTTTGTATTCCAATGTGGTCCCACATTTGCAGGGAATCGGTACTCCTTGGGGTCATTGGGCGTTGTATTATTTGGCACCTATTTTGAGCTCCTGGGGGGACCTCCTCCTGATCTCGAAGCAAAAAGAGGTTTGTGGTTTTCCACAATATTTTGTGGATGTAGCGATGAAATTGAAGTCATGGTTGGTTTTCAAATCACACTTACTTACAGTACCATGTCCCAGAAGGCTTTTTATGTTAGTATTTTGAATTAGCATTTTATTGACAACCCGTGGTTTTTTGAGCGGGCCCCTTCTGTGCAAAAGTCGCTTACTGGTATTTTGTTTAATAAATGGGTACCTATTCATATGTGGGTTTTTTATGGCTTTCCCTTCATTTAAAATTGGGGGTTCGGGGAAATCAGAAACTTAAAAGTGCACAGGAAAGGGAATGCCCTAGGTTGGGTATGTGTTTGGGTATACAAGAATCTATGGAACACCTTTTTTGACTTGCCCTTTTGCCCATTCTTTTTGGCAACATATGCATAAAGTTTGGCCCCTGCATCCCTTTCATTCCTTGACTTTTTAGATTTTATGTGAGGGTGTTTTTTCCAGGGCGGTGGGCGAAATATGATGGCCTGACACTACAACTGATTTTGTTAAGTATAAAATTTTAGCTTTGGCAGGCACGATGTAGTCTTACTTTACGACAAAAACAGATAACTTTTAAACAGGTTATGTTTTCTGTACAGTGAGACATTTCTGTTTTGCAATCCTGAGACAGAGCACTGTATTCCCCATCTCTTTTTCGTTTATGGTGAAGACATATGACATGGTTAGATACAGGGTGATGAGTTATTGTTGGGGTTTTCTTTTTGGCTGCAACTTGTACATATTGGGATATGATTTTTTGAGATTTTGGTTTGGGGTTATTTTTTTCTTTCTTGGTTCTGTACAGGATTCCTTATGGTCGATGTTTTGATTTTTCGGTAAGGGGGTTATGTACATATATACATTATGTTTGATGGATGCTAATGTATGCTGTGAAATTTTTTCCTGGTTTTCTTTCTTATGATTTTATCTGATGTAATACACCTTTTTGGATATTTTTCGGTTAGTTTTTTGAGTATTAAATTTCCCCTACTCTTTTATTAGGGGAAGGGAGAGGGTATGGGATTATTGGTTATTAAGCTTGGGATCATAGTATGAATTGTTGTTTCTTTATGTCCTTATTTTTTTCCCTTTTCTTTATGGACTTGTATGATATAATACTGACTGTATATATTTTGTTATGTTTTCAATACAAATTCCCCTACTCTTTTAGCTGGGAGGGGGAAGGTGTAGGTATATAGAGTTTTATTTATGTTTAAAGTTTCAGGTATAATGTAATACTTATCTGTGTTTTTGTTTTTCTTTTTTCTGATTTGTATGATGAAATACAGATTTGTCTTTCTGTTTTTTTATGTTATGAATAAAAACTTCCCCAATTCTGTTGGTAGGGGGCAGGGGCACTGTGTCCCATTCTAGGATGAAGGAATCCAGCAGTCAGCTGATTAGGGGGATGGTGAAGGAGGTGCAGAGTCTGTGTTGCATGAAATACCTGTGGGGGTGGGGATGGCTGGGAGGCACCTGACTGGTGGTCAGCGTATCATCCCACAGGCTCCCGCAGACTGTGTAGCTTTTGATCTTGAGGGGCTCAATGGAGCTTTGGAGTCTGAAGAGGTAATCATGCTTCAGCAGCAAGTGGTTGCTATGACAATGCCCATTCATTGGGAGGATGATTCAGAGGAGGAGGATTTATTCACTTCTACGAATTCTGTTCTGTGTAACAGTTCTTTGGAAAAACTTTCTGGGAGTGGCAATGTCTCTGTGGATTCAGGCATGGATGTTGAAATACCGAGGAGGGTAACATCTCCATTGGATACTGGAAGGGCTTCGGTGCAGGTGGAGGTGATTTTAGAAGAAAAACGGAGGAAGGCGAGGCAACTTTTGGAGGAAGATGATGAAAACTGGATGGACAGCAGGCGTGAGGGAGCAAGTTTGCCCAGGACAGACTTGGAGTGTGGTGTATCAGGAGAGGAACCAGGCACTAATAGGTGCGAATGTGGGGAGAATGAGAAGGAGGCCGGACCTATTGGTGCACCAGACTCATCTGATGCCCTGCAGTTTTGGGTGGCTGAAGCTGTGGTCCAAGTATTTGGGCCTCAAGGAGATGTACAGCTACAGGAACACTGGTCGACAAAACAAGCACTACTTTCAGCTAGATGGATGCGAGCAGATGGGGTAAATGGCTGGCAGACCCTTCATGGGGGCTTTTTCTTCAACTGAGATGAACTTGGGAGTGCAGGTGATGGCCCTAGAAACTTCTGAGGGTAATATACAGTCTGTTTCCAATGAGTTTGAAAGAAATGGTAACCTTGTCCCTGGGGATGGGGGTCAGGAGCTGAAGGATGGGGTCGAGGCTGGTTCATTGTGGACCCCTATTATTTGCTCAGGGAATATGACTGTCCTGGAGCAGAGGGCAGAAGTGGCCAAGACCAAGGATTTGGGTATTGCGGTATCAGAGGAAGTAGGGGGTAGTAAAGATTCGGGTACCACTATGAGGACTCGGGGTGCAGCGTCTGATGTGCAAGGGGCAAAGAAGGATGATCATTTAGCCCAGAACAGTGCTTCTAGTATGAGACTGTATTCAGCTGTGGTTAACAATACATCTTCTACATCCTAAGATGGTGGGCATGGATTGAGGCAGGGTGGAGGTACTTCCCCCCACCCCATAGGGATCCCCCTAGATTATCAAGATTTTCTTTGTTCATTGACCCAGCTCCAAGGTGCAATGCAGTGCAGTGCATCTGAGGTGTAAAGGTGATCTGGAATCATTCCCAAACAGGCTGTATGTGGGGATGCAGCTGCTAAAAGATTCTATATGGTTTATGGCTTCCGAAATATATGCTTTCATTCACGTTTCAGGGGAGGATGTGTTTGATGTGAGCTTTCAGTCAGTGGAGGATCTGGACCGCTTTTAGATGAAATATAATCAACTAAAGTTTTCTCCTCTTCTTGGCCATTCCCTTGACTAAACCTGTGATAAAATTCATTACAGTTATGTTTAGGAATTAAACTGTTCATGTGGGGGATAGTTCCCATTGGTTGAATCATCAGTGTGATGTGTTGGGGGCTCCGAAGGCAATTATTGATTCTGAGTTTCTATGAACTGGGGGTTGGAGGTTCAAGGTAAAGCTCAGGCACTCAGAAGAAGGGCTCTTACATACCCCTAACAGTTTCTTTTTGGGGAGGGACCATGGGATTTGCCTCTACCCTGGGCAACTGAAGCCTTGCTACTGATGTGCGTCTCAAACCGACCTTTCTAATGTTTGTGATACAATCCAATATAGCTTGTGTGGAAAGTGTGGCCACAGTCAATCTGAGTGTGCTAATCTTGTAAGGTGCAACCTATGTGAAGACTATGGGCATATGTTTCAAAATTGCCCATGGGCTGCCAGTAATAATAGCAGGAGCATGAATCCAGATGATTTGATTAGAAAGTCTCAGAAATCAGACATAGCCCCTGTTTCTTCCCCCCTGGCTACTCAGAGTGATCCTGGGGTTTCCCCTGAGTCTGAGGCCCAGGTGCATGACCCACCAAGTCTGCAAACATCTTCTGGTGCTGTATCCTGGTTGGAGGTTGATGTTTCAGGTGGTGATTCGTTTGCTGTTTTGGGTGCCAGGATTTGTGTGGAACAAGGCCTGTGGATATTTAAATTGCAAAGAGCATGGAGCAGAAATCTGATTTCCCATTGCCCCCCCCTCCAGTGCTCCTAACCGTCCAGTGATCTCAGATTGGCGATGGAGCATAAGAAGTCAGAAATGCATGGATCTTGAAACAGAAAGTACTACTCCTTTAGAAGGACTGGTTTCTCAGTCTGGTGATGAACAAGTTGGGGAGGGCTGTGGAGTCCCTATGGGGGCTGATATTATGTCACAAAGTGTCTCTGGGGATGTTGACATGGAATCTGCCAGAGTGGGGGTGAAAAAGGAAAAAAAGAAGAAAAAAAAATGTTTAAGATAGTTTGTGTTTCCTATTTTTGCTCTTATGGTTCTTTTTTCCTTAGCTTCAGTTAATATTCACAGTATTTTTCAAGCAGCAAAACGTGCTGCTGTATTTAACCAGTTTAGAGATCTAGCATGTGAAGTTATTTTTGTACAGGAAACTTGATTTCATTCTGGGGATCTGGTTTCAAAAGACCAAAGAGAATGGGTTTGGAGATCTTCTTAACGGTCCTTCAAGATGGATAGGGCAGATGGGATTGGGATTTTGTTTTCTGAGTTTCATTTTAAGTTTCAGAAATTGGTGGATTTACATCCAGGCAGGGTTTTGATTTTGGATGGGTTATGGCACCATCAGCCTAGCCAATTTATTGTCATGTATGAGCCTCAAATCAAGGCAGGAAAGGTTCAGCTTTGGAAAGATATTCAGCCATTTTTGGCTACCACTAAAAATGTTGTTGTTTTTTTTTGGTGGGGATTTTATCAGTTCCACAGATATATTAGACCGTAAATTAATAGGGAAAAAAGTGTATTGTGATTCAGCTGCTCTAGCACAATGCATTGAGATGGCAGAATTAATCAATTGTTATAAGGTGGCACAGCCTCCAGTTAAGTTTACTTTCATTAAGGGTCTATTACATAGTAAAATAGATTATGTTTTTGTATCTGCTGGAATGCAGGTAGTCAAAACTCTAACAATACCCACTGAATTGTGTGACCATCTGATTGTTGAAACTGTTGTGTGCACAGAGACAGGGGTTGTACAACTGTCCAGTTGTTGGAAATTGAATGTTTCATGTTTACAAGATGTGGTGTCTAGGATAGGGTTAGCCTCAGTCTTTGTGGCTCGTGCCTCTGTGATGGGTTTGTATGAGAATTTGTTTTTTTGGTGGGCTGATACCAAGAGTGCATTAGTTAAATGGGAACAGGATTATGGTAAATCCTGTGCACAAAAGAAATTTATCAGGTATTTAAAATTGTGGGGTTAGCTTTATAGATTGTTGGAGGCATCTTACCTTGGAAATGAGGATTTAACAGACCAAATGTTGATAATTAAAACACAGATGCAGGAGGTACAATATGATAGATCAGCTTCCTTGCAATCTGAGTTATATTTGGGTACCCAGAGAACCCCAATTTCTGATCCTTGCTCAGCTTGCAAGGAAAGATAGAATAAATCTCATGTTTTGGCCTTACAGAATGATCAGGGGGAGTTGGTGACACATACTGAGGGGATACGGGAGATTGTGGAGACCTATTTATGTGATTTTATGGGTGGGGAACAGGTGTTTGGGGCAAATATAGATGCTTTCCTTGTGGGGGTGCCAGGTTGAGGGGGGGTTGGTACAGTCTTGGATGTAGGTGAGGATAAGGTGACAGTGCAGGAGGTTTTGGAAGTTATTCTGACACTTAAGGATGGGGTGATTCCAGGGGAGGATGGGATCCCACATGAATTGTATAAGGCCTTTGCTCACATGTCGACAGAATGTTTAGCTCAGTTATATAATTATTTTTTGGAGACGAATTCCATCCCAGCCCAATTTACCTTAGGATTAATAATGTTTATACAGAAGGCTGGGGACAGAACAGTATTGAGCAATTGACGGCCTTTGAGTATATTAAATGTTGATTTTAAAATTCTGGCTTTAGTCTTGCAGAAAAGACTTAGGGGAGTTGCCTCAGAGATTATTCATCCAATGCAAACGTGTGCAATACCTGGAAGGAATATTCAGGAAAATTTGTCTATAATAGGGATGTGTATGAATTTAGTAAGGATGTGGATTTGGGTGGGTGTATTTTGTCCTTAGATCAAGATAAGGCTTTTGATTGTGTAAATCACAAATTTCTTTTCAGAACATTGCAGAGGTATGGTATCCTGTTTTTTTTTTGTTAATTGGATTTGGTTGTTATATGAAAGTGCTGTTGTTATGCCAGAAATTGCAGGTCAGGGGGGGGGAAGTGCCGATTAGAGTAGGAGTGGGGGTTAGGCAATGGTGTCCCTAAAGCCCTATCTTATATGTGTTTGCTATCAATCCCCTGATTCGACAGATAGTGGGGAATACTAACCTGGTGGGTATTAAGGGGAAAGAGTTTGTGGATATGATTAAAGTTACTGCATATGTAAATGATGTATGTGTTTTTCTATGATCTAAGAAGGATTTTGGGGTAGCTATGGGGAAATTTGAGCCTATTTTCATGTGTCTGGGGTGGTTCTTAATTTGGACAAAAGTGTCAGGTTGCAATTAGGAAGCAGGGGGATTGGGGTAGAGAGCCTACAAGGTATTCAGTTCCATACTGAGCCCATGAAAATTTTAGGAATTTATTATGGTCCTGGTGATATGGGGACATATAACTGGGAGAAGTCTATACAGCAGGGTGAGGGTAAAGTCACCCGATGGAAGAGGTGGAAAATGTCCAAACAGAAAAGGGTGTTTGTGATTAAACAGTTTTTGCTACCTTGTTTTTTTGTATGTGAGTATGATTTTTCCTTTACCTGTGTGTTTAGAAACTATGGTATTTAGCCTCTTTTTCCAGTTATTATGGGGAGCCTTTTAAATCTGATAAAGAAGATGGTGACTTATTTAGAGATTGGAAAAGGGGGATTAAATATGCTCAATCCTGTGGTATTTTTCCATACAATGTTTTGGCAAAAGAATATTAGTTCTTTATTTGAGGTTCCTCAGACTTTAGCTTCAAAATGGGGATGGAATATTTTGGAAGCTCCTTTGGGGAAATGGGTGACTGCGTTTCCTAAAGTTACATCTGGTTTGGGATTGCCTGTAGGGTACAAAGGGACTTTTCAGAAACTGCATAAATGGCAGGTAACAAAGCAAAAAATTATGGAAAATAATAGGAAGGGCATTTATAGATGGGTATTTGAAGTCATGTGGCCTATTGGTCCAAAGTTTAAACTGTGTTCCAAGTAAGGCAGTTTATGTTTGTAGTAAGGTGCCTGCCTGGTGCCATGCCTTGGAGGGACAGGAAGCGCATCCTCAGGATCACGAGAACAGCTGAATGGGAGTCTGAGCTGGATGTCATTGTCCACCTAGGGACAAATGACTTGGCTTATCATGAGATTAGAGCAGTGCAGGAGGACTTTGTAGAGTTGGGGAGGGGCCTAAGACAAGTAGCACACACAGTATCCTTCTCAGAGGTGCTGCCTGTCTATGGCATGGGTGAGGTGAGGGTACTTTGCACCATGCGATTTAATGAATGGTTGAAGAAATGGTGTGGAGCACAGGGAGTTGGCTTCATTGGGGACTGGGGTTCCACCTGGAGGGACACCAGCCTATGCTGGCAGGATGGTCTGTATCTGTCCAGGAAGGGAACAAGTCTTTTGGGCAATCAGTTTAAATGCTTAATTGGCAAGCTTTTAAACTAGTCAAGGGGGGAGGCACTGATAAGCAGCAGGAAATTCCCAGCCTCCCCCTACAAAAGAGGGTACTAAATGAGAAAAAGAGCAAGGTAGAAAGGACAGTGGGGGTTGCTGCTACAAAAGGTAAAGCATTTTAAAAAATGGAGAGCAATGAGTACCAATGCCCATTGTCTGGGTAACAAGCTTCCTGATTTAGTGGCCTTGATGGAGGAGGAATATTTGGATATTGTGGCAGTCACAGAAATGTGGTACACACAGAACCATGACTGGGACATAAACATACCAGGATACACTATCTACAGGAGGGGCAGGGACGATAAAAGAGGAGGAGGAGTAGCTCTCTACATAAGAGAAGGAATCAATGCAGCAGAACAAAAGGTTAAACAGGGAGGAGAAGAAGCACTGTGGGTCAACTTGGAGACAGGCAATGGCACCACAATCTGTACAGGGGTTGTATACAGACCCCCCCCCAGGGGGAAGAAATGGACAAGGAAATGATAGAAAGTATACTTAGAATGGCAGAAAAAGGGGAGTTTTGCTGATGGGAGATCTGAATATGCCAGATGTTAACTGGAGTGCAGTTGCAGCAGCCACTTCTAAGAGTGGGGTTAGTCTAGATGCCCTACAGGGTGTATGCCTTAGACAACTAGTATTGGAACCCACTCAAAAGGGAGCAATCTTAGACCTGGTTCTCTCAAATGGAGATGGAGAGAGGATCACAGATGTAGAAGTGGGTAGCCATCTGGGAACTAGCGATCATCAAACAGTATGGTTCACAATAAACACAGCTGTAGAATCAAGTCATACAAAGGCAAAAGTACTTGGACTTTAGGAGGGCTGACTTTGCCAAAATGGGTGAGTGCCTAAGGAATGCACTAGCAAATGGGCAGGAAGGAGGGGTGGAAGAACAATGGGGAATAATAAAAACTGCCATCACAGAGGTAACAAGCCTTTGTGTGAAGCAAATAAACAAAACAAAACGATGTAAAAAACCATTATGGTTCTCAAAGGAGATGGCAGTGAAGGTTCAAGAGAAAAAGAAAGCATTCAGGAAGTACAAAGAATCACAGAAGGAGCAGGACAGAGAATTGTGTCAGTTAAAGCAAAAGGAAGCAGGGAAGGCAGTCAGAACAGCAAAGGCCCAAACCGAGGAAAAGATAGCCAACTCAGTTAAGATGGGGGATAAAACTTTTATAGGTACATCAGGGAGCATAGGAAGACCAAGGGAGGTATAGTAAGGCTTAATAAAGGGGAGGGGGGTGGGCAGAGGGTGACGGTGAAAAGGCAGAGATACCAAACAAATATTTTTGCTCAGTATTTACAAATGAAGAGGGGGAGGTACCTAAACCAAACAATAGAAACACTCTGGATACAGAAGTTGATACCAGCCCATTTATAGAAGAAAGGGTGCTGAAAGAACTCTTAACACTGAAGGTGGACAAAGCAATGGGGCCTGATGGGATTCATCTTAGAATTCTAAAAGAACTAAGGGTAGAACTAGTGACACCACTGACTACCCTCTCTAACAAATCATGGGAGGATGGGGTGGTACCTGAGCACTGGAGGAGGGCAGATGTGATTCCACTTCACAAAAGTGGGAGCAGGGCAGAAGTGGGAAACTACAGACCTGTTAGTTTAACCTCAGTGATAGGGAAAATGATGGAATCACTTCTGAAGGAAAGAATTGTCGAGTACCTAGAGGCCAGAGGGGCACAGGACCCAAGACAGCATGGATTCACAATGGGAAGGTCATGCCAGATGAATCTAATAGATTTCTCTGACTGGGTGACCAAGGTAGTAGATCAGGAAGGGGCTGTGGACATGGCCTACCTAGACTTTAGCAAGGCATTTGACACAGTCCCACACAAAAGATTAATATACAAGTTAGCCAGCCTGGGAGTGGGTCCCAAGATGATAGCCTGGGTGAAGAATTGGCTGGAGAATAGGACACAGAGGGTATCAGTAAATGGAGTCCACTCTGAAGAAAGGGGGGTTACTAGTGGGGTAACCCCAGGGTTCAGTATTAGGACCGGTCCTCTTCAATGTCTTTATAAGCGACATTGTAGAGGGCCTGGAAAGAAAAGTATGTCTGTTTGCAGACGACACAAAGATCTGCAACGGAGTTGATGTACAAGGTGGGGTGGAAAGGATGAGAAGGGACTTGGCAAGGTTAGAGGAATGGTCAAATGCATGGCAGCTTAGAGTCAATGCTAAGAAGTGCAAGGTAATGCACCTGGGAAACAAAACCCAGGGGAAGAGTACACAATGGGGGGTGAGATACTAACAACAACAAAAATGGAAAGGGACCTGGGAGTAGTCATATCAGATGACCTAAAGGTGGGCAAGCAATGTGAGAGGGCAGTAAGGAGGGCTGGGTGGATACTGGGATGCATAGGGAGAGGCATCACCAGTAGAAAACAGGAACTTGTTAACTCTTTGTACAGACAGCTGGTGAGACCCCATCTGGAGTACTGTGTGCAGTTCTGGAGACCCAATCTCCGCAAAGACATAGACAGAATGGAAGCTGTCCAGAGGAGGGCAACTAAAATGGTGCAGGGTCTGCACCGGAAGACATATGAAGAGAGACTTAAGGAGCTTAATATGTATAGCCTCAAGGAAAGGAAGGGAGAGGGGGGACATGATAGAAACTTTCAAGTACCTCAAGGGAATCAACAAAGTCCAAGAGGGTAGCATCTTTCAGAAAAGAGGTGTGCAAGAACAAGGGGGCACAATTTGAAGATAGAGGGGGGTGCTCAGAGGTAATGTAAGGAAGTATTTTTTCACAGAGACGGTTGTGGATGCATGGAACAGCCTTCCAGAGGAGGTTGTGGAGTCAAAAACAGTGGTGGAATTCAAGCATGCATGGGACAGTCATAAGGCAATTCTAGGGGATGGGGGTAGGAAAAAGTAGGCTGCTGGTTAACTAGGATCTGCATCTTATCCATTAGGTAGGGAAATGGGCAGACTGGGTGGGCCAAGTGGTCCTTATCTGCTGTCAAAGTCTAAGTTTCTATTTTTCTATGTAGGCTATTAGTCAATAAGAGAGTGCCCAGTAAAATGTGGGATGTACAATGGTTGATGGCGCATGGGCGGGTGGGGGTACGGGGCAATCATAACCATAAGGCTATCAATGAAAGAAACTGCTTATATCAGGGATGTGGCGCTCCAGTAGAAACTCAGGAACACGTTTTGTTTCAGTGTACTTATGCTAAGGGTTTGTGGGTTTTTTTAGTGAGAGAATGGTCTTTGCCATGGTTAGCCAATATTACATATGACATGGTGGTTTGGGGGTATTTCCCTGGGCTATTACATGTACACCATGTTAGCACTGTTCAGATTTTCTTTGCTTGTTTAAAATACTATTTATAGCAAGCTCATTGTCAATATTTATTGAAACAGATGTAAATGTCTTATATGGCATTTTGTAATGTTTGTGTTTCAGAACTGCAAGGGATATTTAGGAAGGAAGCTAAATTGCATCCCAGACATAAAGTCACTATGTGGTGGAAAGGTTTTGATTTTTTTCAAAAGTATGCATGAATTATTTGGTGGTAATTATGGTGGGGGTCGATGAAGGGAGGGGTTCAGGGAGGGGGTATGATTTGGGGGTCTTTTTTGTTGTATGCTCTGAGTGGGATTTGTATTAAGAGGTGTATATGTTTTGTTATGTTGACATTGGAATTGCGTATTGTGTCCTTTTATGGATGATTTGTTGTGGTTTCTGAATAAAAACTCCCCTACTCTTCCAGCAGGGGGAACCTTTGGCCATCTGTCTGAGATGGCCATTTCAGTGTGTGCTGCAGGAGAGGTGGATGTCAGAGAGACAGAGAAGCAAGCCTCCTCCTCTGTCCCTAAAAAGTCAGAGGCTAATAACGTAAATGAAGAAATGGAAATTGGTGACCTGTCTGAGGAGTTCTTTGACACGGATATGGATTATTCCCAACCAGAAACTTCAGAGAAAAAAATGGAAAAGGTACTGTAAGTGCCGAAAATTGATTAACAGTCTGTTGGAAAGAGTGTGGATTTGTTGGAAAAAGAGCGCTTATCGGAACTATCTGAAGAAGAGGAGCATTGTAAATTGCAAAGAGAAGCCTTGAAAGCTGAAATTGTTGTTTTGTGAACCGAGCCCTTGACAGTGCAGTCAGATGAGTTACAGGCTGACAAACAGCTGAGCCCTGATACAGTAGCATCAAAGGCTATGAAATAAGTGGTAGCATGTCAAAATAAGGAAATGACCGGCAGTATTGAACATCTGAAGGATGTGTGCTCAAAGCCATATGACACAGTTAAACAGGAGCCACCAAAAAATAGCAAAAAAATATTCAGCCTGCAGCATTCTTCAAAGGCCATCAGTAGTGCTTCTAAACTTGATCTAAGCTCAATGCTGCAGAATGCAGTAAATGCCGACTCCATGTGTAAGGAAACTCTGGACTAAGGGGTTCAGCAACCGGGACTTAAAATGTCAAATGGAAATCAGGATTTACCCTGCAAGTATCCAGTAAACAACCCTCGGAAGCAGGTCATGACTCAGGAGAATGGTCCTCTGCTCGAGCATTAACTGGGGCGGGCTGGCTCCAAGAAAAGAATGGGCAATGGGTTCCGGATCCACAGGACAGTGATGTACAAAGGTTTAACGCAACTGTAAGTCCTTCTAGTCCTCCACATGTAGTTTCAGAAGGGGATCTATTGTATTAAAGAGTTTTGGAATCTGCAAGTTTTAAGACTACTGCTGTTTCCTCGGACAAACTCCTGGGCCACAACATAGAGAAAGAGCAAAGTGCATGCATGCTGAAACAGGGGGATAATGAGATTCCTAGCACATCTGAAAAAAATATCATTAGACTGGGACAAGCAGATTCCATCTTGCAAGACCCCAAAGAAGGTCCATGGTTAAACCCAATGTTTAAGCTGGCTGACTTGTTTCAGAACAAAGGGGAGCCAGCCCCTCAAAAAAATGCAGTCAGATTAATATACAAAGGGGGGTTAGAGGAACCTCCAGACAGGCTATATATACATAGCTAGACAATTGCTTAAGGGGTCAATCAAATATTTTGCATCAGAGATATTTGCTCTTATTCACATTGGAAATTCCAATTTTGATGGAAGTTTTAGGTCTGTTGCTAATTTGGATAGAGTTTGGGCCCAGTACCAAAATGTTAAAAATATGCCTGTGTGGATCACCTTTATGGCCGTTCCATTAACAAAACCTGCTGTTAAACTTATAACAGTTATGTTTCAGAATGAAGGGGTAAACATTGAGGACATCTTGTTTTGGTTAAGGCAAAGGTGCGAGGTCCTAGAAAAAACATTTCCCATACTGGATAGTGAACAACTATGGAATGGGGGGTGGAAGATTAGAATCAAACATTATTCTACCAACAATGGCCCTGTTCACCTCCCTAACAGTTTTTTTTCTTGGGAAAGATAGAGGGAGTTTGTTCTACATTGGTCAACCTAAAGCTTGTTTAAAATGTGGTTCCAGGATGCACCTGAATACAGCTTGTGACATCCCATGATGCAACCATTGTCTCGAATATGGTCATGTGTCTGCAAACTGCCTTAATTTATTCAAATGCAACCTATGCGAAAAAACTGGTCATGGGTATGGCAAATGTCCATGGGCATCCCATAACAGGGAGGACTGCCCATTGCATGAAGGCATCATTAACATGGCCCAGCAAAGGCAACCAAAGAGGGTCGCAGCTCAGGATGAGGAGGCAGACCCCAGGATTCAAGGAGCTCCCTTAGAGGGGAACAGTACTAAGGAAGGTAGTAACAGGTGGTTGACCCCCCCCCCAGTAGATACTGAGGATCCCCAATTTTTAGATGCCCTTTTGGATTCTAACCCTAGTAATACCCTTATGACTACTGCCCCGGAAGACTCTGGTATTCAGACATGCCCCACCTTCCAGGTCAGCAAGAGCCTTTTAAGAAAGTGTTGGCAAAAAAAAGAACAGGGCAGGCAAAACTATTCCAATTAAATCTCAAACACCTCCTAAAAGTACAGGCAAAAGCCCGAAAAACTGGAAAGCAGGCAACAAATTTGCAGTCCTAACGCCAGGGGAGGAATCTGGGGGCGAGGAGTCTAATACCTCCTCAGTGGCTTCTACCACCACAGATATTACTTCAGGTGGTGATGAGGAAGGGGGAGAAAACACAACCCTTCATCGATCCAGACACAGAAGAGTCTCTAAGGCCCCTCGAATGGTTGTAGGTACTTGATTTTTCCAACTATTCTCCTCCTTATGACTTCTCTTTCAGTTACTACCATCAATGTAAACTGTATAAAGAGTCATAAGAAAATGGTTACTACCCGGAGTTTGTACAAGAGAATACTAGTGACATCTTTTGTATTCAGGATACCAGACTCAGAACTCATGCTGAACTGGAAGTAGCAGCCAGACTTTCGACTAAGGGTGCCTCCTTTTGGTCCATAGGGGAAGCTATGTGTGATGGTGTTGGAATTGTATTTACCAGTTCTGACCTACAGGTATCTAGGCTGGTAGATATACAGCCAGATAGGGCATTACTCTTGGATATTAATTTAAATAGTGAAAGATTTAGGCTCATCACAGTTTAGGCTCCCCAAACTAAGTCACAGAGAGTAGCACTATCGAAAGAGCTACAACCATATCTACATAAATCAAGATTAGTAATATGGGCTGGAGATTCTAATTGTGGCTTGGCAACCTCGGACAGAGGATTAAAAACTAATAAATTATTTTGTGACACCCAGGCTCTTCAAAATATAGTAACTACAGTAAATTTGATTGATGCTTATCGATCGAAACACCCGAGTGGTGGTAAAACATATTTTAGGGAGTCCCTATCCACTCGAATTGATTTTGTATTTTTGTCTGCCACATTTCAAGTTCATTTTGCAAGGTTGCAAGAGTGGAAGTTTTCAGACCATAACTGTACAACTGGGGTGGGAGCATTCTCCCAGATGTAGGAACAATCTGTGGAGATTAAATAATAACATTCTGGAAGATGAGGGGGTTAAATGTGCTTGGAAAAAAGAATGGTTAGCAAGACTTTCAGTGGTAGAAATGTATGAAGATACTGTATTTCCTCATGGTAGGAGGACACTAAAGCAGCCTGGAAATCATTTTTTGTTTTCTGAATAAAACCAGGAATATAGCCAATAACACATATTTGCAGTATTTACATCTGAGGAACCAATTACAAAAATGTATTTCCCTTACAGAAACCAAGAAATGGACTATAGTTCCCAGATAAGTGTTATTAGGAAACAACTGTTAGAATTACAATATGATAGGGCTAAGCCCTGGAGCAGGAACTACAGTATGCTTTGGAACAAAACTAAACAAAGGCTCCGTAGATCCCTTTAAAGATTGTAAGGACAGGGTGGCACACAGAATGATTACCAAGGTAGCTACAGACACAGGGGAAATGGTTTCATCTCCCCCGAGACATTAAAACAAGTAGAAAAATATGTGGTTTCCCTCTTTGGGGAAGACCCGGATACTGACATCACAGTGGTAAATTTGGAACAACTAAATCTACCTAAATTAAATGACCAACAGGGAAGGAACTTATCTGGCCCCAACTTGGTGGAAGGAGTTAAGCATGCAATCTCTTCTTTAAAACTGAATTTTGCCCCAGGAACAGATGGCCTGGAGGCAGAATTTTATAAAACTTTTGTAGAAGGTATAGCCCCAGTCATGGCTCTTGTCTTAAATGAGATGCTACAAGATTCTTCTCTGGCAGCTTCAATGGATAAGGCTTTGTCAATTTTATTACATAAAAAAGGGGCAAGGGAGGATTTGAAAAACTGGAGAACAGTAAGTTTACTGAACATACATTTAAAAATCTTATGTAAAATTTTGTTAGACAGAGTAACACTACTGGCTGATAAATTAATTAGTCCACAGCAGACATGTGTAATCCCTCGTAGATTCCAGTTCAACAATGTAATCACATTAAGGGAACTTTTTCAAAAAGCACAGCATGGGGACTTTTAGAGGTATGTGTTAGGCCTGGACCAGAAGAAGGCATTTGATTGGGTGTCATACAAATTTTTATTTACTATACTAAAAGCTTATAGTATTCCCAACACCGTTGTAAGTTGGATTCAAAATATGTATAATAGGGCTACAGTAATTCCAAATATTAATGGATGGGTAGACAAGGCAATACCACTACAAAGGGGAGTTAGGCAAGGGTGCCCCCTTAGTCCACTATTATATGTCTTTACAATAGATATATTAATTAAGACAATAATACGGAATGAACACATACATGGTCTTAAAATTAATGCTGAGTCTCCCCCCGGTAAAAATGTTGGCTTATGTGGATGATTTAGTGATGTGTTTATCTCCTGCTTCAGATGCAACAGTAGTATTGGACACACTTTCCTTCTTTCCTATATGCATAGAGTCTAAAGTTAATTATACCAAAAGCATAGGGGTCTCTTTAGGTAATGCTCCACTCCCAGAGAATAATAGGTTTGCTGAAATCAGAATAGTAAGGGATACAATCTCCATCTTAGGTATTGAGTTTGGTGCTCCTGATATGACACATAGTAATCAGGAGAAAGGGATAGTTAGAGCAAGTAGGTTAGTAGCAAATTGGAAAGAGAAAAAATATTCAAAAAGAAAAGAGTCTTACTGATCAAAACTTTACTGGTTCCAGTATTTTTATATATGAGTTATGTTTTTCCACCTTCCGTTTCTATCTATACAGCTTTGTTATGCGGTTTTTTTTTCAAGCATTATGGGGGAATAAATTCAACCCTGTAAAGAGAGGACATACATACAAAACAATACATGAAGGAGGACTAGATATGATTAATCCTGTTGCTTTTTATACTTGTATATTTGTTTATTATAATATAGGATTTGCTCTTAAACCAGGTAACAAAATGTGGGCTACCCATGTACTGGCCTGGTTATCACCAGGTCTAAGCCACTGGAACAACAAGAAACCGGGACTGCTGAATACGATATTGGATTTCCCCAAGTATGGGTTAGAAATGGCTAAAAATCTTATCAAATGGAAGGTAACTGTATCCCAAATACAAACAATGGATAGAAAAATGTTATAGTCACATATTTTAAAAACAGAGTCCAAAGATCAAGTGGTATTTCTGGAATGTCCCCAGAATAGGATACAGTCAGTTATTAAATTTTTTACAAGTAAGAGCCTCCCAGAATTTGTATGGGATAATGTTGGGTTAGGTTGTTATGGTAGGATACCAGTACAGAACAATAATAAGCATAAACAGCTTAGTGATAGATATTTTATTAGGGATATATGTACACTGGTCTTGGAGTCATAATATCACCTTTTTTTAGAATGTGATTATGCCAAACAATTTTGGAGCTGGTTGACTATTAAATGGAAGGAACCCCTCTTTGAATCCATCTCTTACACAACCTTAATGTATGGGGAATATATAGGTTGCTGGAGGAAATTTCATGCTGAATCCTTATTCATGTTTTTTTCAGTCATCAGGCATTATCTTTGGCAATCTAGATGTATGTGGGTCACACAAAAGAGGGTAATTGATTACAGCGAAATGTTGAAAAATATTCAGCTATCATTACAGACTGTAGTACAACAAGATCACAAAAAAATGTGCACCTGAGAAGATGAAAACATTATGGGTAAATTGTGAATATTGGTCAAATCTTTTGTGATGTATGAATTGTAATATTTGTTTTATGTGTTATTAAGGTTTCTGTGTTTTATATTTTGTTACTGTATGTAGTCCTTTTTCTCAATAAAAATTCCCCAACTGTTCTCAAGAGGTGCCAAGGGATCTTTAACATCTGCCTGAACTACCACTAGAACAGGCAGATGGGACCTCAGCTTAACATCTCATCTGAAAGATGGCACCTCAGGAGTGCAGCACCCCCTTTATGCTGCACTACAGTGTTGGTATTAGGATTTAACCCAAGTGCCTGTAGTGGGGATAGAACCCACAGCTTTCTGATCCTCCGGCCTCAGAGGTGAGTGTGCAATCTGCTGAGCCACTGACACTGCAATGTCTGCTGGAGTTCACCAAGAGATTTCTCTACCTGTAAAAGTACAGACATGGGAGTACATTGAATTTTTGTAGCACTAAACAACATCTTGCCTGTCATAGGAAGAACTTAATACAAGCAAAAATGATGGTCACTGCTTGAATGATATTGCTTACAGTATGAAGGATACTCACCCAACTCTTCATTTTCATATGTGAGTCACTTCATCCATGAGGGAGTCCACTTATCAGCTAAAAAGGAGCAAAAGAATTTTGTATATGTACATTCAATTAAAAATGCTCTAGCGTTTCAACCTGGTCTACACATTCAGGACTGGCACAGAATTGCTCTGTGATATTCTTATGTTTATTCTTGCCTTTTACCCCCAACGTTTCATGACTGGACAGCTATAGTATGTAACTTTCTTTTGGAAAATCTCGGGTTTAACAGTTGTACTATACCTAACTTACTTTTCCCAGGTGAACCAAATTTGAAAACTAGTTCTTGAGGATGTCACTGGGATAGAATTTCCTGGTATAACTGAGACCTGGATAAAGAAAAAAAATGTTGCTTGTAAGTTTCCATTGCCAAACAATTTCAAATGAGGAATAACAACTCAAAGAGGAACAGTTTAATGAATTTTAGGAACAATATCACAGCAGAAGGGTAAAAGGGGATGAAAAACACTCCACATCCAATCATGCCAGGGATAAGAATGCATGGAAAAAAGCTTTATAGGTGTTATGGCAAAAAATGGAGTGAAAATATTAATGGATTCACCATATTAAAGCCACCCTTGGATATCGGTAAATATTTTTTTTTCTCAGTTAGTCCTTTTTACTGAAAGAAAACATTTTTTAATACACAAAGTCATAAACAGAAATCTTCATGAGCATTACTACTTATACATTCCATAAACGAATATGATCAAAAGAGCATAGATAGGTTATTAAGCATAGACAGCTCAGAACATACCGATGAAATCTTAGCAACAAATGGGGAGTTGGGTAGTGTCAAGCTGTTATGTAGGATCTTGGATTGCATATATAGAAGAAAGAAAGGGAACCCATACCTCATAGTAAGAGACAATATTATTTTTGGCAAAATGAGACATTCTATCTAAAGTCGTCAAATTCTGAACAGCTACTAACTAGTGGATAATTGGAAGGACCTGCTGGGTTCTCCATTTTTGAAGAATTATACACTTAGCTGCAATGTCACCCATCAAGAGCTTATGTAAATGAGACCTAGGAGGAGAGGGAGTGGGGTCATGGAGTCCCAGAAGAAACAGCTGATGAGATAGTGGAAGACTACCCCCAAGGATATTGGTACAACAAGCATGTACTCATGTCCAGTATGACTGGAATTCAGAACAACTCCATAAGATGTGAAGAAGGTCTGCATCAGGGGCTTCACATCACCAGCATCAGTCATAAGTAAGAAGCCCTAAAGATTTCAGTCTGGCTGGGGTATGAGACTAGAAAGACACAACCTTGTTCTGAATAAAAAGGCTTTTAGTATCTGCGCAGTCTCTATGAACATGGGTAAGCAAGTTACCTCTCATGCTACAGTACTGAGGCAGCTATCTCATAATAATTGGAAAAATATATTAAAAAATCCTCTCAACAAAGGATATTCAGAGCTGGACGGATGCACGGTGCAAATGGATATGTGTACAAAAAAATGGGCTGGCCAGCTCAGAAGGGAGATTCAAACAGAATACATGCTCAGAACAGACTGTGCATTCTGTTAGAATATCAGACCCTAAATGTGTGGCACAAAGTGGGTAGCTTCCATGTTTGGTGCAGCGCATCCAGGGTTTGGGGCTGAAGATCACCAGTGGGGGAATGCGTGGTACATACCAGGATGTGCTGTTTCCCAAGAGTGATATTCAGCCAGAATATGTTAATGAGTTCATTGGGCATGCATGGCACAAAGGGGCCTCAAGTATGACCATTATGGGATCATTAGCATGGCTGCACTGGGCTATATGCACTGGACCAACCCTCCTCACTCCCCAGCCCTGATCACAGACTGTCAGACAAATGTAAGCATATCCCTGTTTCCATTGTGTAAGGTTCCCCCTTCCTGCCCTGATCACAGACTGTCAGGAAAATGTAAACATATCCCTGTTTCCATAGTGTAGTGCCCCTCCAGCCCAGACAGAACAAGAAACACAGATGCACCCCAGCTTCATAGTGTAGCAGCCCCACACCCCATCCCTAATCCCTGATAGCAGGAAAGAAACAGAAGTTTCCAAGTTCCACAGTGTATTGTAACCCCCTTCCCGGCCCCAATTCCCAATAGCAGGAAACAAACACAATTACCCTGATTCATTAGTGTAGTGGACCCCCCTCCTCAACCCTGATCCCTGATAGTATTAAAATAACTGATGTTCCACATTTCCATAGTGTAGTGGACCCCCACCCCATCCCCAATCCCTGATAGTATGTAAATAATAGAAGTTGTTGTGGTTGTTGTTTAAAAGTCTATTTTTATACAGGCTGATTTGTTGGAGAAATAAATCCCCATTTAAAACAAATTCCTGTGGCACATACTTGTAATTGCAACAAAACAGTATATAATAAATACATACAGAGCAAAAGACAACATGTAAACTAAAAACAGTTACAATAGACATTCAAGTAATCATGCAATTTAAGTTTAAATATGTGCAAATCAAGAATCTCAGTTAATTGAAATGGTAATTCATTCCAAGCCTTTGCTAAACTGTTCTGAAGAATTATATCCCCCATCCGATTCATAATTCGGATCATAGGCAATTTCCTGGATGTTTTCCTTAGCCTATCTGAATACGTAAAATTTAAGTTCAAACATTTTAAATGATTTAATGGATGCAGTTTTTTACTCTTGGGTTAAACTAGACCATGACATACCACTGACCCTAAATACTTCCTCCGTGCTGTCGGATGTAACCAATCAAGTTCCTGGTAGACCAGGCATCAATGAACCCGATACTTATTCTGTAATATATAGTTCCCCATCCTATAATACATCTGGTCTATCTTATCCAAAGACTTATAGTAAGAATGCATATACAATGGAAGTCCATAGTCAAGTACAGGCAGCAATAGTTGTTTTACTAGTCTAATTTTAATTTCCGTGGTCAGACATCCTGACAGACTTCTTAAAGCTCCCAGTCTTTGATTAAACTTTTTTGTCTGCAGTAAAATGTGTTCAGAAAAATAAAACTGGGAGTCAACAAGGACTCCCAGATATTTATAACTAGGTACCATCTGAACCATAGTCTCATCAAGAAAATGAATCTGTAAATCTGTGAAATTCTTTTTTTCATGTGATCCCACTGAAAAGATCGTACTCTGCATCTTTCTAATACTCATTTGAAGGCCTGAGTTTCTCATCCAAGTCTCAATATTAAAAAAGTCTGGGGCCGCTGTCTCAGGTCTCCAGGACTATTTGCAGATGCAATTAATACAATATCATCTGCATAAAGCCTGATCTCAGTGCTAGTTATATGAGATACAAGGCTATTTATGTAGATGTTAAAAGCCACTGGGCCCAAAATAGAGCCTTGTGGTACACCTCTATTTAAGTCCAGGAGACCTGAGACCTGAGACAGCAGCGCCACAGACCACTCCTTGCCTATGATCAGATAAGTAGGATTTAAACCATTGCAGAGATTCCTGTTGCACCCCAATATCCAATAGTCTGTGCAAAAGAGTCTCATAATGTACTAAGTCGAAAGCCATACTTAGGTCCACAAACACTGCCCCAGTACATTTACCTTGATTTAGTGATGTTGCCACCAAATCACCAAAATCAAGCAGGGCGGTGTTCGTGGATCTACCCTTTCTAAACCCCTACTGGTACTTAGTTAAGATCCCTTCTTGTTCAAGATAGTGGCCAAGCTGGTAATTTACCAGCTTTTCCAAGATCTTTGAAAGAATCGGGAGCAAGGTGATTGGTCTACAGTTAGAAGGCGCTGTAAAATCTCCACCTTTGTGGATGGGAACAATTTCTCCCATTTTCCACTGTTCAGGTACAGAAAAGGATTGTATACTCCAATTATAAAAATATGTGACTATTGGGGCTATTATGTCAGACCCTAACTTCAAAAACCTAGGATCGATACCATCTATTCCTGCTCTCTTTAGCACTTTCAAGTTTTTTAATTCTTTGACTACATCCTGTACTTCAATTTTTTTTAATTTAAATCCCTTATTGTTAACTATAGAAGTAACAGAGTGTGTTTGTGTGAGAGTAACTATTCCTAGTTTTCATATTTCCAAGTCTGGTAAATCCTTAAAATAATGGTATAACAGGTCAGCTACCTCTAAAGGATTATCTATCAACTTTTCTCCCTGTACTAGATTAATTGGGTTTTTAGACTTTGCCAATTTTTTTAGGTCAGAGATGTTCTTCCAAAATTTATTTGGATCTTGCATCTTACCAAAAGGATTCTGATAGAATCTTTTTTGGCTAAGGCTATCATTAGTTTACATTTATTCCGCCAGCACTTGAAAAAGTCCAAGTCTTCCACTAATCTTGTTCTCTTAGCTTTTTTCCATATTCTATTCCTTGTACGTAACTGGGTTTTCAATTTCTCACTAAGCATGGACTTTTGTGGTTATTACAGCCCCAGCTGAATGCAATTGCCCTGACCCCCCACAGTCACAGGCAAACAGTACATAAATTTAAAAGTCACTGCATAAGAAGTTTGGCTTGGTGTTCAGATTGCAGCTCTCACCTGCCCATTTCCATAGTGTAGGGCCCTCCTCCCTTCTCCGAGCACTGTACAAAATACACATTACAATGATACCCTGATTTCCATACTGCAATGTCCCCCACCCCCCCATCCTGGTAGGCAGTAACCCCCTCCCCACACCCCTCAACCCAACCTGTGCTGGTGACTGGCATAGCCCTCCACACCCTGTCATGGCAAGTTGCTGGCTTATTGGTACCTGAGCTTCTACAGTACATAGTACGCACTCATTTGTTGTCACCAACCAATGAGCTCATACTATGTACTGTATGAGCTTGCGTACCAGTCAGTCGGTGGCTGGCTGTGGCAGGGTGTGGAGGGCTGTGCTACTTGCCAGCACAGATCAGGTTGGTGGGGTGCAGGGAAGGGAGTTACTGCCTATCGGGGGGATACTACACTATGGAAATCAGGGTATTGATGTAATGTGTATTTCGTACAGTACTCGGGGCAGGGGGAGCCCCTACACTATGGAAATGGGAACTTCTGTTATTTACATATATCAGGGATTGTGGATGGGGTGGGGGTCTGCTACACTATGGAAGCAGGGAACATCAGTTATTTTAATACTATTGGGGATTGGGAATCAAGTGGGGGGTCCACTTCACTATGGAAATGGGAATATGGATATATTATTATAACAGCCTATGATCAGGGTGGGGAGGGGAGACCCTACACTATGGAAATGAGGCTATGTTTATATTTGTCTGACGGTCTGTGATCGGGATGGGGAGGGGGGACCCTACACTATGGAAATTAGTGGAACAGACATTAAATTGTTATTACACTGGGGATCAGGGCCAGGGAGGGGGGATCATGTGACTGGGCCTGGACTTTGCATGGGGCACCACCCTGCCCTGCACAAAGTTAGGGTAGGGATTGGCTGGCATAACTTTTCACCAGCACATCCGATCATGTCTTCGCCAGGAGAGTTTTGAATATTGTAATGTGGGGAATATGCATAAAGGACTCCTCATTTGCATGCCCACATTGCAATATTCTGTGCCATGGTGCAGTTGGGTTTGTGTGGTACATTGGGGGCTTCTGAATATTGCCATACCCCCAACAGCCATTGCAGGTCTGGAGATGCGTGGGTGCATCTAGGGATGCACTGTGCATTTCTTTTTAATGTGTGGGCACATGTCAATAAAGGAACCAAAAATTGTTTTATTAACTGTACCCTTTTTAATTTAGAGAGGTTCCAGGATTTACGAACATTGACTTTTTCGTGTGCAAAAATCCAGTTTTTCTATCTAGTTTAAACTTTACAAGTCTCCTGGGCCCAAACTTAACAACTCCAAGAATATTAACTGGAGTATTAGTTAAAAGAATCTCCCCTACTGATACAACATCTGGAGATAAAACACCAATGTTGAGACCAGAACTTTAGGACTGGGTAATCTGAGATCCTGAAACCTTTAAAAAGGAGTCTAGGGTTTCCATAGCTGCACTCCCAGAATCTGTGTCTGTAACCAGGAGACACAGGCTGTCAGCATAGGAAATTACCTTCAATTGACTGCCTGCAAGATAGGGTGTATCTCTGACTATTCTGTTATTAGCTACAATATATCTGAGTAAGGGTTCTAGGGAAAACTATATAATAAAGGGTTAAAGGTGCAACCCTGCCTAACTCCAGTTTAACTGAAAAAGCAGACCCCTGAAATTCACTAACAAAAGGAGTGACCACCGCCTGAGTGTATAGAGTTTTTATCCAAGCAATAAACTGTCTGGGTATACCATATGTAGCTAGCCCTGAAAAAAGATAAGAATGGGACACTTTATCAAATACCTTAGTTTGATCTAAGGTTAGCAAAATAGCCCATACTTTTTTTTTGAGATCCTAGTGCCATGATATTGTGTAAGCCATGTAAGTTTTCATATATTGAACATCCTGGGATTGAACAGGTCTGTACAGGCTCAATAAGATGTTCTGCAACCTTGACCAGTCTTTTGCATTGGAGTTTTGAAATGATTTTATAATCAAACTGCTTTTTGGTCGCCAATTATAATTCAGACTTTTTTTATTAAGAAAAATTAACAATGCTGTATTGAATGTTGGAGAGGAAGCCCTCAAATCAAGAATTAATTGGAATGCAAGAAGAAGAAGAAACTCCAAGATACAGTCTTGAAAGATTTTATAAAATTCAATGGGTAGTCTGTATAGGATGCCCAAGTTCTTAACACCTGAGCTAATTCATCAACTTGCAATGGTGCCAATAAGGAATTAAACATTGCAATAGAAAGAAAAGGCTGGGGCCCAGGAAGAAATCCAGAGATAGTTTTTTTATGAAATGTTTCCTTCCCAAAGGTATTCTCTACAAAACTATTCAGTATTTCTACTATTTCTGGACTATTATGTGCAATAGTACCTGAGTCTGTTTTATGGGAGGTAAAAGTTGTATGTGACACCCTTTCTTTGCAAACTAAAAAAGGATCACTTTGAAATGTTTTCTTTGTACCAAATTTCATTTTGACATCTAAGGAGAATACCCAGTTATATTGAATTATTTTTCCATTTCAGATTTTAAGGGTTGTAATTGTGGTAGGATATTTCTTGCCATAGTGGTGGTTAAGCATATTAGTCTACAAAACTGTTGTCTTAAAGATAAGCAATGCAGATATTCCAACCTCAATTTCTGTCTGCCAAAATCCTGTAATAGCTGTTTCAAATCTGCTTTTGTATCCTCCCACCAGGCTAATGGATTTTCATAACAACATAGCACTGCATTATGGGCAGCTAATGGTTGTTTCACTTTGGGCTGCAGTTCAGGAAGTTCTAATAAAGTTGTATTAAGTCTCCGTCTTTTTATTCTATGGTACAGGTGTTCTGGGGATGAAGGATAGATTACACTGTAAAAGCAGATGGTCAGAAAATTCAATGGGTAAGGTATCAACAGAACTGAAAATTAAATTTGGTGAAGCAAAGAAATAACTCTGTTCTAGAAAACAGATGTTCTCCGAAGTATGTAGCACCCCCTGTTGGTTTTGTGATTTATATGCATCTATCTAGCCTGCAGCTAGAATCTGTTTTAGTGCATTGGTGTCACAGAATATTTTTCCCATGGTCATAAACTCCAGCAACAACAAATTTGCAGTTAACGTCCCTCCAGCCAACAAACTGAAGTATGCTGAAAGAGTTGCACTTTTTTAAACAAATCAATCCTTGCGGACTTAACTTGGGGTCATAAATATTAATTATCCTTAAAGGTGTAGCTACATACTGTATGTCTAAAAGAAGTGTACCCAGGATAATGTCTGTTAATCTCTTCACTTTAACATTTGTTCCCTTAAATAAGATGCCTATGCCATTTGCTTTGTCCACCCCGAAGGACCTGAAAGAAGGCCCCCATAACCAGTCCTTTTTTACATGTTCTATTTCAGAGAGAGAAGACAGCCTGGTTTCTTACAACAGAAAAATGTCAAAGCTGCAAGCATTCAGTGGGGCTATCTTAAACTGACTCAGGATGAAGCGATGATGTAATTCTTCTGCATATTACCGTTCGGTAATACCATGTGAAGAAGTCTTGGATTTCCATTTCCTAGGTCAACTAGGAAATGCTTTCCCTTCTTCCTTCATTTCAGAAGCAGGGTTGGAATAAAGAAGCTTTTGTGGAGGAAGTGTCAGAATAGAGGTTTTCCCAGTGTCTGACTCTCCTCAGTTTTTCTTTTTACTGAAAATCTTGAATTTATCAGACAAAGATAAAGCTGAATGACCCCAGGCTTGCTTGGTTTTGCTTGCCCTTCTTCGGGTTATCATTTGCATTCCATCCAGGTGGGGGACATCTATTCGTGCCCTGAATCTGGTCCTCTTCTATGTTCCATTAGGTCAGGTTGTGTACCACACATAGCTGGTTTTGCTGCTAGCTCTACTGATGTATCTGTTGAAGATCCAGAGTTTGATGTAGCATCTGGTGTTACAGTCTGAGGCTTTACTTCTGACCTCTATTGCACTGTTTCTTTTGTGCTTGCAGCCTCAGAATGGGCTACAGGGGTATCCACAACTGGGATGGACTGCTGGGCAGGTCCTGTGAACAGACCCTAGGTGACAGAGCCTGAAAAGTGCCTTGTCAGGAGTCAGTCATAATATCAGAGGGGGTAGCCTGTGGTGCTTTTCTAACCAGATGTTGTTGGTCAAAGCCATCATCCGTATTATGGGCCTCCAAGTATGCCCCTTCTTGTCATAAAGATTATACTTATAAAAATTGCTACAGGCTGCTACAATGTGGCCAGATTCTCCACACAGGCCACAGCCCACAGCTCAGTTGGTTGCATGTACTGCTCAGATATGAACATGCCCCATGTTTATAATGCATCTTAGGGTGGCCTGTGTAAAAACAAGCCATTCTATCTCTACCCAAGAAGAAGCTATTTGGGAGATGGGAGCTTTACCCAGAATTTTCAACCAGTAGTCCAAATTGGCTCTGAGAGGCCTTGTGTCTTGCACTGTTGTTCCAGCCAATAATGTATATCACTCACATTCACCCCTTCATTCCCAAATAAGATTGGAACAGTTTTTAACGTAGAACAAGTTAGGGGTATGGCTAAGAAAGGAGCCCATAGTGGAGAAGTGTTTGATAGAATGCACTTATTCCAAGATCCGTGCAAACATTGGGTATTGTTAAAACTAATGTCGAATGTATCCACTTCAGACGTATGAATTAGTGCATACATTTCTGAGGCATAAAATTTAATCAAGTGTTTCAGTAATGTTTGTGTCACAAAAATCTTGTCAGGGTGTTCAGGAAGACCACCCTTGTACTTAAATCACACTGTGTTCCTCCTAGGTACAGGTTCTGTTCTGCAAAAAAAGGTCTGAAAACTGGGGTCTGGAAATGGAAGGGCCTGCTCTAGAATCTGTGTGGTTTTCTCTCATAGAGGATTCTGTAGTGTGCCTAGCCCTTTGTGCGTCATTTTCTGCAGCCAGTTCAGAACGTTTTCCTGATCTTTGTGTTGTTTGTTGGTAATTGCCTCCACAGGTTGTTTTGCCTGAACATCAGGCTGGTTAGGAAGGGTGTCATTAGTAAGATCTTTTTTTAGAGAAGGCAGGGCATTACAATTTGGCAGTTTGTTTGAGACTCCAGATCATCTGATGCAGTGCCTTCAGGGGTTTGTGCTGTAGAGTTGGCACATAAGAAATTAAGTCATTCAGAGGAGGAGCTGACTCGTGGAAATGTTTGTGTGTGTGTGCGCTGTGTCTTACTCCCTGGTTAGTAGCTCAAGATTTGAAACATGAGTATAGATATTATCTGGATGTTATCACAGATCAAGTTAAGAAATTGGTATACTAGATACCATATGGGTCTTTACTATGATAATATTATGACAGCTCGCTTTTAAAAAAAAAAACAAATGTGGAGGATAGATTTTGTGAATTTTCTTGCTTGGAAATAGAGGATCTAAATCATGTAATATTTAATTGCTCATGGTATAATAAGCAGAGAGCTTATTGGCTTCAGCCAATTTGGGATAGTAAGATTTTGCTGAACATTATGTTTATCACTCAGGAGGAATATATTATAAATCAAGTAGCTTCTTACCAAAAGAATATTGCCTTAATAAGAATAACTCCTGAGCTCATTTCCCACATGAAGTTTCAGGACCATCTCTGGCACTGTGCAAAAGCCACTGGTAAGCAGCAGGACCTACAAGCCTATAAAGCTTCTAGAAACAACTGCATGAGGGAGACTTGCCAAACAAAAGACAAGTACCATAGGGAGATGCTTACCAACTCCTGGGGTGATAGCAGAAGGTTCTGGTCTAATATAAATGATGTCACTGGCAAAAAAACTAAAGTATCGTCTGCAATGCTAAACATAAATGGGACCCCTATTGCTGACCCTCTGGAAATTGTTAATGCCTTTAACAATGCTTTTACCAAATTGAGCTGTGTTCTCCCACCTGGCTTTTTCGATGATGATGCTACCCGCTCCACAAGCCATGGTGATGAAAATAGTCCTGAGCACCCCCCTTTTTATTTTAAAAGGGTATCATGCAACCTGGTTAGAAAACTACTAGCTAAGGTCCTAAGAAACGCAAGACACAGTAATGATGGATTAGACCTTAAGCTTATCACCTTAACCCTAGATGAAGTTCTCCTACCTATAACTAAGATTCTAAACCTTTCTCTGACACTGGGACAATTTCCTGATGCCTGGAAAATGGCCATCGTTTCTCTGGTGCATAAACCGGGGATTGTTCCTTACAGGGTAACTGTAGGCCTATATCCATTCTCCCCTCCACTCTCCAAGGTGCTCGAGCGAATTGTAACCAACCAGCTTGGTGCTCATCTGGACACATACTCCATCCAGTGCCCACAACAACATAGCTTTAGAAAGGGGCACAGTACTACCACATCATTATTAGAATTCACAAGCTTCATACAACAGGCAATCGATCAAGGCAAGATTGTAAGTGCAGCCTTTGTTGACCTAACAAAAAGCCTTTGACACAGTGAATCACACACTATTGCTTGGCCAACTCTCTAAAACTGGTGTTGCCCCAAACACCCTGAAATGGTTCAGAAGCTACCTCAGTGATAGAATGCAGAGGGTGAGGATATCAAATGTAGTTTCGGAGCAGAGGGCTGTCCAATCAGGGGTACCTCAAGGCTCAGTCCTGGGTCCCTTATTGTTCAGTATTTTCCTGAATGACTTTCCAGCTGTCTGCAACCAGCGTACTCTACTCTACACAGATGACACGGTCATCTTTACTAGCCACCTGGATCCCAACGCTCTTAAAAACAGTCTTCAACAAGGCTTCACAGAAGCAGAGAATTGGTTTAATAATCACAAACTAGTGCTAAACTACAAAAAAACTAAAGTCCAGCTGTTTTTGCCCTCTCGGAATAAGTTTAAGGCCTATCAACTCACTATCACTGACAACCACGGAGATGCTCTTGAACAAACTCAGCTTTTCAAATACCTAGGTCTAACCCTGGATAGTGACCTTACCTTTGTGCCTCACATTGAAAATGTTGCCAGAGATGTTAATACCAGAATTGTACTCCTCTTCAGACACAGACGAAGTCTTACCCAAGAAGCCCTGATGGTTGCAGTTCACAGCTCGGTCCTCTCGATGATTTATTATGGTCTAATCATATACTGTGCTGCAACCTCCACATCTCTTAAATGACTCACAGTGGCCCTGAACAAAGCCTGTAGGTTAGTAATGGTGCTGTGTGCCTCACTCATACCTGGGAGTTATATGCTCAATTTGGCTGGCTCCAACTAAATAACAGGATCAAATATCAAACCTGCCTTCTGCCCATAAAATCTCTACTTGGATTACTACCCCCGAACATTGGTTGCCTGCTAAACAAATCCCCAAAGACCCAACACACATGTACCTCAGTTTCTGACCTCCTTCTAGTTCCCCACTGTTGGACTGCTCAATACCAGCAATTCTTACAATACAGAGCCCCCCTGAGGTTTAATAATCTAAGCAACCAACTGAGCAGTCTTTCTAGTCTGTCCCAATTTAAACTTATGCTTCGTCAGCATCTCTAACTGAAAGCGCTTGTGATTTTTACACCTAGTTTCCCACTTCTGCAGACACCCTTATACCACTTTTTTCACTCTCTGAGGCTCTTACTTGGCTTCCTGTTTTGTTTCACCTCTCCTGACAGAACAATTTCCCCTTTCCTCCTGCCACCTCCTCCCTTTTCTCACCCCCCTCCTTGCTGTTGCCACACTGATCCCCCCCTTCCTGGACCTGTCCAGGCCCTCTGGTCCCCACTCTCCCTTATCTTCTTCCCCTTCATCCACCCTCCTTTTCCCTTGTTTTACCCCTCTCCCACCTTAGCCTCCTCCTCTCACCTTATGACAAGGCCTCTGGCTGCCATATTTTCTTTTCCTTCTCTATCGGGACTCTGCCCTCTCATCTCCCTTACCTCTTCCTTACTCTTCCCCTCCCCCCACCTCTGATTAACAATGTTGCTTCAAATGTACCTTATGGTTTTCTATGCTTGCTTGTAATCTTGAGTGTGTAGCACTGTTCCCAATTAGTTACCAGTTGACTTGCTGTGCTCCGATGATACCTGAATGTTGTCTGTACCTCCGCTGATACCATGAATGTTGTCTATAACTCCCAACCTTATTGTAACCCTTTCCTTTGATGTGGTACCTTTGTAAATGAGCTACCCTAGCTCAAAGGTATTTGTAATCTGAGATTTAAATAAAATAAAAATAAATAAAGAAATATTGTAAGACCTAATTTAGCCTAGCTGCCTTGTACATCTGAGTTGTATAATACATGTTTTCAAGAAATGACCTTATGCACTTTAAACTCGATATGGAATATGGAATTGCTTCTGAGTGGATTCTATATTTATTTCTATGTATAGTGTTTTTCTTTTTTATGGATGCATTGTGTATTTGATTATATGTGGAGATTTTATATGTATACAGGAATTTTTATATGTTGTAATGGTCTCTGACCGAACAAATAAAGTATCTATCTATCTGTCTATCTGTCTATCTATCTATCTATTTATCTATCTATCTATCTATCTATCTATCTATCTATCTATCTATCTATCTATCTATCTATCTATCTTTCTTTCAGCAGAGTTATCCTCACTAAACTGTTTTTCAAGAGCTAGGGTATCACTAAATCCCATACTGGAACATAAATGTACTCTGTCTGATTTCCATCAGATACCATTTCAGTGTTAACTGTATGATCTGCCGCTTTCTCCATGTTCTGTGATTCTTTAACCTTGGTGACCAGGTCTGACTCATCGAGACTAACAACATTGTTTCCCACTGTGTGAGCAGTGGGCATGGGGTCAATATGTTGCATGGCAGAATGCCATATGGCAGAATCGCGTTGCGTGATTCCCGGCTATCTTTTCTGTGGGGGCTCTGCCCACCCCATCTGAGGCTGCACCCCCTGGACTCCCCACTAAAGATTCTAACTCCAGAAGGAGGGCCAACTCGGAGAGCGCACAGGTCAGGGATTCACCATAATGCCATACACTATTAAGCATATGACATTATGACCCAGTACGAGAGCAGTGTACTGGTCTGCCTCTTCTGAATTCATACAGTTTAGCTGAATTGAACTTTTATTTACCGCTACAGGTACAGTGAGGAATAACAGCGCATGTACCTGTAGAAGTGGATTTTGTAAGCATAGTGGTAGCGCTTGTAGTTATCTCCATGCAGACTGTTGCTTTCTGGCAGCATGCAATTTCTTCACCAGTTGATGTTGTCTGGGCAGCAGTTACCAAAGCTATAGATGGTGGCATTATGGGGGGCAGCTTTGCAGAGGATGGCTTCACAAACAGTAATGCAGAGGGCAATTTGTCAGGAGTTAATATTTCCAAGTTTTTGTTTTTTTATTTGAAGAAGCTGAAGTCGTGGCTGGCTCCTCACAATGCAATCCTGGGCTTACAGGGCTAGGTAGGTCCCAGTTTATGTTTGGAACCCACTCTCCTTCTGAATTCTTAATCTAGCCTGCATTCAGGAGTGCTGTCTCAACCAACCAGGAGGATGAACTCGGATATGGTGATTTCAAATTAAGTCTGACATTCTGTCTTGGGCAGTTATTTTTTCTGGTGACAGTTCAGTTCTTTGATCTCCAACCTTATGAGGAGAATTTATTTGATCCTGGGACTCAGCTGATTTAGGCCTTTCTCCAGCTGGTGTCTGCCCCTTTGATCTAGAGTTTGCAGCTGTCAGGAGATGCTACTTCTGATGTTGCCTTGTTTGTTATATCTGGCTGGGAAACAGTCTTTAGTGCTCTAAATGCTGTTTAAGAGTTTCTTTCCTTCATGTGTACCTCTCCTTCCCCTGCCAGCGTTCTCATCAAAGATTGCCTGCATTCATACATTTCATCTACAGTTGCTCCTCAGCTTCCAAAATGTCCAAAATACTGGTCAAAGGAAAGCTTTCATCAACTTCCATATCTTTCTCTACAGAAAGATTGGATATCTCCTATGGAAATACAGGCTAGGAGGGAGGACATATGCACAGCCTGCAGCAGCACTCCATTCTCCTATTCCACTCCACCAAGATTCTCCATCTTGGTTGTGAGGTCAACAGCACCCCCGCCCCCACCCCCGCCAAGAGTAGGGGAGATTCCCTGGCATCCTGGCCAAATTTCTTCTTTTCACTAAAATATCCCATAACAGCTTAATCTGATTCAATAGTTCAGCTTGCGTCTGTAACCCCCATTCCCCAGATGGGCCTGAAAATAGGAAGAATTGCCTAGCCTTTCTTTCCCAGTCAACAAGAACTAAATAAATAGTCTGGCCTTCTGGAAGAGTTGTCTCACCAAATACACATGGTACTGATGTCTACAGTCATTTTAGACTCTCGTCTTATCTTTTTTTTGTTTGTTATCAATAATTTAATCTCCTTTGCTGGTCAGCCTCCATCGTCTTTGCCCCCCCCCCCATCACCCACCTTTTCTAAGACTTTTTTTTTATTCTTTTCTTTTAGCTCAGTTGCGTGGGTGGGCTCATTCATAATGATATGTCATGAATGTTCATCATCATCAGCGTTACCCTCAGACTCTGTCCTGTACTAAAATTTGAATCTCCTTTAAGTGTGATATGCATACAAATATTTCTTGTTTTTTCTATATTTGTTTATTTACTTTGAAAATTGTGTTAAATTAAAGAAAATGTTTCCAATAAACAGGGTCCATGTTTGCTTGAATAAATGCCAGTTGCCATCCAGTTTATGAAACATTTTCTCAATTTTACTTAAGTGAATTAGAGCATTCCATTCCATGAAATTTGGAGGAGCTGTGTCCTTCCAACGAGTCTGTTTTTTTTTTCTAACCATCAACATTGCCAATTTAATCAAGACTGGATGATTGTTTGTTAACTTCATCATTACTGTTTACACCAAAAATCAAATACCGGTGTCACAAGGGAACTTATTCCTCAGAATTTCTGAACGCGAATGAAAAACATCTGACCAATATAGAGTTAGATCAGAGCAAGTTGCCAGAACTTGACAGTGCATTTATGGTTCTGGCATCTCTGCAATTTATCAGAAAGGCTGCCATCACATTTGTGTAGTCTTGATGGTGTGAAATATGTTATTTATGTAACATTGACATATGTATGTTTAACCTATTGTTTTGGGATGCAGATTCTGTTAAGCTGATTGTCTTAGTCCATTTACGTCTCTGTATTTCTTCACTTAACTCCTTTCCCCAAACACTGTTCTTATTTATTTTTTATCCCCTAAATCCCTAAATAGAATATATAATTTGATATCAGCTTTTGATTAAATTATGTCTTCAATATAAAAAATTCCAGTTTTGAAAGTTGAAGAGGCTTGAACTGTTTTATTTTTTCTTTAAAATACCATTTTTAATCTGCAAATACTGATAGTGTTGGTTGTCATGTCTTCCATATTTCATTTGCCGTTGTTCAAAAGTGAAAAATCTGTCATTCTCATAAAGGGCCGCAAAAGCCAAGCATTTCTTCTTCCTCAACCAAACTCAATTAGTTCAGAACAACAGAATCATCCGAATATTTTTTTTGTGCTCTTTTTTTAAAATAAGTAACGTTTCAGAACTGATAGTTCCTTCATCAGACTAATGAGCATTATTCTTTATGCAAATCATATTCATAATTTTTTCACATTTTAAAGACAATTCCTTTCTTTTTGCTTCAGCTGTTAAAGTAATAAAAAATAACTGTGTTAATATTTTTATGTACAGCTACTGAGCGGGGTATTAGCAGGAGATAATATTACATTTGTAATATGCTGTAGCAGGTGGAACAGACCTGCAAACTTACATTCTTTAAAAATAAAAGTTTGTTTGCTTTTACTATTCACTTCTTGGGGGTGGGGGTACAAGCAGGCTGTATTCACTCTCTCAGGTCTAACCTATAGTGAGAATTACATTGTTTAGTTTATCCAAATGTGAGTTTCAAATCACTTCTCAGACTAACTTATTGCAAATTGTGAACCACAGGATTTATTTAATTCTTACCTCAGTTCACTAATGCCCCTATTCAAATTGTAAGTTCTTGATTTTTATGTGTGTAGGGCTCCTCTAAGTTGTTTGCAAACTAAAAGCAGTACCAAATTATTTTTCAAGATTTAGGAAACATATTCCTTGGATTACAGTAGTCCATTTTTTTAAAACCTATCCAAATATAGATCTTATAGGTTACCTTGGCTTGCAGATTTGCTTCCTTTCCAGTTATGAACTGCAGCTTGCTCGGTTTTACCTCCTGCCGCCAATACGCTAAACGCTAGTTCTCATTCAAAAATCACCTTCTTCCTTAAAGGATAAAGTAAAGGGGACTGGGCCGCAGGGTGAGCATGCCAGAGAGCATGCTTACATCAGCAAGTGACGTCACCCTGGGCGGCCTGGTCTGTTAAAGAAATCTCTATAGGCAATGGCCTAAATGTGAGAGATCCCCGCTCTTTCTTACATTTTATTAATTTTTTTTTTACATCTGGTGATTAAGTTTCATTCACAAAGTGGGTTTGAGTTTCGCCAAACAGTTTATGCTTAAAATCCATAGTAATAGACAGGTACAGGATGTAGCTGAAAAAACAAGGGGAAACTTAAGCCCAAGATGGGACATTTCAGTTAAGAAATAATGTTGTGATATGAAATATATTTCTACTTGATAATCTTAACTCTATGTGTTCCTAAAGAGACTGAAAGGGAACATTTTAGAGGGGGTAAGGGGGGTTGAAGAGCAAGGCAGGGAGAAGGGGGAGAGACAGGGGAAAAGGGAAGAGTGAAAAAGGGAGTCTAGAACTGATTAAGGGGGTTGAACAGGAAAATGGGAGGAAGAGGAAGAGGAAGGGGAAGGAGGGAAGGAGAAGGGGAAAGGGGATTGTTTGCATTTTGAGAAATAGAAGAGAAGACTAAGAAGTGTTTTTTTTATTCTTCAAGAGATTGTGTGCCGCTTGCCATGGTCTGTTAGCTGCCTTTGTGGTCAGTAAGCATGTATCTATTAGTATTTGAACAGCTTACCATTAAGGTATTCCTAAGATGGGCAAAAGGTAAGGGGCTAGTTCCAAAGGAAAGCCGGTAGAATTCTCAGTTATATCATGAAACCATACATATACTGATTCGATTTGGGCTAGCAAATAGTATCCCAAAAAATTAGGGTAACTCAGCCAACCCTTCTCTTCTTCAAAAAACACAGAAATAGAATAACATAGAATTTGTTGGCAGAAAGGGACTACTTGGCCCACCCAGTCTGCCCAGATGTTCCCTGCAATGGCGTTGCAGTTGGAACACTGATTCCCAAATTCATGCACTGAGATCTGGAACAATTTTTGAAGTTTGCTTCCTTCTTTATTAGGTACAGGGTAAAAGCAGCCAAGCAAAGCAATCCCAATATTGTACATGTGAAAAATGTGCAAAATAACAAATCCACAGATCCACAGTTCCACAGTTCAAAACAGTGTCGTAAAAAAGCTTACTTTTGAGTGAAACACGTTAAGTGCAAGTACTATTCCCTTGGGCTTGGGGCACTTACACTATTTTGGACTGTGGAACTGTGGAATGGTTATTTTGCACATTTTGCACATGTTCTGGGATTGCTTTGCTTGGCTGCTTTTACCCTATACCTAATAAAGAAGGAAACAAACTTGATGAATTGTTTCAGACCTCAGTGTATGAATTTGGGAGTCAGCGTTCTAATTGGAAATGCCATTTACAAGTACAAATATTTTCTCTTTTGCAGTTACTACTCTTTTTTATTTGGCACTATGCTTCCTTGCATGCAGTCCATTCACACCCTACCAGATCTTCCCTGCCTAGTCTGCCTCCACAAACCCTAACTGGTCTCTGGCAATCTTCCCTCTTCCTTGCCTATTCACAAATATTCCCTTATGTTTATTCCATGCATGCTTGAAGCCCCCTACTGTTTTTGCCTCAACCACTTCTACTGGCAGTCTGTTCCATGTGTCTACCACTTTTTTAGTGAAGTAGTACTTCCTCACATACCTCTTTAATGTCCCACCTACAGCTTCATTACATGCTCTCTGGTCCTGGTGCTCTTCCTCCTTTGAAAGAGATCCCTCTGCTGCACCCTGTTCACCCCATGAGGTACTTGTAGGTCTATATCATGTCCCTTTTCACTCTTCCAGAGTGTGTATGTTGAGATCCCTCAGTCTTTCCTTGACGGATTTTGGTGCAACCCCTGCACCGTTTTAGCTTCCCTCTTCTGGACTGCCTCCACCCTCTCTATGTCCTTTCTGAGGAGTGGTCTTTACAACTGAACACAATACTCCAGGTGGGGTCTCACCAGTGAGTACAGTGGAGACACCACCTCCCTCCTCCTGCCAGAGATACCTCTCTCTATGCATCCCAGCATCACACTGGCCCTACCCACTGCTTTGTCACACTGTTCTGCCACTTTGAGGTCAAAGATGTGATAACCTCGGGTTCTTTTCCTGCTTAGTGACTGACAGTAGCACCTTCCCCACATCCTACACTCAGTTCCTGGATTCCTATGTGTTAGGTGCATAATTTTGCACTATTTGACATTGAACCCCAACTGCCATGTTTTTGATGACATGGAAGACTAAGGTTTGCTGAGAAAAAGCACATAGCTTTTTGTCTTCTAGGTTTGTTTGAAAGGATAGAACAAGGAACAACATTAACAGAGCAAGGAGAAATATTAAGGCTACATTTGTCTAAGCAGAGTTACTGTCTTGTTACTATTTTGTTTTGTGCTAACAGGTTGTGCTTACAGGTTTTGTTACTGTTTTGCTTTGTGCTTACAGGTTTTACAGTCTGATCTCTCTTTAGGCTAAGCAGAGTTGCTGTTTTGTTACTATTTTGTTTTGTGCTTACAGGTTTTGTTTTGGGCTTACAGGTTTTGCAGTCTCTTTCTCACATTGAAGGAGCTAATTTTTTTTTCTTCCACAGCTCTTCCAGGGGGTTAGGAGTGTAACTGGAAGGTGAAGCTGACAAAGGCTTAGTACCTTCCAACAGAATGAAGATTTAAAGGGTCAGGTTACCATTACTTTCCTCCAAGGGTGCAGTGTTCAGTGGTGTTTGTTGGAGCTACTGCCAAACGTTGACTGTTTTTCTCTACAGGTACCTCTACTGATTTGCTGCAGGGGTGGTACCCACCCACCCTTCCCCATTCCTGTTGACCCCATACTCATCCTCTAATATAGCCCCTGACCCCCTCATATCCTTCCTGCAGAAGGAAGGAAGGAAGGGGCAGGATTTACTGCACATCTCAAAAACAAAAATTCTTTAGCTTTACTCTACAGGTTCTCTTTCATCCACTGAAGCCCAGGACAGGAGATCGGCATCTTAATTGTTTACTGTACACTCGCTTTTTCATTCATCCAATTTGTTTGTTTTCCACTCTCTTTTTTCATCCACTGGCAACACACATGGATGTCATTGGCTGCCGATGGATACATCACCCAGAGGCAGGCCAATGTCCCATATGCCGGGAGGTATGTCACCTCAAAGCACAGTTCCACAAAGCTTGGGGTGAGATCAACCTCCTATGTAACCGCATACAGGAAAACTATTCTTATGGGAATGCACCTCTGCATCACTGACACCAAACCAGTATGCCTCTCCCCAAAGAACAACTAAGCCTGGGGAGTGGCAGCTTGTTAAGGCAAAAGGAGGTTATATCCTGGCAAATCTCCCTAACAGACAAAACACTCTAAACATGGAAAACAGGTATACTGTTCTTGCATCTGTGCCATCAGAAAGGAGGGAGGAAGCCTCGGGTCAGCACAAAGCTGAACGTGACAGGGTAATAAATGTCATTATAAATGGAATTCCAGGGGCAACAGGAAAAAGCTCATAACCATAGGGGACTCCATGATTCACAGTGTGGATTCCCACCTGAGTAGAAACAAGTGGACAGATGTGCAGGTCAGATGTCTCCCAGGAGCGTCCGCTTGAAGGGACACTGACTGAATAGTCAGCATAATTCAAAGGGAGGGTATAGGCTCTAACATCCTGGTCCACCTAGGGACCAACAACCTTGCTAGCCAGCCAGTAGAGGAGGTTAAGGAGCACATTGCCTGAATCAGGGAGAAATTGTTTTCCCTTTCATCCAGCATTGCCTTTTCAGAGGTTCTACCTGTTTGGGAAAAGGGAAAAACAGGCAGAAAGTCAGAGAGAAGGGGATGGGTGAGCTCAAGGCATGGCTCAAAGATGGGTCTATCAATCAATCAATCAATCTTTATATAGCCAGGTGAAACTCCATTGAGCAAGCTCATTTTCAAGGAGGGCCTGGTATGTACAGAATAAATAATATAGTAGCACAATAGAACATATAGCTCAAATGGGCATAGTAATACAATACATAGCAATAAAAACCAAGGGGCATAACTTCATCGGAAACTGGGAAAACTTCTGGGGAAGAGAGTTCTTCAAATTCGACAGGCTCCACCTGACTAAGGAGGAGGTTAGGGCACTGGGCCAAAAATCTGATGTCCATGCAGGGCATTTCAACTAGCAGATGGGGAGAAAACAGCAGCTCTAGGAGTAGCACACATAGAGCCTGCCGTTCCCCACTCCCCCACCCCGCTAGCACCAATCCTATGGGACACTCCAGAATAACAGTTGCAGAAGGCAGAAAGAATGCAACTCTGTCAGAAACTGACAATGGCCAAAAAAAAGGTAAAGGGACAAATAAGAACAAAAGGGAGGTATCACAAATGGGGATGCACTTTGGGAATGGACAGCTTTATGTCTCAATGCACACAGTTTGGCTAGCAAGATGCGAGACCTCACTGGCACAGTCAACATCTCTGCCCACCTGCTCCAAAGTCTTTCCAGGACTGCCCTGAGTGGGCATCACTGCTACAGCTGCAGCTCCAGCATTCCTACTGGCTGACCACAGTCACCTTCTATGCCGCTTGCCCCAAAGTCTTTCCAGGTAACTGCTTCAGCTGGGTGCTCAAATCTTAAGTTGCACAATTGATTTGTGCACTCCAGCAGAAGATGGCCCTTCATTGGACACTAAAACCCTGTCTCTGCTGACTGACTGATTGGACTGACTGCTCTCCTTCTATCTAGCTCTGCTTTCAGCTGTAACTATTGCCTCTATTTTTTTTTATTTGCATTCTCAGCTCAGTAGTTCAGTTAGTGACTGTTATAGTACGAAATCTTTAACATCTTGAATTTTTAGCTCGATCAGTAATTTCAGCAAATGTTATAGATCAAATTGTTTTTTTTTTTTTTTCGCAATTTTCCATTAGCAAGTTATACTGTACTGCCACTAGAGGGACATGGGGGCTGATTCCAAGTTGGTGCATGCCAGCGTAAGCCAAGATACGCCAAACCCCTTGGCGTATCTTGTGACTTGCGCCAAGCCGTACGCCAGCCCCGATTCCAAGAGGTGCCTTGAGCCATGTCAGCTGTGGGCTGCGCCAACCATGGGTTATGCCACCCACTACACTGCAGCCCTCAACAACATGGTGTAAGTGCAGGTTAAGGCAGCAACTGCGCCCTATTCCAAGAAGACAGATGCTGTATCCCGCTACCGCAATTCTAGGAGCCGAACTGGCAGAACTTTATTTTATTTATTTATTTATTTGTATACTCAGATTTACAACCTTTGAGCCAGGGGCTTGTTTACAAAGGTACCTTGTGACAGAGAGGACATACAATATAACATATTTACAGAATTCAAACACACATAGTGACATATTACACAGTTTTACACAGCAGTTCTCATACAAAATAGCACAGTTTTACAAAGCAGTTCTCGTACAATTAGCAGTTTGAAACATTTCAAAGAAACAGATTTAATTCAAGTGTATACCAGCAGAAGGGTGGTAAGCCAGGAGGGAGTGGGGGGGGGAAGTGCAGGGGGAGTTTAGCCTGGCGGACTTCATCAGGTGCATAGCGAAGATAGTGGAGCATCAGTTAGAAGCAGGTGCAACTGCAGGTGTTAAACAGTAGGCTCCAAAGGGTGGTTTTGAAGGAGGCAATTTTGGAAACATTGGAGATGGTTGCAGGGAGGGAGTTAAACCAGGATGGGGCTCTGTAGCAGAATGACCTCTGAGCCAGGGTAGTCCTAGTTCTGGGAATTAGAAGGGTGGCTTTGTCAGCGGTACAAGTAAAGACTGTGGAGAGCATATGATGGATGGAGGCGGTCACCCCAGTTGGGGAGAGCCCGATCAGAATTTTCTTAGTTAGAAGCCAGGTTTGGTAGCAGAATCGTTCGTCGAGGTTAAGGAGATTGGCCATATCATAGAGCTGACATGTGTGGGTGAGCGTGGGGGCCCCAGTCATTAGTCTGCAAGCCTTGTTTAGGGTGAGGTAAATTTTGTTGAGGGCAATGGTGTCAGCAGCACCATATACCAGAAGGCCATAATCCACAAGGGACAGTACTGAGGGTGTAACGACTAGTCAGAGAGCGTCGGGTGGGAGGCAGTCCTTGTGGTGGTAGAGGATGCCAAGTCGGGTGTTAGTGGCAGATGCAAGAACATTAATGTAGACATGAAAGGTGAGGGCTGAGTTGAAGGTGACCCCAAGGTATTTGTAGGAGTAAACTTGTTCAGGCGGTTGCAGAGTGCTAGGGAGGATAAGGAGTGGGTTGCTCCTACCTTTGTTTTGGTGGTGGGCAAAGAGCATTGATTTTATTTTCTTCAGATTGATGATGAGTCTGCGCTCCTTAAACCAGTTTTCAGCAGCATTGAAGGAGTGTTGGAAAGAGACCTGGAGGGAGGTGGGGTTTCGGTAGAGGGCACAAATGACAGCATCATCAGCATACATAAGGATATTGCTGGGGCAGGCACTAGGCAGGGTGTTGAGATAGAGACTAAAAAGTAGGGGGCCCAGGATGGAGTCATATGGGATCCGGAGTGGATAGGATGGGTTTCCAAGAGCGTCCCATTGATTTTGACACACTGGGAGCAAGCTGAAAGGTAGCTCGAGCACCAGGTGAGGGCGCCAGCATAGAATCCAGTGCTGTAGAGGGCATCTAGTAGGAGAGGGTGGGAGACAGTGTCAAAGACCTTAGAGAGGTCAACGAACACTGCACCAGCTGGGGAGCTGGAGTCCAGGGAGGAGTGCAGGAAGTTGGAGAACTCCATTAATGCGGTGCCAGTGCTGTGTCCAACATGGAAACCATGCTGCTCCGGGCACGGGATGTCGTGCTTTGCTAGATATTCAGTAAGTTGATTGGCCAACACTTTTTCTAAGGCTTTGAAGAGGGGGGAGGATGGAGATTGGTTGATAGTTACAAGGGGAGGACCTGTTGCCCCCTTTATGAATAGGCATGACTATAGCTGTCTTCCATGCAGTGGAAAATTGCCCCAGACAGAGCGACTGGTTTAGTAGGCTGGAGAGTGGGATAAGGATGTCATCCAGGACCAGCTGGAGTATTTTGTGGTCCAGGGAGTGGCTGCTAGGACTGTTGCTATTTATTGCTTTAAGCAGGAGAGGTCTGGCTTCCTGGGCAGATGCTTTGCATAGGTAGAACCAGGGGCAATGAAGGACTGGGGGTGGTAGGTCAGGGGTTGGAATGAAAATGTTTCAGGGGAGGACAGAGCTAAGGTCTATAAAGGACGAGTTAAGGCAGTTGGCAATGTTAGCTGGGTCAGTAGAGGTAGAGCAGTCAATAGAAAGTTAGGATGGGGGGAGCGAGATTTCCCATTTAACTCTTTAATATTGTCCCAGAAGGTCCGGGCACACCCCCAAGAGGAGGTGAGGGTGGCCTGGTAGTGGTCTGCCTTGGCTTTATGGATAGCCCATGTGCACCTGTTCCATGCAACATTGTAGGCCTGTCAGCCATCCGGCCGGTCTCTGTGGCTAGATGCCAGAGGTTATCCCTATTTCTTAGCTTTTGGAGTAGGGCAGATGTAACCCAAGGCACATTTTGCTTTTTGGAGCGGAGTTTGGTGAAGGGTGAAAAGAGATCACAGGCCTTAATAAAGGCTTGTGAGAAGAGGCCGAGGGCAGTATCAATGTCAGGTGCGTGGTTGATAGGGGACCAATTAATCTGAGCGAGATACTGTTTGAGCTTAATCAGCCCACCCAGGCAAAGGCACCTACGGAGTATGGTTTGGGCTGCAAGTTTGGGGATGGGGCAGATCAGAGGAATAGGATAGGGGAGTGGTCACTCAAGGAGTCAGGGAGGATCTGAATGTCCTGAATTTTGTGGGGGCGGTTGGTGGCAATGATGTCCAAGAGGGTGCAGGTACTTTTCATAGGTTTCATAGGTTGTTCAAGCTACATAGACTTTCGTCCTTAATGCTTGCCTTGTTTTAAACCATAGTTGATTTATTACGATAGTATTTGTCCAGTCCATATTTAAAGGAACCTATTGGACCATTACTTACTACTTCATCTGGCAAACTGTTCCATAGTTTAACCCCTCTCTGGCTAAACCAGTTTTTCCTTCTTAAGGTTCTCCATTTGCCTTGTCTTAATTGTAATCTATGTTTCCTAGGTTCATGTAAGTGAATGTCCCTAACCTCTAGTCCTAATTCCTGCCTCAAGTGACCATCCTGGAGGGCCCTGTAGATCATGCACATATCCCCCCTTATTCTACGGTATTGTAATGTGTAAAGACCTAAGTTGTTTAATCTCTCCTGATATAGTACTGTACATGTCCCTGACCTGTAATTCTCTTTGTGGCCCTACGCTGCACCCCCTCCAATCTTCTAACATCATTTCCTTTGTATAGTGACCAGACCTGGACACAATACTCCAGATGGGGCCTCACCAAGGCTCTATACAGAGGCAAGATCACTCTGCTATCTCTTTGTGCCGTAGTATACAATTTAGTACTTGATTAGCTTTCTTAACAACCATACAACAATGTGTACTAAATTTTAAGTAATTTGTTATTTTCACCCCCAGATCTCTTTCCGCCTTAGTTTGACGTAATTAAATCTTACTTATGCTGTATGCATTTTTTTTATTTCTACTTCCCAGGTGCATCACCGCACATTTACAGAGGTTAAGTTCCAGTTTATAATGATCTGTCCACTGACTCAACGTGTCTAGTGTTGCCTGAACATTTTTTGATCCTCAATACTGTTTACTGTACCCCAATTCTACAGTCATCTGCAAATGTACTTATCCAGATGTTGGGAAAACTACACTTGATTGAAGTAACGTATACATTGAACAGATATGGGCCCAAGACAGAGCCCTGTGGAACTCCGCTCGTAACTACTTTCCAGTCGGAAAGAACCCCTCTAATAGTAACCCTTTGCCTTCTATCATACAGCCATGCTTCCACCCATTTAACTATATTAGTTGGCAGCTGGGCACTGATCATTACTTCAACTAATTCCTTATGTGGCAGTCTAGCGAAAGCCTTTGAAAAGTCTAAAAATATGATGTCTACTGCATTTCCTTTGTCCAGGGCCTGGTTGACTTTTTCATAAAAGGTTAACATATTTGTCTGACATGACTTGATTTTTGTGAAACCATGTTGGGCTGGGTCAGTTTGATTAGTTAATGACAAGTGGCTTTGTATACATTCTTTCAAGATTCCTTTGAATAACTTCCCCACTATAGAAGTTAAACTAACTGGTCTAAAATTTTCAAGTTTTGTGGCAGGGCCTTCCTTAATAATGGAAAAACTATAGCCTCTCTCCAAGCTTGCACCACTATTCCCTGGTCTAAGGATCCCTTGAATAAATAAGTCAATGGAAAAGCCAGAATGCCCTCCAATTCTTTTAATACCTTTGGATGAAGCTCATCCAGTTCCTGGGACTTGCTTATATTAATAGTTTCCAATCTTGCCAGTACATCTGCAGGGTCAATTTTAACCTGACCTGCCTGAGATCTTAACTTATTATCAGTTCCATTGGTAGTGCCCTTAGTAAATACAGAACTGAAATATGAATTTTGCAATTACAGGTCCATCCAGTTCATTAACAAAAGGGCCTATGTCAATTGATCCCTTCTTTTTACGTTCGCTTGCGCGCATGCGCAAGGAACATTTTGGGAGAGTATCACACTTTGGAGGTGTGCCTCTCCCATCCGATGCACTGCTCCCTTGAGCAGGCATGGCGGTCCTGCACCAATGGGTGCAGGAGCTCTGTATGATAGCAGTGTTCCTCTGCTTCAAAGGAAAGCACCACTGCCATACTGAGCACCGCTGTCATGCCGTCCCACCTCACGCCACGCCGCCCCCGCTGTCAAGCCGCCCCAGCTTTGGTGCCACACTGGGAGCTCACCCAGTGTGGCAAATGTTGTTTGCCACGGGGTGCCCAATCCCCGGCCGGGCTCTGTGGCCCCCAAAACCATCCTGCTGCCATGCTGGGAGCCCACCAGCGTGGCAAACGTTCCCTTTGTTTTGCCGATGGGGGTGCCCAATCCCCCGTTGGCTCCTTGGCCCCCCGCGTAGTTTGCCGATGGGGGTGCCCAATCCCCTGTTGGCTCCTCACCACCCCAGCCATCTTGTGTCATGCTGGGAACCCACCCCAGCATGGCAAATGTTCCATGTCGTCGTTTTTTGTTTTTATCACCTGTAAAATAAAAACGGTCCCACGGCGCGTCTCCCAGCCCCCCTCCCACAACCAGCACCCACCCACTGCGCACCCAGCCTCCCCACACCCCCCACCCCATACTTACCTCCAGACTCTGGCGCAACGATCTTCGTGGACCGAACACGCCTGCACTCTTCAAAGGCGATCGCGAACTGAGGAAATGCCGGTAAGCTGTATAATGGGCTAGATAGGGGGTTTCAACTTTATTGAGAGTTATTTTTGATGTTTGCACATAATTAACATGGGTTTTTGGGACCTTCATGAATGATGTCACTGTCATGGCGTTATTCGGGCCCGAAGGGTGATTTCGCAGGCACTGCGCAGTCACTGTGTGAAATCACCCTTTGGGCTTGAATAACACCATGACAGTGACATCATTCAGGAGAAGGGGTTCCAAAAACCCCATGTTGAAAATTTGGTGCAAAAATTCCAAAAAATGACTGTTTTACGAGCGTGCGTTGCGCAGTTCCTACGCGGGCTCGTAAGTTCGCGAATTTTCAATATTTTCACTCCAGATTTTCAACATTGCCATTTTATCACCCCTTCTTATGAGTTGTATAGCTGTCATTTTTCACATCTCAACCAAAATGTGTTTCCGTCCATGTAGTGCACAATGGCGCAGTCGGTGTGCGAAACCAATGTATGGAACACATTAAGAAAATCACAGTGACATTGTTCATGAGCAGAGGTCTTAAAATGGCTATGCTGAAAATTTTGTGAAAAAATTCCTAAAAACGACTGTTTTACGAGCGTGCGTTGCGCAGTTCCTACGTACGCTCGTACGTTTGTGAATTTTCAACAGTTGCACTCCAGATTTTCAACATTGCCATTTTACCACACCTCCTCATGAGCAGTACAGCTGTCATTTTTCACATCCTGCCCAAAACGTGTTTCCGCCCATGTAGCGCACAATGGCGCAGTCCATGTGCGAACTTAAGGTATGGGACACATTAAGAAAATCACAGTGACACTGTTCTTGAGCAGAGGTCTTAAAATGGCTGTGTTGAAAATTTGGTGACAAAATTCCTAGAAATGACTGTTTTACGAGTGTTCATTGTGCATTTCCTATGCACGCTCGTAAGTTTGCGAATTTTCAATATTTTCACTCCACATTTTCAACATTGCCATTTTACCACACCTCCTTATGAGCACTGCAGCTGTCATTTTTCACATCTTGCCCAAAACGTGTTTCTGCCCATGTAGCGCACAATGGCACAGTCGCAGTGTGAACTCAGTGTATGGGACACATTAGAAAATCACAGTGTCACTGTTCATGAGCAGAGATCTTAAAATGGCTATGTTGAAAATTTGGTGAACAAATTCCTAAAAATAACTGTTTCAAGAGCGTGCGTTGTGTGTAGTTCCTACACACACGCCGTAAGTTTGCTAATTTTCAATATTTTCACTCCACATTTTCAACATTACCATTTTACCATACCTCCTTATGAGCAGTACAGCTGTCATTTTTCATCCTGCCCAAGCGTGTTTTCCGCCCATGTAGTGCACAATGCGAGTCGGTGTGCAAAATCAATGTATGGCACACAGTAAGACAATCACACTGACACTGTTCATTAGCAGAGGTTTTAAATGCCAATGTTGACAATTTGTGAAAAATTCTAACAATGACTGTTTTATGGCGCATTGCACAGTTACCATGCGTTGCTCGTAGGTTTGCGAATTTTCAATATTTCCACTCCACATTTTCAACATTACCATTTTACCATACCTCCTTATGAGCAGTACAGCTGTCATTTTTCACATCCTGCCCAAAACGTGTTTCCGCCCATGGAGTGCACAATGGCGCAGTCGGTGTGCAAAATCAATGTATGGCACACAGTAAGACAATCACACTGACACTGTTCATTAGCAGAGGTTTTAAAATGCCAATGTTGACAATTTGGTGAAAAAATTCCTAACAATGACTGTTTTATGAGCGTGCATTGCACAGTTACCATGCGTGCTCGTAGGTTTGCGAATTTTCAATATTTCCACTCCAGATTTTCAACATTGCCATTTTACCACACTTCCTTATGAGCAGTACAGCTGTCATTTTTCACATCCTTCCCAAAACGTGTTTCCGCCTATGTAGCGCACAATGGGGGTAACAAAAAGGTCATGCTGACAATTTATTGTGCAAATACCAGCAATCGCACAGGGCATTAGGGTAAAGCACCATACATGCCAAACACCACTGCAAATACCTGCAAGCGAACGTTCGGCATTGAGAAATGCTTGTTACTATTGATGTAATTGTAAAACACTTTGTGGTTGTCCTTTATTCTTAAAGCTAAGCCAAGTTCATATTCCGACTTAGCTTTCTTGATTTCCTTCTTCAGTTGTCTAACCTTCTCTTTATACAATAACCATCCATCATGGTTATTACTTTTGTTTACCCGTTTAAAGATTTTATCTTTTTCCCTAACCATTTTTTTAAGTTTAGATTTGAACTATCCCTTTATGTTATTTTTCCTGACATATTTATTTGTACTTGGTATATATTTTAGCATGCCCACTTTAATTTTCTTTGTTAAATTTTCCCAGATTTTATCTACAGAATTATTAGAAAACTCAGCATACCAATCCCAAGCAGCCATCTGAGTCCTAAAATCAGAAAAGTTTGCTTTATTAAAGTTAAACTTTGGTGTTACCCCCTTTAGCACGTTTTATACTTAATTCACCTGACATTGTGAAACAGACTTTACAATGATCGCTATTCCCTAGGGGGCTTCCCAATGTTAGATTGCCTATTTTGTTCCCCATATTGGTTAGTACCAAATCTAGGATGTTTTGACCCCTTGTTGTAGCCATTACCCTCTGTTCAAACCCCACATGATCAAGTACATCAAGGAATTTTTTTCCAGTGTTAGATTTTCCACTTAATTCTACCCAATCTATTTCAGGCATATTAAAATCCCCTGTTAAGATTATATCTTCAGTTGGGTCTAAGTTCGAAATAAATTCAAGGAGAAGGTCGTTCATCCTGTTTAGCTATGGATGGGGGCCTATACACCAGTCCCAGTCTAGTTTTTGGTTGAGCCTTATGTATTATTTTAATCCATAGCATTTCAGCGCTCTTAAAGTGAATCATACCTCTAGCTGGGTTAAGTCTAGTGGGCTGGGAGATGAGTTGTGTCAGGTCTTGGGCAGCGAAGGTGTCTTTTATTGAGGCAGTGGAGGGACTGAGTCAGTTCATGTTGAGGTCCCCCACTAGGATTTGTTCAGCATTATAGGGGAGGGTGGCAAGATAATCGGTGAGAGACGTTATTGCTGGGTTCTGGTTCCTAGGGAGAATGTAGGACACCATGAGATACAGCGAGCCCCTGGAGGGGTCTGGAGTAAGTTTGAGGGTTAGGGTCTGGGCACCACTTGCAAGCTTGGGGGTGGGGAGCGCAAGGCCAATGATAGTGTCATGAGTATAAAACACACAACCACCCCACATTTACCCACTCAATCTTTCCGGTATAGAGTGTAGCCCAGAAGAGAGACAAAGGAGTCAGGGGTAGACTTGGATAGCCAGGTTTCTACTAGGGCTATGATGTCAGATTGGTGTAGAGTGATCCAACACTGAATGGCAGCTAATTTTTTCAGCAGGCTGCATACGTTCAAAGAGGCAATGCAGAGGGCAGTGGACCTAGTTGGTGGATTGGTGGGGGCAGGGCCTGGGTTTGGATGGATATTACCATAGAGGAGTAATATAAGAGCCAAGGTTCTGACCATAGGGTGGCAGTATGTTAACTTTTTGGGGGTACGTTGAGAAGAGGAGGAGGCCATAGGGAAATAAGGGATGGGCTGGGTTCGAAGGGTTGGGATGGCAAGGAGGGGGTGGATCCAAGGGGAGCCAGGGTAGGTAGCGAGGATAGGTGGGCAGCAAGGGGATGTGTGCTGGGGTTTAGTGTATGTAGACAGTGTGGGGGCGCAGAGCTAAGCCAGAAAGAGATGGAGGTGCAGTCCCAGGTGGGCAGGGGGTGAGGTCTAGCTGATGGGAAGTAAGCCCCAGTATGGATATGAGGAGAAGACATTTGAGGAGGAGGTGAACATACATGGTGCCTATGGTAGCAGTGGAGGCAGATGATATAAGTATCTAGGCCACCCACCAGAAAGGGTGGATACCACTTTGGAGTAGTGGTAGGGTCATGGACTTTGGTGCACAGGGTGCGATATTCAAGACCCCAGTGGGGCAGGTGACCTAGGGCCTGGGTGACATGGGGTTCCAGCTGTTTGGGGGTGCTAGGAGAGGCTGGGTTAGAGGCTGATTAGGGGTGGAAATAGTGACTACCAATGGTTGCTGAGGGTAATGAAAGGACCTGGGTGTGAGTCCAAGGATTGGGTTGTGAGGGTCAGTAGGTAGGGCTAGTCAGAGGGTTGGGCAGGGAAGAAAGAAGTGTAGGCAGAGCAAGGATGTGAGTAAGGGAGAGGAGTAGAGGATGTGGATGGAGGGGTTCCTAGGTAGTAGGAGGAAGAGGAGTTCAGGTAGAGAATAGAGAGACAGGCAGAAGGTCCCTCTAGTGGCAAGCAAGTATAACCTGCAAATGGAAAAGTGGGGGACTTAGTTTTAGAACTGTCAGGAAGTGATGTCATAGGAAGAGGCCAATAAATTAAGGGTTGAGCTTGGGTGGGAGGGTGCTTGGGGTGGGCGGGGCAGTAGGCAGCGTCAATGGGCTAACACCCCACACAAAGATAATGCAGGAGGGAAGAGGTCTGCTTTACCTCTTCAGGCGCTTGTGGTGTTTCTCCCCGCTCCAGGAGGGAGCTCTGTTTTGCTGGGCAATGTCTGTGTGGGGAGGGGGGAACTGGCAGAGGCCTCTTCGGGCACTCACATGTTCCTCGCTCCAGAAGGGCACTCCATTTGGCTGGCAGTAAATTAAAGCAGCTCAGACCTGCTCTAAGGGCCATCCAATGGTGCCATCCATTGGATTCCCACTGCACAGCACTGTGGCAATGGCACTGAAGTGCTTCCTGTTCCCCCACAAGCAACCCCTGCCCCCCACTCCCGAAAGTCAGGTACCCCCAGGGGTCCAATCTCCAGTGCACCCCCAGACTTCTGTGCCACCTGTCCTGCCCCCCAATGCCCCTGGTGTGTGCCATGATGTTCCGAGGTGGGGGGTCTTGGGGGGGCTGCCAGTAGTGGGCCACAACTTGTGACATGCTGGGCTTCTATGCCATGCCTGTGGCATTAGCCTCCGCATGGCATAACCCACATGTCGCAGGTGCCAGGACTCTGCTGCTCTTGGAATGCGGATCAGGGTCCCTGGTGTAGCAGCGAATGTCGCAACTCGCATACGCTGGCAATTTGTGACATTCGACCTGGAATCGGGCCCACAATCTTTATCTAAAGTGATCCCTGCCAGTTGTTCATATAGGTACCTCTCCTTTATCTGTAAAATAAAGACAATTAGACCTTGCTCCTCCCATCTTTTTTTCTTTTTTCTTACCCCTACTTGCAGAATTGTTGCTCTTATATAGAGATCATGTTGTTACACATATCATGCCATTTCCTACTCGGCTGCTTTTTCCTAATTATTAACCTTCAAGCCTGTGCATATATTGGCGACATTAAAAAAAAAAAACAGTTACCCCACCAAGTCTACCAACTCTACTGCCCTTACATCGCCTCACCAGCACCAATTCTTAGGGCGCTAACGTGCCTTTTTCTTACTTAAGGCAAACGTTATACCTCCATGTACCATTTATTATCTCAGTCAAAGCAGCATTACATGCATTGGTATTCTTTAAACAAAACTCCACCCCTTGTCTACCCTGTGCCAAACTATCTTCCATAAAATGCCACTGAACCTTTATCATTAAGGGACTTAAAAATTATCTTAAAAAACTTGTTCTTCTCTTATTGTTATGTTCCAGGAACATAGAACTCAGTCCAGGCCCACCTATTTCTATAGATGCCCCTTCGAGGTTACCTCAACTAAAAGATATCAGTTTCCTGCACCTAAATGTGTGCAGCCTCCTATAAAACATGATATGATACAAGTGTGGGTACTACACACCAAACCTGACATGCTCATGATCTCTGAAACCTGACTCAGAAGCTCCACCACTGACCATAGTATCAACCTCCCCTCTTACAACATTTTTAGAACTGATATACATTCCACGGGGGAGGGATTGCCATCTTCATAAAGAATAAATTTACTGTAGCAGTCATGGACTCCTCCACTGAGCCTAAGGAATTTGAAAACCTTACCCTAACGATGCAAGTGTCCTCTCATGAGGCTATCTCTTTAACTGTCTGTTACAGACCTCCATCAGGGAGCCTTGGGATACTTATGCAACTCCATAAACTACTGCAGAATTCTAATTCTGAATGTATCATTATGGGGGATTTTAACCTCGACTAGAACTCTGAAAGTTCCAAACACCTGAAAGACTTTTACGATAAAAATGATCTCTCTCAGATTACCCCTGACATCACCCATCCCAACACAAAAAAAACCCACCCATAGTTCTCTTCTTGACTTAATGCTTGTCAACAAGCCCCACAACATTTTGCATTCTGGGGTGTTTCATTATGATATAAGTAACCACAGAGCAATAGCCTGTATAAGATGCACACCAAAGCTTACCGCCACCTCTACATTTAGAATAAAAAGAAACCTCAAATTATTCAGCCAATCAGCCTTCCTGGCAGAGTTAAGCCAGATTAGGTGGCAGGATTTTTATTTGGCCCCCTCAGTCTCTGAAGCTTATAATATCTTTCAGAGCCTTGTTATGAGGGTAATTGACAGACATGCCCCCCCCCCCTTGTAAAAACTAAGTCTTGGAAAAGGTCTTGCCCCTGATTCATGCTTGTGTTACAAGAAGCATTAAAAAACAGGGACAGGCTATGGAAAAGAGCCTGAAAAACAAAATCCAACCAAGACTGGACAGCCTTTAGAACTGCTAGAAACCACTGCACCAAACGTATAAGGGCTGAAAAATCGAAATATTTCCAGGCATCCCTTGAAACATCCCATAACATTGCTGCAAAGTTTTGGCACATACTTAGGGAAATTGAAGGCCACACACCTCTGTCCTTGCTAGCCTACAATATTACCTCCGGGAATATTACATACACTGACAAGGCTAGCATCCTGGACCAGTTTAACAACCACTTTGCCACAGCAGGGCTAGCTAGTTTTCGATGTCTCCCCAGCAAATAAGCTTCTTACACAGCCCTGTAGCAAGGACCCCCATCCCTTTGATTTCATGAACAACCCACATTGTACCACATTCAGTTTTAGTCCTATAACTTACAAGCAGGTTGAGAACCTTCTTACCACCCTGGACATCAAGAAAAGCGCCAGCACTGATCTCTTAGAGCCTCTCTTCCTAAAAGCAGGTTATCATTACCTGATTGCCCCGTCATGCATCTTTTCAGCCTATGCCTATCCCTAGGTGATCTCCCAGCATGTTGGAAAATAGCACACATCATACCCCCGCTTCAAATCCAGTGACACCTATGATCTTAAAAATTACAGACCCATCTCCCTGCTACCCATACTCTCTAAACTACTGGAAAAGCTAGTTAACTACCACCTGAGGGACTACTTGGAATCCAACAACCTATTAAATCGAATTCAGTCCAGCTTTAGACCTAAACATAACACAGTCTCTGCCCTCACTAAAGTAACCAACGATTGGCAAATTGCTATTTATGCAAAGAAACACATCTGCACACTCTAGCTAGACTTAAGTAAGGCCTTTGATACTGTTGACCATGAATTGCTTCTAATATCACTGTGCCATCTTGGCCTAGATGATACAGCTATGAAGTGGTTTAGATGCTATCTGATCGATAGGAAACAGCAAGTTAAGGCCCAAGGGGACCTCTCCCCACTCAAATATCTCCCAAGAGGGGTGCCACAAGGGTCTATCTTGGGACCCCTTATCTTTGCAATTTACATTAACATTATAGATGCAAAAAGCACTATGTCTAACATGCATTATTTTGCAAATGACATGGTTCTCTATATAGCAAAGCCTACCCCACAGCTTGCCTATGCAGAGTTAGAAAGATATTTTGATGTCCTTCAGAATAATCTACTACAGTTGAAATTACTTCTCAAGGCAAAAAAGACCAAAGTCATGTTCATATCCACTTCTACTCAACCTATAAGCTTACTGTCTTGTAACAAGGACCTAAAGATCCAGACCCTCCTTGGGGAATCCCTGGAAATGGTTGACAAGTTCAAATACTTGAGTCTTTCACTCGACAGTAAGCTTAGCTTCTTACACCACATTGATGAGTTAACTAAAAAAATTAAGACAGAGAAGGGGCATTTTCTGTCATATCAGGCACCTCCTTAACCTTGAGGAAAAAACTAGACTGGTTCAAACTACCTTTCTTCCATTAATATACTATGGGGACTTTCTCTACAAGCATTGTCCAAAAGCTGCACTAAACAAACTGGACACACTGTATCACCGTGCACTGAGATTTATTACCAATGCACCTCTTATCACCCATCATTGTTCATTATACTCAGTGTTAGATTGGTCCTGCCTCAGTGCCCGGAGAATGAGGAATGCCCTTCTTTGGATTCATAGAGCTATTTCAAATAAACTGCCCTATACATCTCTGAGCTCTTCCAATGGACACAGGGTTCCTACAGTCTGAGGCATTATTTCCTTGTCATGTTTGATGTACCCAAGGTCAGAACATGCTATGGCACCTCAGCCATCAGTTTTGCCCTTCCCTCTCTTTAGAACTCTTTCCAGAACTCTCTAAAACTTACACAATTACCTGGAATGTCCACCTTTAAAGCCTTGTTAAATAGTGTGCTGAATGAAACATGCACCTGTCATTCTTAAATATCAGATTTATGCAGCTACTATAACTTATGTAACCTGCATGTTTAATACCTTTTTACTAATCCACCTTCCCCTCCCTCTCTAACTATTACTAAGCCACTAGCCTGCAGCTCCCCTCCCATCCCCTCCATCAACTCTTTACTATCTACTCATGTCATGTCTCTATGCTCCAACTCTATCCACAAAGAACACCTCTAGAGTATCCCAGGTTGAGTTGTGTGCAGCTGATGATATCAGCCATACCTAGGTGTTGGCTTGTCTTCCTGTAGCTTTCTAATCTGAACTGTTTAAGAAAGCTATTGCAATCCTTGTATAAAATTGTTACTTATTTTTTTCTTTTTTTCTCCTTATTTTATTGTACTTTACACACCGGTACTTTGTTCGTTGCCTTTAATTTTATAAAATGTTATTTTTTTTCTTGCTGCTACGTTCCCAGGATCCACCACTTCTTCGGGCAGCCATGGTCTCTGACACCCTCCTACTAGTCCCCCCCGGACCCCACCTCACCTCACAATGCAGTCAGACCCCTGGGGTAGTCCGGTGTAACCCTTCGCTGGATGGGTCCCCCTCCTCTGAGGGGGAAGGCACTGGTGGGGAAACCCAGCACACTCTTCACTTGGTCGACCCCAGGGCACTGCTGAGATGGGCAGAACATCCAGTGGAGGATCTTCGGAGGTGCCGATAGGCCAGCTGCTGTCATCCTTCCAATCCCGGGCTTTTTTTCTGCTTTTCTTTGTTTCCTTCCTCTCTAACAATGCTCCTGCAGTGCTCCCGTCTTCACTGGGGGCTGCAGAGCTGCAGAACCTACTAAACTCCACCCCAGGAGAGGAAAGCAGTCCAACAGACACTCAATCCTCTACTCCCCCCGGCATCCCAAGTCCGCTTCCGAACCCGGGTCACCACCGGATGGTTCGAGGTAAGGTGCCAGCACCTCAGCCCTCTGCGCCACTGGGCTGGCCTTATAATATGTTATTTACTGTATGTTCAATTGTGTTGATTGCTGTATTGTGTTTTTGTTGTCTCAGGACCATCTTGTAAATGAGCTTGCTGAATGGTGTTTCACCTGGTTAAATAAAAATTGATTGATTGATTGATTGATTGAATAACAGAGGCAGGACGGGACTGGGCTGCCATGACTGAAACATGGTTCATGAACAATCACGACTGGGAGTGACTATCCCAGGGTATAACTTGTTCAGGAGAGAGAGGACTTGGAAAAAGGGAGGGGGGGTAGCTATTTATGTCAAAGATACCATAAGTGCTACTGAAATCCAGCAGGCACGGGGAAACCAAGGACCTATGGATTACAATCAGGGTCAGAAGCCGGACACCCATCTGGGCAGGAGTAATCTATAGGACCACCAAATCAGGAGGAAACCAGGGACAAGGATACCCTGGAAACCATCCTTCAGATTTCAGACAAAGGGGACATGATGCTAGTAGGGGACTTCAATCTACCAGACATTGATTTGAGTTCCCACACAGTAGCATCAGAAAAGAGCAGGGAATTTCTAGTTACACTACAGGATGCAGGCCTAAGTCAACTAGTGAAGACATAATTGGAAATGCAATCTTAGACCTGGTATTCACAAATAGCAATAGGGTTCTGGGCATCATAGTGGGGAACCACCTGGGAAACAGTGACTATCGTACAGTATGGTTCAAGATGAACTGGACTGAGAACTCCACACACTCTAAGCTTATGGTCCTTGACTTCAGGTGGGCAAACTTCACAAAAATGAAGGCCTGCCTGAGGGACAATCTTAGTAACACAACAGAAGGGAGCATCGAGGAGTGTTGGACAAGGTGGAAAGATACAATAACCATGGTCACATCACAGTGAGCCCGCCAGGTCAGTAAGATTATAGGTTCATAGGTTCATAGGTAGTATACAAAGTCGAGGGACATGCCCATTATGACTTCGCCACCCATTAACTTGGGTGGTAGTAATATTTATTATCACCCATATAATTGTCCAAATTCTTTTTAAACATATTGAAATTTGGACTATTTACAACTTCCTGTGGCAAAAAATTCCACACTGGAATTATTCTTTGTGTTATAAAACCTTTCCTTTTATTAGTTTTCACATTAAATGTCTTGATTTTAATATTATGTGATCGTGTAGAACCAAGACAATTTCCCCACTCTAAGCATTGAGTTTCAAATAGAGGCTTGTTTTTTAGTGCATGAAAAATTAAGCATAAGTCTCCTCTCACAGACCTATATTCTAATGAGTAAAGCTTGAGATTTTTCAATCTCTCCTGGTAGGGAAACTGTTTTAGATTCTTAATATTTTTTGTAAATCTACGTTGTACTCGTTCTCTATTTATCTTATCCTTTATAAGAGTAGGTGCACAAAAGGAAGAACAGTAATCAATTTTAGACCTTATCAAACTACTATACAAAGGAATAAGTACCTCCGAATCTCTACTCTTTAAATTTTTAAGAATACAGTTTATTAAGCGATGGCATTTTTTAACTATTAAATTATTATGATCTGTAAATTTTAGATCATTACTTATAACAACACCCAGGTCTATTTCTGATGAAACTTTAGTCAGTGGTACATTATTTATCATATAATGTGACATTTGGTTATTTTTGCCAAAATGCATAATTTTACATTTCGATATGTTTAATGATAAATTGCTTTCAGTAGCCCAGTTTAATATATTATTTAAATTCATCTGAAGATTTTGTACAGAATTAGAATCATTTACAATGCAGCCCAATTTAACATAATCTGCATACTTGTTTAGCCATACCCCGTTTGATGTAGACATGCTGGAAATAACAATATTAAACAGAATAGGTCCCAGCACAGAACCCTGAGGCACTCCACTAGTCACCTTGCTCCACACAGAGTTATATCCTCTAATACTGACTTGTTGTTGTCTTCCTAATAACCATGATGTGATCCATTTAATTATATTTTTACATATTTGCAATTTTATTAGACAGTCAACTGTCACCCTATGTGAGACAGTATCGAAAGCCTTTTCATAATCCAGAAAAATAACGTCCACTGGGAGGCCTATATAAGTGCTGAGCTTACTGGTTCAAAAAAATTGATCACATTTTCTTGACAAGATCTACCTTTTCTAAATCCATATTGAAAGATGTCTGTATAACCATTAGTTATGATATGTTCCTCGATCTTTTGTAGGAGGAGTTTTTCCATAATCTTCCCAATGCTTGATGTTAAACTAATAGGTCTATATTGTTTAGTGTGGAATTTTGACCCATTTTTATGAATTGGAATCACTTGAGCAAATTTCCATTCCTTGGGAACTATACCTTGTGATAAAGATTTATTAAATAAAAAGGTCAAAACGTCAGTCAACTCAGATGCCAATTCTTTAAGAAATACAAAAGGAATATTATCAATGCCAACAGAGGATGAGGTTTTAAAAGACATCAAGGCTGAAAAAACTTCTGTAGATGTAAAATTAATATTATGATGTATATTATAATCAAAAGGAAGATCTAGTTTTTCTTGCTTTTTAAATACACTAGAAAATTGTTTATTAAAAGCATTTGCCATATCTAGTTTGTCTGATATCAGTAAGTCAGCAATAAACAAAGGTCCAACCTGAGTTTGAGAATTTTTTAAGGAACCAATGTAATTAAATAAACCTTTTTTATTATCCTTTTGAGTAACCAAATTTTTTTCAAAATCTTTTTTGCATTACGTATCTTTAATTTCGTTTCCTTTGATTTTAATTTAAACCTCTGCTAATTTATATCAGTTTTAGTTTTCTTATATTTGTTAAAGGCCCTTTTTTTTCTTAATATCGATTTTCTTATAGCATTATTAAACCATACTGGATTGCGTCTTTTATTTATATATTTTTTTCTTTCAGGCACCCAGCTATTTATACAGAAATAAAGTTGAGTTTTCATGTTTTCCCAAATGGCCTCCACAGATAATTGATCAAAATCTTTCTTCCAATTCCATTTAGATAGATCATTTTTTATTCTCACGAAGTTTGCATTTTTATAATTTTTCATCTTTGTGATACCTTTACTATCCTGAACGGAAACAAATATTTCCCAGTGAAGTATATTATGATCTGATAATCCTAGAGGTTCAAGAATTGATGGATTTTTATAATACTGTTTGATGTTTGTAAAAATCAGATCAAGGACATTATTTTGTCTAGTAGGTTCTGTTACTATTTGATCTAATCCTAATATAAAAATTGTTTCTAGAAAACATTTTTCATTATGAGTTGTACCACTAAGAGATTTCCAATTTATCCCTTGGAAGTTAAAGTCTCCCATTAATACAATGTTATTAGGTAAATTAATATTTTGAAAATAATATAGGAAAGATTCATTTTTATTAATATCCAGGGACGGGGGTCTATAACATATTCCAAAAGTTAATGGTTCAATATTTGAATTTATTATAACCCACAATATTTCAATTCCTGTGGGGTCAGGAAGATCAAAATTTAATTCCATACAGTCATAACCTTCCTTTATATAAAAGGCAACACCTCCTCCTCTGTAAAATTCTCTATTTTTTTTAAAGAGATGATAACCAGGAATTACCAGACCCCATTGTTCCTCAGAGAACCAAGTCTCTGTAATGCCACAAATATCAATATTTTTAGTTTGTAATTGAATGTGTAACTCACAGATCTTATTTGAAAGACTTCTAGCATTTAGTAATAGCACATTTAGAGTCAAATTTTCTTTATTTGATATAGTTTCCTGATAAATTGGGAGTTTTTTTGTGTCTAATAATACATGTTCAGTACACAAAGTATCATTTGGACCCCCCCCATTTAATAGTTTAAACAGTCAGTAACTGCTGTATTAATAATGTTACCTAACATCTTTGTTCCTTTTTTGTTCAAATGAAGGCCATCAAATGCAAAAAGTCTTTATGTTGTGAAAAAAACACCATTGTCTCAACCAATTGTTAATATGTTTGATTTTATTGATAGTAGCATTGTCAGCTCCAAGGACAGGTAGTATTTCAGAAAAGATTATCTTTGCCCCTAATTCTACCAATAAATTAGTTAAACCCACATAAGCTTCTTTAATTTGTTGTACATTCTGATATTTAATATTATTTGTACCCAGGTGTATAATCACCAGCAGATCAACACCGCAATTGTGAAGTATATTTTTGGTCATTTTAGTAACATCCTGTATTTTAGCTCCTCTGAAACAAGAAAGGGTACAGGTAGATTTATTGATGTCACATATTTGATGATCAAGGTTTGATATAATTGAATCTCCCAAAACATATATTTGGTTTTGATTTTTAGAAGTAGATTCCATCAAATTTTGCTCAGGATCAATACTTATGTTCTGATTAAAAAGTAATAAATCATTTTGACTACTATCAGCAACTGATGAAATATTTGGGATCAAAACCGATTTTTGTGGAAAAACAATATTTTCTTAATTTACAGGATGAAAATTAGTTTCCATGAGTAACACCTCGTTAAGATTTTGTGAGTCAGAAAGCAGAGTTAGAGGGTCAAAGCTATTTGATAAGGGCAACAGAAATTCTCCAGCTTTTCTCCCTTTTCTTGTAATTTTAGACACCTGAACAGTAAACCATTCATCTTCCTTATCCACTGAATCTGGTTCATTACAAACTCTTTTTCTTTTGTTTGGTTCCTTGATTTCTTGAATTATTTCTTTATTTAGCAAAGTATCATTTATAACATTTGGCATTTGAAGCCTTTTCCTAGTTTCAAGTTGGCTCAATTCCAGTAATTTTAAGCGTTCATCAAATAGTTTAATTTCGTCTTCAAGTTCTTTATTCTTTATACATTTAAGGCATTCAAACCTTTCATTAGGATTTAGATCAAGAGAGAAACTATACATGAGACATGTTTCACATTTACATCCAGTTTGCCCTTCCATTGTAATTACTAAGGAAGACATTTCCCTACACTACTAATGCTAATTTAGAAAAGGCCAATGTAGGAAAGAAAATACTAAAAACAAACAGAGATTACACACCCTTTATCTTGTCCGTATAGGAGAGATGTCCAAAAATCACCAAAATGCCAAACCACGTAAAACATGCGCGGCCAGCGTGTGTCTTTACTTGCGATGGCGATCTTCGCGCTAGTATGCGCTCACCTTGTTCGGGCGCGCCCTGCTTGCCACAGGGCTTGTTTAAATAGTGTGTAGGCACCTGGAAGTAGCGGGAGATGACTTCCTGTACCTCGCTACCTTCAAAGTTTCCGCTTAGCCCTAATTTAACAGTAAAATCATCCCAGAGGCAAAATCTTTGTTTTAAGGTAAAAATAAATGCTGCCCAAATATTCAAAGGCAGAAAATTTAGTATAACTGCCGAGCTGTAGTCCTGGAATGCACACCAGAAAACTACTGCTCCTCCACCTAGAGTGCTGTCACTGCTAGGGCTTAAGGATCAAACATAGTACACAGTTTTAAAGCACTAAAATTCACAGAAATGGTATATTTTGGACTGCAAAGTTAAAAATAAGGACACAGTCAATCACACAGCAGTTAAAACTGCAAACAGATTAAAAAGAGGAGAAACCCACTATGGTTTTCCAAAGAGATCACAACTATGGTGAGAGAAAACCACAAAGCCTTCAGAAAGTACAAGGAGTCAGGGAACGAGGCTTACAAAACAGAATATAAAGAAAAGCTGAAAGAGACAGGGAAAGTGATAAGAAATGCCAAGGCACAGAGAGAGGTGAGGATAGCTCAATGAGTGAAGAAGGTTGACAAAACATTCTACAGGTACATACAAGAAAAAAGGAAGACTAAGGGAGGTATTGTTAGAATCATGGAAAAGGATGTGCAGCCCACGGACCATGACGGAGAGAAGGCAGAGGCACTCAATGAATACTTCTGCTCAGTCCTCACACAGGAAGTGGACGGTAGTGATTCAACAATAGGCAAAAATAATATTCCACTTGGACTCACAGACAGGAGACCCTTCACAGAGGAACAGGTACTAGGGGAAATCAACAAGTTAAAGGTGGATAAAGCTATGAGGCCAGATGGAATACACCCTAGAATACTTAAGGAACTTGGGAGTGAACTAGCAGACCCCTTAGCAGAGCTCTTCAACAAATTGTTGGAGAGCGGGGAGGTTCCGGAGGACTAGAAGAGGGCAACAGTAGTGCCACTCCACAAGAACAGAAGAAAACAAGAGCCAGTAAATTACTGTCCAGTTAGTCTAACTTCAGTGGTGGAAAAACTGATGGAGTCCCTACTGAAGGAAAGAGACGCAGCTTTTTTGGAGGAAAGTGGTCAGCTTGACACAAAGCAACATGGTTTCACAGCAGGGTGGTCCTGCCCGACAAATCTGGTAGATTTCCTCGACTGGGTCACCAGAACAGTGGATCAGGGTGGGGCAGTGGATGTGGTTTACCTGGCCTAGGCTATCTGGTTGAACTCTTGTCCCACCACTTTGGATCCCACCCCTAGGCAGCTCAATTTTTTAATCAGTCTCCTGTATGGCACAGTGTTGATGGTCTTGCTAAACTCCATATAGGCCATGCTCACCACTACCCTCCCCTGATCTATTTTGCTGGTCACCCAGTTGAAGAAATCAATACGGTTCATCTGGCATGGCCTCCCCCTTCCATAAATCCATACTGCCTTTGATCTTGCAGCCCATTTGATTTAAGATACTCTTATCAACCTTTCCTAACAGTGTTTCCATTAATTTCCCCACCACTGAGGTGAGGCTCACCAGCCTATAGTTGCCAGCCTTTTCCCTGCCATCACTGTTATGTAGTGGGACCATGTTCACTCTCTTCCAGTCCTCTGGAACCACACTCAATTCCAGTTAGCTGTTAAATGAGACTTTCAGTGGGGCAGCCTGCACCCCCCCAAGTTCCTTTAGTAACCTTGGATGTATCCCATCCAGTCCCATAGCTTTGGTATAACTTTTCCAGAGCTATCTGAGGTTGATATGATTTCAAAAGGAAATTCCTAATATTTTTTTTAACTCAACTTTATTTAAGAAAAACTGGAGCAACACAATACATCATATAACAGAGTTATGCCAGGTACCCATGATACAAAACTGAGAGAAAAAAACACCAAGTATGGATAAGAGATAGGCATTGCTTAGACACAATTAAAATTAGACAAACAAAGAGGAGTTATAATGATCAGGGCGAAAGTTCATACTTGGATTAACATATAACAATGGTGACCGATGAAAAAACAAGTTTTCCTATTAATCTAACCATGGAACAGCAAAAATATACAATAATAAGACCTAACCCAAAGATAAAAATAAAATGTTTTAACCAGGTGCACCGCTGAGGGGGTATCTTATGAAATATTTCTGAGCAAAAGGGGCATTGTCCCTCCACCCCCTGTTTCAAAAGAACAAGAGTTAGAACCAAACCAGTAAGACTACAGTGGAGTGGGGGAATCAGCAGAGAAGAAAGACAGCACCAGAGCTCACTCCAATGAGGTCTACTCCTCGATCCAGCCCTCAACCCAACGCAGCCAGGGAGCTCAACATTGCTGATATCTCTCCTCCCTGAGGCACAGATGGGCTGTGACATGTTCCATATCACAATTATTCACAAACCTGTATCATTCTATGACACCACTCAGACATCCTGGGTGGTCTTACTCCTCGACCCAGCCCTCATCCCAACGCAGCCATCGAGCCCAACATTGTTGATATCTCTCTTCCCTGAGGCTCAGACATGCTACTAATATGTTTATTTAGTGTTGTAAAAAAAAACTTTTGCCCAAGATGATAGGAAGAGATTGAAACAAAAGCAGAATCTGGGGGAGTATGTTCATCTTTAATAGGTTTACTCATAGAAACATAGAAACATAGAAGTTGACGGCAGATAAGGACCGCAAGGCCCATCCAGTCTGCCCATTTCTTTTTCTACCTTATAAATGTGCCATCGGCCTTTGCTCTGTCAGTGGCCTATCTATTCATAGTCATTTGTATTGCTCCCTTATGCCTATCCCATGCCTGTTTGAAGCCCTGCACTGTATTCATAGCCACCACTTCTTGTGTTAAGCCATTCCATGCATCCACCACCCTTTCTGTGAAAAATAATTTCCTCACGTTCCCCCTTAATCGGCCTCCTCAATCTCATGCTGTGTCCTCTTGTCCTGCTATTTTCTTATATTTAAACATGTTAGACTCTTTCACCTTGTTTATGCCCTTAAGGTGTTTGAATGCCTCGATCATATCACCTCTCTCCCTCCTTTGCTCAAGGGTATACATATTGAGCTCCGTTAATCTGTCCTCATATGTCTTCTGATGCAGTTCCTGCACCATTTTGTTGCTCTTCTCTGGACTGCCTCAATTTGGTTAATGTCCTTGTGAAGGTGTGGCCTCCAATACTGCATGCAGTACTCAGATGGGGCCTAACCAGTGTCTTGTACAGAGGGATTATTACCTCCTCTTACGACTTGTGATACCCCTACTAATACACCCTAACACCCCCTAGCCTTACCTACTGCTTTAGAGGTCTGCTTGGATGATTTTAGGTCATCAGTGATGATGATGCCCAAGTCTCTTTCTTCCTTTGTGACTGCTAGCAACTCCCCTCCCAGCCTATAGGTGGCTTCAGGGTTTCTCTTCCCTATGTGCATGATTTTGCACTTCTTTGCATTAAATCCCAGTTTCCACTCTTCTGACCATTCTGCTAGTTTATCCAGATCTCTTCTCATTCTGCCCACCCCATCTGGATCATCTACTCTGTTGCAGATCTTGGTGTCATCTGCAAACAGACAAGCCTTACCCTCTAGTCCATCTGAGGTCTACCTGTTTTCAGATAACACCAGGATCTGCAACAGGGTGGATACTCCAGACGGGGTGGAGAAAATGAGGTGGGACCTGGGGAAGTCTGAACAATGGTCTGAGGTATGGCAACTGAGGTTTAATTCAAAGAAGTGCAAAATAATGCACTTTGGGTGAAGGAACCCTGGGGAAAGCTACAGGATGGGGGGAGATGCTGACAATCACCAAGGAAGAACGGAACCTGGGGTTATCATTACAGATGACCTAAAGGTGTCTAAGCAGGGTACAAAGGCTGCAGGGAGGGCCAGTGGCATGATGGGGTGTATAGGCAGAGGTATCACTAGCAGAAGGTGGGAGGTAGTGATGCCAATGTACAAAACACTAGTCAGGCTTCACCAGGAGTACTGTGTGCAGTTCTGGAGGCTGCATCTTTGTAAAGACATTGACAGGGTGGAAGCAGTTCAGAGAAGGTCAACTAAGATGGCGCAGGGCTTGCAATCGAAAACATACGAGGTAAGATTAAGGGATCTAAATAAGTACTCACTGGAGGAGAGAAATCAGGGGGACATAATAGAAACATACAAGTACCTTAAGGGCATAAACAAGGTGCAAGGGGGAGACATCTTCCAATATAGGAGGAGTACAAGTATGAGGGGACATGATATGAAATTGGAAGGGGGCAGGTTAAGGGGAAATGTGAAGAAGTTTTTTTTCATGTAGAGATTGGTGGACACATGGAATAGTCTGCCATGGGAGGTGGTGGGAGCGAGCACAGTGGAGGGATTTAAACATGCCTGGGACAGGCATAAGGGAACCTTAGAGGCGGGAAAGATTGGTGAAAAACAACTGATCAGATAGGGTCAGAGGATACAAACAAGTGTAGGGCTTACGGGCAGACTGGATGGGCCTAGTGGTCCTTATCTGCTGACAAAGTCTATGTTTCCATGTTTCTATGTAAGGCACAGATTACCCCCCTCTGGTGGGACTGAAGGGGGGAGGGATATCCTCTTCCCCCAGAGCACAATCCAGATGTCCTGGAGCCTGCCTAATCAGTAGTGTGGGACCAACACAGGGCTGGAAAATCATCTAGCCAGTCAGGTCTTTCCTCCACCATTTTCTATGGCCACCAAGCATTCAGCAATGCACTGTGCGTGTGTGCCTCCACACACACACAGTCTTAACATCTGAGAGTGGTCCTCCTACTACGAAGGTGAGCCCTGCTATGCTACCACTTGGCTTCAGCCAGATGGCAGGCTGATAGTGGGATGTCTTACCCCCCACCCCACTACAGAGGAAAGCTGTCCATTGCATGTATTTTCCTCTCTCCCCCAGCTGACCCAGAAAAATCTGAGTCCGCTCCCGGACCCAGGTCACTTGTGTAGCAGGTAGTAACGCTATTGCCATATCACAGTATGATATTTTTCTTCTGTACTCTCTATTATATTGCTACTAATAATGGTCCCTATGCACTAAAGTGTGGATTGCCTACACGCCACATATCTGAGGCATGCAGGGAACCCTACGTGTGAATGCTGTGCAGTAGGGGTCTGGTGGCCTTCACTATCAGTGTGCATGGGACCCCCCAGCTGAGCATGCCACTCCACACCTTGGTGGAGGTTGGGTGTGTGTCCAGGGCATGCCTGGGGGACCTTGCTTAAGTGATACATGTCCCTCTTACATGCACACATAGCAACATAGATGGCAATGCCATTGGGTCCAGTCCTGTATGGGTGCATGCAGACAGGCACCTCAGTGTCATGGGCACATGCAGAGCAGGAGACTGACCGTTCCTAGGGTGGGACAGCATAGGGCCTTGCATGGGGGGGCGGGCACACCATACCTACTGGGCCAGTGGTCCATGACTGCCCAGCGGCCACTGTCAGCGCAGATGCCCAGTGTCTGTGTGGTATCATTGACATGGCATGGCATGTGCCATCACATTTATTTAGTCTGCATTATCCCTAGTTAGTGTGTCATATAACTGCGTTCCCCCAAAACCTTTGACTTTATCCAGCAAGGTAAGGCATGTGCTGGTGACCTCACAGCCCTGTCCACAACTCATCCCCCCAAAACTGTGGAGGAGGCAGCATGTATCATGTTGGACTACCATGGTTGGCACAGCGGTATACACACCTGGATACCTAGAAGTACCACTGCCATTTCTCCAAGAGGCAACACTGTACAGACAACCTTTGCAGATCAGTGGACCTCCAGGGTCACCCTGTACAACTGATAGAACAGCTGTTCTGGGCATATAGAGAATATAATAATTGCAGGCAGGGGGGCTGTGGGTCAGCTCCTCACACCCATACAGTGAGGCAGTGCTGTACGCAGCACTGCCGGTTCTATGACCATATGTCGCTGAAACCCATGATGGGAGCAGTCGGTGTTCCTGTACTTACATGGGATTCCATACCAGCCCAGACTCCCCCACATGCCCCTGTAGGGGATACACTCTGGGACCCAGGGAAGGCATCCAGCTGGATGCCCACCTGCATCCCGCATGTTGTCCCTGGGCAGACTTTATCCAGCAACATACAGTTGAGCACTGGGGGGGGGGCATGGACATGTGGCAAGCGATAGTGAATACTGGCTGGTACGCACCTGTCTGCAGGTTGTACAGCTGCGCAGGCAGGGTACATGCCTTTCATGGGTACCTTACACCCCTTCATGTACAGGGCCAAATAATGGTACTATTATCACACCAGGCTAGAGCAGCACCTATGCAGATAATAATCAGACTTGCACCACCAATAGGTTCTTTGCCTCTCTTCCTACCCACAACCACTGATTGGTTTCACACAGAAATCTTTATAATTACCTCCCCAATCAAATAGCTGCATAAACTGTTTGGGAGAGAGAGGGGCTGCATAGAACTGACCCAGGAGACCACAGGAATGTGAGACTTGGACAACCTTTAAGTACAACTCTGACACAGTTTCAAACTGAAAATTAAAGATAATTTTTACTGAACTGCTCTGCAACATACAGACACAGTTTTGCATGAAAGGCAGTAGCAATTTATAATACTTATAATAATATCTGCAGATTCGCCTTATCCGCCCCACGCCTCACTCATCACTGCCACCTTTACTCTGGGTTAAACTGGCTGCCACCCAAGGAGCTCAGGGCCTTCTCTCTGGGTTGCTTTATTGACTCCCAAACTCGACCCCCTAGACCAGACTCCCTGGCCCTCCTGCTTACCCCTGCATCTCAAATTCGCTCACTTAGATCCTCCTCCTCACCCTGCTAACATGTAGATGCACCAACAAAAATGGGGAACAGGCTTTCTCGTGCCAGCCTCGGTTCTGGAACTACAGCTCCACTTCTGGGTCAAAACTGCCTCTTCCACGGATTTTCAAAACTCGTTGTTCTCTCACCTCAGCACCTTGGTCACTGCCGTTGCTCATAACATTACTGACATCGGTCAGGTAGCCCTGGCCCCCTCTTCAATTGCTGCAACATTAAAGCTTTGTTATGAGTATCCTGGAGTATTAAATTGTTGCCATACCTCTATGTATACTGGGTATATTTTGCCTGCAGCCTATTGTTCACCTAAACGTCATTACATCATTATGTATCACTTTAACTTGTGGCACTTTTGTCTTGTACCTGACTTGATTGTACCTGAAAATGTTTGGTTCTGCTTTAATGTCAATCTTTTTGTCTGTACAGTCTGATGTCGTTACGTTACCACTGTACTTTGTGACTCCTTTTGTCATGTACTCTCCCGGGTCGTGCTTGAAAATAGGCAGGATTGTTGCCTAACGCACTTACCCGGTTACCAAAAGCAAATAAATAAATAAATAAATTAACAACATAAACTTCTGCTAATGACTGAGTTTTGCATAAACTGTTTGCACAATAACACCTCTTGTTTTATTCCCACAGGTCTGTACCTACTATCCCTGGAAACTGTAGGCTATTTCACTGCTCACCAGCCCTCCAGTTACCCAGAAACATTACCCAGCTCTGGGCCACACCTTGGACCTCAGTCACTGCAAATACAAATTAATTTGCCTTTTGGCTCCAACTCGAGCAGTGTTGTGCAATGCCAAATCCATCAAGAACAAGACTGCAATTATTGTAGATCTTGTCAGGACAGCTGATCTGGCTTGCATCACCGAGACCTGGCTAGATAAAAATGCTGGCCCCACATTGGAGGCTGCTATTCCGGCCAGGTACTAAGTGATACACCAGTCGAGACTGGATCCCCGGGGGGGGGGGGGTGCAGTCTGTTTCAAGACCGAATGGGCCTCATGAGTTCACCGGTTGAGGAGGCTGGGTCATTTGAGTATACCATAGTAGCAGGTGTAGGCTGTAGGATAGCCCTCATCTACCATCCACCCAGAGATGAGAAGCGATTCCTCCAGGAAGTAGTAGACTTTGTCAACGATATGGTGTTTGGGTCACCCAGGCTGATGGTCCTGGGTGACTTCAATGCCTGGGTCAATGACGAACTCTTGCAATTTGGACAACACTTCCTCCAGTTGATGACATCACTGGGCCTTACACAGATTGTTACCTCTGTTACTCAAAAACATGGTCACTCTCTTGGCCTTGTTTTCCTCCTGAGAGTCGAAGCCTCCAATTTAGTGATGGAGCCTGTCGGATGATCCAACCACTACACTGTGAGGTTCAATTTTTGCACCCCCCTTCGTAGGTCTACCACTGTGGAGATGGTCAGGTACCACCCTTTACAGGATGTGAGCCCTGAAGGCCCAGCGACGGTATTTGACCTATCGGAGTTTCCTGTGGCAAATGGGAATCCAGAGGCCATGGTATTGGCCTATAATAAGGTTGTGACCACGGCCCTGGATTCTATCGCTCCTGTCCGTGTTCATCCTCTCTGTCTTCATCCTCGGTCCACTTGTTTTGCTGGGACCTTGAGGGAGTTGAGATGACAAGGACGAAGGTTAGAGCATTGCTGGCGGAAATCTGCCTTGGTGGCCGACCATCTTAGATTGTTAGAACATTATCAAGTTTACCAATCAACAATCGCCCGTAAGAAGGCAGAGTTCCTGTCGGGGGAGATTGCTGCTACTCAGAACCGACCAGCTCAGCTCTTTCGAACATTGTACAGGCTGTGCAACCCAGCCTGTCTGTGGTCTCGAAGAGCCTTTTCACAGTTGGAGTGCGACGAGCTTGCTCAGTTCTTTGCAGATAAGGTGACCAACATCAGAGCGGAGATCTGATCAGCATGCTGTATGGGGGGTGCTGTTAATCAGTGCTTGGTCACTGTCCCTCATTTTCCTGGAGTACCTTTGACCGGCCAGAGTTTGTGGATGTCATGTGGATTGTCAAGGGTATGTGCCCTACATGCTGTAGTTTAGATCCAGGTCCAACTTTCCTGATTATGGGTTGTTGTGACATCATTGGCCCGATCCTGGCACAGATAGTCTGGTGCTGCCTTGACTCGGGTGAGTTTCCTAGCTCCCTGAAGGAGGGGGTTGTGACACTCCTCCTAAAGAAAGCTTCACTGGACCCAGACTCTCTTGCTAACTACAGACCAATCTCAAACCTTCCCTTTGTGGGGAAGGTGATTGAGAAACTAGTGGCAGTACAACTGTAGAACCACTTGACCATCCATAACATCTATGAACCTCTCCAATCCAGTTTTCAAAAGGGGCATAGTACTGAGACTGCTCTGGTTGGGGTGCTCAATAATCTTCTGATGGTGAGAAATCAGAAAAGCCATTCCATTTTGTTGCTCCTTGATCTCTCCTCAGCGTTTGACACCATGGACCATGGGGTGCTGCTTGAGCACCTGAGGTTCATCTGTGGCCTGACTAGTACAGTCCTCAGGTGGTTTAGATCTTTCCTCACTGGCAGAACCCAGAGGGTGGTCTCAGGGATTTATTCCTCTGACCCTCTCTCTCTGTCATGTAGGGTCCCTCAGGGCTCAGTGCTGTCCCCATGTTGTTCGCGGTGTACATGCTGCCCCTCAGAGACATTGTAAGACAGTATGGGCTGAAGTTTCACTGCTGTGCTGATGATACCCTGCTCTGCCTGTCATTTGTACCTGACCAGGATAGTGCACTCTCAGTGTTTAATAACTACCCTAGCCGAAATCCAGGATTGGATGAATTCCAGCTGGCTAAAGTTGAACTCAGGAAAGACTGAGGTGATGGTTGTGGATTAGGTCACCGGATAGGGGGGTTGGGGGCTGGTCAGCCCACGGGGCTCTTTCTGGGAGGCTCCCAGCTCTTTTCCTCTGAATGGGTGTGGGACCTAGGGGTGATGCTTGATGATGGGCTAACTCTGTGGTCTCAGGTGTCAGCGGTCATCAAGTCATCCTTTCACCATCTGAGGAACATCACTAGGATTAAGCACTTTGTTCCATCTGGTGACCTTCCCATGCTGATCCACGCCTTTGTGATCTTGCACCTTGATTACTGCAACTCCCTTTACTTAGGGCTACCGGGGGTTGATATCTGCCGCCTGCAGCTGGTGCAGAATGCTGCATCCCCGTTGCTTTTTGGGACTTCTCAGTCATGTCACATCACACCGGTGCTGCGCGAACTGCAATGGCTGCCGATTCCACGGCAGATCACCTTCAAAGTCAGATTACTGACATATAAAGCCCTACATGGACTTGGCCCTGACTACCTGAAAGCTTCTGTCCCCTTATTGCCATGAGCGATGGCTACGCTCAACTGACGAGGGGTTGCTAGAGATTCAAAGGGTGTCTTTAAAATCTTCAGGGGCCCGTGCATTCATGTACGTGACTCCAGCCCTTTGGAATTCTCTACCCCATCATCTTCAGGAGTGCGCGACCCTGGGGGGCTTTAAACAGGCTCTTAAAACTTATTTATGGGGCCAAGCCTTAATTAGTTAATTTTATTTAATAATAGATTTATCTACTATCTTTTATACTGTTGTTTTATGCTATAATTTTTATTAATCTTTAGTAACGTGCTTTGACAATTTTGAAAGGCGCTTAAATAAAGCTATTATTTATGATTATTATTATTAATATTAAGGGTGTGCAGTGGCTACTAGGCCTTTACCCACCTTAGTCAACGCACTCACCCCTTACTACCAGATACCTTTCTCTGGTATCTAATACTGTAAGTTTTACTTTAAAATACTTACCACTCTAGTCTCTTAAACTCCACACATACACATTTACAATTACTTTGCATCACACAGCATTTACTCAATAGTATTCAGAGTACTGTACACTTCCTCATCATCTATTAGAAAGCCAGTCCTTCAGTAGATGGACAGTAGTCCTTGAAGCTAGAAGGATTCCAAATTCAAAATGCAGAAGAGTGCCCCTCTTGAACTAATCCCAAGATAACAAATAAAATGTTATTGTATTTCCTTTTATGACTGAAGAAAATGGTGCTTTGAACCTTCCGGAGATGGCAGTAGGTCTGGTGCTGGTGATGCTTGGAGACGACCTGGATACTTGAAGCAGTAGCACTTCTTCTTGGTTGAAGCTGAGAAACACTTGTGGAAAACAGGTACTTGAAGCAGCAGGCTAATCTGCACTGACCCTGCTCTCATTAACTGCCCTACTATCCTTAACACTGGAATGCAGGTGATCCTCTATAGTCTTTACGCTTAACTGAGGGCAAGTCCTCCAGGCCCTATCAAACTGGTAAGCCTCAGTAGGCTGGACTCCCTCTGGACAGATCTGGTTCCTTAAGGTTGCTTTCCCTGCTTGAACTCCCTGAAATTGAGCCACGCAGCTCTTTTATACCTTTTCAACATTCTGTTTCACAAAATCCTTGCCAATGAGTGAACAAAATCCTGTTCCAACCCTCGGCACCAATCAAATTTAACTCCAGCTTGTAATTCTGCAGCAGCATAAGCCACAATGGAATCTAGTGTTTGTATTCCAACTGCCTTTCCTGAAAATTCCCAGGCTGCCTTGCCCTGTCAGTCTGGATTTCTTTTTATTTAATCATATTTTCTATTTGCTCTCCTGCAGCCTGACCTGCTAATATCTAGCCACCGCTTCTCTTCCTAGGGCAGCCTGTCGGCTTGCCCCACACACCGGTTGGCATATGCTGCCATACCCTCAAAGGGGACCTCCCCTAATCCCCGCAACAGGCAGGGAACCAATACCTTAGTGCGAACTTGCACTACAGGCTCCCACAGGGTGAGAAAGTTGCGGCCATCAGGCTGCCCGATCAAGTGCTGCCATTTTTCTCCTTCTAATTTTTCCCCTTGGAGTGCAGACATGTAATGACATCTGAGGTGCAACGTGCCGACATCTGCTGCACTCCACCCCTGTCTGCACCACCTCTGACAGTGCCCCCAGTCGTCACCAGGGGCCACTGCAGAGCGGTGAGGACCCTCAACCCTCCCCAGGATAGGAGAGCAGTCCTACGGATGCTCAATCCTATCCCCCCCGCCAACCCCTGACAAACCAGGTGCGCATCCGAATCTGGGTTGCCAGCATGGCGAGAGGTGTGGCGTCCAGCGCCTCAACCCTCCGCGCCACCAGGCCGGGCACATCAGTCTGGACTTCAGTGTAATTAATACATAACATTTGGCATAAATAAATTACTGCAACACAAAATTTAAGCCCTTTCACACTTTCCCATCTGAAAGCTCCATTTTCTAGTTTTCTCCCATGTATTTTTCTACGAAAATAAGTTATGGAAACATGGAGTCACTAAGGCTTTAAGTTTTTTCACTTGTGGAAAAAAAAGCCAGCTTGCAGGGACTTTCCATACTGCCAGGAACTGAATTACCACAAAAAAAATGAGTAATTTCCCCTTTAAATGGCTTCCTTTTAAAGAAAGTCTAAGTCTGGCCCCAAAAATTAAAATATTCTTTTTTTTTATGTTAACTCCTCCCTGGAGCTGTTTCACGGGCATCTGTAACACCTCCTACCCAAGAGCATACACCCTCTCCTTGCTCCTCCTCCACCCTGCCTCTCTGCAGCATGGATTCCAAGCTGTCGCTGCGCCACTGTTTCAAGTTAGCCACCCCTATTTCCTGAACTTTAATCCACATAAAAATATCTTTTCCTGAAAGAGCATATTCTCTTCTTTAAGACTGCCATGTTTTGTGCAATTCTGGCTAAAAAATGGCTTGACAGCATCATTTAAAAAAAAGTTGCATAGTTCAAATGTTTAAATTGAACTAGCTCATTCTCCTGTACTAGTGAGGTTAAAACTGCTCCATTTTATAAAGTATACGATTTCTAGGCATAAGGTTAAATGTCTGTGTTTTCATAATTAAGCTCTAGCCCTCTGTGGCATTTATTCATCAAATTAGATAAATTTGGGCTTTAATTCCTCGAAGGCTTTTTCCTCACATTGGGGTTTACTAAACCAGCAGCCTTCCTGCTGCTCTAACATGATGCCTAGCTGGCTGCCTTCCAATTATTTTAATTTATTTAAATATCTGGGCTCATGCCGTCGAGAAGAGCATTCCTACTGAGTCTTCCTCTTGGCTTCATTCTGGTTTGACAGGCCTTAGTCGGCTCTATGACTGAAGTCACAGTTTCGCATAGCCGCTCCTCAGCTGTTGTAAAGGGATTCCCTTTCAGCGCACTAGCGTCAAGCTATGGAGCCATGGCTCGACTCTCTCTCACTCACTCGCTTGTTCTTGCTCTTGATGCCTTGGGACCACACAGCTGCCACTCTGCATTTTTAAATTAGCAGCAGACTGACAACATTAATCAAACCAGGCAAAAGCTTATTTATAAATAAAAGAAATAAACACATTGCAGATTTTTGACCCAGGCTGGCCCCAATTGTACTAGACCACCAGGGTTATTAACTTGCTAGCCAGGGCAACCTACTTACGAGTCCATGGCTATCAACTGCTGCACCCTCACTTCTGCTACAAAGGGTGATAGACAGCTTACATAACTGACTGTGTGTTTGTGTAAGGGGTGTAGGCAATCACTCCTCCCCCCCTTTAGCTTACTACTAGGACTAACTAATAATATGCTCAATGCTTTCTCTCTTTGCTTTACAGGGTCTACCCTTCCTCTTGGCAGATCTCCAGGTTTGAACCTCCCACTGGGTGACCTCCTAACAAATAAGGTACCCAGTTTTACATTTCTTGTGGAAGAGTCATTCCGTCACTGTTACAACTGGATGGACTAGATTCTTCTTTTATTTACCTTTATTATAGATCCTTTATGCAAACCATGCCATTTTGCTGAAATTTGACATTATGGACACCAGTGAAGCAATTCTGAAGAAATTTGGTCTCCCTTTAGTACATCAACATCATGACACAGCACTTTTTACAGGAAGCACATATTAAGCATGTCCAAGTTGTTGGCAAGTCAAATGACCTGAGGCAGCCAATCAATGATGCAAGTGATTTGAGAACTCTGCACTCTGAACACATCTCAGTGCCATTTCCAGCCCTTTCTCACAGGGGAGGACCTGTGGTAACTTGAGCAGGAAAGAAAACATACACATGGTACTGATAACTGATGCAATAGCTGGGGCAGTCTACCCTGAATTCCAACACAAGAAACACTGAACGCCTTGGCATTCTAAGCAGGATCTAGAAGCTCAAAACATATCAAATGGGTTATCTCCTCTTCCTTTTCAGTGACTCAGTAACACCTGCATTTGTAAAGCTTTGCTTATTGTACAGTGCAATCATTGCAATCATTTTTTACCTCAGTCTTGGTGATCACATGAATTAAAGTAAAGGTGTGACTTTTCTGGTTTCCATATTGGGCTTCATAGCCCATTACTTTGAGGCTGCGATAGTCCCTCTTGGGTAAAATTACAAGTTTTCATGCTGTTCTGTAAACCATTACTATACATCTTTAGGCTACCTTTGATGAAAATGAAAGCCACCGCTCCACTTATATGGCCCCTATTAGTTGAGTAGTAGCATTCATTTGCATCACAGGTAGCCTAAAGATGTATAGTAATAGTTTGAAAATTACCCCATTAGGATTCAATGGGGCACATACTCATGCTCTCCCTGGTCGAACATCACAAAATGTCCCAGTGTGGGGACATGTTGAATGGACTGGGAAGTTGGAAGAGATTGGATGGCCGTCAGTTCAGTCAGAGTTATGATCCCTTCCCTTGTTTACAGGACAGCATGAAAACGTATAATTTTACCCACGAGGGACTATCACCACCTCAAGGTAACGGGCTATGAAGCCCAGTAGTAAATCTTACAACTTTACTTTAAATCATGTTTAATACACCTTGGAGGGTAATCCTGTTGATGTGTTCTGTACCTCCAGATCCGGCTTAGAATGCAGAGCTGTTTTGTTTTTCTTGTAGAGCTCTGTGGAATGTGGAAGTTCACCAATGGAATTTGTGTGGAATGGCAATTCCACTTCCAAAATGCTTTTTAGAATTTATTTTTTAATTCCACATAATTCTGAAAAGCATCTCTATGTAATCTACAGAATAGATTACAAAAGCCATGGAATAATATTCTGCAGTTTGTGGATAATTAGTCTATAATGTATGGCAGGCCCTTATTACTAACTGAAATCAAGCAGATTACAATTGTTATGCCATCATTATGACATCATTCTGTTGTTAACCCTTCTTGAGTATGTCATATTAATGGTATAACAAAGAAAGAATGCTCACAACATTCAGTGTTCCTCTTTGAGAGAAATTTTTTAAATGTTGGTATTAAACTAATTGATTTATGCCAGGCTGTACCCATGAATAGTTTTGTGAAGAACACACAATAAATGATGAGGAATCTTCCTGCATGATTTACACCTGCTTAAGATAAGAATTACTCAGAAAAATAATTCAATCCGCTATTGCACAATCTTGGTAGCACATACACATTACATTAATATGTATACTTAGGGTTGTTTCTTACAAGATAAGAAGGTTATCTTGTGCTGGTTTGGGCAAGAGGACCACAAAGCGAAGCTGAGTGGTTCTGTTAGCCCAAACCAGCACAAGATAACCTTCTTACCTCAAAAGAAACAACCCTATGTATGCATATTAATATATTATGAAGTGGTGGAACTGCTTCTACTATGAAATAACTTAAATTTTGCCTGTAATTCCTTTTGTTTTTTTAATAATGTTCTGATTGTCTCCCCCGCTGTGTTTGAAGAATTGGTCCGTTCCATTGTTTGCCTCTGTGTCATCATGCTTACGGCTTACTGATACTGCTACTGTGTTTTGGTTTACTTCATTCATTTTTAATTTTACACAGTTCTATCTTGCTGACTGTAACGATTTGCTGTGAAGCCCTTTATGTTTTCCAATTTCAGCCCTAACACACTAATGAGAAATGGCACTTCTGTATTTATTCCTAGTCTGACTGGAATGTTTCTGCTTAATTTCTTTCATTTTAGAACACTGCTGTGATTTTAAATACCTGCCTTTTACCTTTCTCACGGTTCTCAATTCTGATTTGTTCCGAGCCTCACTTACTAACAAATGGGAGTTGCTTGTGCTGAATTGTTTACCCCTGACAGCTGATCTACCTCTCTGAAAGGAACAGTGACAAGCGAGAAAAGCTGTGGCAGGAATCAACTGTCCTGAGCTGCGCAAGGCAGCAACTGTACGCATTATAAGAGGTACAGTAAATGCTGCTCTCTGATTGGCAGAGGCAGTTCCACCACTTTACAATATAAAATATAATGTATGATCTTTGGTTAATAACCATGCTGAGAACGCTTCTCAAGGTTGCCGTTACATCTGAAAACCTCTTAAAGTGTTTGCAGTGTAGTTATTAACCAAAGACCATACATTATCCTCTATGTGGTTTACATAAACTGCAGAATATGAGTCCACAGTTAACATTCCACTTTCAGAATTTTAGAATTCTGCTTCCAATACAGTTCTAGGAAATTAGATGGATTTCTGAAATTCCATAGAGTTCCAGCAGAAGAGGACTCTAAAAATTCCACACAGCTCAAGTTTCGTGTGAAGACCATGGTAGCAGTGGCAATTGAAGGAGCTCCTTCTATGTATTTATTGAATTTTGTTGACCGAGTAAACCCACTGAGACAGATGTCCCTTTTTCAGGGGTGACCCAAAATTAATTACGATAATGTACAGACAGAGAAAAATCTGGACATACAGCAACAGTTGGTGACAGCACTTGGTTATTTACATATAACACATAGATACATAGAACCAGTAGTACATTGTTTTGGAACCAAACATGTGGCAGATAAGATATAAATTACAGCTCAATAGAGGTCAAGTAAGTCATGTCCACAGTCAAGAGATGTGGGCAGATTAAGGGAGGATAGTCAAGTGTAGAGTAGGGGCAACAGACTACTTGTTTGAGGTGGGGGGGAACAGACCTACTCAACAAAGACAGTTGCATATATTCTGTAAGCAATAACACATGACAGAGTGTGCTGTTATTGGGAAATTAACACATGTCCCCCCAGATAGGAGGAATGAGGCATTAGCCGAGTGCCCTTCAACCAGGGGTAGGGAAGGTGTGATGATTACCCAGTAACTGTACACCCTGAAGTGTGTTATTGTCCTTATAAAATGGCCCAGAAATGAAAGACATGAGAGCTAACAATATAAAGAAGTTTTTCTGTTTTAAAAACTCCCATTACTTTACAGGCAGTGAGCACAAAGTAGTCCCCTTTCAACATACGCTGACAAAATTGTAGACAATAGGGACATTTAAAGCATCTGCAACCAACAGACATCACTTTCTTATTTTTTTAACACCTATTTGTAATAGCTGTTTATTTAGACATTTCTTTTAATAGCAAGATTTTGCCAATTCATTGGCAAAGTTTCAGTGTGATATGAAGTACGCAGTGGCCATGCTGCGGAGAAACACTGGTGAATCACACCCTCCTGATCAATTGTGTCCTAATTTCAGATCTGCCAGCATATGCTAATCAGTGACATGAATAATTCATGAAATTCCATCTTCCTGTCTCCAGTGGTTGCCAGGTCATGGAAAATGACCAATTCCTTGGTTCTGTGAGGTGAGAGTTCACAGGAAGTGGAGTTGTTGACCTTTTGTTGAAGCCACAGTGCCAGAGTACCAAATGCATCTGCCATCTCTTCCATTTTCCTGGCCACTGAATATTCTGTATCTGAGTTACTGCATGGTGGCTGGCTCACGTTAGAGCGGGGATCGGGATGACAAGGCAGATCTTCAAATGCTGGTCCAGGGACAAAACACTGGTCTGCAGGTAATCTGAAGTTCTTGGCTGTGTCAGGCATGGGTGCAGTAGTGAAGTAGGGGTATTTGGAAAGCAAACTGACATTTTCTGAAACTGACAACTCAGATGGCAGTTAGGCACAAGGTAGAGCAGAAGTTCCTGCACTTACAGTTTTCTGGCCTGTATGATTACTGATCAGTTACCATACAGTTCTGGACAGCTGTTGACCAATCAGATCATAGGATCTATCTTGCTCATTTTATAAACTTTAGTAGGTAGGTCTTTAGCTCTTTCCACTAAGGGTCGAGGAATGTGGGGGGGGGGGCTGGAAGATTATTCCATGGATATGGAGCTAGAGTGGCTTGTGCATAAAGAGTGCCTTTTGATCAGAAAACTTGAGAAATCATCAGAGAATCAGGCATTGTCATTCCAGTTAGACAATTCTCACAACAGTTACAGTTACTGCAGTTTTAGGCAAGCAGTCTAGTTAAAGTGTGTTGAAGAGGAGAGAATAGTGTGCACAGTGTGAGCCTCCACTGATAGCTGCAAGTCCTGCCACAGAAGCAGTGCAGAGTGAATTTAACAGATTGGTAACGGTGCAGAAGGGATTTTGAAACACTTATTTGATAAATATTTTTTTTTACTGAGTGCTGGTGGTGAAAAGGGCACAACAATCTGCAGCAGGAGCAGATCAGATCGCATTTAACAGACTGGGAAAGGTGTTTAACCCCCACTCCAAGTGTGGGGCTTACATTCAGCTCCTCAGAGCCATGCCAGACAGCTGCCAACTTCATTCTTGCTCTTTCTGCACCCCCACCACCAGGACATGGACTCTGTGGCAGAGGATCAGAGGAGAGCTGCAGGAGAAAGAAGGCTGCAATCTTAGGTTCTCCACACCAGCACACCGTAGCTCTGTAGTGTGCATCAAAGCCAACTGACAGACTGCATTGGCACTCCTGACAAGCAAGAGATTCCCTTGTTGACATCCCCAACAGAACCAAACACATGCTGTATCACTCACAACCTGATGCATAGATACATAGACACTGATAGCAGAAAAAGGCTCTTGGCCCATCCAGTCTGAATACCCTAACTAGTCGTCCTTGCCCTAGAGGCAATCCTCCCCTTTTTTACTCTCTTTTTTTTAAACTAAATGTACCTGCCTGTCCAATCTCTGCTTGAAGTTGTTGAGTGACTTGGCCTGTACTACTTCTTCTGGTTGCTTATTCCACTAATCCACCACCCTTTCTGTGAAGAAGTGCTTCCTGACATCCTTTTTGAATTTCCCCTAGCCAGCTTTAATGAATTTCCTCTTTTCCCTGTGTTTGAACTCAAGGAGTATAATTCCTTGGCATCTACTCTATTTATCCCTTGCAGGTACTTATATCTCTTAATCATGTCACCTCTTTTTCTTCTTTTCTCCAGGGTGTACATGCTGAAGTTCTGCAGCCTCTCCTCATATGTCAAATCCCCAATGCAATGCACCATCATAGTTGTTCTAGCTTAACTGTACTGCCTACACCTGGTTGCAGTCTTTTCTTAGGTGTGGGCTCCAGTATTAGCAGTATTCTAGATGTGGACATACCAGTGACCTTTACAGAGGGAGGATCACTTCCCACCTTCTACTGCTTATCCCCCTCCTTATGCAACTCAGCATTCTGTTTACTTTCTTCACTGCACTGTTGCAGTGTGCAGACATTTTAGGGTCTTTGATATCATCACCCTATGGAGTGCTATCCAGCCCCATCACTCCTATTTCATATTACACCCTTGGGTTCCTTTTCCCAATGAGCATTACTTTACATTTTTTAGTGTTTAAATTCAGTTGCCAAATCCTGGACCAGCTCTTCAACCAGCCCAGATAATCCTGAGTTCCTTTCTCCCTTCATCCATGTCTACCCTTGCACAAATCTTTGGGTCATCTGTAAAGAGGCAGATCTTACCCTTGATACCGTTACCTGTGTAACAGATGAAAATATTGAGGAGGACCAGACCTAGTACTGATCCCTGATGTACCCCACTGGTCACTTCTCTTAGCTCTAAAAACTCCCCATTCACTACCACTCTTGAAGTTTTACCCCTCAGCCCATTCTCTATCCAATTTGCCATCTATTCCTATACACCAAGGTCCCTAATATTTTGAGTCAAAGACTTTGCTGAAGTCAAGGTATATTACATTAGTTGTCTGCTCCCTGTTTAATGCTGTGGTTACCCAGATGAAAAGATCAACCAGATTCGTCTGGCAGGACTGTTGCAACTCCTGCTACCTCCGTTAGTATCCTCGGGCACAAGCTGTAAGGTTCCATATATTTATTTACTTTCAGTCCTTCTAGCTTTTCCAACACCCTTTTCTCCATTACCTGGACCTTTGCTTCAGAGTTTTTGCCCATCCATTCCTAACCCCACAACATGGTAGTGGCCCATGCTTCTCCTTAGTAAATAAAAATAATTGTTCAGTATCTCTGCCTCCCCTTTATTCCCCTCTTCCCACCCCTCATTGATATTAAGTCTCACTATACCCCCTTTGACCCTGTGGTTCTCCCGGATGTGCAGTAAGAACACCTTATCTCCTTTCTTCTCTCAAGTTGCCAACTGGAGCTCTGTCTGCTCTTTGTTCCCCCTCATCTTCCTAGTGGTTTCTCTGTTGCTTCCCAGTACTTAACCCTGTCTTCTTCCCTTTGATTACACTTGTACATGGAAGATCCCATCCTCTGGGTTCTTACTGCCACCTTTACATCGACTGTGAACCACACTGGCCCATTAGCCCTTTTATCCTTGGATAATTTTGGAATGGAGCTATTTGCCACTTCTATCATTGCCCTTTTAAATGCTGCCAACTTTGCTTCTGAATCCCTTACCTCCACTATGTCCTTCATGCTATTCTGAAATTACCTCATTTTGCCACAGTTCCCATTTTTAAAGTCCCATACCTTTATTACTTTTGCCCCTTAGCCTGTCTCCACCTGGACCTCCAATGCTACTGTTCAGTGGTCGCTGGAACCAGCTGGTTCATGGGCTACTATGCACGGAATCCTCTCACGGCTGGTGAGCAACAAATCCAGCAGGGCCTTTTCCCTTGTTGGGCCCTCAACTAATTGCTCTAGACGTCTCCTGACAGGCATCCACAAGAATCTGATTCTTAGAACTAGCCACGACTGGAACTTTACAGTCTACATCCAGCATGATGAAATCCCCAACTACCACCACTTCCCCTAGACTTGCTGCTCTCTTAGGTGTCTCTCTCAGTGCGCCATCTGTCTATGGATCCTGGCCTGGTGGCCTGTAGACTACCCTGATCAGAATTAAGTTTCCCTTCCTTGTTCCTGCTAGTACCAACAGGGTTTCTAATTACACTGATCCACTCAGACTGCCCATTTCTATTGCTTCAATCCCCTCCTTGACATACAATGATACCCCTCCTCCCTTGCTCTTTGCCCTGTCCTTTCTGAATAAGGTGTGTCCCAATATGGTCATATCCTAGTAATGGTTCAAGGTTGCCTGTGTCTCTGTTACCACCACCAGGTCGGGTCCACCTTCACTTGGTGGAGCACTTGGAGAGCCACTGAACAGTTGTTATGGGCAGGAGCCCTGTGCCCTACTACAGAAGTGAAAGACACCATTTTTGTTCACCCTGATCACTACTACAGCAACAAGGCTCAGGGGTTGCATTCCAGTCAGTTAGGCTGCAAAGCCTAGAAGGGGAGCCATGAAAAGGCACTAGGACACAGAAGGACTTCAAGGGGAAGTACACATTGCAGGGGTCACTCAAACTGTGAAAGTGCAAGATAAGACCATTCAAACGAGGTGCGAGGCTTAGCTGTTGGTGTCAGGAGTCCTGAGATATGAATATCAAATTATTTGTAAATGAAAACAAAGCAGTAGCCATTTCATGTAATCTTAAAACAGGAAGTGATGTCACTAAGAGGCCAGCTCTATGTTGTTAATTATAACTTGCCTCTCAGTGACATCACTTTCTATCTAAGGATCCCATGAAATGGCTGCTACCTTGTTTTGATTTACAGAGTATTTAAATATTCATATCTCAGGACTCTTGACATCTACAAGGAAGTTCCATACATCATTTGAAATATCTTTTTATGGGCATTCACAATTTGAGAGGCACCTGCAATGTTTACTTCCCCTTTAAGTGAATTCTGGCATGAGATGAGTTTCTGGCAAATTAGTCATAAAGGGACAGACCTGCAGTATTACCTAAGAGTGATTCACAGCTTAGTTGTCCAACAAAGAGCTTGCATTCCCCAGCAAACAGCAGAGGCTGTGGCAGAGTTCACTGCATCTGCATATGACTAAGGTAAGAGGCAGTCAGTGTGAACTGCAGCTGAAAAGCTGGAGGAGATGGACCACATTTCTGACTGAGAAACAGACAAAGAGACAGAGAGAGTGCAAGAAGATTGCTTACTACAGTAAAGAAGATAATCGAGTGCTTGCACTGCACAACCTGAAGGACTGACGTTGAGAAGCCAGGAACACTAGCTGCAAAGGTAAACCACCTACAGCTACTTTCCTGGATCTCAGAGAGATTTTATGCTGTTCACAGTACCTGAGCAAACTGTGAGATGGAAGTGTTGTGTCTGGGAAGCCATCAAGCCACTATCACTGCTTGGTGTTGGTCATCATAACACACTAGGAAGTGGCTTCCAAAACATGGTGTGGTAGTCAGACACAGTTTGGGCTTCACAGGCTGAGATGTCCTGTGCCAAGAAGAAGATTGTTTGCTAAATGCAGAGGTCAGGAGAGGCCTGACTGGTCCTGAGGAAACAGCCTATTTGCCAGTCAAAACCGGGCTGGGGGGAAAGAGATCAAAACTAGCCAGAGAGGGACTCTCTGCTACTGCATCATGACCCCCTGTGCAATAAGGCAGATCCGCTGGTTTGGTTGAACTGTGAGTAAATCAGGTCTTGTCCTGCATTACCCCTGAATATAAACTGTTGAGAAACCCTTTAATAGACCAGTCCATCTAGCTGGGATTACAAATTTGGATTTAGGAGCATCTGGGTTTTTGGTTGGATCTGCAATGAACTAAAGCTTGTTTAATTTGTCTAAGTGCATAACTGCTGGCCAACCACATTTAATGTCATCAGGCCTACACTGTTTCCATGGCAGGGTACCCGGTAAAGAACTGGGAGCTCCCTAGTAATATCTAAAAGATTCTTGTTTCAGTGAGAACAGAGCAGTTTCCAACAACATAACTGGACAAGCAGCTACTCTGCATGTGTGGGTTGGAGGTGGGCTGCCATACACTGGTCTGAGCCTGGAATGGAACTGGTAGCAGTAGTACTAGTAGTAGAGGAAGTAGATTTTATTTAATATGGTGCTCTTCCCCGGAGGTATAGGGTGCATTACAAACATATGCAGCAGGATATTTATCTAGTAATGCAACAAAAGATAAAATCCAGCATCAAATAAATGCATACTGTACAAATGAATAAACATTCACAGCAGGTAAAGTCTCTAACAAGGGGAGCTTTCCAGAAAGATCTTTACAGATTACCAAAGCTTCTTTAAAAGGTGAAAATTTCAGACCCCATTTAAAGGCCTCCACCAATTGTGCCTCCCTCAAGGCTCTCAGGAGAGAGTTCCAAATCACAGGGTTTGCTATCTCAAACACCTGATCTTCCATGGATTTTAGCCTCACTCTGGGAATATCAAGGAGGCCAACATCAGTGGAGCAGAGAGGATGAGAAGAGGAGTGAAGGAACAAGAGTTCAACCAGACAGCATGGGCCAATCCCATGTAGGGCTTTACAGGTTGGGTAATCCATCGCTCCCCCAGCAGCCAGTACAGTTCATGCAGGATCAAGTCATGTGATACTGTAGGACCTGGGTAGGCCTGTCAGTTAACTAGTGAGTAAATCATAGAAATATAGCAGTTGACAGTAGATAAGGACTGTGTGGCCCACCCAGTCTGCCCATTTTGCCTACCTATTACAAACCACAGATCCTACTTGATCTGCAGCGCACCCTTTCTTTTCGGTCCCTAGAGTACCCTTATGTCTAACTCATGCATTCTTGAATTCCCTAACTTTTTGTCCCACCACCTCCTTTGGGAGGCCGTTATAAGCATCCACCATTCTTTAAGTGTAAAAGTACTTCCTCATGTTACCCTTGAACCTCCCCCCAACTTCATTTCATGCCCCACTAGTGGTAGTGGTAAATACCTAGTGCTAGCATTGTTTGGCTACATCATTTGACTGCACCTAGGAGGGCAACTGAAGAGAAGCCCCTTTTTTTTAGTTTAGACTGGGCTTGGACAAGTACTGAAAACCAGCCTGAGCAATACCTTACCACCATATATTGCATAACTCCCCATTTCCCCTTTGGAGGCTGATACCCGACCCTAATAACACCCCCATTGTTCTGTTTGTAATCACTGTCTGACTGCACATTATAGTATTAAGTTGCATGCTTTGTGGGGACTGTTATTGCACTATGGTGGTTATACTATGGTTCATACTATGGTGTCTAGAAGCTGAGGGAGTGTTAATACCATAAGTAGCTCCATTTATTAGTCACAGTATTTCTGCCTATTTCCAGTAAGAATACATTTATCCAAGCCAGCCTTAAATTCCTTTTTATGTTTTCATGTGCATGTGCACAAGAAACATCTTGGGATAGTACAACATTTTAGAGGTGTATGAGTTTCTGCCCAATGCAGTTGACACTTTATGGGGCTCATCTCTCAGGCACCAATGAATCAATGAGTTGTCTATCACAGCAGTTTGAGAGAGAGAGAGGACCGCACTTATAAATATTTGCCACTGCAATGCGGGACAGTTTCCCCATTGCAGCAGGACCTTCCCCCTCCCTCACAACCAGGCACACAGACATACCATCTCTCTCTGTTGACAGCAGCTAACAAGACTTCATCCATGTGAATTATAGTGCACAGTAATGCACGTGGCTGGAGTTATGGTTCTTGTCGGCTCCTGCCGCCAAGCACCTTGTTTGTTCAGTGTGCCTTTCCTGGTGAACCATTTCAATAAATAAATCAATGAGCTGTGGTGTGGCTTTCCACATTGGTAGCTCCTGCTGCCTGCCACACACTCCATGGAAAGCCTACATTGGGGTGCCCATTCCCTGTGTTGGCATGTATCCCCCCCCATTAATGTGACACACTGGATGCCCACCCCAGTGTACCAAAAAAATTTTTTATTCATGTTTCCGACATCAGGATGACCACTCCCATGTCAGATGATCCCCTCATCCACCCAAATATTTTAAGTGCCAACAGCGGGGTGCCCAATCCTTGTGCTGGCATCCCCCCACACACACACACACTATTGTGGCACACTGGGAGCCCATCCCAGTGTGCCTAAATATTTTTGGTAACCTGTAAAATTAAGAAAGCCATCCGAGAAGTCTTTTTTCCCTTGTAAAAAAGAAAACAGTCCCTCATTGTCTCCCCATTCCCCCTTCCCCACCCACCTCTGTGGACCCACCTCCCTGCACCCCCCTTACCCCATACTTAACTCTAGAGGTTGGGAGCAGCGATCTTCTATGGACTGGGATGCATCTGCACTCTTCAAAGCTGACCGGCAAACTGAAGTCCAGTGGGCTTGTGCAACTAGATGAGATGTATGCTTGTGTGACTTTGATACATTGTGGCTATTTGCCTCTTTATCCATGGGATATACCACACTGTAGGGGTACAATGTAAGGAACCCTAGATGAGGATTCCCCCCATAGGTGCCACGGGAATATTTCCCTTGGCTAAAGGAAGAAGCCCACAGGAAAGAGAGAAGAGCCACTGGAGGAGGGGTGGATGGTGGGGCAAGAAAGAAAACTAATAAGGACTGGCCCGAGGAGGGCCTTTTACAGCCTGGCTAGGGGAGTGGTTTGTAGCTGTGCCCATTGAACTCCAGCCAACCCTCAGCTGTCAGTTTCAATGGGCTTGTGCAACTGGGTGAGATGTGTGCTTGTGTGACTTCAATACATTGTGACTGTTCGCCTCTCTATCCATGAGATATACCACCCTGTAGGGTACAATTCAAGGAACCCTAGAGGAGGGATCCCCCCATAGGTGCCATGGGAATAATTCCCTTGGCTAATGGTAACTTAGGAAGAAGCCCAAAAAAAATACCCAAAGAGTGCCGAGCATTGAAGAGATGAGAAATCAGAATATATGGAGACCGGAAAAATAAAGTGATATATGAAGATGGGAAGGACAGGAGAAGAATGAGATATGACGAGGACAATGAATGAATGAATTGAAAGCAGAGAAGATGCAGAAGGGCGGACTTCCCAAGGAGAGAGGGAACAGCTGGGGCCATCATCCGACTCCTTCCAACAGCTGAACTAAACTATGAAACCTAAGGAAACTCCAACCCTATCTAATATTATGACCATGGGCATGGAGGAGAGGAAAAAAAAACCTTTGAGGAGGAAACCTCTGGGGATCCAAGGCCTAGGTCACCTTCCTTCCAGGATGAAGGACGTTTTGATTGGTGATGGCTCAGCTACTGCAATTTAGAGTCGAGGAGGAAAATATTCCAATTTAGAGGAAGCTCTCACTCTGTCCTTCTAGAAGGACAGCTTTTGAGGATTGCGAGCAATGTCTCTGCAACTAGACACTCAAAAGCAAGAGAGGGGAGAGAGATGACTGTTGAGGTACTCAGCTGGCCTATGCGAGCCTATGAAACAGACCAGGTAAATCAGAGGTGGTCTTGATGCAGAACAGCATAGAGGGTGTCTTTAAACCTGCTTGGGCAGCCAAAGGGGCTCTGATGATGACCCCCACCCCTTGCAGCTGGAAGTCATAAATTCTACATCCAGAGGTACAGTATTGCCAAAATGAGGGACAACTAAAGTTCCACCCGGAGTGAAGACTTTCTCACTATGGGCCAGGGAGAAGGACCCCTCACTGAGCTTCACATGCTCTAGATGTGGACTTTGGGGGTGCAAGAGAGTGAGATCTTCAGCTACAGGCTAGCCCCAAGCCAAGGAGCAATGAACATGGAAGGCATGTCTCTGAATGGAGAACAGTTCGATGAGGTAGCATAAGACCCAATGAGAGGTATGCTCGATTAATTGATGTGAATGAGTAGACCCTGAAGCCGGATTGAGTGAAGGAGAACCAGGCTCATGTCATGAGGAAGCTACTCGAGATTGGTAACTATGGAAGTGCATGCTAACTGGATCCATTGACAGCCAAATTAGGAATGGATAGAATTGCATGACGGTAGGAGAGAGAGTGGCCGGGTGAAGCCAGCAGCCAACGGCGATGTAGGCAGTACCAGAAGGACATCTGAATAGGTTTGACTAGAATGGGGAAATAGGGTTAGAGGAGGAGGAGGAGACAAGTAGGTAGGGCGATATGCAGGAGGGAATATTAGGCAATGTGAATGAGTAGGGTATGGTGGTATAGCAGGACGGCAGGATAGGGAAGCCCCCAAAAGAAAGCAGAGGTCAGAGAAGGAGAGGAATGAAGGATGAGCACCCACAAAGGGGAAGCACAGTCAGGATGAAAGTAAGAAAGCACAGCAAGGTGTAACCAAGAGCAATGAGTGGCGAAGGCCAGAGCTAAAGCCAAGTGATGGGGAGAGAGGAAGAGGGATGGGCAAGAGGAGAGCACACCAAGTACAAGAAGGCCACAAAACACCTGCAGTCAAATCAGGATAGAGTGGGTCAAACTAGAGTCCAGGAGAAGCAGCAGAGATAAGAGGTAACCATAAAAGGGGAGCAGGAAACCCCCAAAGAGGCAAACAGGGCACAAATCAGGAGGAGCGGTAGACAGAGATGAATGAGCATAGCCAAGGCCAAAATCAAAATGCATGAGAAGGCAGTCAAAGGAGAGGGAACCAGGGAAGAGCAGATATGGGGAAATACAGCAATGAGCAGCCTTGTCCAGCAAAGGCCCCAGCCATAGAGGGAGCCACTGAGGAGAGCATCAAGCAGTGAAAGGGAGCCACCTACAATAGTGCCAAAAATGGCTAGCAGCAAAGAAAGCAAAGTAGAGGAAAGGAAATGAATCGACACCAGCAGCAGCACCCCTTAACTGTCATGCAAGATGCATAGTGCTAAGAAATTCACACTCAATTACCCCTGCTCTGCATAGGTTTTCAGACACTCTCACAAACAGTACAGCCAGTTTGGGAGACACAAACAAGCACATCAGGGAACTGAGATGAAAGAAACAGTCCTGAACATGAACTAGATGGAGCACATGAGTGGCACACGGAGTAATGCTTAAACAAAGAAAGTGCAACACAGCTCGGCATTTGTTATGATGTTTGAAGGTCAGTGCTATGAATGTCAACTCCATGAGGGTGAGAGGGAGGGAGGCCCCATGATTCTGCCAGTGCAAAACAGAGGAGCCCCGGCCCCCAAGTGATGGTCGAGGAAGTGCAGTGCGCTATGAGGATGGGAGACCCAGAAGGCAGTGTGATGAAAGGCGGCCGAGAGAAGAAGCAGATGGAAGGAGCCAGAGTCAGGTGAAGCTATGGCTGCAATGGGGATAAAGCAGATGCAGAGGGTAAAATGGGGTATGGCTGAGTGGGGTTATAAGCTGGGCACCAGTGGGTGACGGTGCCCCTAATTACTGGCAAGAGGAGTCCTGGAAACATGAGGAGGGAGGGTGAGTGAACCCCGGACAGACCTAGGACCAAAAAACTGGATGTGGGGAAGCAGTGGAGGAGGACAACTGCAGCGGCTGCAGGAGGGAGTGGCCACAAGACAAGTAGAGGGAAAAGGAGTGAGCCAGCTGCCAGAGGTGCTGCAAAAGAATACAGCAACGGGAGAAGGGCAAGAGACAGAGATAGGAGGAGCAGTGCCACTGGCTGCAATGAAGAAAATGAATGATGACTGGCCTGGTGAAGGGACTTTTAAGGCCTGGTTGGGGGAGTGGTTTGTTCCTCCACTCATTGAACTCCAGCCAGCCCTCAGCCGTCAATAAATGACTGTAAGCCATATAATAGGAGTCAATGGAGGGGGTTCAACTTATGTTTATATCTCAGCCATTTTTAGGAATTTTGTTCCCAAATTTTCAGCATGGGGTTCTTGGGACCCCACCTCATGAACACTGTCACTGTCATTTAGTTACTATGTCGCAAAAGTTGATTTTGAGGTTGCTGGGCGGAATCACCTCTCAGGACTGATTAATGAAATGACGGTGCCATTGTTCATGAGGTGGAGTCCCAAAAAACCCATGTTGCAAATTTGGGAACAAAATTCCAAAAAATTACTGTATTATGAACATGCATTGCACAATTTCTACACACGCTTGTAACTTCAACAATTTTCACATCCTGCCTGAATGTGCTTTCACACCCGTGGTGCAGAATAGCATAGCCACTGTGGGAAATCAACTTTTGGGACAGATTAACAAAATCACAGTGGCACTGTTCATGAGGAGAGGTCCCAAAATGCCCATATTGAAAATTTGGTGAAAAAATTCCAAAATATGATTGCATTACAGGTGTGCATTACGCAGTTTCTATGTACATTCGTAACTTCATCAATTTTTCATATTTTCACTCCAGATTTTTAACATTGCAATTTTTTCACACTTCCTCATGAACAGTGCAGCTGTCATTTTTCACATCCTGCTCAAAATGTGTTTTTGCCCATGTGGCACTGAATGGCGCAGTCGCTGTGCAAAATCATCTTTTGGGATTGAGTAACAAAATGATAGTGCCACTGTTCATGAGGTGGTGTCCAAAAAAGTCCATGTTTAAAATTTGGAGTGAAAATACCAACAAACACTCGGGGCATTAGGGTTTCCAGCTGTAGCACTCCACCCTGTAGAGACTGACAGGTGTCGGGATATGACTTAGGGTCATCGGCCGTAATGCTCACACCATTCCAGACCCACACCCACACCCACCCTGCAGCCAGTGACAGGCATTGAGGTGTGTCTTGGGGTCTTTGGCCCTAACGTTCACTCCATTCTCCTCACGTCACCCATTTCTAGTTATTTCCTTACGGAATGGAGTGAGCACAAGGGCCAAAGTCCCCAAGGCACATTGAAATACCTGTTGGTTTCTTCAAAGTGGAGTGAGGTGGAATGGCGTGAGCATTATGGCCGACTTCCCAAAGGCACACCCCCAAACACCTGTTAGTCTCTGCAGAGTGGAGGTGGGGGTTGATGTTAGTTTAATACTTCACTGCCACTCCTATTATGCATCTCTCTAACTCCTGTACTACCAATGCCAGTACCAGCAAGCAAACATTTGACATTGAAAAATGCATGCTTGATTTACTTATAACTAACTCAAGTGGCAGCTTATTCCAAATATTGATCACTCTTTGTGTGAAGTAAAATTTTCATTGTGTTGTGTTAAATTTACTTCCCCTTTGCATAAATGGACGTCCTCTAGTATCTCTAATGTCAGGTTTAAAATTAATGTTTAATTCACATAGCAGATCTTGGTCATAAGTGATGTCACATAACACTAATAAATAACCTCTTATTCTTTTTTCAAGACTCATTAGGTCTGGATCTGGCGCTATCCCTTCTGCAGATACTACATGTCCCAAATAGTTGACTTTTTCTTTCAGGAAGTGACACTTTGCAGGTTTAATCTTTAACCCATAATTTTTAGGCATTCAAAAACCAGTTCCATATGTTTCAGATGTTCCTTGTGTGTTTTTGAATAGACTGTGATGTCGTCTAGATAAAGAAGTACCGTATCAAAATTTTCACTTCCCAAACACTGTTCCACTAAGTGCTGAAACATTCCTGGCACATTGCAAAGTCCAATCGGCATTTGGGAAAACTCATACAACCCCATAAGAGTCATGAAAGCTGCTTTTGCTTGGTCTTTGGGTGCCATGGGTACTTGCCAGTATCCACTTGCCAAGTCAATGGTTGAGAAAACTGCTGCAGACTTCAGTGCTGCGAGAGCATCCTCAATGCGGGGTAATGGGTAAGCATCCCTGTGTGTGATCTGATTGAGTTTCCGATAGTCCACCCAAAATCATATCTGTCCATCTTTCTTTTGGACTAGAACTATCGGTGCTGCCCATGGACTGAGACTCTCCTTTATAACATCTGCTTCCAACATTTCCTTTAATAACTGCTTGGTTGGCTGATACAAAGCAGGAGGTATTGGTCTAAATCATTCCCGAATGGGTGGGTGATTTTACGTGGGAATTTAGTGTCTCACCTTGGTGGTGTACCCAAAGTCTAGGGCATGATGAGAAAAGGCATTGGATGTCTCTTGATTACTTTTCAGCAGCTCTGCCTTTTCTTCTTCTGTGGTCCTTGGATTTCCCATATCTATTTCTGGTATCCAAGTATCGGAGGTTTTGCCCTTGATGTCACCTTCCTGCACTGCAATAGTGGCACTGGTTATGTGAGGCATTTCCTCTTCCTCTGGGATTATGACATCTTCCCATTCCACTTTCATGAGATGACCAATGGCCTGCCATCTATACAAGGTCACTGGCTGGGTGCATAATTCAGCAGGCGGACAGGGACTTTTCCACCCTTCACTGTGACCAAACTCCTAGCCACCACAACTAGATCTTCTCCTTTGGCCCATTCCGGTTCGATTAAGACTGTGTAATCTTTTCCTTGTAGTCCCGCTTTGGTTCTACACAATGGTGTAGTTTTGACACCCGGTTTTAGTTGGACTGGTCTCTCATCCATTACTTTTACTTTTCCAATCTCCCCATTCTTATTGACAAATATTTGATGGCACTGGAGTAATTTTTAATGGTTCCTTGTAAGGCCTGTCACTCTTTCCACAAAAGTGAACTGATCTGTTCTCTCAACACCTGTAGCAGATCTTCCTGACAATGTTGGAGCAGGTTTATACCCAATATTACAGGTGGCAGGTTGTCATCATATAAGTTGCTTATCAGTATCCCCTGGTTCGAATGTTCGGTCTTTCCTATGGTAATACTTGCTTCCATATATCCGATGATAGGAATATTGAGACTGTTTCCAGCTACTAGATTCATCCATTTCTTGGGGGGTTGAATTAACTGTCTTTTGTCCAGTGTTCGAAGAAAGTCTTGTCCTGCAGTGTTGTCACCTGCGATCCTGTGTCCAATAGAGCCTCCACTTCCATTTCATTAATCTTTGTAGTGGTAGTTGGACAATTTTCTATGAACCGGGCCTGTGTGGAGTTCTTTAATGGCCCTATTGGGAGTTGTCCTGAGGCTCGGTCCTCCACCCTGAGGATTCCTGTTTAAAGCCATGGTAGGTGTATTTGTCTCCTGTGCACATCTCCATGCAATGTGTCCACTAATCCCACACTTCCGGCATATGGGCCTTCTACTTACATTAAACTGGTCTGATGGCCTTCTCCCCATATTTCTGGCTGCTGGAGGTCTAGATAAGCGCCACTGTGATTCTTTTGCTATCTGGTCTCTTATTTCCCGCCTTAAATCTTCTCTTAGATTCTGGCTCTCTTTCTTCATTTCCCGACACATTTTCGTGGACAGCTTCATCTCTGGAGGCCTCTGTCCTTCTCTGTTTGTCTCTGGATTGGAGGTTCTTAGTGCGCAATCACTCACATTTTAATCTCAGTCATAACGACTGGTAGTGACTGCAACCCAGCAACATACCGGCTGTTCCATCCAGTAATTTTTCTGTACTTTCTCATAACATTGTAGGACTTCCGATTTGTCAATAGGGTGGTCATGGCTGATGAGCTCAATAGCTTCCTCTTTAAAATTCAAGAATTGCTTGTCCAGATTTTACTTGGACAACAGCCTCGATTCTCGACTAAGAGTGTCACTCCTTACCCCTTCTATGAACCTCTCTTTTAATAATTCATCTGGGTCGTGCAGATCATGGGGGTCCAATCTTTCAATTGCCTGAAGGGCCTCTTGCAAGCTGAGAGTGTACTCTTGTAGAGTCTCACCAGCTGCTTGCATTCTTGAAAAGAATTTCATTTTCAGGTCTGATAATGTACGGGTGTCAAGCATTCTACGTAACCTATTGAAGATTTGCTCCACCTGTGCATTCTGGCCACGCACTAACTTCTCAATGAGCTGCACCTGTAAGTTGTCCAATTAACATCTCCATCTGCTGTCGCTCAGGAATTTTGTACAGTCAAAACATGGACATCATCTTACTTAGGAACTCTCCTAGGTTAGTGATAAATGAATCCATAGGATCCCCTAAGAACCATGGCAACGAGGGTACACCAAAATAATAAGGCATTGTGATCAGGTTCAACCATATCCCTTCTCCAGCTCCACTGGAGGCTTCTGGCCTCCTAGATTCCTTTTTCACTATAACCAGAGTGCCAGGGTCCCTGCCTCCACAGCTGGGGCTGCTGCACCATGCTGACCTAGCACCAGAGGTGGGGCTTTTGCTTCACCCTGCTACCCACTCTCATTGCTCCAGATAGTCAGGGCTGCTGCACCATGTGTACCCCATCTCACAGCCAGGGCTGCTGTACCCTAATGCCCCAAGTGTCCTGCCCCACAGTCAAGGCTTCTGCATCATGCTGTCTTCTATCCCCTGTCACCACTGACAGGCTGCTGCACACTGCTTCTTTCTACACAATTGGGGTTGCTGTGGCCTGCTGTGCCCTAGAGCCCCATGCCTCTGCAGTTAGGGCTGTTGCACCATGCTGCCACTTGCCACATGATTCAGGGCATTTGCTGCACCCTGTGGTATGCCTCCACAGTTGAGGCAGTTTCACCCTGCTGTACCCCTGCCACCAGAGTCAGATCCTTTGCTGCACCCGCTGAGACAGGAACAGGGGGCAACATATGCAGTGTCCCTGACAGTGAGAGTAAGAGACAGAGAGAGAGGGTAGCAGGGTGCAGCACAAGAGTAAGGGCATTTGGTGCACCCTGTCCAATGCCTGTGGAAGCAAGGGGCTGTGTGGTGCAGCAGGGAACAATGGTGGCAGGGGACAAAGGACAGTATGGTGCAGAAGACTTGATTGTGAGGCAGAACACTGGTGGGCATCAGGATACAGCAGCCCTGACAATAGTACAGGGAGCACATTGTGCAGCAGCCCAGTCCATTAGGGGAAATGGAAGTGTTTAGCAGGGTTCAGCAGCACCAACTGTGGATGCAGGCAGCATGAGACTCTAGGGTGTAGCACAGCATAGCAGCCCTGGCTGTAAAGATAGGAACAGGGGGCAACAAGGTGCTGTGGCCCTGACTGTGGGGGTGGGGACAGAGGGCAGCAGTGTGCAACAGCCCTGAATGTTCAGACAGGAGAAAGGGGTGGCATCAGGATACAGCAGCCCAAACTGGGGGACAAGATGCAGCAGCCATGCCTGTTTGGGACAAGGGATGTAGGCAGCAGGGTGTAGCAAAGGATCTGACTCTGGTGGCAGGGTGACAGCAGAGTACAACTGCCTCAAATGTGGAGGCATGCAACAGGGTGCAGCAAATGTCCAGAATCTTATGGCATGTGGCAGCATGGTGCAGCAGTCCAAACTGCAGAGGCATTGGGCTTTAGACCACAGCAGGCCATGGCAACCCAAACAGTGTAGAAAGGAGCAGGGTGCAGCAGCCCTGTCTATGGTGACAGGGGATAGAGGACAGCATGGTGCAGAAGCCTCGACTGTGGTGCAGAACACATGGGGCATCAGGGTACAGCAGCCCTGACTGTGAGATGGGGTACAGGTGGTGCGGCAGCTCTGCCCATTTGGGGCAATGGATGTGAATAGCAGGGTGTAGCAAAAGCCCCACCTCTGGTGGCTAGAGCAACATGGTACAGCAGTCCCAGCTGTGGAGGCAAGAAACCTGGAACTTTAGTGCTTATCACAGCAGCCCTGACTATGGAGACAGGAACAAGGGGCAACAGGTGCAGCTTCCCTAACTATGAGAGTAGGGGAGAGAGGGAAGCAGGGTGCTGCAACCCCAACTGTTTAGGCAGGGGCAGGCAGGGTACAGCAGCCCTGATTCTTCAGGCTGGCGATGGAGGCAGCAAGGTGAACAATCCTTGACTGTGTGGGAGAAGACAGTGGGCAGCAGGATGCAGCAGTCTCAAATGTAGAGCAGAAGGCAGGGGGCTTGTGGGGGTAGGAACAGGTGGCAGTAGACTGCAGCTGCCTCAACTGTGGGGCAGAGACAAGGCACATCAGAAAGCTACATAGTGTTTCTAGTTATACTTAACATGATGTATTTTTGCACAGAAACCACCAAAGAACTGAAATTTGTGAGTTCTGACAGGTGCCTGTTACACTCTGCTACAGTATTTCAAGCACATGCACTGTTTGTCAATCTGACATGAAAAAATGTTCTTACATGAATGTATTTTTAAAGGCTATGTCAAAGACAAACTTGCTGTGAATGAACAACATTTAGATTTATTTTATAATCATTTAATAGCCCTGTGTTATATAGTTAGAAAAAAAATTCTGAGTTTTGATTAGAAAGAACTAAGAGCTGTGATACAGACACGCTGATTTCTCACAGAGAAAAAATTCCACTACTTCAATTCAGCATTTAAATTAAAATGATCAGTTTTTTATGATAATTATATATTTTAAGCTGATCTATCTAAACCCAAGCCAGAGACTGGGTCTGTAAGAAACTTAGGAGAGCTCAGCAAACCATTAACTCAATAAATTACTGTTCTGATTGGGAATCTGAAACAGCAAGCTACTCCAAAATGATGTCATCGCACTCTAAGTTTGACTGAGAGGACAGAAATAACTCCACTGTTTTCAATCACTGTAGAGTAAGTTAACAAATGCTGATTTAAAGAAAACCAAAAATACAAACAGCATGAAATTTTCAGGAAACACTAATCATGACACAGCGACCTGAATTTCAGCTTTTCAAGCTTTTATAAAAAATATGTAAAAACTGTTGCACATGATCTTTAAGATAAGGTTACTGACCTATAAAGCCCTACACAGACAGGGGCCGTGGTATCTGCAAGATCACCTTTGTCCTTACCACCCCCTTTGTCCTCTCTGCTTGGCTGACAAGGGATTAGTAGAGATATTCATGGTCTGTTTAACAACTTCAGGTGCTAGATCATTTGCCTTTGTGGCTTCATCCCTGTGGAATTCTCTGCCTCCCTGGGTTAGGGAATGCCCATCCGTTGAGGCATTCAAGTCTGCCTTGAAAACTTATTTATTTGAAATGGCATTTTCTGATACTTAATCCTGCTGTTTATATATGTTTTTAATGTTCTGATTTGTTGAATGTTTTTATGATTTGTGATTCTGTAAAATGCTATGATCTGTTGGAATAGCATTTCATAAATAACATTTTGCTTGCTTGCTAATGACTAGAAAAAAAATAGTGAGCTGAAAAGCTAAACAAATGGAAGATTTCAATAGAATCAGGAATCATAAAACTCAAAACAGTGTATAAAACAATTGCTGAACATAGAACCCAGGCATGGATAGTAAAATGTATTTATTTTCTCAAATTTACAATCATATGGAATAGACTCCCATAATCTCCCTTGGAATGAATTTATGGCCTACAGATATGGAGATATGTCAATGTTTCTGCAATTCAAACCCAGAATGGAATTTGTTCTTAAAGTAAAAATCCATCTTGCTTCTTGTTGTAGTATCCCCCCCCAGGATTCATCATAACATGTTCAATTACTGAAAATACTAAAACCCGCAGTGTTGCTGTTGTGACTGTCAGAATCTGCATCAGTAAGAGAATGAACAAGCTCCTGAATATGTTCTTTAAGTGGCCGAGTCTTACAGCCTGCGTAGAGTTTTGGACATGAGCATGTCAGAACATATATCACATAAGTTGTTGTGCAGTTAATAAACTGCCTGCTAGACACTGTTTTATTCAGAATGGGATGGAGAACAAGTTTAGTTTGTGCACAGAAATGGCAAATATTGCATGCGCTGCATCTAAATGATCCCAGAGGTGGGAGAGGCATCCATTCTAGTCTATTACTCACTTTGTTTCTAACATACAAACAGCGTGTTCATTTTTCTTTCAAATTTTGCCCTCGTAGGTAAGTAGTGCAAAGTGCCCTTTCCTACTGCTCTAAAAAGAAATGGATCTCCACCCAGCACTTGCCAGTGTTTATTGATGATAACTGAAATGCTACCAAATGATTGTGTGCGGTAACAAAAGTTACCAGGTGTTGTCTATCATTTTGTTTTTGTTTTGGTGTTAACTGACTGATCCTAGGCATGCTTCTGGCTCTATTTAGAGCCTCTTCCAGAATACTTTCAGATGACCCCCTATCTAGAAAACAATTTTTAAGATACAGGGCCTGTTGTTCAAAAGCCTTCAATGTAGAACATATCTGTCTTACTCTAGTGAATTGCCTGAAAAGAATAGACTTAATGAGATATAATGGATTCGCACATGATGCAGGCAAAAACATGTTTTCTGAAGTTGGCTTTCTGTAAATTAAATTATCTATGGGCAGCCTACTTGTTCCCTTCAAAGTTAAATCCACAAAAGAGATGGTATGGGATGAGTTGCAAGTGTACATTTTAAACCAACATCATTTAAGTTCAAATAATCCAAAAATGAATTAACCAAAACCTCATCCCCCTTCCACGTAATCAATATGTCAACAATAAATTTCCCCCATATAGCTATGTGGGGAGAAAGGGATTTCATTCATGGTTGAACATGGTAGTCGCCTCCCACCATGCCATAAACAAGCTGATAAAGGAGGGGGCCACCATGATCTGGCATGGGTCACGATATCATAGACGAAACCACGCATGTCACAGCCGTACACAGAAAACAGCGTGCAGCAATGCAGCAGCGGCACATAATGCCATCCGCATATGAAAACCTAACACCTGATCCTTTAGTTTGTTTTTTGTGAGAGGGCTCCACACCACACACACACCCTACATCCCCTGGAATAAATGTAATTAAATCTGTGGGGGTGTGGACAGCGGGTCAAGTTAAAAAGTCGACTGTGGCACTTAGTCATGGCCACATAGTCAGAATGTAAAAACAATTTCCAGAGTAGGGTTTCAAACCCTGGTTTTCCCCCTCATCTACTTCTGAGTTGAATGCTCTAGCCACTCCACCATGGAAGCGGTGTGACCAAACACCCCACCGGCAGTGGTTGCATCCACTTCTTCTTTGATACAGAGTGACTGGAGATAGAAATATAGTCATATCGCTCATATCCCCCTGTTGCTCTCATATCATATGCGCTACTGACAGTGTGGTTCTTCATGAGTTGTTTAGTCCATGTTATACTCACCTGGTACCCCATGGTCCCCGTGGCCATGCCTTGAGTTTGATGGTAATATTTCTCATCAAATAGGAAATAATTGGTAATCAAAAGTTATTCCATAGCTTCCAAAATAAACTGGCTAGGAAGTTCCTTTATCCAATCAGAATGATGGAGATGAAAATCTAGTGCCTGTAATCCTAAATCATGTCTAATAGTCACTATACCTGACAAACCCATCGAGTTTTGATAAAATATCAATACTATCCCTTATATATGAAGGTTGGACCTGTACAAGTTGTTTCAAAAAATGATCAATAAAAATTAATATCCTTTCAGTCAAAGACCCACAGCCAGAAATGATGGGTCTTCCAGGTGGGTTTGTCTGGTTCTTGTGAATTTTGGGGAGTACATAAATCATAGGAACAACTAGCTTTGTGCTGCCACGTAGGGGTGTTGGGCGTCCATATGAAAGCACTTTCATATTTATTTAGTAAATATTTTGAATTGATCTTGTATGTCCCATAGTGTTGTGTGCGCCCATTTTTTGTTTTCTGGCACATCTTAGTAGTAAAGGGTAGCTCCTTTGAAAGCAGAGGTGTGCGTGTGGATTTGTGTATTTGTTTCTCAAAAATAGAAAACTACAGCACACACTTCAGGAGACAGAAGTAAGCCAGAGCCAACTGCAGTTTAGCTTCAGCTTGGGGCCCAAAAATGTGATTCTCTAAACAACTAGCATAAGTCTCCGAGGAAGGATCTGGGTGCTCTGAAAGCTTAAGCACTGTTTTCCTTTTGTAATATTTATGTTGGCCCAATAAACGGTATCAAACCATTTGCTTTTGGATCTGTTCTTACAAGGACCAATACAGCAACTAAACTAATTCTGTATGTAATAATTACGGTAGCATACTTGTAGCAGGCACTGTTGGCATGCATCTGCAGTGGATTACCATTAGTGATGTTGTAATAGTCTGAAAAATCCACTAAGGCCACAACAGCCCAGTATGAGCTACAGTAATAGTTACTACTCACTCCTGACCTCAAGGCATATACCCCCTGTAATGTTTGGCTATCCACTTTACCTCATGCTAGTAACTATATGCGACCTTGCAGCACCATAGTTTTTGAGATTGTATTTTTATATTGTATAATGATTAGTTTCTATTATCTCTTCTATTATTTTTACTTTATGTGGTTCGTATATTAGATAATAAATAGTAGTATGATGATAGCAATATAATATACAAATCTTTTTTATTCATTTTCATCATTTTTATTTTAATTATTTATTTAACAAGACAACATGATTTGTGATAATGAATGTTTTCTGTTTAGAAGAAGAAGAGGACTTCTGTGTTTTTTTATTTGAAAGTAAATTTATTAATATTATTTTTTTTATTTATATGGCAAGATAATACGGTAGTTGTATGATAGCATACTAGTATGCTTTATTAGGTTGCTGTAAGAGATTGTAAATAACTGCATATATGGTATTCAAGTGGACTCACCATGGGAAAAGTTGCTTATTGTGCATTTAACAGACCAGTTGTATGGTCACAGAAGTGGAATAAGTTTTTGCAGCACATCCTACAGTTACAGCCAAAGACATGGTCAGATATTTCCTGACATTTCTGTGATATTTCTAGAGAAATCTCCTGCTTTCTGCATTTTCACAGTAGGGGCAGCAGAGAGAAAGTCTTTAGAAATTTCACAAAATATCTGGAAATATCTGATCATGTATGTGGCTCCTACTTTCATGCACACAGTCTAGACCTGGCATGCAGGAGTCTTTAAAAGCCAGTTCCTCCCACCTTGCTAATGCCTGTGGCAGCCTCCTCCCCCTCCCTGACTATGGCTGCCCAGTGTACTTCCTCACTTCCATTACAAACCTGAACCACTTGGATGCTACTTACAATTGAATATACCACCTTGCCCTCCGTGTCCCTCTTCTCACTCACCATTGCTTTCTTTACCAGTCCCTTAACTGGCTCCCTCCACAAGTGCAATGCTCCTACCTGCTGGCCCAGACCATTGCTGATACCTTACACAATCCCTCCTACTATCCACTATCCCTTCTCATCTGGCCCAGAACATACTACTGCAATCTATATCAGCCTTCCCACCTTCAACTAAAATGCCCTAACATAGCTACGAGGATGGGCCTACGAGCCTTCTCTGCAGCTGGACCCTCACTATAGAATGACCTCCCCTCCTCCCTATGTTAACTCAAACCCCCTCAAAATCTAAATTCCCTATTATGAATGCACTTTCTGTCCTCTATGACCTGCATCTGCCTACAAGCTGCTAGCACAGCTGCACGTCCCTTGCAGCCCACCCCTAGCCCCTTCCCCTCTAGTGCTTCACTCTCCTCTCCCACCCTGAATATTACTGTTATTCCTACTGTTGAATGATGGAGCAACCTTACCATGTTTACCTAAATTTTATATTACTTGGTATGCTCAATTGTTGATGTACCTGGTACTGTTTACCTTATATTTTCTCTGTTAGTTTGACCTACACTGTTATGTTGCCTGTATGATCCTATGATCCACGCTGTTCTCTCAATGTATTTTTATGTGGTTTGTGCCAGTTTTTGGCCTGTGCCGAGCCTGAAAAAGGTCTACGGATCAGTGCACCAATGCGGTTACCAAATTAATAAATAAATAAATACATAATGGAGAATGGCTAAAGACCAAGAGTCATCTTTGGTCTTCAAAGAGTTGTCAAATTAGTGCCAGGACAATGGTTCTTGTGCTTCTGCTGGTACTGGCAGAGAAGCAAAGCAGAGCTTATTCCCATGATGTCAGTTATATATAATCCAGGAGCTAATGTTAGGTCAATAATGACCATGTACTGTACCACACCCAGTATTGAGAAGGTCTGTCACTTGATCCAGCTAGGGGAATACCTAAGGAACATTTCTAGACCTGTTGTACTAAGGATTTGTTGTATCACTAATTAGCTACACTGACGTGAATTGGACGGTGTGCATAGCGGTCTCAGTACATGAGTATATGGGATTGTCCACATGACAACTCAAAAATCAATTGCAATGGGATCACCAAATTTGTTGTACACATTCATCTTGACATACTGTGGCTGTACAACACATCTGGAGTCTAAGGTCAAAGATCAAGGTCAAGGTCAGATATATATCATATATTTATCATAATAACTTGAGAACTGATAATAAGATCATGGAATTTGATATGCATATTCATCTTGACATTTCGTAGACAAGCTGTATATTTGGGGGCAAAATGTTAATGATCAACTGTCAAAAGCAAAGGTCACGGTCAAGGTCAAGCGGATGTTATAGAATGCGCGCATGTTGTGTGTCTGAATCTTTAATGAGTGCCAGCTGTGTAAGTGTGCACATTTTAATTAGCCAATTTACACTGTCTTCAAAACACAAGAGGATGAAATGTAATGTTGTTTGTTATAATTGCAATTACATATTTTCATAACACACAAGGACTTAACGAACTTTTTTCTGTTTTCAGATTAACTAAAGATGGACAATGATAATAGCTGTGATGATGAAGTGGCTCTTCATTTTCTACCTTCAAAGCAGATCAAGAGGACTGATTGAAACAAATGTGTTATACACCAGGCAGACAGCAGAGAAGTTGTTAGGAATGCGACAGAAAATGGTATCTCAAAATTCACAGAGGTCTTACAACTTAGAGAAGACAAAGTCTATGAAAGACTCAAGTCTGACTTTGACAGGCTCACTGAACTTAGTATTGTGTGGCACAGAAACTGTAAATGCCAAATATACCAGTGAATGTAATCTTCAATTCACGAAGAAGACATCCTTAGCTTTTACTCCTGTTCTTGAGATCAAAAAAACAAAAGAGGAAGTACTGCCTACCACTGCTAGATCAGCAAGGTCCCAATCATATGGGATGGACTGGTCAATGTGCATGTTCTGTCAAAAGAAAACTCACAAGAAAGTCAATAAACTATTCTCAGTTATTACATTTTCTGTGTGCAAGACTATACAGCAAGCTGCAGAGGAAAAGGGAGATGCTGAAATGCTTACCAAAATTCGGAATGTTAATGTAATTGCTGCAGTGGCAAAATATCATGAAATATACAGAGCTATGTGTGTAGCAAAGTGAAATGTGAGCTTCAAGTCATACAAAGAACCTATTGATGAGGACTTGTACTTGCAGGCATTCCGTGAGCTAGTAACAAAGATATGACCAGGTATTAATGCAGGAAGGGCTTATACCATGACATTTCTGTTAGGTCACATCAAGTCTTATCTAGAAAAGAAGGGTATTACAGCAGACAATTACCGCTCCAAGTGACTGAAGACCAGGTTGCAGATTCACTTTCAGGATTCACTGGTATTTCACCGGCAACAAAATCCTTCCAAATCAGAACTTGTTTACTATAGTGACATATCTTTACAAGATGTAATGAATTCAGCTTCCACTGCATGCTCCAGGAAATCACAGTCCCAGGTGACTTTATGATCTGCAGAGGGAAAAGGAGCAAAGAAGGACGGACACAGTCCTAGTCAGATGCTCTTTAAAGAGATCCACCAATCTAAATGGAACTGCCCCTGCACCTGAAATATATATATGCCTTACTGCCACAGGACTCCAACATTGTGCAGATGTGAAAATATTATTCAGTAAGGAAAAAATGACATCCTCCATAAAATTAATGAAACCAGGTCCCACGGACTGCCCAGCTATAACTGCCACCCATGCCTGCCCCTGCACTCACTAACGTGATGATGAGATGCCAGTGAGAGTATGGGGGAATGCTCCATTATAATCAATTGTCAGTGGCTTTTCCATCAGTTTTTTATATTGTCATAGCCACTTGGTATTGAAATGTGGGCACCAGTTGACTAACAAGGCCCTTGTTAGTCGACCAGTGCCCATGTTTCAATACCAAAGTGGGGTGGAGTGTGGGTGGTACTTATAACTGGGAAGTCAGTGGGTGAATTTTACAAAGGATATAGTTTTTTCCTTGCTGAATAATATTTTTACATCTGCACAGTTTTGGAGTCCTGAGGTGGCAAGGCACCTATATTTCAGGTGCGGGGGCTTTTCTTGGTGAATCTCTTTGATGCAGCACAGATACTGAAGGCAGATTTGGGGAACTGCAATACAATCAACATCAAGCCAGTCAATGTTGAAAATTTCACACTCAGAAAGTCAAAGGAAATTATTCCCCAAAGCCTTTACTGGTTTCTGCGATGGAAAGTTACAAAAAAGGATCTAGATGTAGAACAGTTTGGTGATCTCAGCTCAGAATGTAAGAACGAAGCAGATGAAAGGCACAAAATCATGATAAGTCAGGACAGTGCACATTGTACATCACACGGAAGACAAAAGATGCTGAAGGACACCAGCTTAGCTATGACAATGAGACACTTTATAGGATCCAAACAGCCTATCACCATTCTGAACCGCATGGGACATAGTGCCTCTTATGACGATATCGAGGTGGTAGATGTGAGGCTTGTACTGGATGTGCTAGCTCAGTCAGAAAACCATGATGTTGTTATCCCAACAAACACTGTTCCAAACATGTTCATTCAAATGGCAGCAGATAACAATGATATCATCAAAGAAACTTTGGATGGTAAACAGACAACCCAATCCATTACCTTGATGATGCATCAAAGGAGACAATTTGGTCCAAAACCAGAGAGAATTATGCATGCAGAACACTCCATCAGAAGAAGGGCTTTTCAAACAACAGATAATGTACAGCATATTATGGAGTGTGGGCTGTTTGGAAAGAGACCATCTGTAACACCCTTCACTGACAGTGTTGTGACAGAATGGCACCAGTGTGACAGGTCCCTCCAAGACAATTCCTTAAATATGGACATTGCATGGGTTATTGTTTGAATGTGTCCCTCAAAGTTATTTGAGGAGGCTCTCAACCCCATGTCAAACCCAGGGAGGCAAACCATACCCAGTTGGAGTGCTTTCAATGCACTTGTGTCTGAGGCTAACCCACTTCTTACACAAATTGGCTACTGTCCTATGATTGTGGAATCTCCAACTGAATTCAGTATTATGTATACAGTCATGAAGCAAGTGCAGAAAATAATGAAGGCACTGGGACAGAAGGATTTAGTCATTACATCTGACTTTGCCATTTATGTGAAAGCAAAGGTGATACAGTGGTGGTATGCAGAAGAGTTCAAGCTCACTGTGATCAGAATAGAAGGCTTTCACATTGCCCTAAACTACTTAGCACTTTAGAGGAAGTGGTTTGGAGATTTGGGCTTAGAAGACCTTATCATAGAGTCCAACACATATGGCTGTAGCACAAATTCTGCTCTGCTTAAAGGAAAGCCATGCAATCAAGGGGTGAGAGCCCACAAATTGGTAATAGAAGCAATGTTGTGCCTGCAATGGCAGTCACTCTTGGAATGGGTACAGGACAAGGGAGAGCATCAGGACAGCCTGAATGCCATGGAAGTGAAAAATCTCAACAGCACTGAAAGGGGTGAAATGCTGTGTAAGAACTTCAGAGAGTTGTGCAGAGACCTGAATGAGCTTCAGCAACTGTTCACATCTTTTAAAGCTGCAGCTAGCTCAAAATTACATCTCTTTGCTTTCTGAACTCATATATTCAGATGGTGCAACTTTTGCTCACATTCATTCAAGTTGAGAGATACAAGAACTGGTTGTTGCACTTGCCTTCTACTGCTAGAATGGTGCCATACTTCTTCATGGACAGAACTAATTTATGCAAGATGGCTGCCCATATATCTTGCAGACATGAATCAACTCCTTAGTACACACCTCCAGGTGCATGAAGAGTTGATGAAAGGAAATCAGTCAGTCAGTCACTCAAGTCAACAATTCAGCCAGGGATGGACAGACATGACCATAGAGTAGTCTGTTAACCTTGATTCCAAGAAACAATGGGGCTTCATCAGAATCACTCAACAACCAGGAGCTCTACAAAGATGGTTTCTCACCAGCCATGAGAGGGAAGCCATAACAACTGCCACAAAGCACATGTGTGGCTCGCAGGAGAGCGAAACAGTTGGCACCCACAAAGAACTATGGACACACTGACTGAAGAGGGATGAAGCTGATGTGCAGAGGCTTCTGCTAGAGTTCACAATGAAACTAAACCAAACCAAATCCATTCACTCTTCTAGATAATTACAGTGAGTGTCTCCCACTTGTGAACATCGCAACTGGAGTTGTAGTACCAACTGAAATGACACACAGTCTTATGTGTGCTGAACACTCACACAAGCAACTTTTGGGACACCTTGCCATGCCTGAAATTGAAAACGTTTGCAACTCTAGCACAGAAGACAATGGTCAAAGTTTGAGATGAGAAAGTACAAATTGTTAATGCTGATGAGAACTTTTTGGAAGACTGATTGTTGCAGCGAAGTCCAGAGATGTTGATCTAAAAGAAGTTCTGACCTATGAAGTCTCTGCTGTTCCCTTCACCTTGGTACATTCAGATGGCACTCTCAGAAAGAACACTAAGAGTGCTTTGCTGCCTGACCTTAAGAAGGAAGTTGAAGTTCACCCAAGGCTCCCACATTCAGATAGGCTAGTATTTATAGCCTATATTGTAGATGGCATGGCCACTGTGCAAATGGTCAAAACTGGAGGTGCAACAACATTTGGAGACTTAGCTGATCAGTACTGGGGAATCCTAACAGAGCCACTGAGTCAGGAGGGCTGCAACAAAGTCGACATAGTTTTTGACCGATGTGACAGAAAGTCTGTAAAAGCAGAGGAGCGTACCAAAAGGGGATCATCGGTTGTGCTTGAAGTAAAGATTGCTGGAGTGAACACGCCTGTCCCAAGGCAGTGGGGGAAGTATATTAGCAATCCAATCAACAAGATTAATCTGACCGCATTCCTCAGTGAAAGGTGGTGTAACATTGCTCCTGAGATATTGCCTGCTGGCAAGAGCATCATTCTCGCTGGTGGATTCAAAGATGGTATGTATGCTGTCTCAGTTTCTCTAACTCATTCGCAGCCTCTGGAGGAGCTCAAATCTAATCACGAGGAAGCAGACACAGGTATGATGCTGCATGCACTACATGCCTCTGAAGGTCACACAGGAGTAGTAATATAGTTCCCTGATATACATATTGCTGTACCAAGTGTGTATGCATATAGCTCACTTCCCTGGCCTGAGTTACAGTTTTGCATGTGAATAAAAGACAAGCTATACTACATACCAATGCATCATGTTGCAGAAAGGCTAGGTTCAACACTGTGCTCTGCCCTCCCAGGCTTTCATTCACTGACAGGTTGCGAAAGCACTACTGCTTTCTCTGGACTTGGCAAGAAAAAACCTTTTAACTGCTAAAGGAACCTGAATGTCATTAACAGAGCTTGGCACATCTTGGGGAAAGTATGAAACTGTCCATGGATAAAGTGAGGTCCTGTGAGAAGTTGGTGTAGCATGTATACCTCAAAGAATACTGGTAATGTGGCCGGTGACACCTGATACTGACATTTCTGTCAAAAGCAACAAAGAAATGAAAATCTGCCATCTACATCCAACAGCCTTAAATACCATACATAAAGGGCACACTCCCAGACACTTGTGCGGAAATTTTCACCGCAAGCAGTTCTGAATCTCCCATCTCCAAACAAACATGGCTGACACCTCTTGGATGGTCAACTCAGCCCTGTTCTCATGTCGAAAGAACCTGCTCCAAGTGGACTGCTTGAACTTACATCATGCAGATGTCAGAAATCTGCATGCACAATGACTGATCTGTGCTGGTGCAAAGCAAGCAATCCAGTCTGCACTAAATCTTGCTTTTGCAAGGCAGGTGAATTGTGAGAAAATATCCACAGAACAATTTCTCATGAAAATGACTCAGATGAAGATGGTTAAGATGATGTGAAACATGTGTTACAGTTCTGGAATTTTCAACCATGTACAGAATACTTTTGTGTATTTATTTTTAAATAGCATTCCAAAATAGTACTTCAGAATAGCTAGACCTACAACTTTGTGTATCTATGGAGTCTCATTGTATTCATTTTGTGTTTTGGGAAGTAAAAATTTGTGACTTCAGTACCTTGTTTAAATGTTCTTCTTCTTTCATTGTAAGAATTCAAGGTTTGAGGGTTTCATGTCACACACATGCACACACACACATACATATATATATATGTTTATACAACAGACGTCAGGATAGAAAGTGTGGCATAACTCGATTTATCTGAGTCACTGTGTGGATAAATGGGTGATGATGTAATCAGCTGGAACTACTTACAACTCACTTGACAACTCAGAAACCCAAATCTTCATCTCCCTGCACTGCTTACTGAGCACCAGTTTCTCTCTCATAAGCCCCAAAACAGCACTCTCACTCATCATCAATAATTTTCCATTAGAAACTTTTTATTTGCAATCTAGAGAAAAAAAGGAAATGAAACAACCCCGACAGTCTCCAACTGCCAGAACTACCGTCAATCGCTACCCATCAGCTAGTATGTACTCTCAACTGCCCTAACTCCTCCACCCACTGTACTTCTGAAACATTGTTTTAATCTTACCTTTTTCTCCTTTACTCCATACTTTCCCCATGTTTCTAATTTTGTCCTTTTTTCACACGCTTGCTGATACTGCAGCCCAATCTTTCTTTCAAATCCTGCTCACCCAACTGCTACTTCCGGCTCTCACTCACTTTCATGGCCACCCACTTACAGCTATGAAAACATCATTTTTTTAAGACAAGCACCACCATTACACCAACTAGCCATATAAACTTGCATTTAAAACTGCTGTGCCAAAAATCAAGCCAGCTCCCCCACATCCTCGCTAAACCATGCTGCCATTTTTCTGAGACAAAAACTCTCACAAACCCGGGGTCACCTCCATCTATCAGAGCCCACACTACAACATCACTGTAGCGTTATGGCACTGCCTTTATAGCAACGGCTATGGAAACAGGGCTACTGTAAAGCTAAGGATTTCTCTCTTACAAAAACAACAAATGCAAGAAACTCACAAACTCATCCAAAATACAAAAAAAGAATAAAAAAATAAACTGTCACGTAAGCACCCACCCTGTTTCATGCATGAAATATGAGAGGGGTGCTTGTGGGATAAGGAAGTTATTTTTACAGTTCCTACTGACCACTCATAACCCTCACTCATGGTTTCACCACTCGTGAGGTTATTCAAGGGCACTGGGAACTGTACAAATAACTTCCTTATCCCACAGGTGCCCCCTGCATATATATATATATATGTGTGTGTGTGTGTGTGTGTGTCACATACATACACATTCACAATGTAACTGTGTAGTAATATACTTTAGCCCAAATTGCCATGATTACATTTTTCAAAAATAAGTGTTTTGCCCAAAAATCACTCAGCTGTGAACACATTTCCCAATTCTTTATCCAAGGAGATTGTTACCACCTAGATACAGATTCTGAGCTTGTTTGAAAAGAGTATTTTACACAGCTTTGGCAAAATGTTCAATCCTACAGTTTTTGCTGACAAAAAACATATCCTCAGTCAAATCTTGTTCTCAAAAAACATAATTGTTATGGAAATTAAACTTATTTGGCCAAAGTAATACTGCTGACATATATATCTGGGCATGCTGGTAATATGTTTCACATCAGAGAAAGATCTAATGGATAGTTCATGAACTAGAAGCTTCCAATGACTTATATACAGAATTTTACACTGTAAAGGTAGGCAGAAAGATGCTTGGACAAGGCAATAAAAATTGAACTGTCACTCGTTAGTGATACCACACTTCTGATGTACAGCAGGTCTCAGGATATGCCCAAAACACCCAACTAACTGAAAATAAAGTCAAACCTTCCAAATACTGGGTGCGCTTTGTGACCCTTTTCTAGGCCCCTTTTGAAAATTGGCTCCTGGACTAATATGGCAATAAATTTATCGGAGAAGATAATAGTAATACAATGTGCTTTTTTAATACTTTAAATGTATTTTTTATTTATATAAGAACACATATTTTTGAATGAACATGTGACAATCTATAAATACGATAAGAAATAACACTATCTATAGTGCCTTAAGACGGACAGGACAGGCAGTCCTCCATTCCTATGGTGCACAGATGGCAGTAGTTGGCTTTGCCACTGGCATCTCATGTTGTGTTGATCATAAACATGTGACCAGTCATGATGATAACAAATGGCACTATTTACAGTGCCTCGTGGTGCAGAGGAGGCTGTGATGGCACTGTCTTTTACAATGGCAACTGTTATCATGTTAGTTGTAAATTTGTGATGAGTCATAAAGATAATAATAATTAGTACTATCTATAATGCCTCAAGACTGGCAATTGTCCATGCCCACAGTGCACAGGTGACTGTGGAGGCAATGTCCGCTGGTGTTGCATTGTCTGAAAACACATGATTTGTCATGAAGAAGATGATACTGTAAATAACACTATCTGCATGCCTCAAGACAGACAGTCAATTATCCATATACAGCTGCCCACTCGGGTGCGACTAGGTTCCTCCATGGACTTGCCCAGGTCTCTCCCCAGTGGTCCTGCTAGCAGGAGACTGCCCACCACTGACACATAAACACAAAGGGTGGGATATTCAAAAGGGTTGCGCCATGTGCAATAGGGTTGCGCATGCGCAAGTCCGAAATTGCGCCATTCTGCGATATTCAGCAGGAGACAGTTGCGCCACTGAAAACAGGCAGAGCAACAGTGCAATGCAAATGAATGCATGCTGAACTGGAGGGGGAGGAACCATGCATAAACTGCACAGCCCGATATTCAGCCGGGCTGTGCAGAGTTGTGCAGGCGCAACCCCCAACCTGCGCCTGCAGGACTTTGAGCAAAAATAAAAAGGCCTAAGTTGAGGGCCACCCACAGGTGAGCTGCTGCATTGCAGGGTGCAACACAGTAGCTTCCACCTGTAGCTGGCCCCCAACCCAGTCCCTGTGCCCCCCCCATGCAGCCCGATCGTGGGCAGCCAACTGTAATCCCCATCACCCCCACTGGCCCAATCACGGGCATAGTGCCTCCCCACCAGCCCGATCGCGGGCAGCAATGTAGCTCCCCAGGCGTATCCTGGTGGTCCAGTGGACGAAATGCCCGATCGCGGGCAGTAAGTTTAATAAACCCCCCAAACATATCCCTGGTGGTCAGTGGACCCGAAATGCCCGATCGAAGGCAGTAAGTTTAATAACCCCCCTGAACATAGCCCACAGGTGGCTAGTGTCCCCCACCCACCCACCATGAAGCCCCTACCCCGCTCCCCCCGCGGCGGAGGCGGCAGCATCACTCGCCTGCTGCCCGCTGCCCGCCGACTGACTGCCCAGTAGGGCTGCCGCCCATTGGTGCAGGCAAGAGCCAATGGGCATGCAGCCCATACCGTACATGACAGTCCAGATTTGTGAATGATACATTCATTCATTCCCAAAACTGGACTATCTTATCTGTTATAGTCTACAACATTGAATAATGCTCTGCCCCCCAGCGAACGCAGGCGCAATCGGTTAGCGGCCGCGGCCGACAGCAGTAAGACTGCTGTCGTCTGCGGCTGCGAAGAAGATGGTGAACTAAATAGTAGGTGAATGAGGATGCAACCACCAGGCTGCTGAAGGGTTGTAAACACGCCAGCATCAGACATTCATCACCCTGGACCACCAAGATATCTTCGAGGGTTGTAAACTTACTGCCCGCGATCGGCATTTCGGTCCACTGGACCACCAGGGATACGCTCGGGGTTTATTAACTTACTGCCCGTGATCGGGCATTTGATTCACTGGACCACCAGGGATACGCTGGGAGCCACATTGCTGCCCGTGATCGGGCTGGTGGGGAGAAGTACACTATGCCCGCGATCGGGCCACTGGGGGTGGTGGGGGGATTGTACACTGATTCCCTGTGATCGGGCTGCAGGGGGTCGGTCCCCGATGGCTGCTGCCTGGCAGGGCGCCAGGCGCAGAGTCCTCGGGGATCAGGCGCACTACATGCTAATGGCATGCAATAGAATGCATAATCAGATGCAAATGGCCCCTGCTCTTGCATGAATTATGGGCCCATTTTGCATGTCACCTTTTGAATATGAGTTTTGCGCATTGCACAATGGGTACTTGCGCCACGCGGTTGAATGCTCCACTCTGTCAACTTGCGGTGGCGCAAGTTCCACTGCACCATGCACAGTGGCTGTGGCTGGGAGGTGATATTCAAAGGAGTTGCTCAATAGCGCAACTCCTTTGAATATCGCCCAGGACACACCCCCGCGCAACTATTTTGCGCAGCGCAAGGGCTTGTGCCTATGAATGGCGCAGTTTGAATATCCCACCCAAAAGGTAATCTGCTAAGGGCACAGACCTTGCCGCCAGCCAGCATGGCTGCTTAATTAAACGGCACCATGAAGTGGAGGCCTTTTCTTTTAAATCATTACCTTTGGTGCCTTTTTTCTCCACTGATTTCTGAGGGACGCCGTTTGAGGACACTCTCAAAAACGTAATTCTTAGTAACTACATAAGCTCCGTGTTTATTTGCAAATATAACAGCACGGTTATATTTTTCATTTCTTGTTTGCATGTAGTGGAACGTAAATTCTATGTTAGCAAATTTGGTCCTAATGTAGCTAAAACCACAAGAATTAATTAAGGGGGCTGAGTCTGCACTGAAATGTAATTTGTTTCTGCTGCTGAAATGCTAAACCTGCCCCATCTCTTTGTTTCTTTCTATGAGCACTGCCTTTCTCCTCACTTGTATTCCTTCCTTTCTCCTCTCTCCCCAGGATACAGCCACCCACTCGGGTGCAACTAGGTTCCTCCATGGACTTGCCCGGGTCTCTCCCCAGCAGTCCTGCTAACAGGAGACCACCTGCCACTGACACAAAAACACAAAAGGTAATCTGCTAAGGGCCCGGACCTTGCCACCAGCCAGCATGGTTGCTTGATTAAACGGCACCACGAAGCGGAGGATTTTTCTTTTAAATCATTACCTTTGGCACCTTTTTTCTCTGCTGATTTCTGAGGGACACCATTTGGGGACATTCTCAAAAACTTAATTCCTAGTAACTGCATAAGCTCTGTGTTTAATTATTTGTAAATGTAACAGCACGGTTGTCTTTTTCATTTCTTGTCTGCATTTAGTGGAACGTAAATTCTATGTTAGCTAATTTAGTCCTAATGTAGCAAAAAATACAAGAATTAATTAAGGGGGCTAAGTCTGCACTGAAATTTAATTTGTTTCTGCTGCTGAAATGCTGAACCCACCCCATCTCTTTGTTTCTTTCTGTGAGCACTGTCTTTCTCCCCACTTACATTCCTTCCTTTCTCCACTATCCCCAGGATACAGCCACTTGCTCGGGTGGGACTAGGTTCCTCCACGGACTTGCCCAGGTCTCTCCCCAGTGGTTCTGACAGCAGGAGACCGCCCACCACCAACACAAAAATGCAAAAGGTAATCTGCTAAGGGCACGGACCTAGCCGCCAGACAGCATGGCTGTTTGATTAAACGGCACCACAAAGCAGAGGATTTTTCTTTTAAATCATTACCTTTGGTGCCTTTTTTCTCCGCTGATTTCTGAGGGATGCTGTTTGGGGACACTCTCAAAAATGTAATTCTTAGTAACTGCATAAGCTAATACCCCACCGGCGCTGCATGCCGGCTCCCCACTCTCTCCCCTCCCACCTGCCCTATCTCGACATTTACTTATATAGACTCATTTTGTTAATTTCAGCTGACGTCTAACAGGCCACTTTGCCATTTGCTCCTTATCTCACTCTACCACTAAGGGAATTGGCAAATCTTTAGTGCTCTTTAAATTATTTGTATTTTGAGGTTCCAGCTGCTATAGTGCCATTTCCTCTTCTTTCTACATATTTGGTATCTATGGTGCTGCTGTCCACCACGATATAGTGCTGTTTCCTCTTCTTTCTACATTTTTGGTATTCTGTGGTGTTGCTGCCCACCATGATACTTAAAGCCCTGGTCCAGCTCATGACCACCCTGTTGCTATCCTCACTTGCCAGACTCTCCCTACCCCCCTGTTCATGCTATATTAATGGGCAACTGAACTCAATTAGTAACTTTAATTTCTCCAACATGCTAGTTAGACCTACTGTATGCCCAAATCTCACTGCACTATTAGCCCCAATGCATATCTATTACTTTATGACTGCATAACTAGATCTTACTCTCTGCTCCAAAACTACTATAAGTATTCCTTTTATTCATCGAAAGCTCTGGTATCTGATGCTGCTCGCTATCCTGCTAGCAGGTGATGTGGAACAAAACCCTGGTCCCCTACACCCTAAACTGTGCAATAATGCCTCCTGAGCTACTGCTTCTGGGCTCTGCAGAGCCCATCTAAACATAAGGAGCCTAACACATAATCTCCCAGAGCTGGAAGCATGGGTCACCACCCATAACCCAGATATACTGTGCCTATCTGAGATGTCGCTCAAGCCCCCTGCCTCCGACTCAACCTGCTCGCTACCTATTGCCTTATCTGAAATGACAAGTCATCTTCTAAGTGGGGCCGGGGTGTGGCGCTGTTTTATAAAGTGCATCTAAATGTCTCACTGAAAACTAAACCCCAATCCTCCATCTACGAATCCCTTCATGCAATTCTCTGCCTGGGAGCTCAAAATCTACATATAGCTGTTGCTTATAATCCACCCCAGGGAGGTTTGTCTGCCTTCACTAATATGCTGGAGGATACATTAGCACTGGCAGGCCAAAATGAACTGCTTACCCTAGGGGACATGAATCTGAACTGGCTTGGTCATTCTCATGACTCACTTCTATCTCTAACCCAGAGTTTTAACCTCCATCAAGTGATAACTGAGCCCACAAGGATCTCCCCTAAGGAAATGTCAAGCACCCTACTGGACTGGGTGTTAAATAGAGTTGACAGAATTGTGAATGCTGGCACCTTGCCGGATTGCATATCTGATCACTCCCCTGTATTCAGTGTGTGGCAACACTCTTGCTCCCTTACTCAACCCCAATGTTATATCACCTTCAGGAATTATGCTAACCTGAACCAGGCGAAGTTCCTGTATGAAGTCTCATCTATTGACTGGTCTTATCTCACCCAGCACCTGGATGCACAAGCAGCACTTGACTACTTTCAGGAGAATTTCCGTACAGTACAGGACAGACATACACTCCCTGTTACCTGGCAGGTTCGTGTAGCACCCACAAAGTGGTTACACAAAGATCTGCTGACTGCATTGCATATTAGGGATAAAAGCTAGAAGCGTTTCAGAAAAACAGGCCTTACTGCTGACTACCAAACCTATATGACCCACAGAAGTGATTGTAAAAAGAGGATTAGGCTAGCAAAAAGCTCATACTGTAAAAGGCTTCTACTGGAAGCGTCAAGTGACTCCAGGAAATTCTGGGCTCATATCAAATCATTCCAAGGTGCGAAGAATACTCACTTGGCTGATGAAATGATCATAAATGGGGTCCACTGTAACAACCCTAGGACCATTGCCGAAGCATTCAATAAGCAATTCTCTGACATATCCTCCACGGTCAGTCTTTACCGCTGACCACTCTACCCACCCCTGCTATTCTTCCCCCTCCATTCTATTTTGAGGCTATTTCCAAATCTGAGGTCTTAGGCCTACTGAATACCATTTCTGACAACACTAGCGTAGGCTCTGGTGGTCTAGACCCCAAACTTCTAAAACTGGCAGCACCATTTATTGCTCAGCCATTATTATGGATATTTACCCTCTCTCTTTGCAATGGAGTTGTCCCAGATGTATGGAAAGTGGCCAAAATCACTCCGGTCTTTAAGACAGGCGATGACAGAGATATGGCTAACTATTGACTGATTGGTATACTGTCAGTACTAAGTAAAATAATGGGAAAACTCGTGTCAATTCAAATCACCGAATTCATGACAAAATATAACCTCCTCTCACTAATTCAACATGGCTTTTGGAAAGGTCACAGCACCTCTACAGCTTTACTCCACCTTACAAATGATACTCTAACTGCTATGGACAATGGCCACCTCACAGGTGCAGTTTTATAGACCTAACAAAGGTATTTGACCTCGTCGATTATCCTCTTCTACTAGATAGTCTCTTAGCTCTTGGTGTCCATCAAACTCGGTTGCCTGGTTTAATAGCTATCTATTCAATAGAACACAGCTTGTTAGATTCAATTCCACTGTGTCTATCCCGATGGCAAACAACCTAGGAGTTCCCCAAGGATCAGTATTAGGACCCCTCCTCTTCTCCATTTTTATTAATAGCATCTCATCAAATAGTCCTGAATATTCGTCTAGACTTTACGCGGATTACCTGGTACTGTACTGTAATAACAAGCATATACACCACATAAACCAGACACTGACCACTGGCTTCAAGTTTATTCAATCCTGGCTTTCCATCCATAAACTAATCCTTAATGTTGATAAAACACAAACAATGTTGTTTGGATCAACATTCAAATTCAATAATAACCGCAATCTATTTAAAGTATCCGGTCAGGATGGTGTGGTCCTAAAACCTGTACGGTCTCTCAAGTACCTTGGAGTTCTCCTTGATGAAAACCTCAACTTTGATAAGCATATAATGTCTTACTGTAAATCAGTCAATGCCAAAATTGGAGCTGCCTACAAAACTAGCTATGTCCTTACGAAATCAGCTAGATTAGCCATAGCCCGCGAGCTCTTGCTCCCGTCTCTATCCTATGGGGCAGTCACTTATCTTAATTCATTAACTACTCTCCTTAAAAAGTGGGATACCACCTATAATAACATCTGTGGATATGCCTCGGCCTCACCCTGGTCTAAACACAATTGTCAGCTCTATGCTGATCTAAATTGGCTACCCCCTTCTTCAGCTCAAACCTGTGCCCTTGGCTGCCTGACTGACAATGTAATAAGAACTGGGATCCCAGGATCGCTGGCCTTGCTACTAAATCCTCTGTCCTCTTCTCACGGCCTCAGATCATCTGACAAATCACTGCTGAAAATACCGAGATGCAAATCTAACAAAGGAACCCTTGCTTTCTCTTACTCAGCGGCTAAACTATGGAACTCCCTGCCTCTTATTGTTTGCCTAGCCCCCAGCTATGCCCAGTTTAAAACAAACTGTCACAACTTCCTCCTCAGTCAGGTCTTCTGTGCCTGTTTCAAACCCCCCTGAATCTTCTGCGTTCAGACCTCATTGCACTTCTCCAGTGCTGCATACTGTTTCCTACTCAGCCTACCCACCTGGTTATGTCATTAACGTACTTATGTCTCAAATTGGTTTGTGCCCTTAGCTGCTCCTATCTAGTTGTGCTTAGCTACTTTGTCTGTAATCAAATGAATTGTTGTTACTGTGTAAGTGAACCACTGACCTATCTGTTACCCAACTGTGAAATCTTATCCAATTTTTGTACCTACTCATGATTTGTCAGATCTTGTTTTGTCTGTATCTTGTTCATCCTGTATAATTCTAATGTTATTCCCTGCCTCCCAGTTGTATTCTCCTGGGTCATGCCTGAAAATAGTCATGCCTTGGCTATGGTACTTACCCAGTAAATAAAAACTAAATAAAAAATAAAATAAATGGTGCACAAAACCACAACCTATAATAATGGATGCCGGTCCTACCGTATCATCTGTGCAGTGTGCCAGCACAGAAGAAGGTGGTGTCACCTACATGCCACAGCAACTCATGATGAGAAAAACTTCATTCATGATGGAGGAAGAAGGAGGAGGAGGATGATAATGAGAGAATGTGTTGCTTTCTTAAGCCAGAGTCCTTCTATAATATTTATTTTTATGTAAGTATTATTATTAACTATTCTTAAATTTGTCTATTTTTATGCTGAGAAAATGTGATTTCAATGGATATGTGGTTTCATCTGTTAAATAATCTACACTGCAGAGGATCAGTTTAGTTTCTTAGGTGCAGTGGACATGTGGTGGTAGAGGCCAGGCAGATACTTCCAGAGAGGAACTGGGAGCCGGAACAGTGATTATGAGATTTTTTTCAGCAACTGGAATGATATACATGTAGATGAGACTGGGTATGATGGCTGATATATCAGCAGATAATATAATCTGATAAAATATGATGAGTAGGAGATAATATAATCTGATATCACACGATGTGATGTGATGTGATGTGATACGATGTATGATCACTTTTATTTTTTTATTTATCATGTATTATTTTTATTTCTGTACCATGAAAACATGAAGTGTGAAACTAAACTTGTGAAAAATGATTTGTGTTCATTGCTTGTTCCCTACCATCAAGCTGTTTTCAGAAGTTGCTAGTGACAAGGAGTGAAGGGGACATTGAGGAACCGGTCAGCAGATGCAAGATGATTTTGTTTCCTGGGAACTAGAATTACATTTCTGGATGGATCACTCTTTCTCCAAGTAGGCATCTGAAAGCTCTTGAAACAAGAGGAGGGGGAAACTGGTGTGCTTCTGGATTGTTACGGAGTGTTTCATCGCCAAGTGAACTAGACGACCGGCAAAGAAGGCTGCTTGCATTGCAGTGGGAGTGGAACCAGTGGACTTCTAGAGACTAATGGACCATGGTTTCTTGGCTGTACTATCTTGTGGCTAGCTCTTGTCCTCACAACCCTCATGAACATGATTCCTAGTCACTGTTCTAGTCCACCAAGACCAGTTCCTCCTGCACCACCACTGCTTGCAGAGCTTGTACTTGGTTACAAAATCCTTAGGCTATGGCTTCAACCCACAATACAGGGCCAGTGTACACTATGGATGGGGAGACCTGCCCCAGACAATGCACAGGTGGTCCAGTATGATAGTGGTGGCACTCAAGAAAAAATGATAATCCACAATGGTGTAATGAAACAAAGTGCTGTTTATTGCAAAATGCAAAAAAATCAAACAGCCAAACCATATTTCTTACAGCGTGAGTCTGCTACTCCAGCTCAGACCCCAGTACTTCAACTCTCGCAAGTCTTTATCCACATGAAGACTCTCGAAAGTCAAAGTGCTGGAGTCTAAGCTGGAGTAGCAGACTCACACTGTAAGAAATATGGTTTGGCAATAAACAGCACTTGTGCTTAGTTAAACTGGTATGGTGGATCACTTATTTGCTCCTTTCCTACCCCATGCATACCTTTCTCCTGTTCCTCACATCATACTTTCTGAATATATTGACAACACATGAAAAACAGATGATGACACAATCCTAACAATGATGACTCACAATAGTCATCAGTGATTCTTAGATGCTCACATGCTACCCATGCCCGGTACATGGACAAGTCACAGTGCCAATATGATTGGCGAGGTACCAGGAAAAAGCCCCACCACCACCAGGCTACCCCTCCTCCCTTGACAGACCACATGTAATACGTCAAAGTTAGTGGTCCCCAGTAGTCCCCAGTTTCCCCCAGTATACACAGTAAGGTGCCCTGTGTACACATGTATATAAAAATAATATAGATTTTAATGCAGCACAGCAACAATGGCTTGGATGGAATGTCCTGGTTTCAAAAGTTTTAAGTTTTTGGGGAGTTCCTGGGTAGCTGTGGAGGAGGGAGGATGCAGCAAGTTAAGAGGGCAAGGGAAGAGGCTTATCTGATGTAGAAGCCATCCCTGAGAACTTGATGCATGCCTCCTCTGCCTTCAGCACCTGAAGACAGTCCAGAAGAGCTCCGGCACGATCGGTGGTGCCATCAGGGCACCAAAAATTAAAAGAAGCAATCTGGTGTTGCTGATGGGCTGAAAGCCCCATCCAGTTATTTATTTTCACCCCTTTATTTAATTTAAAAGGTTTCCCCCATCCCTCACTGGCGGCTTGACAGTGCCGCATCACTGTTTGTGTTGTCGGCCTTCCAGAGGCCCCCTGTCACCCACCACATTGTCCAACTAGATCTCTCCCACTGCCTGAGCACCTCCCTCCTCCCATTTGCCTCCTGATCCACACTAGTGCAGCCAACGGAGTGGTGAATCTGCACCAGCACATGATTCGTGCTGTCCACCTGAAGAAATAAAGACTGTGGGGCTTTTTTTATATTTCTTTAGTGCTAGGCACCTGTAGAAGTGGCTGAACACCGTGTAAGGAGGAAGAGATACCAGGGCCCCTAATTAATATTCAGGAGGGTGAGGTAGAGTGACACCCATGGGGAAGGGCTATCAGTTAAGGCTGACTAGGAGGCCTTTTAAATATTGATTAAATGGGCTGGACAAGGTGGAGCAGGGCAGAAGTGAGTGGCAGCAAGGCCCAAGGGGAAAGAAAAAATAATTTTAAAGGGGCCTAGCCAAGAAATGACCCAGGGGTTTTGGAAGGGTACAGAAATAGGGAACCCCTCTGCATTTAAAAGAGGCCCTGTCCAAGTTAATCCCACGAGTGTTATTTAAAAGGGGCACAAGGCCCACGCTTAGGAAGGGCATCAGGCCCAGTGAAGCAAAGGACACCAGGCCCAGTAGTAGTAAGGCCACCATGCCCAGTAAAGCAAAGGGCATCAGGCCCAGTAGAAATTAGGGAACCAGGCCCAGTGAAGCAAAAGACACCAGGCCCAGTGGTACTAAGGGCACAAGGCCCAGCCAAGTAAGTAGGATATCAGGCCCAACAGTAATAAAGCAAGGGCATGCTTAGGCCCACCTGTACTTGGAGGGACCCATTCAAGTGAAAGGCCACTGATATTTAAAGGGGAAACACAAGGCCCAGGACCTGTAGTTAGCTATTTAAGCCCACAGATGTGACAGGGGCCCAGCAATAAAAGCAACCCCAGATAGGATAGGAGCCTAGCTAGCCACGTAAGCCCTGTAGTGATCAAGAGGCCCGGTCACCCATCTATTTTATAGCCTTCTAGAGAGTCTATTCTCAACTATAGTATTTCCACACTAACAGGAGAACCCGATTTAGCTAAAGGGACCCCAGTTATAGTTAGATCCACCAGAATTAGGGTTGGATCAGCATAATAAATTGCCTGTATATTTGCTGAGGTCTGAACACTGAGACTGTATATTTATTGACTACTACAGAAGGAAATGAGACTCTGTTTGCATTTTCCTGCATTATTATTCATTCTATGAACATTATTGAGTGTCAGAACTGTCTTGCATTGCTTTGTGCCAACATTTTGGTGCTGGACCACCATCTGAATCAATCTTCAACTATCTTTGGAGTCACTTCACCCCGGTGCAACCCTGTCAGTCTTCAGCTATCTTCAAGAACCATCCTCCAGGGCATCCAGAAGCAGACAACAGTCAATCCACAAAGAGCTGTACTGCAGTCATCTTGAAGTTGCATCATCCTGTTTGTTATTTTCCTCTTACAGTTTCCCAGTATGGCTTGGCCCCGTGCAGAAGTCTGCTGTCCGTTTTCCTGTTTTCACATCTGTAGCAGAGTACTGTTCAACCTGTCAGTGTCAGCTCTCCAAGTGACATTCAGTTTGTTGTTTTTAGTGTGTCCTGGCTCATCCAGCCATGGACTCCAAGTCTGGTCGCAGTTCAACGTTCGATTTATTGTTTTGGTGAGTGCCTTGGCTCGTCTGGCCTTGGAACTCAAAAGACCAACGCACTTCAACGCCCAGAGAGAGTGGTTGCCTGGAGTCCAAGAGTGGTCCAGAGGTCCTGATTCCGTGGGAGAATCAGCTGGTGTGTGTCTTCAGTCCAGAGGGAGTGCTGCCTGGAGTCCAAGAGTGGTCCAGAGGTTCCGATTCTCCTGATTCAGTGTGTTCGTCAGCCTAGAGTATATCTTCAGTCCAGAAGCGGACTGTTGGTTCTTCTTCTTCTTCTTCTTCTTCTTCTGCCAGAACTAGACTCATAGTGGATTCCCTGCAGGGGGAGGGCCTCAAACAACTGGTACAGCAACCCACAAGAGACAGGGCTATCCTAGATCTAGTACTGACTAACAAAGAAGGGATCACAGATCTCCAGGTAGAAGGTCACCTGGGGGCCAGTGACCATCACATGGTATGGTTCAATTTGGCTACCACAGCTAAATCATCCCATTCAAGGCAAAAATATGGGACTTCAGAGAGCTGACTTTGATAAGGTGTCCAGAGTTAAGCTAGCCCTGGCAAAAGAAACACAGGTGAGGGGTACAGGCAAAGTGGGCAAGCATTAAGGATGCAATACTTGAAGCAACATCCCATTGTGTTAGACAGAAAAGGAAGTGCAAAGAAGAAGGAAATCACTTTGGTTCTCAAACACAGTAGCAGAAAAGGTCAGAGCCAAAAGGCTGGCCTTCAGGAAATATAAGGAACACAGCGGGATGAAGATAGGGAGGCATACCAAACTGTCCTAAGGGAAGCAGGTAAGGCAGTAAGGCAGGCAAAGTCCCAAACTGAGGAAACACTAGCACAAACAGTAAAAGAAGGTGACAAGACTTCCTATAGATACATTAGTGAAAGGAGAAAGTCCAGAGGGGGTATTGCTAAGTTTAATGGAGAAAAGGGAGCATGTGAGGAGGAGGACCTGTAAAGGTATCTATCCTAAATAGATACTTTTGCTCAGTATTTACTGAAGAGAAGGTAGGGCAGGGCCCCAGCTCAGCATCATGGACACAGGAGGAGGGAGGTGAGCACTACTCCCTTCACAAAAGAAAGGTCCTACAAGAGCTTGCTAAGCTCAGGTGGATAAGGCAATGGGACCTGATGGCATACATCCCAGGGTACTTAAGGAGCTAAGGAGGAACTAGCAGAGCCATTAGCAGAATTGTTTAGTGAGTCTCTGAGCACAGGAGAGGTCCCAGAAGACTGGAGAAGGGCTCATGTGATCCCGCTCCACAAGAGTGGTAGCAGGGAGGAGGCAGGGAACTACAGACCAGTCAGTCTTACCTCAGTAGTGGGCAAGATTATGGAGGCACTCCTTAAGGAAAGGATAGTGCAACACCTGGAATCCATAGGGCACAGGATCCAAGACAGCATGGGTTTACAAAAGGAAGGTCCTGTCAAACTAATCTCATAGATTTCTTTGACTGGGTAACCAGAGTGGTGGACCAAGTGGAGCAGTTGATGTTGCCTACCTTGACTTCAGCAAAGCTTTTGACACTGTTCCACATAGAAGATTGATAAATAAGCTGGGTAGGCTCGGGGTGGGTCAGAAGTTGGTCAACTGGGTGGCAAACTGGTTGATGGGCAGAAAACAGAGAGTGGTGGTAAATGGTATACAGTCAGAAGAGATGCAAGTCACAAGTGGGGTACCTCAGGGATCAGTCCTGGGGCCAGTCCTCTTCAACATCTTCATTAGTGACCTTGCAGATGGACTGGAGGGTAAGGCTTGTCTGTTTGCAGATGACACCAAGATCTGCAACAGAGTAGATGATCCAGATGGGTGGGCAGAATGAGAAGAGATCTGGATAAACTAGCAGAATGGTCAGAAGAGTGGCAACTGGGATTTAATGCAAAGAAGTGCAAAATCATGCACATAAGGAAGAGAAACCCTGAAGCCACCTATAGGCTGGGAGGAGTTGCTAGCAGTCACAAAGGAAGAAAGGGACTTGGGCATCATCATCACTGATGACCTAAAATCATCCAAGCAGACCTCTCTAAAGCAGTAGGTAGGCTAGGGGGTAGGGGTGTATTAGTAGGGGTATCACAAGTCGTAAGAGGGAGGTAATAACCCTCTGTACAAGACACTGGTTAGTCTCATCTGAGCAATGCGTAATAGAGGCCGCACCTTCACAAGGACATTAACCAAATTGAGGCAGTACAGAGAAGGGCAACCAAAATGGTGCAGGACTGCACTCAGAAGACATATGAGGACAGATTAACGGAGCTCAATATGTATACCCTTGAGCAAAGGAGGGAGAGAGGTGGATGATCAAGGCATTCAAACACCTTAAGGGCATAAACAAGGTGAAAGAGTCTAACATGTTTAAATATAAGAAAAATAGCAGGACAAGAGGACACAGCATGAGATTAGAGGAGGCCGATTAAGGGGAATGTAGGAAATTATTTTCACAGAAAAGGTGGTGGATGCATGGAATGGCTTACCACAAGAAGTGGTAGCTATGAATACAGTGCAGGGCTTCAAACAGGCATGGGATAGGCATAAGGTAGCAATACAAATTACTATGAATAGATAGGCCACTGACAGAGCAAAGGCCGATGTCACATTTATAAGGTAGAAAAAGAAAAGGACAGACTGGATGGGCCTTGCGGTCCTTATCTGCCGTCAACTTCTATGTTTCTATGTTTCTATGTTTCTATGTTTCTTCTTCATTCCTTCACTTGGCAATCCAGAAGTGGATTGTGTCCAGGTGGTTTGCATTGCTTCTTCTTTCCGGGCAGTCTAGAAGCGGACTGAAGCCAGATCTTGTATTTCTTTCCGGCAACCCTAGAGAGGTGGGGTGTAGCTGAGAACCCATGGTCTGTTAAAGCCTCTCCACATCCTTAGCTTTCCCACCAAGGCTTAATATTTCACTGGGAAACCAGTGGAGTGTTTCCACATTTCTTTCGTCAACAGAAAAATTTACGTGCACCAACTGACAATCATCTACCGGATAGACACTTCTTGTAGTATTAGAGTGGCTGTATCTTTAAAACCTAAGTTTAGGGAGAGATGCACCTTGGGTGGAAGTAGATATCTAAGGATAGGAAAGACGCTCTTACAGTGTAGCTGTTACATTTGATTGATCCACTGTGGTATTTTATGCTGTAGAGATTCCCTCTTATAGCGAGATAGGGAAATAGAAATAAGACACTTTTACAGTGTAGCTGTTACAGCTGATTATTCCTCTTTCCTATAGTGAAATATAATCTTGTCTATAGTGAAATATAATCTTGCATATGGTAAAGTAGTAGTCTGTGTATGTATGATTGTCCCTTTCTTGTGTCCCTACCCTATGATCAGTTGCCAATAAACAAGTTCATTTTCCCTTATCATGCCTCCTGCCTCTCCATTTTGGTGAAGAATTGCATCACGTAGCCAAATAGGAAAAAAAAAAACTGCCTTACCACCTGAGTGGATGGATGTGAACAGTCTGATATTCTTGTTTGGCACACTTCACTTGGTCTAAACAATAATGATAACCTCCCTCCCTCCCTATCCATCTCTCTCTCTCTCTCTCTCTCTCTCTCTCTCTCTCTCTCTCTCTAGAACTCTTCTTTGTCCTAACAAAAAATAAACCACCATCAATAATTCTGGCTCTCTTTACTTGGTGTCACAGACAGGATGTGTGACTTCCATCTACTCAGTTCTTTATTACTAACCAAACATCACCTTCCATCACACCCCCCCCACACACTTTTTAGCTTGCTTCATCTGGCGTCACGGACAAGATACTTTTATTGGAGTCCAAAGCAGGGCTTAGCACAGTACAGCAGCCCTGACTATGGAAACATGAATGGGGCAACGGGTGCAGCATCCCTAACTGTGAGGGTGGGGGGGGAGAGATGGCAGCAGGGTGCAGCAACCCCAACTGTTTGGGCGGGGGCGACAGGGTGCAGTAGTCCTGATTCTTTAGGCAGGGGATAGAGGCAGCAGGGTGCACAATCCCTGACTGTGTGGGAGAAGAAAAGTGGGCACCAGAGTGCAGCAGATTCGAATGTGGATCAGAAGGTAGGGGGCTTGTGGGGCCAGAGACGGGTGGCAGTAGACTGCAGCTGCCTCAACTGTAGGGCACACACACGGTGCATTGAGATGCCACATAGTGTTTCTAGTTATACACATACAGGATGTATTTTCACACAGAAACCACCAAAGAAATGACATTTTTGAGTTCTGACAGTACATGTGCTTGAAATACTGTAGCAGAGTGTGACAAGCACCTGTTTGTTAATCTGACATGAAAAAAAATGTTCTTATATGATTATATTTATGAAGGCTACATCAAAGACAACTTTTTTGTGAATGAACACAATTTAGATTTGTTTTATATTCATTAAACAGCCCTGTGTTATACAGTTCGAAAAAAAATTGAGGTTTGATTAGCTAGAACAGAGCTATGATACAGACACGCTGATGTCTCATAGAAAAAGATTTCCAGTACTTTAGTTCAGCATTGAAACTGAAATTATCAGTTTTTTAAAGGAAGATAAATATACTGTATATTTTAAGCTGATCTATCTAAACACAAACCAGAGACTGGATTTGTAAGAAACCTGGAGAGCTCAGCAAACCATAAACTCTACAGAGTGCTGCTCTGATTGGGAATCTGAAACAGCAAGCTACTCCAAAATGATGTAATCGCACTCTAAGCGTGACTGAAAGGACAGAAATAACTCCACTGTTTTCAGCCACCATAGCTCAAGTTAACAAATGCTGATTTAAAGAAAACCACAAAACCAAACAGCATCAAATTTTCAGGAAACACTAATCATGACACAAGGACTTGAACTGCAACTTTTTAAGCTTTTATTACAAATATGTAAAAACCATTGTACATTATCTTTAAAGATGATCCTCCACCGTACTGGCAGCCAGTGCAGTCCGTGGAGCACAGGTGTGACATGACAAGATCTTGATAAGCCAGTAAACAACTTAGCAGCCTCATTCTGCTTCAGCTGCAGGCAGCGAAGGTCCACCCCTGGTAGCCCTAGGTATAGGGCATTGCAGTAGACTAGAGAGGGCACTTTTATGGAGCAGCCTTTTAAAGTTTTCTTATTTATATGGATTTTTGATATATGAGTATGAGCTGCAAAACTATTTGATGTGAGTAAGAACAAAATGAATGTAATTTATATACTATTTAACAGCATTTAAGAAGTTTTTTGTATGCACTGTTTTGTTTAGGTGGTATATTTATTCTGTAATTGGCACTAGGAGTATGCATTGCTTACTTGCAGGGATTTCCTGAAACTGGTTTATATATATATATATATATGTGTGTGTGTGTATATATATATATATATACTGTTTAAATAATTTTAAGGCACTGTCACTTTAATGGTTTATATATTTAAAAAGAAGCCCTGCAGGAAGTAGACTCCTCCTCCTCTTGAAAATGTGTCATGCTAGAGACGTGAAGTGCTAAGGTTTTGGGCTCATCCACCTATACACTAGTACATGACCCCTGAAATAAGCGAGGCATTGAATATGTGGGAAAGAGGTAGAGCGATGAAGTGGGCAACCAGGCTGAGTAACCTGGGTTCCAGGCTGTCCTGACCCACTCCTGTGTGGTGAGAGAGACCAGCAAGTAGAGCCTGGGTCTCACCCACAGTGATCTTTTTGAGGTAGAAAGGTGGACGAAGGGATGGAGACCCGTAAGCATGAGCTGGGGCAGAGGACTATGGGTGGGTGGCGGCCGGCAGGTCCGTGAAGAGGTGGTTAAAAGAGGAGGCAGTGGTTAGGGAGCTATTGCAGTTGGCCTCACCAATGGTCATGCCAGTGACTTGTACTTTGGTCGAACCACTGACTAGATTTTTTTACGTTCTTCCAGGAACTTTGTGGGTCATTTGCAGCGGCAATCAATGCTGCACTGCAGTACTCACTTTTTGCAGTGTGTATGGCCCGTTTGCAGGAGTTCCTTAGCTGTCGGTACTCCTGGAGGTCTTTTTGGTTGTGAGATGCCCTGTATTTTGCCCAGGACTTGTCTCGTCACTTCATAAGGGAGAGGATCTCGCTCTGAAGCCATTTCGTGACCGAGCCTCTGACTCTCCTCTTAGATAGGGGAGCATGCCTATTTTGAAGCAGGGCAAATGCTGCAATGAAGAGGTCTAGGGCTTCAAAGAGGTCATGTGTAACCATGACACGGGACCAGTCAGCTCCCTGTAGGTCCTCGAGGTAGTTTGGAACTATAACTTTCAAGTAGTCCCTCATTTGTATCACTCTGCGGGGAACTTTGGATGGGTTCGAGCCCCATATGCAGTAGATTGGCGAGCGGTCAGAGATGGAGTCAGGAAGGATCCCTGAGTTAACAATTTTGTCAAGTCAGTTGCTCAAGACCCAGTCGATGAGCATCCCCTTGTCACCACGATAGGAAAGCCTGGTGGGTTCTGTGATGACCTGACTGAGGGAGAGGCCTGAGAGCATTGGTTCAAACAACTTGGCATTGGGCCCCATCCAATTAAGGTTTAGGTCACCAAGGATGAGGAGCTCACTTGAGCCCACCTTATCCCGGAGTCACTCTATGAGTGTTGAGAGTCCCGGCAAGCTTACCTTAGGAGGGTTGTATGCACACACTATGTGCACCTTCTTGGTGTTACCAAGTAGAAGTGTGTGGAGAAACTCGCAGGGTGAAAGTCCCTGAGTTTGGTGCAACACAATGGAGATGTTTAAGTGGACCTTATGGTAAATAAGTACTCCCTCACCTCTTTTATTGCCGGCCCTGTCAAGTTGGGCCATGCCATATCCTGAAAGGGAGCAGGCAGAGTCAGGGGTGCGAGGTTTGAGCCACGTTTCTGTGGTGCACAGGACATCAGACTTGTAGAAGACAGCCCAGGCAGTTAGCTCCACATGATTTTGCAGAAGGCTGCGGATGTTTAAGTGGGCTATCTTTAACCCCTTAGCCGCCCCCCAGGCAGGGGGAAGACTGAAGGAGACCGGGTACACCGAAGGACCCTGGCTGTTGGCTGAGGGACCAGGCTGAGCAAGGGGGGCCATGTTGCAGGAAGCGTACTGCTCTGATGCAGCACACTTCTCAGGGACGGAGGACCCGAGTAGAGCGTCAAGTCAGGGGAGGAGGGAGGGATGGGGAGAAGGTGAGCAGGAATGAGACCGAGAGGTCGTCTCAAGCTAGGTAACTAGAGACCATGGGTGAAGCGTGGTGTAGAGGAGGAGGCTGCAGGTGGGAGTGAGCTGGCAGCACAGAGAATTTGGAAGGTGGAGGAAGCCCCTAGTGGAACAAACGGAGCTTGCAGTTTTGAGGTCTGCTGGGATTTGGGAGAGACTATCGCTAGATGTGGTAAAATGCCCCTAGTGGCTGAATGGTATAGCCTGCTTATGGAGAAGTGCGCCGATAGGTTTTTCAGCACCACGTGACCATCACTATATCAACGAGTGATGACCAAGGGTGGTGGCGGGGGTGGTGAGGCAGCCAGCACAGCCGGCAGGGCCAGTGCTCCTTGCTGCAGAAGCACCAGGAATGCAGGTGGAGAGGATCGGACTCGGTGCACTGGCAATCCACGAATCCAGGTAGGAGGCACCATGGTCCCAATAACTGCAGCGTTTAAAGTCAAAAAACAGAAAAGTCCAAGCAGAACAGTGTCTAAGGAGAGTCACTAAATCAGCGCTCCTTCTCCAGCCCAGGAGTTGTGTTACCTTCTTTGTCTGTGATCCACGAGTGTGTTCTCAGGGGGTTGGGGGATGGAGGGCCAATTCGGCAGCCCTCATGCACCACAGGACCATCTGAAGCTCCATGCACCCTTCTTTGTCGGTGATCCACGACTGTGTTCTCAGGGGATGGGGGTGGTGGAGGGCCAGTTTGGCAGCCCTCACGTACCACAGGACTGTCTGAAGCTCCGTGCACCCTGTGGGGATAAGGAAAAAGCATGAGCATTTATATGCAGCAGGGGGTATGGGGGGAAGGGAGGTACAAATGGAACAGTTAGGGTGGGGTATGGGGAGAGCAGCAGGTCAGGGGAACACCCAATTAATACAGGCTGTCTGGCTATTTGCGGTCCGATTGAGACACAGGCTATCTAGTGAGACAAAAGCTAATCTATCTAGGTGGCAGGCTAAAAAATAAAAAGATTGCCAGATCACAGTATAAAGTACCAACATGGGCCAGGTATATGGAGGCCATATTAAACAGAAGCAGCAGTAGTAGTATGACAATATAGATCACAGTATAAAGTACCAGCATGGGCCAGGTATACGGAGACCATATTAAACAGAAGCAGCAGTAGCAGTACGACAATTTAGACCAGGAATATAACATAGCAGAGTCTGAGCATTAGTACAAAAGACAGCTACTGCTGGGGCTCAGAGATCTTTACAGAAGCAGCAGTAAGTCACTTTAGACCAAGAGATAGCATAACAGTATCCATCGTTAGCGACTGCTGAGGCACAGAGGTCTTTTGGGGCTAATTACAGTTTACACAGGCCATGCCTTGAATTCCAGTGTTTAAAACGGGCAGCAATTGCAATACAGTGGCAATGCAGGTAGTAACTATGTCTGTTAGCGACTGCTGAGGCACAGAGGTCTTTTGGGGCTAAATTACATTTTACACAGGCAGTGCCTTGAATTCCAGTGTTTAAAATGGGCAGTAATTGCAATAAAGTGGCAGTGCAGGTAGTAACTGTGTCTGCTCGTTGGTACAAAATAATAAGTGACTGCTGAGGCTCAGAGGTCTGTTGGGACTTTAAAATGGCTGTGCAGGTAGTACCTTCAGACCCACTGACATGATGGCGGCTGCACGTGCGGGTAGTGGCCTCAGTTGCCCAAAACGTGAGTTAAGGCCACTGGTGTAGTCACCCGCGTGTGCAGTAAGCCTCTAAAGGTAACCGCTGGAATTTCTTTTCTCAATGCAGTGCACTGTGTAGCTCTAAAGGTAACCTCTAGGTTTTCTTATTGTAATGCAAGGTACAGGTAAAAAACAAGCAGACAAAAAACAGTCTCCACACATATGCTGACATCTCCTTCTCGCTGCAGAAGCACCAGGAATGCAGGCGGAGAGGATCGGACTCGGCACACTGGCGATCCATGAATCCAGGTAGGAGGCACCACGGTCCCAATAACTGCAGTGTTTAAAGTCAAAAAACGGAAAAGTCCAGGCAGAACAGTGTCCAAGGAGAGTCGCTAAATCAGCGCTCCCTCTCCAGCCCAAGGGTTGTGTTACCTTCTTTGTCGGCGATCCACGAGCATGTTCTCGGGGGCTGGGGGGTTGTGGAGGGCCAATTCGGTAGCCCTCACGCACCACAGGACCATCTGAAGCTCTGTGCACCCTTCTTTGTCGGTGATCCACGAACGTGTTCTCGGGGGGGATGGGGAGGTGGAGGGCCAATTCGGCAGCCCTCATGCACCGCAGGTCCCAGTGCATTTCACACATATGTGCTTTTTCTCTATACAATGAAGTTTTCATACCTGTTTTAGCACTATGGGATACCTTGTTGCAGTTTGATTCCAAGTCTTTGAATTATGTGATTACAGTATGTCTGAAAAGTAAACAATAGGTTTCAAAGAATCAGCCTCACTCTTTTATGGATTGCAGTGCACATTTTGTCATGTAATACATCACTGTTGTTGCATGGTGGCTATAGGACATATCTGTAATTTAGTACCTGTTTGCACAATATACCTATTAACATCTGCCTGGAGGGGCAGACTTAATGGACCTAGGGTCCCTTCTGATTTTAAATTACTATAATAATGTTCCTATATTACTCTGGACATCAGTCTCAGAGACTGCAGAAAAAATGAATGGTCAACAACCAGTTCGATACTGAGGAGGGGACCAAATAATGTAAGTTTCTAGTTTAACCTCTCTGTAATCTCATTTGAATCTGTCTCTGTGATGCTGAAATCTTCCTGTAGTCCCCAAATGGCTGCAAAATTCTCTTCCTTCCCTCTTCTGGGTTTGAAATTGCTTTGGTGAGCAGTTTATATGAAAGCAAAGAACCTGGATGTGCAGCAGAATTTCACTGGCACCATCAGGCTCCAATGCAGTCCTTGGGATGCTCAATCCACCCTCTCCCCTGCCAACCCCCCGGTGGCCCGAGTCCATTCCTGAACCTGGGTCGCTGGCATGGTGCAAGGTGTGGCATCCAGTACTTCAACCCTTAGTGCCACAGGGGCTGGCCCAGGGCCCCCACACTTTTTTGAAATTGGCATGTTAACCCCCCTCCCATTTCCCTCAGTTGTGTATGCTTTTGTAACAAGACAGGAAGGTGTTGTGACTTGTGACCATAAGTGGACATAGCCCAACAAGATTACAGTGTCATCAATGGCACCAAGTGGCCATGACCATATCTAGTAAGACAGAGAATGGGTCTGGGGTCCCTTGTCTTTCTTTATCTAACATTTCCTATGTTTCTATCTGCAGAACAATGTTATGCAAAAGTCTCTCAGTTCCTCCACTTCCAGTGGGGGTCGCCATAAGGGCCACTGCAATAGAGTTACAGTATAATGAAGTAAATATTGGAGAAGGCAGGGTTACAAGGACATAGGATGAACACTGGAGAGGGCAGCTTGTTCTGTAAAATTCACAAGTTATTTTTTTTCACTTTGTTGATGATCTGGCCTGAAGCTGCATCATGAGGTCTGAGCACTGCCTCCCCCTTGCATCTACTTTGATAATGTTATCTGACATTTATTGTAGAGACACTTCAGAGTTCAAAATACTCTCTTACTAAACCTGCATCTTTGCACGTAGACTGCATCAACCTCTGAGAAAGAGAGAGAGAGAGACAGAAAGAGAGAGAGTGTGAGAAAGCAAGAAAGAGAAAGAGAGTAAGCAGCTTTCAGTTTGAACTTTCGAAAGTTCACTGTACAGTACCTTTATTTCATAGGAAGCTGAATGCACTTTACAAATAGTGGCATTACTTTGTTAAAAATTAAGTAATAAATAAATATTATAATTGATACAAGGTCTTGAATATAGCTGTGATTAGTTTAACAGAATAACTTGCACAGGCAGAATATTTTAACAAGTAACTTGAATAAGTAGGGTGATTATGTTGCTACATCACCTGAATGCACGGGGTAATTACAGTATATTACTGTATATATGAGAAATAAGGCATGGTCTTTCTTTACAGAACTCTGTCAGTCTCTCCGACTCCCCTCCTTCTAACCCCAGCTCAGGAAAGACAGGTGAGAGAATGTTGCTGCCATTATTTATTTATTTACTTATTTATGAATATTCGGAAAAATCTTTGAGCGTGAGCTCTTTTACAAAGGTTCCACGTCAGGGTGGACAAACATTGCAAAACACAAATACAGTGGTTACAGGTTTCGGAACAAGTTCAGTTACAAAGGTTCCACGTCAGGGAGGACTAATGATACAGAAACACCAGTACAGTAAATACAGATTTCAGATCATATACAGTTGTTACTGGATTAGCACAAATACAGTGGTTACAGACTACAGAAAGACACAGTCATACAGGTTCAGCGCATTAGGCAGTTTAATAGTCACGGTTTCAGTGCTGGGTTTAACGGTGGTAGTGGGAGAGTCTATCAGGTTTTTCCTGAGGGGCACGTGCATTGTGAGATAGACTGTAGGTGCAGTATGAGGCCGGTTTTGAACTGAGGCAGGCTGTGTGTATGTAGTTTCTGTGGGAGTTCATTTAGCCAGAGGCGGGGCTCGGTAGGTGAAGGTACGCTGACCAAGTGAGGTTTGCCAGAATGGGATGAACAGTGCTCCGTTTTTCTTCCCTCTGGTGAATGTGATGAGGGAGAGGCCTCAAGCAGGTTTACTATGCAGGGTGGTGTTTTTCCAAGGAGAGCCTTTTTACCCAATAAACAGGTTTGGCTTTTATACAGAGTGCAAGTATGGGTGTAATGGTCTGCGCTCAGGGTTAGGCAGCATGCCTTATTTAATGCAATTTGGACCCTGTTGAGTGCAGTGTCAGTGGCAGCTCCATAGACCACAAGCCTGTAGTCTATCGTGGGAAGTATTAAGCTGGAGACCAAGAGTCGGAGAGCTTCCGGAGTGAGGGAGTTCTTATGTCTGTAGAGGACCCCGATCTTTGTGTTAACTGACCTGACAAGGGAGTCAATATGGTTTGTATACATGAGAGAGTCATCAAGGGTGACCCCTGGGTACTTACATGATTGTACCTGCTCAGTCTGCTCACCTGCATTATTGATGATATTGGGGGCCCGCACTTATTGTAATGGCTGGAGTGGATCACAGCCTTGGTTTTCTTGTAGTTCAGTAGCAGCCTTTTTCTACAAAACCAGTCCTCGAGTTTGTTGAAGGAGGTTTGTAGTTCTGTTTGTAGTGCTGCCTGGGAGGTGCCACTGCTTAGCAGTACAGCATCATCCGCATACAGGATGAGACTGGTGTCACAGGCCATGGGCAGTTCATTAATAAAGAGACTGAAAAGCAAGGGGCCAAGGATTGATCCCTGAGGAACTCCTAGCAGTATCTCTCTGGAGCTGGATAGTGTCTGCCCGATTTTGACTCGCTGACTTCTTTTGTGATAGGTAATCATTGAACCAATTTAGGGGCGTTTGGTGCCACTCCCATTCTTTGGAGCTGGGATATCAGTAGAGGGTGGTTGACGGTATTGAAGGCTTTAGTGAGGTAGATGAAGATGGAGCCCACTAATTTACCTTCATCTAGTGCCTTGTGTGCGTAATCGAAGTACACAAGCAATGCAGTGGTGGTACTGTCTTTCTGCCGGAAACCATGTTGGTTTGGGCAGAGCAAATTGTACTTAGAAATATAGAAACATAGATTTTGATGGCAGATAAGGACTGCTTGGCCCACTCAGTCTGCCCATTTCCCCTACCTAATGGATAAGCAGCAGATCCTAGTTAACCAGTAGCCTACTTCTTTCTACCCCTACCTCCTAGAATTGCCTTATGACTGTCCCATGCATGCTTGAATTCCACCACTGTTTTTGACTCCACAACCTCCTCTGGAAGGCCGTTCCATGCATCCACAACCCTCTCTGTGAAAAAATTCTTCCTTAAATTACCTCTGAGCTACCCCCCCATCTTCAAATTGTACTTGTTTAGGTATTCGGTGAGTTGATTTGGTACGATTTTCTCCAGCGCTTTAGATAGTGGGGAGAGGATAGATATTGGCCTGTAGTTAGATATCATTGCCGTGTCACCACTCTTATGCACTGGGGTTACCAGGGCTTGCTTCCAGACTTCCGGGAATTGGGCTAGGGCCAGGGAATTGTTAAATAGCATCGTAATGGGTTTGATCATAACATCAAGGGTCAGAGATAGTATCTTCATGTCTATCCCATCACTCCCCAACCTAGTTTTTCCTAGGACTCTCCTGACCATTGTTAGGACCTCCCTTTCAGTCACCTTCTTAAGTTAGAAAGTTGGGTGATTTGTATTGGTGCGGTTTTCACAGCCTTGGTTATCCACTGGCAGAAGGTAGTCTGGGGGTAGTACTGGGGCCAGGTCAGTGAAGGCCTGGTTGAAGGCATCCACAATGACTAAGGGATCTGTGGAGGGTGCGTTATTTATATTGAGTGTTTTAGGACTCAGCTTCTGGTCTTTGCCGAGGGTGTTCTTCAGATTATCCCAAAACCTCTTCCCATCTCCCCAGGTGTTGTTGAGCTGGGTCTTGTGGAAGTTGGCCTTTGCAAGCCGGACCAGTTTTGTGCACTGATTTCTAGCAGTTTTGTAACGTTGTAAGTCGTGCTTACAACCAGAATTTAAGGTTTTGGCCCAAAGGCAGTCCCTTTCTTTTAAGAGAGAGAGGAGCTTTCCATCCAGCCAGCCGTTTTCCACTCCATGGATTTTTTGTTTAGTGCATGGGGCATGAATATCACAGATGGAGTTGAAACCCTCCGTGAAAAAGCTGAGTGCCTGGTTCAGGGTGGGCACCTTGTGTATGGGGGACCAGTTGTAGGCAGACAGTGCTGATATGATGGAACCAAGTTTGCCCTTTCACAGGACCCTGCTCTCAATGAGATGTGGTGGGCTTTTGACAATTTTTCTGTTCCAGAGAAAGGAGAAAAGTGAGTGGTCGCTCAATACGTCCGGGAGAACTCTGAGTTCAGAGAATCTGGATGGTGTGCTGACCAGAACCCAGTCAATTAGTGTGCTGGTGCCAGCCTTGTAGTTCTGTCTGGAGGGGTGAGTTATGAGTTGGGTGAGATTGTGGAAGGTGATTAGATCTTTGGCGGCTGTTGCATCATTACAGAGCCAGTTTATGTTAAAGTCACCCATCAAGACGAAATTTTAGCTCATTTTGTGGCCGCTTATTTCTTGCAAAACCATTGGAAGTCCATCCTTGGCTTTTTTGGGGGGCAGGTAGATTGTGGCAATGGTAATGGTCTTTCCATTTAGGCCGGCTTGTGTTTTTACCACTAATAACTCATATTCCTCAGCAACTTTGGAGATGGGGAGGATGGAGCAGCTTAGCGTGTACCTGGCATACACGAGGCAGCCGCTGCCTTTCTTGCCTATTCTGTCTAGTCTGAAAGTTTGGAATCCTGCAGTGGACACCTTGCTATCTTTGATCTTTTTTGACAGCCAGGTTTCCGTTAGGCAGAGTATGTCCGGGGTGTGAATGGTCATCCAAGCCTGGAGCTGGTCAAGTTTTGCAGTTAGGCTGCGGATGTTTAGCGAAGCTATCTTTAGGCTGTCCACAGAGCGGGCGTCCCTACTTCTCAGTATTGAGGGTCCAGGATTTAGGTGAATGTTGCCTGAGAGTAGCAGTAGCAGTAGCATGAGGGTAACCTTCCTGGTGGATAGGGTGATGTTTATTTTTACTTTTGACCGTCGCTGTTTTAAAAAAGGGGGGTGTCTAGACGCTTGCATCACATGGGGGGAAGGTTAACTATTTCAGTTAGTGTGGGGTAGGCTAGCTTAGTGGTGACTGTGAAAGGGAGGTGGGGAGTGAGGGCCAAATAATACTGGAGGTGGTTGTGGCCATGTTCATGCTTATGGGCCATGATGCGCCCAAGAGGTTTAAGTGTGAGTTTGGGGACGAATTTGTAAGTGGTGCTCTGCAAAGCCAAGGGAGGTAGAGAGTAAAGGTGGTATTATGTGGTTTTTCCCCATATTAGCTAGTTTGGGATGGCAGTCCTACTTTAGCCTTCCTACTGGTAAAATAGGTAATTTACTATGTCGTTTTATTTTAGGTTCAGATTGCTGGGAGGCAGGGGGGGGATCTACAGTTGAGAGTGGGCACCAGGGGAGAGCTAGAGAGAGCAGGGAGGCAGCAGGTTTGGTGCTTCATTTGTGTAAAGGGGATAGGTTGAAACTTGGGTGTGCTATATCCAATTGGAATTAGTGGTGAAAAGGTGGGAGGGCGAGAGTGTATTTAAAGGAGGTCTGGGAGGGTGTGGTGGAGGCGGGAGAAAAATCACCCAGAGAACAGTATGATAGAAGTTGTAGTTGCAGTGCAAGTAAAATGCAGAGCTAGCAGCGGTCTGTGAGCGCACCAATGGTTTGAGTGCAGAGGCTGTGTGGCCCAATCACGGGCCGCTTGCAGCGAATTTGCGCTAATCAGTGTGGCGCCGCTAGGTATGGAGCTCTCACCGGGTTAGGCAGCCCTACCTCAACGTTGGATCCAGGTGCGAGTTTCAGGGAGTCGGGCTGCTTTGGTGGCTTGAGTTGGAGTGGCGGCCGTTGAGCGCAGCTTTTCTGTGCTTCTGCCAAGGATGCACCGGGATTAGGTTCACAGAAAGACTGAAACACCACAGAGATAAAGTAAAAGTGACATAAGACAGGTTAAGAAGAACAGTCAACACTAACAGCCCCACATCCAAGTGTGGGACTGGTCCCATTTTGCACTTTGTATTCTAAAACTTTTTCCTTTTACTTACTGTTTACTGCATATAGCAGATTGTATCAGGCTGATTTTGCATAGCTGTAAGATGACATTTGCTGTAACTAGAAATCCCTGAATTCCCTGCTGCTGACATGAGATTAGGGCTGCAGCAGTAGGAGATTCAAAAGCCTGCAGTCTATGTTAGAGTTTTTATAAGCTCTGATCCTTTGTTTGCTGGTCCCATTGTCCTCTGGGGGATAAGTACAGTCACAGAAGACTGTACATAGCCCTAGGAGAACAGCAAGACCTGCAAACGTCTGATCTGAGTGAAGAAAAGCTGCACTGCACTGCAAGCTATTGAATCTCCCACTGTTTCAGCCCTTCTCTGATGTCAGCTGTAGGGAATTCTGTACTTATAATGGTGAGGAAATCTAGCAATATGATTAGTCAGTGGTTTGCATTCTGCATACCTTATGTTAAAATTAGATAATTATGTATGTGGACCTCATCACATAATATAAGGTTCATGAATACACATAATCTTGATGCTCAAACTTCTTTTATATACTGTACTGATTGACATCAATGAGCAGTGCATTAGATTACAATTGTCATATGATACAATGCCAGCACCATCAGGTGTAATCATTTCTGCATAACATTCCTTCATGACACATAATTTATTTTTATTAATTAAAACAAACTCTTTAACTGTTTCTGGTGTATGAACTTTTTATCATGTGGTACATCTTCCTGAGTAGGGAGAGCACACAGTAGATGAGTAAGAACCTCTGATACAGTGGGTAGAGGGTATGCAACCTGTCATGTGTTAATACTTCAAATCTTACCTTAGCCCCATTACTGCATGGTCATATTTCCTCACACCTTCCCCCACAGGTCTGCTAACTTAGGGAGTCACTTCTGTGGTTATGTACCTCTTCATAATGTGTTCCACCTTTCTCTCAATTCCCTGTCGAATCCTTTTCTGATGCCCCCTCCCACTGTGGAAGTTCCCATCTAGTTCATCTGGATATGTATGTTTCCTTTCTGTCTTGCACTGAAAAAGTAAGCTCTCCATTTCAGCAATTTCCTCTGCCACTATCATTCAGTCCTGTAGTTCTGGAGGATTGATCTATAATCGCCATCTCATAATGGCCTTTGCTGCTGCAGCCATGCAGATGTACCATAAGTATTTAGCAGCTGTCCGTTTGATTGCATCAGTGTTTTGCCTTAACACTAGTTGTTCAAATTGTAATTGTCCAGGGATAGTTAAGATCTCCTGCAGTTTCTTTCCCACTACTTCCCAGTATGATTTTATTTTTTTTACAGGTTAAAAAAATTTAATTATGCATGGCAGTTAGTTGCTTCCTCAAAACCTCTCCAACATACAGCAGATCCTGTTCCGTCCCACTCTGCCTTTATTGCTGGTGTGATAAAAAAACTCATCTTAACCTTCCACACAAATTTATGCCATCTGGGGGAGGAAGAGATATTAAATGAGGCCTCCCATTCAAGATTCCATTGGCTGTCAAATAAAATTAAGCCCCAGTCTGCCACTTTATGGTTAAATATGTACTTGATGCCATTCTGTCCTGCCCTTGGTACAAAACAGAAATAGCCCACTTTTGCTGAAATTATGATACCATTGTGGGAATGACAACCTTCTTGGTTACCTCATGTGTTCTGCTTTCCAGCTGTAATGGTAGAGAGACAAAATGCCTGATCTGGAAGTATCTTGTCATTATAAGTGACACTGTGAAGAAGCAAGAAGGGAAGGTGTATCTCTTTGTGGATGCTACAAAAATCTGCAACAGAGTACACACTCAGAAGGAGGTAGAGTGAATGCATAGGAATCTAGGGAGGCTAGAGGAGTGGTCTAAGTTGTGATAACTGGGGTTCAATGCCAAAACATGCAAGCTCATGCTCCTTGGGTTGAGAAATCCAGGAACTGTGTATAGGATGGGGGGAGTTACTAATGGTCAACAAGCAAGAAAGAGACCTCAGGGTCATCATATCTGATGATGTCAAGGTAGCTGGTCAGTGTCACAGAGCAATTGGAAAAGCTACCAGGATGCTGGGGTGCTTAGGAAGGGGGATTTCTAGCAGGAGGAGAGAGGTGGTAGTTACTATTGTATCACTCACTAGTGAGACCCCACCTGGAGTACTGTGTACAGTTCTGAAGGCTGCAGTTCAGAAAGAACATTGACAGGGTGGAAGCTGTATAGAGAAGGGCCACTAAAATGGTATGGGGTCTGCATAAGAATCCGGATGAGAAAAGACGGTGGAATCTCAACATGCACATTCTTGAACAGAGGAGACAGGGATGAGCAATGTGCAGGTGGGCTGTCTCAGAGAAAGGAAGGCAACAGGACACAGAAACATGAATGAAACTCAGAGGGGGAGTTTAAAAAGGATTTGGGGAAATTCTTTTTCACAGAAAGAGTTGTGGATGACTGGAACAGCCTACCTACAGAAGTTGTGATTATGACCAGAGGGAGGATTTGCGTTCATCCAGCGTTAGCCGGTGGTGCCACTGGGGGATTGAGCTACTACCCCACTTCTTATACAACAGACTAGGAGTCAGTGCACTCAATGAGAGAAAAAAATAAATAATGATAGGCAAATACCCAAAATATGATGCAAAACATTTATTAACAAGTGCTAAACTCAAGAGACAAGAGCTGCTGACAAATCTGGCTCAGAGCTTTGCTCTTTAAGCTTTATCAGGAGGTAGCGCCTCTAGAGATTGACACCCATTGAATACAGTGGTAAAGTGCTGTGTCATGACAGCTGTTAAATGAAGTGAATCAGACCTATACAAAATAAACATTCAATTAACCCCTTAGCACACTCTGAAGCTTTCTTTTCCCCATCAGTTTTATTATGAAAATGTTATGGCCCACATAATGGGACAGTGATGGCTTTAACTGCATGATGGTCTTGCTGCCTCTCCAAATAAGTTTTGAGAGTAATAATGTTGTATGTTATGTTTATTTCTGTGAATAGCAGTTTCTACAGCCTTAGAGTTTGACTCTCATTAATGCTCTCATGTGGATTTAAACCTTCTGTGAGCTTTATGTTTGCCTGTGTCTTCCTATGGCTCAAATCAGAAGTACTACTCTAAGCATACATTAGGCTCTGCATGGGATGCCCCTATTGCAAACTGGTCCATCTGGCATAACACATGGCTATAGATAGGGGGTCAGACATTGTGCTATCCTACGTGGGAATGGGGAGGGCTATATAGAGTGGGTGATCTCTTTTCCCCTGGCTATAGATATCTTAAGTCCTTTTCAGACATACAGAAGGAAGCATCCCTTCTAGTATCCCCTCACTAGTGATACTTGTAGCTTGGTCATTTATTGTCTTGAATATTGGGCACTCAACTGCAGCTGCCAGGAAGCAGAGCCATAGGAAGACATTTTGGTGCCCTGGGCTAGAGACTAATTTGGTGCCCCCCCATCCAGAAAACAGCCGGGGGTCTTGGGGCCACAAGGCCCCAGAAGTCCTGTGGGGTTTACATGCTCTGTGGTGAGTTTTGGGGCTTTTCATGAGGTAAAAACCACAGTTTTGGTATATGTTCCCTACCCCTGATTGCAGGGAAAATGTTGCTCCCATGGAATCTGAGGTGTGTAAGACTCTGGCTGGCTGGCATCAGAGTGTGAGCTGTAAAATGAAGTTCTCTTTTGCTGATCATCCAAAAAATAAAATGTACTAGTTTACACTTGCCTGATGCCAGCTAAGGTGGCAGAGGGAGGCTAACTGAATAAGAAGAAACAAATCTTGATTGATTTAGTTGTATTGTATTTATAGGGTATTGTATGCTGTATCTATGCTCGTCTTAAATACAACTGACTGCAGTACCTATAAGTGCTACTTCCCAGTGCTGGCTGCCTGGCCTGCTGCAGCTGATTCTTCATTCAGTAGCAGCCTGGCAGGTACTGAGTACTAGGGTAGTAGTAGGGGTTCCTGGTTGAGGGGGAGTCAGGGCAGTGGAGTCAGAATGAAGAACTGTCTCAGGTCTGGAGGCTCTGTCTGCCCTGGGACTGGGATGAGAAGGCCCACTGCCAACAGCCACCCACCCGGAGTATTAGGAAAGCAGTGTGGAAGCCTGCCTACCCTGTAACTGGAGCAGCCAGAGCCAGGCCTGCCAGCAGGCCAACTAACACCTTCCATCCAAGGAAAGGTGGGGATAATGGAAGACATGGAAAAAAAAAACAATGGCAATGGAATGGGAGTGCAAGGGATGGGACAAGAGGAGAAGAAAAATTAAAACGTATAACATGTGGGCAGGAGGATGGTGCCCCGCGTCCCGTGCCATGGAACTCAGCTCAATTTAGGAAGGCAACGACTTCTGTTCTTCACTCCTAGTCACTCCCAAAAGAAACTCATGAGTAAGCACTGTATGGGAGTGTGATTATAAAACTTAGCTTAACAACATACTGAGCAAAAAAATTCACTGTGGACAGTACAGGTTAAAATTTCTTTCACACGGACGGTCACAAAAGTGAACTGAACGCACTCCTTGATCATGAAATAATACACAGCAGCTGCCAGCCAGTCAGCTGAGCCAGCCCAGTAATCAAATTCAAAGCAGATTTCCTGAGTTTGCATTTTTTCCAGTCTAGTACCCCCCACCTGGCGCCACTGCTGCCACATACACCATAATTCATCTCACTGACACACAATATGACACAAGTTCTCATTTAAAAAATATCATTTTGGGTCACACACAGGACGGATGTGGATGGAAATGAAAAATGCTTGCTGTTGCTCTTACTTAATGCAGTCCAGTCAGACTACCACATTATAGACATCACAGAAGACAGTAGTGCATTGCTTACACAAATCCAATATCTCTCTGTCTCTTGGTCTCGTCTCTCCTCTCTACACTCTATAGTTTATTGCTGTTTTTTGCTGCTAGTCTCTTTCTGTCTTGTCTCAACAAACTACTGTATCTCCAGCCTCTATTTAACCACCTCTCAGTGCCATGTGCTCACGGAGCTCCACCCAATTCCTTTTACACTAATGGGTTGGGTGACGGTGGCCCACCCACAGTTTCTCTTTCTCTGTACCACCACCACATGATTAAATTGTCTGCAGCAGACGGCGCAACCATGTGACACCCCCCCGCGATTTGCTGATCTTTGGTCCACAGATGCACCCCTGCTGACAGCCAATTGTAATTACAAAACCAAAATATATAAAAAAAAAGAAGAAACCTTGAAGCAACAGTGCAAGAGAATTAAAAAGTGAGCTTTAGACTTGAAAACTGCGCCCCTCAGAGGCTTGCGCCCCGGGCGGGAGCACCACCCGTCCCACCCTTCCTACAGCACTGCCAGGAAGAACTGCTTAGGAGACGATATTAAGGAGTTCAGTTACCAGACAGCACAGCTACACTCCTCCTCCTCCTCGAATAGGGTAGATGTACAAAGCAATACTTGAGGAACATACTCCAGACACATCTCGTCTTAATGCTTAATAGAAGAAGTTATTGGGATTTACACTGGTAGACGAGGAGTGGGCTTGGGTTTGGTCAAATGCTTACAGGGCCTGTCAGGACAAGGTAGGTAGATTGATGCAACTCAAAACTTTACACCTCTGGTATTGCACCCCTGCTCCATTATGTGCTATGTGATTGATACAGAACCTGCCTGTTGTTGTTGTCATATGGCCAAAGGCAGTCTCCTCCGTCTCTTGTGGGACTGCCCTAAGTTATCTGGTTAGTGAGACCAGATTAGTTTGTTTATGGAACAAACTATGAGCATCTCTGAACTATGAGATCCATCTTAATTATCCTAGGGAACATTGTGTGCCTTCCCACTCCTTATAGGTCATACTGCGATTTAGTTTATGGCTGCTATTACCAAGGCAAAGAGAGTATTGCTTTGGAGGTGGCATACTGAAGGGGTTCCCACTCTTGAGGAATGGATTAATGGTATGCTCTGGTTATCTGGTTATGAAACACTGTAGTATTTGGCTGTTGGAAAGTATCACCCATTTTGGCAAATATGGGAACCCTTTTTGACCATACAGGGAATCCAACCTACATGTTTGGTCCCCTTCTTCTCCCCCAGCATTCACGGAGTTAATTGGTGCTTACAGAATCCTTAGAGGTGGGCGAGCTCTGCCCATAATGTATTCTCTCCTCTTCTTTTTCTCCAGTGCTGAGCAGCGGCACTTGGTTGTTGTTTTTTATTAATAGTTGCAGTACTGTTGCCTTTTAATAGTTGCTGCGTAGGCTAATGTTTTGCCATACTTATAGTTCTTTATTATTTACTACATTATTGTTTTGAAGATTGATAGTGTAAGATGTATTTTGGAAGGACAACAATAATTATTAATTATATATAACACTTACATCTCTGTGATCATATTGGGAGTGGCATGTCACCTTATGTACATTGAATATCAATCAGGACATCACTTGATTCATTATGCATATTGGAGTTATTCTCAGAGTACTCTTCCATATGTAATTTACCATTTATAAGGTGGTATTTAGTTGTAGAAGACTCTGAACTGGTATGTACAAGGTATATTATTGAACCTGTTGTATGCGCCAAAAATTCAATAAACTATCAATTACAAAAAAATAATTGGCAGTACTACTGAAACATATAGGCCTGGATATTCAAATCAATTGCACATGGCACAACAGGGTTGCACATGTGCAACTGCAGAGATGTGCCATAGAGTGATATTCAGCAGGAGCAACTGCGCAGTGCAAGTAGCAGTGCGCCAATGTGCAATAGTAATGTATGTATGCACAAGGGCAGGGGGCGTACTCATGAATAAGTGACACAGCGTAATATTCAACCCCTGACCAATGGTGCAAGTGAGGAGCAACTGCGAGTTGCATGGAGCAGACTTGAGCCTATAAATACAGGGAGCTAGTAGGAGAAGGGTGCTTGTGCCAGAGGGGAGCATGACAGAGGGAGACAGAAAGGCAGTCTGAGAGAGGAGAATGGAGACAGGGAGAGAGGAAGAGAAAGAGAGAGAGAGTGTGAGAGAGAGAGTGTGAGAGAGAGTGAGAGAGAGTGAGACAGACAGGGAGGCTGACGGAGGGGGTGAGAGGGAGTGGGTGCCACACTGAGCCACCAGATCCAAGGGGAATGACACAGGCATCCACAGGGGTAGTCAACAGAGCCTTCAGACAATAGCCAGCTGGGGCAGGGTATGCAGGAGGGGGTCCAGCTAAGTGACAGGCACAACCCCACAGAGCTGGGTGGGCCAGTCAAGCCAGATGCCCAGGGGGTGACAGGACAACAGGGGCCATGGCCAGTGTGGCATTCCAGATGGAGGCTGTAATTAGGGGTGTGAGGAGGCAGGAGGCGGGCAATGTGGCCGTGGAAGGACCCGTCGGTGGCATGCCCAGAACAGGCAGTACCGGCCCCGCATCAGCTTCGAGACCCATGCTGACACAGAGATCGTGGTCCGTTATCGCCGGAACCAGGCAATTCTGAGGCAGCTCTGTGAGCTGTGCAGTGATGAGATGCAGGCACCCACTAGACGGAGCCACACCCTGACAGTGGAGACAAAGGTAACAGATGTCATGTGCCTGCTTGCTATGGGCACCTTCCAGAGACCAACAGGGGACACCACAGGCATAACCCAGTTGGCCACGTCATGACTCCTCACACAATTCCTCAATGCCCTGCTGCCACATACTGTGGAACACATCCACTTTCCCAGCACCCAGATGGAGTGTACAGCACCCATAAAGGAGTTCCACAGGGTAGCACATATGCCTGGCATGCTAGGGGCTATCGACTACACCCATGTGGACATCCGCATGCCACCTGGTGTGGAGGGGGTAGCCTACATCAACAGGAAGAGCTACCCCAGCATCAACTGCCAGGTGGTGTGCGATGCCAGGGGGTCCATAACCAATGTCTGTGCCACACATCCTGGGGGAGCACATGACACCTACATCTGGCACAGCTCAGCACTGTGCCACAGGTTCGAGAGTGGGGACATCCCCACAGGACATCTAGTGAGTGAGTATGGTGAGACCATGGGCAGCAGGGTATAGCCGGGTGTGGAAGGGGGCAGACAAGGTGGAGGAACTGCCATATGTGACTGGGAGGGGCATGGGATACAGTGACAGGGGTCACCAGGCTAACTGTCCCTCTCTCTCTCTCTCTCTCTCACCACACACAGGTGACAGTGGCCACCCACTCAGGCCCTAGCTGCTCACACCCTACCAGTGCCTGTCATCCCCAGTGGGAAAAAAGTACAATAAGGCACATGCCAACATGTGGAACATCATTGAACATGTGTTTGGGATGCTGAAGGCACAGTTTCATTGCCTGAATAGGTCTGATGGTGCCCTACAGTACAGCCCCTCAAAGGCCTGTGGCCTATTCCTGGCAAGTTGCGTGCTGCACAACATGGCCATTGACCATGGAATAGCTGTCAAGGCCGATGAGGGGAACAGCAGTGGGGACGATGCGTGCGTTGGGCCGGGAGGTGGTGGGCAGCCCCCTATGCACAGGGGATCCTGGCTCATGTGGCTGGCATGCCACCGGCGAGATATGATAGCAGAGGAGCACTAGGGTGCATGCAGGTAGGTGGACACACATGTGCACAGAACCGACACAGTGGCAGGGCACATAGCCATGGTCAGGGCCATGCACACACAGGCGTGGTGCAGTGGCGGAGCAGTGCCACATGGACACATGCAACACTACACCACACAGCACCACACAACAGCACACTCACACACACACACACACACACACCACACAGTGGCACCCGCATGCACATGACTGGGTGCTAGCATGTGGCGTGGATCAGATGCAGGGCACTGGTGCACATGCGCAACCAGTGGTGAGATGGCATCATCATGCACATGCCACACAGGCTAGTGGCTGACCAGGTGCACACATGGGCAGTGTGTGGTGCACCACACGGCTGCCACGACTGTGCCATGCACACACACATGATGCCCATGTGCACACAGGGCAGTGGCTGCAGACAGCTGACAGGGGGGGATGTGCACATTAGGTCTGCTGCGCAGTCACACGGCTGCCATGGACATGGGGACGGCTGCACCATGGCCACCCAGCAGTCGAAGGCTGTGCAGTGGCCACGGGGGGTCTGCACTGCCCCCCAGGGGTGGGACTGCAGGACCATGAATGGATCCTCTCAGGGGTCTGCAGGCTCTCAAACAGGCCTGCACCAGGCATGCCTGGGATGCCCACAACAGAGCCCGGCATCGACACAGATGGGGTCGCCCAACACCAGGGCTGTGGGGGTGGGCACTGCACTCTGCAGTGTCTGTGGGGGTTGGCCACACCCTGTGGCAGCCAGTGGGGCAAGGCCAACTGAGATCACATTGGCAATGTGGTCCAGGGCTGCGGTCGTGTCCACCCACAGGCGTTGACTAGCCTCCAGGACCTGCACGGTGCCCGTCTCGTGCTGCTCGGCTGCCTAGTGCACCTCTGCACACAGTGCCCACACCCCACCCATGAGCAGCACCTGCTGCTCCACAGAGGCCTGCAGCAATTGGGTGTGCTCAGGCAAGGGATCAGCACCCTGGGGTGCATGGGCATGGTGCCGACCCACTGTGTCATATAGCCGTGCTGCATGGCCCCCCGCTCAGGTGAGGGCAGCACAGTATGGCCCTCATGGGGACTGGCAGTGTCAGGTGCCCCAGCAGTGGATGTAATGCCCGGCCCCTCAACAACTCCAGCCATCCACTACTGCCATCCCTCTGGCCCCTGTGCACTGGCCAGCACCTGTGTGAGTGCCCCGCCACCCTGCACCACTGTGCCTGTGCACACAGCAGTACCAGGGTCACTGGCGGGCAGCTGTGCTGCCACTGACAGGCCACCAGCCGCGCAGCCAGTGCTGGTGTTTGGTATGGGTGTCTCCCCTCTGACAAGTCTCCTGCTGACCAGGGCAATGGTCTGATCGTCATCAGTGTCGGTCCCCGCCCTGATCTGTGTCTCCACACAGAGCATGCCGTGACTGATGTCTTGCTGGAACACAGCCAGGGCCTCATCTGCCACCACACCCGGGACATCCAGCTGGACAGCGGTGTCAGTCCCCAGCCTATCGGGCCCTCTGATGCCCATGGAAGTGGATGGCTGGTCCTCCAGGGCTGGGCAGACTACCACGATAGCTGCAGGTCCTCCAGCCACTGCATGCTGGTGAGCTGATGCTGTAAGGGAACACACATTCATCACAGCTGCTGACCCTACAGACCCCCCTTCCCCAGCCTGCCAAACCTACCATGCAGTGATGGGCTCCCTCCAGTCTGGAAGCCACCACCCGGCACACCCTCCACCGCACTGTGCTGCATGGTGGCCACCACCATCTCCTCCTGCGGCATGAGCTGTGACATGGAGGCCTGGCCCCCACCTGTGGCTGACTTGGCAGCCCGGATGGCTGCCACCTTCTCCTTTATCCGATGCTTGTCAGTGCGCACCTTTTTCTTGCACTCCTGTGCAGATTGTTGGTGGCTGCCCTGCTGCTTCACGGCCTCAGCCACCTCCTCCCAGGCCAAGGCCCTGGCCTGGGGTGTGCCAGTGGCATCACTCAGCAATGGCTCCCTGTCGAGGTACGCCTTGAACAGAACATCTGTCTCTGCTGTCATTAAGTGGTGGGAGCAGTGGGCCTGTGCTTCAGGGCAGGTCCACGCTCCTCACCCTCCTCATGCTCGGACATGTTGCTACCTGTAGACATGGACATGTGGTTAGTGACTGTAGCGGTCCACCCCGGCTATCAGGCACCCTGTGCTGGCCCTCCTCTGGCAGGCGCATCCTACCTCTGATGATTGCAATACCAGTCCATGGCCTGTGATGTTGTGCGGTACCTTTATAGCGCATCGCATGCAAATGAGCCAATGTGCAACTATAATGACATGAAAATGTCCTCATTGTACCCCAGATAGGCTGATGAACTAATTTGCATTTGTCAGATGAATATTGTGCTGTTGTGCATTGCGCAATGAACTTGCTCCGGTGCATGTCATTGCGCAATGCCGTGACATGCGCAGTGTGTACCCACCAACACGCATGTGCAACAGCGTTCACTGCTGCCTATTGCACAGCATACACTAAGTGTGCTATGGGGCATTCATGCCCATGCAACATTGGCCCAATGGCACTCGAGCACCATAGGCCCAATGGCGCTTGAGCACCACAGGGTCTATGTGCTCAGGTGCCATCGGGGCAATGGTGCTCAGGTGCCATGTGGTCTATGGAGTTCGGGCACCATGGGACCTATTGGCGTTCATGTGCCGTAGGGGACCAATGGTGCCTGAGCACTAATGGTCCCTTAGGTGTACGCCTACGCTAACCTGCGCATTATGTTGTGTGCCCAATTGCGTTATGCATTGCCGGTGCTGACCCTGACTCCCATCATGCCCTGTGCCCCCCAGTGTCCTCTGTCCCACATGCTAGAGTGGCCACACCCATGCTGTGCATCCCCAGAGATGCACAATTGCCACGGATAGCACATCTCCGTGCAAGGCGCACATCCTGTGCATGTTGTGCACGTGAGCTACTGTGTGCCATTTTGGCATTCTACAGTATGGACAGAATATGCCACGTCATGCAGTGCCTTGTGTCCGCAATTGGAGCCAGGTTGCGCTCGTGAACCTGGTGACCAAGGTGGAGCCCCATGCTGCCGGCCTGTTTGGTCAGCAGCCCCTCACAAGACCCAAGACTGATGTGTAGCAGGAGATTGCTGACAGCCTTGTCCAGGCCACCAGTGTGCTGTGCACCAGGGAGCAGTATCGTCACTGGTATGGGGACCTGGTTTGGAGGAACGCTGAGAGGCTGAGGGTGCTGCAGGTGCGTGTCTGGCAGGGTGCCATGCCATGGCCAGGTAAGTGGGCCCCAATTGCATCCGTGCATAACCACTGTTCCATGGGGCTGGCAGGGCTGCATGCCATGTGGGGGGGATGTTGTAGAGTGCCCTGTGGCATGGCATTGCCGGTCACTGTGTGCACTGCGCATATGCTCAGTGGCCCTGCTGGGCCAGGGTGCACTCTGTGCATGGGTGGTGGGAGCAGTGGGCCCATATTGTGGATGTATTCTGATGGGTGCCTGTCTGAGTTCCCTTCCCAGGACCTGAGGACTGGAGGAGAATCAGGTTGGCTGGGGCACCTGGTGGTCCACTGCAGGCCCATCGGCGGTGGGTGGAGGCCCAGCTGGGTGTGTAGTGCCAGAACCAGCATGTGGAGCACCACAGGGAGCAGGTAGGAACTGTGAAGTCCCACATTGTTGTGCAGGGTGGGCAGCGGGGGTGGGGGTACAGCCTTGGTCCCCTGTGCCTTCTGCCATGGCAGCTGTGGTCGGCACATGGTGCAATGTGTGTGTCACCGTGGGGCAGCCACTGCACATGTGTGGCATCTGTTGGTGGGCTGGGTGTGCGTCCAGCCACCACCTGTGCCGCTGCAGTTCCACCACAGCACCATGTCACCTGTCTGCTGCTGTGCCATTGGGTGGCCCTTGGGCAGTGGGTCCCAGCACTGTGTGCCACTATGGCTTGCTGGGTTGGTGGCAGGCATATGCCCTCCCACTGTGGGTAGCCAGGGTGCCACTCCAGGGGTGTGTGCACCCACTGTCCACTGTGCACAGGGGGGCCAGGTGCTTTGAACTTGCACTGATCACCTGTCTCTTCCTCTGTCTTAGGTGTCCAGAGGGGTTCCAAGCTCCCACTCTACTGCCATCTGCTGCAGCATATTATTTTAATAAACTTACATACCATGGAGATGGCAGACCAGACCTTTGCGGATCCTGCTCTGGGATCGGCGCAGAGGGAGGCACCACATGCAGGCCAGCCGTGGCCGGCTTTGAGGACCACCAGCCCACTTCACACCTCTGTCCTCCCTTCCCCTACCTTCCCCTACCTTCCCCCATCCACCTGTACAGGCTCTGTTCCCTGACCCCTTCTCACCTATGCCTACCCTCCCCCTTTGTTACTTGTGTTATGTTTAGCTGTGTTGCTTTCTTCCATTATATTTATTACCTGTTTACCCTTCTGTGTCTGTGTCTGCTTTGCAGCTGGTGAATGGGTCCATGCTGCAGTCATGTGGTGGGTGGCCATGTGGTGCACCTGTGTCATTGGGTGGTGTGTTCATGGTGTTGGCATACCCCTCAGTCAGTGGCTGTGCCTTAGCGTGGTCTTGGGATGGCTGTTCAGGATGTATGGCGCATGTGTGTGTGGTGGGTGCCATGTGTTGGGGTGTGGCTTGTCGTTGGCCAGATGACCGCATGCCCACCGGTGTGTGGTGGTCTAGGGTGCCTGCTGCTGTACATCAGTGCTGCCTATGCCCTGCATCCTCCCGGGGGGGGCACCGCTGTATGCTTGCACTCTATGTGCAGTGGTGACCAGTGTATTGGCTGTGTCCCTGGTAGTGTTCCTGGCCTGGTGCTCCTGCTTTCCTGCACTGTTCCACCCCCCTTCCCCCATGCCTCTCTCTCTGCTGTGCCTCTGGCTGTTCCTGCTGTGCCCTGGTGCATCTTCCTCTGCCCCTTGCACATCTCTGCTTGTGCTATGGTGCATTTCTGGTTGATCCCTGGCACACTTCTCACTGCGCCATGGCACAGTGCCTGTGATATTCAGCTGTATGGTGCTGGCACATGTTGCAGTGTACAGCCATTGAATATCGCAGTCACTGCACCATTGCGCAGTTGACTTGTGCTGCACCAGGGTTGTGCATGCCTTTGGCACATTTCTGAATATCCCACCCATAGATTCTGGTTCTGTTTCATTATTGCTACTATTGGTGCTGTCATTATTGCTTGCACCATTCACAGCGGAGAAAAAGTTTGAAACAGAACTTTAGTTCTGTAGCTTGTGGGTTCACTGGCAGTAACTGCAAACAGAATCAAGTGCAGTAGTAGGTTTAAACTTCTCAGTGTGATACATTCAATGTTTGTGGATTAGCAATGGGGTATATGGTGCTTTTGTAACTTGTAGTTCTTTTTGTGGCTTTACTCTATTGCCATCCTTGAGTAGTAGGTATGTAGTTAGGAATTTGTAGGGAATAGAATGCCCATGAACAAGGGTGAGAAGAGCGCCAGAGGAGGAGGAGGAGGGGATGGTGGTGGATGAAAAACACTCCCTAAGCAAGGGAGGTGTGTTAGTGGAGTGCTTAAGAAGAGGTTGTGGGAGAAGTTATTCCTGACATTGAACCTTGGACCAAGCCCTCCCATACAATGTTTGTGGAATAGCAATGGGGTATATAGTGCTTGTGTAACTTGTATTTCTTTTTGTGGCTTTACTCCATTCCCACTTTTGAGTAGTAGGTATGTAGGTAGGAATTTGTAGGGAATAGAAGGCCACTAAAGATACCTCCTCCAGCTCACAGAGAGTATGACCCCTGGCACTCAGGAGAGAAAAAAACCCAGGTGGAGGAAACCTATGAGGACCCATGGCCATAGGTCAGCCCGTCCTCTGGGCACAGTAAGAGGAGAAGGACCTAGGTTCTAGTAACCATATCTAATTTGAGAAAGTTGAACTTCTTGGAGAGATGGTGACCATCCTCGATCTATGGACAATAAAGATGACGATGATCCTGATGTTGAAGAGAAGGTATTTTCTGAAGGAGATGTAGAATCCTAAGTGTAAAGCAGATCCAGTTGAGGAAGGGCAAATGAAATCCAGGTTTCCAAGATAATGAAGGATGTTTTTCCCAAGGGATTGCATGGGAGTAATGAGCAGAGAGAGCGTGAATTGATCGATAAGGTACTAGGACAGTGAGCGGTGGACATGCTACGATATGAGAAGTCATGGGTGAATGATCCAAGTTGTATAAGGTTTGACTGTTGACATAAAGTCCAGGGACGGGAAATTTAGTAGTGAACGATGAGTCACTAAGAAAGCACCTATGAAGTAGAAAATGAGTAGAAGAGAGTTTTTGAGTACCTGATGGGAGTAGTACCATAAGTTATTAGTAAACAAGTGGAGGAAGATTTGCAGATGCAGGCTAGATAGCCATCGAACATGATTGGTAGTTCAATATAAGGAACTGGATGGCTTATTTGGGCATGATATCGTAACTATACTTGTAAGCACTCTGCTGGTATGCTGGCTGGAGTAAATATAAGTATTTCTGTGGCACGATTGTCTGGGAGATGCGCTGTGGTGGCTTATAGTTGATTTGATTTACCAGGTATCTGATGCAGAAATACTTAAGAGCAGCTCGAGGCAGATATATGGATGAGTCTGTAGGCTGGATTAGTTGCAAAGTTGAGTAGTGTTGTACCAGAGGATCTTAGCATTATGGTTGATTAAGACCAGTTGGGAGACAAGACTGGGATGGTGAATTTACCTTAATTGTTGCATATTTCTGGATAGAAATTTGGAGGAACCTGGTCTTGGTGATGGTCTTTACTGGAGCGAGTAATGGGGATGATCTGTGCAGGATAACTGTAGGATCTTCTGGAAGGGTAGCTAACTCAACAGAAGGTGATGGACAAGGAAATGTAAATGACTTCATAAGGAATGGTAATGTACAGAAGCCAGATTATGGTGGTTCAGATAGCTTGATGGTAGTAAGCAGCTAGACACTAGAGATCCAGTGATAAATGTTCTGGAAGGCTGCTGGAAGGTCGTAGGGCAAGCAATGTCTGTGGAGGAAGTAGGAGTCGAGTAACATGGTCGATGAAATCTGTGATGGAACGAGAGGTCGCAAAAGGTGACTGGATAATGTTCGAGGTGGCATGAGGTATCTTGCGAGTCCCAGTATCTGAAGCAGCGATCGTAGATAATAAGTTGGAGCATAACAGAAAAATCAAAATCCTTTCCATGCAGGAGAATAGCCTATGAGGCAAGGTAGACAAGTAAGTCCATGGAGACTGAATAGACAAATTGGTAGAGAGTATCCAATATTGAGAGGCAGGAATCTTTTTAGTGTCCAGTCGAGGTTTCAAAATGAATGAGGGGAGCTGATTGAGCAATATGATAATGTAAGAGTTTCTGAGGGATGTTTATCTAAGAGATGAGTGTGAGAAGTAATTTCCTCAAGTGAAATGTACAATGATCCAATACGTAGCAGATGGGAGCTGTTGGAATGGCCAGAGTAGGAGTATGAGATGGATAATCGGGGGTAGTATTTGACTGGGTAGGAATATAGGTCAGGTATGGAAGGAAGCCCAAGAGAACAACAATGAACAGGACGAAGCCCCGAGCCTGGAAGGCAGAGATGAAAAATCTGCTATCTGGAGCCAAAAGAAAAGTCCGGGATGAATCCTGATGGTCTGAAGGAGTGATCCGGGAAGGTGCCAGGCAAGGCGAAGTTGGTGGACATGTGGTGTGGGAAGGAGCAGGAGTGGGTCAGCATCACAGCAAACATCAGCAGAATGTGAAAGGCTGTAGCAAGTCACTAGAAGATGATTCATGGAGGGCCAGTGGGCAAAGCTATGCACCAAGAGCAAGTGGGTGAAGTACTTCAGTCCTGTGGCTGACGAAGGCAGCTTTTGATGAATGGAAAGGATGGAAGGTGCTGGACTGAATAAGAATGGCGTTTCCATATCTGAAAGAAAAGCGAAGTTATACAGGAGCTGGAAGGAGTGACCTACAGCAAGGAAGTCCCAAAGGCAGTCAATCTGGATAAGGACCGATACCGGACTAGCCATCAAGATCCAAATCATGAGGGACAGGAGACCAAGGGGGTCAAGTATGAAGGTCCATGGATGAGCAAGATGGTGAGTGGTGAGGAAGGATGGAAGTTAGTCTGAGTAAAGGGGTCCTGAGTCTGTATGGAAATTGCATAAGGAGGGACCTGCAGGTGCAGACGCAGGCTCCCAATGGAAGTAGGTGAGGTGAGGACCTCATTGTAGGTGAGGTTAGGACCTCATTGTAAATGAGCTTTGGCTCAACTGAGTATATCCTAGTTCATTTGTTTATATGAATAAAACTTTTAATCAAATCAAATCAGATGACAGCATGATGCTCCTGATGATGGTTGAGGGTGAAAGCACACATGGGACATGCTCAAGTCTAGGAGGGGCAGCAAACGATGGTCCAGTGGAGAGCAAGTAAGATCGAAACAGTTGATTGTAGAAATGAGCATCCAGGCTTGGTAAATGAGGAGAGAGAGAATTAGTCTTTGATACCATTCTACGGAGGTACGGGGATGAAGGAGAACAAGATACTGAGATCCTTACAGCAGGGAAGCAGCAACCAAGCAAGAGACAGAGGATACAATGATCCAGCAGATACAGAAACAGGCTACCACTCCTTGATATAGATGAGATGACTTGCAGTCGATGGTGACAGGCAGAACCGAGGGTAGAAGGCAGTTGTAGCATGGTGGTCATGTTCACGAAGGGAAACGGCAACCTTCATCAGGTAGGGGATGCAGGAAGTGGAAGCAGTAATGCAAGCTCGGCCTTCAACCAGGCAAGTTAGTGCGATGAAACTCAAGGGAAGGCTGCAGGCAGGGAGGAATGGAGACTGTGAGCAGGAGGAGGTCTGGTTCCAGAAGGGTTGTGGAGTCCGATAGCAGCTTGAGAATGGACACATATGAAGCAGTGGAATGGAAAATTGAGCATCCATCCATAATGGTACGAGGCAAGATGATCCTGGCTGGATGCAGCTAGGAGAGATAGGACAATGCAAGTGCATATTTGGAGAAGTTCCATTCCTGAAGGGAGGTAACATCTTGGATCAGGAATAAGATGCAGACAGCAGAAGCAGTCGAATCCAGATTCAGGCTCCCAGTAAGGAAGTCAGCAGGATAGGACTGTGAATGGAAGCTCCAGATTAGATATGGTGGAGAAGGTAAGTCAGGCAAAGCCAAGTTCCTGAAGGGAAGCAACATCTGGGTACAAGGCTGAGAACGCATAAGAGCAGCAGTAGAATGTAGACTCAGACACCCGTTGGAGATGGCTGAGGTGAGCAGATAGTAACATAAGGCAGCCAGGCATAGGTAAATAATGAGGGCACACTAGGCACAGAGGTTCCGATGCAAAAAGGGAAACAGGCAACTGCAGAGGCAGGCTCCCAGCCATGGGAGGCAATGAGGCAGGACTGTAAATTGAGGCTACAGGCCAGGCAGGATGTAAAGGCAAGTCAGGCAAAGTCATGTTCCTAAAGGGAAGTAGCAACCGGGTATCAGGCAGAGAATATGTAAAGTTGAAGCTGTGGAATGGGGGTTCAGACACCCATCAGTGATGGCTGAGGTGGGATGATCCTGACTTGAGGCATCTTGGCATAGGTAGGATGAGGAGGGCACAAGCTGAAGAAGTTCCATTCCCGAAAGGAAACGGCAACTGATATGAGGTAGAAAAGCAAGTTGGGGCTCCAGGGATTATAGACATAACTCCCATCCCAGGTAGTTGGGGTGAGCTAACCTTCACTCAATGCTGTCCAGCAGAGTTAGGGATAGAGGATGTCAAGTTGGTAAGTAGTATAAGGTAGCGATGGTAGCAGAATCCCATCTCTGGTAGACAGGGGAAGTCTACCTTCACTCAACACCTCAGAAGGTGTGAGTTAGGGACAGAGTCCAGAATACTACTGATGTGAGCTGGCTAAAGTGCAAATGCTGCAGTAGAGAGAGTGCAGAAGTAGGATTTATAACAGGGATAGAATGATAAAGTAGTGGTTGACATCGAGATATGTGAAGGGTAGTAGGAATGGTAATATCAGGTAGGGACGACAATGGGACAATGGGGGAAGTGCCTGAGGTATCAAGAGGAGGAAGGAACAGAGATGAACAAAGGTAAAACAAAGGGGGTAGTCATGGAGTGGAGATGTGTGTGAGCAAGAGAAGTGATAGGTAGAAGGTACTGTAGCTGAAGGACTGGGATATATAGTTCCTTTGTTTAGAGTGGAAAGCATCAATGGTTCATGGTAGTGGGCAACAGGGACAACGTGAAGAGGGTCAGAGTAAGGCATGGGGAAGATGAGGCATGCTGGAAGTGACTGATGAAGTAGACCTAGAACACCCCCCTTTACCTGCCCCCCCTTGCCTAACTCCTAAAGTAAGCAGGTGAGAGACATCTTCCCCACCATGCTTGAGGCGAAAAACAGGTAATGTAGATTGCATGGAGAAATGAACGTAAGTCCAAGGCATAGGCAGAGCAGTGAGAAACATTAAAAATGACTGAAAATTGATCACCTCAACCTGGAGATATACTTCTTAGCTTAATAGTTGATAGGGAAGCTTCTGTATATAGCTACCAGTACATGCAATGTATCCGTGAGCTAGGAGATGCAGCAGGAGGATAAGATGAAGCCAAGGCATGGATCCTGTTGAATAAGCCGCTGCCCCAGGACTGTGTTTAGCAGGTAACGAGTATGAGAGCCATTGCCTTGGAACGCGTATGCTGGGCAGGTATGCAGAAAGAATAATGAGTGCAGAGGTACTGGTATTGAAGAGTGTTTACTTACTACTGAGAGCACCAGAAAGTTGCCAGAGAATCCTTTTGTCCTGGCAGGGGAGAAGGTTGCTTGAGGAGATGGAACCATGGGAGGTATGCGGAAGGGACAGAGCGAGTGGAGAGGACAGAAAGTGGGAACGCACATTGAGGGAGGAGAGAACTGGATTGGAGGGAGGTGGGGATGCTCATAAGCACCGGTGACCGGGAGTTGAGCTGAGCAGGGAGGTCTCAGAGCGTCGGTGGCAGGGAAATGAAAGCTCAAAAAGTAACTGCAAAATGAAAACCCCAGGATGCCTGGGAAGGAGAAGCAGGAAAGGGAGCAAGGAGGCAGTTGGAGCAGCAGCAGACAAATGAAGGAAACACAGGTAGGGGAGAACAAACAAGGAATGAGGATAAGGGAGGATGAAAAACAGACAAGATGGTACGAAGAGGGGAGCACATACCAGAGCAGCAAGCATGAAGCAGCACAGCACACAAGCCACACAGAGAGCCCAGAGAAAAGCACTCCCTAAGCAAGGGAGGTGTGTTAGTGAAAGGCTTAAGTAGAGGTTATGGGAGGAGATATTCCCCCACACTGAACCTCTGGCCAAGCCCTCCCATCTATGATTCTGTCACTAGCTTCAACAGATAGAAGCTTAATCTGCCAGTGGCTGCTGGATCCAGGCTTGAGTGAAATCTAAAAGATTGGAAGGGGGAATCTGTACTCGTCCAGTGCTAACTGATGGTGCCACTGGGGTTTTGAACTATTTCCCCACAACTTGGACAACAGACCAGGAGTCAGTGCACACAATGAGAGAAAAAAAGAAATAACTATCTGCAAACATTCATGATGCAAAGAGCTGATTATGAACTAAGGATCATAAATAGAGGAATCTGATTGGCACAGAGCTCTTGGAAGCCATGATGATATCGGGCTACATCATCACGGCTTCAAAAAAGTTCCGGCACCACCAGCCTCCTTGCTCTCTACTGTCTGAGAACTATTTTCTCAAAATGTGCTCCTACACCACCCAAAAACTCATTCATAAAACATCTTAAAACCTGTTTCTTTTATTTCTTTATCTATAAAACTTGAAACTCAGTTCATAATAGCAATAAGTCACTCCAGGGTGTGGCATATCATGGGATATCATCACTTCTCATGCCCAACCACCCAAGGTGTGACGATATCCCATGATATACCACACCTTGTCGTGCCTTATTGCTTAATTATGAAGTGGCAAACTCAGGAGACAAGAGCTGCCGACAAATCTGCCTCAGTGCTTCGCTGTATGAGCTTTGTCAGGAGGCAGAGTACTTACAGACTGGCACCCATTACATACAGTGGTTTAGTGCCACATCATAACAGCTGTTAAATGATGTGAGACATATACAATGTGCATAACAACATTTGCATAGACAGATATTATATACTCTTCATTCATGTCCATCATTGACAGATGGACCACCATATTAACATGTGTTAACAACCCACAACTACTGTGATACTGTAAATACAAAAGAGGGGAGGGGGGTTTTAGATGAAGAAAATACATCTATATTTTGAAAAATCTGTACAAGGAAGGCACAAATCAAAAATAAGTATTGTAATAATTTTCTTCATAATCCAAGTGAAAAGATTTAAAGGCAAGGCAAAGTTTATTTATATGGCACCCAATCGTGGAGGCTCTGGGCGCCTTACATAAAACATACAGCAGGCAAGGTATCAAATAAAAATCAGATATCATAAATAAATCCAAACTGACAAAAACAATAAAACATCAGCTACAGCATTTAAAATTAGCAGATTTCATTTGGGGGGGGGGGGGCTGATCAGATCACTACGTCATGGAAGGCTAGAGAAAATAAGAAAGCTTTCATGCCACTCTTGAATCCCTCCCTGACATCAGCTGGAAGGGAGTTTCACAGGACTGGTCCAGTGACACCAAAGGCCCGGTCACCAGCAGTTCTAAGTCTACACCTGGGAACTTCACGGAGGTCCCTGGTTGAGGAGCTGAGGGAGTGGACTGAGGTGGCCGGTGTTAGAAGATCAACCGGGTAGCCAGGGCCTAGTTCATGTAGGGCCTTACAGGTGAGTAAACTCACCTTCAAGATAACTCCCCACCTGACCGGCAGCCATTGCAGAGCTAGCAACACCGGGGTCACATGGTTAAACCTAGATAGGCCAGTCAGCAACCTGGCAGCTGCATTCTGCACTAACTGCAGCTGCCAAAGGGTACCTCCAGAGACTCCAAAGTAAAGAGCATTACAATGATCAAGTTTGGGTGTCACAAAGGCATGCACCAGTGTGGGCAGGTCCTCCGGCAGAACCAGGGGTTTAATCCTGGCAATGTTCCTTAGGTAGTAAAAAACACTTTTGACAATAGCCAACACCTGTGCTTCGTGTCAGTCTGTCATCAAGGATCATGTCAAGATCTCGCACCCTAGGAGAGGCAATCAATGATGTAGATCCCAGGAATAAACCAGTGACCACATTGGAGGAACTCCCATCATGCCCTCATCCCAGCCCAATCACTTGGTCCTTCGTCTTATCCAGGTTCAGTCACAACCAGCTGGAGGACATCCAATCATTGATCTCAGCCGGGCAGGTGTTAAGCACTTCCATAGTGTCCGATGTTCCAGGGGCAAAGGACAGATGCAGTGGATATCATCTGCATAGCAGTGAAAACCCACACTATGCCATTTAATGAGCTCACCCAGGGCAGCATATGCACTGCAAATAGCATTGGTGACAAGATCGACCCTTGAGGCACTCCACAAGGCAGGAGCCTCCAGGAGCAGGAGAAATTCCCCATCACCACCCGTTGCTTCCTGCCAGAGAGGTAAGCTCAAATCAACTGATAATGGTGCTGGTGAGTCCACAATACTCTCTGAGGTGATCAAGAATTAAGCACAATGTGATCTACGGTGTTGAAAGCTGAAGAGAGATCCAGGAGAACAAGAATTGACCTGTCTCCTCTATCTCTAGACCTGAGGAGATCATCATGCACCCTGACTAACACCATTGTGGTGAATGCCTGGCTCTGAAACCTGATTGGAGTGGCTGATAGATACCAGAGGTCATAAGGTGCTCCTCGAGCTGCTGTGCCATGATTTTCTCAACAACCTTACTCAAAAAGGGGCTATACTATGATATTCCTAAATTCGGTATGCCAGTGCTTGGCATACTGAGTACAGTGGCACAAAATTCACAGCCCTGAATAGATTCTATGCCAAACAGAAAAATTTCAGGCACTATGCTGGAAATAAGTGTCAAATGCGGGTGGCTTTACCCCTGCACTTTCTGTAACTAAAATATCTAACTCCAAGGGGGAGCGGACTCCAGCGTAAAATGTTAAGTAGTTACGGGGTGCAGTGTGTAAAATGACATGACCTGGACCAGAATACGGGTCACACACAGCATGCTGGCCTACCTACCGGTGGTATACCCTTCCACACCACCTGGGCAGCTCATACGGCAACCCCTTCCAGACGTCCTTTCCTGTACTGTAGAAGGGGTAAGGTAGCATTCTGTCACATTCGCTACCTTACCCTGTCGAGAGGAATATTATCGGGTATATTAACATCAGAATATTCCATCCATTGGGCAATGCTGACTGGGGTACTGGTTGTCAGGATAGTGAGCTTCCGGATAACATCAGTATACCCAAAAAAGGAAGGTTGGAGATAGGATGGTAGTTTGTCAAGATATCAGGGTCGAAGGATGACTTCTTCAGAAGGGGCCTCACCAGGGCTTCTTTCAGGGCTTCCGGAAAGACCCCTCCAACAGTGAAAAATGAACAGTCTTGGCGAACACTGGACCAACGGAGCCAATGCATCTCATGAAGAAATGAGTTGGAGCTGGGTCAGGTTCACAGTACATGTGCTTCAGCTTCAAGATGAGCTCCATGACCTCAGCCACCTCCACCAGTTTAAACTCCTCCTAGACAAGTGAAGCACCTCCGTTCCATCCACGCCAATCACTGCGAGTCACAAAGTGGCTCACTGATGGGATCCCCTGTCAAACAGCGGACACTCTGTCTGAGAAGAACTGAGCAAACTCATCACATAAAGTGATTGAAAAGGCTTTTTTGGGCTACAAACAGACCGGATGGAGAAGTCTATCGACAGTCCTAAAAAGCTGAACTGGTCAGTTCTTCCTAGCAATCTCCCTGGACAGGAACTCTGCCTTCTTATGGTTGATTGTCTCCTGGTTATCAGAATAGTGAGCATGCAGGGCCATCTTGTCCACATCCAACCAGGTCCTTCGCCAACAATACTCCAACTTATGACACCTGATCTTCATCACCTTGAGCTCCACATCAAACCATGGAGACCTCAAGTGGGAAGATCTTAGTTGTACATGGACCAGTGCAATGGTATTGTGTGCTCTGGAAACCACCCTGTTATACAGTACATGGCCACCGCTTCGCTTGTACCCACCACACATGCAGCATCTACACTAGATAAATCAGCTACTGCCAGAAGTCTCTCCATGGACAATCCCTTTAATGGGTGATAGCTGACCACCACAAAAGGGGAGAAACTCTTGGGGGGGCCCCGAACAAGAATTTCACTGTGCAATGATCAGACCATACAACTTAATCAATCCTGAGGTTAGTTACCTCAAGCCCCAGTGAGAACACCAGGTCCAGCGTGTGTCAGTGGTGATGGGACTTGGAATTAACTACTTGCAGCAGGTCTGGTGATAACATCAATTGGAGGAGGTGAGAGACAAATTGCAAGACTTCATCATCGACCCAGGTGTTGAAGTCCCCGGTACTAAACATCCGGGGGACTCCAACACTGTATCAATGACGAAGTCTGCAACCTCCTGCAGGAAATCTCGCCCCACCACTGGAGGATGTTAAATAAGGAGAATCCTGCAGCCTGTGTCCAGACCCCCATACACACCACCACACACTCTAAGGAGCTGTTCATCCCCACTGGATGCATGGTGAGTCCCAGTTCAGATCTAAAACAAATGGCCACTCCCCCATCCCTGTATTCCTGCCATAGGCAGTGCACCACAGAGTACCCAGTGGTGACAGATGCTTCTAAAACTAGCCCAGCATCATCATCCAACCAGGTCTCTGTGATGCAAGCCAGATTGAATGAGGACATCAAGTCCACCATCCACCATAATTGCAGTCTTGTTCCTTATCAATCTGGCATTGCACAGCACTGCCTGCAGGGGACTGGTAGATGCTGCATCCCCTCTGGCTACCTGCCCACTCTGTCTGGTGGGGACCCTGGGAATGGAGACCAAACACGTCTGGCCTCTCTCTAGGCTCTGTCTAAACCCAGGGCATCTCCTGCACCTAACCACCCCGATACCTCTCACCTCCACTGGGCCTGCAGCACCCCGCCACCAACAACCTCCTTGTTCCCTAGTAATGCTGACCTCATGACAGTGCCTCACTGTTGTAGCTGACACAGGGAGGTCAGTAAAGAGATGGGTTGTGCAGCTGCGTTGCATTGTAGGCATTCTGTGAGGGTCCAAAGCCTCGGCATATCCCAAAAGATCAGCAGGGGTTATCCCTAAAAAATTCCACACACACTTGCACTCCCACCCAACTCTAGTATATACCCCCTACCCCACAAACATCCAAACATGCACTCTAGTACAATAAATTATTCTAACCAGACACACAGTAATCATAAACTATCTTAAACACCCTTCTCCAACCACCCCAAAAATTACAGTCTCTCAAAGTGATAATAACAGAATCCTCAAGAGGCCTAGAATCTGGCAAAACAGCTTAATAGAAGCAAATGTAAACAGGATTAAAGATCAAATGCAGAATTAGCCAAAACCACAAGTCTCTGGCTATGGAAACAAGGTTATGGTCAGTGCTCTCTCCACCTTCCAGATATTCAAATTCCTTGTACCACGGTAATCCTGAATAATTTGAGGCATATAAAGGGTAATTGCAGATCGACAGTACCAGGCACTCACACTGCCAGATGTTACCAATTCGCAGCAATTTCATACCCAAATGCCCAGAAAAGGGGGAGGACAAAAGTAATTTTGGTGGGGCTCTAAATATATCCTAAAAACTGAAATAGTTTCCCACAATGGCTTCTATGTCCCAAATCATGGATTTGCAACAGATTCAACATATTCCTCTGCAAAATCACCTGAGAGAAAGACAAACACTTACATTCTTACAAATCACATGAGACTAATCCAGTAAAGGCCTACAGTAAAATGACCAACGTGGTTTAATTACTCTAAACTCTGCATATAGCATGACTGAAAGCCATGGCGATCACTCAAAACAAAGCGATCTGCAGAGGCTAAGTAACCAAATAGTTTTAAAATCACCACCACATTTGATTTATCAATTAATAATTTATCCAAAAGATTATGTTTAACAGATAGATGTAAACAAGTGCTTTATAACAGAACTGGCTAACCAGAGAGCAAGCATCCTGTGTGGTTATAAGTGAAATACACCTAAAACTAATTATATAGTTAGTTTTTATTTTTAAATAGAGTATCAATGAGGAATATTTTCTGAGCTGTCAATCACTGAGCACATACTATATACAGTACACACTCATTAAGACATTATTTTTCAGCCAGAAAGTTATTCCAGGACTAGGGGGCATAGGATGAAGTTGGAGGGAGGGCAATTCAGAGGAAACATGAGGAAGAATTTCTTCACAGAATGGGTGGTGAACAAGTGAAACACCCTGCCAGAGGAAGTAGCGGGGGCTGAAACAGTCACAGGATTTAAGAATGCATGGGATAGATATAAGGGAATTCTGGAGGTTAGGGGTAAGGGGCAACAGACTTCTAGCAAAACATAAAATGAACTTACAAGCTCAAATGGGCAGAAGGGGTGGGCCATAGGCCCTTATCTGCCGACAGTGTCTATGTATCTATGTGTGTGTATATACATATATATGTAGATATACTGTACATATATAGATATATACAAAAACTCATGTGCTTCTGAAAACCATATTGATCCTAGACCAACACATGTCATGATCTTCTCAATAGATGGAACCATGTTTTAGCATAATCCATTATTTTTACCTCTTCCCAGCATTGTTTAGGAAGTCTGTTTCCGTCCATTTTCATAATCTTATTCCAATAACCACCAGACCTATTTTGGGCTAGCAATCCTATGGCCTTCCTACCTGTCTCTAATCTTAAAAGGGCTGTTGCTATTATCATTTGGGAGGCCCAATATCAGTCTGATGAAAAAGTTTTCTATTGTCTCCACCAGGCTTAGATTAGTATTTAAGGACCACATTTCTCCCCCATATAAGATCTGGCTATTAACTTTCACCTCAAAGACTCTGTGCATCGCTGTGAATCAGTTTCCTCCAAGTCATCTTGCAAACCTTATAATGGCCTTTGATGTCCTTATCCCTGCCTCTCTACTTTTCAACAAATGAGTTTTCCATGTCCTGTTTTTATTAAATGTAACACCAAGATATATAAATTATGTTACCTCTTCATTAATATATCATTAATGGACCAAAATTCATAAGTTACTTTTCTAGCACAATATACCATTATTTTGCTCTTCTTATTAACTACTATCAGCTCTAAAGATCTTTAATTGGTGGAGTGTCATTAATAGCGTTCTTTGAGACCCAGTTGTGTCTTAGTGAATAGGATAATGTCATCTGCACATAGCAATATTTGCATCTTCCCACTATCAATTTTTAGGCTGTGCATATACGTGCATTATAATCTTTCAACCAAAGTTTCAATATACAGGGTGAATAACTAGGGGGCTGAGAAGCAGACATGTTTTACTCCCTTATCAATCCTGATATTATCCATCACTGTACAATCTCTGGTAACTTTTACCCTTGTGGTATTTCTGTGTAACATTTTAAGAATTAAAAGAAGTCATTATCAATCCCAAGTTTCATCTGGAGCTCCCATAATCTTTTTACATTCAATATATTTATGAACCAAAAAGCCAAAGTAAATATATGGTCAGCTGTACTGCAGGATTTATGAAATCCCGCTTGATATACAGAAATCCATAACCCAGTTTTCTAATATTGATAATATACTGTAATTCTTGTATAGATGTTCATAGAAGTGCATAGCAGAGTAATGGGCCTATAACAAGTCGAATTAGCTCTGTTCCTTTTTTTTAAATAAAACTATTAGTAATCCTTCCATCCAGCAGGTTGGCAATTTAAGATTATTAAAAATATAGGTAAATATTGTGGCAAATATCTTTGCCCGCCATTCTGGGGCTCTTTAAATGGACACTGTCAACCCCCTAAGGGCTCAAAGTGTCCCTTGTTTAAAAAACACAGGTTATGATTGTTCACATCCTATAGAGACTGCTGACATAGCTGCTAGTTTGATTCTGATTCTGTTTTTCTTTTAAATGGTGAAAAACTGACTGCCCTTCATTCTGGTGTTACCACATCAAAACATGTTTGTTTACATTTCTTACTCAACTCCCACTGCATTTTTCCTTGGCTTTGGAACACCCTCAACATAGTTTAGCCACTAATATGCGTTAGGAGGAGAGTAGATGATTGCATCATGAGTGGCTGCAGATTTAGGTGGTGTTGCTGGTTTTCAGGTAGTATACAGTAAGAGTAGATCAAGGATTTGAAACAAAACAAGGTTGTTTATAACTATACCATTAGCATGCATTTCAGTTCTACTAAGAAAGGAGGATGGTAAAGCAACCAGCAACATCAATTAATTTTAAAGAAGGCAAGCAATCATAAAATGTGGGTTTTAACTAGAAATAATATGATGCAAAAAAGGTTGACAGTGTCCCTTTAAATATGTGTGCTGGAACTGTGTCAGTACCTGGCAATTTATTATTGTTTTGCTGTTTAAAAGAGCAACTCTGCCCTGCAACATGGGATTTCATAAATAAGATGTTTTAGCTATTACAATGTACTAAAAAATAAATTTTTTCACTTTCAATGTTCCTTTCCAAGCTTTAAAGCACATTTTGGTAGCCCATCTAAAATATCTGTATGGAAAACATTTGCTTCTCCCCAGTTAACCTCACAGTGTCTTTGTTTATGACATCATAGTGCTCACTATGACAACAGACGGTGATGTCACAAACAGTAGGGTAGAGTCAGATACATTTTGAAAGATTCAGTGAAATAAGTCCTATCTTACCTACAATATTTAGTAGATCAACATCAAGGGAAAGTAAAAAAAAAACAAAAAACAATAACAAATAACTAGAAAACAATAAAGTTAAAACATAACTAGTGTAAATCTAGTGTTCTTTAGCTTTTTAGTATAATAGAGAGTTGCTCTTTAATGGTCCAAACCACCACTGCCTTGGTTACTTCTGGATATAGGTCAGTTTTATTGACTACTTCTTCTTCATTGTTTATAGGTTCTAACCTTTGGCCACGTAAACATATAATATTGAACCCAAACTTTAGGCATAATAGTGCACTCTGTATTGATTTCCCTGTTGTTAGTACCATATGCTATTAAATCCCCAAAAGACTTACTATCTTTTGTAATTGTTGCATTTTGAAAATTAGACTATAGTTTGTTTTTATATTGTACTTTCTTTTGTTTAAGCATAGGTTTATATTCATTTTTTAGGTTAATATATGCCCCTCTAGAGCATGTACTATAATTGTTCTTGCTGTATTTACCAGCTTTTATGACTGCTTTGCTTAGGCCCTCATAATCACCGTCGTATCAACCATTCCTGTTTAGGACCCCCTGGAGATACTGTGTTCTGTCTCTCTTTCCTAGATACCCTAGTATGATGTCTAAAAATTGTTCAAGGTAAATGAATGTATTGCATTCATCATTCCTAGCCAAAATGTATTTCAATGGGCTTACGCAACTTAGTGTAGTGTTATGCTTTTGCAACTTGTTGATAAACCTTTTTGGATGTTTGCACTCTCTGTTCCATGGGGAAATACCACCCTGTAGGGGCACTGAAGGCAAGGAACCCTTGAGGAGAGTTCCACCCCTAGAGGTGTCGCAGAAAAATTGCGTTAGGCTAAAGGTACCATAGGAAGGAGCCCTGAGGATAGAGGAGAGCTGCTGGAGGGGGAAGGGAGGATGGTGGGACAAAGAAAAAGTGTTTTTGAATGAAGCTGAAAGGACTGACTTATATAGCTTAGGCAGGGGGTGTGGCTAATTGCTGCAGCCCATTGAACAGCAGGCATAGCCTTTCAGATTCAATGGGTTTAAACAACTTAGTGTAGTGTTATGCTTGTGTAACTTGTTTATAAACCTTTTTAGCTGTTAGCACTCTCACTTCCATGGGGAAATACTACCCTGTAGGGGCACTGAAGGCAAGAAAACCTCAAGGAGGTTTCCACCCCAAGAGGTGCAGTGGGGAGGATTCCCTTAGGCTAAAGGTATCTTAGGAAGGAGCCCCAAAAAGAGTGTTGAGCAGCAAGCATTGACTATGAAGGCTGAGGAGCACAGATTGACTGCAACTGGTGTTGAATAGAAATGGACACAGACTGAGAACTGATAAATATCAAAACTGAGCAGAGGGGCATGACTTCCTAAGGAAATAGGGAATGGCAAAAGGAGAGCCACTATCCAATTCCAACCAACAGTGGAAACCTACCTAGGTAACCTAAAGCATATACTACAATATGAACTAACTAGCTATTATGACCTTCGGCATGGTGGAGAGGAAAAATCCCGTATGAGGAGGAAACCTCTGGGGATCCAAGGCCTAGGTCACCTTCCTTCCAGGCATGGGATACATTTAGTGATGGTTCAGCTACTTCAATTTAGAGACCCAATTCAGGGGAAAATTCAATTTGGAGGAAGGCTCTCACTCTATCCCTCTAATGGGAATGCAGTGAGGCGCTGCGAGTAAACTCTGCAGCAATGGAAGACTTCTAAACTGGAGGCCCTCCCCCAAGGTGGGAGGAGAGCAACAACTGCTGAAAGGCACTCACCCAGCCTTCACGAAGGAGGCCTAGAAAGGAAGCTGAATGACTGAATTGGCAGGGAAGGGAGACTGTGTATACCAGGTGAACATTAGGTGGTTGTAGAGAGAATAGCTTTCAAAGGTGCCACCAAACCCCATCAGCACAGCTAAAGGAGCCTCCTTTGGCTTAAGGGCCCCACCATTTGGCAACTGAAGTCTTAAATTCTACATCAAGAGGTGCCTCTGATTTGTCTGCATGGCTAAAGTTCACCCAGAACTAGGACATTCCCACTGGGAGAAAGATGAGAAGGATCTCACCCTGAGGTTTGCATGCTCGAGATGTGAACTTTGTGGATGCAAAGTGAGACCATCAGCTGCAGGGCAAGCCCCAAGCCATAGAAATTTATGTTTGCATTTGGCATGCATCCATTTTGGAAGCAAGAGTAATGCTTAGTGTATACAAGACTGCCATGTAGGGCAGCAGCTGACAAGCCAGGTACTGCTTATATAGGACCTTCACTTAGGTCAGCAGGAGACAAACAGATAATGTGTAATGAGACCTCAATGTAGGTCTGAGAGACTTGACAATGTGATAGACAAGACCTCCACATGGGTCAAGCTTAAATGTGGATACCTTCACATGGTTATGTCACAAGGGGATATACCATGCCACTTTGACAGCTATGTTGTCAAAGTGCGGCACAGCTACACTCTCAATATCAAAAGGTAAAATTTTGCCTTTCGATATTGAGTGTTTTTCTGTGGGGGGGCTGCACCCCCCCCCTACTTTTAGATACAAACTCTGAGTCAGAGTTTGTTCATGGGGGCCGGGTGCAACACAGAGTAATGCTGACATTTCACCTTGATCTGCATTACAGTGACAACATCGAAGTTGTCACTGTAATGGACTTTGTTGTGAAAGTTTTGATTTGCGGTCAGCAGGGCTCCAGATAAGGTGTGTACTGGCCTATTTTACTCACCTCATTTTAGGAAATACTCCAAAAAATTTTTTAATGAGTACCAGTACTCACCCAACATCTGTAAATACTCCACACACCAAAGAACAGTGCTTCATAGCATAACTGGTGATTTGAAAGGAACATTTTTTTGCCAGATTTACAGCACTTGTATGCATCCCACTTTTGTTTTACTCACTATGTTTTAGAACTGGTGAGTAAATTCCTACTTGCCAACATTATTTAGAGTATTGTTGGCACCTGAAGTTCTTATCTAGAAAAAAATGAAATTTTTTAAATAAATGTACTCCTCGGTCCACACTAGCAAGACATTTGTACACATCTGAATTTCATTTTACTCACTTCACTTTCAAAATGAGGAGTACAGGTACTCATCCCAAAAAGTCTTATCTAGAGCCCTGGCAGTCTGTATACAGTCACAAGCAAGGTCTGAATGAGGAATGCATGCCAGCCAGTTCCATAAAGGAGGTTAGTGGTAGTTGCTGATGCATTGTAGGGCAGTAGGCTGAGGCAGCATAAATGATTTAAACTGCTTAGAAGCAGGAGTAAATGGCAGTAGAGCAATAATAAAACAGCTAGGAAAAACAACCACATGAGAATGGAAAAGTTGGGAGTTGTAGCTGCTGAGTGGAGCCAGGCACTGAGTAAAGCCAGGTGTAGGTGGATGTGCACAGGAAGACTGCTACAGGCAGGGAAAACAGCAAGTGTAACTGAATAGCAAACAGATAACAATTACAGGTAAACTGAGGGATTGCTAAAAGTATGATAAAAGTAGATGGGAGCCAGAATAGCACAACACAAACAAAGGGGGAGCAGCAGGATGGTAGAAAAATTAGAAAGCCCCCCCCCAAAAAAAGTAAAACTGTAGAAACACAAGCACAGGACAACAGGACAGCAGACACAGATGACAGACAGAAGTACAAGCAGCAGCTGGAGGCAAAGCAAAATGCTGACCTAGACAAGCAGGAGAAACACAAACCAGCAGAAAGTCTGGCATAAACCAAGCAGAAAATCCAAATGCACAAAAGGAAGGAGACAAACACACTGAAGGGGGATGGGCAGAGCCCTCTCATTGCACAGACAAAGTGCTTCTGAGTGAAACTGGAAGGACTGACTTGTATAGCTCAGGCAGGGGGCATGGCTCACTGCTTCAGCCCATTAAACTGCATGCATAGCCTTTCAGATTCTCCTTCTCTAATGAGTTCACCCATTCTGCAATATCCTTATTCTCAGTTAACAATGCTATAATCTTTTCTTTATGGAATGGATCCCATGTTATCTTTTTCTTATTTAGTACAATCATATGTTCACTTGCCTCATCTTTAATCTCTCTTGTAAACATCTTTTGACTCTTTGCAGAACAGTCCAGAGTAACAGATATGGGGAAATGATCATTCCTCCATTCTTCCAACTCAACAAATTATTTTACTAATGAATAGGAAAAAAAATCTATTAGAGCTATATCTGTTGCTGAACCCACATTGTTAGTGGGGAATGTGATGCTTCCATGTAGATACCCCCTGGTTCTCCCAATGAGAATTTGTGACCAATTCATCTCCCATTATACAAACAGGAGTGGAACAAAGCTTTTCATACAATACTTTTAATACTTGTGACAGCTTATAAGAAGTCTCTTTTTCAGTCTTTTTTTTTTTTTACAATTTAGGTATAACATACATGTTTATACAAACACATACTGGTTCATCTATTTCCTCCAGTATAGTATATAGGAAATATGGATAACCAAACTCCATTTATGAACTTCCTTGAATGTATGCATTGCAATCAAGGTTACCATGCCACCACTGACATATTCATACACTGTGCTGGCACATAATGCATATAATATCCTTCCACTATATTAGGGTCTATATTTTCCATCCAGGTTTCCTGTAACATTATAATAGAATAATTTCTGATAAATTCAAGTCACCTGGAATCTTCTAGTTTCCCCCCAGGTCTGCTACATTCTAACTTAAAATGTTAAAATCTTCTGACTTTACATTTCAGGTAGGGATTCTATTATCAGATTTATTTCATAACACACTATCCAGCTCAATCAGTGGGGAAGTAATGTCTCCATCAGCCACCACATTTTCTTCCTTTTCTACCTGCACTGGTGATAAGGTGGCCAATGCCAGCACAGAGCTTGTTTCCAAGATTATGCTTGTATTTATTTTAGTCCTATGGTGCTTACACCTTCTAATCAGCTTTTCACTCTCCTTTCCTAAGTCACTACCAAAGCAGTATATAATCTCCACTGGATGTAAATATTCTGTTATTCTTTGTTGCTTAATTTATCTCATGTTTCTCTTTTTGTACTATATATGCATTCTCTCCCTTACTTGTATAATTGCCATACCCCATGCTATGTCCAAATTAATCCCCACTTTCCTGAAACCCTCTACTTGTTATAATAAAATTGCATCTATATTTGGATCTTTAAGGATGAGACATACCCAACCTTTTCCATACCATTTTGATACCTGTATACTGTTTTAAAGTCTGTCGAACAGATGACATTTCCCATAATGCCTTTGCAGGTATTATATGTCATCATTTGAAGTGAGAACAAGGTTTCATTCTTGAGCTTTGGTAGATTCATTAAGCAAAGTGCAAAGAGAAGCAGACTGAGGTGGGGATCCTTGATGCAGAAAAGGTCCAGAATATAAAAACACATGAAAAGTGAAACACAGGAGCAAGCACTTAGGAAAGTGTTGTACATTTTAAACATTTTCCAAGGCATGGTCTGAATTGACATATAAACTTTAAAGTCCTGATTGAAGGAAAGCTGTCCTGGATCCTCTTAGAGCTCCAAGGGTCTGTTAGTACTGCAAGTACCATCAAGAATAGTCCAGCTGGGTCCTTTCCTTTTCCTGCTTTCTCCCTTGGTCTGTTCCAAAGATATTGCAATCCTTTGCAAATGGCAGCAGAGTGATTGGAGTGTGGGGAACAGCAGAGGAGAGGGTCATTCAGACCGGCTAAAGGAGAAGCTCTGGGGCCCAAGAAGGAAGTCGAAAAATAGTACTATAGGGTGATATTGACAGTGCAAAAAAAACAGAATCGAGGACATGGATGGTTGAAGAGAGGGCCAACAGTTTGTGCCAAAAGATACTCCTAACAGGTTGTAGACAATCTGTTTTTCATCCATTTCTGTCTGAAAGGACTAAAAGGATCATTAGAGGAGCTCATCAATTTTAAAAACGAGTGACTAAACATTTGGAGATTGTAGTGTTTTCCTGTAGGCGAGCTGTGTGTTCTGTGTTGAAGGGATAATCCTTTTTTTACTTTTACTGTTTTTACTTTTTTTTTATCATTTTATTGTTCTCTTTAACAGCAGTCATTCTTTTATATAGTAGCCTAAGAGTCTGTGTGTGGGGGGGTTATGGCCACATGGTTGCATGATCGGAATGCGTACTTTAAAGGTTGTTCATAAGCAGCTGCTACGGTTTCACCTAGATTAAGCAGCAGATGAGCAGTGTGTTGGCATATTGCCCTGGGAGCCTTATACTGTGTTGTGAGTTGTTCTACTCTGCTTTACTTGCTTTATAGCTTCATATCTATACTGCTAACTTATATATTAGGTTGGTAGTTTGTGATGATTTGAGATAAAAGCAGATTTATTAACTATAGCCACTACCACAAGGCGTACAGTTAAACGCAGAAATGGTCTGCATGCTGTAGTTATGGACTGGTATCAGAATATTTAATGTATTGCATTGGAGCATACAGTTCTTATCAATTTGATTAAGCAATTTACAATAGACTTTTTTTGGAAAAGATGGTTCTCACTAGAAACAACTAGAGACTATGGCAAATACTGGGCAGCTTAAAATTTCTGTTACGAGTTCAAGCGAAGGACTTATTGCTATTAACCCTAGCAGCAACAGAGGTATGAATGATACTAATGATAAAAGGGATCACAAAGCCCATTGAATTGATTTAAACTCTTCAGCTTGCACTGAAAGTCAAGACCTTGTGGGTGAGGAAACAAATTTATGTACGCAATCTAGGGACAGCAAAGCAATAAAAAAGAAGTCTACCATTAATATATTAACCAATAGTACTAAAATGCAAAAAAAAGCCTAAAAAGAAAATTAAAACTAATAAAGTTAGAAAAATAAAGGAAGTTAAGAATGTAGCCATGACCAAAGAGCACGTCTCTAATGACATTAAACCAAAACCAAAACAGGCCACAATTAGCATGTTCTTAATTAAGGTTATTGATACCAATGAACCAACTATTATACAGGGAGCACTGAAACAGGTAGACTCATCCACAAATGCTTTAGTTGATAATACAGCCAATGTGAGTGACTCTGAATTCAGACAAAAGCTCTCTAGGCTCTCTTCTACCCCTAAAGTTTTCACTGAATCCGATGTGTTTAACTACAGTAATGAAAATGAAAATAGTAGGGATAGTAGGGACTATAGAGTTATAACCAAGGATGCAACTTTTTCATCTGTTTTAACAGTTGTAGATTGTGGAACAAAGGATATGGTGGGGAGTATCTTAGCTATACAAACAACTAAGGAAGCATCAATTGATCTTTTCTATGATACTGCATCTGACCTAACGTATTCTCCACAATTTTCACCTGAACCAATTCCAGACCCAGCTTTCAGTACTGGGAGGAATGGCACTAATTGGACAGATTTGCAAAACATAACGTCAGGGATGCAAGAAGCAATTAATGAGTTAAAGATGTTAGACTCCAGAATTAATAAAAATTGCTCCCCAAATATGCAGTGTTGTTGTATGTACAGGAAAGGTGAGACTAGAAAACATAGTAATGACTGGATTTCTTCCTATCCATTTAGCCTGGATAATGTGTTCAAGAAAACCATGCAAGATCCTTATGCTGCTCATCTAATGATATTCGATCAATTAGTAGGCGTCACTAATGAGTTAGAGACCCTCAAAGAAAACATTGCAATTAACGGTGCTAGATTGGATGATGCACTTAACAAATTAGATAGACTGGTTCCAATGACAAGGTCACCTTCTATTCCATTATCAGATTCAGATTCAGCTACTCAGCAATCTAACGAGTACCTGAGTAGGCCAGATTTCTCTGTTATTTACATCCCCGATACATCTCCTTATAATACCAAAAGAAGGAGCAGGAAAGCTAAGAAAAACAAAACTAAAACTAACAAACAAACTATAGAGAAGGATAGAAGGAAAATAGGGAATAAAAGTATGGTAGAAATAGTAATAGAAAATGACAATACAGTCCAGACAGCCCAGACCCATTCATACGATTTAATAGAAAGTAATAGCATTAACTTGGAGGAAATCCATGAAATAGAAAGACTAGACAGCCATAAAATACCTGAAAATAATCTAAAACAAAGTGAACTACTATGCTCTATCCAGGTAATAAATCAACAAATGATAAATTTGAGACAGGATCTAGGAAACTTCCATGATATACTGAAATCTGATTGTTTAGAGGGTCTAAATAAAGAGGCTAAACCTGTGAATATGCAGACAAGGCAGCCATGATGGAAAATAGCAATGAGACCTTTACATCTGGTAAAGAGATGACTGATTTAAATGAGTGTGCATTTTTGAGTTTGCATGGCTACAGATGGAATCTCAAACACACATCATAAAAAGCAGATTGTACACCTCCTGAGGGCAGTTACAGGTGCTGAAATAGATGACAGTGACATAGTTCAAGTCTGGGAGTCTGGGAGGACTTAGATCTTGAGGGAAGGAGATGTGTATGTATTTCCTGTAATAATTTTAAAGGCTGTAAACCATATTTGGCTTAACAATAGAGAACTGCAGGCAAAAGGGTACTCAGCTGATTTCATAACTAGGAAACAACTGAATAATTTGCCAAAAGAGATCTCTATAGATACTTTCAATATATTTGGCCTAAAACATTTACTGAATGAAAACCAGGACAAGCTAAGAAATGCAGTCATTAATCTGCTCATACACGCAATGAAAACTCCAGCCTCAGACTTCAAACTAATTAGTGTATTTAGGCATAAGGCAGTTAATGGAGTAGGCCAGGTTGATGTTGCAGTATCAGGTGAAGAGATCTTGGAACAAATTATTGAAAAGGCACCTTTACTGGACCCAGCAGGTGTTCATATGGTCAGCAGTAACATTTTTAATCCAGTACTTCAGGAGATTACAGTAAATCATCAGTACTACAGTAATGTTCCCAATTACAGTGAATTGCATCTCTTTGGCTTATGTCATTTAGAAAATGAGTCTAATGTGAAGCTTGGTCCGGTTGTCAGAGATTTATCAGAACAAATTTTAAATATAGATGCTGTAAATCAAAATGCCATAACAGTCCAGAGACAGGGCAATATCTCTGAAACAGATCAAGTTATAATATAGGTCAGAAGTCCGAGTTTGCTTGCAAAAATAATACAAAATACCTCACTATTTGATGGGATGGGGCTGCACTGTATTGTCTATGATCAGGATATGGGCGCAAATGTTTCTATTTCATCAGAACTGGAACAGAATTTTGAACATAATATAGTAACTAGGAAAACCAAGACCCTCAGGTAATGACTGATCATAGTATCATAGTAGTCACAAAGCATATATAGACTTTCGTCCTTGACTGCTTGCAAAGTTTATTTTATTTTATCATCAAGCGAACAAATTAATTCACTAAAAACTTGTTTCTACTGTAGTCATCCAATTTTACCTTAAAAGTATCCAAAGTTGAACTATTAACTTTGTCATGGGGAAGAGAGTTCCACCCTGAAACAACCCTCTGACTGAACCACTGTTTCCTTTTTTGAGATTTCCACTTTTGCTGTTTAATTTGTCTGCAATGAGATCTAGTATAGTAATTTCTAACAGTTAATTCAAGCCCCAAATCTTCTCTGAGAGCAATGTCTTGAAATGATCTATAAACTAAGATCATATCACCCCTCCATCTTCTAGAAGCCAAAGAATACAGATCCAGCCCAACCAACCTATCCTCATATGTCATGTTTTTAAGTCTCAATACTGATCGAGTAGCCCTCACGTTGCACTCTCTCCACTCGCTATCTCACCCTTAGTGTAAGGGCCCAAACCTGGGAACAATACTCCAAGTGAGCTCTAACCAATGATCCATACAGTGGGACCACAACCTCTTTGCTTCTACTTACTGTATGTCTCAATATACAGTTAAGGGCCCTATTAGCATTTTTAATAGTCTGATCGCAATGAACAGTAAATGAAAGGTCGTTTTGTATAATAACCCCCAAGTCCCTTTCCTGTGTCACACATTTTACTTGTTTGTTATTGATAGTGTGGTTAAATTCTGAATTTTTCTTGCCCATGTGTAGGACAATACATTTATCCTCATTAAGCATAAGTTTATGATCTAATGTCCACTTCTCAATATATTTGAGTGCATCCTGAAGTCCAATATAGTCTGAAGGTGAATCTATTACTGCTCCCACTCTACAGTCGTCAGCAAACTTGGTTATCCATACATTTCCCTTATCATATTGTAGTGATGATATATGTATGTTGAACAGGCAAGGGCCCAACACTGAGCCCTGAGGGACCCCACTTGTCACAGGAAGCCAATCAGATAACTGCCCATTAATCACCACTCTCTGCCTCCTAAACTCCAACCAATCCAATATCCAATTTACAAGGATCCCATTTATATTTAATTCAAGAAGGGATTTAATTAGTTCATCATGAGGTAATTTGTCGAAAGCCTTGGAAAAATCCAACTGGATAACATCCACTGATCTACCCTGATCCAAAACATTGCTAACTTTTTCATAAAAACTCAACAAGTTGGTTTGACATGATCGTGACTTTGTAAACCCATGTTGACTACGATCAACAAGGTCATTTATAATTATGTGGTCTTGGATATGATCTTTTATTATACTTTCCAAAATTTTCCCAAGTGTAGATGTTAGACTAACTGGTCTGTAGTTACTGGGGGAGTCCTTCTTACCCTTTTTAAAATTGGGACTACATGAGCTTCCCTCCATTTACTAACAACCTCACCTCTATCCAATGACTCTTGAAAAATAAAGGCTAATGGGTAAGCTATTACCTCTGCAACTTCATAAATCAGTCTAGGATGTATATTGTCTGGCCCAGGGGATTTGTTGGTTTTAATTCTCTTCAATCTATCCCGCACATCTTTTATATCAATGTTAATCCGTTTTTCATTTTTTGTATTATATTTACTGTTAGTTGTTACAGTACATTTGGGTTAAACACAGTAGCAAAATATTGATTTTGAACCTCAGCCATTTCCTTATCATTTAATAAGTTGCCACTGTCGTCCTTAAAGGGGCCTACTGTTTCTCTATTCCCCTTTATGTTATTAATATATGCATAGAATGCTTTATAATTATTTTTACTTCTAATTGCTAATTTAATTTCAAAATTTAATTTGGCATCCCTTATTAATTTCTTTACATATTTAACCTGTTCTTTGTACTTTGGCATTAGGTTTAAATCAAGTTTTGCTAATCTGTACAATTTATGTTTTACATTTATCTGTCTTTTAATTTTACAAGTTATCCATTTTGGGGAAGCACCCAATTTAGAATTTTTTCTTGTATGTGATATATTTGCATCTGCAATGTCTTTTATTTTATCCACTAAGATATACTACATTTCGTCCAACATTAACCCAGCGAAATCTGATTTCCAATCCCACAAAAGTAATGCCTGTCTAATTTTATGAAAATCCGCTTTTTTAAAATTAGGAATTTTTATATTACTACCCTGTTGAGTAGCTAATTCATTTAATTGGAAAAAAATGGTGTTATGATCACTGTTTGAGATTGGAGGTCCAACCTCAGTGACATTTAATCTAGGTCCCATATTTGAAAGAACGAGATCCAAAATATTGTTAGATCTCGTATTTTCTAAAACTAGTTGATCCAAGCCCAATTGATTAAAGCTTTCTAAATAATTCCTTTCATTAGACTAGATGATGTCTGGTTTATCCAATCTATATCTGGGAGATTAAAGTCACCAGTTATGATAAGATTATCAGCTGAATCAATATGGTCCAGATAATTTAAAATATCTACATCCTGCTCCCTGTTTGTTAAAGGGGGACGATACATGGCTCTCAACATAATTTTAGGAGCATTTTGAGGCAAGATTTTAACAGACAGAAGTTCAATATTAAGTTTACCATCATGAATTTCCATATTTGGAATAGATTCATGTACATAAATTGCTACACCACTACCTTTTCTATGTAATCTAGCTTTCTGATAAAAGTTAAATCCTGATATGTTTTTGTCCCATGTATCATCTTCCTCCCACCAGGTTTCCGTAAGGATTGCTATTTTAATGTTTTTGTTCCTCATAAGGAGTTTAAGTTCATCAAATTTGCCATCCAAACTTCTTACATTTGATAGTAAGCAATTTACTGGTTCCAAGTCTGTATTTTGAAGATTTGGTGTACTAGTGGTGGAATTTATCTTAGTATAACCCAGTTTAAATGTTTCTCAATGATTTTATTATATGTATTTCCTAGGACCCTTTCACCCATCTTATTTAAATGAAGTCCATCATTCTTATATAGTAATCCATTTTTAAAAATACAACCAGTATCAATGAACCCTATTTTATGTTCGATGCAAAACCTACGTAGCATACAATTTGTGGAAAAAATATCATGGTTAATATGCTGATGCAATCCATAAGTAGGTAGAATACCAAGGCCTGGATATTCAAAAGGGTTGAGCCATGCGCAACAGGGTTGCGCATGCGCAAGTCCAAAATGCGCCATTCTGCGATATTCAGCAGGAGGCAGTTATGCCACTGGCATCAGGTTGCGCAAGAGAGCAATGCAAATGAATGCATGCTCAACAGGAGGGGGAGGATCCATGCATAACCTGTGCAACCCGACATTCAGTCGTGGTTGTGCAGAGCTGGTGCATGCGCAACCCCAACCTGCGCCTGCACAACCTTGAGCCCCCAAAAGGCTTGTTGAGGGCCACCCACAGGTGAGCTGCTGCATTGCAGGCGCAACACAGCAGCTGCCACCCTGGCTGGCCCCAACTCTTTTCCTGCCCCACCAGCCCGATCGCGGGCATAGTGTAACTTCTGACTCCCATACATCTCCCACAGCAGCCCGGTCGCGGGCAGTACAGGTCGTAACACCCCCCATATCCCAAGCCCGATCGCTGGCATAACATGTATGAACCCCCAGTGCCCGAGTGGGCAGATGTAACCCCCAACCCAAATATCTCCCGGTGGTCCAGTGGACCGTAAAAGCCTGTTCGTGGGCAGAATCATCACAAACCCCCAAACATTCTCCCTGGTGTCTGGTGTCCCCCACCCATGGGCCCTCCACCTCTCCCCCGCAGCCGGCGGGTGACAGTATCCCACCTCGCTGCCGCCTCGCCGCTCGCCGATTGACTGCATGTAGTAGACGCTCGCTAGTGCAGTACAGCCACTGGCTTGCAGCCCATATCATACATGACAGTCCAGATTTGTGAATGATGTTCATTCACAAATCTGACTGTCATGCACGGTATGGCTGCAAGCCCATTGGCTGTAGCTCTGCACCACTGGGCGGCAGCCCCACCGACAGTCAGTCGGCGGCGCGGGCGGCAAGCGGATGCTGTCGCCCGCCGCGGGGGAGCGGGGTGGAGGCTTCGGGGTGGGGGGACTAGACACCAGGAGATGTTTGGGGGTTTGTGATGATTCTGCCCGTGATCGGGCTTTACGTCCACTGACCACCAGGGAGATATTTGGGTTGGGGTTGCATTCTGCCCACGATCGGGCACTGGGGGTATATACATTCTGCCCGCGATCGGGCTTCGGGTACGTGGGGGGGTGTTACATGTACCTGTAATGCCCAGAATCGGGCCACAGACAGCATCGTCCTCACGGCTGTTGCCTGGCAGGGTGGCCAGGCGCAAGTCCTGGGGACGTGCACCTACATGCAAATGGCATGCAATGAGGCTATAAATAGATGCAAATGGCCCCCGCACCTTGCATAAATTATGGCCCCATTTGCATGTCACCTTTTGAATATCGGAAATTTGCACATGGCGCAATGGTACTTGCGCCACCGCAAGTTTAATGCTCATTTCTGGCAACTTGCGGTGGTGCAAGTTCCACTGCGCCTATGCGCAGTGTTGTGAGTTGGGAGGATAGTTCAAGCGGAGTTGCGCAATAGCGCAACTCCTTTGAATATCACCCCGGCCACACCCCTGCGCAACTATTTTGAGCAGCGCAAGGGCTTGCGCCTCAGAATGGCGCAGTTTGAATATCCAGGCCCAAATATAATAATATCGGTGGTGTATTTTTTCACTTCCTGAATTAATTCAATATAATTCTCCAAAATAGTCCCTTTTTTATTTGACTTTATGTCATTCACTCCTATTTGGAGAATCAACAATGGTTGCTTTTCGTGTCCCAAACAACCCTCTATCTCTTGTGTAAGTTCTTGAATTTTTATTCCAGGAAACATGCTAACCATTGTATTAGTATTCCTTCCTTTACATACTATTTTGTCAATACCTCTTATTGTAGAATCACCTAATACTATGATTTCCCTTGGTTTTTCTGCTAACTGCTCACTATTATAGGTAACTAAATCATTTATCCTCGTTGCACTCAAAGTCAGTTGTTGAGGTTTAGAAAATGTTATAGCTGGAGATTTAATTTCTCTTATGTCAATTTCCTCAGGACATCCATTACTAATTTTCTGGTCCTGTTCCCTATACTGAGGTTTGGTAGATGATGAAAATGAAGATTTAATAACCCCATTTTCAATTTCCTTAATACCTCCATCCCTAATTTCCTGGGATTGGTCTATGTTCAGGACTGAAAAGGAGTTTTCAATTCCAGAGGTGTAACATTGTATACTTGTTTTCCTCTACGTTTGCCCTTTCTGTTTTTAATAGTGGCCCAGCTTCCCCCCTCATCCTCCAACGTTTCCGTATCAGCACCCAAATCACTTGCAATAGTGTCAATAAATTTCTCCACCGTCTCTATGTCATGTTTAGTTTTCCATCTGTTTTTCAAGTCATTTATTTCTTGTAATAGTTCCCCTATCAACACACATTTACTACATTCAAATTCCTCTACATTTACCAATCTCTGTACCAGCATTAAACAACTTATACACTTTGTAAAAGGAGAATCCATATTGTACCTTGTTTATCCTAGTTCTAAATGAAGTAGTTTTAAAAAGGCCCCTTACTTCAAACAGGTTGCAAACATTTTCCCCTTGTTCCTTGTGTCCACAGCGGACACGCACTCGAGACGCTGCGGTGTCTCGGCGTCGCTCCACACGCTGCCCCGGCGAGAATCTCCGCCGAGCTCGCTCGCCGCTTTCTGTCGCTTTTAAAGGAACCGATCGAAGTAGAGAACTCCTCCCCAAGACTATTGTTTAGCTGGAAGTCCCGAAAATGTTAAAATTTAATCTAAAAATGCCCTCACTAGTCAAGCCACCTCATGCAGTGGTCTTGACTGCGATAACAAATGCTAGTTGTCACACATTGTAGGCTGCAATTTACTTTTACCCCCAGGGAAACAGAAGTCACAGTTCATTTTGTTTTTTAAAGTACAAGTTTGTAACTAGGAAGATAGATGTCCTCCTAATTTAAGTCACCACACACAGGCTCGTTTTGTTTGCCACACTACTCACCCCGCTTGCTCTTCTGTCGGCTTTTAAAGGAACCAACTGGAAGTAGAGAACTCCTCCCCCGAGACTATTGTTTAGCTGGAAGCCCCGAAAATGTTAAAATTTAATCTAAAAATGATGACAGGATGATTTTCAATATAACAGTTTCAAATCAATTTGATTTACTGGGAGTCACAAATGATTAACTACAGACCCACTCCCTTGCTAGTAAGAATGATGACACTGAAGGACTCGAGAACTTAATGCTAACATCTTGGAACATTGCTGGTTTGGTAACAAAATGTATAGATAGTGACTGTGTTAATTTCTTAAAACAAGCTCATATAATATGTCTGTAAGAAACTTGGCATCAGCCAACAAATGATGTTGCATTGAATGGCTATTTGACCTATCAAGTCTATGGCCTTAAGCATTCTAGATTTGGCTGACCCTCTGGTGGTCTAGTTACCTGGTTTAGAATCATGGATTTTATAACTGTAGAGCTTATATCTGCAAATTCTTTCTCACAGGCCTTTTTTGTCAAATTAGGCTCTTTGAAACTCTGCCTAATTAATGTGTATATACCACCTAGTAATTCAAAGTCTTATAGAAGCAGCTTATGGGAAGAGTTAGATGATGTTATTCACAGAGCCTGGGCAACAACAGCATGTGAGAAAATTCTACTCTGTGGGGATTTTAATGCCAGTATAGGCACCCACGATGGTTTTTCCAATGACGAAATTCAAAATTGGTGTTTCCAGAATGCCTATAAATATCCTAGAAGTACATTAAATCAAAGGACTAATGCTAGAGGACACAAATTATTGGAGATCTTAGCACCATATAATTTGATACCTCTCAATGGGAGGCTCAAAGGGGACATGTTAGGTAATTATACACATTATAACAAACAAGGTCCTTCTGTGATTGACTATTTTTTTTGAATGATGGTATGGATGTATGGGAAACTTGCTGTATCCCTACTAGGTCACATAGTGACCATTTCCTCCTAATATTATGTTCTAGAAAATTAGTACAAGAAGCCATGGTGCTCGGCTATAAGATAGAAATAAGAAACAATGTTAAAATTAGATGGAACCAATATAGCTCATTTGAGTTAGCTCCTTGATGTGGAGGTTCTTTATTGATAAGGAATATGTCAACTGGAACTTATCTAAATGGTTTGAAGAGCTGATGCAACGTTTTAAGGAAATTAGGGAATTGCTCTCAACTGTTCTTAAACACCGGCCTGAAGGGGGGCATACATTGTTTGATAAGGAATGCCACCTGGCCAAAAAACTGTTAAACAAAATAATTAGAAAAGTCAGGTCATCGCAAGATAATAAAGAGTATAGTCTACTTAATCAAACAAGAGCAACATATAAAAAGTTATTAAAGGAAAAACAAAATAGATTTCAGCAAGTTCAATGGAATAAAATGTTGAACACTATAAATTGTAATGACCAACGTACATATTGGCAGCTGGTGGCCCAAGGAACAAACAACTCTAAATTTGGCATAGATACACATATCCTCCTTGAGTCCTTGCAAAAATATTATTCCGACATCTTTTTTTATTCAAGTTAGCTCAATGACTCCTCAGAGACAGGAACTGTTACAATTTATGCAACATTATGCAATCAGTAGGATGTATACATAGCTATTATTTTCATGAAGAAGCATAAAGTCCCAGGTCCAGATCAGATACCATCTGAATTTTTTCTGGACTCCCCTCTTATTTGGGCTGCTATATTAATGTCATTTTTTAACTCTCTAGTCAGGCAATTGAAATTTCCCATTTCTAGGAAGAGAGCCATTATAATTTCCATATATAAAATATGTGACAGGTCAGACCCCAAAATGTATCAACCAATTTCATCATTAGATAGCTGCAGAAGATTTTTACCAAAATAGTTTTAGTCAAATTAATGGAGGAAAGTAATGCACTGGGGGGTTCGTCGGAATTCCAAGCTGGATTTCGAGCAAATTTTAGTACAGTAAATAATTGTTTTATATTATCATATTTATATGATAAATATGTCAGTTTACGCAGGCAGAAAGTGTATTTAGCATTTATTGACTTTAGCTCTGCTTTTGATTTTGTGTCACGAAGCATATTATGGAAAAAAATTAGGGAGTGGTGTATTTCCAAAGAAATAACTGCAATTATAAGTGAGTTATATCATAATACTTGGGCACAGGTTAAAATAGGAACTACTGGTCAACTCTCTGCAATGTTTCTCACTAATTGTGGGGTAAGGTAAGGATATGTCCTAGCCCCCACTTCATTTTGCATTTATAGAAATCATTTATTAATAGAGCTAGATAATTCTTTAACAGATTCCCCAAAAATTTTGTACAAAGCAAGCCCAATATTGGCATATGCTGATGACCTTGTTCTATTATCCCTTACTAAGAAGGAATTACAGAATAAACTAGAAATATTAGAGGACTATGCAGGCAGACATAATTTAAATGTTAACATGAACAAAAGTCAAACCATGATATTAGGCTCTAACAAAACTACTAAAACATGGAAAATAGGTAATGAAAGACTTAGTATGGTAAAATGTTACCCTTATTTAGGTCTGCTCTATATGCATGATGGCAAATTTACCAAACACATGGATGCCCTTATCCTCAAGATTAAACAAACAGCCAATTCTCTTAAGTCGGTCAACCATAAGTATGGCGGAAATTCTATCAAGCCACTGATCACAGCACTAAAAGCTAAATATTATGCACAGGCACTATATCAGTCCAAGATCTGGGGATTTTCTAATTTCAATAAGATAGAAATTCCTCTTAACAAACTCATTAGACAGTCCTTAGGCCTGACTAATGCTATTCCTGCAGCATTAGCTAGGGTGGAGGTAGGACTAGTCAGGCCATCAGCCTTCGCTCAGATAAGAATCATAAACTATTGGCTAAAGCTGCTGTCATTAGATCCAAGCAGACTGCAAGTCATGGCATTAAAAGAAAAAGAAACATGGACTGAAACTGGATGCCAAAAATCAAAATGGCTGACCAATTATTACTTTATTCTGGAGAAATCTGGATTTACCTTTTTTAGAGAGTATGTGGCAAAAAAAATTTCAATAAGTCTCAAATATAAAACCTATATAACAAAAAAAAATCATGACTCAAGCCAAGAAGTTAGACCTGGACATTATTTTAAATCTCAAGATTACTCCTTGTTTAAGACAGCATGATGTCAATTTTCACTACAGGGATAATCTGGATGTACTAACTAATATAAAACAGAGACAGCTATTTAATAAATTTAGAATGGAACAATTCCCCAGTAAGGTATTGGTTACCAGATATGAAAAGGATAGAGAATATGGTTCTGTTCTCTGTGCCTGTACTGACACAACAGTGGAAGACATTTTCCATGTCATTTTTGTGTGCCCATGGTACAATGTGGCTAGAGAGAACTGGCTGAACCCGTTGATACTTGGCATTGCAACTTCAAATCAAAATCTTTTATTAAACACATTTTGTACCACAAGCGATGAACACATAATATATTATATGATAAGGTATTTGGAAGCAATCACAAAAATAAGAATGAAGCATGTGAGTACCAATTTAATTTTTAAATTAGTGATATGAGAAAGCTGCTTGTATACCTGAAATATGGTTGTGAACTACAATACAGACATGCATTGTTTTTAATATTTCTTTGTACTATGGACAATAGTCCCAGAATTAATGAGTTTCTTTTTTATATTATTTGTATTTATTAATGTTTAACATATGTACAATTTTAAAATGTTACATGTTTTTATATTTTTGTAATGGTCTTTTGATAGAACAATAAAATTCGTTCATCACCTTCATTAAACAAAGTATTGGGGAGCACTTTTTCTCATCTTATCAAAATCTCCTTCATTGTCTTGTCATTTTCTCCTTTTTTATTTCTCTTCTCCCTTGCTGTATTTGGTTTACTCAGTTTATCTACCCTCCTTTGATCATCCAATTGAGGGTATTGCCTGTCCCTTCTCTGTCCAAATTTAACTCTCTTCCCATCTCTGTCACTTTTATATTTATAGTCATTTTCTGCATTTATTCCAGTCAACATATCAGTAGTTCTTTTCTCTTTCAATCACCACTACCTCTTTTCTTTTGTTTAAATTACTTTTAGGGTTATAGTTTGGACAGCTCTTAGTCCCGCCATCTTTTTGTGCTCCATTTGCTTGGCTATTTTGTCTCTCATCAGCATTCTCTTTCCTTCACCTCCTCATATTTTCAATCTCTTTGCCCTCCTTTTCCCTCACGGCTTCATTGATTTGCCTTATTTCCTCCTTTCTCCTCTCCCAGGCTTTGGTGAATGAAAGCTTCTCTTGGGCTGATGTAAACTCACTCAGCTGTCTTTTGTCATCTTCTTTTAGGTCTCTCTCTTCAATTTATTTTAGAAAATTATGGAGGAGTTCATTGGTTTTACTTTTTTCTCTCATAAATTCTGAGAATCCTACCAAGACCAGATTTTGGTTTACAAATGACACAACTGCTGCTGGTAGCTGAGAGTTTTCATTGTTTACTGTATTCTCTGTTCCTCTTCTAATTTTACTTTTATTCTTTAAGTTGTATGGATTTGTATATGAATGCCACAAACGTGGCAGGCCAGGGGATACCATAGTAGGCAGGTCTAAGCTTTGATTCAGTATATAGGGGGATATGAAATTTTCAAAATCATTAAGAAAAGACTTCTATTCCATACTTTCTCTAATCAACTCATTTTTAATACTATAGTACTCCCCCCTCAAGGTACTTGCCCCTTTTAGCAGGAATTTTACCCTTAGCGGGTACTTTATTTGCTTTATCTTTCTTATCTCCCTCCACCTCATGTATCATCAGAACCCCCCCCATCTAGTGTCACCCTCTGCTTTATTTTGTTATTGTGTGGAATCAAATGGAAACTGCTTTTTCAGTTCACCTAACTGTTGAAATTTACGCTCATCTTCTTCTGTTTTGATGCTGATCCTTCCAGCATTTTTATCTGTTGTAACACTGGATTTTCCTCTGATGAATTGCTGATTAATATCATTTGGGTCTTAGGCTATATTTCCCTGTAATAACCCTTATTATATTTTAATTGTGATTTATTCCTCTCTGCCCCTGACAACATAAAATAATTTGTAATTGGTTTACTTCCTCCTTGTGCCCCCTTTATTTTGCCTGTTTTATTTCCCTTTTTTCGTTTTCAAGGCATTAGCCTACACCTTGGGAAGGGGGGTTCTTAGCTACTATTTTTAACACTATATAGCAGAAACAATGCACAGAATATACAATTGTCTCTAGACAATGCACAAACCAAATGATCTATGCTGTAAATGACAAAACAAATATTCACAATAATACTCAGAATAAATTGCTTAAAATGACAATTTCCAAATCTTCATTAAAATCTTTCCATGCTTAATTATCAGTCCCCCACAAAAGGACTATCGAAACCGGAACACACTGTCCATCCACTAGATTGACTGCAAACTAATTGCAATCTGCAGTAAGGCCAGAAATGTACCTAATCATTTTAAGAAGTCCTTGCATGGGACACTTCTTTCGGGATCCAGTAGAGACAGAAATATCTTCTCCCTTTTTGGAGGTTCTCATATAGAGTGCTTGTATGCCAGGTTTTTCCCTCAGCTTGGTTGCCATAAATTAGTTTTAATTTAAAATGTCCAGTGCAGCCTTCATACGCCTGGAGTGATTTTGTACTTCGGGGGCAGCTGTGCCTCAGAAGGTCCCAGGAACTAGTCTTAAAATTGCTCCTCAGAAGTAAAAATACAATAATAAAAATAATAATATGCACTTTAATCTACAGACTGATTGCCATAAAATCTTTTAACCAAACATTCCCCTTTTACCACCAGGGTTACTAATTTTGTTTATAATGTGTCTCAACTAAAAGGGAAAAGACTCTAATCTGTGCCTTAATTTTACTTACATGTTATGTGTGTTTGTAAAAGCATGCATCATCTGTCTACTATGAGACAGTAACACCTTAAACAGCTTTCCTGTATAAAAGCTACAAAAGAATTCTTGATGCAGTTTTTTAAATAGTAGTAAACCCCTTTGGCTAAAAAGAAATGGAAATAAAATATTCCAGCTAGTAAATGCTCTCTAAACTTTGAGGAGCATTAACTGCAATTACTATCCTCTGTTCTTTGTTGTTTGGTTTTCTGTTTAGCGTCTCTGGTATTCTGCTATCTAGCTGCACAGATAGACTGTTTAAAATGGTCACCTAATGTGATGCCAATAGCAATGTCATCAAGTGTGCAAATTCAAATTCAAGTATAAAAAACACCATTTCATTAGCAACAATCAGTCAATAAATAAATATTAAATAGTTCTAATTATCAAGGAGCAAATCATGTATTCCTTCGTGGGAGTGCTGAACACTCCGCCTATTTCTCTAAAAAGGACAATTTTTAAAATGTCCGAAACATAATATATCAAAGGAAGCACAATATATCAGAGGGAATAACACCACTAACCCCATACACCAAGGCAAATCAGATTCCAATCATAACTCACTCATATTCAAAAATCAAACATATGGCCTGTAAAAAGCGAAAACATTTCTACTTTTCCCTTCGGTTACTTCCCGCCTGCTTTTCATAGTCTCGGTTAAGTATCGGCTAAGGCTCTTCAATTTCATTTGGTTTGCTCATTTGGTTTGCTTCAATCAACCTATTGGGCATCCCCAGGCTCCAGCTCTGCACAGCCCTGCTTTCCTTTTTTTTTTTAATTTGCATTTTATACCCTGATTTTTCCCCATTTTTCCCCATCCTCATATCTCAGCCATGCTTTCCCATGTGGAGGGATGTGCATGCCATGGTACCAAGGTGCACTCCCTCTGCTTTGCCACTTGCCCACCTGCACTACCCTCAGACCTCCACCCTGGAGCAATGGAACTACAGTGGGCAATAGGGTTCCAACCTGGGAGAGGAGAACTGCCTTTCAGCTGCTCGATCCTGTCCCTCCCCCCCGGCCAGCTCCCAATGACCCTAGCTCATTCCCAAATCTGGGTCACCAGCATGACGTGAGGTAAGGTGTCCAGTGCTTCAACCCTCAGCACCACCAGGCCAAACAGCCCTACTTTCCAACCCTTAGCACACAGTTCCAGTTTGGCTGTATCTGTGGTGTCTGTGGCATCTACTCCCTTGGCACAAAGCTGTCCCTCTACCCACACACCTTGACACTCTGCTACTGATCTTGCCCTCACCTTCAGCTGTCTTCTCTGAAGACTGAAAACAGAAAACACCTTGGCTCAAGGTAGCATATGCACAAACGAAGCATGAGTTTTCTTTTCTTTGAAAGCTCTATTGTCTTAGATGGCATACCTGCTATGAATACATATAGTCACACTTAAAATTTTGGGGCTTTCTATACTCCTCACACATGCTGCAGCTCCTCAGTGTGTCACCTTGAGCAAGACACTTAACCTTCCCAGTTGCAAGGTAAGTGGTGCAGGGTAGTGTACTTAAATGATTGGTAGTTCACAATATTTTCACACTTGTAAACTTATTATGAAGATGGCCATATAGATTATTTCTCTCTATCTGGAAATGGGCCTCCCTTAAACAGAGTCCCATGGTGTAATTGAAGTTTTGTCCTATGCGCAACAAGAACAGTCAATAATAACCATGACAATACAAACAATATGAACAGGGGTCAATTTTAACATTGTTTTACTAGCCCAAGATCTAGTGCAAATTCACCAGGGCTAGCGCAGTTGATTCTCTGCTTGTCCATCTTGACTAGTGCAGGATTTCCATGGCTGTTAATTAAGTTAAAAAAGGCCCTACTTCAGTAGACTGTAATCCTCATGCTAATCTCTCTCAGTGTTCCAGATGACCTGGGGTGATTAACAGCTCATTAAAACCCTGTTTACACAGTGGCAGTTATTGAAAATATCTGCCGCTTCTCGCTCACTGCGCTGTCTACGGTCACAGTTTTTTGTGTTTACACAGCCCCCCTTGCTGTGCCACAAATCATGCCATGGGGTGGCTGTTCCTTTAGTGGGGCAGTGTTTCCAGATTGCAGAAAAAAAGGACTGCTGTGAATTGAGTGCATTATTGCATTTACAGTACTGGAAAATGCGCTTGATCCAAAGCAGGTACCCTGTCCTGCACCAATCCAAAAACTGGATCCGAAGGCATCCTAAGGCACTCTAGTGAGTGTCGACTCAGTCTCTTAGCAGCACATCGACCATGTGCATGGGTTGATGTGCTGCAAATGGGGTAGTGTAAACAAGGTTTATGAGTTGCAGTTATCTGGCAGTTCAAGAGGGGATCCCACAAAAGACTCAATGTGTGTCATTATCACTCCACTGTTAGGACTCTCAGCTAGTGTCTAGGCTGTGATCAAGGGTAGAGTGTTGTTAAGTCACTAGCTTCCAGTTTTCTGAATGGGTTTTGGTCTGATGATTTGTCCCACATTATTAAGACCAGTGACCCTCATTTCCCAACATTTTGAGTATTTGTAGCCAACATTTCAGTGACAAAATGTTAAGAGATATACAGAGTCTGCCCTTCAAGTGGTGGGTTTTATCCCAGCCTCACCATAGTTGCTGTCCTCCAAATCTCTCAGCTCTGTACTTTTCCTGAACACTAGTGCAGACCAGACTCTGAAATGACCATCCATAGGTCCATAGCTACCATTACTGGCAGGTGTAGGTGTCCCCAGCTCTTCTAAATGGACAATGCCATCCATACAATCTCACCCAGCATGTCCTATCATCCTAAAAAAACAATGCTTTGAAGTATGTACAGTACAAAAAATAAACTTTAATAAAATATATCATTTGAAAGGCTAAAATAGGCTTTCCTGAGGTGTCTAGATCCTCATAAATTTTTATTTTTTATTTTATTTAGTTTTTGTTTACCGGGTAGGTGTGCTAGCCATAGCAATGATTATTTTCAGACACGGCCCCGGGAGAATACAAAACAAATTTCTGGGAAACAACAGTAACAGTACATTCTAGAAATAGTCAAAGTGATGGGTACATAGAAGCAGGTAGCATACATAGGTAAAACAGTATCACAGGTAAGTGTAAGCAGTACAGACAATTTCATGAAAAATTAGGGCTTATACTAACATTAGGAGGAGAATAAATTACAAAAGGAAAAATGCAGTGTCACTTTAGGAGACAATGATTAGGTAGATTAGAGAGGAAGGAATGAAGAAAGTGATCTTTCGATACCCAGAGCAGGTCTGAGAGAAAGAAGAAAGTAAGGGAAGTAAGAAGCAGCAGGTTGGAGTGAAGGGGCAAAAATGGGGGGGGTGAAGGGAATGAGATTAGGAAGTGCACATACAGACAGGTGAGGGAGTAACCCTGTCGGATTGAGAGAAAGTGCTGAGGGAGGAATGTGGTCAGGATTAAACGGGAGGCGAGGGGAGTCAGAAAAAACCTTGTGTCTATGAAGGTTTGAAACAAGAGCAGATACTGGAAGATATGAACTGCTGGCACATTGCTTTCTTAAAGCAGGAGTGTGAAGAGGCTTCATGAATGGTTAGAGGGAAGGAGTTCCAGTACTGGGGGGGGGGGGCCTGACAGGCAAAAGCACTAGAGCCCATTGTGGTAGCATGTTTAGGGATACAGACAGGTGCATTGTCAGCAGAGCAAAGGTCATAGCAGGAGGACTGACTTTGGAACAGTACTGTTAGGGGTTTAGGCATCTGGGTCCTAATTATTTTGTCAATGAGGGAGCCGAAAGAATAAAGCCTTGACGCCCGAGGAGGAAGCCAACCAAGGTCAGAGTAGAGGAGGCAGTGGTGTTTCAGCCGATGAGAGGAGGATGCATAGTGACATATATTATTATAGGTAACATCTCATTTGTGAAGACTTGATTTGTTTGCAGAAATATAGGTAGCTGCCCCATAGTTAAGTGATGGAAGTAGTATTCCATGGGCTACAGCAAGCCTGGCAGATGGGATAAGGGCATAGCTGGTTCGATAGGCATCTCCAAGTTTAGAGTTTACAGATTTGCAGGTCCTCTGAATGTGAAGATCATAGTTTAGTAATGGATCCAATGTGACCCCCAGGTACTTAAAAGAGTTAACAACTTCTACTGAGGTGCCACTGATCATGGAGACTTTATACTTATGCTGGGAGTGTTTAAGTTTAAAACTGGATCCGAAGAGCATAGCTTTGGTCTTTGTTTCATTTAGGACAAGTTTGTGTCTAACCAGCCACTGCTGGAGTAGTTGGAAATTGTGGGAGAGCTTCAGGTTTATATCCTTGATGCATTTGGCACTAGAGTACAGCACTATGTCATCTGCATACAACAGGGAGCTGGTGTTTATAAAGTTTGAGATGATGTTGTTTATAAAGATAGAAAAAAGCAGAGGGCCAAGTATGGACCCGTGGGGTACTCCAATGTTAGTCATGGCCTTGTCAGAGAGGGTGGAGTTGTACTTCACAAATTGTGTTCGGTCAGTCAGGTAGCTTTTGAACCAGCTCATAACGTTGGGTGAGAAACCTAATGATTGACATGTGTCAATGAGGATAGAGTGGTCAACTAGGTCAAAGGTCTTGGTCATATCAATGAAGATAGCCCCTGTGAGAGAAGCAGAGTCCATGGCCATCAGGGCATCAGATGTGAATTTGAGTATTTTCCTGAGAACAGACAAGATGGAAATTGGCTATGTAGTTTGAGGGGTCCTTTGGGTCACCTTTTTTAAGAACAGGGGCAATCCTTGCCATCTTCCAGATATCTGGGACATGTCTCTGGCATAAGGAGAGGGTAAAGATTTTGGCTAAGGGAGCAGCTATGAACAGTGCAGCTAGTTTAAGGAGTTTGGGTTCAAGATTGTCAGAACCAGCAGCCGTATGCTCAGAGATATTTTTCAGCAATTTCAGTACATCAAGTCTGGAGACAGATTTAAAGAAAAAGTTTTGGCCAGAGGCATTTGCTGGATAAGCTAAGGTCAGGTTGGAGGGGAACGTGGAGGTATAGTTAGTTAGGTCAGATAAATTGTCATTGTAAAAGTTGGCAATAGTGTGTAACTTGTTGCAATGGACTCCATTTAGCAGCAATTCATTTAGGGTGGAGGATAAGTTTGAGCCAAGGAAGAGCTTGATGTGGGACCAGAATTTCCTGGAGTCACCATAGGAGTTCATTAAGAGGTCTTTACAGCAAGCGCTTTTGGCCTGTTTGATTTCCTTTTTGCAGGCATTGCGCATAGTCCTGTAGGTGGTAAGGTCAGTGGCTAGGCCAGTGTGTCTGAAATGGAGCAAGCTTCTATCTCTTAGGTGAAGTTTACTGAGTAGATCAGATTTTAGCCATCGGGTTTGTCTGTTTTTCACCCGACGCGTTACTATGTGAGAGTACTTGTCCTGCAGCACTAGGAAGTGGGTCAGAAAGAGGCCAAGAGCAGATTGGGTATCACTTGACTCATAGAGAGAGGACCAATCAATGTTAGCAACGTCCAGTAAGAACGCCTGAGAGTCAAAATGGGCATAGTTGCGAAAGGAGATGTAACTGGGCTGTGTAGGTTCTGACCTTCCTTTACCCCAAACACAGAAAGTGGGGGAGTGGTCAGTGATGGCGTCAGCTAGTATGCCTGAGTAGACTATGTGTTCCGGGTGATTAAACATTATCCAGTCCAGTAATGTTCTGGTATTGGAGTGGGGGACGGTCCTTGTAGGTTCAGAGATCAGTTGATGCAGGTTTGAACTTTGTGGTTTGGTTTGGGATAGGACTTGGGAGCTTCCTAGCCAGTTTATGTTTAGGTCTTCGAGTATGAGAATTTCATTTCTTCCGGATAAGAGTGAGGTTTGAGCCAGTAGTTCATCCAAGCCTCTTTTTGGGCACCTTTAGGGGGGTTGTAAGTGCAGACAATATGAAGCAGTTTGGTTCTGAGAGTGAGACGGGCATGAAGGGCTTCACAGTGCAGGAGGGGAGGCGAGTTAGTAACAGAGAGCTGAAGGTGATTTTTAAAATAAATAGCTATGCTGCCACACCTCTTGGTTGCAGGTCGGTTCTGTCTTAGGAGACTGTAGGGTGGGAGGGAGCAAGCAGTGTCAGGGGTGGAGGGTTTGAGCCAGGTTTCAGTTAGGCAAATTATGTCAGGCTTGTAGAGGAGGGTCCAAGCTTCTAGTTCAGAGAGATTGTGAACAAGGCTCCTGATGTTAAGGTGAGCAAATTTTAGGCCTTTTGTGTTGCTAATTGGGTTAGGTGTGGGGTTAACTGGCCCTGGGTTTAGCTGTACGTCGCCAGAGAGCAGAATGGCCATAAGGAGCAAATACTAAAGTCTGAATCACAGGAAAGGTTATAGGGCCCACAGGTGGTAATTTTTGAAGACCTGAAAGACGATGTTGAACCATGCCTTACGTAGTAGAAAAGGAGTGGAGTCACATAAATAGAAATAGATGTAGTGTCATGCCTAAGTCCTGGTTCCACAGGGCTGATGAAAGGGCACTGTTAAAATCATCTGTAATTGTTGGGCCAGCAGGGCATGTTTTAAAATCAATACTTTTAAAAATAAAAATGTCATAAAGTTTTCTATTTTCCAAGCCCCTTAGGTTTGTGCAGCCCCCCCCAAAAAAAGAAATCCTAGATGTGCCCCTGCCTCACTTGACACTGTACGACAGCTTCCAGAAGTACAGGTCTCCTGTTGATCACAGGGTAAGGTCTGAAAGTGTCTTCCTCTGCCTAACTGTTCATTGCCCTGTGGGTGGGGGTGAGAGTGAGGTAAGGTATGTGATGATATTGGCTATTGTATGTGCAGAGCTAGCGCTGATTGACTGAACATTTGCTGTTGTGGTATCCTCCTTTTTTGTGCAGGGGGGCAGAAAGAGGAAGAGGGAGGCTGTGGTACAAAACAGTGGGAAGCACACTGTATCTTTGAGGGGTGTATCCCCAGATGGCTTGATGGCATATCCCCAGATGGCTTGATGGCAGTGCTTGACCTATTGGGCATGCCAAGGGAATGCGGGGATCCAGGGGATCTTGTATTTGCCTGTAATAGGGTGGTGGCAGAGGCCCTGGATTCCATTGCTCCTGTTCATGTTCGTCCACTCTCCCTTCGCCCTAGGTCTCCATGGTTTGATGAGGACCTGAGGGAATTGAGGAGAGTTGGACGAAGGCTAGAGAGGCGATGGAGGCGGTCCGGCCTGGTATGTGACAGGCTTAGTTTGATGGACCATTATTTGGTCTATCAATCAACAATCTCCCATAAGAAGGCAGAATTCCTGTCCAAGGAGATTGCTGCCACGCAGAATCGACCAGCTCAGCTTTTCTGGACTGTGGACAGATTATGCAATCCACTCTGTCTTCAGCCCAGAAATGCTTTTTAACAAGAGAAGTGTGAGGAGATTGCTCAATTCTTTGTGGATAAGGTTGCTACGATCAGGTTTGATATCCGCCTGATCCTTTCTCTATTGAGTAGCAGTGGTCGGCAGGAGATGTTGGACACCCGGTTTGAGTGGTGCGACTTTGGCCAGCCTACAATCAGTGATATTGTGATGTTTATCCAGTCTTTATGTCCTACCAACTGTAGTTTGGATCTGGGCCCAACGCGCTTGCTTGTTGGCTGCGTCGATGTCATCGGCCCGGTCCTTGCTGAGATAGCCTGGTCATCCTTGGAGATGGGAATTTTTCAATCTCCCCTTAAGAAACCCTCCTTGGATCCTGACTGTCTTACAAACTACAGGCCGGTCTCTAACCTTCCCTTTTTGGGTAAGGTTATCGAGAAGGTGGTGGCTTTATAGTTGGAGGGCCATTTGACCAGCCACAATATCTATGATTCTCTCCAGTCCGGTTTCAGGAAGAGACATAGTACAGAGACGGCTCTTGTTCGGGTACTAAATGACCTCCTGATAGCGAGAGATGGAAGGACCTGTTCCATCTTGGTCCTTCTTGATCTCTCTGCAGCATTTGATACTGTGGACCTTCGTGTGCTTTTGGATCACCTGCAGCTTATCTGTGGACTGTCGGGGACTGTCCTCAGATGGTTTCAATCTTACCTCATGGGTAGGACTCAGAGAGTGGTGTCTGGGGTTTATACCTCAGCTCCATTCTCCCTGCCCTGTGGGGTTCCGCAAGGATCCATTTTAGCACCCATGTTGTTTGCAGTGTATATGCTGCCATTAGGAGTGATTATTAGATGGTGTGGCTTGAGTTTTCACTGGTATGCAGATGAAACTCAGCTATACATGTCTTTTGTCCCCAAACAAGATGATGCTGTCTCGGTGCTCAACAGCTGTCTGACTGAAATCCAGGCATGGATGAATATGAGCTGGCTGAGGTTGAACCCTGATAAAACTAAGATGTTGGTTGTGAACCCAGATCGTCGTGAGGCAGGTGAGCTGGCAGGTTCACCTTCGGGTTTGTGGCTTGGAGGTGTCCAGCTAGCCACCTCAGACCGGGTACGGAACCTGGGCATTATGTTTGATGACTGTCTGACCTTGAAATTACAGGTGTCAGCAGTTGTTAAAACTTCCTTTTACCATCTGAGAAATATTGCCCGGGTGAAACATCTGGTTCCTCCCGATGATCTTCCAACATTGGTTCACACCTTCATCACCTCCCGCCTTGACGATTGCAATGCCCTTTACCTAGGGCTGTCAGGGGTTAATATCCGCCACTTGCAGCTGGTGCAGAATGCAGCTGCCAGGCTATTGACTGGTGTTTCAAGAGCCAGTCATATAACGTCTGGTGCTCCGCGGTCTGCACTGGCTGCCGATTAAGTGGTGGATCACCTTTAAGGTTGCTTTGTTAACCTATAAGGCCCTACATGACGAGGGACCGAGTTACCTGAAAGATCTCTTTTGTCCCTACTGTCCCTCCCGTCCTCTCCGATCCACCGATGAGGGATTGCTAGAGGTTCCCAGTGTACATTTGCAGACATCGGGAGCAAGGGCTTTTAGCTTTGTTGCCCAGTCCCTGTGGAATTCTCTACCTCATCGGGTTCGAGATTGCCTAACCTTTCAGAGTTTTAAAATTGCTTTAAAAACATCTCTTTAACCTGGCTTTTACTGATTGATGTGGTTATTCGTTATGTGGTTTTATACTGTTTTTTCTTGGAATTTATATGTTGTTTATAATAATTTATTTTTAATTTTTGTATTTTATGTAATTTATTGTACAGGCGCCTTGGTTTTAGAAAGGCACCTTTTTATAAATAAAAAAATTGATTGATTGATTGATTGCAGTCTTTTTTTTTCTGGAGCAGGAAAGGAAGCAATGTAGGAGCAGGATAAATGTGTAATCATCAGAGTATTTCTTAGCTTGCATTTTTTCCTGTATGTGATCAAAATTAACCATTATTATCGTGGGCTAGTGCAACCATCTATGGGCTAGTGAAACTCTGAATCAGCTTGTCCTTCTGGCTAATGCAAAAAAAGGTTAAGGCTGACCCCTGATTATGAAAAAAAACTGCGTCAATAAGAAATTAAACAGTACTCTAAGTATGATAAATTTTAATAAACTTTTGCTCCCAGGAGAACTCTGAGAAAGCAGGGTAAGGTCTCCCTGTATCTACTGCTCTCTGGGGATTACGCTATTTGGTTTTGGTTTATTTGTAAGCAATGGGTAGATCAGTGAGGCCTAGGTTCCTGCTCAGATAGTTCTGTTCTTTATAAGTACCAGTTTTATCCAGCTTTAGCTTGTCCTGTAACCCCAGTTTCCTGGTCCCTGTCCAATCAGTCACTATGTCCTAACTGGACACTAACAGCCACATCCTTTTCTGACACTATTCTGTTAGCCTATATGTTCTGAAAAAAAAATCATAGTCATCATTTACATAGCTTTTATTCTAGTAAACAGGCAGAGCAGGTGGTGTGATATTTTTGCTAGTCTTGCTCGAGGGAAGATAAAATGATGTGAACTTGAATATGTGGTTTACACTGTGTCTCTCACAAGGTTCGCAGCAGGTTTACTAAGATAAATTTCAACTGTACAGAATGATAACTATTTCATTATCATTAAGAATAGAATGCTGGAAATGACCTTGAAGCATTCAGTTTTTTTTTCTTTTGTTACATAGAATGCGCACTGTTTCAGAACAGTGATATGGTTACAAAATAAGGAAAGTGATTTTTTTTTGTTTTACTTGATGTAAATGCAGTACCGGTGGGATTGTTTGTGTATTTTCATGTTTTATGCCAAACATATAAAATGAGTAAGAAAAATGTAGCACTGTGACTGGCTAAAAAACACTCTAATCTATGTAATTATTAATCCATTATTACATGGGTTGTATTCCAAGCCACCAAGTCAGTCATTGTACATAGCCATATTCATATGCCCCTCCCCTCACACCTGAAATGGTAGCCATTTTTGTGTCAACCAAACACTCCACAAAAGGAAAAACACTTTCTTCTCACTTTTTTATCAGTCTGCAGCTCCCCGCTGAGTTTGTCCCACTGCCATTCCTTCTCTGACTGCCAAGTTCTAACTGCTCCCGTCCATGCCTGATTTCTGAGTTTGTGATGTTCCTCAGCCGAGGTCTGCAGCAGGAGAGGTCTTGGCAGCAGGCAAGATCTTGTCAGAGGTCTGCATCAGAAAAGGATGTGGCCATGACAGGAAGTTCTTAAAAATATTAAATAGAAACCAAACCTCATGAAAAGAGTGGTGTCGAATGGAAGTAAGGGGAGTGGGGAAGCCAGATTATGTCAGTATACCAGGAAAAAGTAAGAGGGGAATGGCGGGGACCAGCAACCAATGCAAGGCAGGACTACTTATCACAGATAAAAAAAATGACAAACCTCATTTCTTCTTTAAAGTGTTAACTTTTTTCTTCTTTTTTAAATTTCAAATGCAGGGCCCATTTTATAAATGTGATAAGGCACTTCAGGGTGTGTGATTATGGGCAATAATTACACTTGTCTTTCATGTGTTCAAAGGCACTCAGTGCAAATGCCTCTTGCTTAACAACACACTAGAGAGGTGCGTGACACCTTGTTGTGTCTTACTGCATACAAATGAGATGGCAATCGGGCCCAATATTTAGCTGACAGGAGTCTGTTTTTCACAAGCCTTCATTGAGTAACCCATACATAAAATACGTTGCTTGTTCTCTGGTGCAAGCAACTTACTTAAGCTGGTGTCCAAATGTGCCTTCTTGCACAGGCTATGTTAAAAACCGGCACACATCTGATGGTGTTGTGGTTACAGGGGGTTTCAACATACACACACACACACACACACAGACACACATATGCTGGATATTTACACCTATTGTAGCCACTGGAACAAAAGGGGTAACAGAATGTGTAGCCACCTCCCTGGTCTGGGGGTAAGATAATACATATTTTTGGGGAGGGCAGCATACATACTAACCATGCCACATACTTGACCTCTGCGACTCAGGGTGACCTCCCAGACAGTGTAACATCAGAAATGCAGGTACAGGTCTACTGTACAAAGCAAAGGGTTAGTGCAACAATAGTCTAGGCACAAACTTCAGTTTCCCCAACAGGAGTAGAGTATAACTTGGATCCAAATTACTCCAAATAAAAGTTCATACATTCTGTTTAGCCTACCGTCAGAGGCAATACCACTCATTCATTTGCTGAGAAGTTCACCTTTGCAAATTTCTTTCCCCGTGGGGCCTGAGTCCATCAAACAGTCCAGTTTATGTTTCCTTTTCACAGAATCCCAGTTTTAGGACTTGCAGGCAACCCTTTAAGGTACAGTGGCACTTTTGCAACAACACATCTTTTAAGCAATATCCCACAGCCTTATCTGGGGCCCAATCTGTAGGATTTCTGTATTCTTCTCCACAACTATTAAGGCACAGGGTCTCGACATTTCTCAAGAGGGGCACAGAGACCATTGGCATGTATCCATGTGGAACATTTTGCCTAGGCACATCGAGCACTGCTGCACTTGGGAAGCACCCACAGAGGGCACAAGCCTCACATTAAAGGGGAACTGAGCTGAATCTATAAGTCATTTTCCCAGTGGAAGCTGTTTTATAAATAATAACAGTTTAGATGTTGTTATTGCTCTAGCTGTACTGGCTTTTAAGTTCTCCCAGTGAGTGTTTCTGAATCATATGCTGCTGGTAAGAACCATTTGTGAGCTGTATGATGTAGTTCATTTGCTGCCTCTTCTGCTCTTCTGTTATTGGTGCAATGCATCCATGTTCTAATACGGAACTCTGTGGCTGTTAGGGACAGGTTCAGTGCAGTTCTTCCTTTAGGGGCTACTCAGGAAGTGGACTACTCCATCTTCACAGACCCATAGCAGAGAGGCAAGTACCCATTGAGCATGTGCCAGCCTTTATGCCTGCTGGGGCAAGGGATGACTAAAGGATTTCCCAGCCTCTAACTCACCCTTAGGCAGATGCTTGAACTACCAAATCTGCATTATGTGAAATCCCTACCAGTGCCAGTTTCCTTCTTTCTGCTCTGAAACAGTAGATGGTACAAATATTCCCTTTTTCATTTCAGAGGTCCTAGTACTTTAAGGGCTAGGGTGATCAGATCCTGCTGGGGGACCTCAGCATTGCCAGGATCTTGCTTCACCACCTCCCACTTACACAGAACCCATAACAGTAGAATATCCCAGTCCAAATCAAATGCTTTCTTCAGCGTCCAAAAATATCCCTCCATCCTGGTGCGGGGGAAGGGGACACCAGGTGGTGCCCAGATTTAATCCTTTACACATCATGGCAAGCCTCTAACATTCACTTCATTTCTCTTTCATTCTCTGTGCTCATGATCTTGGATGATTTAGGGCAGATGCCCCAGGAGCCGTGGCTGGTATATGTCCTCCTCCACAACCCAGGGAATCTGCGATCTTTACTTCAGATGGGAATCTGCAGTTCAGCCTCAAATGTAGGCAGCACCCTGTGTTCTCTGCACTCAGAACTGCTCCCAACTGCCAGAAACCTTCCAGTTTCATGCAACTGACCACACTCCCTAGCTTTCTGGGTAGAGATCATCTGGCCCTGGAGGAATAAAGGAGATCTGAAGTTAACTCTCTGAGACCCAGTGGCATTTTGGAAACCTACAGGGAATCCAAGGGGTTGCACTCACCCTTCTCTGGAAGAAACTTGCTAAACTCAGTAAGTGCCTTGAACCACAAGAAGGCAGGTTTTCACCAAGGTCCATGATGGAAAGGGAATGGCACCTACCCTTTCAACCTAAGCACAGGGAGAAAGATGGCTATGTTACATGCACTACCATGGTAGCGCAGATATGGGCATAAGTGAAAACAATAGAGCTCCCTAAGCTTAGAGAGTCCTATGTCTCTGGGCTGTCTGATAGCACCCCTCCCCCATCCCTCATGTCTATGTGACTAACTGACCAGAAGTGTCTACTCTGAATTACAGTACCAGCCAAATGGCACAACGTCTGAGCCACCCACAACCATTGCACAACTCTTCACTAACCCACTTACTAAATTTCAGACATTCACTGTACCATTGAACAGTTCATTTAATGGTGTACATCTTTACTGCATGTAAAACACTTGGAGCTGGGCTTTAAAATAGTTTTGCTGTTAAGCAAGTATCCCTGTTCAGTCAATCACTGGAGACAGGGGCAGTGCCAGGGGACTGGAGGAGGGTGGATGTGGTGCCAATTCAGAAAAGTGGAAATAGGGAACAGGCGGGGAACTATAGACCAGTGAGCCTGATGTCAGTGGTGGGGAAGATTATGGAAACATTAATAAAAGAAAGGATAGTTGAGTACCTGACCAAAAATGGGTTGCAGGATCCAAGACAGCATGGGTTCACAGGAGGGAGATCATGCCACACAAACCAAATTGAGTTCTTCGACTGGGTGACAAGAGTAATAGATCGGGGGGGGGGCCATGGATGTGGCCTACCTGGATTTCAGGAAGGCCTTTGACACCGTTCCACACAGGAGATTAGTAAACAAGTTGAACAGTCTAGAGGTGTGGGAAAAGTAGTTCAGTGGGTGCAAAATTGGCTGAGTAACAGGAGCCAGCGGGTAATAGTAAATGGGGTACTATCAGGGGAAGAGGAGGCAACAAGTGGTGTACTGCAGGGTCAATTTTGTGGTCTTTACTGTTCAATAAATTCATTAATAACATAGCTGAGGGTCTGGCAGGGAAGGGAAGGTATGCCTGTTCGAAGACGACACAAAGATCTGAATCAGAGTCGACACACCAGAAGGGGTAGATAAAATGAGAAGGGACTTAGAAAGACTAGAAGAGTGGTCAAGGATATGACAGCTGGCATTTAATGCTAAAATGTTTACAATTATGCATATGGGACACAAGAACCCAAGGGCAATGTACCAGCTTGGGGAGGGGGGTGGCAACAAATAATCAGGAACGGGATCTGGGGGTCATCATCACAAATGACTTCAAAGTGGCAAGTCAGTGTGGAAGGGCAGGAGGGAAGGCGGACAGGATGCTGGGTTGCATACGGAGGGGTATAACAAGCAGAAAGAGAGATGATATTGCCTCTGTACAGGTCACTGGTGAGGCCTCACTTTGAGTACTGTGTCCGCTTCTGGAGGCCTAATCTCAGGAAGGACATTAAACAGGTAGAGGCAGTGCAGAGGAGGGCTACCAAAATAGTCCAGGGTATGCAACAAAAAAGCTATGAGAAGAGGCTTAGAGAATTTAATATGTACTCTCTAGAGGTAAGAAGGGAGAGAGGGGGCATGATAGAGGCCTTCAAATATGTCAATGGGATAAACAAAGCATCGATCAATCAATCAAACAATCACTTTTTATTAGTAAAGAAGCACAATTCCAAATGATCAAAGCACTTGTACAAGAAACAATGCATACAAACAATACAATAAAATTAAAAAACTATAGTTAAAATTCAACAATTTTTAAAACCACTCAGCAAATTCAGTCAAATTCAGAAAAATTTAATCCAAACAGGTATGTCTTTAGAGCAGATTTGAAGCTCTTGATGATCAGGCACTATCTAATCCAACAAGGTAGAGAATTCCATAGGGTAGGGGCCATAAAAGCAAAAGAACGGGCCCCCGAGGTCTTAAGTTGCATTCTGGGAATCTCTAGCTATCCCTCGCCGGAGGAGTGGGCAGAGGGGTCAGTAGGGACAGAGGAGGTCTTGCAAGTACCACGGTCCCTGTAGAGGAGGGCAGCCTGCTACAGAGAAGAAGATGCTGGACAAGGAGTCATGATATGAGGCTGGTGGGGGGGGGACTCAGAGGTAATGTGAAGAAGTTATTCTTCACAGAAAGGGTAGTAAAACCCTGGAACAAGTTACCAGAGGAAGTGGTGTGTGCAACCACTGTAGAGGCATTCAAACACACAAGGGATAGGCACAGGAGACTCATGGAGACGGGAAAAGGGGGAAATAAGGACACAGGTCTGACAGGATCTGTAGTAAGAAAGCAGGAACTAAGCTTGAACCAGGGCAGGCTAGATGGACCATGGGGTCTTTTTCTGCCAACGACTATGTAACTATGTAACAATGTAAACAGGTAAAATCAACTTTTGGAAGAGAATAATAAAAATAGTAGAAAACTACATATTTCTATGTAAAACCCACAATTTTAAAAGTTGAAAAACACTTTTTTTAAATGGCTTTTTTATTTAATATTTTTTTTTTTTTAAACAGGGGGAAGGAGCCCCTAATGGTCGGTCCATCTAGGATGCACATCTGTGTTGAAGTTTACCCAAAGACCTGACTTGGACCTATGGCACAATGCCTTGCAACAAAATGCCACAAATGTCCCAGGCAGGGTCTGTAAAATTTCTCACATCACCCCAAAGAGGAAAAAGGAAACTGCCTCACCAATCTGTAGATTGGGGTTCCAGGATCAGGTTTCTCTCTCTGGTGTCTGCAGGGTGACTTCATTTGAAGCTCCCCTTCCACCCAACAGTCTGATGAAGGTGATTCAGGATCTTCTCCCTCTTTGGACCTGTGGATAATAGTCATCAGGATCTTCGGCATGACTTGGGAGGACCTCTTCTTCATCCCAAACATGGCAAATGCATCCAAATTGAACTGATGATCCTCTGAAAATTTTGATGCCTACTTTCAGTTGTCCCAACAGTGTCACAGCAGGATCAGTAATAATAGGTGGAGTCTGGTTTTGTCCCTTACTCCCCTGAAGCATTGGAGAACTGCACTTAGTGCAGGGTGGTTCTGCCATCCAAAGTGATATGGACCATATGATTTTTTTTTTCTCATAAGCAGCCCATGGCACAAACCAGGGACAATTAAAATTGCCTGATGCAGGGCCTCCTCCCTGTGCATTGGTACCTGGTCAGTATGTCATGGGGACTACAGCGCAGGAAAATCTACACTGGAAAAATATAATCTGTCAGTACAGTTACAGGGATAGCATAGCACAAGTAGCATTAGCGCTATCCCTGTAGCTGTTGACCATCGGGGAGAAAAGAATAAAGCCTCTGCTGGGTGATATGCTATCAAGCATCTGCTGTGGTGTAGAGGGTAGGGCCACAGATAGTGGAAAGTGGTGGAACATTGATAGACTGGGGTTTGATTCCCGATCCTGGGACATTTGCTCTTTTTTTTTTTTTGTCTCCCCTCTTCTGACTTACGGTCTTAATGTATCTGCCCTTCACCCTGCACTTTTTGCCCCCCGCCAGGTTGTCCTGCTGAGATCCCCTTTCCCCTCTTCAACAATTCCACCCCATCCGAGGTTTCTCCCCATCCCCGAGTTGCCTCACCTCTGGAGGTGGTTATATTTAGTTGGGGGGTTGGGTGCAAAGCCCCCATAAAGGGGGGTGAGGGTGGCAGAGCCCCTGCAAACAGTCATTGTGGTTTCTTTTGTTTCATTCGGTATGGTGGAGCTTGCTGTTTTTACTGAGTGCTACCTTTCCTTTCACTCCTTTTCTGTCATTGTTTTTGACAGAGCTATCGTGCTGTCGAGTTTATAACCTAGTGTCATGTGCATCTCCATTGTGTTAGAGCCAAATCCATGTTTTCCTTCCAGCTTTTCATATGCAGCTTCCAGCAGTCCCTGGTGTCTCTGCTGCTCCACAATGACCCAGAACCATTGATGGCTGTAAACTGGATAGTTGGTCATGATATTCCTCCTTACCATCCTCTCAGCCTGGCTTCACATAGGGATCTTCCTTGTCCTACTTCCAGCCTGGCCAGGGAGAAGCCAGCTGTCTGTCTGAAACTCTCTTAATCTGGCCTCCCATTTCTCACTGAATCAAGCTCTGAACCATGGAGGACATGATTCATCCACTCTCTGGAGTCACATAGCCCAGCGGGATATGATCTGCTGTGGCTCTTTTGCAGCCTCAGCAGGAGCACCCTCCATACTCTGCAATCACTTGGATTGCCCCACAGAAGGTAGTGCCATCTCAGCGTTCTCTGCAGGCACAAGGGGTCAGGCATCTGAGGCACCAGGTGTCCAGCTGCTTGGATCTTACAATGCTGTACTATGCTATACTTCGCTGTTGGGTATGTGTGTTTATGGCACTACTACCAATACCCTAACATGTCCTATTGTTTACTTCTAACTCTGTACCTCCTGTCCTGCAGTCAGTTTTGAACACATTTCAACACCCTCCTCCAGCTTTACCCCAGTTATATCCAGGGGGCTTTATTTTCAAAGTGCCCAGGAGACCAACGTAAGCTGTGGCAAATTGCAGCTTGCATCAAAGCCCGGTGTGCCAGGGACCCTGCACCAAATTTTGGTAGAGGAGGGTCCCGGCAGCACACTCCCCACATTTGCTGCTACCACTCCCTTGCGACAAGCAAATGGTACATGGCAGGAGTTTGATGGAGGCTGCAGTGCTCCCCACTGTCAGTGCCGTCAGGGAAACCCATAGCCCACAATCGACACATAGCCCACCGGCAGGTGCTACAGAGGTGTCCCAGTAGTGCACCTCTTTGTCAGCCTACAAGCCCCCCCTCTCAAATAGGACACAGTGGGGATTGGGGACCAGAAGAGCAAGATCTCACAGTACATGTATGACCCCATACAGTACCTTGCAATCAGGATGTGACAGACCTGTGAGCTCCACCAGATGTGCGTGTCCTGATGGCTGCCAATATGAGAACTGTGACACTTCACAGCCTAGTCACCCACACGTGGAACACTGGAACGCAGACGACACTGGAGGAGATGGATGCTCAACTCACTATACATATTGGTGGCATGCCACTGTTCTTACAGTGTACAGTGCAGCACATACATGCTATGACATCTGATTGTAAGCCCTCTTCCAATTGAGGAAGCTTGTGCTCACCTTAGGGCAGTTTTCCCCTGGGTTCTCCACCTGATTCTCACAGGTTTAGGTAGTTATGTCAGTGTTCTGGGAGAGTCATTGCTGCAGACCACCACTTGGGGGCAGCAGAGGGTAGGGTATATAAGAGGGGAAACAAAGGAGATCAAGGAGAAGGGGGAGCAGTAGGTAGAGAGGGCAGACTGATGGGTACTGGTAGAAGAGTGCTAGGGGAGGGGAATTAGGTATGACAGTTAAGCAGCAGTAAAGCACCTGGTACAGGGATGGGATTTCTGTGGGTGGTGGAAGGTAGCCACATTATGCGGTCAAATAGGGGTCCTGGTTCTCCGGGGTGGGGGATGGAGAGTATAGAGGAAGGTTAGGCCCCAGGGACATTTAGTGGGCTCTCGGAAGGTGTTAGAGACCTGAGTTGCCAGGGCTGCAGGGGCTGTGGCATACAGTATTTGACCATTTTTAGATTGTGCCTGTTTCTGAAATGTTTGTTCTTTACAATAATGCATCTGCTATGCAGTGTGCCTCCTGGCACAGGTAAGTGGATAAATAAGGTGTTAGGTATAGGGATGGTGGTATTTGGGGGGATTAGGTGGGTTTTTAGCCTGGGGCCTTTTGGCAGGAAACTCTGTTAATGGTCTGGGGAGTGCATATACTCAGGCTGCTGGTGAGGCAACTGTTATGGCCCCTGCCATCATTCCCAGGAGGGAATGATTTCCTGGGGGGGGGGAGAGTGTAAGGCCCCTCCCAAATGAGGGGGCTTGTGCTCACCTTAGGGCCTTAAACTTGTGGTTTTCCCCTGTGTTCTCCACCTGATTCTCCCAGGTTTAGATAGTTATGCCAGTGTCCTGGGAGAGTCGTTGCTGCGGGCCGCTGCTTGGGGGGAGCAGAGGGTAGGGTATATAAGAGGGGAAATTAAGGAGATCAAGGAGTAGGGGAAACAGTAGGTAGAGAGAGCAGATTGATGGGCACTGGTAGGGCAGTGCGAGGGGAAGGGACCCCACCTTAGGCAGGATGGCTAAACAGTGGCAATGCGCTGGGTCCTGGGCTGGGCTTTCCATGAGTGGTGGAAGACAGCCACGTTAGGTGGTTAAATAGCAGTTCTGGGTCTTCGGGGGTGGAGAGTAAAGAGGAAGGTTAGGCCCCAGGGACATTCAGAGGGCTCCTGAAAGATGTTAGAGGCCTGAGTTGCCAGGGCTGCAAGGGCTGCGGCAGAGTTCCTGCAAGAGTGGGGCTGGTGGCAGTGGCTGCGCTCGTTCCCGGGTGGCAGGGCAGCTCAGGGGGCTAAGTGATGGGGCTTGGGAAAGCCCTTACCCATATGGTGTTTGTTTGGAGGTACAGGCCTTGGGGCAGCCAGATGAATTTGTCCAGGCAGGTCATAGAAGGCCCTTTGGGTTTCCCCGTGCTGGTTTGCTCGTCTTGGGCACAGAAAGACAAATGTGAGGGAGACTGCTGGTGGCTAGCGGTTTGGGCCACTGCTTTAATGGGCAAGATCTAAATATAAAGAAAATAACATGGGCAGTAGAAGGGCCACATAATAGCAGGGCTGTGTGGACCAGGTGTACAGGCCAGAATTCAAAGGGCAGCAGATTTTGGTTCGAGAGGAAATGGCGGCAGCTGAGGCACTAGCAGGCTGTACCATCTGTGTCCCTTGGGCTATAGTAGAGAGACAGGGAATGGTGGGGGAGAAGCTGTTCACTTCTCAGGGTGAAGGGAGTGGCTCGTAAAGGAAAAAGGAGCACTCCAGCTAAGAAGAGGGTTGAGGGCCCTGGAGAACAGAGTGAGGTTTGTTGGGGTGGTACTTACCCATGCCAGAGTAATCGTCAGGAGCTTCATGCTTCTGGAAAATGCATTTTGGTCTTTGCAAGAAATTATTAGTAGTTGCCTGTTGTAGTTCATATTACATCTGCCTGTCTAAAATGTGCCCTTAAAGTGCCTCCTTCTCAGCTTTGTAAATAGCAAAAATTGTTAGCCCCATGGAGCTGAGTTTTGAGGAAGTTTTAAGCAAACGGGACCCCTTGGCCCTCTCAGAATCATTGAAGGTTCAGGTGAATAACTTTGTTTTAAGAAAGCAGTTTGTTTCTGGATTCAGTGTCTTTTAATAGCTAATGAAATCAATCCTTATTTTTAGCAAAATCCAGGAGTTTTTTTGAGATCCCTGAGGTACATTGTCCAGCTGAACCTTCCGGAGGGCCAGAGCCAGAGAAGAAAGTGAGTTTCAGCCACAGGATGAATTTGGAATCTCCTTCTGAACAGTATTGGGAGGGGGGGCAAGAGCCTGCAACTGCCTGGTAAGACACCGTTTATTTATTTTAATGAAATGGTCGAGAGTAGGTTTTGGGAGAGATTTTCTATGGCGTAACCACCTTCCTCAGGAACATCGGCCCCCTAGGCAGAGGAGGAAGGGTGGGTTACATGATGTTGATGGAATATACCATCAACATAGCACTGGATTAACTGCACAGTGAAATGCGCATTGTGGAAATAGTGTGAGTGAAAACAGCTACAATTACAGAAGAGCATGGGGATATTATAGTGCTATGCATGTAACTGTTTTCACTGATGCTGATATTCATTTGGTCACATTCGTCTCCCCTCCCCCTCCGACTTTATCCCTCCTGGAGTTTAGAATAGCGAATCCTCCCCGACTTTCTCCATCCCAGACTTTTTCTCTCCCGGAGTTTAGAATAGTAAATTCCCCCACCCCCATGACTTTATCCCTCCCTGCTTTCTCCCTCCTGGAGTTTAGAATGGTAACCCCCGATTTTCTCTCTCCTGGAACATAAATTACTCCCCCTTGTGCTGCCATTATTTTGCCTTGTATTAGTTACGTGTGGTTCTTGCTGTCAATGTTTTGTCTGTGCTGTAATTGACCATGGCATTTTTGTTTTTGCGGTCTTGTGGTGGACCAGGTTGACGGCTGCTGGTAGGCATTGGGGACCACGATGACACAGACAGCAGCTGTGGGGAAGGTAAGGGATAGCCCTTGTACTGGAGGTGCAGTGCATGGTATTTAGCAAGTGTAGTGGGTCAGACAGTGGGAAGATGACCAACACTGTCAATTCTGAAGTGATTAGGTACTTGCAGCCATGATGGTCTCCACAATCATAGTCCAATGAGTGGCTTCTCCACAGTGCTGGTCTTCCCAACAGGTCTATAGATGCTTGGGACATGGCACATGTCTGTAACCATGGATCACGCTTGGTAGATAATGGTGGTCTTGGTCAGATGGCTACTGTGACAGGTATGGCAGAGACTACTCCCAGACTTATTGCGCAGAGTGGCCAGTTACTGCTTCTTCATGTGTGACAGGTCTTCTACGTGTCTGCAGGGTGCATAATGATGTGTGAGTCTGTTATTTGCTTGTGCCCATCTGTAATGCTGTGGAAGGCACTGATCCAACTTTGCTGACCAGCACTGCAGCACACTGATGTGAGCCAGTCCACTGGGTGGGCATTCTGCAGCACCTGTGCTACGTGGACTGTCCTTACCATAGCCACCATTCTCCACTCACACCCATTGCTGTGCCAGTGCCCCTCCCTGGTGAGGCTGCCTATATTGCTGTTGGTACCCAGTGGGTGACTGTTGGGGGGAATAGCAGCAGTATGCCACCCCCATGTCTCCCAGGTTGCACATGCAGGGTCTCTTTGCTGACTGACTGCACAGGATCATGTCCCACCAGTGGGCGGATGGTGTGGGAACCATGTCCATCCATGCTGCTGTCACCCTTTGTATGTGAGAGGGGGCCAGCCTGTGCTGCAGGGTCTCTGGCCACCCAGACGCTGTGGCTGGGGAGGGCGCATGGAGCCATTAGACCAGCACTGGCTGGTCTAAACCTGATGGGCTCTGTGGATTGTGTGGGGGCTTTGAGAATCCCAGAATTGAGGATGCTGCAACACTGTCATAGTGCAACCACCTATCTGCCATGGCACTGCTGTGCATCCATCACAAGAATGGCGCAAGCCAGACTGGTGCAGGTGGCCCTTCTACTGGCACAGGCTGCTTCCAAAAATCAGGAATGATGCATGGTGTGGTGGGAGGCTCCCATTGTATCATTTATTTTTGATACAAGTACCATGCATCATTCCCAGGGTTTCTAATTTATGAATTATCCTCTTCTGTGGAACAGTATCAAATGGTTTGGTAAAGTCCAGATATAAAACATCCACATGTTTTTCCACATTCAGTTCTTTGCTCACATTTTCAAAAAAGCAGTGAGTTTTTGGCATGATTACTCCTTGCAGAAATAGGCCATGAAATCCAAGCAGGTATTTTCCAAGTGTTTTACAATTTTATTTCTGGTAACCGTTTCCAGCAGCTTCCCCAGTACAGACGTCAAACTCACTGGATATGGTTCCCTGGTTCTGCACTGCAGTTTCTTCTAAATATTGATACCACATGAGCTACTTTCCAGTCATCAGGCACATATGCAGTGTGTTATGTTCGGGCATCCCAGGATGGTAGCCTTTGTTTAACCAGTTAGTGGCCCGGACAGCAAATTACCTCATTGCCCAGCTGAGTATGCCAGAAAGGAGGTTTAAGGGTATTCTTGGCCATGTTCGTGGTGTTGTATTGGTTTGAGATGGCGCAGAAGCACTGTTAGTTGATTGGTTGCTTTGATTTATCAAACTTGCAACTATAAATGGTATGTAAATGTATACAAATATTGCCCCATAGACCTCAATGGAGCACGCACATGCAGCCTTCGTTTTGTGACATAAAAAATCGGGGCTGCTTGGACCAGCATGGGGGCATGCCTTTTGTACCAGGAAGCAGGTCTGTTTTTCTCGGTGCTATTGAATGCTAAAATTACAGAGGTTATAACTTTTCATAACAGGAACATTTTACGGTTGGATTTCTGCAAATGACTCCTGGCCAGGTCAGTTATGCACTACGATGGGGGGAGCAGCTACTAAGAAGCTACTCTTTAAGGGGAGGGGGTTAGGACCAAGAGCACCTTTTTTTGCTAGCAAACAGGTCTCGAGCTTTATTCTGCCAGTTTGTGAGTGCATAAAGGGTACAACTATGTGCATGGTTATCTGCACAGAGTACAAAGTGGCATGGCTTATTACAGATCAGTTTTACTCTGTTTAGCTCTGTGTTGCAGTCAGGTGCATAGACAGAGAGCCCATATGTGTAATCTATAAGTGTCAGAATGGAGCTGGTCACAATAATGCATCTAGCATCCCCAGTGAGATTGTTTCTATTACAGAAAAGGGCACCCGGTCTTCTGTTAATGATGGCCACCAGATTGTTAACACGGGGTGCAAAAGATAAGGATTCATCCAGAGTTACTCCAAGGTATTTGAAGGTCTCCACTTGTTCCAGGTTATGTTCGAGACCATTTCAGATAACAAAGGGTGAAACTTTCCTCTTTTGTGGGAGGCTAGAGAAGAGTATGGTCTTTGTTTTTTTGTTATCGAGGACCAGTTTGTTGTTGGAAAACCAGCTTTCAAGTGACCTAAAGGTACTTTGGAGAGCTACAGTAAGGCTGTCAAGGTCAGGGCTTTTGAAATAGATGATTGCATCTTCAGCATAGAGGAGTATGCTGGCTGTCTGACAAGCATTGAGCAGTTGATTTATGAAGAGGCCAATTAGGAGTGGGCCCAAGATAAAGCCCCAGAGGACACCAATACATACTCCCCTAATGTCAGACAAAGATTTATTGATTTTCATTCACTAGGGAGTGATTGGTGAAATAGAGTGGAACTAGTCAACTATGTGACAAACCCAGGCCAAGGAGTTTGTTAAGTAGGAACTTATGGTTGACCAGGTCAAAGGTTTTGGTAAGGTCAGCCTATATAGTGCTGACTAGGTCACCATTGCCAAGGGCCCCATGAACATAGTTGGTGTATTCTAATAGTGCCGTGTTGGTGCTGTGGATCTTCCAGAAACCATGGTGTTATACACACCGGACACTGTATTGTTTGAGGTATGTGATAAGTTTGTCAGAGACTATTCTCTTGAGGGCCTTGGACAGGGTGAGAAAACAGAAATTGGCCTGTAATTGGCAAGGCTAGTGCAGTCTCCACTTTTGAAAACTGATGTAACCAGTGCTGATTTCCACTTCTCCAGGAAATGTGAGTAGTGCAGTGAAAAGTAAAAAATTCTAGATGTGTGCTACATTTATTTAAATGCTGGTAACCAGATAAACCCACTGAGACAGTTGCAGACCCTTTTTCAGGGGCAACTTGGAATTAATTACAAATAACACAGTACAATGTAATTGTTTTAAATAGGTATTTCTATTTTTTTGACATGGACTTTTAGTCTGAATTTGTATGGATTGCTATTTGTGTAAGCATATAGGGCCGGATATTCAAACTGCGCCCAAAATGTGCGCAATAGCAGGAGCAAGCACAAGTCCATTGTGCACATGCGCAGTAGACGAGATATTCAAACATGGAGCAAGGCAAATTGCGCAACCAGCCAACGTCTGAATATTGCACAACCTGCGCCATAGCGCAACCAGGAAGGGGAAGCTGAGCAGATATGATGTGCTATAGCGCAACAAGGGCAGCCCAGCTGAGCAGTCCAGAGGTGCCATAGCGCAAGCAGGGAGCCCCCCAGAAGCAGAGCAATGGAACTGCACAACCAGGGAGGTAGGCAGAGGCCCACCACCCATGCCTCAGATGGGCACAGGAACACACTGCAGAACTAACAATGCATCCCCACACCCCAAGCACAGCATAAGTGGGGGAGGGACGGAATATCCACCGGCCCATGGGGACAAGCCAACAAAGCACAGCCGGGCCATGTTGCCCCAGCACACCCACTGGCAAGCTGAGACTGCCACACAAAGGGGGCGGACCACCCCAGTGTACATCAGCCCCCCCTTGTGCACAGCACACCCTGCACTGTGACCCCAAGACACCACCCATGAGCAGTGACCATCACTGCAGGAATCCCCATGCATCCCCCCGTCACACTGCAACCTCGTGTACCACAGAACCATACAAGCCAGACCCACCATGAGCACCCAGCAGTGGGTGGCAGCACACGGCAATACTGACTGAAAGCCACTCCCACACCAGAGATACCTCCCCACACACACATACCCATGACAATACCACCCCAGATGCCATGCACACCACTGCAACTGAGCACCTATAGCCAGCTGCAAATCAGAGACCACCACAGTATTCATATCAAAATATATATTTCAAATATAACAAGAATAACAATAAGAACAACCATAACTATGTACAAATATACAATACGGGGGGGGTACAGGTACAAGGTAGGGGTGGGTAAGGGGCAGGGGTGAACAACTGGGAGAGGGAAGGCAGGGTGTGAGGGATAGGTAAAAGGGGGAGGTGATGGGCAGCTACTGCCTGCTAGCCTGCTCTCCATCTGCCTGGTGCTGGTCCCGGGCCCTCCTCCTGCGCCTAACACCATGTTGCTGCAGGTCCCGCAGGATGGCAAGTGAATCCATCGCCACCTGAATCAGCTGCTGAACTGAACACTCTATGCGCTGCAGGATCCGGACACCTAGGACAAGGGATCAGAGTCAATGGCTGTGACTGTCCATATCCCTGAAGCCCACCCATCATGCATGGCATACAGCCAAGTGCCCCGCTCCTGTGATGGACTGCACCCACCCACAGTGACCGTGCACAAGACATGCCCAACCAGGCAGCAACAGCCATGTGTGCCATTGCACACACACACCGCCCATGTCCAGCACAGCACAACCAAGGCTGTACAGTTACGTGGCTACGCAGTGGGAAGGCAGTGCCACAGCCATGTGCCCAGTGCACACATGGACCACCATTGACGCACTCCCAGACATGCAGTGCCACTGGACAGTGCTGACTGTCACATGTCGCGTGCATGGCAGTGTTGTCCATGGATGGTGGCCATGCCCTACCCCCCCCCACACAGCATGCCATAGCATTCATGATGTCATGGCACTCACCCTCATTGTGCTGCTGCTGCTGCTGTCGTGGTTCGCCACCACCACCACCACGCTCAGCCACCGCTGCCACCTCTTGCTGCACCTCAGCCCTGGCCCTCCTCCGATCCGCCACGCCTGTGGGAAACAAAAGGTGAGAAACACATCAGTGAAATCCCAAACCAGATATGCCCCTGCCCCAATGAGTGTGCCCGCCCACCCAGCCAGATCCATACATCACATATCCTGTAAACACCACCACAGCCAACCATAGACCAACCCTTCCCCATGTGCTGGACACAATAGACACTGTTACCCATACGGACCATACAGGTGCATAGACGGCTCACCCACCTGGCTGAGGCACCACGCCCCTCCTGGCACGTGACCGAAGACGTGTCAGTAGTGCCGGCTCCCTCCTCCGCAGGTCCCCATACCGGTACCTGCACTGCTCTGCGAACCTCCACCGGCCAGTGGCCTCCTCAAGGTCAGTGGCCACCTGCTGCCACACATGGGTCCTGGCCATGTTGAGGGGTTCATCCCCAAATAGTGGGCCATAGTGAGGCTCCACTATGGCCACCATGTTGGCGAGTTCGAGTGAACTCCACTGGGGGGGCTCTTCTGCGTGCCATCTCTGCATGTATAGTAGGCAATATGGCGCTCCACAGCGTGGCAACCCGACGTGGAATTGTTGCGCAATACAACTCCGCTATTCCCTATCACGCTGTTGGTATAGCGCTGCCAGTCCCTATCGCGCTGTTACCAAACAGCGCGATAGAGCTGCAGACATGCCATACGTACAGCGCCAAGGGGGCAAAGGTCGGGCACAGGGTCATGGGTCTCTGGCGCAAGGCCACGCACAGCGCCATCGGACGTCTAGGCGTCCAGCATGATTGGTCACCTGTGTGCCATTGCCACAGCGGACTATTGCGCAGTTGTGCCACAGCGCCATGTAGTGACCGTCGCTGTAGCGCCACTGGCACAATGGTGGCCATGCCCTGAATTGCCTACCGCGCACAGCACATCATCAGCATGGTAGACGCCTGCGTAAGCTACCTGGACATGCGCAGTGCGGTGTACTACGCAGTCACAGAACTGCGCCATTGGCTCAGCCGATTCGACCGTATTGCGCTAAGCGCAACAGCGCGATATTCAGCTGTCATATGCAAATCATCCGATCAGCCATTCAATGGTGCAGCGGCACGATCTGCATCTCATTAAAGTTGCTCCAGTCCTAATTTGCATGAATTGCGCTATAAATATGCGACACTGTTCTGCAGTGGCCATATTTGGTTACTGCAGTTGATAGGTGAGTTGCATGCATTGTGCTGTTCTGGACCATGGCCTCAGAGAATTACTGTGTACTGCACAGTCACAGGTGACCACTCTCACCCATACAGGCTGTGAAATGACCGAGCAAGGACTGGGTGAGGAGGATGATGGTGGGCAGAAGAGGAGGCCCAACTTTACGAAGGCTGAGACGGAGGCACTGTTCGAGGCCCACCTGGATGAGGAGCCACTTCTCAGTGGACGGCGGGGCACCCCTCAGGCCTGTGCTGCTGCATGGGAGGGGGTGGCACATGCCGTCAACCTGCACAGCAGCAACCAGCGCTCTGTGCAGGAGTGTAAAAAGAAGATGGGCACTGACAGGAGGAGGGTGAAGGAGAAGGTTGCAGCCATCAGGGCGGCATGTGCTGCAACAGGCGGGGGCCAGCTGGAGGTGGTGCAGCTGACTCCAGCAGAGGACATGCTTGCTGCAAGCATGCAGCGCAGTGCCATTGAGGGTGTTCCTGGAGGTGGCTTCCAGACAGGTGGTAGCCCATCACTGCATGGTATGTCATGGTCGGGGGGAAGGTAGATCATATGCACTAACGTGTCCTTCCTTTCTGTTACAGATCCTGTGCATCTGCAGGGGTCAGCAGTGGAAGGTCTGTCCACTGCGGACAGCCACCCGGAGTTGGAGGAGGGACCATCCACCTCCGCAGATTGCCAGCGTGCACTGCGCCAGAGTGCACGCCTGGCTACCTTCACTGATGTTGTTGAGACAGGTGAGGGGAGTGCCCTTCCTGTGTCTCAGCGGTCTGGCATGCAAGCATGCCAGCACGCTGTGGCTGTGGCTGTGGCACAGACCTGCACCATTGATGATGCACCGACCACTATGGGCATTGACATGTGTGTGTCACAGAATGGACACACAGCAGGACAGCTCACGCCCATGGACCTAGCTGGTTCCGACGTGTGTGCCAGCATGTCAGCACAGTCCCAGGCTGTGCCTGCCAGCACCGGTTGGGCAGCACCGGTGGCTGTGCAGGTCACTGGCACTGTTGTGGCCACAGCAGCGGAACAACTGATCCCTTGGGCACAGCAGGTGGAGGGGCAGCAGCAGCAGCAGTCACCCACCGGGACTGGGGGTACAGGGCTCAGCAGTGATGTAGGTGCACCACCTGTGGACATGCCCATATCTGGTCCTGGTGAGCGGCGCCCACCCTCAAGGGGTGCTGTACATCAGGCCTTTCAATACCCTGAGGGACTGGTTGCCGATGTGGCAGACGACCTCTTTGATGAGCACACCCGCCTGCTGCAGGCATCAGTACAGCAGCAGATGCGGGTTGCAACATCTGTGGAGGCACTGTGTGTGGCTCTGCAGTGGCACAGCAGGGACAACAAGAGGATCCTGTCCCAGATTGACCATTTGCGGGTGGATGTGACCGCCGCCATCGACAGGCAGACACAGGCATTGGTCGCTGTCGTGGTCACATTGGGCACACAGTCAGGTGCCCCTGTGCCACTCAGACTGCGCAGTACGCTATCCACTCCCCATTCCTGGCATCGTGCGACACCCACCCTGTCGATGCCGGGTTCAGCTGTGGGCATCCCGAGCACCCCTGGTGCAGGTATGTTCGATATGCTGCAGACCCCTGTGCGGGCAAGGTCATGTTCACGCAGTGGGACCCCTGGTGGTCCATTGGTGCCACCCTATGAGGCCCGTGCTCAGCCTGCCAGTGCTGCTGGGTCTCGGTGGGGCCACCCATGCATCTGAGGTGGCCGTGGCACTGTGCTGCATGACTGAACTGTCTCCCAGTGTGGGCCCTGTCTGGTGCTGCCCTGTGTGCAATGTGTGTTTCCGTGGGCAGTGCACCAGTGGGTACCCTGCCCTACACGCAGACACACGGACCACCTGCACACCCTCCCGACTGTTGTCCACAGGTGCGTGTACATGATGATGCCTGCATTGTGCTGTACACCAAAGTGCAAAGGTGCCCAGCATCTGACACACACACATGGACAGTAAAATTGGAGGTGGTGGCCTGTGGACGTGTGTGTTTTTAGTGTCTGTGTTCCTGCTCTGTTGTGCATCTGACCCCTGTGCACTTTGTGCCTGTTGTGTGTGTGTGTGTCTGTCCATGTTGCGTGTTACTGTTCACCCCTCCCTGGTTGTATGTGTGTGCTTCTGTGCCCTGCCACTTCCCTTGCCATCATGCACCCCTGGTGTGTTTCCCTGTGTGTATGTGGGTTGTGCCCTAGCCACTGTTGGTTGCACATGGCCCCATGACTTACCTGTAAGGCATGAAGTTCCTCTGTGATGGTGTCCTGGTGCAGCTGGCCAGCCGGATCAGTCGGGGTCATGCCATCCAAGGGGGGGCTGCTCATCCCCATCATCACTGGCGTCACCGTCGTCCCCATCGCTGTCCCCCTCCTCGACCTGTACGGCTATCCCACAGTCTTTGGCCATGTTGTGCAGGATACAACAGGCCAGGAATATCCCACAGGCCTTTGAGGGGCTATACTGTAGGGCACCGCTGGAGGTGTCTAGGCATTGGAAGCGTGCCTTCAGCATCCCAAACACCCGCTCAATGATGTTGTGTATGGCGGCGTGTGCCTCCATTGGAAGCGCTAGGTTGCGATGGGTCGGACCTGGGTAGGGTGTGAGTAGCCAGGGATGGAGTGGGTATCCACTGTCACCTGTGTGGAGATAGTGGAGGTTAGTGTCTTGTTCAGGCTCATATTGCTCCTAACCCTGTGTGCCACACCCATGGCACCTGTGGCTTACCCACCCTTGCCCCCAATTTGCCAATTCCACATGCATACTCACCCACTAGATGTCCTGTGGGGATGTCCCCACTCTCAAATTGATGGCACAGTGCCAATTGGTACCATATGAATGAATCGTGTGCTCCACCAGGGTGCGTGGCACAGACATTGATGATGCGCCCACTGGCATCACACATCACCTGGCAGTTGACACTGGAAAATCCCTTCCGATTCCAATAGGCAGCCCCATCAGGGCCAGGTGGCATGTGAATAGCCACATGGGTGCAGTCTATCGCCCCTAGCACGCCAGGCATACGTGATACCCTGTGGAACTCCTGTATGTTTGTTGTACGCTCCGCCGCAGTGCTCGGGAAATGGATGTACTCCGCAGCATGTGGCAGCAGTGCGCTGAGGAATTGGGTGAGGATGCGTGATGTGGCCAACTGTGTTATGCCTGTGTTGTCCTCTGTTGGTCTCTGGAAGGTACCCATGGCGAGCAAGCACATGCAGGCTGTTACCTTTGTCTCCACTGACAGAGCGTGACTCCGTCGTGAGGGTGCCTGCATCACATCACTGCACAGCTCACAGAGCTGCCTCAGTATTGCCCTGTTCAGGTGGTACCAGCCCACAATCTTGACATCTGAATAGAGCTCAAAGCTGATGTGGGCTCGGTACTGCCTGTTAGGCGTGACGCCGACGGGCCTTCCACGGCCACGCCCCCTGCAGCATGCCTCTCACCCCCTCATTACAGCTTCCATGTGAAGCTGGCACTGTCCATGTCCCTGGCTTGTTCCCCTGGCTGTTGTTGCTCTGTTACCCCTGCTGTCCTGACTGCTACCTCCACTGCACCGGGTACACCTACTGGCCTCTGCACTCTGTGGCCCCACACACCTTCCCTTGCCCCTCTTCTGTCCTGTGCTCTCCCTGGCCTGCACTGTTTCTCACTCTGGCCTTCTCTGTCTCCCTCCCTCATGTGGCTTCCCTGTAGCGTTCTTGCGCCTCTTCCTTGAGCCTTTTTATTTTGGCTCATTTCCGCTATGGCGCAACTTCTGCCTGATCCACTGCTGCGCATTGCGCAAGCCTTTGAATATCGCATTGCGCACTTTATGCATGGTTCCACCCCCTTCAGTTGCGCATGCCTTAATTAGCATTGCGCTGTTGCTCAGCATGTTTTCAGTGGCGCAACTGCCTCCTGCTGAATATCGCAGAATGGTGCAATTTCGGACTTGCGCTGGCGCAACCCTATTGCACATGGCACAACCCTTTTGAATATCCCACCCATAATGTAAAGTAATGTATGTATGTATGTTTTGTTTGATGTGGGTCATACCTGTAATAGGAACTTGTGTTTTTAGTGTGTTTTCCTGTTAAATAAATAAACAAACAAACAAACAAGATCATACATATTGCACAGTGCATCATTAACAAACATACCATAGGTACAAATGTGAGTACATCATATATGAGAAAGCCATGTGGCTGGGAAGCCTAAGGGACCAATTATTAACTTCCAGTTTACAACCTTCAGTAAAAAAAATTAAAAAGCACCATTTACTGAAATGCACAGCACAGTTACTGACCTACTAGTTAATATATTTGCAAACAGATTCAATTTTTTATAGTAAAACAAAAACTTTGCAACTTCATGTGCTCAAACAAAACACAATACCTGGACAAAATCCTGTCCTCAGATCCTGCATGATCCATCCTTCCATCTGCTTGCATTTATAGTTCTGTCAATCAAAAGAACTACATAGTAACAGTTAATGTAAAGCATTCTGGGAGTTGTAGTTTCTGAGATTCATTTGCTGTGGAGCTCTGATTATAAGACCTCAGAAAACTACGGTCCCCAGCACACAATTACATAGATGCACATTAATTCTTGGTACTTACAGTAAGTCACTTACATTTGGGACTACTTGAAAGAAGAGAACATTTTGTCAATTTGACACATTGCTTTTTTACATTTCATCATAATTCATAAACACTTGCAAAAATATATACCAATGAAAGACCTGAAACACAAGTGTTAGCCATCATTTCGATGTTTATTTTTCAAGTGCAAGCAGACTGAAAGAGTAAGCATTTATGATACTATGCAGGATAATTTTTTTTTTGCAGTACAACAGTTAGCCACTACCATCCTAGCTTACATAGCTGGAAAGAACCACCCAACGATCAATGTGGTTTGGCACACAATAAATAGAAATCAGAAGAAACACTAAGCAGATACAAACACAAAAAGAACACTGGACTCACTCATCCAGTAAAGTAAATCCTAAAATCATTTCAACAGTCTTTGTTTCCTGGATTCGTAATGAGAAACCAGCTGGGCCTGACGAACAGTTAAGTGCCTGTTGAGTTCAAGATGGAATCTTCAGCTTGCCTGTGTGTAAACAGTGGAAGGCTTGCTGATGCCTCCTGGAAAACTTTTGCAATTTTAATATGTAGACACAATTCCTTTTATGTTTCATACTATGGATTGCAGTTATCTTTTCCTCATTCCTTACAGACATTTACATGAAAATAAGATGTTTGTCCCTTGTATATCTTCTTCTGCTGCTCCTTGTCTACAAATGATATCACAATCTTCCATTTCTGACATTAAAATCTCATTCTGTGGAAAAGATTATGATATCCCAATCACAACTTAAAAACTTCACAAATAGTCAAGCTACAGGAGTAGTTGACGTGCAAGGGAGACATAGTCTAATTTTTAGGCACTCACACTTAGTAATTTGACAAATAATTACAGCAGTAACAACAACATCATATTATACAAGGTATGATCTGTGCAGATGGATGGACTGTGTAGTTTGAACCTCTTTGTTTATATGCTGTGTTGGATAATTGTTTTTATTGGTTTCAGCATTCATGTCACTAAATCCAACCAGAAAGCAGCTGAGAGTGAGTGTGTGTGTGTGTGTGTGTGTGTGTGTGTGTGTGTGTGTGTCAGGTATGCGTACTGAGATGCGTCATTCATGGTGAAGCCTGACTTCCCACTAACTGTAGGCCTGTGCCTGCACTGTAATTGAAAACTGACAGGCTACACTACTTTAATTTTTTCATTTCCATTTATATTTTTCATGCTGCAAAAGGCATGTGAGCAAAATTTGCCCATTTTCACAAGCGTTCAGTTACAGTTACATTATACAAAAGAAAATATATACAACATAGTTAAAGATACGAGGGCAAGTAGACTACATGGTATAGTAATAACTGTACACTGAGACGATAAATGGACAATGAGTATGTAAGCAATAATACCCAACAGGGTGGGTGGTATTGGGCTATACCGGACCGCCCAGGGGCATAATGAGGCCCGACGCCAGAGGCGGAGGGCCTTATAGCCCCTGGAAGGTCCGGTATTGCCCATACTGCCCACCCTGGAGGGTATTATTCGCTTAGAAAATGGGCATCTGGTTAATTTGTTTCTCAGTACTTAAAAAATAGGTACAAAATAAATTACAAAAAATGTTAAAAATACAAAAATGAAAGTTTTATGAAAAAGTAGTCCCTGCCTGCAAGTTTCCTTCCTTGCCTAGCACAGTTGCCAGTAGAGGGTGCTGGTATAGGATGCTCACATGAAAAACTCACACATGTATCTGACTGCAGCGTTTGACAGTTGTTTTTTTTCTGTTTCTTGGTATTTACAGTTCTGTTCACACCTGCATCCCCCTTTCAGTTATTGCTTGCAACAGGTCTGAGCGCAATTTTACACTGCCATCTCTTCCAGCTCTCCCGTTATGTCATGGTTAAGAACCACACACACACACACACACACACACACACACACTCACTCTGCACATTCGTAGTCCTGGTGCTGAAGCTGGTAATCAGCGTTTCTCAACGTTCTTTTTTTTCAAAGTGCGGTGAAAGAGGGGGGAACCCCCACTGTCTCGAGGTGTTGCTCCGATTCCAATTTGTCCAGCTCGGGTCCGAGAGAGTGACTTTGTCCTGTGCGCAGTGTGTGGCATGGGGTACTGTAGCTGTGTTTGGCCAGGAAAACTTGAGAGGACCGCAAAAAAAGGACTGTTTCAGGATAGGGCAGGGTGGCTGTCTGCAGAGTTAGTGAGAAGGCGGAGAAAGTCAAAGCGCCATCGGCAAAGTGAGCAGAACTGTGGGCTCGGGGAGTGGGTTGAGACTGGAAAAATGATGGCATGAGGAAAAGAGTTTATTTTTATTTAAAAGAAAGCTTTGGCTTGCTGGTGCTGAAAATATGGGGGGGGGCGACACTGAGCAGATGAAATTACAGTCGCGATCCTGCTATAGAAACTGTTGCTTTCATTCAAAAAGAAGTTTTTAAAACAGTTTTAGGACCAAGAGAGCGAACGAGCAAAGCACCAGTATTTTCTTCTGGTTCCATGCCGCAGATGGACGTCCATCTGCAGTATGAAATTCTAAGGAAATACCGATGCTCTCAGCTTCGGTTGCAATGGACCACATTGCTTTCTCCCAGTGTTAACGTTGCTTGGCGACTTTTGGATCGGAAAGCTCTAATTACTGTTATACTGCCTCATGAAGCCAGGACATGACTGTTGTATTATGATTTAGGTTGGGGGGTGATTACGGCCTAACTGCGACTTTTGGGCCGATGACTTTGCGACTGGTGCAAGATGGTGGATCGATTTAGCAAACGTTCGGTGTGCCCACTGATTAGATGAGTTATGGGGCACCCCAGGTTCGTACTTGTTTTTCTGCGGGCTCTATCGGAAAATAAATGAATCTCTCATTTGATGGTTTAACCAACGGGATTCATTTATTTTCCGAAGCCATTTTCTAAAATAAATATAAATGCTTGGTAGTCAAGATGATAGAATAACAGCAGTTACAGAAAGAACAAGTTTTATCCAGATGCAATGCATGAGTCCATCAGGTCTCAACATGCATGTCAAACCCTCGTGAGGGAAGGCTCTCTGGCCCAGCCACAAGGTGTTGTGTATGGACATCAGAACACTGCACTACTGTAGTGAAAAACTAGCATTCTAGCCTGGAACTGAAACTAGCTGGATGAGAATCACTGTGGCATGTGGGAGCTGATAAAAATATTACTACTTCAAATATGGTGACCCTAGGGACTTACAGGGTGGGGTGGGAAGGGTGATGGGGCTGTGATGGATGGGGTGGATTTTTTACTTTCTAACACTATATGTGTAAGAACTCAGGAGTTAACTGACAACCTCTCCTGGTTTGTGGGTCCTACCCCCAGAACAAACATTTGTCCTCATACCTGGATGCTGCGGGAAGGGGCTGCTGTCTGCTGCCAAAGCCCCCAACTGCTACTACAGAATTTTGGCAGAAATAGGGAAACTAATGCTGTGGAAGTTCTACGGCAACAGGGGGACTTGCTGCAGAACTTCCAAAATTGCTGCAGAGAAATCAGGGCCTTGCTATATGTAAATGTAACTCCGTCCCTGGCCTAGGGGTATCCTTCCTGACTTGTTCCACTGGGAAGGAGCCCTTGAAAATAACAGACACACTTACTTGACCTCCTGGCCTGCAGTGACCTTCTGGATGGGGGAATGTCTTCAGGGCCACTGAACGCAGCAAATCAACTGGTGAGCAGACAATTGCTTTGTTTCTAGTAATTGAATGTCCAAATCATTTATAAAGTTCTGCAGATCCTTTTTATTGAAAGTAAAACCCATGAGCATATTATCACAAGCAGAAAATCATACATCTCAGCCAGGAGGGTTTCAGGTACTTAATTTCCTAGAGAGGTGACTGTAATTTTTTCTAACATATATTTTATTTGTAAAAATAAATAACTTCACATTAAAGAGTGTAATATTTAACAGTTTAAGATACTATGTCCTATACATATCCAATGACACAGATCAAGTCAATTAATACCAGAAGATTCTTCTTTCTGGCCAGCCCGGTGGTTTGAGGCACTGGATGCCATACCTTGCCCAGCGCTGGTGACCCGTGTTTGGGATCAGGCACAGGTCGACAGGGGTGGGCAGGGTTGGGGAAGGACCAAGCATCTGGTGGACTGCTCTCCTTCCCTAGGGAGGGGGGACATCAGTTGTCGGCATGTGGCTCCCCCCTGGTGGCAGCTCCACCAACACTGCACTCACAAGGGGCTGGAGGAGGCCGATGCTGGGAGGAGCGCATATGGAAGTGTGCACGCTCCATCCCTTGGCATCATTGCATGCCTCCTCCAGTAGGGGAACTACATTCTGAAAAATCCCCACTGGCAGCATGAAGGCTGCTCGCTGACTCAGCCATGGTCCTGTGCAAGTCAGCTCCCTCCAGGCACATTGTGAAGAGGTATGAGCTCTGTCTGGGACCAGGGCTTCTGCTGGCCCAGATGGCTAGATGGTGGGAAGGAGGAACCAAAGGCACAACCTCCTCCCCAGCCGTGGAGAATAAAGAAATGATTAAAAAAAAAAAAGAAGATTCTTCTTTCTATGTATAACTAGCTCCAAAAACAATATAATCAATTATACAATTAGGTACAATCCCCTACCCCTGCTCCCCCCATTCTTCTGCTACATTATACCCAGAGGGTGTAACCTAAGTGATATAAAGTGGAGATATTGTCTCTCTAATTTCATTCCATATAGCTCCTTCCTGTATATTGTTATTATCAAATGGGTCCTACAGTTGTTCTAATTGAACAGCTTCTTTCACCATGAAGCCCCATTTATATGGTCAAAATCTTCCATTTTTTCTGCATTCCAATTAGCCAAAATCAATCTTTTAGTAGCCATAGTGGCCTAGAGAGATGGCTGTATTGTAGGAATTTCAGTGTCCTACTCCAGGAGGCACATTGTAAGGGAGCAGGCCCTCTAATAGGAATCTTTATTTCTGCTGGGACTGCACACAGTTCTGAGACGCATTTAATTTAATAGCAAACAATGTGTTTCATACCCAATCTCTTGACAGGACCCAGCATGTGACAGATCTACACAGAAGTTATATCTGCAGGATTCTGGTTACACAAAAGCACAGACAAATAGATGGGGCTTAGGAGATTATAGCGTATGCAGTGCTGCCTGGGGGTTCTATGTGATAAGGGCGACTCAAGAAGAGTGCTGACAAAAACACTGGGTGCAACATCACTGAACGTAAAAACTGCGATAATCACTACAGTGAGTGGCACAAACAGCGACAAGTGCCACTGTATGTAAATGGAAGAGGACTGCCCAAAAATAATATAATCATCCCAGGGGGGATGACAATTGGGGATGGGGAAAACTCAGGGCGGCAGCTCCATGGGGGGGACAGAAGTTAGGAGGGGGAGAACATTGGGGGGAGCAACCGGAAGATGTGGGAATAAAGTGGGGAGGGCGGGCAGAATGGGAGAGAGCAGCAAAAATGGAAAAAAAAAATATTCCCACAGCCAGTCCCGAACCTGGGTCCACCAGCCACAGGGGTGGTGACTGTATCAGCCACACCAGACAGCCAGCTTAGAACTGACCCAACCAACAATGCTCTTTCAGGCCACAAAATAACTACTCCCTACACAATGAAAGTGCTGAACTTGACATGCACTATAAATGGAACCTTGACGACATGACATTTGCTATTTTTACCTCGCCCAAATTGAATCACTCAAATTGCCTCGCTGTTAGCACGATATACCCAGCATCTTCTACAAGTGGTTCAAGACTATCGCACTCTGAATGATAAAACAAATCGGACTACCACAGACAAATAAATGCATTTTCAACTACTTTATTGCAAATTCACAGTGGAAGTCCACAGCGAGGAGGAGATGTCCACACAAGCCCCAGCACTTCGGGTTCAAACAACCCTTCATCAGGGAGCATGGTAAAGTCAAGGGAAATCATTAATGTTTAACTACACCTCCTTAATAATACTACATGAGTATTTCATCATTTAACTCCTTCAGTGACATACAATAATTTTTTTATCTAGAAAATAAGCTACATTTTTAATAACACTTTATATCAATCACTTGTACTAATTATTAGAAAATATACTAATAAAAATATGTCAACATAGTTATATATTTGTCTAAAACACAAGAACACCGCTTGATGTTAGTAATATATAAATTATTAAATCTATTTTGTTGTTCAATTTATTTAATAAAGCATATTGCTTTGATATTTATAATATTTCAAGATAGATCCTGTATTTTAAAGAAATAAAAAGTAAATAATACAGAGGAAAAGTCAGAGCAACAACTGTTCAAATCATGGTGCATGCTACTTTTACAAATCCTAGTTATTATTGAGATTCAGAATTCCACAACTCCAATCCCTGTTCTCATAATGGAAAAAAAAGAAGAAAGTGAAAGCTTCAAAAGAAACAGGAGAAAACACAGACATAAAATGCCTGAATAGCACATAAAATGTGCCTACCGACCGCTACACCTGGGTTCCCACCTTGCTACTGCCACCAACAGAAGACCTACGGTAGCCAGTACTAGGTTCCCATATGGCCACTACCCTATGGAATTATACAGCCAACTTAGGGGTCTTTAGGCATTCAGTTGCCAGCATAACTTGGCTTTCATCCCAGATGGCCCAGGACCTGGTTGGCTCCCTATACAATTTGGAAGGGTTCAGACGGGTACTTCTTGCTGGGGGAATTCAGCTTCTGCAAGTCCAACCACCTCAACCTTTGCTCCACCAGCCCTCATGAAGCAAAGGATCCCTGGCCAAACCCAGAACACCCCATTACAGGGTTTCTCCTGCTACCCAGCAGGAGGGAGGAACCAAAGTGCCTGACGCATAATACAGAAAGTCCAGAACAATTTATTTATTATTTATTTATTAGCTTTTGTTGACCTTGTATGTGCATTAGGCAATAACCCTGCCTATTTTCAGACACGCCCTGAGAGTATAGGAAACACAGTTATTACAAACAAATACTCAGGTACATAGTTACAGTCTTAAGAAAAACATAACATAAATATTCACCTGATATCCACGCAGGGATAGGCAGATTTGTACATCAAGCAGGATCAGCCGCACAGGGATGAGTTAGGCAAGTCAAAACATTAAAGGTAATCTGCACAGCAGTTGAAATGAGGGGTAAAGGCAGTCAGGATAGGCTATGATTAAGTGCAGTCACAAGTGTCAAGTGCTAATAGGTGAGAAAATAGCTCAGTTTTGAAAGATGGATGGGACAAGGGGCCCTTTAAACAAGGGGGGGAGGGTATTCCAGAATTTTGGGGTAAAATGTGCAAATGATTGCTCACCCATTTTAGTGGAACAATGCGGGACAGTGAGTAGAGGGGAACTAGAAGACCTTAGTGGGCAGTTGTGTAACACAGGGCTGAACATAGCTCTAAGAGCTTGAGGGCAGGGAGATCTGGTTATAGAATCGATGAAGCAGCCTAGCGAGTAGAGGCGATGGGATTTAGGTGACAGTCATTGCAGGGCAGTGTAGAGAAGACAGTGGTGGGTGAGGCGAGGGGCAGACAGAGCAAACCTACAAATATTGTTGTACGTGGTATCCCACTTCCGGAGATTTGCAGCAGAAGTGTGAGAAAGGACTGGGAGAGCATACAGGAGCCTTGGGAGCAGGACACCTCTGACCAAAGAGACCCTGGCAGCCGGGGTTAAGGAGTGGCGAATGTGGTAGGCTGCTCCATCCTCATGTTAATGGATCCACAGATTTCATTAGTGTGAGTGGTGAAATCAAGTACACGCTCCAGCGTCACATCAAGGCACCTGAAGGAGCTCATGGTTGGTACACTTGACCCATCAAGACATAGCACACAAAACCTGGGGGACAGGGCCTGAGTTTTCCTAGTGGCCCTCAAAAAGCATGGCCTGGGTTTTAGGAAGGTTGAGGATAAGGGAGTTGAGGGAGAACCAGGTCTGGAGCTGTTGGAACGCTGAGGTGAGGTGGTCATTAAGTTCAGTGATGGAGCGCGAAGCGGAGTAGAGTACAATGTCATCAGCAAACATGATGGAGTTACAGTGGAATAAGGAAGTAGGAATATCATTAACGAATATGGAAAAGAGTAGGGGCCCAAGTATGGACCCTTGCAGGACACCAGAGGATACAGAGGCAGAGGATGAGAGAACTTTGCAAAAGGATACAGATTGGGAATGGTTTTCGAGGTAGCTGTTGAGCCAGACCAATGTAGGTTCAGATGCACCGAAAGACCACAACTTATCTAGGAGCAATGAGTGACTAACTAAGTCAAAAGCTTTGGTTAGCTCAATGAACACAGAATCAGTGAGTAGACCTTTATCCATGTTTGACTTTACCTCACTGGTGAATAGGGTTAGAGCAGTGGTGGTGCTGTGTCCAACCCTGAACCTGTGTTGAGCAGAGAATAGTAGGTTGGAGGTAAGTAAATGAGCTGAAATCTGGCCGTGGATAAGTTTCTCCAATAACTTACTGAGGACAGGAAGTAAAGCGATGGGGTGATAGTTAGATAGGATTCTAGGGTCCCCTTTCTTGAACACAGGGACAGTTCTGGCAGCTTTCCAGACTGAGGGTACTGAGGAGGTGCTGATGGATAAGTTAAAGAGCTGCTTAACTCAGGTGGCTAAAAGAGGCACAGCAAGTCTGAGGATCCTGGGTTCAAGTCCATCCGGCCTGGCGCTTCTATGAGATGGAATGGTACCTAGTAACTTAAGTACCTCCCACCGAGTGACGAGGGAGAGTATCAATGAGGGAGATGCCCCTGGAGGAGATGGAGGGCAGGGAAGGGGGCCACAAGATGCAGACAGGACATTGTGTGGCACCTTGGTAAAGAGGGTGTTGAAGGCATTGGCAATAATGAAGAAGTTGTTACAAAGGGTAACATTGATAAGCATATCGTTTGGTGCCTGTGGGTTTTCATTCCCCAGGATCTCATTAATCTGGTTCCAGTATATCTTAGGGCTAGAGGCAGAGGCGTTCAGGAGCTCACGGTAGTATGCACTTTTGGCTGCACGTATCTCCTTCTTACAAGTATTATGTAGTATACGATACTCTTGAAAGTCAACCTGGAGAGAGGAGGAGGAGGATTTTCATTTAGACCAGAGTTTGTCCTGGTGCTTAAGTTGTTGTAGTAAAGGTCTCTTGAGCCACTTGGTCACTTTACTGCTGACCCTACGCATCGAGAATGGTATGTGCTTGTTTTGCAAGGCAAATAGAGTTTTATTAAAGTAGTCAGTGGCTAGACTGATATCTGACGTAATAAATAGGGGAGACCAGTCAGTGAGCTTTAGTTCATTAAGAAACACTGTCTGGTTAAAATATGAAAAGTCTGGAAAGGATAAAACTTTGGGAGGATAAGAGGGAGTGGAGGCACCCCTCATGCTGTAGACAGGGCAATGATCACTAATCGACTCAGGGTAAACCCCAGTAGGGGAGTAGCAATCTTTCCGGTTAGTGAGGATGCAGTCAATCAGAGTATGGCAGGATCCATTCTGTGAAATCCTGGTCGGGGAAGAGATAAGTTGGTAGAGGTTGGACTTGCTGATGGTAGAGGCTAGAAGTGAAGAGTTAGGCCCAAGCCAGTCTAGGTTAAAATCCCCCAGACATATCATCTCATTTTTCTTGGATAACATAGGAAGAAGGTCAATAAACTCTTCGAGGCCAAGTTTGATATTCCGCGGTGGAATATGCACCCCCAAGTAAGATGAGAAAGTGTAAAACCCCGCCATTGATTAGAGGAGGAGTGGGTAGAAGAGAGACACACAGGTGAGATTTGTAGTACAGAGCCAATCCCCTCCTCTTTTGTAGGAAGGTCTGTCAGCCTGGTACATATTATAGCCTTGTAACATGCAACTGTGTTCTGATACTGAAGGTTTCAGCCAGGTTTCCGAGAGGACAAGTATGTCAGGGTTGTTGATCTGAACCCAAGCTTCAAGTTCAGGGAGATTGGGCATGAGGCTTCTAATACTGAGGTGGGCAAATGTCAGGTCCATGGCCTGAGGCAGGAGAAGACCGGAGAGATAATTAGTTGGGCTGAGATTGACCACTGGGCCAGGGTTTGGCTCAATATCCCCAGCAAGGGTAAGAGATAGCATGATAACCCATAGCGTGACGACTGCAATGGGCCAATATAGGTACAGGGGGGATTTAAGTGTTCTATATACAAGGAACCTAAGCAGAAACCCAATGAGTTTGCATGTAAGGCACCCCTGAGAAACAGGTGAGGAAGAATTTTTAGCTAGCATGTTGGAGAATGTGAAATTACTAAGAGCCCCCTCAAACCTATGTGAGGGGGTCCCATTTGAATGGGCCAGAGAGTCAAGGGCCAGAAAGGTGAGTAGTGCACGTAACAAATAGAACAAAGCCACCCTAGGCATTTTGTTTGGGAGGCAAAGATGGGGTGCAGTAATAAGATAGAACAAGTGATAGCCAATCAGGGAGACAGAGAAGGGGGAGGATAGAGGGGAGGGAGGGAGGATAGAGTGCAGTGCCTGAACAAAATGGAATAAGGATAGGAAGGAGCTGTCAATGACTCCACAAGGGCAGGAGCAAAGATAACAAAAAGATAATAGATATAACCCACATGATAGTCAGAGCCAATATAAACAAAGCCGGCTAAGGGTGGGAGGGTATTTGGGGGGACGGGTGGGGAGCAGCCATGTAGCGACTGCGGGGACGAGCCTAGCTCCTGCCCTGTGACCCAGTATATGCAGCTGACACTTTAATTATTAACTACGCTGCACAGCAAGCAGCTCAATACAGCGCTTATCCTGATTATTTAAAAAAGCCTTGGGTGGTGCCGACAACTATGTTAATTCTGCTCCAGAGCTGGAGATTCTACTTAATATCAGACCCGATCCTGAGTGAAGCCGACGGAGTAGACAGAAATGGCACCAGGTTTAAATAAAAAGAAGTTGTCCAAAGCTGTGTGTTTCCCACAGTGTACGTACCTTGTTGCATATCCTTGACCCCCCCCCCACGCAGCTGCTAGGGCAGAAGCCCTGTGGAATAGGGATGGAGGAGCTGTGGAGAAAAATAAAATAGGTAGGTGAACAGACATGTAACACTGTAGGAGATAACTGGGGGGGGCAAGCTACAGGAGTCAGGTAACTGGAGTAATGGGAGAGGGATTGAGAACAGGGGGGAAGGAGAGCTGAACTTATGAAGAGTGAGTACGAGGGGGGGACAACCATGTCTTGAGGAACAAAGGCTGTAGTCAGTTAAAGGAAGCATTCAGGAGCCACAGTGGTCGGGAAGTGGAGTTAAAGTAAGATAGCAGTGGTAGGAGGGAGAAACAGGGTGAAACACAGAAAGGGGACAAAATGGGAGTTTCAACTCCGAGCACAGGCTGAAACTACATTAACTCAGAGTAGGGACATAATCAGGATTTAGCCTTAGAGCAGGGATAGAGACTGGGTTTTAATTTGGTGCAGGTACTGTAGAGGGATTTAAAGACAAAGGCATGATTTTAGGAGACAGTGGTCAGGCTAAGTCAAAAGCAAGCAAACAGATTTCATCCAATAAACAAAACATTCAGTAAACTCCTAACTATAAACTTCAACTATATGATAATATCGGCTCCACAGGCAGAGGGAGTGCTAAGCTTTAGGTATTTAAAATATGGCAGTACAATATATTAAACTCAAGGCTACAGTGTACAGATTGGTATCACAGTTGGCAACCAGCATAAAAACTACTACCCCACATGAGGCAGTAGCCGTTAGAGGACTCTGGCAAAAAAGGCAACAAGATTCAACAAATAAACCTGTGTGCACCGGAGAGCATCCTCTGGTATCAGCATAAGTCTAAAATATCTACAGTCCCACTGCAGCGAGCCTAGCTCCTATCCTGTGACCCAGTATATGCAGTCGACACTTTAATTATTAACTATGCTGCATAGCAAGCAGCTTAATACAGCACTTATCCTGATTATTTAAAAAACCTTGGGAGGTGCTGACAACTGTGCTAATTCAGCTCCAGATCTGGAGATTCTACTTAATACTGGACCCAATCCTGAGTGAAGCTGATGGGGTAGAAAGAAATGGTACCAGGTTTCAATAAAAAGATGTTGTCCAAAGCTGTGAGTTTTCCACAGTGTGCATACCTTATTGCAGATCCTTGACCCCCCATGCCGCTGCTAGGGCAGAAGCCCTGTGGAATAATTCTGCCACAGAGGCTGCACATTTAGCTCTTCTCTTAGAACTGAACTGAGTACACAACCACACCTGATGACTCACCAGTCACCAGGAGCTGCCCCCCCCGGAAACTCCCATCCACTCTAGCCAACTGGGAGTCTATAGGATAGCTAGAGTTACATTAGGAAAAGCTTAGGCAGGATAAAGGGATAAGGAGACTACGGTTGGAAATCTCTACCATGAAAAGGCATTTGCTTTATGTGCATAGGTATAAGTACGAAGAGGTGCCAATCTATGCTATTAGATAGAGAGATAAAAACTTTATTTTTATACAGGAAAACTAGTCATTAGGATTTATGCAATTCTGTTCACAAGACAGTCCTGTTTATCAATGTGCTTAAGTTACTCTAATAAACATACTACAAACATAATCAAAATGTAGACGAACATGCGAACATACAAATGTGCCAGCAGAAACAAACCACCCAATCTATTTAAGTCTGCTCGAGTGGACAGTCAACACCCCTAGTGTGCAGCTGCCCCACCCCCTCCCTTTTGTCATCCCACTGCCACTACCCACCTCTCCCACCCTCACTCTCCCCAGTTCACTGTCCCATGCCATTTTGAAGCTGTTCACAGATTTACATGATACCACCCATTCTGGTAGGGCGTTCCATTTTGCTACCACCCTCTCTATGAAATAGTGTTTCCTCATTTCCTTCCTAAATCTTCCCACCTCTATTATTAGCCCATGCCCCTTGGTGATCCTCCCCCTCCTTAACTTAAAGACCTCATCTGCCCCATCCTTAATGATTCCCCTCAGATACTTGAATGTTTCTATCATGTCCCTCCTGTCCCTTCTATCCTCCAAGGTGTACATATTCAGGTCTCCCAGCATGCAGTTATAGTCTCTCCCTTCCATTACAATTATCATCTTTGTTACCCTCCTCTGCACCCCCTCCAGTAGCCTAATATCATGCTTTAGGTATGGCCTCCAAAACTGCACACAATACTCTACTCTTACCAGTGACCTGTAGAGGGGCTAGATCACCTCTCTTTGCCTGGATGAAAGAACCATCGCTATGCACCCAAGCATTTTGTTTGCTTTTGCAGCTGCTCTCCTGCACTGGGTAGTGTTGTTCATGGTCCCTGTTATCATTACCCCAGGGTCCTTCTCCTCCTCAATGATCCCCAGCTTAACCCCCCAGCCAGTATTCTCTCCTTGGGTTCTTCACCCCAAAGTATATAACCTTTCACTTCTTTGCATTGAACCCCAGCTACCGCCTCTCTGACCACTCCTCTAGCTTGCGTAGGTTCCCTTGCAGCTGCTTCCATCCCTTCTCTCCATCCACCACTGCTCTGATTTTGGTGTTGTCGGTGAACAGACTTACCTTGCTCATCACCCCATGTGCAATGTCTGATATGAAGAGGCCAAATAATACTGGCCCCAACACAGAGCCCTGTGGCACCCCACTCATCACCAGCCTTGGAGTTGAGAGCTCCTCCCCTCTCACCACCACTTGTTGCAGCTTGCCACTCAGCCAGCTTGTAATCTAAAGCTTGTAATGTAGACAATACATCTTACAACAAATACTATTACAAATATCATAATATATATTGTTCTTAAATGCTGGAAGTCTATTGAACAAAATTGATGAGTTGTCACATTTTTTTATGGCCAATAATATAGACATATGTGGGGTGACAGAATCCTGGTTTAAAAATGAAGACTGGGCTACCCAAATACAAGGATATATAAAATTTGGAAAAATCGGTTAAACACTAGGGGAGGTGAAACTGTATTATATGTAAAAGATACATTTAAAAGCTATTTGGCAGATAACTCTCAATGTCAGGATAATACTAGCGAATTAATATGGATTAAAATAATACTTACAATAAATCATGCAATTACAGTAGGTTTAGGTTATAGAACACCCAACTTTAACAAAGATGACAATGCTACATTTATAACTAATATTGAAGACAACCTAGTGGATCAAGATTGCATATTAATGGGAGACTTTAATCTCCCAAATATAGACTGGGAAACCTGTAAGGGAAGCTCCATTCTTGAACATCATTCTTAGATCTCACGACAATCAATGATATGGAACAAATAGTCAAATTACCTACAAGGAAAAAAAATATACTGGATTTAGTTTTGTCTAACATCGAAAATGCAAATGCACAAGATAAGATCATACACCCCCCTGTCAAATAGTGATCACAATATGATTCTTACAACTATGTGGCTTATATATTCCCCAACACTAATTGGCTGCTCTGTTATAAAAAAACTTTAATAAAGCTAACTATGTTAGTATTACAGAATATCTTAATAGCTGGAACTGGGCTACTGATCTCGCAGGCTGTGACCTTGTTGAAACTTGGAACAAAATTGATGACAAACTCAACATTGTATCAATTCTTGGGTTCTATTAGGAAAAAATACAACAAAAATAGAAGAGTTCCACCGTGGTGGAACATAAATACAAAAAAGCCTAGTGAAAAAACAGAAATGGTACAAGAAATATAAAAAAAAATCCTTCAGCATCTAATTGGAATTTGTATAAAAATCTGCTAATAAATGTGAGAATTTGGTAAAAAAACAAAAACAAACACTTGAAGAGAAACTGGCTGAAACTGTTAAAGACAAAAAATGTTTTTCAATTAAATTGGTTCATTAAAGCAAAACAGTTCCCCTATAGGTCCCTTACATACTTTAGAAGGCATCATAACTGATGAAACTGAAATTGCTACTAAGTTAAATGATTATTTTATTGATGTATTTAAACCTAAGTATACAGACTATTCACAAAAAATGATAACAACTGATATTCCTTTTATCCCAATATGAGAAAAGGAAGTCATTGTTAGTATTAATTTATTAAAAACTAGTGGGTCACCAGGTCCTTATGGCATTCCACCAATATTTGTTAAAAACTATAACTGAATCATTGATTGGACCCTTGACACTACTGTTCAATCAGTCTTTGTACACTAGTACTATTGTACCCTTATGGAATAAAGCCATAGTTATTCCCCTAAATAAAGGTGGAAGTAAAAGCCTTGTAGAAAATTATAGACCTATAAGCCTTACTGCCGTATTTTTGTAAATTGTTGGAAAGGATATTAAAAAATAGAATAACCATTCACCTGGAAGTAATTGGCCATGTAGACATTTATTGGCATGGTTTTGTTAAAGGAAGATCGTGTCAGACTAACCTTTTATATTTTTTGGAACCAGTCAGTGAAGCACTAGATGATGGTTTATCAGTGGACATAATATTCTTAGACTTTTCCAAAGCATTTGACTCTGTATCACATAAAGTGCTCATTAAACAACTTGAGCTCTTAAAAATTCATCCAGTAATTATAAACTAGATAAATGCTTGGTTAATGGACCAGATACAGCAAGTCTCAGTTAAAGGTTATCTGTCAAAATGGGGCCCGGTTACTAGTGGGGTTCACCAGGGCTCAGTATTGGGTCCCATTCTCTTTAATATATTGATATCCTCTATGAGACTTCAATCTAATACATGCTGGCTTGCCAAGTTTGCTGATGACTGAAAATTGGGAAGTATAATATCTGATGCAAACTCAGCAATTAATTTACAAAGCAATTTAACTCATCTGGTTGAATGGTCAAATAAATGATTTACTGTTCAATTAATTAAAATGCAAAGTAATGCACTTGGGTAAGAATAACCCTTGTTATACATATTCAATGAATAACGTAGATGTTCAGACTACTAATCAGAAAAAAGATTTGGGTGTACAGGTAACTCTAAAGATTTTTCCTTTGATGAAAACATAACTAGTGCTGCAAAAAAAGGCAACAAAATATTAAGCTGTACCTTAAGAAACATTAAAAGCAGGGACAAAAATGTTATCATCCCCTTGTGTGTTGGACTAGTTAGACCTCATTTAGAATACTGTTCCTCTGTAGTTGCATCTTATTTAATAAGAAATAAAAAAAACTTGTAGAAAAGATACAACGTAAGGCAACAAACAAAGTCTCTACATTACGAAAAACTGATTATAAAACTAGATTGAAAAGAACATAACTTTATTCAGTGAAATATAGAAGATTACGTGGAGATTTATGTCAGACATAAAAAGCTTTTCAAGATGATGCTTTCCTTGAAACAATATAGTTAGACGTCAATTGTTGGCAAATACTAGATCCCATTCATTAAATTAAAAGGCACCCAAAATGACACTGTAAGAAGAAACATGTGATTCACTCAAAGAGTGGTAAACACCTGGAATAAACTTCCTGCCAATATAGTATTAAGTTCTTCTCTTGACTCATTTAAAACAAACGTAGATCTATATATGGGTGACACCAAAGTTGAATTCCACCAATGAGTCTGGTGGCGAGTCCATTAAAGGTAATTCACCCACTGAACTCATACAAAACCTGTGAACCTATAATATGTTACAAATTACAGACACAGGCTAGAGAGAAAATAGGACACACAATTATTGTACACAGGCCTTGGCTGGTCACTTACTATTTACAGCTACAAATCTTCAGGTAAAGTTTTGAGACCTTAGTGATAAAAAAAAACATGGTTCTCTAACAATCTTATAGGAGGCAAATGATGATGACTATAATGATATGCAGGGAGAAGAAATGATATAGGGTAGAAAACAGGAAGCAGGAAATCATAATAGTTCAAGCAACAGCACACCTCCATTGTTCTCCATTCATAGGTTCTTTAGCCCATTGAGTGCCAAACCTACAAGAGCACACAACTCCCCATCTTACTCCACCACTAGGGTAGCAAAAGTAGGAGTAAGCCATCTGGTAGACCCCCTCATTGTCCTTATTAACCTGCAACTTGTTCGTATGAAGTCCCAAGATGAGAAGGAGGATAGCACAGCTGTTACTATAGTAAAAAAACTAAGAACACCTTTCTTGGGTGACAAACACATTTCAGAAATGAGTATAGCTGGCCACTACATTATGGCATCGTATTAGATCTTCACTTCAAGTACACACCTGGAACATTCCTTCATGTGGAAGACAGTGGTAAGGATGAGCACTAAAGTCTGGCCTATCCGTCTGATCTCCTCATGCACGGCCCCCCAAAAAAGAATAGAAGAATAGAGGTACAAGCATAGCACCAAAAGTGGCCACCCAAATGTTCTTAACCACACTGCTCACCCCATGTAATGGGGCCTCAGAGGGGTTTCTACTTGGATGGTGGGTTACAGAGGTTGGGGCACACACTACTGTGCTCCCCAAAGACTGGACAGGGCCAAGTTTTATTTGAAGTATGCCACAGACATTGACATACTCTATGCAGGAATCCTCAGGGGGGGGTTAGTATGTAGTCACACATTCCCTGATCTTCTCGAAGAAGTCCGATGGTAAGGGGCAGGGAAGAAAGGAGGTAGGACGCAGGTTTAATTTACAAGGAGGGAAGGAGTGAGGGGTATTTATTGCTGTATTTATCCTATTTACCCAGGATAGGTCAACTGAGAAACAATTTCTAGTTTTCAGTTGAGTTCTGCTTCTACACAATTATGCAGCTGGATGGACTGAATCACTGAGAGGGTAAGTGACCTGCTCAAGATTGCACAGTAACTGAGATTGGATTAGAACTCAGTCTTCTAGTACATGAACCTGTACTCTAAATCACAAGACTGAGCTGCCTCATTAAAACCAAATCTGGGGAAGGATTTGGGCCCCAATGCACCCCCACCAGGAGGGTATGCAAGCACCTCTGTGGTGCAATACCCCCCAGCTAGAAAGATGCACATCCCCACTACCCTTCCACCCTAGATTGTGCCTAAAACCTTTATATGAGGACTTCAGATAGCCCCAATATTCCAGAGCTGCCCTGTTGAAATGGATCCACAATTGTGTTTCACATTGGGAACTTTCCTATGGCCTCCAGAACTGTCTTGACATTTGCATATGTAGTGTGAATGAAGGTCCTCCACAATCAACACAACTGAAAATTCCAAAGTGACCAGCCAATGGACATTGTTCCCTCACTTTGTACTAGCATTTGACTGCTACCTTGGAATTGGGGGTGGGGCTGTTTTTAATCACACAGAAGCAGTTAATGTGCTGGGGCAGGCAGTTGCAATTTTGAGCAGTACTGGGAGCCATCAGACCCTCCCACCACCATAGATTATATATGAATGGGAGATCCCCTGTCAATGCAAGTAATGGATGGGCAGTGCTACACTTTGGGGGGCTATAAATTTGAAGCTCCCCACAAATATTAGTGGTGGGATTTCAATCTGGGTTTCCTGGTTCATTGAATCCCATCTTATCTGGCTCCAAATAGGTTTTCTGGGATCATGGCTGTGCAGAAGAATTAGAGAGGGAAGCAATTGGTTCACTCTGGCCTTTTGAGTGTAGTAGACCCAGTGCTGCTGTGTAACTTTACTCTGTTTTTTAAATTGCGCCATTTTCCTTTTCTTCTACATTACATTTTTGGTTCTGGTACTAATTTGCCAACCCTAGCCTGGTCTGTCAGAACTGGAAAAGTTGACCCACACACCCCTATTCAGAAGTACAGTAAGCTTGGAGGGGCATATGTGACTGAAGTGAAAATAAATACAGAAAAATAGGTGGAACTGTAACATAGTATTGTGAGGACAGATGGGACTTGGGGTCCATCTTGTCTGACCCCCCACCACGTGGCAATGACTGTACCCAGTTTGAGTATGGACACATCCAAACTTAACAGCTGGAATGCTTTTTTAGGAGGTGGGGAGGTTGTAATAATTTCTGATCAGGAAAGACACACTAAGCTGTGACAGCTTGTTTTCAGGTGCATTGTGTGTGTGTGTGTGTGTGTGTGTGTGTGTGTGTGTGTGTGTGTTATATGGTCCTGTTTTATTGAAGAGGGAACACTAGCAAGAATAGTAAAAAAGTCCCCTACTCCTCTTATAAGGATCATGGAATCTTTAACTTCCACCTGAGTCCATCAGAGCAGCACACAAGGGACCTCAATTTAACATCTCATCCAAAGGACGGAATCTCAACAGTGCAACACCCCTTGTGCTGCACTACAATGTCAGTATTCGGTATTAGTTCAACAACAGGGTGAACCATCAACACAGTTCTCCCTCAGGAATCTAATTCTTCTTTGAAAGCTTGAGCAGTACTAGTTTCCACAACCTTAATGAGTTGGCTATTCCACATGTTAATCACCCTCTGTGTGAAGTAATACTTTCTAATATTTTGCCTTTCTCTGTTCCTCTCCCCATCAGTGTGAGGGCATGACCTCTACTTCTGTCTGCACATACTCACTAGCTTAACTATCTGTGCATACTCCACTCTATCTGTTAAGCAATAATGAGCAACGGGGGTTACGTTAATGTTCTAGTTAATTACCCCTGGAGGTGTAATGCGGCATGAGGCACAGTCGAGTGCTATGTTGCCCCCAAGGGATGATTAACTTGAACATTAACGTAACCCCCCGGAGTTCATTATTGCTATTATTATAACTGGATTACGAGTTCATGTAGTTTGAATACTTTTCTTAATATTGTTTGGTTATTTTTGTGTCAGATTAACATGAAATAGTCCCTCCGCCATACTAAATTGCATAGGATTTGGTTTGTTAACATATTTTGCCCTCTTGTCAGAAACACATTTGCTTTTTTTCAGTGTGGTATATTGGCAATAACTGTTTAAAACTGGTGCTGTTTCTTTATCTCTCCTACCTTACCTGTGGTCAGAAAAACTGAAAGTTCAGCAGTCTGCTTCCTGTACTTTTGACTGCCACAGAGAAAAGCCATTCTAGGAGATGTGCTGCCAGTCTGAGCCTGTGTGATGTCATAGAAAACAGACTCAGGCTGCATGAGGCAAAAGTTGAATTCCGCTATGCAGTCTGCACTGAGATCAAGTACATGCACATTTCCATTAGATCATTTTACTCATAGCAACACAAATATTCAAAAGGCATCCTGGGCTGAGGTTGTTGAATATCTCCGTCGTCAGTGAATCTAGCAAGCGCTTTAGTGAAACAGCTAGCAACAGTTCTCTTAGCACCAGATAGTGAGTTGTCCTGAAGATCTGAGAGAGAGAAAAAAACATTATTATTAGGGTTGGTACTGCAGAGCTGTGTAGTGATTTTTTTTATTTAAAACACAGCGCTGGATTTGACAGTTGTTTTCCACTGAATCTATAATTATTCTGTGCCCTGCCATTTCTGTTTTGCAGCTGGGACAGAAATGGAGTGAGTGACAGGGACCGGGGAAGTGAACGAGTGGGTGACCGGAGTTGCATTGACATTGCTGTTATGACACTGGAGCTGTTTTAATAATAATAATAATAATAATAATAATAAATATTTAATTAAAGAATAAGTGATTTTATCATGCAGTTCTGCCTTTTTTTTTCTTGCAATGTTAGGTGTTTACAAAATGACAGACTACATTCTGTCGGCACTGGAATGTGTGTTAGTTAACAAGGTAGTCAGTCATTCAGAGTACATATTAACCGATGAGCGGAGTGTGTTTTTTGGAGTGTGTGTTTTGAGTGAAGGAGGGATTAGCCAGTTGTCACTTATCCTTTATTTTATTACTTTTTTATTATTTAAACAACCCCCAATTTTGTGACAGTAATGTCAGTGCCGCTCCTGTACTTTTTCTCTTTCTTGTTCCTACTGTCAAATGGGAATGACTGGCAATGGAATAATTATAGATTCAATGGAAAACAACTGTCAGACCCAGAATTGCAGACCTCCGTGGATAAATGACAATGTGCTGCTAACAAAAAAACTCAGTGCCAATTTAAAATTAAAACACAGTAGATAATTGTTTTGCCCCTACTGCTGTTTCACTATATTATTGAATTGTTATTCACACACAGATTGTCAGATAACACTTGCAGGATTCATTGAGGACTGGAAATACAGCCCTGGATGCCTTTGGAATATTCACGCTGCTGTGAGTAAATCCTAACTGACAAACAGTCATTATCTCACTGGGAATGAGTGTGCACTTCACCTTACTGCAGACCGCACAGCCCCATTCACTTTCACCTGGTACAGACCGTGCTCCTCCTTGAGCAGCTTTTGTCCATTGTGGTTAAAAGTACATGAAACTGTCTGAAGAACTTTCAGTTTTTCTGATCATAAGGTAAGCTAAAGAAACACTACAGAGCTACAGTTTTAAACAGTTATTTATTAAAATAATGACAACATGCCAGGTTGAAAACAGCACCATTTGGGCAAATACGTGTTCTTTAATGGCAGCTCTGAGTTCTGAGATAGGAATGTCTGTAAAAAGTAGGATGTCAGTTTTTAAAATCAACTCTCCAGTAATTAGGCTCTACAAGTATATTAATAAGGAGATTAATGTAGGGCTAGCAGAATGCTGCCAACCAATCAGATTGCTGCATTTCTGAGACCCTTATAATAATCACCATTAGTGTTCAGAAAACCATGATCATGTGCCGGCCCAGTGGCACTGAGGACTGAGGTGCTCATGCCTCACCTGCCTCTATAACAATGACCCCAGTTCTGGAATGACCTCCAGTTGTTGGGGGTCAACCAGGGGTCAGGTGAGGATAAAGGAAGGAGCATCCTAGGGACTGCTCTCCTCTCCCATGGATGGGTGGCTAAGCCATTTCAGCCTTTGACTGTTACCAGGTGGAAGCCTGGGAGTAGTGCAGGCTCTGAGTAACTCCAATGGATGGGGCTGTGGTTCTGCAGTGCATGTGTGCCTCCACGCACATGCACTTCTATTCCACCAAATCTAGGGGGGAGAAAACAGAAAATGAAGCCAGGTAGACTGAATGAAGCCCCACCCACTCTCCATGGCTTGCGCTGCCACTCAGTCCCCGGGGCACTTCTGGATGGTGCATTGGGGGAAAGTGGGTCATCCTTCCTCTGGCTCCACTGGTGGGAGGAATCCACAGGGGACTTAAGCCCAGAGACTGAGGGAGGAGGTAGCTGGTGGTGGGGAGTGGGGGTGGGGCTAAGCAGCACCCGCATAACTCCAAGGAGATAAAGCTATATGGAAAAAAAATATATGATCATGTTCCCTTTTAGTCTTCTCTTTTCCAGACTAAATAATCTGAGTTTATCTAATCCCTTCTCATAGCACTTGCCTTCTAAGCCACTAATCAGCTCAGTGACCTTGTGCTGAAGCCTTCTGATATCTTTAATAAGCTTTTTGTATGTGGTGGGGTGACTGGACACAACACTACAGGTGTGGTCAAACCAACGTCTTGTACACGGAAAGGATCACTCCTCTTGACCTGCTGATTGCCCTCCTCCTAAAACATCCTAGCATTCCATTTGTTTTTTTTGATTGTGGCAGAAAACTGCCTGAGTGGCCTTAGCTTATAGTCCACAGTTACTCCTAGATCCTTTTCCCTGGATGTTCTGTTTACTGTTGCACCACAGTAGCCAAACAAGGAGGAGTGCATGCCTTGTCCCCTAAAGGTGCCACCATTCAAACTGCACAGACACAAAAAAAAAATACAAAAAAAAAAGAAAAAACAGAGCACACAATGTAGCTGGTCTTCCAATTGATTTATTACAGTTAAATTGCAGAACTGCCCATGATGCACACTGAGACACCCTTACATATTGCAGCTATGACTTCATCAGGGAATGATGTCCCAAAGCACCACTCAAATTCAAATACAGGACCCCAATGAATATTCATAATCTCTTAGTGACATTGTGGAATTCAACATGTGCATAAAACAGAAATTGCTCATGTTAAAAAGCGACAAATTACCAAATTATTAGTGATACCTGAAAGTGCTATAACATTGGTACACATGCAAAAACAGCATAGCTAAAAGACTGCCAATCTGAAAGCTAATAGGCATTTGGTATGTGGGAAAAAAATCAGGGATCATGCTCATGAAATGCTGTATGGGCTGTATGCACTAACTGGCTCTGAGTATGTGTGAGAGGCACGTACCAAGCCTGTGCAGCTCCACACCTGTGGACAGGCATGCACTGGCCAACATTCATGATTGCCAGCTGCCTATCTGTGCCCCCCCCCCCAGCACACAGGATTACAGGAGGTGGATGGGTGCTGAGTGGAGGACATAGGTGGGCATCCAGTTGGATGCCCATCCTGGGTACCATAGTGGATCCTCTGCTCCATGCTAGCAGGGGATTCTGGGCAGGCATGGTCCCAGGATTTTGGAAGTACAGGTGAGTGCACAAAGGGTTGTCCCTAGCCCTACCATGCAGCTAGGAGGGCTGGGGCATCATGGTGGAGGGATTCCCTGTCCCACCAGAGCTGGCATGTGTCATTGGTGGGAGCACACACTGGTCATGGCAGGGTCCTCCCTAGCATATCTTGTGCCCCCTGTGCCTGGCATTTTGCGTCTTCGTGAATGGTTGTGGTGTAGTATACTAACTACCCCGGACCGCACATGGGGCGTGGCTGCATGGGTTACAAGGGTCAAGTGTGCAAGGGGCTCCTGCACCTGCCGTGAAAGCTGCTTGGAGATCAGTTGGACCCCTGCTACATGGCATTCCAACTTAGGGTTGCCTACACACCTTCGCATGGGCAACCAGCACCATTGTGCACAGAGCCCTATGTGTGTAAAAAAGAAAGAATACATGCCAGTGATAGACATTATTTTAGCATAACCACCAGAGGCAAAACCAAGGGCTGTGAATTATCAGCCATTTTGATTCAAGTACTTATAAAGTTTAAGTTCTACTGAAAAAACATGCAGCAAAGCACATAGTCAGGCACAAGTTCAATTCCCACCACAGCTAATCAAGTTCATCAAGTGTGGTGCATGTTTTTGGAAATACAAAGAGCTCCAATATAATTTTGTTTTTATTTATTTAAACTTTTGTTAACCAGGTAAGTGTTGTGAGCCAAGGCCCTTTTTCAAACATGACTCGGGACCATTGGTACAGTCAGGTGTTACAGGGAAATAACATTGAATACATACAAAACAAGGCACAAAACATAAATTTAGCTAACAATTACAAGAGTATCAGTATAAAATTTCATTAGAGAAGTTTTAAAACTTTCATGATTCAGTGCTTGTTGTATGTTTAAAGGTAACTTGTTCCTTTGTAAGAGAGCAGAGACCGAATAAGCTTGCTTACTTGCTCAAGTTCTTACTTTTGGAACCTTAAGTGTAGAAAAAGAACAGGAACGAAGGTTCCTGTCTATATTTCTTTGATGTAACAAAGAAGACAGTGGAGAAATAGAGCCTAAACCCAGTACATTTTGAATCAAGCAGTTAAGACTATATACACAACTCAGACTCAGAGGCAATCATCCAGTTAATTGGTATAATATGCAGCGATGCGTAAGAAATGGGTTTTTTAGTGCAAATCTGCATATGGCATGAAACGTTGTTGTCAGTAAGGTCATGTCAGATTTTACCAAATCATGAAACAAAAAGGAATTATAATTCAAAATGGACAACAAGACATTATTAACAATTGCAAGACGTGCTTGTTCAGTAAGGACATTTTGTAATTTAAACAGAGCCCCTAACCACTGGTTAATATTCCTACATATAAGATTTATGTAAGGCAAATAAAACAAGTTAGCCCCAGAAGATGTGCAAAATACAGAATGATCAGACATCGGTACCAAAAAACAAACAAACAAGTAATTGACTTTTTGTACCAGATATAGGGATGATGAGAGTGAGTTAAAAACTGAATTCAAAATAAATGGAAACAGCAATAAAATGAAAACACTACAAGCACACAAGTGAATGCAGGATGACAATCAGGACTCGTGAAACAGTATAAAATAAAACATTTAGTTAGAGAAATAAAGTTTTGTGCAAGCTGAGAGAGCACTATGGGTGCTCCAGTACTGACAATGAGAAGAATCAGTTATGATCCATATAAACTCACTATCGGGCACACCAAGATAATTATGTACAAAATAATAAATTATTGCGCATGCCATCTGCTGCGTGGTGGATCTCAAGTTCAACTCCTGCCACAACCATTGAAAAAGACTATGCCACATGCAAATCTGTCATCAAAAGATAAATTACATTTATCAGGAAAAATAAATAATTTGTTTTGATAGACATAGAGGGAGGGTTCGATGTGTTTTCTAGGGTTCTAGTTCAGCTTGGGTTTGGCCAGGTATATTTCGATTTTGGTTCAGTTTGATTTGATAAGTAGAAATCTGGAATCGTATTCAGTTTAGTTCGAGTTTTTATTGTGTAATTTTTCAGTTTCAGTTAGGTGTCTCCCTACTGCCTCCATGTGGCTTCTCCTTGTCTCACATTGTCTGGGTTTGAGTTCAGTTTGAGTTCATCCTCTTTTTTCTTAGGGTTCAAGTTCTGTTCAGATCAGGCAAAAATCTGAAAGTTTGAGTCTGGTTCAGGTTCGGTTCACAGATGAACCCTCTCTCTAGATATAAAAACCAAAGGGGCATGCTGTGGTAAATTGTACTGAATCAATTCAACAATTAAATTGAATTAAATTGTATTCAAAATCAAGATCATGGGAGCTGTACCAAAGTTGCATTCACTCACTAGGGGAACACAAAAACTGTAATGCTGCCACAAAAAGGGCTAAAAATGTTATTCAAAGTTCCCAAAGTATGGTGCAGTTACCCTGAACATGAAATGGACAGACACATGAGTAAGGGCAACAGCTGAGCAAAGAGCCACTATAGGCATCACTGATGTATTACAGGGCTAGCAAACAATGTATACAGTAGGTAACCATACAAACTCAATAATGCAGGTTAGTAATCTCTCTATATATTCAGAACACTTGCTCAGCGTACACTGTAACAATTTTTAATTCATCCATTTACAAGAGAAAGTGTTTAAAGTCAAGTTTCTCACTTAGTCCCTGAGATGACAGTGAGATGAGCTGGTAAATCTATTTGGTTTCCACCTTGAGCAGTTCATTTAACCTATCACATCCTCTGTCAATTTTGGGGATGTGTTCCAGCACTCTGAAGCATAAGCATCCTGGGTCGCAGTTGTGAAACCTCTTGTTAAATGCCTCAAGTACATTTTCTTCCTAACCATGTCTTATCGATCCGACATGTTCTTGTATTCTCTTTTTGACCATTCAGATAGTTCTTCCCACATATAAATGGTTGCATGGACACCACCCACGTAAACCACATGACTCGTCCTACAATCAGCATATGTTTTAAAGTCATATCTGATTTATGTTGCAGGATGTGTAAAGAATGGCCCAGTTTTGGCTTGCTAACACATATTGCAGTTTCTGCATTTAAAGAAACCCAATCTAAAGGGTCTTCTGGTATCAGATCTCTTGTAGTGACTTGCCATGAGAAGATCAAATAGACTTTTGCCCTTTATGATAGTCACCCTTGCAACAAGGCTTATTACAATTCTAATTTCAGGATCTGAGAGTAAAATGCCTCAACAATGTCTTATGATACCCTTGATAGCATTAACCCTTTCATTTAAAAGAGTGACAAAAGTTTCAACTTTGGCATCCTTCTCCTTATGAGGCCTTGGTGTAAGTGAATTAAACTTCGCTGCATCTCTATACATGAACAGAGAGAGAGAGAGGCTCTGTTCATGTGTAGAGATGCAGCAAAGTTTAATTTCACCGGGAGAGTTCCAGTAAAATCAGGGATTTCGCCTCGTGGAATATTTAATGAAATTCACGCATTTTGCAAAATATTTCACGGGTGCAAAATGTGGAATTTCACCAGTAAATGGCAGAATTTTGCCCGCGAGTGGTGGAATTCTGCCATTCACGGGCAAAATTCCGCATTTTGTAGGTGAAATTTCATACCCACAAAATCATTCACAGGGAGTGAAATTTGCAGATTTCACACATCCCCATTCATGTGTTGAACTTTTTCTTTAGCCTGTCCCATTATCCGTGCAGAGTAGCCCTCTCTCTAAATCTATTGGAGAGATCATTTGCTTCCCTCACAAAGGTAGACTCTTCAGAGCAGTTCCTTCTGAAGCATATGAACTAACCCAGAGGAATGCTGTTAAATGAGAAATGTGCTGAACCTAAATGTCATTTTTCCCTTAGTAAAAGCAGTTTAAAAAAAATACTGGTTCCAATTATGTTATACTTTCATCTTTACTGGCCTATTTGTAACCTCACATGGTGTTTCTATTTTACACTCTGGTGTTAAGTACCATTTTAGAACTGTATAATGTAGTTTATGTCCATCTTGATCACACAGTTCTATATTAGAACATGGGTACATGATGGCAACACAGAGTTATATATTAGAGTATGGGTGCATGGTGGAAACAATGGAAGAGCTGAGCAAGGAACATAAACTACATCATACAGTTCTAAAATGGTATTTATTTATTTATTCAAGCATTTCACCAGGAAGGCACACTGAGCAGAACAGCTCATTTCCAGGTGCGTCCTGGGGGGAGGGGGAATGGGAGTAGTGCAAGTACAATGTCACACGAATGCAGTGAGAGTAGATATACATAACAAGCATACATTTCTAAATATTGCACCAACTTTTCCACAGCAATTACAACAAAATTAAATACAAAAATAAATAAATACAAGTAGAATAAGTGTATGGTAGATGTAGGTGTTTATATTCAGACAAAAATACTCAATATGATAGCCAAGAGGAAAGCCAAGAGATAGTTTAGGGTACCAGAGCATACCAATTGGAATGGCTTAGTTAAGGTCAGCACTTGGGAACCCAGTAAAATGAGCATTGTGTAGGTAGACAAACTAGTCAGAACAGAGACCTAGGCAAGCTGGATCCTGTGGGTATGGAGTAGAAGGGGAGATGAGGAGGCAGTGTGTGACGTGAGGCTGGAAGGATCTGGCAGGAGCAGGTAGGGGTTGTGTAGACATGTAGTAGGGAGGAGAGAAAGAAGTGAGAAGTGGCATTATGGATGGAAGGGGGGAGAGCATTCCACAGTTGAGGACAGCAGAAAGAGAAGATGGACTGGCCTGTGGAGGTAGCTCGGTGGGGAATAGTGAAGGATCTTAGGTCAGAGTTCCAGATGGAGTAGGTGCATAGGGAGGAGGCAGACATGGAGGAGGAGAGATAGGAGGGGAGTTTACCCGTCCAGAATTTTGCCATGAAAGTGGCAGTATGGGATAGATGTCTGGACTCCAGGGATGGGAGAGATAGTGCTTTATACAGGTCACAGTGATGAGTGTGAGGGGGGCAGGATAGAATAAAACAGCAAAAGGAGTTGTAGAGGGTGTCCAGCCCGGCCAGTGTAGTTTTAGGTGCGGCACTGTAGACTATGTCAGCATAGTCAAAGGTGGGGAGGATAATTTTCTGCACTTATTGTACCACCAGTATGCAAATCAGAAACACCCACTAGGATAACTAAAAAGCTGTAGAGATGCAGCAGTAACAGAACTACCACCAGTATTTAAAAATCAGCTTCTACAGGGAAAATGATGTACAGGCTTAGTGCTGTTATCCTTTAATCAAATGTCTGGGTGGGAGCTCTCTGCATAGAGTAAGAAGTTGCCAGATACAGGTTTTCTATAAGGTGCACATTTGACAACATTATCTTCTCCCACGTAGAACCTGACATGAAGGAACTCAGTAGAGTTCTGGTCAGCATGGTGGGTACATTTTATGTTTAAATTGTTAGTATTCAACCATTCATTAAATTGGGATATGCTGTCAGTGCCTCCACCCAAGTCACATATAATGTCATTGATAAAACAAAACCAATGAGGTGGGGCTTCTCATCAACAAAAATCACTTCTTTCTTCCACCATGCAAAAAATCAGTTAGCATACAGTATATAGGTGCTAAGGAAACATTCATGCAGTTCCCTGGAACTGCAGATAGAATTTGCCATCAAACAACAAATAATTATGCTTGAGAACAAACTCCAATAAATCCAAAATTAATCTCTGGGGTGCATTAGCAAGTTCTGAATCAGATGCTGAAAATTATTTAGTTGCTGTCATTCCATGCTGATGTATGATGTATGTATATAATGAGGTTAACCAATAGAGATTACTGTTCCATTCAAACCCCTCTAGCCTGTTGTCTCATATAGCCAGGGACCTTTGGTATTAAAATATTTAAGTAGTGATACACAAACTTGGAGGGAGGTTCAATCAGTGATCCAACACCGGGCACTGTAGTGCATCCATGGTGTCCACTATGGATTTCTGGACCTTGGGAAGAGCGTATCTGGTACCCAGTCACTGGGTTTTCAGGAAGTTTGATTCACTGAAGCTGATAATGCCTTGTACTGGGGAAGAATCACCTCTCTTGACTTGATCATTTCCCTCCTCCTAATACATCCTGGCATTGCACTTTTTATGGCTGCATGGGCAGAGCCCTGCAGACATACAGACAGGAGAGGAGAAAAGGGGCTCTGGAAGCACATGACCAGTTTCAGGCACTGTGGCCTTCCACAGTGGTGCGGTCAGTACTGTAGCATTGTTTCTCCACTGCCCCTCCCCTCCCCTTCCCTTCATGACCGTACTATGCCCACCTCTCCGTGGGTACACTATTTTCTTTCTGCCCATGACTTCTACACTTGTATGTGAAAAAAAAGAGCTTGCCATGCCCAAGATGGCTGCAGTGAGCTCATTGCGCATGCAGGAATATCGCAGCATGCATAGTCAGTGATAATCACGCATGCATACTGTTGTCACGGGGGCCAGCTTGGGCACAGCAGGCTCTTTCTCATGCATGTGCAATTATCGATCACTGCATGTGTGCAAGTACTACGCAAGTATGGCATCTGCTGTGGTGGGAGCTTCGAGTACTGTTTCACTAGGGCTCACTGGTCTGAAGCAGCCATGTTGGTTCTGACCAGACTTTGTTTTTGTTTTGTTTTTTGCAGCAATGACTGTCTGCTTGTTCTTAGTTTATAGTCCAGAGTTACCCCTCATTCCATTTCCTTAGATATTCTTTTCATTGTTGCACCACACCAGATGTATGACCTAGATTCCTTGCCTCTATATGTAGTAATTTGCACTTCTCCACAATAAATCTACCCCCCCCCATTTCTCAGCTCATGCCTGTAATGTGTGCAGGTCCCCCCGTAGTGTATCCCCTTCATCTGCTGTGTCTGCTCTTCTTGCCAATTTGGTGTCATCAGCAAACCTGAACACTCTGCTGCTGACCCCCTCCTCCAGGTCATTAATAAATATGTTGGAAAGCAACAGACCCAGCACTGACCCCTAAGGTACTCCACTCAGCACATTCCTCACTCTGAATAGTGACCATCCACCACCACTCTGTGCTTCCTACCTATCAGTCATATTTGTTATCCACCGTCTGTACAGTTTGTGGACTCCATATTGTGCTACTTTATCCATGCATTTCCCATGCAGTACAGTATAAATGGCTTGCAGAAATCCAGTTAGACTATGTCCACCACCTGGCACCTATCTACCTCCCTAGTTACTTCCTCAAAGAAGGTAATCAGGTTGGTTTGGTAGGATCTACCTTTTCTGAAACCGTGCTGTGTGCTAGAGAACAGGCAAGTTTATCCATGTACTGAAGCAGCACATCTTTTATGATTGGCTCAAACACTTTTTCAAGCACTGAGGTAAGGCTAACAAGTCTGTAGTTCCCCGGATCTGACCTTGCTCCTTCTTGGATAGGAGGATGACACTGGTTGTTTTCCAGTCTTCTGGCTCTATCCTTGTTTGTAAGGAGTCCAAAAAGCTATTGTCAAGAGGCCCAGTAGAGATCAGCAGGAAAACGGGTGTGTGTGCATGTGTGTGTTTGAGGGAGGTACTGTAGATACAAGTCCATTCACAGAGGAAGGAGTCCTGAGAAGGCTAGTAGGAACACTCAGGGGAGAGAGAGAGGCAGAAACAAGTCCATTCACCAAGAAAAGAGTCCTACTAGGACTTGTAAATCTGAAAGTGGATACAACTATGGGGCTAGACTGAGTACACCCAAGGAAAGGGAAGGGAGCTAGGGAGGTACTGACTGCACCTCTCACAGCCCTATTCAACAACTCACTGGAAACAGGAGTGGTTGCAGAGGACTGGACAAGGACAGATGTAGTTCCACTTCATAAAATTGGCAGCAGGGAGGAGCCTAGCAACTATAGCCCACACAGTCTAATATCAGTAGTGGAGAAGTTAATAGAGACTCTTTTAAAACAAAGGCTAGTGCAGTATCTTGAATCCAGTGGGTTACAAGACCTGAGGCAGCATGAATTAATGGTGGGGGGGGGGAGGATATGTCAGATGAAACTGATCAATTTCATTGACTGAGTGACTATGGAAATAGATCAGGGTGGGGTAGTGGACGTGGCCTACAGAGACTTTAGCAAGGCCTTTAACACCATTCCGTATAGGGGGCTAATAAGGAAACTGAGCACTTTAGGGTGGGACCCAAGGTGGTAAACTAGGTATGGAACTGGTTGATGAATAGGCGACAGAGGGTGGTGATAAATGGTACTCACTGTAATGAAGGGAAAGTGACCAGTGGGGTACCACAGGGCTCAGTACTGGTACCGGTCTTCTTCAATGTCTTTATAAGTGGCACAGCAGAAGAGCTGGAAGGGAAGGTATGCCTCTTTGCAAATGACACCAAAATCTGTAATAGGATATATATATTCTGGATGGGTGGAGAGAATGAGCAGAGACCTGAGGAAACTCAAGGAGTGGTCGAGGGTATGGCAGCTGGGTTTCAAAGCAAAAAGTGCAAAATCATGCACCTAGGGCACAGAAACCCAGAAGCAGTGTATAAAATGCGGGAAAAGGTATTGACAGTCACTAAACAGTAAAGGGACCTTGGAATTAGGTGGTGAGGCAGTGTGACAAGGCAGTGGGTAGGGCCAACAGGATGCTGGGGGTGCATATCAGCTGGCCAATCAGCCTTCACCAGTCATCTCCCCTTCTTTGGAACCAACTTCCCTCTTCCCTCCATTTCACTGCCTCCGCCTCCCTCATATATCAACTGAGACTTCTTCCCTTCCTCCATTGCTCCCATTTCCTCTCCCCTTAACAGATCCCATACACCTGGTGTTATGGTCAACTGCTGGTTTTTATTTGTCACTATGACCTTTGTGTGCTATGACTTTCCACGCTTTTTGTAACACTGTATCTGTGTAAGCTTTTTATTGCTTTTTATCCTTTGCTCCCCTCCCCTTCCCTGGGTCACACCTGTAAATGAGCCCTGACTCAGTGTGCCTTTCCCGGTCACCAATTTTCAAATAAATAAATAAATAAATAGGGAGGGGAATTACCAGCACAAAGAGAGAGGTGGTGTTACCACCGTATCTATTGTTGGTGAGACCCCACCTGGAGCACCGTCTTCAGTTTTAGAGACCACTGCACTTAGAATGACATAGACGGGGTGGAGGCCGTCCAGAGGAGGGAAACTAAAATGGTGCAGGAGCTGCATCATTAGCCCTATAGGGAGAGACTGAGTGATCTCAATATGTACACCCTGGAAGAGAAGAGGGAGAGGGAGGGCCATAATAGAGACCTATAAGTACCTCACGGGGTGAAAATCAGATAAAGGAGGGGAGTATTTTTCAGAAGAAAAAGGGCACAAGAACAAGGGTGCATGCTATGAAGTTGGAAGGAGAAAATTTAGGAGGGATGTGAGGAAATGCTTCACTGCAAGAGAGGTAGATGCCTGGAACAGTCTTCCAGCAGAAGTAGTGGGGATGAAAGCAGTGCGGCTTCAAGCATGCATGGGATAGGCACAAAGGAATCTTGGTAGGAAAGTACAGGGGGGGAGCAGCCAAGATCAGGAAGGTCTGCAGTAACAGTTTCTGTGTTTTTATGTTTATATGTTCAGACAGAACTCTTTTTTTTACTCCACTAATATTATTGGGTGGATACCATTGGGACCCTGGAATTTTGCTGGATTCACACCCTCCAGATACATACCAACTAATTCTGGCGCGTAATAAGCACTGCCTCCTGTTTGGCCTGAATCTTTTCCATAACTTCCATCCTCAATTGGCGATGCTCCATGACTTCTTGACTGAATGCCACAAAGTAGTTATTTAATGTCTCTGCTATGCCATTTGCCTTGCTCAATATTTCATCCCCCCCCCAATGATCAGCAGCCCCACCTTATCCCTAATTCTCCTTTTGTCCCTTGTGTACTGAACAATTGATTTATTTATAGATTTGTTACTGCCCTTTATCCCCTGCTCAATCCTGCGTAGCCTAGGAAATCTTGGCCCTGCATTCCTTCTGCAATGTCATATTCATTACTCTACGTTAATTGCTTTGCCACCAGAATCTCTCCACTTATCATACACCCTTTTGTTCCATAATTTCCCTAGAAGTTCTTTGGACAGCCGTGTAGGCCCCTGCCTTACTCTTTTGCCCTTGTTACATGGGGAACACATCTAGTCACTTCCTCCATTATGTAGTATTCTGCTTCAGGCCTGCCCACTTGGTATTAGCACTGGTGTAAGTTATGCTTAGTGTCTTGGTCTTATTTCTGCTGAAGTAGCTTCCTGCTGTCACCTTGAATTAAATCCTGTTATGGTTACTGTTACTCACTGGCACCCTAACTTTCAGTGCTCTGACCATTTTATCCTCACTACTCAGTTGCTGATCGAAATTCGCATCTTCTCTTGTTTCATGTCTAACATACTGAATGAGGAAACACTCCTTCACATCCAACAAGGAATACTTCCTGTTTTTCCTTAGGCACTTTCCACCTCCCAATCAATTCTAGGTACAGTAGGTTGAAATACCCCAGAAGAACCATGGGCTTTATAGATGTTGCCCTTTTAATTTTCCAACTTCAAGTCCTGCTGTGCTGTATTACTTGATGATCTGTATCACTAAGAATTATCATTTTGCATCCTTTAGATTCCTGTATCAGTCACAAGTGGTAGTAGCCAATAGTAGAATTTCCTTTCTAAAAGGTGCCCCTCCAATGCGCAGGGCGCCTGTACAAAAAGATTAAAACTAAGAAAAATAAGTAAATCAACAACCTGCAATTTACCCAGATACATACAGCAAATATGGCAAAAAATATAACAATAAATACTATATACATTCCACTTAATATTTGAAAAAAACAACATAGAAACAACTTCTACTGCTATGTCAACTCACCTAAAGTCTGCTAGCATAAGGTGTTTCTTCAGCATCGGTGTCAGTGTGGCTCATTGGTAGCACATCTGCCTCTAAGCCAGAAGATCATGGGTTCTCATCCCACACTGGGATTGGGCTCATACCTAAAATGCTGGCACCCTGAGTGCAGTATTGGGGGGGAGTTGCTGAAAAACCAAAGTCCCTTCAACTCATCCTGCTACTGTCCAGGTGGAAGTGAAAGAACCCAAGGCATTTGTTGCAAAGAGTAGGGGCATTTTTATTGCCGAAATTCAATACAAGTATAAAAGAAATACAATTACCATGACTTCTGTTGTTAAAAAATAAAGGATAATAAAATAAACTAAAAGAAAATGATAATTATCATGAAAATAAATAAGGTGATCATTAATAAACCAAGGTAATAAAAAAACAAAATAAAACCATTTCTGGAGGCCTGGTGGCACTGAGGATGCTGGATGCCACACCTCGCTCCATGCCAGTGACCCGGGGGGTTCGGGAATGAGCCTGGGTCATCAGGGGTCAGCAGGGGAGGACTAGGATTGAGCATCTGATGACAGCTTTCCTAGTCCTGGAGAAAGAGGTGGATGCACACCATGCTCTAGTGGTCCCTGGAGACACCCAGAGGTACAACAGATGCACGGGTGCCAAGTAGAGGGGAAGCATGGCAGACGTCTGCACGTTAGTGATGGACGTCATTGCACGTCCATGCTCCCATCAGGGAAAACGAAAAAGGAAAATGGCAGCATAGTCCATGGTCGCTTGATGGCCACAGCTTCACTGGCTGACGATGCCTGGAATAAGGTGTGTGGTGGTAATGGATCCTGGCTGGGCGTGGGGGTATGGGGGGGCCCCTTTCGATGGTACAGCTGCATACGCCAGCTGGGCATGTCAGCTTCAAGGTCGGCGGTGAAGGAGGAGCAGTGGCTGGATATAAGCAGGACTGTGGCTGCAGGTGGGGAAATATAAAGATGATAAAATAAAACAATTTCTCCTTAAGCCCCACATTACTATTACCCTCCATCATTTATTCCCACACCCTTTGTATCATAACATTCCTCCACCATTTTAATATATACAGCTTTTTCCAGTTTCTTATTTTCCCTTATCCTCCGCTTCCCTTTGAATAACCTATTTCTCCTTTATTGGCTAGATTTGTTAATTCTTTTCAACTTAATACACTTTTTAGTTTTCTCTACATTTGATTCAGTTTTATTTGAGAACACAGTTGTACATCTTTATGATGTACTCATGGGGCAGTGTGGCTCAGTTGGAAACACATCTGCCTCTGAACCAGAAGGTTGTGGGTTCTTGTCCCACACTGGGATTGAACTCATACCTAGAACGCTGGCACCAGAGTGCAGTATTAGGGGGTGCTGTACTGCTGGGGTGTGCCATCCTTTGGATGAGATGTTAAACCGAGGTCCCTTCTACCCATCCTGGTGCTGTCCAGGTGGAAAAAAACAAACAAACTGGGCATTCTTTGCAAAGAGTAGGGACATTCCCAGTGTCCTGGCCAACATTCCCCTGCTCATAAAACCAGTTCATGCAATTTTCCAGGCTGTATGTGGGTAATGATGTGTGATATGGCCTCCACTACACATTCAGTCACTTCACTACCAGTCTAGCAGTGCTTGTAAAGCATTTTGGGATACACCGTGTATGAAAAGCGCTATATAAATACGGATTCTTCTTCTTCTATACTTCCAAACAAGCTGCCACACAGTTTCCCCACTGCTAAGTAAGTCATTCTTTCCTGCTGAATTACATATCAGCTTCTTGCCTGCCATAAGTAAAATTTTAAACATGCAAATGGTACCTCTAGGATACTTCTGTCATAACTTGTTAACCTCCCTCTATACTGTCCCAATACTAGCTGTTCATATGTTAATCTTGCTAGCCATGGCGGTTTCCATTTTCCTGCTGAGACCCCCAATGATGATTTGAGAAACTACAGTCTAGCAAAAAATGTGTCATTGTTTCTTCCGTAGCCTGACATTCCAGATATGGACACTTCCTTTCCTCAATAGCTTTATGTTTTTGGTTTCCCTTTACATTTAACCATCCGTATGTACATAACCAAAGATTGTCCCACATTCTTTCTGGTATTCTTGGATTGTTCAGTTGTGTCAAAGCCCATTTTAAATTATTTTGTGTACAAAGTTTAAATTCTGGTTCAGCTGGTCCATTTGTTTGTAGCATCATTATTACTTCATATAATTGTCAACTATTGAATGATAATAATTGTGTTTTAGTTATATTCCATAGATACATTGGGCCCGATTCTAGTACAGTTACACCTGGTGTAACAGCACTTGCGCCATGTAGAATGGCGCATGTAGCAGCTTACGCCAGCAGTTGTGGCATGCATGATTCTACAAAGTGGCATGCGACATGGCGCAGGCCACATGCGCCAAACAGCAGTTACGCACCCAGTTGCACCATAAACTCCTTGCGACATGGCGCTAGGGGGTTTATGGCAGCAGTTGTGCCCTATTCCAGAAGGGCAGCAACAAAGACCCCAATGTCAGGATTCTACAAGAACCCCCAGAGGAGAACTGGCAACATAAGTTACACCAGCATTTAGCTAGTGTTACTTATGGATGCCCCGAAGTCCTGTAGACCACCTGCAGACATGCACCCTGTCCACCCCATGCCAGCACACCCCAGTGTGCCCTGCAGAGCTACTCCCCCACCAGCCCCTCAAAACACCCATTGGTAGATGCCCGCGAAACTAACCTGCATCCCCACCCGTGCCCCTGACCTCACAGTGGCCCAGCCGCCAAATGCGACAATACTTGCCAAAGGTAATTCCAGTGCCCCTCAGACCATAGTAGCGTGAAGGCATATCTCAGCAGTTCCTGGTAGTCTAGTGCCCCGATCATAGTAATAACAATAATAATCGCACCCAGGTCCCTGGTGGTCTAGTACCCTGATCATAGTAATATGTGCACCCGTTCCTGGTAGTCTAGTAGCCCCCACCCCTCACCCAACCATGCCAGTCCTCCAGCACCCCCTACCCATCCCAGCGAGCTGGCTCATCGTTTTCCACGGGTTGTTGCCAACCGAGTGCAGTGCGAGTGGTACTGAAAGATGCACTCAGATATTAATTTCTGGAGTGCAAGCGCCCTTCCAGTAGCGCCATACCAGCCCGGGTCGGCAGCGCCGTGGGAGGTGAGAGGGGTTGTGCCAGTGGCAGCTGGGATGGAGTGAGAGTGCTGTTGGGTGGACTAGTATGGCTGGGTGAAGCCACTAGATTACTAGGGACCTGGGTGACGATTATTATTGTTATTACTATGATCGGGGACTAGAACCAGGGACCTGGGTGCATTATTATTGTTATTACTACACCTGGGGCATCAGACTACCAGGAACTGGGTGCAACATGCCTTCACTTTACTATGATCATCAGGGGGTACCGGACCACCTTGATGGGTTATTGCCCACATTTGCAGCCAGGACTCAGGATCAGGGCACGGGTGGGGATGGCAAGCGCGCCTCTGAAACATCTACCTGGTGTTTGGGGGCAGGGGTTGACAGCCTGCGGGCGCCTCTTGTAGCAAGCTGGGCAGGGGTGGCAGTTGCAAGAGTGGTGCAGCTTGCGACATGCTTGCCTGGTGCCCGCCAGTTCAGCGTGCCTGGCCACATGTCCAAGTCACAGAACTTACCTGCGGAGACCCTGCCCCTACCAGAATAGGGCGCAAGGTCATTGTCGCAGTTGCGGGTGGCGCAAGTTGCATTCGGCGGCAACTTGCGCCAACCTTCTAGAATCAGGCCCATTTTCTTTAAAGTCAGTCTAAGAAATTCCAGAATTTGCATCCTCGGTGTAATCTTCAGTGATCCTTCCTGCCATTTATTTAGATATTGTTCTGTACTTGGTATTACTTGGTTGGGTGAGATACAAGAAGGCAATGTGCCCATCGAGAGTATCTCCCACAATGTTGTGGATCATTATTTGTTAACAGTTTCTAACCATAAATCTAATTTAGTTTTAAATGTTTCAGAATTGGTAGTATTAACAAGGTCATTAGGTAGTTTGTTCCATATTCTGGGAGCCCGAATTGTAAAAAAGTGTAATCTTTTATTGATATTTGCTTTGGAACAATTAACTGTTTAGTGTGTAATCTAGGAACTAGTTTCCTTGTTGTGTAATTTAGTCCACATTGTTGCATCAGGTTTGGTTGTTTCAAAATGTTATGAAGAAACAGAAGATCTCCTCTCAACCGCCTAGTTTCTAGTGAATGAAGTTTTAGTTTTTTTAACCTATCTTCATACGGTAAGTGTGCCAAATGTGGTATCATCCCTGTTGCTGTTCTTTGGATGCTCTTAATGGTAGCTATATCCTTGTTGAGATATGGACTCCAGAATGGTGACCTATAGACAGAATGTGGTCTAACATATGTCCTGTACAAAGGAATAATAGAATTTTCAAGTTTTGATACAAATGTATGATTTATTCTTCTGAGTAATCCATTTGAGTTTTTGGCTAATTTGTTACAATGATCACTAGAAGATAATTTGTTGTTAATATTAATTCCAAGGTCTTTTTCACAGTTTATTGTTTTTAATAATATATTGTTAAATTCATAAAATTGATGTGTATTATTATTGCCGAGGTGAAGTATGACACATTTATTATTGTTGAATTCCATACCATTTAGTAATGCCCATTCCTCAATTTTATGTAAATCTGTACATAGTTGGTTCATGTTATCCGGTGTATCAACACTTCCTCCCAGTTTAGTGTCATCAGCAAATTTTGATAAATAAGTACTTGAACTAGTCTGCATATCAGAAATAAATATGTTAAACAGGACAGGCCCGAGCACAGAGCCCTGTGGTACCCCACTGGTCACCCCACCCACGTCAGACAGGATTCCATTAATTCTAACTCGTTGGGTCCTATCTGTTAACCAGTTTTTCACCCAATTAGTTAGGTGTGCTGAAATTCCTAGTAGTGTCAGTTTGTTGATTAATTTTGTGTGGGATACACGATCAAAAGCTTTACTGTAATCTAAAAGAATAATGTCCATGGGGGTCCTTAAATCTAATTCATGGTGAATTTGATTATAGAAAGCAATTAAATTTGCAGTTGTTGAATGTCCTTGTTTAAAATCATACTGTGTGGTATCTTGAAGGTTTAGATTCAAAATTTCTTCTTCTACTAGGGTTTTGATAATTTTTTCCATTACTTTACATGGCACAGAGGTTAGACTTATAGGTCTATAGTTTTCTGGATTTTATCTATTCCCTTTTTTAAAAATGGGTGTCACATGTGCTGTCAACCAGTCAGTGGGAACTGTTGATTCACTGAGAGATTTATTAAAAATAATAGCCAGTGGTGTGGATACTGTATAAATAGTTTCTGTCAAAAATCTGGGATTGATCAAATCCGGTTTGGGACTTCCTTTTTTGTTTAGTGTTTTCAATGCCTGCTTAATTTGATTATTAGTTATCAGATAGTTGTGATTGTTAAGTTGTTTTGGTGTTATAGGCTGGTGTGTGTCCATGTGTGAAAAAACAGAACAAAAATACTTGTTTAAATGATCAGCTGTTACTTTATCTGATATTGTTGGTGTGTTATTGATTATTAGTGGTCCAACTTGTCTAGTATTACCTTTGCTCTTATTGCTCTTACCTAGCAAAGTTTTTGTCCATATCACCCCCCCGTATTAATTTCCTTATTGTTCCTGTCCAAAATATTGTATGAAAAAAAAATAGGATTTATCATCCTTACCCAATCCTGTTTTCTACATAAATATGTAAAATCTCTTTTTATTGGGTTCAATCTAATCCCCCATAACATACAAAAAAATATACTATATATTTTTGTTTCTAAGTTGGTTGGTATGGGGAACACCCAGCCTACATACAATAACAATAGTATAATAAATTGCTTAAAAATTAAAAAGTTTCCATTTGAACATAATCCAGTTCCATTTTTCCACCTTCCATTCGCATTTATTAATAGCCGTCACCCAGTTTTTCTGTACCATATCTCCCTCACCAAAGTAAATCCCCAAGATTTTTATAGGTTCTTCTGTTATTTTTATTCCTGTTATACATCCCTTGGTCTGTTGACCTATACTTTTCCCAGTACTCTTTTCAATATTTAGTTTAGCCCTAGGCACTTTAGCATAATTTTGTAATTCTTTTATTGTGTGTTTCACACTAACTTCTGATTTTAAAAATAGACATAAATCATCTGCATACGCAGATGCTTTTAAAGTTAAAGTATTTCCTGGGGTTTGTAGCCCTACTATCTTTACGTATACATGGATCAAATGCCAAAGTATATAATAAAGGACTTAATGAACATCCTTGTCTGACTCCAGTCTTGAGGTGTATTGGTGGTCCACTTGTAACTCCAATTAGGGGTGCAATTGTTGCTTTTTGATAAAGGGTTTGGATTCCTTTGGTGATCATCTGCGGGATTCCATAATGGGTTAATACTTGTAAGAGATATTTATGGGAGACCCTATCAAATGCTTTGCTCTGATCCAAAGATATTAAAATGCCTGCTTGATTTTGTTGTTTACAATACTCATAACAATCCCTAATTAAAATAAGGTTGTCTTGAATTCTTTTCCCCAATACCCCACAAGTTTGTGCCGGGTGGGTAAGATCTTTTAGGTGTTTTTGTAGTCTCTTATGAATTAATTTCCCTATTATTTTCCAAACAGTATTCAGAAGGCATATTGGCCTCCAGTTCGGAAGCATAGTTTTATCCTATTTTTTATAGAGGAATTTCACCAATCCTTGTGCAAAACTGTCTCATATTATTTGTTGTTGTATGATTTCTGAATATACCAGGATTAACATATCTATTAAATCTTCCTGGAAGGTTAAATAAAATTCCAGTGGTAGCCCATCCTCTCCTGGTGCTACATTTTTCCTCATTCTCTTTAATATCTCTACCAGTTCTTCTTTTGAAATTGTTTTACTCATTTCTTGCTTAGCTGAATTCCCTAGTATTGGCTGTATGGCTGCCAAATATTTCTCAAATTCATGCCCTTCAACATATTGTTGGCTATTCAGGGAGTCCATATACTTCTTAATTATTCTGTTTAAGTATTGTGGTGAAATTTTAAGTGTACCATCCTCATTTAATAATTTTGTTATACTAGTATTTTCTACTCTTGTTACACATGCTACACATGGATCCCCTGCTGGGGTTTTGATGGTTCCGTATTGTAGTTCAGCCATGATTGTAGCTGTTCTATCATACTGAGAGCTAGTCATTTGTTTCTTTAACTGTGCTGTTTGCATTGTATAATCTCCTGGTTTAGTGTTTACTAAAGAGTTAATGTACTGTAATTGTTGTCTAAGTGTTAAATATTTCAAAAATTTCTAATTTTGTGTGTGAGCTCCATATTTCTTCAACCATTTTTGTATTTCCTTTTTAGTATTCTCCCACCATTCCCCTACAGTGTCATGCAGCCATCTTACAGTTTTCCTAGCTTGTAATATTTGTTTAATATTCTTTAGTACATTTTTATCTGATAATACTGCTGTATTTAACCTCCATCTTCTTTCTTCTGTCTGTGCATCCTGCTTAAAATCTATCTCTAGTTTAATCATAACATGATCTGAAAATTCAATTGGTATGATACTGAATTGCCTCAATGTTACATTGGGGAACACAAACCAGTAATCAGTTTGAGATGCCACCCTACCCCTTATATATGTATTCTCTGGTTTCTTCTTTAATAAAGATGATGCATCTTTCAGACCTGCAATTTGTAAGCAGGTTTGCAAAGCATGTATATCGAAGTACGTTTTATTTCCTTCTGTGGATTTGCCATCAACATCCTAGGAACAATTGAAATCCCCACCAAGAAAAACCTGTCTAGTTGTTGCCAAAAATGGCTGAACTGCCTTAATGAGATCAACCCTATCTGCTTTAATTTGAGGGGCATATACTGTAATGAATCTGCACAAATGCCCATTCAATTGCCCATCTAAAATTAGTAAACAGCCAGGTATGGCATCCATTAATTTCTGTAAATGAAACTGCACTCTTTGAAACAGGATCCCCACCCCATACGCCCTGTCTAGGCCAAAGAACCAATATGACAGGCTCCACATCCAAGCCTTTTTTCATTGGGCAACATTATTAGCTATATTTATCCAGGTCTATTGTTAAAAAAATAATGTTTAATTTTAGTTGTTCTGGAAGTGTAAAAATAGCCTTCCTTTTAACCCCATTAAGTATACTACATACATTCAAGGTGGTGAATTTCATGTGTTCCACAGGTGTTATTGCTAAGACTAACTGTCACTGCTGTTTCAACCATTAGAATCCTCTAAATGTTTTTTCTTTTACTTTTTCTTCTGGCCACCTGTTTTCTTTAATGTGGGGAGAGATTTGGATGAAGCATCTATGTCTGCGCCTTCAGTGTCAGATCCTCCCCATCCACTTCTGTTAGCTAATACCTTATATCTATTGCCAATAGTAGTTTCTGGTATCTGTGCAGTATTTAACCTTGCACTTCTCCTTGTTACAGGGATATACCAGGCAGGCTGGGGGGATGGGGTGGTATTTGTTGTGAGTCCTGAATTGTTTCTTCTGAGCTTCCCACTATATTCTCAGTATTTTGCCTTCAACAGGGAAGGGGGTCTTGTATGTTTTCCATGTTTATGACTTCTTCTGCCTCTGGCTCTTCACTTTGAATATTTGTAGCATGAGTATCTATAGCGTGCGAATTCTGTGAGTGTTCAGAAGTTTTATCCGGCTGTGTAGTGGGATCCTCTGAACCTCTTTTTTTATAGTAAGTATTTTGTGTTTCCTTTTGGCCTTCTGCCTTCTTTTGTGCTTTCCTTATTATCTCATCCTAGTTAACTCTAACTCCATCTTGCCTATTATGGGCTGCCCATGGACATTTATTGAACACATGTCCTCTCCTATCACAAAGATTGCGTCTAGCAACATTTCTACTGACTGTACTTACGTGGTCATATTCCCCACAGAGTATACATTTCAGTTTGTCACAAATACTCACTAGATGAGTCCTTTCTCCACATTTGTGGCATGCCTTTGGTTGCCCTGCATAGAAACAAATGCCTCTGTTTCGTCCAAAAAAGAAGCTATTAGATAAATGCATGATGCCTGCTTTGGTTTCTCGTAATTTAATTTTAAAATGCCATCCCCCGGTCCAGAAGGACTCTGAGTCAATAATGGGTTCAGAGGTGATTAACACATTACAGCTTTTTCTATAATCAATTATGGATATCCCCAGTGTTAATACTTTCTGTTCTGAACATGGTAGTAATCTTTTTTGCTACTGGTTTTGTCAGGGGTATAACTAAAAATCCACAATGGCAAAAAATTTCTTTGGTTATATTTGGCCCAGAACTTGTCTAGCCCATTTGAGATGTGGAAGCTAATATTGAAGTTATCTTCTCCTGATGTAAGTATCAATGCATGAACTTTCACAGGTACAAAATTCAAGGATTCCTTTATCAGTTTCTTCCCCACATACTCCCTATCTGGTTGCATTTCCAATCCCCCTTTATATCTTATTCTTATGTCTTCATGGTATCTGTGGAGATCTGTCAAAAAGATCTGAAAACCAGGGTTGTTTCAGCTGGTTCTATGTCCTTCCTTGCTGTTCATCAGTCTCATGTTGGTCATTCCCCCCTCCTGCTCTTTGCTCTCCTGTATGTCCTATTTCTGCTGACATTCCTTCCTCTCCAGATGTATAATCCAATTATGTTGTTTGGTCATTGTCTTCCTGTTCTGTCCCTTTGTCGTTTTGTTCCATATCCACCTGCTGTTGTGTGGAATTCTTTACATGTTGTGTCCATTCTTTAGTATTTGTATTATTTGTGTTCATCATGTCATTGTCCTTATTCTGTTCCCCACTACGTTTGTCCTTCTGGGCATCCATTTTGTTTCTGTCTGTCTCTTGGTTTGTTTTACATATATTTTCAACTGAGTCTTGTGAGACACCAGCCTCAGGTAAGAATGCCTTAGAAACATTGTCCATTTCCACATTGTTATTGCCCTGTGGTACTGAACACATAATTTCCGCACTCTCTTCAAAAATTCTGTCAGCGTGCATTGTATTTGGACCACACTGTTTCTCTCTGCCAGTGTCAGTTACAGTTTCTTCATTATTGACATCAAAAGCAGGGTCAGGAACCCACTTACCAGTAGCATCCTGAAGCCATCCCACTTGTTGCAGGGCAAGCTTTGGCATCCAGTCGTCTTCAGGCATTTCTTGTGATTTGATCTAGGAGGCTTCTTTTAGTCTCTCCCTCTTTGTTTCACGTCTCCGTTCTGAGTTTTTCATCTCCTCATGGATGAGTGCAAATCCTTTCTCTTGAGCCACTGTTCCAACTTTTTCTTCCATGCCTCTTTATGCTCCAACTCCTGTTGTCTCTGTGATCTTGCTGCAGCTTTGCATTCTGCTTTCTTCTTACTCTTATCAGCCATCACTCCATCATTAGCAAGGTAATATTCTACTGATGCCGTATCCATCTCCAAATCCACCGAAGATACATGCTCCATTCCATCTCACTGCTCTGTTGATTTGCTGACCACACTAGACTGCCCAGTCTCAATATCAGCATGGTGTATTCCTTTCAAAAGTTGTCCATTGCTGGTGTTCTCCTAGCATCCTGCAGCTGGGAGGGAGAATGGCTCCCCAGCCTGCAGTACCCCCTCCTCCTCTGCCGGTCCTGGTTCCTCCATCTTGGATAGGGCCAACAGCACCCTCTCACAAGAGTAGAAATTTTTTTATTGAAAAGGAGGGCAACATTACAACATATATACAAAAATCAATTTACATATTACATTACATCATATATACAAATACAATCAACTTATATACAAATATGATGTATAAGATCTCCTTTTCAGAAATCCTGCCAGTGCCAAGGGCTACTGGAGAAAACAAGATGAAGATTAGAGAGATAAATCAGTGGCTTAGGGAGTGGTGTGGGGAATTGGGGTATGGCCTGGTGGGGACTTGGGGGAGACCTGGGAGGATAAGGGGCTGTATGCTACGGACAGGCTCCACCTTAATTTGGAGGGGAAGGAAATCCTAAAGCTCAAACTAGCTTGGTTCATCAGTGAAAGGTGGGGTTTAAACTTGTGAAGGAGGAGGGATAAAAAAGGAGCAGTGCCAGCAGATATGATAAATGAGTGACATGGTCTCCACTCCTCTAGAGGGCTAGGGAGATATGGAACTGGGTCACCAGGTAGGGTGCAGGAGCTGAGAAATGGGAGCTCAAGGGGGAGAAAGGAGAGGAGGGAAAAGGGGTGGAGAGTGGTCCTGATAAATGCCAGGAGCTTAGGAAATAAAATGCCTGTGCTCCAGGCAATGCTAGTTGAGGGGGAGGTAGATGTGATGGAGAAAGAACTGGGCATGGATAAATTACATCCCAGAGTGCTGAAGGAACTTGCGGATGTCCTGGCGAAACCCCTGGCGGAGTTTTTCACCATCTCTCTGAGGACAGGGTGGGTGCCCCAGGACTGGAAGGTGGCGCATATAGTGCCTATCCACAGGGGGGGATCAAGGGAGGTGGCAGGGAACTACAGGCCTGTCAGCCTGACATCGGTGGTGGGCAAGGTGATGGAGGGCATTGTCAAGGAGAGGCTGGGGGGGACCTGGAAAAGTCAGGGTGCCTGGACAATAGATAGCATGGATTCGTCCTGGGGAAGTCATGTCAGACAAACCTTGTGGAGTTCTATGACTGGGTGACGAGTGCCTTGGACCTGGGTAGACCAGTGGACATCCTCTTTCTAGACTTCAGCAAGGCATTTGACTCTATTCCTCACGGCAGCCTGTTGCATAAGCTGGGAGAAATGGGGGTTGGGAAACAGATGATCAGATGGATAGACAATTGGCTCCAGGACTGGATTGGCGGGATAGTCTCATCCCCATAGAGGGTAATTAGTGGGGTCCCACAGGGATCAGTCCTTGGGCCCCTCCTGTTCAGCGCCTACATCTCTGGCATAAGGACAGTATCAGGAGTGAGATGAGTCTCTTTGTGGATGACTCAAAACTGGGGGCAGTGGTGGATGAGGAGGAGGGGAGGGTGGCCCTACAGGGGGACCTGGAGTCTCTGGAAAGATGGTCTAGAAAGTAGAAGCTGAGGTTCAATGTAGGGAAATGCAAGGTACTGCACCTGGGGGCCAGAAACCCGGGCCAAGTGTACACCCTGGGGGGGGAAATTCTACAAGTCTCGATGGCTGAGAGGGACCTGGGGTGGTGGTGGATGTCAAGATGAACAAATCAGAGACTTGTAGGATGACAGCAGCCAAGGCCAACAGGATGCTGGGATGCATCGCTAGGGGGATCACCTCCAGAAGGAAGGAAGGAAGTGATACTTCCTCTGTATAACTGCTTGGTGAGGCCACACCTCGAGTACTGTGTGCAGTTTTGGAGGCCACACTTAAAGAGAGACATTAAACTCCTGGAGAGGGTCCAGAGGAGGGCAACCAAAATGATTTGGGGCTTGGGGGACTATACCTATGAGGAGAGGCTCAAAGAGCTAAATATGTACACATTGGAAGAGAGAAGGGACCGGGGGGACATGATAGAGGTCTTCAGGTACATGAAGGGGGTAAATAAGGGAGGAGCAATCAGGGTGCTTCAAAGGAAGGAGGAGGGGGCCACTAGAGGGCATTGGTGGAAGCTGGAGGGAAGATTCAAGGGAGAAAGGAGGAGGTGCTACTTCACTGAGAGGGTAGTGGAGCCATGGAATCGCTGCCTAGGGGCTGGTGGAGGTTCAAGAGGGGGTGGGACAGGTACAGGGAAGGGTTCTGGAAGCAAAATCCAGTGCAGCGAGAATATCCGGAACTGGGAAGGGAGAAGCTAAAGAAGGTGAGGGAGGTAGCAAGGTCAGCTCCCAGGGTGGGGGCTGACCAAACGAGCAGACGTGAAAGACCGTTAGGCCTATTCTGCTGGCATTTTAGTGTGTTAGTATGTGGCAGCAGTCACTGAGACCTGGGCCACTCAAGGGCACGAGTGGGACCTAAATCTGAAGGGCTATACTATGTTCAGAAAAGATAGGGGAGGGAAGGGATGGTGGTGTAGAACTGTTAGTCAGAAATGGCGTGGGTATTGGAGGGGTAGAGGAGGCAGAGGGGAATGTGGAGTCTATTTGGGTCACCTTGCTGATACAGGGGGGTTAGAGAGTAAAGGTCGGAGTGGTATACAGACCACCAGCACTGGCGGAGGTCCTGGAAGAAAGTTTGGTGGCAAATCTTGAGGGACACTGTAGATTAGGAAAGGGAAGGGTAATAGTAATGGGGGACCTCAACATGCCAGGAACAGACTGGGGGACTATGGCATCACCAGTGGCCAGAGAGTAGAAGCTGCTCGATGTCTTCCAGGATGCGTTTCTGACACAACAGGTGGGTGAGCCAACTAGTTAGGCCCAGACACAGGACGTGGTCCTGGCAGACAGTGATCAGATTAGTGGCCTAGAGGTGAGGGACCTGCTGGCTGGGAGTGATCACACCACAGTCTGGTTCTTCCTGGACCTGGGGGAGTCAAACAAGGACAGTAGTAACATACTTTAGGGGTGCAGACTTCAGGGAGATGGGAAGGATCCTTAAAGATCATCTAGACAGAATAAGGCTGGATATGGATGCTGACAGCAGGTGGGGGATCATTAGGAGGGGAATACAGGAGGTTACTATATCCTGCGCAAGGGAAATGCATAAGTTCTGTAAGGCCAGAAAACCCTGCTGGTGGACATGGGAGGTACAGGAGAAGGTGAGGGAAAAGAAGGTGGCCTTTAGGTGCTTCAAGTGGTCAAGGAGTGAAAGGGATCAGGAGGAATATGAGCTGACAGCCAAGAGAGTCGCCAGGGTGGTGAGAGCAGCTAAGGCAGAAAAGGAGCAGTCATTGGCCAGTGGGATTCAGAGGGGGGAACAAGGGGTTCTTTAGATACGTAGGGGAAAAAAGTAAAGTAAAGAGGCAGATAAGCAAGATAAGGGTAGGGGATGGTTGGGCACAGGAGGCGGGGGAACAGGCAGAAGTCCTAAATGAGTACAGTGCCCCAGTTTATACCAGGGGAGATGGAGGGGCTAGGTCTTGCAAGGGGAGCAGGGGCAAACCAGAGCAAGGGGTGAGACCGGTAGAGACCAAGGGCCCTGATGGGTCTGGGGAAAGGGAGTGGCCAGCACAGACAGGTGGGGGCCCAGCAGTGCATGGTGAAATGGGAGAAAATGAGGCTGAAATCCCAGTAGAGAGAGTAAGGGAAGCCCTCAGGTCCCTTCAGATGGAGAAAGCACCTGGGCCAGATGAGATACATCCCAGGGTGCTGAGGGAACTGGCAGATGTCCTGGCAGTCCTTCTAGTGGAACTTTTCAGCATCTCTCTGAGGATTGGGTGGGTGCCCCAAGACTGGAGGGTGGCCTACGTTGTGCCGATCCACAAGAGGGAATCAAGAGAGGAGGCAGGAAATTACAGGCCCATTAGCCTGACATCAGTGTTTGGCAAGGTGATGGAGGGTATTGTCAAGGAAAGGCTAGAGGGGTTACTGGAGCAAACTGGGGGTTTGGACAATAGGCAGCATGGCTTTGTCACAGGAAGATCATGCCAGACAAATCTTGTTGAGTTCTATGACTGGGTGACGAGGGCCCTTGACCAGGGTAGGCCAGTGGACGTCCTCTTTCTGAATTTTAGCGAGGCGTTTGATTCGGTACCCCACAGTGGCTTGCTGGCTAAGCTGAAGAAAATGGGGTTAGGGAGACAGTTGCTAAAATGGATAGAAAATTGGCTCTCTGAGCGTACTCAGAAGGTGGTGGTTGGAAGGTTAGCCTCATCCCCAAGGTGGGTTACTAGTGGGGTTCCCCAAGGGTCAGTGCTGGGGCTACTCCTGTTCAACGCCTATATCTCAGACATCAGGAGGGCGATCAAGAGTGAGATGAGTCTCTTTGCAGATGACTCAAAGCTAGGTGCAGTGGTGGATGGGGAGGAGGGGAGGGTGGCCTTGCAGGAGGACCTGAAGGCTCTGGAAAGGTGATCAGGAAAATGGAAACTAAAATTCAATGTGGGGAAGTGCAAGGTTCTGCACCTGGGAATCAGAAATTCAGGCCAGGGGTATACCCTGGGAGGAGACATGATTCAAGTTACAGAGGGTGAGTGGGACCTGGGGGTAGTGGTAGATGTCAAAATGAACAACTCAGAGACCTGTAGGAGGGCAGCGGCAAGGGCAAATAGGATGCTCGGATGCATTGCCAGGGGGATTACCTCCAGAAAGCCGGAAGTGATCCTTCCACTGTACAACTGCTTGGGTAGGCCACACCTCTAGTATTGTGTACAATTTTGTAGACCACATTTAAAGAGGGACATTACACTCCTAGAGAGAGTCCAAAGGAGGGCAACCAAAATGATCCTGGCCTGGGGGAGAAGACCTACTCAAGGAACTCGACATGTACACCCTGGAGGAGAGGAGGGACAGAGGAGACATGATAGAGGTCTTTAAGTACACGAAAGGGATCAGTAAAGGAGGCCCAGTCAGGGTGCTCCAAAGGAAGGAGGGTGGGGCAACAAGAAGTCATGGGTGTAAGCTGGAAGGGGGCAGGTTCAGAGGGGAGAGGAGGAGATGTTATTTCACTGAAAGAGTGGTAGAGCCATGGAATGCACTGCCCAGGGAGCTGGTAGAGATGGAGACTGTGGACAGGTTTAAGAGGGGTTGGGACAGGTACAGGGAGAGGGTAAATCTAACCAGGTTCAATACAGGTGGAATATATGGGACTGGGGACAGTATAACCCAAGGGGGGGGACACCAAAATCAGCCCTCAGTGCAGGTACTGAAAATCGAGCAGACTCGAGAGACCATTAGGGCTATTCTGCTGGCATTTTAGTATGTTAGTAACATATATTCTTTTTTGTCAAGTTTGGATCAAAAACAAAAACTTTCATCATGGGTTTACCCACTTATTACAGTGTATCTATAAGAGCTTAACTTTCTCAGACTTATAACTTCTGGAGTCTTTCAAAAATACAGCCTGAAGGGAGATTTGAATATTCTTAATAATTTCAGCATAGTGTATTAATCTCTGCTGAGTCAACTAGACACACCTTGACTGCCAAACGTAGTACCTGATTACTGCAAAAATTATATACAACATTTCAGGATAGTATTTATTCCATCCTCCTATGTACTCCCTATACATTAAACAGGGGTATGTAAAGGATGAGAATAAAGGTTCACGTCATTCTCTTGCCAAGTGAGACCAAAAGGACTGAACGTATGCACATTCTAGAAATAGGTGTGCTTTAGTTTCTAGGGTTCACGTGCAAGAACGTCTTAGACAATATCTCTCATTCAGCTGCTTGTGCTTATTATTGTTACAGACACTTAATCTTTCGTAGTTACCCAGCTATACATTATCCCATACAAATTCAGGTAGTCTTTTACAAGAAAGCTGATCAAGAGACAATCTCTTTTGTGGGCTTCCTGGAAAGGATACAGAATCTCTGCATTTGGCCTGGAGAATGTGCATGTATAATGTCTTTCTATCAGTGATTTGCATTTGGGAAACAGTTATGTTCCTTCTGATAGCATTCTTAACTTGTTCCAACCCATAGCTTGGTACTTAATGTTCTTTATTCAACTTCACAGGTTTCCTCTGGGACCAGTGCCCAAGGCAGCCATTCAGCCACGCCAGTACATGCGGTTTCTAAATCTTATCCCCAGGTTTTAGTGCTACACCCATATTATGCATGAGAAATATACTGCTGAAAAAGACCATGGGATTTATCATACCCAAACCTCCTTCTTGTATTTTTCTATAAGTGAACTCCCTCTTTATTGGATTCAGCCTGCTTCCCCACAAGGCCTGAAAGAAAGCACCAAATAAAGCAGTAACAATAGACTGTGGTGGGTGGAAGACATTGCTAATATATAATAAAACTGATAGAAGTAGTGTCTTAAGTAGACCTTACACCAAGTAGAGAATCACGTATTTTCTCTTTTCAGCAATCTGTTGTCCTTTCCAGGAAGAGGCTATCCTATTTGCCTTTTGCAGCCCTTTTTCCCAGTTACGTTTGCCATATCCATACCTCCAAATTCAATCCCTAATATTGATATGTCACCCTGTAAAACTAGCACTTTCACAAATTTTGCTCCTACAGGGGAGAGAACTGTTCCCCAAAGGGACACCTTTATTTTTAGTATAGTTTATCTTAGATCCATATTGTTTAGAATATGCAGATAATGCTTCTGCGAGTGCTTGTTCATTAGAGGTGGGAGCAAGGCATAGTACCAGATCATCTGTGTATGCCAAAATCTTAACCATAGGGGAAATCTGCAGTTACTGTAAGACAGTGTATCTGGTCATTTTGCACAGTGTATCTTGATAAAATATCAGTGCTACATAGATACATAGACAGTGTTGGCAGATAAGGGCCTACAGCCCACCCAGTCTGCCCATTTGAGCTTGTAAGTTCACTTTATGTTTTCCTAGAAGTCTGTTACCCCTTACCCCTGACCTCCAGAATTGTTTTTTGTCTATCCCATGCATTCTTAAATCATGTGATTGTTTCAGCCCCCACCACTTCCTCTGGCAGGGTGTTCCACTTGTCCACCACCCATTCTGCGAAGACATTCTTCCTCATGTTTCCTCTGAATAGAAACATAGAAACATAGAAGTTGACGGCAGATAAGGACCGCAAGGCCCATCCAGTCTGCCCATTTCTTTTTCTACCTTATAAATGTGCCATCGGCCTTTGCTCTGTCAGTGACCTAGCTATTCATAGTCATTTGTATTGCTCCCTTATGCCTATCCCATGCCTGTTTGAAGCCCTGCACTGTATTCATAGCCACCACTTCTTGTGGTAAGCCATTCCAAGCATCCACCACCCTTTCTGTGAAAAAGAATTTCCTCACATTCCCCCTTAATCGGCCTCCCTCTAATCTCATGCTGTGTCCTCTTGTCCTGCTATTTTCTTATATTTAAACATGTTAGACTCTTTCACCTTGTTTATGCCCTTAAGGTGTTTAAATGTCTCGATCATATCACCTCTCTCCCTCCTTTGCTCAAGGGTATACATATTGAGCTCGTTAATCTGTCCTCTATGTCTTCAGATGCAGTCCCTGCACCATTTTGGTTGCCCTTCTCTGGACTGCCTCAATTTGAGTTAATGTCCTTGTGAGGTGTGCCTCCAATACTGCGCAGTACTCAGATGGGGCCTAACCAATGTCTTGTACAGAGGATTATTACCTCCCTCTTACGACTTATTGATACCTACTAATACACCCTAACACCCCTAGCCTTACCTACTGCTTTAGGGTCTGCTTGGATGATTTTAGGTCATCAGTGATGATGATGCCCAAGTCTCTTTCTTCCTTTGTGACTGCTAGCAACTCCCTCCAGCCTATAGAGTGGCTTCAGGTTTCTCTTCCCTATGTGCATGATTTTGCACTTCTTTGCATTAAATCCAGTTGCCACTCTTCTGACCATTCTGCTAGTTTATCCAGATCTCTTCTCATTCTGCCCACCCCATCTGGATCATCTACTCTGTTGCAGATCTTGGTGTCATCTGCAAACAGACAAACCTTACCCTCTAGTCCATCTCTGAGGTCACTAATGAAGATGTTGAATAGGACTGGCCCCAGGACTGATCCCTGAGTACCCACTTGTGACTTGCATCTCTTCTGACTGTATACCATTTACCACCACTCTCTGTTTTCTGCCAGTCAACCAGTTTGCCACCCAGTTGACCAACTTCTGACCACCCGAGCCTACCTAGCTTATTTATCGATCTTCTATGTGGAACAGTGTCAAAAGCTTTGCTGAAGTCAAGGTAGGCAACATCAACTGCTCCCCTTGGTCCACCACTCTGGTTACCCAGTCAAAGAAATCTATGAGATTAGTTTGACAGGACCTTCCTTTGTAAACCCATGCTGTCTTGGATCCTGTGCCCCTATGGATTCCAGGTGTTGCACTATCCTTTCCTTAGGGTGCCTCATAATCTTGCCCACTACTGAGGTAAGACTGGCCGGTCTGTAGTTGCCGCCTCCTCCCTGCTACCACTCTTGTGGGTGGGATCACATGAGCCCTTCTCCAGTCTTCTGGGACCTCTCCTGTGCTCAGAGACTCACTAAACAATTCTGCTAATGGCTCTGCTAGTTCCTCCTTTGGCTCTTAAGTACCCTGGGATGTATGCCATCAGGTCCCATTGCCTTATCCACCCTGAGCTTAGCAAGCTCTTGTAGGACCCTTTCTTTTGTGAAGGGGTAGTGCTCACCTCCCTCCCCTGTGTCCATGATGCTGAGCTGTGGGCCCTGCCCTACCTTCTCTTCAGTAAATACTGAGCAAAAGTATCTATTTAGGATAGATGCCTTTACAGGGTCCTCCTCCTCACATGCTCCCTTTTCTCCATTAAGCTTAGCAATACCCCCTCTGGACTTTCTCCTTTCACTAATGTATCTATAGAAAGTCTTGTCACCTTCTTTTACTGTTCGTGCTAGTGTTTCCTCAGTTTGGGACTTTGCCTGCCTTACTGCCTTACCTGCTTCCCTTAGGGCAGTTTGGTATGCCTCCTATCTTCATCCCTGTGTTCCCTTATATTTTCTGAAGGCCAGCCTTTTGGCTCTGACCTTTTCTGCTACTGTATTTGAGAACCAAAGTGGTTTCCTTCTTCTTTTGCACTTCCTTTTCTGTCTAACACAATGGGATGTTGCTTCAAGTATTGTATCCTTAATGCTTGCCCACTTTGCCTGTACCTCCTCACCTGTGTTTCTTTTGCCAGGGCTAGCTTAACTCTGTTGGCCATCTTATCAAAGTCAGCTCCTCTGAAGTCCCATATTTTGCTTTGGAATGGGATGATTTAGATGTAGTAGCCAAATTGAACCATACCATGTGATGGTCACTGGCCCCAGGTGACCTTCTACCTGGAGATCTGTGATCCCTTCTTTGTTAGTCAGTACTAGATCTAGGATAGCCCTGTCTCTTGTGGGTTGCTGTACCAGTTGTTTGAGGCCCTCCCCCTGCAGGGAATCCACTATGTGTCTAGTTCTGGCAGATGTTCCTGCTGGTATTGACCAATCTGTATCTGGCATGTTGAAGTCTCCCATTATCAGAACCTCCCCTTTAGCTGTCATGTTTTGTATATCTTCGAACAGTAATGTGTCTATGTCCTCCCCCTGGTCTGGGGCCTGTAGACAACCCCAGTTCTTATGGCTGTCCCATTTCCTGTTTCCAGGGTGACCCACAGTTCTTCTGGCTCCTTATGTGTATTCTGAATTTCTGTAGCTTTGATATTTTCATTAACATACAGGGCCACCCCTCCCCCCCTTTTTGCACCTCGGTCTCTTCTGAACAATACATAGCCAGGTACTGAAGTCTCCCAAGTGTGGTTACTGGTAAACCACGTCTCACTAATTGCTACTATGTCCAGTTTAGCCTCTGACATTATTGCCTGCAGGTCTGGGATCTTATTTCCCAGGCTGTGAGCATTTGTGTACATGATTTTCCATTGGCCAGATTTTGGTGTGTTAGTTGTTGGGTGAAGTTTGGCATTACCCCTGTGCATCGTATGGGGAGACAAACCTTTTTTCTTACCTGGTGATGCAAATGAACGGCAAACACGCTGAATTCCTGTTTGACCACTAGCTGAGGGGGGGAGGGGTGTTCTTCCCATTCGACGTATGGGGTGCTGCACCCCTCTCCCCATTTGCTAGTTTAAATATTCTGCAAAGACGTCAAACTTCTGCCCCAATGCACTGACTCCCTCTTTAGTCAGATGCAGTCCATCAAATTTAAAGAACTTTCGCTCCCAGAACTGTTGCCAGTTCCCTACAAATCTGTGTCCTTTTTCCTGGCACCAGTCCTTGAGCCATGTCATCCTCTCTCCAACTTCATCCCCTGCCCTCTAGTCCTGGAAAATCTTTTTTGCTTAAAAATAGTGTATTCCTGCACCCTATTCCTCCCTGTAAGATACTTGTATGTCTATCATCATATCCCCTCTCTCCCCTCCTCTCCTCCAGGGAGTACATATTCAAGTCCTTCAACCTGTCCTCATAGGACTTGCGATGCAATCCATGTACCATCTTTGTTGCCCTCCACTGAACCTTCTCTACCCTGTCTATGTCCTTACATGGGTAAGGTCTCCAGAACTGTGCACTGTACTCCAGGTGGGGCCTCACTAGTGTCTTGTATAGTGAAATTATGACCTCCCTTTTCCTGTTGGTGATGCCCCTGCCTATGCATCCCAGCATCCTATTTGCTTTACCTGCTGTCTTGTTGCACGGTTTCCCTACCTTGAGGTCATTACTGATGATAACCCCAAGATCAATGCTGAATGCATAAAGGAGAGGGCTAAGGAGACATCCCTGCCTAACCCTCTTTTCACCATAATCTCCTTCCCATTCCATCCATTTACAGTATATTAGGGACTATGGTAGCTTCCTTATACATACATCTTAACCAATCAATGAATCTGTTAGGAATCCCATATGTCTTAAGGGCTGAGAACAGAAATGTATGTGAGACCTTATTGAAGGCCTTTACCCGATCAATTCCTAGAACATATCCCTGAATGTCATTAGTATTTGTCCTCACTGCAATACACTGCAACAAGTACCAGTAATCAACCTATCTAATAAAGAACTTACACAGGCTGAAACATCTGTATTATCCAGGTGCTTAACTTTCTGCCCCACACAGGAATTTGATAACATTAGATTCTGTGGTGAGATAGAAGAATTTCTTAGACGGCTTCGTCTAAAAGAATATTTCTTTGACCAAAACAACACACAAACAACACATTACGACAGCACAAAGAAAACATCAGACTGGACCCCTCGGAGCGGACACAACCCCAAGTTGTATGCCTACATCAACTGCTTCCATGGAAGAATAAACTGCCAAATCCTTAGCAAACAGCAGAAACTCCTGTATAATATCACACCACTGGAAAAGAGGGCAATACAAACTCTGAAAAACAACTATAACATTGTAATAAAACAAGCTGACAAGGATGGAGCTGTGGTTGTGATGAACACAGAAGATTACTTTAAAGAGGCACACAGACAGCTGTCAGATACAGCTTACTATAGAGAACTCACAGAAGACCTACTATACAATATACTGAAGAACTCAAACAAGTCATCATGTCTCTCCCAAACAACATCCAAGAATAGTTAAAAATACTAATTCCAAACAAACCTACTGCAGGGACATTCTATATGCTACCCAAAATACACAAACTAGGGAATCCAGGACGACCCATCATCTCTGGCATTGGCATACTCACTGAGAACATTTTGGGACTCATTGAATCCATTTTAAAACCATTAGTTAGAGCTACTAGCAGTTTTATTCAGGACATCACTGATTTCCTCAGGAAACTGAAACAAATTGGACAACTGCCATCGAACACTATCCTGACCACAATGGATGTCACTGGCCTGTACCCTAATATCCCACATGAAGATGGCATAGCAGCATATCAAATTTTTTTAAAGGAAAACAGATCTGCAGGAGACATTCCAGAAACCACCATCAGCACCTTAGCAAAATTCATTTTGACACACTACTTCACCTTTAATGGCAAGCACTTTTTACAGATCATGGGGATGGCCATGGACACCAAAATGGCACCACAATATGCCAATCTCTTTATGGTCTGTTTAGAGGAGGATTTTTTTAAACACCACCCCTATAAACCATTTGTCTACCTCCGTTATATTGATCACATATTCCTGATCTAGACAGAAGGTGAAGACTCTCTCAAAAAATTCCATCATGATTTTAACAATTTTCATCACTCTATAAATCTCACTATTGAATATTCCACCACCAGCATACCTTTTCTTGACACCAAAGTCAGTATCACTAAAAATGGACACATACAAACTGCTCTTCACAGAAAACCCACTGACAGACACCACTGCCTGCATAATTTCAGCTTCCACCCAAAACATACAAAAAAATCTGTAATCTACAGTCAGGTGACTCGATACCATCGAATCTGTTCGGATGAGAGAATGAGAGACAGACAGCTCTCCACACTTCTGAATTTCCTAATTCAGCAAGGCCACTCTTTATTTAGTTTTTGTTTACTGGGTAAGTGCACTAGACTATTTTCAGGCATGACCCGGGAGAGTACAGAGACAAAACTTTCAAAAAACAATAATGAATACAAAACACAAGTTACATGTCGATATTAGAGCATAACAGTGGTAATTTTGTCAAGGAAGTTTAGGTAGCAAAACAAGATACACAAAAATACAATATTTAGGTTACGTAAGGCAATACAATCAGGCAAATTAAAGCATCCAGACACTGATTTAAAGTGGGATAAAGTGCTAAAAGAGAGAGATACCAGTTTGGCTGAAGTAGAATGAAGGGAAGCAAGAGAGATAGAGATGAGAGGAATAGGGAGGCAGCAGTGCCAAAGGTATAGGTGATGAGAGATATAGAGTTAGAGAGGAGGCAGTAGCTATGTTTATGCTGGAAAGGGAAGAGGAAAATAGAGGATGAGAAAGTAAGAGATAAGGGAGTGAAGCTGAGAGGAAGTGCACCACGTGGGGTGGACCCCAGCACCCATGGTAACAACTGAGAAGGGGGTGGAGTTAGAGAGAGTAATGGCTAGGGTGGTTTAAAGCAGAAGCATATGTGGGAGGAGATGAGATAGTGTCTAAGTTCTCTCTTAAAGCAGATGTGGGAAGCAAACTGATGAAGTGTTAGAGGGAGTGAATTCCAGAAATGGGGTCCATGACAGGCAAAGGCATGACTACCTTTTATGGTACGATGTCTAGGGATAAGGACAGGGGCATTTTCTGCAGAGCATAACGCATATTAGGATTTCTGGTAGGGAAGGAGACAGGCCAGAGGTTTGGATGTATGGGATCTGATAATGTTATCTGTGATTGACCTAAGTGCATAGGACCTTAGTTCTTTAGGCGGAAGTCATACAAGATCTGAGTAGAAAAGGCAGTGATGTTTCAGCTGCGGGGAGCTGGAGGCAAAATGACAGATGTTATTATAAGTAAGACCCCACTTACAAAGACTCGAATTGCTGGCTGTTGCATAAGTAGCAACCCCGTAGGTGAGAGAGGGAAGTAATATACCACAGGCAACAACAAGTCTAGCTGCAGGAGTGAGAGCATAGCTTGTCCGGTAGGCAATCCTAAGCTTATATTTAACCTGCTTACAAGTAGATTGAATATGGAGGTCAAAGCTCAGGGATGGATCAAGAGTGACCCCCAGATATTTGAATGAGGTTACCACCTTAATAGATGTGCCATCAAAAGAGGAGACATTAAATTGAGTTTGGGAGTGTTTGAGTTTGATACTGGAGCCAGATAGCATTGCTTGTGTCTTTGATTTATTTAGAACAAATTTGTGATTTGTTAGTCACAGTTGGATAAGCTGATAATCACAGGAGAGTTTAGAGTTACTGTCCTCCATGCTATTAGAGCTATAATACAGAACGATGTCATCTGCATAAAGTAAAGAGGAAGTACTAAGGAGATTAGTTGTAATGCTACTGATAAAAATGGAGAAAAGTAGAGGACCCAAGATAGACCCTTGAGGTACACCAGTGTTAATGGAGACCTTGTCTGAGAAAGTGGAGTTAAATTTCACGTATTGGGACCTATCCGTCAGATAGCAGTCAAACCATTTTACAACATTTGGTGAGAAACCTAGAGAGCTTAGGGTAGCAGCTAGAATGGAATGGTCAACTAGATCGAATGCTTTGGCCATATCAATAAAAACAGCCCCAGTGAGCCTACCAGAGTCCATAGCCATTAGAGTGTCAGACGATAGTTTGAGTAGGGCAGTTGTGGTACTATGGCCCTTGAGGAAATCATGTTGAGCATCAGTTAGGAGTTCATGTTTCAAGAGAAAGGTAGTAGTTTGGGTGGCAACAAGTTTCTCAAGAATTTTACTGAGAACAGATAGGATGGCAATGGGTCTGTAGTTAGATGGGTCAAGCGGGTCTCCTTTTTTAAACACAGGGGTAATTAGAGCAGTTTTCCAGATAACAGGTACTGTGCAGTGACACAGAGAGAGGGTTAAAATCTTAGCAAGGGGAGCCACTATATAAAGGGCAGCCGAATTTAGGAGCTTGGGTCCCAAGTTATCAGACCCAGCCTCTGAGTGCTCTGAGATGTTACTAAGGAGTCAGAGAACATCACTTTTTAAGATAGCCTTGAAATGGAGAGTGGGTCCTGTGGTATTCGCTGGAGAGATAGGGTTTGATGGGGTAGTGAAGGTGGAGGTGTAATGGTTAAGGTCAGCAAATTGCCTATTAAAGAAATTGGCAATTGTGAGGGGATTGTTGCAGTGGATGCCATTGAGAGACATGTTATTCGGAGTGGTGGACTGGCTAGATCCCAGGAAGAATTTAATATGGGATCAAAATATTTTAGGGTCCCCCTGGGAGTCAGTTAGGAGGTCTGAGCAGTATGAACTTTTGGCTTGTCTAATTTCCTTCTTACAGGTATTTCTCAAGGTTGTGTAAGAATTAAAGTCAGCAGGAGAACCAGATTTCTTGTAATGGAGCCATGTTTTGTCCCTCAGTCATAGTTTAGGTAGTAGGTCAGATTTTAACCAGCGGGTCTGCCTATTCCTAACCCACCTGGTAACAAGTTTACAGTAGAATTCTTGTAATGCTAGGAATTTGGACAAGAAAATGATTAGAGCAGTTTGAACATCCAATGAGCTATAGAGAGAGAACCAGTCAATGCAAGCGACATCCAACAAGAAGGCATCTGGGTCAAAGTTAGCATAATTATGGAAAGTAACGGAGCATAGCTTCATCAGATCTGGCTGACCTTTATCCCAGATACAGAAAGTGAGGGAGTGGTCTGAGATGGCATCTGCTAGAACTCCAGCATCGACAATGTTTTCTCCAAGACAAATTAATTGATAGAGAATTTGAATGGCCCATACAAATACCACAAGACAATCTGCTGGAATACAGGCAAAAACATCACACTGACCACACCCCCCCAGTGGTCACTTACAGCCCCATGCTAAACCCCCTTCAGCAAATTATTAAAGCACTGCAACCCATGCTTAGAGAAGATGAAACACTGAAGGGCATCTTCCCTGAACCACTTGTCATTGCCTATAAGCAGTCCCCCAGCCTCTCATATATAATAATTCATAACAAACTCTCAGCAGACCATAATAACCAAGAAACAAGAGGGACAACATCATGCAACATGGCAACATGGCAGAAGAAACTGGAAGGGGACAGAATCAGTTGTGTTCCAGGACAGTAGCTGCTTTGTGTTGTTTTCACAGGGTTCTTGTGGATTTTACTTGGTAGAAGGTTATTTCTTTTCTTTCTTACTTCTAAGGGGCTAGCAGGGTTTGTTTTGGGGGCTGTTGGAAGTTTGAAAACTGGTTTGGTGGCTGTAAGTGGGATCATTTGTTGGATGTTTCACTGTGTAACAGGCTGCGCTGGTGGAGGCCTATTTCTTCTGATTTAAAACCTATTTGGTGGGATTTGCTTGGGCCTGGGTATTTGGCTGCTGGGCTTGGAGGGGAGACACAGGGCTGATACACTCTCTCTTGAGTTGGCTGTCTGCCCAAGACCCACCCTCCCCCACCAGAGTTCTGTTAATTTATAGGGGAACACCTGCCCTGCAATTGGAGGAAAAGGCTGCAGGTGCAGCTCGTGTAGTTCTAGCTGCTGGGGGTTGGATTTAAAGGCTGGGAGAGAGGAGCTTAGGGAGTTGTTCATTTCCCTTATAAGTTTACTGTGTTGTACTGCACTGCACCTAGTAACAGGGTTATTGGTGTACTGTGGGACTGTATCTAAGATTAGTGGGTGACCTGATTAGGCAGTAGGGGTGTATCTTGGACTAGGGGGAACCTGGTGGCTCACCCAAGGAAACCTACTTGGAAGGGGATGGAACCACACAGCGTTAGGGCCGGCATCTTTGGGAGGGTGGTGGGGTGCACAGGGTGTGGAGCAGCCATGATACTGGACTGGGCTTGGAAGTTTGGTGGTTGCCCAGTGTGCTACCAGCTGGCACAGCTTAGGAGGAGGTTGCAGGATTAGGGAGACAGCTGGGGAAGGGGAGGTATGGTTGGGGAAGGGGCAGAGGATCTCCACAGGGTTGCACCAAGCACTGGGGGCAGTGGCATAGGGAAAGGAGTGCAGGCGAATACTCAGGGGTCACATAGGGACCCTGGTAGAGGGGGTCCAAAAGGACACTACCAAGGAAGCAGGCAGGAAACTGGGGACCCTCACAAAGGAGGAACAGAGGGACAACATTCTCAGGGAAGTAGGCAGATGGCCAGGACTGGACAGAAGGAAGCAAGGCGGGGAGGTGGATCAGAACTTACACTCAGTAACCGCTTCAATTCTCTTCTTCTGCTCGAGGATGAGGGGGGTGATGTAGCCATGACAGGGGTGGTTAGAGATGGAAAGGGAATGGGGGGCAGGAGGCAGAGGCCAGATAGCAGGAAGAACAGGGGGGAGCCTGGAATGCAGGAAAATGGGGGGAGCAGTGAATCAGAGCAGGAGGGGCAGGGGGAAGAGGGAGGAAAGCGCAAGGAGAAGGACCAGTTGGGAGGAAAGGTAAAGGAGAAGGACCAGAAGTACAAGGAGGATTCAGTAAAGGGAGCTGAGGGTTTAGGCCAGGGGAGCACAACAAGCAAGGAGGGACTAAATGGAGACAGCAAGGAAGGGAGGACAAGCCAGGCTAGTTTAGCAGATGGGGGAGAAGGACCAGTTGCGAGCAGTGAGGGGGGAGTTAGCAAGGTACAGAAGGATACTCAGGAGGAGGAGAGGCATAGGATTGGAGGGGAAGGGGTGGCCAGGGTAAATAAGGAGGGGGTGGCATGTGGCAGCCAGATAGGGGGAGAAACAAGGAGCTGGCTGGGTGGAGGGCCTATAGAAAGGATGAGGGACATGGAAGGGGGAAAATGGAGGAAAAGGAGCGGTCAGAGTGCTCCTGTTGGGGGATTCTATGATCAGGGGTATCAAATGGGATAGGGAGGGAGAAGCCTGGCCAGTTAGAACAAAATGCTTCCCTGGACTAACAGTGCACAGGGCTAAGCACGAGGTGTATCAGCTAGTAAAGGATTGTGGGGGTTCCCTGGACATACTGGTCCACCTGGGTACAAATGACATTGAGGGAAATAGCGAGCTAGAGATACAGGCAAGATTCAGGGAGCTTGCCAGGGTCTCGTCATGACATAGGGATGCACAGTTTCCTTCTCAGAAATCCTGCCGGTGCCTAGGGCTAGTGGGGAGCACAAAAGGAAGATTAGGGAGATAAACCAGTGGCTCAGGGAGTGGTGTGAGGCCAGAGGGTATGGGTTAATGGGGGATTGGGGGGAGACCTGGGAGGATAAGGAGCTGTATGCTAGAGATAGACTCCATCTCAATTTGGAGGGGAAGGGAATCCTTAAGTTGAAAATAGAGGGGTTCATTGGTGAAAAGTGGGGTTTAAACTTGTGAAGGGGGGAGGGATGGGAGAAAAGGCTGTCAAGGGGGTGCCGATAAAGGAGGGACTCTGTCTCCACCCCCCTTGGGAGCTGGAGGATTGCGGAAAAAGGCCGACTGGTAAAGTGCAGACCAGGGGAAAACAGAATCCCCATGGGAACACGAGCAGGGGAAATGGAAGTATAGGGAAAGGGTGGAAGGTAGTCCTGCAAAATGCCAGGAGCTTGGGAAATAAAATGTCTGAGCTCCAGGCAATGCTAACTGAGGGAGCAGTGGATGTGGCAGCGGTCACTGAGACCTGGGCCACTGCAGGACACGACTGGGACCTGAACCTGGAGGGTTACACTATGTTCAGGAAGGACGGGGAGGGAAGGGGAGGAGGGGTAGCAATGATAGTCAAAAACTGCATTGGCATAGGGGGAGTAGAGGAGGCAGATGGAACCGTGGAAGCGATTTGGGTCACCTTGATAACAAGGGGGGGCAAGAGAGTAAAAATAGGAGTGGTGTATAGACCCCCTGCCCTGGCGGAGGAGCTGGAGGAGAGTCTGGTGGCAGATGTTGGGAAATACTGCAGACTGGGCAGAGGAACGGTGGTGGTGTTGGGGGACTTAAACATGCCAGGAACAGACTGGGAGACTATGATATCTTCTGTGACCAGGGAACAGAGGTTGTTGGATGTCTTTCAAGATGCGTTCCTAACTCAGCAGGTGGGGGAACCGACCAGGGAGGCGCGGGTACTGGATGTGGTCCTGGCAGACAGTGACCAGATTAGGGGCCTGGAGGTAAGGGACCCATTGGCGGGAGGACTATGCCACCTGTCTGGTTCTGCCTGGACCTAGGAGGGCTAGAAGGCTGCACAAAGACGGAGGTAACTGACTTCAGGGAACGGATTTTAAGGAAATGGGAAGGATCCTTAAGGAGCATTTGATGTGATTGGGTCAGACATGGACGTTGATAGTAGGTGGGAAATCATCAGGAGAGGGGTGCAAGATGCCAAAAGCACCTGTGCAAGAGTAAGACGAAAATGCGGTAGGGCCCGAAAACCCTGCTGGTGGACCAGGGAGGTCCAGGAGGTGGTGCCGGGAAAGAAGGCAGCCTATAGGCAATTTAAGTGCTCAAGGAGTGAAAGAGATCGAGGGGAGTATGAGCTGATGGCTAGAAGGGCCACTAGGGTGGTGAGGGCGGCTAAGGCAAGGAAGGAGCAGAACCTGGCCAGGGAAATTAGGAGAGGGAACAAGGGGTTCTTTAGATACATTGGGGAAAAATGAAGGGTGAAGTGGCAGATTAGCAGGATTAAATCAGGGGAAAGATGGGCACAAGACCCGGGGGAGCAGGCTGAGGTACTAAATGAGTACTTCACCTCAGTTTTCACCAAGGAAAATGGGGGTGCTGCATCATACATGGGAGGAGACAGAGATACTGAGGAGGGGGGGAACCTTACCGCTCAGCAGGTCTGGGGAGAGGGGGAGGCATCAGTGGCAGGAGGGGGGAGGGCTAAGCAGGGAGAAGAGGTACTGGAAGTGGAGATCACAGCAGAGAGAGTGAGGGAAGCCCTCCGCTCCCTTAAGATGGAGAAAGCACCAGGGCTGAATAAATTACATCCCAGAGTGCTGAAGAAACTTGCGGATATCCTGGTGAAACCCCTGGCGGAGCTTTTCACCATCTCTCTGAGGAAAGGGTGGGTGCCCCAGGACTGGAAGGTGGCGCATATAGTGCCTATCCACAAGGGGGGATCAAGGGAGGTGGCAGGAAACTACAGGCCTGTCAGCCTGACATCGGTGGTGGGCAAGGTGATGGAGGGCATTGTCAAAGAGAGGCTGGGGGGGGACCTGGAAAAGTCAGGGTGTCTGGACGATAGACAGCATGGATTCATCCGGGGAAATCGTGTCAGACAAACCTTGTGGAGTTCTATTGACTGGGTGACGAGTGCCTTGGACCTGGGTAGACCAGTGGACATCCTCTTTCTAGACTTCAGCAAGGCATTTGACTTTGTCCTCACATGGGCCTGTTGGATAAGCTGGGAGAAATGGGGGTTGGGAACCAGATGATCAGATGGATAGGCAATTGGCTCCAGGACTGGACCCAGAGGGTCGTAGTTGGCGGAATAGTCTCATCCCCAAAGAGGGTCATTAGTGGGGTCCCACAGGGATCAGTCCTTGGGCCCCTCCTGTTCAATGCCTACATCTCTGACATAAGGACAGGAATCAGGAGTGAGATGAGTCTCTTTGCGGATGACTCAAAACTGGGGGCGGTGGTGGATGGGGAGGAGGGGAGGGTGGCCCTACAGGGGGACCTGGAGGCTCTGGAAAGATGGTCTAGAAAGTGGAAGCTGAGGTTCAATGCAGGGAAATGCAAGGTACTCCACCTGGGGGCCAGAAACCTGGGCCAAGTGTACACCGGGGGAATGCTACAAGTCTCTATGGTTGAGAGGGACCTGGGGGTGGTGGTGGATGTCAAGATGAACAACTCGGGGACTTGTAGGAGGGCAGCAGCCAAGGCCAACAGGATGCTGGGATGCATCACTAGGGGGATCACCTCCAGAAGGAGGGAAGTGATACTCCCTCTGTATAACTGCTTGGCGAGGCCACACCTTGAGTTCTGCATGCAGTTTTGGAGGCCACACTTAAAGAGGGACATTAAACTCCTGAAGAGGGTCCAGAGGAGGGCAACCAAAATGATTTGGGGCTTGGGGGACAGGACCTATGAGGAGAGGCTCGAAGAGCTAAATATGTACACATTGGAAGAGAGAAGGGACTGGGGGGACATGATAGAGGTCTTCAAGTACATGAAGAGGGTAAATAGGGGAGGAACAGTCAAGGTGCTTCGAAGGAAGGAGGAGCGGCCACTAGAGGGCATGGGTGGAAGCTGGAGGGGGGAAGATTCAGGGGAGAAAGGAGGAGGTGCTACTTCACTGAGAGGGTGGTGGAGCCATGGAATGCACTGCCTAGGGGGCTGGTGGAGGCAGAGATGGTGGAGGGGTTCAAGAGGGGCTGGGACAGGTACAGGGGAAGGGTTCTGGAAGCAAAATCCAATGTAGCAAGAATATCCGGAACTGGGAAGGGAGAAGCCAGAGAAGGCAAGGGGGGAGCAAGGTCAGCACCCAGGGTGGAGGCTGACCAATCGAGCAGACTCGAAAGACCGTTAGGCCTATTCTGCTGGCATTTTAGTATGTTAGTAAGATGTAAGACCTGCACCCACATATGCACACAGACCACCATCAAGACAAGCCAGAACAACATACTGCTAATTAATGGATCCTACACTTGTCAATCCAACAATGTGGTATACCTAATTCAGTGCAAGAAGTGCACTAATGGATGCTATATTGGGGAAACCAGTAAACCACTGAAAACCAAGATGAATCATCACCATCACACAATAGTAAACCAGGTTATCAGCACTCAAGTAGGAAACCATTTTTCACAAACAGATCACTCTCTCCTGGATTTATCTGTTTTGATACTAAAAGGCAACTTCAGAAACACACAGGACAGAAGGACATGAGAACTGAAATATTTTAAACAATTTAAATCGAACATTTCTGGACTGAATCAGGACATTGGATTCAAGACACACTATGGTAAACTGTAATTCTCTTTTTATTGTGGACTAAATATTGACATTATTTTTCATACTTTGGTTTTGTATTTCTCATTATTGTTTTTTTTTTAGTTTCTGACTAATCTGTTTTCTTTTTTAACCTGTACTTTACTTCCTCCCTACCTATCCTACAAACTCTTTGGCTCAATCCTGTCAACCCCCTGATTGTTTTCACACCTATTGTTGATATTACCTCACACTCTGTTTTATCTGGGCCTTTGTCCTTTTGTTTCTTCTAATGTCTCGACTTCCATGAATTTCTTAGGCAGCTCCTGTCTATTCTGCCCTTACAAGCCAACCTCTGATCTCAGATCTTTCTTATCTGTGTTCCTGTCTGGTCCTTTGTTTTCCCCTTATAACTTCCTTTCATCTCCTACTGACCAGTCCCCCCTTCCCATTTTTTCTCACTCATTTCTTTACTTTGCATCTTATATAGACTTTTTATCTCTAGTCCCCTTTTATCTCTTTCCTGCTTCACTTTCTGCTATTTTTTAAATTGCTCCACAATAAATACAATATTATATATATATATATATATATATATATATATATATATATACTGCTTAGGTTGCTCAGTTGTGCTGTTCACTTGAAGAAGGGATCTCTGAGGCCCCAAAAGCTTGTGTATAATTCCATCTTTGTACAAGACACTTGTTGGTCCAATGAAAGGTACTAAACCTTCCATCATTTCTTGTTTTCCAAGGACCAATATGGCTGGAATCTCTTTTTACAAAAGTATTTGCCCTCTGAAATATCTCTCTGATCAGTTTTAAGTTATCTTGCAGATATCAGTTCAGGACTGCACATATCTGAAATGGACTTATTCATTTGTATGCCAGTGCAGATAGTCTACTTAGCAAAATTTTGCTTACTATCTTCAGATCCATATTTAGGAGGCTCAGAGTTTCCTCTCCTTTTTATGTTTGCTTGCACGCATGTGCAAGAAACATAGTGCCACCATACGAGAATTCATAGGTGTGACTCCCTACTTCCAATGCCCTGCTGCCTTTTGAAGGTGCGGCCCCACCACACCAATGAATGCAAGAGCTGTTGAACAAGCCGCAGCGTGTAGGCAAGTTGCATTTTGCCGCCGTCGGCAGTATGCAAAGTGCCTCCACGTCGGCACTGCAGTGCAAGAGCTATCATAGACAGCTCCCCCCCAACAAGTAGCACGCTGGGAGCCCACCCCAGCGTGCTCACACGCTCCACTCCCCCACACACACACTGTGGCCAATGGGGTGCCCAATCCCTGTTGGCTCTAGTGCCCCCCAAAGCAGCCTTCAAGGTGCCATGCTGGGAGCCCACCCCAGCGTGGCAAATGTCCATTTGGTGCCCCCCCAAACACACTTCCAGGTGCCATGCTGGGTGCCCACCCCAGCGTGGCAAAGCTCTCTATGGCTGATGGGGATGCCCAATCCCCTGTCGGCCCCGCTGGCCCCCCAAAAAACTTCCAGCTGCCATGCTGGGAGCCTACCCCATCATGGCAAATGTCCTGCATCATCTTCCTACAAGAAAAAAGAAACCTAGAAAAAAAGAATGGTCCCACACTGACTATCTTGACCCCCCTCTCCCACCTGCACCCATCCTCTGCGCAACCTGCCTCCCCACACCCCCCTCACCCCATACTTACCCCCGGAGTCCAGCACGATGATCTTTGGTGGACCAGGAACACGTCTGCACTCTTCAAAGCTGGCCGCGAACTGAAGAAATGCCGGTAAGCTGTATAATGGAATAAATAGGGTTTTTCCAACTTTGATGCATATCTCAGGCATTTTTTATAATTTTTTCACCAAATTTTCAACATGGGATTTTTGGGACCCCACCTCATGAATTCTGTCACTGTCATTTTGTTAATTGGCCCCGAAAGGTGATTTTACGGTCACTGCGTGAAACCACCTTTTGGGACCAATGTACAAAATGACAGCATCACAGTTCATGAGGTAGGCCCCCAAAAACCCTATGTTTAAAATTTGGGGAGAAAATTCCCAAAAATGACTGTTTTACGAGTGTACATTGCACAGTTCCTTCACACGCTCGTAAGTTAGCGAATTTTTAATATTTGCACTCCAGATTTTCAACATTGCCATTTTACCACACCTCCTTATGAGCAGTATAGCTGTCATTTTTCACATCTCCCTCAAAATGTGTTTCCATGCATGTAGCACACAATGGCGCAGTCGGTGTGCGAAATCAATGTTTGGGACAGATTAAGAAAATCACAGTGACGCTGTTTATGAGCAGAGATCTTAGAATGGCTATGTTGAAAATTTGGTGAAAAAATTCCCAAAAATGACTGTTTTACGAGTGTGCATTGTGCAGTTCCTATGCACGCACATAAGTCTGTGAATTTTTGTATTTGCACTCCAGATTTTCAACATTGCCATTTTACCACACCTCCTTATGAGCAGTACAGCTGTCATTTTTCACATCCTGCCCAAAACATGTTTCCGCCCATGTAGCGCACAATGGCGCAGTCGGTGTGCAAAATCAATGTCTGGGACAGAGTAAGAAAATCACAGTGACACTGTTGAGCAGAGGTCTTAAAATGGCTGTGTTGAAAATTTGGTGACAAAAGACCATAAAATGACTGTGTTATGAGTGAGCATTGTGCTGTTTCCATGCACCCTTGTAAGTTCATGAATTTGTAATATTTTCAGCCCAGATTTTCACCACTAGCATTTTTCCACACTTCCTTGTGAACAGTACAGCTGTAATTTTTCACAACATGGCCGAAATGTGTTTTCACACTTTCTGCGCAGAAATGTGTGGTCACTGTGGGAAATCACTTTTTGGGACAGATTAAGAAAATCACAGTGACACTGTTTATGAGCAGAGGTCCCAAAATGCCTGTGTTGACTATCTGCTGTAAAAAATCCCTAAACTAATTTCATTAAGGGTGTGTGTTGCACAGTTTCTATGCACGCTCGTGACTTCACCACTTTCTTTACTATTTTCACTGCAGATTTTCAACACTGCCATTTTTTACACCTCCCCATGAACAGTACAGCTGTCATTTTTCACATCCTGTTCAAAATGTGTTTTCACACCTGTGGTGTCAAATGCCGTAGTCACTTTGCAAAATAAGCTTTCCGCTAACAAACTGATATTGTCACTGTTCATAAGGTGAGGGTCACAAAAAACCCATGTTGAAAATTTGAAGTGAAAATACCAATGAATGCCTGAGGCGTTAGGGTTTCCGACCATAACGCCCCACCCTGTAGAGACTGACAGGCATCAGGGGTGTGACTTGGGATTGTCACCTGTAATGCTCATACCATTCCACCCCCACCCACACCTGCAGCCAGTGAGAGGCATCGAGGAGTGCCTTGGACTCTTCGGCCCCAAAGTTCACCCCATTCTCCTATACTGCACCCATCTCACCATATTTCCTGATGGAATTGGGTGAGCATAAGGGCCAAACACCCGAGGCACACCGTGACACTTGTCGGTGTCTGTAGGATAGGGTGTGGTGAAATGGCATGGCCATTATGCCTGATGACCCAAAGGCACACCTCACCAATGCCAATGCCAGCAAGCAAACATTTGGCATTGACAAATGCTTGTTTACATAATAATATCAGAAGGGCTTGATTCATGATTTTTGACAGGTGGGCTGCATTCATCATCTCATTATATAAGGTCACTAGGGCAGGGGTTAATTCTTCAATAAATGTTTCACACAACTCAGATACTAAGCCATCTGTTCATGGAGCAGAATTAGTTTTCAAAGATGAAATATCTATTTTTACTTCATCTTTACTAATTGGGTTAGATAAGTTCAATGCATCCTGTTCTGCTACTTGAGGAAGCCCTAGATTTTCAAATGTTTTTTTCTGAGTTATCTGTGCAGGAAGCTTCTACAAAGAGAGACATGACATGGTTCTCTGCTTGGTGTAAGATCTGCAGGGGAAGTGACCCTTACTCCAGAGTAAGTAACAACCTCTGTAATGACCCTCTGCCTCACTCGGTTTTTACACTCTTTAAATGGGTCCAAAGTACCCTTTTTCATGTTTGTCCCAACTCTAAGTTCCTGCTCTAAAGACTTGGCCTTGTTGTATTTTAATGTGAACATTTGCTTCTTCAGAGAAAACACAATTGCACATACCCCAATAATGCAAAGCATCATGGGAAACATATGCAAATCCCCATGAGAGAATTTGGACTGGCTTAACTTTAAGCAGAATTGCATGGTGCCGGAAGGCCTCACAGTGCAATCAGCAAAGGCTGAGAACAGCAGACACATACACATGTCTTGTCCTCATTTGGACTCATCAGTGAGCCATATCTGTGTTCAGCTCAGGGAGGAGCTAGCCACCCTTGGCGAGGATGTTATCTTTTGTTATGGGGAGCTCAGAAGGAAAGAACTAAGCAGAAGCTCTTCAGAGCAAGTTTGAGGCAGGTTATCTCGATGATAGTTGATCTACAGCATGTTTGTACAATTGCACATACCAACAATGCAAAGCACCATGGGAACCATATGCAAATCCCCATGAGTGAATTTGGACTGGCTCAACTTTAAGTCTTTGCTGATTGCACTGTGAGACCTTTCGGCACCATGCAATTCTGCCTAAAGTTGAGCCAGTCCAAATTCTGTCATGGGGATTTGCATTGTTGGGGTATGTGCAATTGTGTTTTCCTTAAAATTTGGCTGTATGGCCAATATCCTCTGGGATAACCCATGCCTCAAGACTTTTGCTCTGGGGTTCTTTTGTAATTCTTTTCCTTCTCTATTTTGGACTCCCGATGACCCAAACTAATAACATCCCCCTTGAGGGGTGGATGGCTCCCTCTCCCTGGGCTAAGCCACAGATATGGCACACTGATGAGTCCAAATGAGGACAAAACACGTGTATGTGTCTTCTGTTCTTAGCCTTTGCTGATTGCACTGTGAGGCCTTCCTGCACCATGCAATTCTGCTTAAGGTTGTGCCAGTCCAAATTCTCTTATGGAGATTTGCATATGTTTCCCATGATGCTTTGCATTATTGGGGTATGTGCAATTGTGTTTTCTTTTAAATTTGACTATATGGCCAATATCCTGCAGGATGACCCATCCCTCAAGGCTTTTGCTCTGGGGTTCTTTTGTGGTTATTTACTTCTTTATATCATTAATCTGGTCACCATAGCAAGGTGGGACTAATCAGTTTGTGAGCTGGTAGTCAGTTTGGCCACTAGCTTTTAAAACCTGATAGCCAAACCAATATTTGTAGTGGCCATTCTTTTTAAGGGCTCACAAATCACTTTTAGGCTAGTAGCCAAGTTGGCCAATAACTTTTAAAAATCTGGTAGCCAAACCAATTTTTTAGGCAGCCATTGGCCACCTGGCTACCCTATTTGTCCCGCCCTGCACTATAGTCTATTTTGTTAGTTTCTGTTAGGGAGATTAATTTATGCAGCTGATTTCTCAGCTCTAAATAATCTAGATATTCTTTATTTATTCTATTTTTTGCTCTGTTTTGGAAAACATTTTTCATGACTGTTTTGTCTCTTCCCATCAAGTTGCCAGATCCTTGTATATACCTACAACTGATAATCTTGCATACCACTCTTTTTCCGTGCTATTCTAGCGTTTTCATCCTCCAATATGGAACTATTTAACCTCCAGCAGTTGTTTTTCTTACACTTGGGGGGCCTGATCCCATTAACTTATGCAATTATGGATCTATGATCTGTGAATTCCCATGCCTGTAGTTTTAGGTTCACCACTTTTGTGGCCATTGACAGAAACATAAAGTTGATCTGGTGGATAAAGACCCCCCTAAAGTAAGTGTGACCCCCTGTGGAGGACTGTGAATTATATGCATCTAACAAATTGGCAGTACTAGCTTTATTTTGTAATGCTAGGGTATCACAAAATAATTTATCTGTCTTAAGCCCTTTGTCAGTTCTAGTCATCCCACAGTTAAAATCTCCTGCCTAAATAACTAACCAGGATGTACAGTATGCAAGTAAGGCTGGACATCTTTAAATAGAGATACCCTCTGGGCCTAAATTGAAATTAACCCAAAACGTTTGTTCTGCCAGCAAATGTCTAAAAGCAGTGCCCTACCAGGTTGAATGTGCACCAGTCTTGATATCTACAGTTTGGGGTTAGTGAATAAAATACCTATTCCATTGCATAGGTCGTCCTCAATGGACCAGAAGGTTGCACCCTTGGACCATATTTTGGAGGCCTGCTGTAGTACAAAGTGTGTTTTTAACCTGATATATTGAGTACAATAAATATCACTCTGACCCTCTTGTAACAAAGTCAGCATAGTAAGCATTTTTCTATTACTTTTAATGCTGTTAACATTAATGGTTGTCACAGTGAGGGAGCGCATTTGTATCCAGTTTATGAAAATTGCATTTTACCACACATTTGGGGGGTTTTGGAACATTTCCTATGCCTAGTCCATCGGGATACGTGTTCTTCTCCCCCCCTTCCTCTATGTCAGATGTAATATCAGTTGTCACGGAGGTTATCGAGGAGGTATCTGATTCCCCAGCCCCCCCGATTCTTCTCCTTGTTTGTCTGGGGCTAGAACTGCATATTTATTTCCAGCTTTCCATGTCTTCTGGCCTTTAGCCTCTTCTTTTTCATTTGTGCCTTAGAGGGAAAAGATTTGCCTAACCTGTTCCTCTTTTTTGCAACCACTTTCTTAAAGGTCTGTTACTGGCTTGAGGAGGGGGGCATTTCCACAGCGTCATTGTCTTCTTGAGCTGTAGAGACGGCCTCAGAGTTTTGACTCTGCTCTAATGTGGCTTTAGAGATTTGAGGGGCCTCATTTTGCACTGGAGGAGTTTGACAGGTATCTGCCTGTGTGCTAGTTTCTGTCTGAATCGCAGAAGTGTCATCCACTTCCTGGGGGGCATTTGAGTCTTGTGCAGCAATTTTCTGGGCTTGCAACTGTTGGGCTCTATTAATTAAACCTTCATGTGAAGGACAGTCTTCCCTGTTATGTGAAGCCCACAGACACTTCCCATACCCTTGGCCAGTTTTTTTATACAGATTACATTTAAAATGATTTAAACATTTTGCAAAGATGTGGCCATAGTCAAGACAATGGTTACATCTAGGAGTATCACAGGCAGAACTAAGGTGTGTTCGTGAACCCCATTTAAAGCAAGGTTTGGGTAGACTTTTGTAAAACAGAACCCCCATATATTTTTCCAAATAAAAGCTACTGGGCAAATGTACTGGCCCATTATTAGTGGAGAACAGCTTAACCTTGATTTTCCATCCTCATTCCAGATTTGTTCACTGTCTAGAATGGGGAGGGTATATCCAGTTCTTCACATCTTTGTTGGAGCCAAAACAGTACAGTATGTCATCATTCACTCCTTCATTGTGGAACATAACTGTGATGTGCTTTACAGCTGGTTTGGTGAGGGGGACTGCCATGTAGGGTATCCACACAGGGTTATTCTTATCCAATTGAAACTGAGACCAACATCTGTATAATCCTGAAAATGTTTTAAAACTAACAACATAGTTTGAGTTACCCAAGTGTATTAATGCAAAGATTTCAGAGGAAAAGAACTTCATAGAACCCTTTAGCAGTTGTTTTGCCACATATAGCCCTCCATTATAGATTAACCTGACTGCATTCCTACATGGGGCTGATTCCCCTTTGTTATAAAATAAATCAGCAAGTCTAAGCATAGGATTTACCCAAGATCTTCTTGACAGACCTTGCAGGTCTACTTCGAGGGACCCATTCTGTTTACATTAGAGTCAGAATCTAAAGAAGAAATTCTTTGAGGAGTGGTGTTGTGCACAACACAACTCTTTTGGTCATTTTCATTGGGGTCCATAATCATTATTGCAGAGGCAAGAGGGTCAGCATTAGATAAGTTAATAGCCTCATTTTGTGAATTTTTAGGTGAAGTCTGGTACCTTTGCACATCCAAGTTGCTTGGATCTGGTATCCGTTGCTCATTTTCTCCTTGGATCCAACCTGCATTTACCAGGGTCCTGGCAGGATGATCAATTGCCTGTACCACTTTCAGAATGTCTCTTAGGTGTAATCAGGCTCCGGGGAACAGGTAAAGAAATTTGTTCTCTCATGCTAGTATTTCCAGGACCAGAGGTAGTTTTTAGGGCTATCGACCTACTAGGAATCACTTCAGTATTGTTTATCACAGTTTCTTGCAGCAAACTCTCAGGCAGGGTACAAGTCTTTTTCCCAGATTCAGAAGGCCACTGCAGATCAAGTCTCAACTTGCTAGACTTCCCTTTTTTCTGTAAATCTGTTTCTTTGCTTCTGGATGGCTCTAGCCACACAACCTGAGGTTGTTTAAAGCTGCTAGCCATCTGACCATTCTGCTCAGGTTCTGTCAATGGATTGCTCAGCCATGCAACTTCCTTTGATGTTGCCACGTCGGAACTCAGCTGATCTCCCAACTGTGAGTCAACGTTCTGTACTGTCACTGGTTTGGACTGCAGGACTGACAGCTCAACCTGCAGAGCTTCCCTTCTCTTTTTACACATTACTTCCACAGCATTAAGCTTCTCCAGTAACTTCTCTTTTTCAAATATCACTGCATTTTTCTGAATACTGACATTAGTCACTTGTACCTCAGTGTTCTTAGAGGTGGTCAAGTCCAGCTGGGAAATATCCATTTCTGCTTCAAAAAATTATTCCAGAAAATCTGACATCTCAACTTTGTTCTCAGCAGCCTCTAATGAAACAGGGACAGGAGCCGAGGCTATTTCTCCTGCCACCATAACGTCTGCTTATCCTGCTCCTGTCTCCACCAACGTGGCCATCTTGGAAGACGGACAAGAGTTCCCCCTACTGTCAGAGTAGGGTAATTTTAATTGTGTATAAAATATATACAAAGCTGGTACAAAATATCAAACAGTATTCAGTGTTACATCTGAAAGAAATATATGTTTCAATAATATTTACAAACTGTATACAAACAAACTAGCTTTCAATTCAGCAACTTCATGAAATTCTTATTTTGTTAGGTATTTTGGTTTCCCTCTCACATGCCCTTGTTACATGCTCTTAGGCTGATATTGTAACAGGGAGTCTCTGTCATCTTTTTTTCTATTATTCCCAAGATAGTACAGCTTGGTCATGCATTAACTGTGTTCATATTTATTTTTCAATCAACGCAATAACTGCTGCAGGTATCATATCTTTCTGCTGCAAGACATACTTTCACCTCACTTGCCACATAGTAAATTTAATACATGTAAACATTAATCTTAGGGTCCCTCCTTCTATTCCAAATATTTGACTTGAATAACCTAATGTTACATATTCATATGCCATTTTCTCCCATTGTACATTTCCCCATCGTATGCTTAGTTCATGTTGTATTACCTTAGCATAAGAGCAATGTATATAGAAATGTTCCAAGGTCTCCTCATTTTGAACGCATTGTGTTCTTGGACAAAATCTGTCTGTAATACATTTATGCTTATCATTTCCTTTAACCACTAACCTGCCGTGAGCACTTAACCAGCTTACATCCCACATATGTGGAGGAGTTCTCTTACTTGTTAAATAATTCTCAAGTCTGTGATGATTTAGTGGTCTGATACCTTTATATTCTATGGGTATCTTATACCCTTGTTCCTGTACAGTATGATGCAATTGTTTTCTATTGGGTACTGTAACCTGTGCTAAAGTAATCTTCCATTTTATTATTTTCTCCGTTACTGACAGTATGGAATTTGGTAAATGTTTGTGCTTTTTTAAAGCTAAGGGTGATTGGGACCATGTTTATATTAGTGGTGTTAGCCAATAAGCAGCAACCTTTTTCTATTCTGCCTTCTCTGGTGAAATAAAATTCTTAATATTTATGTATCAAAAAATAAAATACTGTAAAAATAACATATAGGGTTTAGGAGGTTTAATCCTCCATGTTTATAAGGCCTGTACAATACTTCTCTTTTAATGGGGTTCAATTGACTCCCCCATACGATCTGAAATGTCTGACTAAATATTGTTGTATCAAAACATACTGAGGGGGGAGATGGCACATAAATACGTGAATATTGGAAGCAGGAAGGTTTTCACCATGGCCACTTTTTTCTTTTTAGTTTGTTGCCAATTTTTCCGTATCTGAACTTTTCCAGTACAATACTCCAATTTCTCTTTCCAGTTTTCAGAAGCTTTATCTTCTTTCCCAAATGTTATTCCTAAAATTTTAACTGATTAGTCTAATAGTTTTTATTTCCTAAATGTTATCCACTCTTGTTGTGTTCTTACTCAGGAGATACCCTGTACATTTTGCCCAATTTATACTAGCCCCTGTGATGTTTGAATACCCATCTATCACCTTTAGGGCAGTTTCTGCAGATCCTACATCCAGCAGTAGTAAACAAATATAATCTGCATACGCTGCAGCTTTTGTGATACTTTCTGCTGTGGGAAGCCTAACCTCTGCTATCATTTGGTCCTGCTGTATGAGTTTAAGTAATGGATCAAGACAGAAAACATAAAATTGGACTCATATGGCAGCCTTGCTTCACCCCTCTGTTTTCTTCACCATAGGTCCTATGTGATCATTAATCAATGATACTGATCATGCTATCTTAAATATCTTCATTATCCAGTTTATAAAACTGTCTGGTATGCCATACGTTTGTAATACTGCCCATAGATATGTATGTGATACCTTAGCAAAAGCCTGTTCCTGGTCTAGACTGAGTAGGTATCCATTGAGTTTGTTCTGTGCCCCCATCTCCACCAAGTCTCTCATTAGTAATAAGTTTTCCTATAAATGTCTGCCTTTTACCATACAGGTTTGATTGGGTTCTGTTAAGTACAGGGCAGCAGTAGTGATTCTAGTTGTTAATATTTTCATTAGCATTTTAATATCTGTATTCATTACACTTAGAGTTAGATGTCTCCATGTTTTTAAGTTTTGTCTATCACGTTTTTGTGTATAAAGAGTTGTATAGATGTACCCAGTTAGGGGGCTATACAATCACTATCTATCATTATAAACCACTGTTAGAATGTCTACTAATTCTGAAATAAAAGTTTTGTAAAATTCAGTAATTAGTCCATCAGGAAATGGGGTTGTATTATTGTTTAAGGTTTTAATTGCTATTTCAACGTCTAATGGTGTAACAGGTATAATTAAGTTATGAGCTATTTCGGGGTGGATAATGTGGGTACTCTACTGTTTTGGAAGGTTTTCTGTACTCTGTCTTCTGTTAGTTTTTAGTTTAGTTTATTGTTCTAGGAATTACTACCTTTGAGTCAGAGGCTCTTTTACAAAGGTTCTACGTCAATTAGGTACAGTACAAAAGGTTACATAGATAACACAACAATTTGTGTTGTGTCAAGAGCGAGAAAACATATACAAATACATATCAAATCATTTGTGCAAAAGGACATGAGATATCAATAATCACATTATTATTACAAGAAAGAGGTCATGCCAGATTAGGAGAAACAAATAGGGAAAAGTCCAGAACAGAGAGGGTAAGTGAAAGGTGTGGGAGCAGACAAGCAGGAGAAAAGGTTTCCCAAACATGTCTTTGTCAAAGAAAGGGACAGGGTGGGTAGTGAGAAAATAGGAGGTTTAATCAGGGCAGTCACAGGAGCTGGAGGTGGCAAGGTGAGAGAAAAGCCTTGATTTGAAAATACCTAGAGAGGTGGAGGCAGTAATATGAGTGCTGAGGGCATTTAGCCAGCTGGGGGCATGATAGGCAAATGATCTTTGTCCCTGAGAAGTCCGACATCGGGGGACTTGGAGAGGCTGGTGTTCTGATCTTCTGGTAAAACCGGTGCTAGCGCTCGGGCATAACAGTTATTCTAGGATCTGAATATAATACTTCCATATGTTGGACTACTGTTCTCAGAATCTGTTCTTGTGTTTTTACTATATTTCCTGTCCTATCTTGCAACTTATCCATAGTTCTTTGTTGTATTCTGTTTCTGCAACTTTCAAAGACATCTCAAACAGTGGATTTCCCAGGGGCCCCTATTCTATGATCATAGAGAAGAGAAGTTGGCCATGAGTATTGCAACTTCTCCATCTCTGTTTTAATATTTTTTACTTGTTCAGAAAAGGCTCCATATCCTTCATTAACTAGAGATAAAATTTAAAAGTATTGTGCTCGCAAGGTTAGGTATTTTTATATTGCTTTGAGATCCTGAGGTTTGCCTGTTGCTGTAAAAGTTTCTTTTATTTCTATTTTAGTAGTTACCCACCATCTGCTTACTTCATTTTCTAAGCATACCACTGATTTTCTGGCATTAATCAATTCTGCAATGTGGTGCTTTATCTTCTGGATTTCCAGAAAATTAGTATTTAATTTCCACAACCCTTTACCAGTTGAAAAAGAATCAAGAATTGTTATGTGAGAGAGTACTAATAAGTGGTGAGAATTTTCTATGGGAATAACATGGGCCCTCTGGGTTCTTAGGGAAAAGTATGAGAGGACATAGTCAATCCTGGCAGCCAGAGAGCTTTTGTAGAAAGTGTATCCTCCACTAGGGTATATAGAACGGTATGTATCAATAAGTCCTGTTTGGGGAACTATTTTCTTTTAAAGCATTGGTGTCACAGAACTGCTTGTTCATTTTGACTCCTCTATCTCCTGAAGTTATTACACAATTAAAATCACCTGCCCAAATTAAATGTCTAGATGTAAATAAATATGGTTTTATCAGGTTATGCAGATCTATCCCTTCTTTTTTTGTTTGAGGTGCATAAAGATTTATGATTCTCCAAACATCATTGTTATGATGGAAATCTAAAAGCATGGCTCTGCCAGGGCAAATATCTACCACTTTTGAAACAGTATAATTATACCCAAAAAAGAGAATGCCCACTCCCCCACATCTCTCCATACCCACAGAGAAAAAGGATGGTCCCCAACACCACAGTTTATTAGCTGCTGCAATTTCATTTATAGTGTGCAGTCTGGTGTCCTGGTGGGGCTGCCGCTTAGCGAGACCTTGCTAGCTGATGCTGCTACTGATTAAATATCTCGCAAGTGAAGGAGCTGCTGATTTGTGAGACACTGCTAGCTGAAGCTGAAATTGACTAATCATCTGGTTTCAGAAGGAGCTGCTGCCTTGTGAGACTTTGCGCCACTGCTCCCAACCTTCTCCAGTTTACCGTAAGCATTAACAGGTGCTGAGAGGGGAGCGGTACCGGAGAGGTAGTGTCACCATTCTGGGAGGGGTAGACTGTGTTAAATTCCTCACACTGGTACTCCAGCAGAAGCTATAACAAACTAATTCATCCTGTTTCCGAAAGGGCTGCTGCATTATGAGACTATTTGTTAGCTGAAGCTAAAATTGACTAACCCATCCCATTTGTGAAGGGGCTGCTGCTTAGCGAGACCTTGCTAGCTGACGCTGCTACTGATTAAACATCTCGCAAGTGAAGGAGCTGCTGATTTGTGAGACACTGCTAGCTGAAGCTGAAATTGACTAATCATCTGGTTTCAGAAGGTGCTGCTGCCTTGTGAGACTTTGCGCCACTGCTCCCAACCTTCTCCTGTTTACCGTAAGCATTAACAGCTGCTGAGAGGGGGGCAGTACTGGAGAGGTAGTGTCACCATTCTGGGAGGGGTGGACTGTGTTAAATCCTTGCACTGGTACTGCACAAGCGCAGTGGCACGAGCATGAGTGGCGTCAGCGCCACTCGGTAACAAAACGGTGAGGTAAAAAGTATTTTAATATATAGAGGTTGTAATTATTAAAGGGATAGTATTAGTTTTTAAATGTAATCTAAATTGTATAATAGATTTATTTTATAGGTTCCTAACCCCAAATAGAATGGCATTATTCTGTAGGATGATGTTCCAATTGTGTGTTCTTTTGTTATTAACAGTGAAATTGACAACTCCGTGCCAACTAGAAATTTCAAGTTCTTTAGCAATTGAGGTTACCCCTGTATTAAAAATGAGAGTATTATCAGTTACAGGGATTACAGAGCATAGAGGGCATCGTAGAAATCCCTTTTCTATGATTAGAGACCAGTTAAAAAAAAAAATAACTGATATAAGTGTATTGGCCCCTGGGCATACTAAAAATAGAAATTGTTTATTAACATCATTGATTTTGGGGGGTGATATAGAAATAAACCCAGGACCGGAAAGATTTGGAGATATCAAAATTATTTACGATAATGCTAGAAGCTTAAAGAAAAAAGGGGATATGATGAAATCCTGGGTGGAAACAGAAACTCCTGAAATTGTGGCATTAACTGAAACTTGGTTTAGCAAAAGCATAGATACCAAAGAATTTGAACCTGAGGGCTATAATAGCTATAGATTGGATAGGAAGGGAAAGAGAGGTGGGGGTGTATTAATGTTTATAAAATGGGAACTTGGACAAATCTCAATTTTGTTTGCAGATCAGGTAGGAAAAATAGATTGTTTATTAGTTAAGGTTCAAAGTCTAAAGTTGGTATTGGAGGTTATTTATGCTCCCCCCAAGACTCCAATTGGCGAATTTGAAAATTTAGCATCAGTTATTCAAGGGGTCTCAATGAGTTGTGAATTAATGTTAATTGGTGATTTTAATGCAGCATGGGGGAATCCAAGGGGTCTTGCTTTGGAAAAAAGTTTTCAAATTCTAGAAGTAGAACAGAAGATTATATTTCCTACTAGGAAAACTTCCCATCTTAGTTCTGGTAATATCTTGGATTTAAATTTTGTTACAACAAAAATCAATATGAGAGCAATTGAAGTAAAGCAACCAGTGATGCGAGATCATAGTTCAATAAGCTGATTGTTTGTTATGGAAGATAAAAAAAAGTAAATATATAAGAAATCCTCCATTAAAAATAAAACGTAGAAACTTTAAAATTTATAATAAAGATGCATTTGTGGTGAGACTTTCTTCAGTAAGATGGGATAGATTATTTTTGGTACCTTCTGTGAACATAACGGTTGGGGAATTTTCAAAATGGTTTCTAGAGATTTGTGATGAATTGGCTCCTTTTCGTATATGTATGCAAAGAAAATCACATGTTCCCTGGGTTTCAGAAAAAAAAAAAATTAATACGTGGTGAAAAAGGTGAGTAAATCTTTAAAAAATGAAGACTGGAAAGAATATAAAAAAGCTAGAAATCATTTGAAATTTCAAATAAAAAAATTGAAACAAAAATATTTTTAAGATAAAATTAAACAGACTACAGATAATAATAAAAAGTATTGGTCATTATTGAAATCTTTTGAGACCCCACAGGCTTATGGTCCACCTATCCAAATGGTAACTAGAGGTGTCCCCCAGAATATAAAGGAAACATCAAATATTTTAAATGATTATTTTGTTACACTGCCTGATTTGGGTCTTGATCCAGAATTAGGGGATGAAGCTATCGAAAATTTGTATAATAACATACAGAGGTTTAGCTTTAAAATGATCTCTTGTAAACAGGTAAAAGTAGAACTAAGGAAGTTAAAAACAAATAAGGCTTGTGGCTCTGACTTTATAGAAAACCAATTTTTGAAAGATTCAGTTCAGGTGATTGCTCCCATATTGACTAAGTTGTTTAATTGGTCCCTGATTGAGGGCGTTTTTCCAGATGTTTGGAAGAACGCCAAGATTATTCCCATATATAAAGGTTCAGGGGATTCATACCAACCAACAAATTATAGGCCTATTGCTTTATTGTCTGGGATATCAAAAATTCTGGAAAAATTAATTCAAGTTCAATTGGTTGACCATTTGGAAAGGTATTCATTAATAATCAAATAACAATCTGGTTTTCGGAAGGGGTACTCCACAGGCACCGCTCTCACCGATGTGGTAGATGCTATTGCATCTAAATTAGAGGGGGGCCAATTGGTGGGAGTGGTGTTCGTGGATTTATCCAAGGCTGTCAATACAGTTAACCATAGCCTATTGGCTAATCGCTTGGCAGAAATTGGTGTGGTTAAGGAGACAGGAAATTGGTTTAAATCTTACCTTTCAAAAATAACTCAACAGGTTTGTATTAATGGAGAGTTAGCAAACAAATTAAATGTGCAACGAGGAGTACCTCAGGGCTCTATTTTAGGCCCAATATTGTTTTTGATTTATATTAATAAGGTTACAGATTGTATAAAACACTCTAGCATAAATCTTTATGCGGACTATATTCTGTTGATTTCTAGTGGTCATACGATTGGTGAAATGCAAAAAAATCTACAGAATGATTTTACCGGTTTATTGAATTGGCTAAATAAATCTGGCTTAATACTTAATAGAAAAAAAAAAAACTAAGTCTAAGGTCTTTGGAAGAAAGCAAACCCCTCTAAGTTTTGGAAAAACAAAGATTAATATAAAAACCTTAAGTGATGAAATATTAGAACAGGTTACAGTATATAAATATCTGGGTGTTTGGATAGACTCATTATTGAAATTTGAACATCATATAACAAACACTATTACTAAAGTAAATAAAAAGTTGGGAGCTTTTAGGCGCTCTAGTTTCTGTCAGAATAGATTAATGAGGGAACAAATTATAAATCAATTCCTCCTTCCAATTTTGGAATATGGAAATCATATATATGGTTTTGCAGCAAATAAATAGTTAATGAAGGTAGATCGATTATATTATAAGATGGCTAGATTTATAATACAAAAGGATTATAGGGCACATCACTGCCAAGTGCTTAGTGAATTGGGTTGGGTTACACAGGATAGTAAACGTAGGATTTCTTGGTTAATACAAAGTTTTAAGGTAATAAAATTTCAACAACCTGAAAGTCTTTATGATAAATTAGAACCAAGAAAATCCGTATATAATTTGAGAGATATAAATTTAAGGGGTTATGTGTTTCCAAGGTCCATTAACTCATATAGTACTCTCAGATTCCCGGTTATTGTTAATAATTTATGGGGGGCTTTGAAACCAGTATATTGTAATCAGATTAATGATTTGAAGGTATTTTTAACAAGTTTGATGCCTGAACTAAAAATACATTGTGATTGTTATAGATGATTGGTTAGATGTTTGGTGTATTATAATGTGAATGATTGGTTTATGTGTATTGTAATGTAGTGTTGTTATAATTTATGATACATATGTTTAGCAGTATAATATACTATACCTTACAGGACCATCTTGAAAATAGGACTTTGTCCTAATGATGTGATGTTTTCCATCTGAATTCCTGTTTAAAAATAAAGGTTTTAACTAATTAACTAACTAACAATAAACAGATATCAATCCCCAAGTCCTTCAATATGGAGGAAGTCACCAGTCTCCTTCTGCTATTCTTTATGCTATTGGTGTTTAAGGTAGCCATTTTATAGCAATGGAGGATGCCGTGGACAGATTAGGTAGGAAGTTGTATAAATTCATCTAAGATGTCTTTCCCAGTCATTTGCTCATTCTAAGCTGCACTCCCAGTTGTTTCTGCTTGCCTTGAACCTCTTGGACCATAGCCTCTAGCTGATCATCGTCTGTGTCTGTAGTCATCCCCTGTTGGGAAGAGATGGTTGATGATGTTTCAGAGTCTTCTCCCTGATCCAAGTCTTGAGATTGTAAAACATCATATTTATTAGCTAAAGTAAGAGATTTTTGTACTGTGGCTATTTTTTGCAATTTAGCCTTAGGATTAGTCTTTTTTAATGAGCGTTTCTTTGAGATTACTGTTTTCATTCCAGGTGGTGGCATAGCTGATGTATCTTGTTCTCTTTGTGTCTGGGTATTATTCTCTTATAGCAGTGGATTTCCCATTGCTACAGGCTCTATTTCAGACACACCATCCTCTGCTTGGCTTGTATTCTTCTCTATGTCCATTGTTGTCTCCCGTTTGAGGGGGTCTATTGTTGATGTGGAGGGAGTAGCTGGAGTGGGGGTGGGTTGTTTGCTGGTCTTGTTCATTTGTAGCAGTTTCTTTTTTTTTATTTAATATACTTTTTGTTGCACCATGGATTATCGGCATCTGCCGTGGTCATAGACCCTCAGACTCCCCCCCCTCTCACAGTGCCTGCATTCTCCTGTCACCCCTGACTTATTCCCAGGGGGTTGGGTCATGACACCATACCCCTATTGGCACTGCAAACACTGATCCTTTTTGGAGAACCGGCTGGGAGGCTGATTGAATCCCTGGGGGTAGGCTTCACTTAGACAGCCGTAGGATGAGTTTTTCTCCCCATAAGCAGGGGTGGGGATGTGCAGTGATGGCCCGTGTCCACCCTGCCCCTGAGTTCTTGAGACACTGGTGTTCGTGCAATGCACCCAGCCTCCACTGGGCATTGCTATGTGCACCGAGTACACATCATCTCCTCCCAGCCTGCCCTCTGGTGACCTGGGTCTGTTCCCAAACCCAGGTCACCGGCATCACACGCAGAAATCCAACTGCTGTGCTGGCAGGCCGGCCATTTGTAGCAGTTTCTTCTCGATTTCTTCTGTTTGTCAATACTGTTTTTCTGTGCATTGCTTAAGATGGTATCCTGATTGGGGCAGTCTGTCCTGTTATGGGTTGCCCATTCACATGTGCGGTAAACATGCCCTGTTTCTTCACACAGGTTACAGTTCATTTCTTTTTATTTAATGTACTTTATTATGATTTTCAAATAAGTGTAAGCTGGTGACAAATGGCAAGCATATTACATAATCATTAAAACAGCAATTACAGTGCGTATATAACAAAATAATACAAATCGTAGTCTGCAGCTTACCAATTCCCCCTCCCATGTGCCTCCCGCCTCCCCCCCATATCCCCCAGTCTGCCACCAAAATAGTAGATTCAATCCTTGCATATAAGAGATTGTCCAATCTACTGGAATACAACTATACCAAGTAATCGATCTCCCCCAGCTCGTTAGTTACTTATTAGAAGAGTATAGAGAGGTTTCAACATATTTCTTGGTATTATTAGACAATTTAGCAATCGTATACTCTGCTTGCAGGGCAAACATGATTTCATGAAACCATTCTAGATAAGTGGGGGCAACAGAGTCCTTCCACCTTCTTAATATGACATTTTTCGCACATGTCGATATCAGAGCCATGTGGGCTCTCTGATTGCCCCCAGGTATTAGTGTGTATTCTCCAATAAGAAATATTTCAATTCAAAAGAAACCTGTCAAAGCCAGCAAGGGATTTAACCTGCTCTCTATACTTCGCCAGAAGGTAATTATTTTCTCACAAGACCACAACATGTGAATCATATCAGCAGCCTCTTGTTGGCATCTAGGGCAATGGCTGTTGTCCAGGAGACCAAATAGGTGTCATTTGAGGGGGGAATAATATAAGTTATGAATTATGCGAAACTGCATATATCTATATTTATCCCATTTAATATACTTATATAGATGCGCCCAAAACAGGGACCAGTCTATAGAACTGGCGGGGATCTGAGAAATCTTGTTCCATTCGGTTTAACTGTGGTTATCCACTGATTCAACCGTTGATCTAATAAAATCATAAGAAAATGATATTACATGGGAAAGAGGGATGGTATCTAAATATGGGGCTAGCTTTTTAGAAAAAGAGTCATGCCATAACCCTGCCCCAAGGTGCTGCCTTAATGAATGTGATAACTGCAAGTATTTAAAAATTGAGTTTTTCTCCCAGTGGAACAGAGAGCAGCCTTCCTGAAAAGAAATCATTCTTTGGTCAAGGACCAGCTGTTCAACCCTCTCTACACCTATCTGATGCCAGAACGTCTGGGCTTTTATTGGCTTGCCAGCAATATAGAAATTGGGATTGCCGAATATGGGTTGGGCTATGTCCTTCAATCTATCTGTTTTAAGGGAGACACCGAGTTGTTGCTGGGTCCGGATCAGAGAGTATAAGGGGGTGTCTCGCAAGGTTCTACGGAGTTTTCTTAATGGAATAAATGGTAGGGCTTCCGGCTTCAACCCTGTGTCCAGACAAAGGTCCTGCTCAATCCTGACCCAGGAAGGTAAATGACAAGTATCTTGACTGGGCCGTAACCAGTATCGGACTCGAGCCAGATGTATTGCCAGGTAGTGTATATATAGAAATTGGGGACCTGTAAGCCACCCTCTAATTTTTTCTTTGCTAGTTTTAAATAACTTCTTCTCGCCTTTTTATTTTGCCATATAAATTTACTCAAGATACCATGCAACCGAACAAACCATGAGTGTGGTAAGGTTTGGTTCAACATTTGAAGTGGATGTAATAATCATGGCAACACATTCATTTTAATAACATTCACTCGCCCCCAAAGAGTTAATGGTAATTTGGACCACCGTTTGAAGTCCTCCATTAGACTATGAACCAAGTTGTCCAAGTTAAGTTGTTGCATAACTTTTGGGGAGGGGTGAATATAAATGCCAAGGTATTTCATCTTGCCCGGGTTCCATTGTATCCCCAGATGTGTCACATCTGCTTTCATTCTATATTTATTTAAAGGAAGGATTTCAGTTTTGTCCCAATTTAGCTTGTAGTTTGAGAAGGTTTCAAAGTGTGTTATAATCTGGAACACCTTGGAGAGGGATTGCCCGGGGTCAGTAATATGTAGAAGCAGATCATCTGCATATGCGGAGACCTTGTATTCCTGATGACCTACTCGAATACCCCTAACCATTGTAGAAAGATTACTCTTTCTAATAAGAGGTTCTAGATATAAATTAAATAAGTAAGGTGACAGGGGACAACCTTGCCGTGTGCCTTGTGTCAGGGTGAATGGGTGAGACATGATACCGTTGCATTGTATTCTGACTGATGGAGTGGTATATAGTATTTTAATCCATTTTATAAATTCCTGTGGTATTCGGTATCGGGGAAGTAAAAGGAAAAGGTACTCCCATGAAACTCTATTGAATGCCTTCTCCGCATCCAGGGACACCAGAGCAGCAGAGATGTCCGAGTCCCTGGACACGGAGAGGAGATATGCCAGTTTTCTAAGATGGTCTGAGGAGAGTCTGTTTTTGACAAAGCCTACTTGTTCAGGGCTAACAAGATGTTCCCACACCTGGGCAAGTCTTGATGAGAGAATTTTGCCTAGAATCTTAAAGTCCACATTAATAAGGGAGATCAGTCTGTAGTTGGACATTCTAAGGGGGTCCCTATTAGGTTTTGGAATAAGAACTATAGTGGCCGACGGTAACGAGGAGTCTGACAGACCATTTTGAAATAGATAATTAAATGTTTCAAGTAATATGGGGGCAATGGTATCCTTGAGGGCCTTGTAGAAATTGGTTGTGAAGCCATTCGGCCCAGGTGACTTGTCGATTGCAAGGGAATCAATAGCATCACAAACTTCAGATACAACAATGGGGCATTTTAATAAGTCTACTTGAGGGTCAGATAAAACAGGGAGTGTAACGTCTTGAAGAAATGATTCCATTTGACACAAGAGATGATGGTTGGGAGGGCTGTGTAAAGCTGCTGGTAGTATTCTTGAAAGGCGTTTACAATGTTTAATGGTGAGTTGAGAAGAGTACCTGAAAGGGAATAAACTGATGGAATTATTCTCTCGGCCAATTGAGTACGTAAACGTAAGGCTAATAATTTGCCCACTTTCTCACCTTGATCAAAATATTTGATCTTTAAGCGTGCAACCATAAGCTCCGCTTTTTCATTAAGTAGTTTATTGTATTGGGCCCGAAGAGATTCCAGTTTAACCCAATCCCCATCAGGGGATGATGGGGAAAGGGAATTTTCTAACTCGGAGATCTGACCTAGTTTTAAAGACAGTTCCGCATTCTTTTGCTTTTTACGTATGGTTGATAGACGGATTATTTCACCCCTCAGAGCACATTTGAGGGAGCTCCACAAAATGTCTTTTTTGGACACGGAAGTGGTGTTATTCTCCATGTATATACTGATAAAATCTCGTATCGCACAAACATGTTTATCCGAACTTAGAATCTGATTGTTAAACCTCCAGACCCATTCCCTGTGAATATTTGGGAAAAAGTTGACTTGGAGATAAGCCAGGTGATGGTCTGAGATGGCTTGAGTTGAGTAGTATACTGCGGAAACCCCTGAGTTGCAATCTGCAGATAGGAGAAAGTAATCTATATGGGAAGAAGTATTATGGGGTATAGAATGAAAAGAGTATTCCCTCTCCTCTGGGTTTGCAAGCCTCCAGGGATCAATTAGTTCCAAAAAGGAGCTTAATTCATGTAGAGCTCTCTGACCGGGAGATGAACATGGCCTGGTGGGCCCCAATCTATCTAATGTGTTTGAGAGCACTGTATTCCAATCACCCCTAGTAAGATTGGCAGCTTAGACCAAGGAGCCAATATGGACATAATGGAGGTAAAAAATTGTGGGTCATCTGAGTTTGGGCCGTAGACCGAGCCCAGTATGACTTCTGTATGAATCAACAGGCCTCTCACTATGACATATCTACCTTCGGGGTCTACTATGGGTTGTAATAGTTGAAAGGGCACCCTGCGGTCAATGAGGATGGGAACACCACATCTCTTGGTTTCTTTGCCCGCACCATATACTTGCCCTACCCAATTTCTACGAAAGTAATGTGAATTTATAGATCTAAGGTGTGTCTCTTACAGAAAGGCTATGTCAATCTGCTAGTTTTTAAGGTGAACTAAAATTTTGGAGCGTTTAGGGGGGGAGTGTGCCCCTTTGATGTTCCAAGATCCATATTTAATCCCCATTGTTGATCTTATTTAAGGGCTCAAAACAGATAGAGACTAGTAAGGTAAACATCCAAAGACAACAAAGGTGCATTAAATCAGTGTGGTATTCCTTGGTGGCAGACAACCCAGACCCCAGCATCCTGCCCCACCTCCCCTCCATGTATCCCCCACACGTCATAAGAATCAGAAATTGAACCATATAAACATAGATATATCACCCAATCCCCAGATATATAACAATACAAACTTTTCCAATAATATAAATCAAAATCACTAGTCACATCAACCCATCGAAAATGAAGATTGCTAAGTGTGCTAGATATTTGACACACATATGTCATGTATAAGCTTAGTTCTAACAGGTACCAAAACGAAAGGTTGAATCTGACTGTGATATTCTCCCCTGCACGTCTGTAGCACATGATGTGCTGTTAGTGTGCCGGTTGCTGACTGGCCACACCCCCTCCCCCGGAGTGCCAATCTCCCCCTTTAAGAGATTAGATTAATCACCAAATCTGTCCTGAACACCTTGATGCAAAAATAAACCAGCATACCGTGATGAAATCAAATACAAAGCCTTAATTTGGTAAGAAATTATAATAATCCAGTACTTGCATGGGATGTATAGCTCCACATGCACAAAACTGACCCCTTGTTATATTGGTTCACCAAAACAGGTAATTTACGTGCAATGGCCGAAACAAGTCTTGATAAGAAAACGGAGGGGTCTTCCCCACTTCATCTCGGGATCACCATGCACAAGTAGACCCGGGGTAAGTAAACTGAGCAGTAAGAAATTCTGTTACCCCTTTGAACTGCATCAGACCCAAAGTTGACAAGAAAATAAAATAAAATACACGGGAGCATCAGAAGAGTCACTACGAATACAGCAATCCCTGATGGAGATAAAAGTCTGTCTCGCAGTCTGTCCAGAGGTCCGTGAGCTCAGAAGAAAAAAAGCAGACAAACAAATGGTAAAGATTCTTCAGGGGCACGATAACCTCTTGGACTTACATGCAAAGAGCAGGGAAAAGAGTTTGAATCCCTCTGCGCCTCCCATTGTAATGCTCAGCATTAGGTTCCCGCATGCCATCGTGCTGTTGGTGTTTCGGATATTCCCTATAAAGCGTTCCTTCCATTCTTCTGATAAGTCTTTTGGTGTTCACAGACGTTGATCCACAGGAATCTTTTATGAGAGTGGAGAGACCCTTCCTTTTCACTTGGTCAATACTCGCTCCGGATCCCAGAATAGCTAGACCAAGCTTTAGTATTTCTGTGTTACCCCATTAGCCAGCATAAGTTTATGAAGTAGAAGAGGGAAATAAAATAAAGTACGAAATGCAAATCAAAGGACCGCTGCCCATGTGCTGGTCCCTGATAAAGTTGAAAATTGTGAACAGGGTTAATGCATGGTCTAATACTTAAGGAAGGAGATGCATATTAAAATTATCGATTCACGGGGCTTGCTAGCCCGTGCTTAAAATATGACGGGGACGGAGATTCAAGTCCCGCTGTAGGATTAACTACATGGTTCTTCAGTAGCTCCTTGAATGATAATCCAACTTCAATCGTTGGTGATCCAAGACACAAGACATGTCTTCAACTCGTGAAGGCTTCAGCGGGCCACAAAAAGATCAGGTAGAAGGGATTGCAGAGTCGGAAGTGCTTGTAGGGCGCTTTCCAAGTTGTGCCATGAGCCTGCAACATTTACAGAGAGGCGTAATGGGTATGAAACTCTGGACCGGATCCCCACTGCTATCAGTTTTATTACCATAGGGTGGTATTCTGCCCGTCTCTGTCTAATAGTGGCTGGTAAATCTTGCGTGAAACGAAGTTGCCGACCCTCCCACAAAACTTGATGTGAATCTTTGGTCTGCTTCAGCACATGCCATTTATCTTGATAGTTCAGGAATTTGATAATGAGTGGTTGAGGGGGGTTCCCAACTTCGGGTTTGGGGCACAAGGAGCGGTGTGCCCGTTCGATTACATATGTAGAATTGTTAGGTGATGGCCCCGCAACTTTAGTTAGCAATTTTTGTAAGAAAGTGATGGGCATTGCACCTTCCATGTCCTCTGGCAGACCGAGTATAAGAATATTATTTCGTCTACTTCTGCCTTCTAAGTCTTCAAGTTTGGAGTCTATTTTCTGTTGTTTCGATTTAATGTTTATGATGTCACTATCAGTCGCCAGTATCCGCTTTTCTATAGATGTTATTCGAGCCGAATTATCAGAAATGGCTCTCTTAGTTTCTGCCATGTCACCTCTGAGTGATTTTAGCTCCGAGGTCAGCTCTTGCAGAGCAGATTTAAAAGGCTGGAACTCTTCAATAAACCGTTTTTCGGTTAGTGGAGCATTCGGTTGCGCACTGGTGACACCGCTAGCAGGCTTATGTATGGCACCCGGTTGAGATTTCAATCTCTTCAGCCCTTTTTCTGGCATAGATGGAGGTGTGTGAAGTGGAGGGGCCTGTCTCATTTCAGCCTCCATTGTAGATTTAGGCCAAGATGACCCCTTCGCTGAAACGTTTCGTGACTCTCCGGTAATTTTCAAAATATCGTTCGGTAACGATGAGATGGTGAGTCAGGCTAACAATAACTACTTTTTCAGCTGGTTAAGAAGTTTAAAAATTTGCCAGGTCACGGTGAAAAATGGCACTCCGGGAGGGAGATGAACAGCCAAGCTGCTTCCACTACAGTGCCATCACGTGACTCTACAGTTCATTTCATTGTTACAGTTTTTGCTGCTATGCCATATTGAAGACAGAGATTGCATAAGACTCTATTGCATGCATTGCTAAGGTATATAATTGACCTGCACTTAAAACACACTTTGGGTTGGACTGTGTAAAAACAATGGCCTTTGTCCTTCTCTAAAAAACAAGTTCTGGCAGAGCCACTATGACTGTAAATGCATTAACTAGATAAGGGTATTTCATGGGCTTAAACATAAACATGAATTGCTGCTGCATACACTAATTGAATCAAAATATGATACATTGAGAAAGGGCAGATATAAAAATAATGCCACCATCTGTATTAAAGTTACCTATATGTTTCACATTTTATTCTATGCACTGTTATAGCAATCAACTCAATAGAACCAGGCCAACATATACATGAAGGTACTGTACCTTAATTGAAAACACTGCTGAGACAACTATATGTTGTGACAAGGTGGAAGTTAACCACAATGTTGAGACATGTTTTTGAAGACATTTGATGTGTTTAATTGATTTTTTATAGATTGCTATACAGTTCACACACATACTTAGTATAATATAAAAATGCATATAAACAAATGTCAATGTAAATCTTATACATTTCATTACAAGGTGTTCTCTTGAAGGAAGATCTTACTGCACAAGGCCTAAAAATGGGTGTCAGGTAAAAGTAAACTGGGGTAGGTGTGTTATTGAGGGTATTGCATAGATTATATTTTATTGCTGCTCCACCCCAGGCACACACAATGCGAAAATCAACAACCCCTTGATATGAAGCAACATGAATTATTTAGTACAAGGACAGAAACAAGTAAGAGACTGAGTAAGTGGATAGACAAGCATGAGTATGGTAAGTCAAATAACATTTCAAAATGTCTCACTATTATAATTCATTTTTTTACAAATGTGTCTGCAAAGTTGACAATTTTTGTAAAATAAATAACAATGGGAGTTATTCCACATATGTCCACAGGTGCCATGCATGCAGGTGGAGGGATCTGAGGCCTGGATGCACCAGTCTGCCCTACTCTTGAATCAGAAGATCATTGCGGAGAGGCAGAGGTACTGGGGGTTCCATCAATAGCTGTTGAAGAGGAAACAAAATATGATAAGGCCAAAGAGAGGCAATTAGAATCATGTGACCCCCCTTCTTCCTGTAGCTTCAGGAGAACCCTCTGAAGCACTGGGAAGGGAGGAAAGGCATTCAAGAACCTCCCTGTCCAGCAAAGAGACAGCACGTCTCACCAGAAAATACCATGCCCAGGAATAAGCAAGCAAAAACTGGGTAGTTTTGCATTGGATGGGGAGATGAAGAGGTCTATCTCCAGCCAACCCCACAGGTTGAATAAACTTTCAACCACCTCTTGATTTAGCTCCCACACATGATCCTTGACAGTAGTGTGGCTGAGACTGTCTGCTAGAATGCTGCTAATGCCTGGCACATGGACAGCAGTCTGGCAGAGGTCATGCTGGACTGCCCAGTACTACACTCGCTTCACCTCCCAACATAGAGGGTACGAGTGAGTACTTCCCTGCTTGTTCAGGTACCACACCACAGACATATTGTCAGTCGGAATCAGGAGTGTCCTGGGACATAGAAGAGGTTGGAAGGCCTGAAGGGCATACAGTACTGCCTTCATTTCTAACACATTTGTAACCCCCTTACAAATGGGGGTTTCCAAAAGCCTTCCCTGAGCTTGCCTAAATGCTCCCTGCCTAACTGATGTTCAGTGCTATGGTGCCAAAATGTGGGTGTTATGAGAGCTTTTAAAGCCTCCAGTACTGTCTCTTTAAGGGCTGCCTGCTCACAGGCTTCAGCAGGCCGGTATGGGGGGGGTTGGTGTTTCCCTGTTTGTATCCTGCCTGAGCTGTGGTGTAATCGCCCCATCCTGTAGTCACTGAAAAGCACAAAGGGAGCCCTTCTGATAGATGTGAGTGTTTGGCTATAATCCTTTAAAGTATTAGTGAAATTACAGTTGTCTAACCTGCTTTCATTGCAGCTGGGATGTTGTGTACTTGGCCCCTCCATTTTGGACCTGGACTGTTGAGCTGGGCCAATAGGGTAACAGGGGTGATTGAAATAGAGTAACTGGCGACCAGCCAGGATCAGGACTCTCAATGGAGCCTGCTGACCAATGGAGGCTCAGCTAGAAATTCTGGGAAGTGAAGTCTGGATTATGGCTCCTTGTTTGCACCAATAGGGGCAGTATCAAGTGATTGGCATCTACAGCCCACCTATGGGATCAGATGGTGCCCGAATGGAGAGACTTGCCCTAACTGCCAAAGAGTAGAGACGTTGTGGCTGTGAGTGAGGAAGGAGCTCTGGGCTCCTGCACCGTTGAGTTTTCAAGCGGAAAGCGCATGTGTGGAAGGCCAGATTCGGGTGGCTCGGTCGCCGGTGAGTATTGGATTAAATCCACTGGGCAGCAGTCAGAGGAGGCTGTGCAGGAGCGCAGCTACCTATCAGGCTCACCTTTTAGAGGACTGGAGAATCTGCTGAATCACGCACGGTCTGTCAGGAAAAAGTGAAGCTGCGTTGACTCCCCAATCAGCTGTGAGTTCGGTCGGGCCCTAGGAGCAGCTGCCTGGTATGGTACCGCTCTGTTGCTTTTCATATAAATGTGTGGAGAAGTGTCTGAAGTTCAGGCTTGGCCCTGTGAGTGGTGTGAGAGCACTTTTTCTTCTGGAGTCATGAGTACTAAATCAGGGTAGCTCCCTGTTAAATGTTCCTAGCAGGGGCAAGATCTTCTGGTTACTTTGCTGACTGCACTAACTGAGCTTGCTGGCTCCATCTAATCTTCGGAGGAATTAAATGCTCATTGATGTCAGGGCCCCAACCAGCTGCATCGAGGAACTAGCCTTTAGGGCTTGGGTACCCATAGACAGTAACTTATAGGTTAGGCCTGTGCACAGAGCCCTAGGTAGATGCTCATATATTGTAGTGGTAAGCCAATCACCCTGATTCCCCGTGGTCCCTGTTATCTCCCCTTAAATACATCAGATTGCTTGTTTTGTAAAAGTACACTGGCTAGTTTGTGTATTAATGGTGAAATACTGCACAGTGAATATTGTGTAATTGTACCTTACTTTTCAGGGGGTCTCCAGAGTGAGCTGAGTGGTTCGAGCCATGGGGTAAGTGTCTATGGTAAGGACACTGTAACTGAACTGTGTGGACCACTAGTGGGAAGAAAGGGGGGTTGCAGCAACCCAGAAGGCTGTGACCAAGTCAACCTCGACTGTTCTAACCCTGACCTCTGAGTGGAGGCACCCGCCAACGGATCTGGGCCCCTCACCCTGTTACAGTTAAGGCAGGCAGGGGTAGTAGCCCTTAGGATAGCACCCCCTTGGGGTTACAAATTGGAGGCACTGCAGGGATTAGCGTCCCCTAGTGGCTGAGTGGGCAAAGTGCATAAATATGGATAAATTAAAGAAAAAACTGGAAGGGGATAGCATGGCTAAGATTAAGCTGGACCCTATTAAAACAATGGTACATAAACTGATGGGGTGGGGTGAAGCCGAAGAGCTGGACTCTCAGAGAATTGTGTTACTACTAGATGTACCTCTGAGGACAATGACCGCTGACATTATTTCTGCAACGGAGCGTGTTAAATGTTTAGGCAAGGTAGAGGTGAAGGGGTGTATGGCTGACCTACTCGATCAGACTTTGCAGGTGTTACTCTTGTGTAGCATAGCCATCGACCCCGAGAGGGTACCCCCAGTGATTTACCCGGAAGGTGCCCAACAGGGGTGGAGGGTCATTCACATTCGGAGTGGGTCAGTCACCCCTGGGGGGGTTCCTCAGACTAATAGTTTCAAAGATAAACTACTTAAATTGTTAGCTGTGGAAGGGAGGACTACCTGAGAGTTACTTCAGGCCTTGGACCTTTCCAGTGAACCCACCCCTCAGGCTTCCCCTGGTACCTCTCTAGAGCTCCCCCAAGAGTTCTATCTTGGCTCCACTGCCCCTAGTGGTTCCCTCTATACAACTAGATTCTTACCGTAGGCAAAAACCTTTTTCTGGCACAGTACCAGTGCCTTCAGGGGAGAATGATTTGGAGGTGTGGATGGACTATGCCACCCCCCAGTCCAGGAGTGGCAATGCTCTGAGGGGGAGAAATGAAAGAGACTGATGGAGAGGCTGTGGGGCCCAGCTTTGGAAGCCATTAGGTTCTTGCGGGCCACTAGCCTGGAAGCCACCGCAGCAGAGTACCTTTCTGCTTTAGAGGGAGTGTTTGGGAGTACAGAAACTGGGGAAGACTTATTATGGAAATTCAAGTCTGCCAAGCAATGGAGGAATGAGAAGTTGTCAACCTTTGTTACTAGGGTGGAACGGGCCTTGCAGAAGGCCTGTCAGAAAGGGGGGATCACAGCCACAGCCTTGAACCAGGTCAGGTTGGAACATGTCTTGAAGTCTGCTAGATTTTCCAGTGTGATATTATTAAAACTTAAGTTACATGATACACAGGCTACCCCGCCCGAGTACTGTCAGTTGATGAGGGAGATTCGAGAAGTAGAGACTGATGAGGAGGGGTGGGAACCTTATGTGGGGGCTGTGAATCTATGCCAAACCCCTGAGCCTAGTGAACCGGATGAGACCCACCTTTTGAGGGCGCCTGATGTTTCCCCTGTCCCCTCAGAGTCGCAAGGAGGGGTTGGGGTGCATATCATTTCCTCTGATCCTCAAGTAGAAAGTGAGTTGAGGGCTGAGACTAGAAATTTACGAGAACTGGTGAGGGACTTGAAGCAAACTGCTACCCATCCTGTTAGGTTCGAGGAACCAGAGTCATCTAGAAACAAATGCCCTAGTCAGGGGGAGTCCTTTCACCCCCAGGATGTCCCCCAGCAAGAGAGGTATCTCCCTCTCACTAAAGACCCCCGGGACTCCAAGTTCTGCTATCATTGTGTAGAGGATGGACACTTTCAGACTGAGTGGCAGTCACTGGTGAATTTAAGGAAGATCAATAGCGGGCTGATCACCTGGCACCACAGGTCCTACACCCGACCCCCTAGGAAGAGTTTTGTGACCAGGGCCAATGCCCAAGCAACTGCCAGTGCTGTGCCCCCCGAATGGTCTGATGTGGGAGGCCTTCGATGGAGGCCCTGGTGCGAGTGATTGGGAGCCCCACCTGGGCTGTGTTGGACAATGGTTCCCAGATGACCATTATGTTCCAAGACTGGTATCAGACACACCTGCCTGAGGTACCTCTACAACCCTTGGATGGTCTACATGTATGGGGGCTGAGTGATAAGGCCTACCCGTATTTGGGGTATATCCAAATCTGGCTGTCTTTTCCTACTTCTGTTGCTGGGGTGGATGAACAAGTGGAAACCCTAGCCTTAGTATGCCCCCCCACTGGACTGTATGATGGGGTGCCCTTGTTGATTGGGACAAATGCTCACATGTTTGGTCGATTAGCCCAATTGTGTTCAGAAAAGCAAGTGTCTAGGACTGGGAAAGCCCTAAGAATAGCCGCTTTGATCCAGAAGGCCTATGAGACTCAGTGGAAGGCTAGCCAGGAGGAATCTGAAGGCCTGGTGGGTGTCGTAAGGAGAAAGGACCCGGAACTGTTGCTACTTGCCCCAAATGCCCAGTGTATTTTGCAAGGGGAAGTCCGAATTAGAAAAGATGTTAAGAATAAGTTATTGATGCTGGATGCACCCAGGGAGGGAAGATTGCCTGAGGGACTGCTGGTCAAGCCCAGTATCTTGCCTGCTAGAGCCCATGCTTATGCCAGGAGGGTGATGGTTCAAGTTCATAATGTGTCTGACAAAGAGATTTGAGTAAATAGAGGTTGCACCCTGACAAGTGTACATTGTGCAGATACTGCAGTGCTGCCCAATAGCAAGGGTTCAAGGAAGGATGACAGAGTAACTCCCAACTTGTTTGATTCCAGTGACTCCCGTTGCCTGCTGAATGGAAAGTGAGGATCAGTGAGAAGCTTGCCAAAAGAGACCAGGTATTTTCCCTAAGAGAATGGGACATGGGATGTGTGTAAGGGGCTGAGCACCACATCCAGCTGCATGATGAAAGGACTTTTTGAGAGAGATCTCGGCGCCTGGCCCCTGCTGACATAGATGATGTGAGGCGGCATCTGCAAGAGATGCTTGCTGCTGGTGTGATACAAGAATCCAGGAGCTGCTATGCTTCCCCCATTGTAGTAGTGAGGAAAAAGAATGGGGCTGTTCGGATATGTGTAGATTACAGTACCTTGAATCGGCAGACCATCCCAGACCAGTATACTATGCCACGCACACAGAACGCCTTGGACTGTCTAAACAGCAGTAAGTGGTTCTCTGTGTTAGACCTCCGCAGTGGGTACCATCAGATCCCGATGGCTCCGGAGGATCAAGAGAAGACTGCATTCATTTGCTCCCTAGGCTTCTATGAGTTTATGCGGATGCCTCAAGGAATTTCAGGTGCCCCAGCTACTTTTCAGTGCCTGATGGAACGTGCTGTGGGGAACATGAATTTGCTCAAATGTCTGGTTTATTTAGATGATGTTATAATGTTTGGTAGCTCCTTGGAAGAACATGAAAATCGATTGTTCAAGGTTCTGGATTGACTGGAAGACTTTGGTCTTAAGTTATCTATAGACAAATGCCAGTTCTTTCAGACCTCTGAAAGATATGTGGGGCACATAGTATCCACTGAAGGCATAGAGACTGACCCCAGCAAAGTGGAAGCTTTGACTACTTGGCCTCAACCAAAGAATTTGAAAGAACTGTAACGGTTTCTGGGGTTTTGTGGATATTATAGGCAGTTTATCAAAGACTATTCTCGAGTGATCTGCCCCCTCCTCAACCTTACTCAGGGGTACCCTCCCACCCACAAAAAGTATAAGAAAGTTGTGCTCTCTGAGACTGAGAAAACTATTTTCATCCGAATTATGTGTTTGGGAAACCGCTGGACTACTGAGTGTGAGGAAGCTTTCTATGACATTATATATCAACTTACCAATGCCCCAGTGCTGGCCTATGCTGACCCGGCCAAGCCGTACGTTCTCCTTTACTGACACCAGTCTACAAGGATTGGGGGCTGTGTTATATCAGGAGCACCCAAATGGGCTAAGACCTGTAGCTTTTGCCAGCAGAAGTCTCACTCCTTCAGAAAAAAAACTATCCAATGCACAAACTAGAGTTCCTGGCCCTGAAGTAGGCCATTGTTGATCAATTTCATGACTACTTGTATGGTGCCAAGATATTGGTGAAGACTGATAACAATTCCTCTGACATATGTGCAGACCTCAGACAAGTTGGATGCCACTGGCCATAGGTGGCTCTCTGCATTGGCCACCTACGACTATGCTGTTGAGTACAGAGCAGGCCTAAACCATATAGATGTGGATGCTCTCTCTCAGAGGCCTGTGCCCTGAACCGACTGGGTCAGGTTGTCGGAACCTGACATAAGAGCCCTTTGCCAAAAATTTGACAAGGAGGAACAGGTGTCTCCTGATGCTGTGGACTGCATGGTGGATTGCTTGGGGCCATCCGAGAACTGCATACCTGCTGCTTACTGTCATTTTTCTGCACTAGACACTAGTGTGCTGCCCCAATTCAACAATAATAGTCTCCAACGGGCTCAATCCCGAGATCCCATGATAAAAACTGCTTTGGAGGCTCTGCAAGCAGGGAGAGACATGTCCAAACAGCATTCCACTGACTTGATAACTGCCTTGTTATGCAAAGAAGGTTGAAAGTTGAAACTGATTAACCAACTACTATACAAGGAGACTGTGGACAAAGAGGGCCGGGTAGACAAACAACAACTGGTGTTGCCCACTGCTTTTGGAGAACTGGTGTTGAGGTCCCTGCACAATCACATAGAAACATAGAAACATGGACTTTGATGGCAGATAAGGACCACTTGGCCCATCCAGTCTGCCCATTTTCCTACCTACTGGATAAGCTGCAGATTCTAGTTAACCAACAGCCTACTTCTTGGCATAGACTGAACCCTTGACTTAGTGCAGTCCCGATATTATTGGCCCAAAATGAGTGCTGATGTGGAGCAGTATATCAGGACTTATAGCTGATGTTTACAAAGAAAGACCCTGCCTCAGAGGGCTGCTCCCCTGGTTTATATCACTACTAGTGCCCCTATGGAACTGGTCTGCATTGATTTTCTGAGTCTAGAACCAGATCTGAAAAACATCAGCAACATATTGGTAGTCACTGGTCATTTTACCCAGTATGCACAGGCTTTTCCTAGTAAGGATCAGAAAGCAAACACGTGGCTAAAGTACTTGTTGAGAACTTCTTTGTCCACTATGGGCCCCCCCCAGAGAATCTATTCTGACCAGGGGAAGGACTTTGAGAGCTGCCTGATTAAAGAAATGCTATCCTTGTGGGGAGTACGAAAGTCAAGAACCACCCCGTATCATCCCCAGGGAGATCCCCAACCTGAAACATTTAACCACACATTGCTTGATATGTTGGGCACACTGCAACCTAAAGACAAGCCTAGATGGAGCCAGCAGATTAGTACCTTAGTACATGCTTATAACTGCACCAAAAGTGATGACACTTGATTTTCCCCCGTATGGACTGATGTTTGGGAGAGAGGCTAGACTGCCAGTGGATGTGTGTTTCAGGTTTCCCCTGATGGGGTACAAGCAGCAAATCATCTACAGTATGTACAGAAGTTGAAGGCCCAATTAAACCATGCCTACCAACTGGCACAGACCATGGCTGCTAAACGAAACCTGGCCAATAAGGAGAGGTATGATAAGAAAGTGAAGGCAATGGAACTGAGAGAAGGGGATAGAGTGCTATTGAGGAATTTGGGACTGCATGGCAAGCATAAGATTGCTGACAGATGGCATCACCTCCCTCATGTTGTTGTGGGAAAACTGGACGATTTACCTGTATATAAAGTGCGGCCTGAAAACAATTCAAAAGATGTAAAAACTATACACAGAAATCATCTGCTGCCAATCAGACAGATTTTGATAGAAGCTGAACCTCTCAATGTACCCCCCGGCCTGTAACTAGAGCTGCTGCCAAAAAAAAACTAAGATCGGTTGAATCTTCAGAAATCAAACTAAAGAGGCCTTCTCCACTCCCCTCTGATGAAGTTGATTGCCAATCTGTGTCTGAAGACAGTAAGAATAACTTTCAGTATTACCCCTCTTATGAACTGAGACAACTGTTTAGGGGCAATCCCCCAATTAACTCTGGGGATGAAGTTGGGCTTTCTGGACTGTCTGAGCCCCCAGCTTTGTCTCCAGAGCCAATGCTCTCAGTGGATGAAGTGAGCAGCAGCAAAGCCGAAGAGGTGGGATCCTTGAGCCTGGCTGAACTGTCTGGCCTGTCTGAGCTATCTGACTTTTCAGAAGAAGGAAGTGATGTGGGAGAACAAGCTAGTGATATGCCAGAACCTGAAGAATACTTTGAGTGCCCTGATAGCACCCCGATAGTGCCAGAAATGTTACTAGCTGAACCAAGCAGTGTGGGTCCTGATATAGAGGGTCCTGTTCCCGAAAGTACTATGGGCCCTGGGTCCCCTTCCACTATGGAGGTTCCCCCTACTAATCTAAGTGAGGCTGAAATGGAATCGGGGCTTGTAGCAGGTTTTTCTGAGACCCCTAGATGCACCATCTGAGAAGTACGGCTTATAGTAAGGTTGCATTATGAGTCCCTGGGTCAGACTGTGGACCTGCCTTTAAATGTAGTCCATAAAGAGGTGTACATGTCCCTGAGCTCCTTGCCCAAGTTAGCCTTGGGAAATGACTCCGGACTGTTAGTATTGCCCTCTGAGTATGGTACCCCTGCCCTAGTTAGCCCACAAGTAGCTGATAGGGAAGGGCCCCCTCTTTCCAGGTGTCATGGGCAAGAAGTAATGACCTGATTTAAAAAAGGAAAAGGTTGTCTGTATGTGTAATACTGCATAAACAATAGTAAACTGTGAGTACAGTGACAATGTATGTAACAAAAAGTCTAATGTGCTATCAACCTAAACTGTTTTACCTTAAAGTGATTTAAGGGTAACTACTTGGCGTGGATGCCAATTTTTTTCAGGCCAGGAAGGGTGTAACCCCCTTACAAATGGGGGTTCCTAAACGCCTTCCCAGAGCTTGCCTAAATGCTCCCTGCCTAACTGGTGTTCGGTGCTATGGCAACAAAATGCAGGCGATGTGAGTACTTTTAAAGCCTCCAGTACTATCTCTTTAAGGGCTGCCTGCTCGCAGGCTTCAGCAGGCTGGTATGGGGGGACTGAGCTGAGCTGCCTGAGCTGTGGTGTAATTGCCCCATCCTGTAGTCGCTGAAAAGCGCAAAGGGAGCCCTTCTGATAGATGTGACTTTTTGGCTATAATCCTTTAAAGTATTAGTGAAATTACAGTTGTCTAACCTGCTTTCATTGCAGCTGGGACTTTGTGTACTTGGCCCCTCCATTTTGGACCTGGACTGCTGAGCTGGGCCAATAGGGTAACAGGTGTGATTGAAATGGAGTAACTGGCGACCAACCAGGATCAGGACTCTCAATGGAGCCTGCTGACCAATGGAGGCTCAGCTAGTAATTCTGGGAAGTGAAGTCTGGATTATGGCACCTTGTTTGCCCCAATAGTGGCAGTATCAAGTGATTGGCATCTGCAGCCCACCTATGGGATTGGGTGCCGTCCAAATTGAGAGACTTGCCCTAACTGCCAAAGGGTAGAGACGTTGTGGATGTGAGCGAGAAAAGAGATCTGGGCTCCTGCACCGTTGAGTTTTCATGCGGGAAGCGTGTGTGTGTGGATGGCTAGATTCGGGCCGCTCGGTCACCGGCGAGTATCGGACTAAATCCGCTGGGTAGCGGTCAGAGGAGGCTGTGCAGGAGTGCAGCTACCTACCAGACTCACCCTGTAGAGGACTGGAGAATCTGCTGAATCGCACTCGGTCTGTCAGGAAAAAGTGAAGCTGAGTTGACTCCCCGATCAGCTGTGAGTTCTGTTGGGCCCTAGGAGCAGCTGCCTGGTATGGTACCCCTCTGTTGTTTTTCATATAAATGTGTGGAGAAGTGTCTGAAGTTCAGGCTCGGCCCTGTGAGTGGTGTGAGAGCACTTTTCCTTAAATGCTCATTTGTGTCAGGGCCCCAACCAGCTGCATCGAGGAACTAGCCTTTAGGGCTTGGGTACCCATAGACAGTAACTTATAGGTTAGACCTGTTCACAGAGCCCTAGGTAGATACTCTTATATTGTAGTGATAAGCCAATCACCCTGATTCCCCCCGGTCCCTGTTATTTCGCCTTAAATAAATCAGATTGCTTGTTTTACAAAAGTACACTGGCTAGTTTGTGTATTAATGGTGAAATACTGCACAGTGAATTTTGTGTAACTGTACCTTACTTTTCAGGGGGTCTCCAGAGTGAGCTGAGTGGTTCGAGTCGGGGGGTAAGTGTCTATGATAAGGACACTATAACTGAACTGTGTGGGCCACTAGTGGGAAGAAAGGGGGGTTGCAGCAACCCAGAAGACTGTGACCAAGTCAACCTCGACTTTTCTAACCCCGACCTCTGGGTGGAGGCACCCGCCAATGGATATGGGCCCCTCACAGTGTTACAGTTAAGGCAGGCAGGGGTAGTAGTCCCTAGGATAGCACCCCCAGGGTTACACATTGATGTGTAGAGACGCTTCCAGCTGAAACCATGTTCCCAGGGTCTGATGGTCTCCTAGGTGGGCTCTACAGCCTTGACATAAAGCATCCATTGTAAGGGTCATGGTAGGAGCAGGGGGTTGAAAGGGGACCACCCCCATGGAGAGATTAGACAACTCCTGCCACCAAAGAAGATCCTTCTTCATGTACCCAGACACTAGGACCCTGTAGCTCTGGTTGTCCAGCCGTTGATCCCATTGAACACGAAGAGTTTATTCAGTCACCCTCATATGCAGTCTGGTTAGAGGAACTGTAGGGATCACAGCTGCCATCAGCCTGAGAAGATGGAGGATCCACCGGGCTGTGGTCCAGTGTGAGTTGGCCACTAATCTGGCTTGTTCATGCAGGTTCTCTGCTCTGTTCAATGGGAGGAAGGCCCTGCCCTGGACCATATCCAGCACTGCTCCAAATGAATTATAGGTGCTGGGAGGGGAGAGGTGGAACTTGTGATAGTTGACTGTTATTCTAAGTCTGGAAAAGAGATCCAGAGTGAAGGAGAGTGACTCTCTCACACTGCTCTGTGATGGGGCTGACAGAAACCAATCATCCAGATGCAGGCACAATTAGATCCCTCTGCAGCATAGGGCCACACCACCACCACTGCTAGACACTTGGTAAAATCCCAAGTTGCTGAGATAGGCCAAAAGGGAGAGCCTTGAACTGGTAATGTTCCTCTTGGAAGGCAAACCGAAGAAAGTGGTGGTGGGCTTGGAAGACAAGGATGTGCAGGTAAGCATCCTGCATGTGCAGCACAGAAAGCCAATGGCTCTTATGGAGCAGGGGTAGAAGTTCCTGGATGGTGAGCATGCAGAACCTCTTGTACTCGACGTACAGGTTGAGCATGCTGGGTTTCAAGATGGGTCTTAGGTCACCTGTCTTTTTGGGCACTAGGAAGAAATGGAAGTAGTGCCCTCTTCCTGTCTGTGCTAGAGCCACTGGCTCTATGTCTGACTTTTGCAGAAGAGCCTGGATCTCATCCCCTATCGAAGAGAATGGTGCCTTGGAGGATAACGGGAGAGACCTTGAGGGGGTTGCTCAGAGACCTGTCTAGAAACTCTGTGGTGTGACCTCTTGCTATTAATTGAAGAACCCAAGAGTCCATGGTTATTTCCTGAAACCCTGGAAGGAGGAGGGCAAATCTCCCCCCCCACAAGTTCCCCTAGAGGATCTGGAGGAGGCAGAGGGGTACCCCACAAATCAGGAGGCTGAGGGGAGGGAGTCAGCAGCATCTCCAGGGGGCTTCTGAGATTTGGCAGGTGAAGTAGGGGTTCCTGATGCTGGATACCAGCATTAGGCAAGGGCCTCTTTGATCTGGCATCTCAGTTGCTAAAGAAAAGGCTGTTTGCCTTTGTAACGCCCTCAGTACATGAAGTGGATGTCGTGGATGGATTTACCTTGGTCCTGCAATTCAGTGATAATATCCTTCCTTAGCATCACCTATGAATAACATGGATCCCCTGAAAGGGGCATCCAGGATGGAGGTCTGGATATCTTGTGCCAGGCCAGCAATCCTGAGCCACGAATGTCACCTAATGTAGACAGCAGTGACTGTGCTGTGAGCAACTGAGTCTACTGTGTCATAAGTGGCCCAGAGGGCATGATGACAGAAGATTTTAGCCATTCTCGCTGTTTTGGAAATCTTGACCTTAAGCTCCTGGTCCTGGATAGCTTCCATCTTTGACCTGAGTGAGGCCAGGAAAGATTTCTGATAGGAAACCATATGCGTCACATAATTAAAGGACCTGAGGGCACAAGTGGAGAAGGAATGGGTCTTGCGACCAAAATTGTCCTGCTACTTAGACTCCTTATCAGGAGGAGACGTGCTCAAATGTTAGGTTTAGAGGACGCAGCCATCATAACAACCGAGTCTGTATTAGGATGGCCATTAATGTGCGTGACCCCATCTGGGGGGTGGTACACCCTGTCTGCCTTTTTTGAAACAGCCAGAATGCAGGATAGCTGTTGCCAGATAGTGGATGTCAGGTCTTCATGAGGCCCAGTCCAAGGCAGTATGGGCAAAGGAGCTGTGTCAGTCATGTCTAGATGCTCTGCAAGCCTTTTCCACTTTTGGTCCTGTTCCTGGATAGCCCAGCCACAGGCATTTTGTATAGTTATGAGGAGTTCTGCAGAGGAAGGGTCCTCTGGAGTGGACTTAGGGGACTCCTTAGGCTGAGGATCTATAGGTATATGTGTACCAGAGGTGGAGGACAAGTCAGAGTCAGACTCTGAAGACTGCCTGCTGTGGGTCTGAACCCTTTTCAGAGGAGTGTCCTGGGTTTTATCCCTGATCTGGTGTCTAGAGGAGCCTTCTCTGGAAAGGTGGGAATCCACAGGGAGGCTTATCTAGGGGTCATAAAGGAGGCAGGAGTAGAGGCTGCCACTGGTTTCTGACAGTCAAGCTCTGAGGCTCGTTGACTCCTGTCCGCTGGAATCAGGGTCTGAAACACTGCCTGGATATCAGCCTAAGGCTGATGTGGAGGCAGAGGCTGAGGTTGAGGAGGAGGTGGTGGAGGAGGAGGAGGAGGCTAGTATAATGGATAGCCTGGCATCTGATATTGAGGTTATCCATGAGCTTGATAGGAGTAAGGAAAGACAGAAGGAGCATATCCTTGATTAGCTATAGCCCAGCATCTGGTACCCTGATACATAATGGGGTTGATGACCAGGTGTTGGATACCCCAGCAAAGGGTACATTGGGTATTGGGGAGGTGGATAGCCCAGAACATTGCCTGTAAGTCCAGCCTGAGGCAGAGCTGAAGGCATGGCAGGAGATACAGAAGGACCAGGTGTTGGCACTGTAGGGACATTCAAAGGGGCTGGCACAGGATCAGGACAGGAATCTCCAGCACTGGAAGATTCTGTGTCTGGGGGCCTTATGGAAGGCCATCCAGCATTTGAGGAATGGCTGGAGTACCAGATATACCCTGACCCCATGAAGGTTCACATGGCAAAGGGTCACTTGGGGTCAGGGCGTGAGTAGAATCTGACATCGTCTGAGGAGTCGGTGTCCAATATGGTGGAACCTGGTTGTCCAAGGAGGCTTGGGTTGAGGAAGTCCTGATGGAAGGTCCCCAGAGGGATTAACAATAAGCCCAGAGGGTGAATCAGGTAAAGACTGACCTGGTGAAGGGGGTGAACCTCCAGATTAGTGGCCAGCTCTGGCTCTTGATCTTCAGGCAAGCCCGGAGGGTCTAGTTGTGTCAGTGGGAGCAAGGAGCCCTCAAAAAACTGTTGCATGTCCAGCAGCTGGCTCAACTTGATGTTGGGGGTATACTGCGACTCCGACGGGACACCCCAGCTGTGTCGTCCCCAGAGGAATCGGGGATTGACTTATCAGCTGTGACAGTGCAGAAGTCAGAAGAGCAAAGGTCCTAAGTATCAGCCTGGGTCATGCAGACAACAGTGGAGCTGGAGTCCAGTTTACCAGCTGTGACCCTGTGCTCCTTGGTGGGGCTGGAGAGTGACTTATTTACCTGACTGCAGGCGATAGACCCTGAAGAAGATATGGGCCTAAGGAGCACATTTAGGGTTATGTTGTCCAAGAAGAGCCCCGACTGCACCATGAGTAAAGCAGGCAGGAAGGCCATGGTGTGATCTGCTGGAGTGGTAGAAGACCTGGTAGTAGGGCTACTTACTGAAGTGGAGACCCCTCCAGTGTCAGTGGTGCCCGATGATCACCGCCAAATGGATGGAGACCTATCCCGGTCTTGGTGCCTCTCCTTGTCCTTTTCTTTTGTTTTAGTTCTAGCATTGGAGAAGAAGATTTTTCCTGCAGATTCTGCAGCTCCTTTTCCATCTAATCGATTTCTTTGACTGGGTGATCAAAGTAGAAGACCAGGCAGGGGCTGTGGTCATGGCCTACCTAGACTTTAGCAAGACATCTGACACAGTCCCACACAAAAGATTAATAAACTAACTAGCCAGCATGGGAGTGGGTCCCAAGGTGGTAGCCTGGGTAAAATATTCACTGGACAATAGGATGCAGAGGGTAATAGTAAACAGAGTCCACTCCAAAGAAAGGGGGGTTACTAGTGGGGTGCCGCAGGGTTCAGTACTGGCACCGGTCCTTTTTATTGTCTTTATAAGTGACATTGCAGAGGGACTGGAAGGAAAAGTATGTCTCTTTACAGACAACACAAAGATCTGCAACAGGGTTGATACACAAGGTGGGGTGGAAAGGATGAGAAGGGCTTGGCAAGGTTGGAGGAATGGTCAAATGTATGGCAGCTTAGATTCCACGCAAAGAAGTGCAAAGTAATGCACCTGGGAAACAAAAATGCAGGGGAAGAATACACAGTGGGTGGTGAGATACTGACAACAACAACAAAAATGGAAAGGGACCTAGGGGTAGTTATAGCAGATGACCTAAAGGTGGGCAAACAATGTGAGAAGACAGTAGGGAGGGCTGGACAGATACTGGGATGCATAGGGAGAGGTTTCACCAGTAGAAAACAGGAAGACAGACAGTTGGTGAGACCCCATCTGGAGTACTGCATGCAGTTCTGGACACCCCATCTCTGCAAAGACATAGACAGGGTGGAGGCTGTCCAGAGGAGAACAACCAAAATGATGCAGGGTCTGCACCAGAAGACATATGAAAAAAGACTAAAGGAGCTTAATATGTATACCCTCGAGGAAAGGAGGGAGAGGAGGGACATGATAGAAACTTTCAAGTACCTCAAGGGAATCAACAAAGTCCAAGAGGGTAGCATCTTTCAGAAAAAGAGATGTGCAAGAACAAGGGGACACAGTTTGAAGATGGGGGGGGACGGCTCAGAGGTAGTGTGAGGAAGTAGTTTTTCATTGAGAGGGTTTTGGATGCATGGAACAGCCTTCCTGAGGAGGTCGTGGAGTCAAAAACAGTGGGGGAATTCAAGAATGCATGGGACAGACATAAGGTAATTCTAGTGGGAGGTAGGAGGAAGTAGGCTATTGGTTAACTAGGATCTGCAACTTATCCATTAGGAGGGGAAATGGGCAGACTAGGTGGGCCAAGTGGTCCTCATCTGCTATCAGATTCTAAGTTTCTATGTTTCTAAAGCTAGGCACTTCTCCAGTAAGTGGACTTTGAGCTTTTCTGGTGCTTTATCTGTGTGGCCTGGTTGAAGGATTGGCAGGGTGCACAATCCTTGAGCTGGTGTTTGGAGCCTAGGCAGATCACGCAGCGGGAATGCTAGGCAGCATGCAGGATCTGGATGCCACAGGACCTGTACTTCTTTTCGATGCATCACCCAGCTATTCATGTTCCTGAATTGTACCTCCAACTATATTCCATGCTGTAAATTTGTCACTGTTATTTATTTGCTTCCCCTATCTTCTGTATATCCCTCAAGATCTCTGTATTAGACCTGTTTATACTGTGTTTTACTATGTAATTGTTTGACCTGGTGTTCTGTTCTCTTTTTATGATAAACTGGATGTTTGTGTAAATGGGCATCTTTGCTCACATACCTTTCAGTATAAAATAAAGATTGATTGATTAAAAACTGGACTGACAGACCTGAACCACAGTTCTGTAAAAATCCAAACTGGCCATACTGGGTGCAATGTGCACAAATACTGCTAGTCCGGTCACTCTGGTTGCACTGTTCAGTTCGACTTTTACGTATCTGATCTGCTCCTGGAAGTCTGTTTTTCAGCTCGTCCTTGACATGATTGAAAATGGAACCATCAGGACCAGACCAGATAAGTAAAAGCCAGACCAGATCATTTGGAGTGAGTGGATCAGCAATATTGCACAAGCTGTGCTCAGTCTGGATTTTACAGCTCTGATCCAGGTCTAGTGATCTGGTTTTTACCTATACCCCACTGTATGTGGCTTAGTGACATACTGTACAGATGGATGCAGAGTCTAACCCACTGAAGGGTGAAGTTTCAGAAAACCATTATGCTAAAAATACCAAAACTTACTTCCCCATCCCCCCCAAGTCACACTTAGTCCTCTATCAAAGTCATGCTTAAATATTGTCGCCTCTATATCCACACCATTAAGCTTTTAATGTCATCGTGCCTCTTCTGCTTCCATGAGCTCCCCCATCCATTAAGTCCCATTCTGCTTGTGGCAGCTGTCCCCCAAACCAGGTAATTTTCCAAGGAGCAGCTCTTTACGCCACATCAACTAAATTACTGCTGAACTTAAATATTCTGTTGAGAAATTTTTGTTTCAGTATATCCATGGTCAGGAAAAATTAATTTGTAAACAAAACTAAAGCCCCCATTTATCAGTTCATTTAATCACATGACAACATGTTATAAACTGATCAGATTCTATGTGTAACCAAAGTCAAACAAAAATTAGACACACACATACCTACCTATTTGCAAGTGAAGCAAATGTGGTTAATATCATTTGGTTGTAAACACCTATAGTCACAAATTGCAGGTTAATAAGAACATTCAGTAGAATATAAAAAGTAGCCTAGAACTGCCTAACTAAGGAAATTAAGTTGGTGTATTATTTAGAAACAGACAACACTGAGACTCTTGCTGTGGAATGTCCTGCAAGCTGCAGAATGACTGCTCTTAGGATGGTGGTGTTAAGTGGCTTAATGAGGTGTTCATAGGGGCTTAGGGAAACAGCAGAGCTTACTTGTTATGCAGAAAGCTCCAGGGAGTGTTTAACCTATTCTACTTCCAATAGCTTTCTATGATGTCTGTGCTATCTATTGGTAATCTGACACAGAATGACTGCCAGAAGATAATGAGTTAACTTTCTGTGGGCTCAATTAACTCCGCAAGCCAAAGGAAAAATAGTGCTCTACATCTTCCTATACACACGTAGTAATGAGGCTTCAATGAAAGAATCTATTTTTAACACTCTTGTCATGTTGTTTGGTAGCAAAAATGACATCAGCCCTTTTCTGGATGTAAAACATCTGCTGGGCTACGTCCGCAGTCATAAAAAGCACTTGGCAAATGTCTGCGTCCTTGCACTCCCATTCACAGCCTCACTCTAAACTTCCATCCCCACATCCATATGTGTTCTTCATTGAAAATTGGGGTAGGGTCCACCAACAGGTCACTCCATTGTTGCAGCCAATGCTTTAAATCATGGACATTCACCCCTTCATTTCTAAATAAAATTTTAACATGTATAATAGTTGGCTTGGTGAAGGGTATGGCTCTAAATGGAAGCCAGAGAGCAGTATATCTTAGTTTTTCATATGTTGTTCAAAACCTGTCCAGCCCCATAGCTGTCTTAAAACTAACGTCAACTATTGTATCTCCTGAGGCATGTATGAGACCATAGATCTAATATGAGAAAAAACATAAGGACTCCTTTATTAGCATTCTTCCCACATATATTCTGTCTGGTGGATAGGGTAGACCTCCCAGATATTGTAAGCGCACTGCATTCTGGGACAATATTCTGAAAAGTTTGTTTTGTTTGTCGAAATTGCGCCCATAATTGTGTCTGAGCAGCTGCTGTGTGGCTAGTGTCTTGCTGTTCTGTTTGCTCCACTCTTTCCCCCCAATTTTGAACAGCATTTAGTGCATTCTCATCCAAACATGAGGGTACTGTGTTTTCAGTCAGGGGGGAGGGCTTGGTTCTGCATTCAGACCCTGTGCAGGATGCATATCCTCAGCATGTAGGTCCAGATCAAAGTCAATTGCAAAAGTCAAGGTATCCTGTTTTCTAGATTCACTTTAGGTTTGTCTGTAGATGTACCCAGAATATGTAGAACATCTGCATCTGGGACCCATTCCCCCTGGTCTGTTTGTTTCTACCCTGCATCTTGTAAAGTCTTTCCCACAGTCCAGGGAGTTTTGCCACTCGCTGCAACATTGCAAGGTGTATCTGTGCATCTCCCATTCCTTAGTTCAATGTTTACAGTCTCATTTTGTATTTGTCTTTCATGTACAGGCAAGTATTTCTCCCCCACATTTAAATTATTAGAAGTAGCATTTACTGTGTCTGAACATTTTTCTGTGTCATTCAGCTCCATTTCAATTTCCATTGGGAGCGCCACGTCGATAGTCTGAGGAATGCTGTCAATGTTCAAGGGCATTGGTCGTACGTCAGTCAGCTCTTTTGATGAACCTTTGTCATCCGTTGGATTGCAGAAGGAACTGTCAAGCTGTGCCAGCCTAGTGTCAGAGTTCTTCATTTCGTTTGTTCATTTCTGACGCAAATGTTCATGCTGGTTGCTTTCAGACATTTTTAACAAATGCAATAAATGTTTCCATTGTTCAGGACTTAACTTCTGCAGTAACTCTTCATCTGCTCATTTTTCCTGCATAGCTTGTTCCTGCATTGCCTTTTCCTCCATATTCACAATTGTTATCTCTTGTTGTTCATTATTAGCAATCTCCTGAGGTGGACCTGCAGGGAGGGAGATCTGCTCACCTGCAGGTGCACCAGCAGACTGGCCATTCCCCGGGTCATCAGCCATGGGTTCAACAGCACCCTCTACAGAACAGTAGGGTAGATTTTATTGTAAAAACACATATAACAGTTTCTGTGGTTATATCTTGCACTTTTGTAAATCCACAATAATCATACAATATCACATCCAATATTCATATACAATCAGATTTTTACCTTATGTTATAACCCGTTTACATATTCAGCTACTTTCTATACATCCCTTATTATTTATATTTAATAAAATAATTAAACCATTTCCACCATTGTAACACCTTATGTGATGAATAAATCAATACATCTTTAGCATAAACCTTTTCCAGTTCCTGTGAGACCAGAAGGCCAAGACCTTCATACGACATTTTCTTTGGGTATAAAACCCATTAGCATCTAGCCTGCCATAGATAATATCGAATACAACAGAAAAATACCAGTAATGTATTCTGATGAAAGTTTTTGAACCTTAAATCATATTTCCCCAACACTATTACCTCATAAGTCAGGTGCTTGAGCCACTTCATATTCCATTTAACCACTAAATAATCCCCTAGTGCCATGACATATGAGCATTCTAACAAAAAATATTCCATGGTTTCAGTTTTATTTATGCACTCCATGAAGGGGCAATTTCGTTCTTCTAGGACCTTGTGCTTAGCGTTCCCCCCTTAGGTTCAGTCTGCCATATACTGTAAGCCATAAATTCTCCCACATTTTTGGGGGGCATCCTGGGGTGTGTGAGTTGTTTGAGAATTAATGGGTTGTCAACTGAGGGACAATTCTTAAAACTAGGTTCTAAAGTATATTCTCTAGCCATGATCTCTTGATAAAGTCATTTACTGGAGCCATTTTGTATAGATGATTTTGTGACATATCACTTATATAATTTTTGTGCTGCTGGTTTGAAGTAATTTGGTACATGTACTGTATGTGATGATTTAATTTAGGAGCAGCTCCACTTCATACTTGAAAATATTTCCCTAAAGTTAATCTTATCCAGGCATTTGGGATTGTTCTTGTGCAAGTTAACTCATTCTGCACTGTCTGTAGAAAAAATAAGACATGCAAAAAGACCACTGGGTCTATCATTCAGAGACCACCCTCAGTTTTATCTAGATATGTGAAACATCGTTTAACTGGGTTCAATTTATTTTCCCATAACATCTGAAAAAAAACTATATAATTTGGTTTCACAATGTTTGGGTAGGGGAAAAATCATTGCAACATACTGCAGCGTAGGTATTATGACTTGTTTAAGAATTACAATTCTTTCAAGTTTCGATAACTTCCAGTGTTTCCACCTTTGAAATTTTAGATCTATTTTTTGAATGGATTTATTCCAGTTATCCTCAGGAAGATTTAGTGGTCCATACAGTATTCCTAAGATCTCTGTTGGTTCCCTACAGATATTTATACCTGCCACATCAACTGAGGATGTATGACCCGCCCCTTAAAAAGTCATCTCCTCTTACTGTAATTTAATTTTGAATTGGAAACTTTCCCATATCTTTGGATTTCCTGTAAAAAAATAACAATCTGTTCATGACTATTAAAAAAACAGCAGATATCATCTGTATATGCCTGAACATGTAGGCTATTTTGAATGCTGGAACCCGACAGACCCTGCCATTTAGGTTGATGAGTAATTATTTGTAATAAAGGGTCCAAAGAGAAAATATATAGGAGTGGTCTTAATGGGCATCCCTGCCTAACCCCAAAGGGACTTCAAACCCAGTTCCAACCTGCCCTTTAACCAAAGGTCACACAATGAAGGAGGAATATAGATATTTTAGCTGTTCTATTACCTTAGAAGGAATATGATACGATTCAAGATCTGCAAATAGAAATGGATGATAAACTCTGTCGAAAGGTTTTTCCTGATTGACTAACATCAGGCATCCTGTAACCCCTGATGAGTTGAGATGCTCTATTACATCTCTAATGATCATGAGTGCATGCTGTATTTTCTTCTCTGGAAGCCCACACAACTGCTGTGGTGAAATTACTAAAGAAGCATAATGCTTCAGGCGTTTGTTTAAAATGTGAGCTAAAATTTTATAGTCCATGTTTAACTGCACAATTGACCTCCAGTTAGAGATGTTAGTTGTCTCCTTTTTTGTAGAGGTAAATAAGCAGATCCTCTGTGAAGAAAGAAGGTATAGAATGCATGGAAAACAATGAAAGTATACTTTTTCTAGACATACAGCTAGTTCCTGGCTAAAAGTTTTATAAAAGTACTCAAAATACCATTCACACCTGGTGAAGTTTCATTTTTTGAGCCCTTATAGCTAACTCTATTTCCTGTGCCATTATTGGGGCCTGCAGTTTACAAATTTCTTCTGGGAATTCTGGGACATTAACAGTCTGCAGAAAATTTTTATCTCTTGCTCCTGAATTGGTTGCTTAGGTTCCAGTGATTTATAGTGCTGTCTTATCAGATCTTCTATCCTGTCTATTGAGCTGACTGTGCCCATTTTGGGAAACTAAAAAGTCAAAAGTTATAATGTCCTTGATCTTTTTGCTTGCCTCAAAGGGGTCCCCAATAGGTTTTTTTTGTGTCCCGTTATACAACATTGCTTGAATTGTTTTAGCCCTGTCATACTGGTATAGTTTCATATCCTCTGTGATTGTATTAATTTGAGTTGTATAATCATGTTTTGATTGGTTCGCTAGGGTGTATATTTTTTGCAAATGTCTTCTTAAAGACAAATATTTTAAAAACTTATCATTCCCTGTTTCCTCCCACAATTCTTGAACCAAGCTGTAATATCCTACTTTGTGTCAGACCACCATTCCCCTATGTCTGAGTATACAAATTCCACTGACAATCTGGCTGCAAGGAGGTTGCCAATACTCAGTGTCACTTTTGGTTCTGCTAACACTGAGGTATTGAGTTTTCACCTACAGTCCCTTGTGGGCTTACCAACCACATGATCTATGTGCAAACTTAAAAAAGGTGATCAGAAAATTCTACAGGATCAATAAATAAAGCACCCTTGGGTAGGTTGGAGGACAGGAACATATAGTCAATTGTTGTCTTATAGGAATTCCACATGTAAGTAGATTTAGGGCCTTGTTTGTGGTATGTGTCGCAATCTATCAAGCTGGCTGTATCTACTAGCTGTGCTTAAGCACTGGAATTGCAATACATTTTCTTGCCATCATCTCTTTTCCGTTTTTTTGTTTTAAAAATACTGCAATTAAAATCCCTTCAAAAAATACCTTGTAAGTGGCCACTAAATAAGGTTCAATAACTCTCATGTGGCTTACTCTGTCCGCTTTGACTTGTGAATTATAAATGTTATGAACCGGTAGTCTATGTCCCCCCCATAACCCGTCCAAAATTAAGACCCTGTCTGGAGTTAGATCAACCAGTTTCTTTAATCTGAAAGAATATGAATTGAACAAAATTCCCACCCCGTCTGCTTTATCTATTCCGAATGACCAATAAGAAGGTTCCCAGGCCCATTCCTTTTTAAACATCCAAATTTGTTCATCAGAATGCATCCAGGTCTCTTGCACAAACCATATGTCCAGTTGCTTCCTATGTACATATTCAAATACAGCTTATCTTTTGATTGCCTTCAACAAACTATGAATATTCACAGACCCTATTTTACAAGAAACCATTCAATTGTAAAGTCAGACCAGGGCTATCATGGCTAGTTTTTTTTTCCTTTTTCCTTTTCCCTTTATATGTGCTGTGCTCCAGATTTGGAGCAGGATGTTCTGAAAGGGATTTTTGAGAGTCTGAGTCCTCTACCTTCATGTCAGAATCCCCCCACGTTGAGAAAAGGGCAGCATAGGAGTTGTTAGTTTCCAAGGGGGGGGGGACTGGAGGAGATTTGGCCCTCACATTTCTGGTGGACCTTCTGCAAGGTAAAGGTGACTGAACAGGTGGTGCTGGTTTCCCACTCTCTGGGCCTACTGAATCTTCGTAGCATACTGGTGTGAAAATCCCTAAGTCCACAGCCATTCCAGACTCAGGCCCTTGCAATCCTGATGGAGTTGGTGTATCTTCAGAAAGTACTATTAGATCCTCTACCTTTGATGTAGGAAGCGGGGGGAAGGAGGGAGGAGCGGAGGGTTCTGGGCAGATGCTCCTGCATCAGAGGGTTGTGCAGCTGCCGTATCCTGTGCTTGTTGGATCAGCAGTTCAGGGCTAATGCAGGAGGCTTTATTCCGCACCACCACGGTCACTCTCCAAACACATGGCCATACTTCTCACATAAATCACCTATCTCTTCGCAGTTGTCACATCTAGGCTTGTCACAAGTACTGGATAAATGGGTCCTAGAGCCACATTTGTAGCATGCCCTAGGTTGCCCAGCGTAAAAACAAACCCCTCGGTCTCTTCCCAGCATGAAAGAGTTTGGGATATGCTCAATACCTTTCTCATGTTGTCTTAGTTTAACTTTATACTTCCAGCCCCCAAGTCCAAAATAATTCACTGTCTAAAATTGCTTCAGGCTCGCTAAGAATGTCGCATTTCTGCGCCAACCAATATGTAATGTCCTCTACATGGACCCCCTTGTTCCTGAACATCACCGTCACATATGTTTAGTCAGTGGGATGACAACAAAAGGGTCCATGTAGGGGAGAACTTTACTTGCCCATGCCTCTCCCAAAATAAATCCAGTGTATATGCAGAACGAAAACTAATGTCAAAATGGCCTTCCCCCGATATGTTAATAAATGCATAGACTTCCCTGGGGGTAACGTAATGAATCCTTCAACAGTATTTTTCCCACATGATATCTGTCTGGTCTGTCTTTTAACACCCTTTATATTGAGTGCGCACCACATTCCTCCTGGGTGCTGCTTCTTTTTTACCTTTAGCAAAGAGTTCAGATAGAAGTGCTTTTTTAACCAAGTCCGTGTCCTGCATGACATCAGGCTCTGGATCAGGCATAGTTCCCTTGGTCTGTGTAGGTTGAAAGTTATTTAAGGGCTTTGAATGTTCTTTTTTTCCCTCTGAATCTTTAGAACAGACATTAGTTTCTGGAAGGGCAGGTACAAATTCCTCCTACATCTGAGAGCTGTCTTTAGAGTTCTCTTTTGGCTGGCCAGCCAATTTAGCATCCACTCAGGAGAAGCCTGAGATAAATTAAAGGTGTTGTCCCAGCTACGGTCAGGCAGCCAAGCTCCCGAGGGGACTGTATCCAGCCAGCCTCTACAAGGGCCTTCTGAGGAGACCAAGCATCACAGGGAGTGAGGGGTGCTGCCTGCAAGGGCTGTGTTCCATCTTTTGGGATATTGTCACAAAAAACACCTATATTTCTTTTGGCCAGTGTGGTCGTAGCTCTTTTATCTTTAACTTCCTCGGTTCTTCCAGATCTTTGAGTCCCCCTTTAAAAGTGAAACATGTTAACCTGTCCTGCATATTTCCTGTGGTTTGATATTTTACAGTCTCCGATTTTCCTGTGTTTTTTTTTTTTTAGATTTTATTTTTCTCCGGGACTGAGGAACTCTCCAGCTACCTTGCCAGCCTGGCTCTACCTCCCAGTCTGAAGCTCGGTATTCCAGGCCGACCCTGCCCGGTGGATCCCCTGGCTCTGTGCCCCCCAAGGTGGGACTACCCACCCTGGTGCTCTATCTACAATCTAATGCACCGGACAGGTGTTGGAGAACCCCCCTGGAAACCGAGCCCGATAGTGGGAGTGTGGCCGAGACTGGAGGCGCCTTCGCCTATCCTTGGCCTGGGTTTTTTTCCTTACTATAGGTTACCCCCAGGAGCCAGATGTGCAGTGATGCCTGCATGGAGAAGTCATAAGCGTCTGCCATGCTCCTACCCTTATGTTCCAGGCACAGGTAGTACACCCGGTCTTCACCAGGTGTCACTACTGTGCCAAGGAGCCCCTGAACCCACCCCAGGGAGAGAAAAGCCGTCCTCCGGATGCTCAATCCTCTCCCTCCAGTGCCAACCCCCAGCGGTCCAGGCTCGTTCCCAAACCCGGGTCGCTGGTGTGGCGCAAGGTGTGGCATCCAGCGCCTCAACCTTCAGCGCCACCGGGCTGGCTACAATTTTCCCGTGTTGCTAGCAAACCCCTCAGGCTGTTTAAAAACAAACCCAGCCATTTTAGACAAAGTTATCGGGGCCATGCTTTCCCTGATTGGTTCCTCTACACACGAGAGGTCCTTTTTCAAGTCCTTCATTTCTACAAGAGGGAGTCCCTCTTCATTTTCGCCCTGTAAAATTAGTTTATTATCTTGAGGCTTTTGGCACTCATCAGTCGCGATGTTACTACTGCCAGCCTGCACATTACTGCTGTTGAAATAGGTGTCAGTAATCAACAAAGACTCACCCTGCCCTGTCGGGGCATTTGATGCTGCACCATCTTGGCCTTTGACAGGCCGAGTTCCAATTGTGACGGGGGAATCCCAGTTGAAACTTCACTATTTGAGCTGCAAGGTGCTCGCTGTCCTTTTGATGCTTTTCTTTCTCCGATATTAACAATCGTAACAGCTACTGCTGCTTCTCCACCTTATTTGCTGGTAAATCCATTTCCTCTTTATTGTCAGGGTTGGCGCTTAGACCCTCCGTGGAAATGTAGACATCAATGATGTCCTCTGCAGAATCTTCCAATATTTGCGCTACGTCTTCAAACCGTTCAGCCTCTGGCAAATTCAAGATAGGAGAGGAGGCCTTTTCTCCCATCTCTACAGCGTCTGCACCCTCCAGTGCTCCACTCCGAGTGGCCATCTTGATGATGGACAGCAGCTCCCCCTACAGACCAGTAGGAGAACTTCCCTGGTGTCCTGGTCAACATTCCCCTTCCCATAAAAACTAGTTTATGCAACTGTCCAGGCTGTGTGTGGGTGCTGATGTGTGTCACTTCACTACCAGTCTAGCATTGCTTGTAAAGCACTTTAGGATACATTGTGTATGAAAAGCGCTATACAAATGCAGATTCTTCTTCAATTTTATTTTAAAGATGTTAACTATATTTGTAGTGTGACTTCCTACTATAGAGGTCCCATCTCTCCTCACTCCCTAATTCTTACTTGCTTCGATCCCATCCTTGACATAGTAAGCAACTCCTCAATTCCTCTGTCCCTCCTTGTCTCTCCTGAAGAAACTGTACTCTCTAACCTTGCATCCCAGCTTCTTCCATCCTTCCACCAAGTTTCTGTGAGTCCAGCTATATCTTAGCTTGCCTAAAGAAGTTCAGCTTTAGCTAGCCAGTGTCTGAATACAAAAGTTTCCTTAAGATATTAAGGGCTGTTTAGATCTCAATAAATGTTGTCCTGTTTGAGAATTAAAAAAAAATAAAAACAAAAAAAGGGCATAGAAAAGGATGATGTCATGTCTAAGTGTAACTCCCTACCAATTTTGGGAGCTTATCTTAGCCCAGATAGCTCCCGTTCTTGCTCTTTTCCTTAGCGCCTCCAGGAAATGCCTGCTATTTTTTGTCTTGGTCCCCTGCTCTGGCCCAAGTCTTGTTTCTGCCCCTGGTTCCCCAGCTGTAGCCCCAGTGTTTAATCCAGCTCTGCAGGGCTCCCGAAATTGAACCTGTAGTCACCCATGCTGCTAATGCACTTCAGTGCAGCGGGGACTGCACAGGCATGAGCGATGCCTTTGCTCTCCCGTCCACTTACCTTGCGGTCATGCGGGAGAGAGTTTCAGCAGTCCTGGTGTCCCCATTAGCTCAGTGGGACCCGGTGACCACAGGAAGAGCCTGTAGAGCCCATTTCATAAATAATTTAAAAGATCCATGAGGTGTCCACGATCAGAACTCATGAATATTAATGAGCCCATAACCCCGATCACATCAATATTTGTAAGGGTCTGTTCTGCCCTCAGGGAAGCAGTGTTTTTGGCAACCGCCAAACAAGTAAAGAAATGAAAAATAAAATAATTGTGACTGCTGCATGTGTTTTGGGGACAAATGTTGCAAGGGAGCAAAGTGTTTAAATAAATACATTACTTTACTCTGGCTGCACCAGTTATATTGGGACTTAAATAAAACAGCCTGCCTGCTGCAAGGGGTCTTAAAATATTGGCAGCAGTGACAGAAAAATGGACTGAGAGAATAATTAAATCTGGGCAGTGACAACAAGAACACACTAGTGGCTATTGAACTGTGGGGCATTTGGGAAATTATTTTATTTATTCTGGCTGCACCAGGACTTTATTTGGGACTGTATCAAATCTGCTTCAGGGACTGTGTGTTCAGCAGCTATTTCCAAGCAGCCACAGCCAATCGGAAAGCTAGGATATTAAAGCCAGGACTTGTAGGACATTAGCCAAAGCTCATGGGAAACTTTCAAGTGCTCATGGAGAACTGCAGGGACCTAATTCAAGCACCAAAATAGTAAACCAACTGTTCATCGAGTGAGGTTTATGCATAATTCATTTTCTTGATTGACTGGCCCTCCAGCCAATTGGAGGCCACACATCCAATAGCTTCAGCCAATCAGGAGCCTCAGGAGAGCCCCATAGAAGACTATGTTTTCCAGCAGATTTCAGATTTGAGCGGGAGCCCCCCACAGGGGTTGGGGGTTGGGCCCTCAGCCTTGCAACTGGGCCTATTGATCCAATGTAAGCCCTCCATCCAGGAGGGGGTTGTAATTTCTTTGCAGTACAGTTTGAAGTAATTTAGTTAATGCAGTACCTGCTAGCCTGGGGGTTGCCAGAATGTCCTCCAGATGCTAGCCCTCCCTTCCACTTTGGGGAAAGAGTGGACCTGCAACTTGATGACCTCAAGCCAGCTGTGAGAGAGCTGATCCAGCTTCAGTCATGAGAGAACTGAAGACTTCAGGTGCTTTCATTGTGGAGATCCTACAGTGAGGAGCACCCCTCAGTGCAAGAAAGAAAGGAATTTGCTTATTGGGGCTGCCAATGCCCAGAGACTGTTGCTGAGTCATATTGTTCATTTGGTCTGCACCCTGCATCCTGTTGCACCTAACCTTAGCCCAGCGTGGGTGGACCTGTCAGAGACTGTTGCTGAATTACATTGTTCATTTGGTCTGCACCTTGTACCTGCTGTGCCTAAGTCTTGCCCAGCGCAGGAGGACCTAACTGCTCTACGGGACCCATGTGAGTCCAGCTAACATGTATAAATGTGCTGATATGTGCCTGTCTGCTACGGAGCCTACAGGACTGGAAGGAGAGCACTCATAACCGGGGCTCATCCTGACTTTGCCTAAGAGGTTCAGTATTTGCTAATTAGTTCAGTCATGATGTCCAGTGGAGCTGCAAACTACAGCTATGTGCCACAAATGGGACTGAGATCTCAAGTCCATCGGATTTGACTACTTTACCTTGGAAAGGACTGTGTTAATGTGCAAATGGACCAGGGCGGCCCATCCTGGCCCCTGGTTGAAGGCGCTACAGCTTCTATAAATGTGATGAATGTTTCAAAGATTTCAGTTGGGCTCAATCCAGTGTAACCGGCTTGTTACACCTGACCGGTGTTTTCATCTGCAACATGCAGAGAAATTCCTGCATACTACAAAGAAACTGTAAATAGTTCAGGTATCCAGTGTTTGAAAGCCTAGTTTGTTTCTTGTTATCAAGCTGGCCAACATACAGCTGCAACGTCTTCCAGACCTGCAACATGCAAGAACTTTAAAGTACTGGGTCCCCAGGTTTAAATATTGAGATTGCCGGGTTCCAATACAAATTTGAGGAACTGGTACCAGTTGTGGATAATAATATTGTGTATCATCTGATTTTATGCAGTTTAGATAGCCAGGGCTGTGGTCATCAGTGTTGGTATAATTTTGATTGCTTTCTGATTTTAAAAACAGTGTACCTACCCAGCTGGAGGATTTTCACCAGCACCCACAAAAAAATAAATTGAATGTAAATGCTGTAAATAATGGTACTGCATCACCTTTACTCCTCTTGTTTCCCCATTCCTAAGCCCTAATCCCCCTGTAAATAAATTGTTGTTGTTTGCAGATGATGGTGTCATGAGTATATTATTAGAAACTAGTCAATAATTGCCCCAGGTATTGAAATGTGGGGAAATGTGTATTGGGTACTGTGCTGTGGTAACTAATGGTTATAATGGGTGGTATGACATCCCAGGGAGTTATACCTGGTAACAGCTAGCCCACTTAAAAATCAAACTCTGGGTGGAGGCACCACGTCATAGCAATATCATGGAAAAAGAATCAGTTTAAAATAAGTTGGGAACCCAGGCCCCTCAGCCGTGTTCAGGCCTGCAAGGCATGGGTAGTAACTCAAGGAATAGTGCCACCTAGGGGTTACATAAGAATATTTTTATTTAAATAGGGATTGATCAGGACCCAGCTCTTTTTTCAGTTCTGCTGTTGAGGAGAGCATCAGTCAAAATAGTGCATAGCCAGATCAGAGGGAGTTTGGAAGAAAGCCTCCTGTGCCAGAGCTGAGAGAGAAAGAGAGAGATGTCCTCTCACCTTGATTCCTGTCATGCTGCCTGTAAACCTCTTAAAGCTTTAGTGAAGTGGTGGAGGGCATGTTATTTCTAGCGATTGATTGTCTTCCCTGTGGTGTCAGACTATCAACTACTGGTGCAACCAGCTTGGACATTTGTTTTATGGAATCTAAACTACAACTGTTGACTGCTTGTAATGTAAGACTGTTATTTGCTGTTTACAGCTGTCATCATTCATCACCAGAGATGCAGAGAAACACCTTTTGTGCTTATGGCATAATGCTAATGACTTGCTTAGGCTTGCTGCTGCAAGAAGTGGAGACCCATTACTGACTGAGGACTCCAAACAGTGTTATTCTAAACCAGGAGCCAAGTTCACTTACGTACTTTGTTGCTATTGGAAACTGTCATTGCATTACCCTCCTCAGGAAAGGCAGTGTATATGTATGTCTGTTAATCTCTGGAATAAACTGCAGTTTAGATAGGCTGTCATAAAGTAGCAGGGATTCATGGCCACAGCCATGGATGGTGTCAGGAGGGTTGCCTTATTGCCCTGCTGGGTCTGATGCTCACTCTCCACTTAGAGTGGCACCTAGAGGTTCCATTCTCCTGTAGTGAAGATAAGACACTTTAGGTATAAAATGTTGGTACCCAGTGAGCCAAAATCATCCCAATGATTGCTTGCAGGCATGGCGAAGTCACACAGTCCTACATCTAATGGCCCACTATGCTCAACTACCCTGGCAACTAGATGTGACTGCTGGACTCTACAGTGTAACTGTGTGGTGCCCCAAAAACCTAAGGTGTAAGCTATGTCAACAGTGTCCTGTGGGATTGCTATGAGAATTTCTAACTCTTTGTGTTGAATTGTTTGTTTTGTGGTGTGCCTTCCTTCCTTGACAGCCAAGTGTCACCAGTCAACTCTCCTGACTGGTAACGGAGGCTGACACTTTGTCATCAGTCAAGCTCCCCTGGCATTCTCTTGATGGAGTGTAAGACGTAACCGTTGGTCCAGTTAGAATTAATGGGCCCAAACTGGTGTAAGGGCTGGGCTTCCCCCCTTCCGGTGTCTAGGGGTATTTGGCGGCATATCTCACCCAGACAGCACCTGCAGTATGCCATTAAACCAGTACCTCTTTCCCTGCCAAGCCAGCATGAGTCAGGGCAGAAGGGGACCAGGGACAACAATACAATTATGCAGAGATAACAACAAACAGGAGACCACTCACAAATCAAAGTCCATACCAGAAGCTGGGATCAGACAGGTTGTTTATTTGTTTATTAGCTGTCTCTGTTGTCACACAACGTTTATGGGCATTACCCTTGCTACTTCAGTTTTATTCACTGTTTGCCATGACTTCCTCATTCACCATCATGTTCAGTCACCATTACTGCCATACGGTATTTACTCCTGCTGCTACTATACTACAATGTGCTACCCTTCACTTTGACAAGGCATACTACTACTACTGCTGCTGTTCCTTCTGGAACCCAGTGTCCCATTCTGAGGTCCCTTGGGCATTCACATCCTCAAAATGGGAGAGGAGAAGGATGGAAGAAATGATGGGGATTACACTCCTCGGATGTTCCTGTATTCAAACTCTATCTCTGGGTGCCCCAGACCTCTCTGAATCTGCATGGAATCTGCTGGACCTTTCTCACTAGATCGCACTAGCCTCTAAACTCTCAGCCAGCTTTTCCTTCTGTAATGGGAGAAGGGCATGTTCATGAATATTCATGTCTGGGTTTTTAACTGCTGGATGAGTCAGGAAACACAAACTCCAGATACCCTGGCCTAAGTTTCAAAAGGCCTGACATGGCCCAGAGACTAAATCCTAATGTGCAACCCACCATTGTGGAGATAATATCTTTGCACTGGTGGAAACGTTGTACATATGGACAGCAACTGCATGGTGGGCACAGCCACAGAGTAATGCTACACCTGGTAATATCAGATGTAGCATTTTGGTGTCGCTCTGCAATGATTTTGTCTGCAAGCTGCCATAAACTGAGTTGCTCCAGGGTTCAGAAGCATGCCAGCATGCAAAGAGCAGCTTCCAGCTCACCTTGTGCTGTTCTCCTCCCCTCTGATCACTTCTACATGCTACTGCAGCGGCAGACAAAGGACCCTCTTGTTCCACCACTGTGAGCTGAACTCCATCAATCAGGGAGCCAGCTCAGAACAGATGGCAGGACGCTCCTCCTCCTCAAAAGACTTCCACCCCAAGTAACCCGCACATGGAGGACCCACGCAAAGGACATCAGGAGTTTGCTGGGAGTCAGCTGTGGAGGCTGCCAGCTGCCCCACACTCTGTCTGGCATAAAGCAATATGCTCTGCCACTGAGGTAAACAGTTCACCCATGATGGTACGTGGGAAATGTGGGCTAGGTAACTTAGTGCACAAGGAATATGTCACCCAGAATTAACATAGGAGATATTCTGGCACCTGAAAGTTACAGTGCCAAAGGACCGTCCTGCAAAAGAGATAGGTTTTGAGGGGAGCTTTGCCCCCCACACTCCCCAAAAATAAATTTAACAGGGCGGACATAGTGTGAAGGGCAGAGAAACTGTGGGGATGCCAAACAGGGTGTGAGTGTAGGATGTTCTAATATCCAGATTATCCCTGTCACTCACACCATTGCTGCAGCGCCCACATTACGGCTCCCTAATCATGGTACCCTAACAACGGGATACCAAGGTAAACTAAGATCTTGTCCTACATTGCACTAATGACGAGCAATAGCTTGTTTCCTCACATCCTCTAATACAACTGCCTGATGTCCTAATAGTATGTGTTAATAACTGGAGTTCCTGGGCTGTGTTTACATTGTCTCTGACCACTGTAATACTGTATTGGGTGCAACTAGAGTATCACACATTGGGTTGCATAGTGTTCTCGGTTGTTGTTAATTCCTGCCTCCTTATGTGCTTGTTACTTATCATTGACAATATGCCATTATTCTACTCTCAGCCTAAGCAAGCCCAGAAAACATCTAGCTTCCTTTTGACTAATCAGCTGTTGAATGGTTATGAGAATAGGAATAATGTTTGTCTTTTAATGTACTAGTGTTTGCACCGATTTGGCAATTTTCTCAAATGGTCTCGATGGCCTAATGAACATTTTCTTTCCTACCCCTGGCCATATGCTTCTGTATTATTAGCCCTCACCCTTCTACTTATTGGTGGGGATATTGAACCCAACCTTGGGCCCCCACCAGTATCCCCTGTGAACAATAATATGCATGCTTAGTACTGCCATAAGGGTTTAAGAATCGCACACATGAACATTAGGAGTCTTATCCCTAATCACGCTGATCTTATTACCTGGGTTAATCACTTCACCCCTGACATACTTGAGGTCACAGAAACATGGCTGAAAACCTCCAACCACGACCATTTATGTGCACTGCATGGATATAATTTTATTAGAAGTTATCATCCTGGATCTAAAAGGGGAGGAGGGACCATGGTTTACTATAAATCCCATCTTAACTTCAATGTTACAGGCACTTCTGTCCCTACTGACAAAGGCTTTGAGCCTTCTCATGCTACTCTCCTGCTAGTTGGAACAAAAATATGACATCTTTTTTGTACCTGTATTCCTCCTAATAATCATTGCCTCAACCTCTGCTGAACACTGTGAGCCCCATTGTTAAAATAATACAAACTTTTTAGTATGTGGTGACTTTAGCACCGATTGAATAAGTGTCAAAAGTAAAGACAGTGGGGCCTATTTACAAAGGTGCAGAGCGTGTTACACGCCGCATAACCCCAGCGCATAGCCTGCTCTGCACCTGCCTGGCCTCTGCATGTATGCACAAAGCACATACGACCCCCCTACACACCTGATCCCCCAGCTGATCACGGCACTCCACACAGGGGCTGGCTGGGGGGGCGGTGTGGGGAATGTGCCAACACTCCATGTGATTCATGAAGGTGCAGAGTGTGGTGCATGCGGACAGTCTGTGCTGAGTTAGGTGACACGTAACCATGAGTGGCCAGTTACACGCCCCATGGGAATGCAGCTGCTGGCCATGGCAGTGATGACAGGGAGGATTGCCCCCCACACTACAGAGGCCACTGCCATTGGGGCATGCTGGGAGGGCTGGGGCAGACAACTGGGGTAACCCTCCCAATTTGCAGTTGGCACCCTGCGTGCCAGCTGCCAACATGATGCCCCAGTAGCACATGTGATCCACAGGGGACACAGGTTGGTTTCTGATTGGCTACCTGCCCGACTCCTTCACTCCTAACCCAACTGCCCCTGTGAACTTGTGTGCCAAGAGGGTGGGGTCATGTACAGGATTCATGTGGTGGCCTGTGCTTATGAATGTGGCCACCACACGGATCTCCCGAGGGTATGGAGCTGCAGGCATGGATACATGCCTTTGGCACAGCTGTTCATGAATAGGCCCCAGTGAGCTTAATCTCAGTAAGATGAACCTTACTCAGGTCATATCTGAACCCACTAGATCTGCATTCAATGGGAGCAAAGTCTCCCTAATAGATTGGATCTTAACTCCAGGGCTGGTAAGGTCATCTCCTCAGGTGTGCTACCTGATGTAATCAGTGACCATTCACTAATTTTCTGTGGGTGGAGAGTTAAAACTCCAAAAGCCTCCTTGAGACCCCTCCACATTCGTAACTCTGCACACTTTAACCCTACTCTGTTCAGTAATTATGTCTGGAGTACTGACTGGTCATTCCATTGTAATACAAATGATATAAATATGGCTATGTCTCACTTCAATGATACTTTCTCAGGTCTACAGGACAGATATGTCCAACTTACTGCCAGGAGGGTTCGGGGTCCTATAACCAAATGACTTGACCATTCACTCCTCACCCTAATCAAGGCTAGAGATAAATCCTGGTCTGATTACAAGGTCACTAGGCTTCTGTCTAACTGGTCAAAATATTGCACCCTTAGAAATTAATGTAAAAAAGCCTTTCACCAAAATAAGAGTACCTACTATAGGATCATCATTGATTCCTCTGTAGGTAATCCAAAACACTTTTGGAAGTATATTTAACTGGCTATGGGTATATCTACTAACCCTCCTCTCCTTGGCATGTGTATAAATAATGTAAATTGTAACAATCTCAAAACCACAGCAGACGCTTTCAATAGCTACTTCTCTGATCTCTCATCTTCTACAAGGGCTTTCCCACCATTGCCACAGTCAGCACTATCCATCAAAGATCCATGCTTTCACGCCCTGAGCTATCTACTATTTTACTTTCATGCAGTTAAAGCATCTGAAGTGTGTAAATTACTGCCTAGAATTCTTACAGACAAATCTGCAGGCTCTGATGGCATAGATCCTAAACCACTAAGAGTTGCTGCTACAGAGCTGTCCTCACCCATCTCTAGGATCCTCAACCTGTTCCTTATGACTGGTGCTGTACCAGAACTACAGAAACTCTCCCATATTATCCAAGTCTTTAAGAAAGGTATCCCAAAACTGGTCATGAACTATAGACTGATTGCCATACTGCCTGTCCTTACCAAAATGCTAGAGAATCTTGTTGCCTCGCAGTTAACTGAGCCCCTAACCAAGCATAACCTTCTGTCCCTGGCACAACATGGCTTTTGTAAAGATCATAGTACTATTACTGCTCTCCACTCCTCTCCTTCACTTCCCAGGTCATAAATGCTATGGGTAGGGGTGAGTACACAGGGGCTGTATTCATTGACCTTACTAGAGCATTTGATCTAGTAAACCATCACCTGCTTTGTACCAAACCAAATAACCTGGGGATTTCCTCCTCTGCCCTACCTTGGTTTAGGAACTATCTTGATGAAAGGAGCCAACGGGTAGTGCCCCCTCCATTGTTCAATACTTGGACCGTTACTTTTATCCCTCCATATTAATGACCTTTATCAGACTCTTGCCCACTCTACCCCATCTTGTATACAGATGATCTTGCCTTATACCTAAATTCAAGTAGCATGTCTGAAATTAACACCAAATTAACCACTGATCTTCATGGGCTGCAGCACTGGCTCCAATCTAGCAAACTCCTTTTTAATGCGACAAAGACATAGGCCATGCTGTTTGGCTCTGCTCCCGAAATTAAAAACTGTACTAATCCTCTAACAGTACAGTGTAATGATGGAACCTCTCTTACAATAGTGCCTATATTTAATTATCTTGGTATCGCGCTTGATGCATCCCTTGACTTCTTCGTGCACATAACAGGTGTCTGCAAGTCTGTTACACTAAACTGGGTCTCTTGCATAAAGCTCAAACACAACCTTACCCCACAAGCCTACCTATCCATTACTTGTGGTGTCCTAATCCCAAAACTTAGCTATGAGTTATCTGTAATCTATGCGTCTTTTCAAACTAACTTACATAAATGGGACATTACGTATAATAATATCTGTCGATTCACCACATCGCTAAGCCGCCTTACCCATCATTGGACATTATACGCTAAACTGGGCTGGTTTCAGCCTGCTGCCCTACATGACTTATCGCTTTAAGGGGTAATTTACAATGTGTTGCACAACTAGTACCCTTTTTTACTGTTTCGTCTTATCCCCCCCCCAATTAATACCTACCCACTAAGATCTACCATTCATGAAGAATTACCTATCCCCAAAAATCAGAATGCCACTGGCAGACATTTCTTTCTCTGTTGCTGCCCCAAGGCTATGGAATTCTATACTTTCTTGCCTGCACCAGTGCCAGATTGCCTCCACCTTCAAAAAAGGATATCACAGTCACCTCCTAAAATTTTATATATGCTTTTGTGACTAGCAATCTACTTTTTATATCGTCTTACATTCTGGTTGCTTACCTTCTTCCTCGCTGTCTGTCTGCCCAACTAGCATGACTTGACTTGCAGGAGCTCAATGAACTATTTATATTTATAGGGCCAGATATTCAAAAGGGTTGAGCCATGCGCAATAGGGTTGCGCCTGCGCAAGTCTGAACTTGCTCCATTCTGCGATATTCAGCAGGAGGCAGTTGCGCCACTGAAAACAGGCTAAGCAACAGCGCAATGCAAATGAATGCATGCTGAACTGGTGGGGGAGGAATCATGCATAAACTGCACAGCCCGATATTCAGCCGGGCTGTGCAGGGAGATATGCAGCGCCAACCCCAACCTGCGCCTGCACAACTCTGAGCCAAAAAGGCATAAGTTGAGGCCACCCACAGGTGAGCTGCTGTATTGCAGGGCGCAACACAGCAGCTGCCACGTGTGCTGGCCCCCAACCCCCCTGTGCCCCCATACCTCTCAACTGTCCCTGATTTTCAGGGACATCCCTGATTATACCTCAGAATTTGTCTCTGTCCCTCATAACAATTGTATTTTTGTGACAGAACACTGGGGATTGTAAGCATAAAATAATGTTAAATATTAAAGTTACAGATTCCTTCCTATTCAGAAAATGCATCTTACATAAATCCCCCCTAATTCTATCAGCTTTCTGAGTGTATACTACCAAATCTTAAGATGTGTCCCTGATATGGGGTCTGTGTCCCTGATATTTTAATGTCTTGTCCCTGATTTATGAGATGAGAGGTTGAGAGGTATGCCCCCCTGCAGCCCGATTGCGGGCATAGTTTAACCCCCCCCCCACCAGCCCGATCGCGGGCAGCAATGTGTCTCCCCCCTCCCGAACACATCCCTGGTGGTCCAGTGGACCGTAGATCCCGATCGCAGGGATGTAATCATGAAACCCCCAACACATCCCTGGTGCCTGAGTGTCCCCACCCCACCCACCCGTGAAGCCCCACCACGCTCCCCAGCAGCGGCGGGTGGCAATCCACCTGCCTGCAGCACCGCCCGCCGACTGACTGCCGGTAGGGCTGCACGCCCATTGGTGCAGAGCAAGAGCGAATGGGCGTGCAGCCCATACTGGCCAAGACAGTCAGTTTTGTGAATGAATACATTCATTCACAAAACTGAACTGTCTGCTCTGTTGACTATGGGCTGCTGTAATGGCTCTTCTCTGCCTGTCGGCGTCTAATCTAATACCAGATCGAGTCGGCGAACAGCAGTAACAGGCAGAGTGGGATGCTGCACGCCCGCCAGCTGCGAGGGGGAGGGCGGGGTGGTGGGGCTTCATGGAGTGGTGGGGTGAGACACTAGAGCACCAGGGATGTGTTGAAGTGTGTTAACCTGATTACATCCCAGCATTCGGGATCTACGGTCCACTGGACCACCAGGGCTATGTTTGGGGGTGTAATGATTACATCCTTGATTGGGATCTACGGTCCACTGGACCACCAGGGCTATGTTTGGGGGTGTAATGATTACATCACGATGGGATCTACGGTCCACTGGACCACCAGGGATGTGTTCGGGAGGGAGGGGAGACACATTGCTGCCAGCGATTGGGCTGGTGGGGTGGGGGTTAAACTATGCCACGATCAGGCTGCGGGGGTTGTTTATAAACTAATGCAGCCTGCGGTAGGGCTGGTTGGGGGACATTTCTGCTGTTGCGTGCCGGGCCAGTGGGGGGTGGTGGTGAGATTTTCACTCTTTTGCCGCGATGGGCTGCAGGGGCGTCGGTGCCGATGGCTGCTGCCTGGCAGGGCGCCAGGCGCAAGTCCTCGGGAATCGGTGCACCTGCATGCTAATGGCATGCAAATGGGGTCATAATCAGATGCAAATGGCCCCCCCTGTGCCTTGCATGAATTATGGCCCCATTTGCATGTCACCTTTTGAATATCGGGATTTTGTGCATGGCGCAATGGTACTTGCGCCACTGCAAGTCGAATGCTCCACTCTGACAACTTGCGGTGGCGCAAGTTCCATTGCGCCATGCACAGTGGCTGTGGCTGGGGGGTGATATTCAAAGGAGTTGCTCAATAGCGCAAATCCTTTGAATATCGCCTGGGCCATACCCCTGCCAACTATTTTGCGCAGCGCAAGGGCTTGCGCCTCAGAAGAGCGCAGTTTGAATATCTGGCCCATAATGTCTCATCAGCAAATTGTTGGCTTGCTCCTACTGTGCCTTGTAATTTTGATCTTATTTGCTTATCTTTGCATTGCCTTGCTATGTAATCTGTTTTCTGCTGTTGAAAATGTTACTTACTCTTGCTGTACTGTAACTTGTTGTTTACTGACCCTGGCCCTATGTAACCTCCCGGATCGTGCCTGACAATAGGCATTCAGTTGTCTAGTACACTTACCTGGTCAACAAAAACAAATTAACTAACTAATTAACTAACTAAATCATGGAAATGGTCATAAAACAGCTCTGGCTATGAAAATCATGCACATGCAGAAATACTTATGGTTACCCAAGGGAAATCCCCATTGTTCACCATTTTTGCTGCCTGTGCGCATTTTCTTGGCCCTTTGGAAATCAGGCTCCTTGTCTCCAAGCTGAGACCCACTAGAGGACTTCTCTCAGGGTCTGGATTAACCCTTTGAGTACTCAACAGTAGTCTGCCTTGGGCTTGGGAGAAGAGAGAGGCTTGTTACATAGGCAAGTCTCAAAAATGTCGAGGAAGCTGGCAGTATAGAGTAAGTTGATTTACTGTATAAAGAACAAGAAGATATGTTGTTAAAATATTGAATTTCTTAAGTATTACATTTTAGAAAAAGTTATATAGTATTAGTTTCTTATTCAAGAGTGCTCTGATATCCTGGCCATTAGAGTGACACATGATCTGTGTAACTCAGTTAATTTCTTGTAGCCACACTTTGGCCCTGTACACATTAGGGACCGATTTTAAAACATTTTTAAAAACGTTTTATAAACCTGTACCTATCATGGTTGTTGGAGCATCCACATTGCATTCCAACAACTGAGCTTGCCCGAGCAGGTTCCCGGGCATGATTGCGGCAACAGCGGGTGCCGCAGTGCATTATGGGATACCCGTGATTGGGCACCTAAACCAATGCAGGAAAGAAGTACATGGATGGAAAGAGGGATTCTCCACCAGCTTGGCAATGCCCACAACTTTTTTAATCTGCAGCTAGAAAATTGGCTTTTGTTTCAGGATGGCTCGCCTTATCCCGTGTTACAGCACAGTTTGCATACACATTGATGTTAAAGCAGTTTAAGGTAACCACGTTGGTCAAGAACCGTGCTAAAGCCTTGCTCTGAGTAGGGTTTTAGCATGATTTTTAAGCACAGTTTGAAGCACGATTTTACCGTGCTACAGTGCGGATGCATGTCTTAGTTAAGAGTTAAAATGGTTTAAAACACAACAAAATGTGATAGCGTGTATAGGGCCTTTGTAGTCTCGGGTGTTTGAGCTTCAGAATTACTGGTTTAGGCAGATCAGCTAACTAGGTGACATTACTTCTTCTCCTGAAGGAGGACAATGTGAAATCAGAAAACTTGTGTAAAAAAAATGACTTTGTGGTCCAGTAAAGAGTATCCAATCACTTACTTAATAATATTGTGCAATACTCAACCATGGAAGATAGCAGAAAAAATATTTGTGCCTCAGAGACCTGTTCAGCTTCTGCCTATTGTTGTTATGCATATTTGTTTGTGCTGATTTTAAAGATTATTGTTATGTTTAGTGTGTATGAATTGGCTGTGGTGAGGCATGAGTAGTGTCATGTCAAACAAAAAACAAAAAAAACCCCACAAACACACAAATCTACATACCCATGATGTCTTGTGCTGAGTTTGAAGCTTTTGACTGTACATGTGTTTATAGAAACCACACAAATTAGAAAGTATCTGCCTTCCAGTATTATTCATGCATCTTGCAATATTTTTGATTCTTCTTTTTTAATGAACATTTTATTTGATTACATTTTCAATAAACATTGAAGATAAACACATAAAGGCAAAATCATTGTTACATGCTTCATGAGATATACAAAGTTTGGGGGGTTCCAGCTATAAACTGTGACAATACTCTAATAACGTCTTAAAGGTGTCCTTACCAGATTACAGAGTAAATGTGTAGTAAAATGATTCCATACAATAATTTGAGTTAGTACCATAAAGTCAAAAGAAAAAGAAGCAATGCCATTTCACGGGTCAAAGATATTTCCTCTCTGTTCCAGGAGCCCCATCCCTGATTCTAGACTTAGCATTAAATCGCTGGAGAGAGTTACCCTTTACCTTCTGATGAATATCCCTGCCTTAACCCCTGTCCCCATTCCTGGTTCACTTAACAGTACTATCTATGTGTAAACCTGAATTGTTTCATGGAGTGCAATTAGGGTAGAAGGAAGACTGTTTTCTTATTTCTCCCTACTTAGGCCAGTTCATTAAGGAACTACGATCTTCCCCATCATATTTAAAGTTCAGTTTAATATACATTGCTTTCATTATGTGTATCTCTTTCACTAAATCTATCCAATCACTCGTAGCAGGGGCAACAAGTGACCACCAGATCTGATTATAACTTCCAGAGCTGCTGCCACGAAGATTCTAAAGAGATATCTATGCTGGGGTGGTCCCTGCTGCCTGGGCAAGAACACCCAAAAACAGGTTCTCAAAGCTCTGTGAAATGTCGACCTCTAGTATTCCTGAAACTGTATGGACCAAATCATGCCAGAAGGACTGAAGCTTGGGGCATGACCAAAATGCATGTAGACAGTCTCCTCTACTGCCACTATTCTTCTTTTTTAAAATGAATATACTTTATTGAAATTTCAATTTAGGAGTAGTACAACATCTCCAAAAAGAGAAGAAAAAGAACTGACCATACATGGAGGCAGTCAATGATTTCATACAGCAATTTTGCATTCAAAATTCTATAAAGGAGGCATTATAAACCACACGCCTATAGAAAGACTGACTGTATGCGTAAAAAGGCCCCATAAAACTAACACAGCACAACATGGTAAATAAGAGGCCGATTTTTGCAACCAACTGAAACTTATCTAACTAATCTACCTACTATCTAATCCCTCCTCCCAAACCCCGCCCCAGAGCTAGGAAGCGAAAAGAAGGGCTAGAGAGAGCAGTTTTACATAAGAAAGGGAGTCTAACATAGGAAGGCTGGAGCATTCATATAGGCCCTCAGTACTGGCCTGTCGGGTGCTAGTCCCAGGAGTCCACGAGGGGCCTTTTAGCCCTCTAGGTGACCTGAGAACATCCTGCTGTACAACTAAGGGGTATCAGAGCCATGAGCTGGCCCATTGATTAGTGAAGGCCTGAATCCTATCTTGTCTGAAGGCTAGATGCTTTTCTAACTCTAACACCTAGAGTAATTCTGCGTACCACTCCAGAAAGGGTGGACACTCTCGATCGATCCAATGCCGGGCAATAATCAATTTAGTCACTGTTGATATAAGGGCCATGTGTGCTCTGTAGACACCTATCATATCAGCAGGGAATAGGCCCACTAGACAGATCTGTGCAGTGAAATAGGGTTCTAACCCTAAAACTGGGTTGAGTGAGTCCCTAATTCTTTGCCTCGGATAAGGCAATGGGACCTGATGGCATACATCCCAGGGTACTTAAGGAGCTAAAGGAGGAACTAGCAGAGCCATTAGCAGAATTGTTTAGTGAGTCTCTGAGCACAGGAGAGGTCCCAGAAGACTGGAGAAGGGCTCATGTGATCCCACTCCACAAGAGTGGTAGCAGGGAGGGCGGGGAACTACAGACCAGTCAGTCTTACCTCAGTAGTGGGCAAGATTATGGAGGCACTCCTTAAGGAAAGGATAGTGCAACACCTGGAATCCATAGGGGCACAGGATCCAAGACAGCATGGGTTTACAGAAGGAAGGTCCTGTCAAACTAATCTCATAGATTTCTTTGACTGGGTAACCAGAGTGGTGGACCAAGGGGGAGCAGTTGATGTCGTTGATGTCGCCTACCTTGACTTCAGCAAAGCTTTTGACACTGTTCCACATAGAAGATTGATAAATAAGCTGGGTAGGCTCGGGGTGGATCAGAAGTTGGTCAACTGGGTGGCAAACTGGTTGACGGGCAGAAAACAGAGAGTGGTGGTAAATGGTATACAGTCAGAAGAGATGCAAGTCACAAGTGGGGTACCTCAGGGATCAGTCCTGGGGCCAGTCCTCTTCAACATCTTCATTAGTGACCTTGCAGATGGACTAGAGGTAAGGCTTGTCTGTTTGCAGATGACACCAAGATCTGCAACAGAGTAGATGATCCAGATGGGGTGGGCAGAATGAGAAGAGATCTGGATAAACTAGCAGAATGGTCAGAAGAGTGGCAACTGGGATTTAATGCAAAAGTGCAAAATCATGCACATAGGGAAGAGAAACCCTGAAGCCACCTATAGGCTGGGAGGAGTTGCTATGCATCACAAAGGAAGAAAGAGACTTGGGCATCATCATCACTGATTACCTAAAATCATCCAAGCAGACCTCTAAAGCAGTAGGTAAGGCTAGGGGGTGTTAGGGTGTATTAGTAGGGGTATCACAAGTCGTAAGAGGAGGTAATAATCCTCTGTACAAGACACTGGTTAGGCCCCATCTGGAGTACTGCATGCAGTATTGAGGCCACACATTTCACAAGGACATTAACCAAATTGAGGCAGTCCAGAGAAGAGCAACAAAATGGTGCAGGGACTGCATCAGAAGACATATGAGGACAGATTAACGGAGCTCAATATGTATACCCTTGAGCAAAGGAGGAGAGAGGTGATATGATCGAGGCATTCAAACACCTTAAGGGCATAAACAAGGTGAAAAGAGTCTAACATGTTTAAATATAAGAAAAATAGCAGTACAAGAGGACACAGCATGAAGATTAGAGGAGGCCGATTAAGGGGAATGTGAGGAAATTCTTTTTCACAGAAAGGTGGTGGATGCACAGAATGGCTTACCACAAGAAGTGGTGGCTATGAACACAGTGCAGGGCTTCAAACAGGCATGGGATAGGCATAAGGGAGCAATACAAATGACTATGAATAGATAGGCCACTGACAGAGCAAAGGCCGATGGCACATTTATAAGGTAGAAAAAGAAATGGGCAGACTGGATGGGCCTTGTGGTCCTTATCTGCCATCAACTTCTATGTTTCTATGTTTGCCAAAGAGGTGACACTTTGTCGCAGTCCCAAAAAAGGTGTTTAATCATGCCATCTGCTTTCTGACAGGCAGTGCAGAGGGGAGAGTTCACTCTCCCCATCCGGTGTAGTCAGGCAGGGGAGAAGTATAAGTTATGCAGGATATGGAACTGCTGAAACCGGAGTCTGTACTGCTTAATGTATCTATACAAATGTTGCCATAGCTTCTTCCACTCATTAGCGGAAGGGGAGAGACAGAGTTCCTGTTGCCAATAATAACACACTCCCTGGGGAAAGTGGGGTACCTGGGTTTGCTGGACTTTATAAAAAGAGGAGATTACATGGGGTTGCGATGCCAAGTCCAATAAAGTTCATTTCAGGGAGTTTGTGGACGAATCCCATGGGGGTGGGCCAGAAAGTCCAAAAGCACCTTCCATATCTGCAAGTACTTGAAGGGGTGTAGCACTGGGATCAAGAATTCAGATTGTATGACTTGCACCAATCGAAGGTGGCCTGAGCACAGCAAAGAGGAGAGCGGTACCCCCCACAGCTTGGGGCAAAAATGTCTCGGTATTGTATGGCCCTCAGTCCTAAGAAGCGGATTGCCCAGGAGTGGTTAGTCCAAGTCTTTCATCAAATTCCAGGATAGCAGGGAGCTAATTTGGCACAGGGCCTTGACGGACCACCACAGAGGAGATGTTCTGAATACCTTTGGGAAAGCCGGTGGTTTAAGGTAAAGAAGAGATTTTAGATCAGTTCCCTTGGTCCGGTATAGCTGTTGTTCGAGTGATAACCACTGGGGGAAATATTCTGTGGTGTCATTTCCTATCTGGTCAGCACCCCAGTGGAAAATTTTGCTACCATGGATTGCGCAATAATATAGAAAGAAGTTCAGAAGGCAGAGGTTAGAAGTATAAGGACTTTATAAAAAGAGGAGATTACATGGGGTTGCCATGCCAAGTCCAATAAAGTTCATTTCAGGGAGTTCGCAGGCGAATCCCATGGGGGTGGGCCAGAAAGTCCACAAGCACCTTCTGTATCTGCAAGTACTTGAAGGGGTGTACTAGTTTCGGATAAGCCAGTTTAGCATACACCCTTCGTACCGCTTTCCCTTGCCAGAGAAAGCCAGATAAAAAAGTTTGCAGTTTACTAAACCATTTCTTTGGAAGATATGGGCAGCTCATACTAAGAGGGCACAGAAGGAGTGGGAGGACATTCATTTTATGATGTTGATACGTTCCCACAGAGAAAGAGGGTTAGAGTCAAGATGGCAGCCAGGCTGGGTGTGCTGTTGGCTGCACTGCAGTCTTCTGTTCTTAGTTATTTTTTTAGTTAATTTCCCCCCTTCTCCTGCTAGTTTTCTCGTTGTTTTGCCTTTACCTGCCTCTATCCATGGTCTGCCCGAACTGTTCGATTATTAGATCAAATTGCTTACCGCTTCTCCATTTGTCCTGTTTTTGTTGAGGAGCACGCTGAGCCCGATAGCGTTATTGAGGTGTTATTCAAACACTCCCGAAGTGAACGTTGGGGTTGTTTTTACTGGCCCCGTTGTCGCTTGGCACTTTCTGTGATTGGACTTGCTCTCCACTGCGGATTTAATGCAGTTTGCATTTTGAGTAACTGTGCCGACTGGGCATCCTGCATGTGCTGACCCATGGAAACAGTACCAACTGGACTTCCTTTTGTCCATTTGGTGAGAGGTTGTCCATGCCACTGCATTGTTCATGAGGAACGGCACAAGCTTGGGAAGCTTGAGGCTGTGGAGGACTTTTGTTAAATCTCGGACAGTCTTCGATGACTAAGCAGCCAAGCTATGTTTGTGGAGAGCCAGTAGGAACAATTTTATAAACTTTACAGACTTGTATTCCCCAGCCTGTGTGGAATTGCATGGGTGGGGTGAATGAGAGGGCTATGGAAGAACTGTGAGTCTTTGGATCTGTACTTGATTGGGTGATTTCCCTGCTCCTTTCTTGTCCACCCCTTGAATTTTGGGTGATGACCATCTGTGACTGGTGGAGTATTGTTGTTTTGATCTGCCTCTTTGTCCTCTGGGCTTTTGCTGGGTCTTTTCTCTGTGGAGATTTACTGCCCCACGGAGGGTGTGGTGTTGATACCCAGCTGGGGTATCTTGCTCCCTTGTATCCTTGGAAACGGCTGCAATTGTGGACTTTCTCTGGATCATTTGATGTTCAGTTGTTTTATTTCTCCTGAGAGCTCCCGGCAGTAAGTAAAGGGATTTTTGCAAAGGAATTTCTTCCAGCAATAGAAAAACTGTATGTCGATTCAGCCTTTGGACTTCTGGTGGTTTCTGGTTTTGGCTGTATTTAAATCTGGGCCTGGATTGAAGAGACTGCTGACTTCCTCCTTTTTTGTGGATTATTTTGCTTTTGCTGCCTGGACTATTGGGTGTTGAGAGGACCCTGCGTCCATGTACTTTATTAATTTATTTCTATTTTGTTTGAATTTATAGTTCCATTCCCTGGCAGTGAAGAAGATTGTAATTATCCCTCTCACCGGTTGTGAGAGGTCGGGGGGGGGGCGTTATTGTTCTATTTCTCACTTTCGTGGACTGGAATAATTCTGTTTTGTTTATATTTATTTGTCATCGTATTATTACAATTGTTTTAACTATCTGGCAGTGAGACTGCCTTTCTATCCTCTTTCTCCAGTGATGAGAGGACTTGGGGGACTAATTATTTATTGTTTTTTTGTTGTATTATGTGTTGGGTTTGGGGGTGAGAGTCCCTAAACTTCATTTTGTTGTTTATTTGTTTTGTGGGTTATTTTGTTTTAATAGGGGGCTGTCAGGGTCTCTAATTTCAGGCTCTGACTTAATGTTAGCTAACCTGGGAGTTGGGTTGGGTTTTTAAATTGTTCTCTGTTAGGGGGGTATTATTAGTTAGTTTTATTTTAGGATTTGTTTATTGTATTTTTTATTCTGCAGTATAGCTTACAGCATGTGGTGGCCTTCCGCCCCCACAGTTGTGCACTACTCATCCTCCTCTCTTCATGCCCTTTGCCCTTTTTACTCTCCCCCTCTCCAGTTTGAGATCTACCAGCATTGTAGAGCACTGGGTATTGTACGTAAGAAGTGGAGAAGGGTGTGGGGTCATGAACAGGAGAGGATGATCGAGTGGGGTCATCCTATTGGGGTGGTTGGTACTAGAAGGCGCCTAGGGGTGAAATGGAATCCCGATTGTGATTTTCCATGTCTGGTGCCCATACCAAAGGGCACCACTGTTTACGGTGGGCAGATGGCCTGTGCGGCCCGCAAGGTTCGTCTAACTCGGGCGGTGTTGTGCAATGCCAGGTCCATTAAAAACAAGACCACAATTATTGCTGATCTTGTTTGTATGGTGGACCTGGCTTGCATTACCAAGACCTGGTTGGATGATAACTCTGGCCCCATTTTGGAGGCTATGACTCCAGCTGGGTACTCAGTGTTACACTGCCCAAGATTGGATCTCAGGGGGAAGGGGTTGCGGTCTGTTTCAATACCTAACTCGACCTCACGGAGGTCCTAGTGTGGGGGGGTTGAGTCCTTTGAGTGTATAGTAGTAGCAGGTGTAGGCTTTCGAATCGCCCTCATTTACTGTCCACCCGGTGATGAGAAGTGATTCCTTCAGGAAGTGGCGGACTTCGTCATCGATATGGCATTCGAGTTGCCCAGATTGATGATTCTGGGTGACTTCAAGGCCTGGGTCGACGACGAACTCTCACAATTTGGTCAACACCTACTCCAGTTAATGACAACGCTGTGCCTTGCACAGGTGGTTTCCTCTGCTACACATAAATTTGGACACTCCTTGGACCTAATCTTCCTTCTAGGGGTTGAGGCATCCACTGTGGGGGGTGGAACCCATTGGGTGGTCAGATCATTACACCGTGGGGTCTAGGTTTTGCATCCCCTCTAGAAGGCCTACCCCTATGGAGTTGGTTAGGTACCGCCCTTTGTGAGATATAGATCCCCAAGGCCTTACGGCGGTGCTTGACCTCTTGTCCCACGTGTTGGCAAGCAGCGATCCAGAAACCCTCGAGTCGGCCTCTGACACTGCCGTTGCGGGGGATCTCGATTTCATTGCTATAGTTCGTGTTCATCCCCTCTCCCTTCGCCCCAAGTCCCCTTGGTTTGATGGGACGCTGAGGGAGATGCGGAGACAGGGGTGAAGGTTAAAGCATTGCTAGTGAAAGTCCACCCTTGATGCCAACCACCTTAGATTGATGGATCATTATTTGGTCTATCAATCTGCAATCACCTGTGTAAGAAGGCAGAATTCCTGTCCAGGGAGATTGCGGTTGCTCGGAATCGACCAGCTCAGCTGTTTCAATCTGTGGACAGACTGTGCAACCCAGCCTGTCTGCAAGTTCAGAAATTTTTTTCGCAATTGGAGTGCAATGAGCTTGCTTGGTTCTTCGTAAAGAAGGTGGCTGACATTAAGGCCGAACTACTGCTATCACACTCTAGGGGGGTTGCCATGGACCGGTGTGAGAGCACGGTGCCTCAGTTTTCCTGGAGTTCCTTCAGTCAGCTGGAGTTCATCGATGTCAAGAGGATCATCCAGCATATGCACCCTACGTGCTGTAGTTTGGACCCTAGACCAACCTCCCTAATGTTGGGTTGTATTGACATCATTGGTCCAGTCCTTGTGAAGATAGTCAGGTGCTCCCTGGAATCCGATGAGTTTCCTAGCTTCCTGAAAAAGGCGGTGGTGTCACCCCTCTTGAAGAAAGCTACCTTGGACCCTGACTGTCTCAAAAACAACAGACCTATCTCTAACCTTCCCTTTGTCGGGAAGGTGATTGAGAAAGTAGTGGCTGCACAACTGGAGGACCATTTGACGATCCATGATGTCTATGAACCCCTCCAGTCCAGTTTTCGTAAAAGACATAGTACCGAGACAGTGCTGGTTCAGGTGCTCAGTGAGCTCTTGATGGCCAGAGATTGGAAGAGTCATTCCATTTTGGTTCTCCTCGACCTTTCTTCAGCATTTGACACTGTAGATCACATGGTGTTGATAGAACACCTGAGGCTGCTTTGTGGAATATCTGGAACCATCTTAAGATGGTTTACATCATTCCTCACTGGGAGATCACAAAGAGTTGTGTCCAGGTTTTTTTTCCTTGGATTCAATGGCTTTGTGGTGTGGGGTGCCTCAGGGTTCAGTATTGTCACCCATGTTATTTGCGGTGTATATGCTACCCATCGGAGACATTGTAAGGAGGTATGGGCTGAGGTTTCACTGTTATGCAGATGATACCCAGCTCTACCTTTCTTTTTCCCCCAACAAGGAGGGAGCTCTCTCACTCTTTAATAGCTGTCTAAAAGAAATCCAGGAGTGGATGAATTCTAGCTGGCTGAGGTTGAACTCTGATAAGACTGAGGTACTGGTTGTGCACCCGGGTCAACAGATGGGGGGTCGAGTGATGGTGCGTCTTCCGGAATTTTTCTTGGAGGCATTTCTCTCCCCACCTCTGAACGGGTACGGAACCTGGGGTAGTTCCTGATGACAGGCTGACACTGCATTCGCAGGTGTCAGCAGTCATCAAGACTTCCTTTTATCATCTTAGGAACATCGCCAGGATTCGGCATCTTATTCCATCTGCCGACCTGCCAGCTTTAGTCCATACCTTCGTGTCCTCGCTCTTGGATTATTGCAACTCCCTTTATCTAGGGCTTTCTGGGGTTGGGATCCATCACCTGCAGCTAGTGCAGAATGCTGCAGCCCGGCTTTTGACGGGTTCTAGTAGATCCTGTCACATTACTCCAGTGCTGCGCGAACTGCACTGGCTGCAAATCCGGTGGCAGATCACCTTTAAAGTTGGATTGCTGACTTTCAAAGCCCTACACGATCTGGGCCCAGTCTATCTGAAAGAACTTTTGGTTCCTTATCACCCTAATCGAACACTCCGCTCAGCCAACGGGGGGTTGCTAGAGGTTCCAAGGGTGAATTTGAAATCCTCGGGCGCTCGGGCTTTTTCATATGTGGTCCTCACCCTTTGGAACTCTCTACCCCGTCGGTTCCGGGAATGCACCTCTGTGGAGGGGTTCAAGAGAGGTTTGAAGACTTTTTACCGGAAACTGCATTTTTAGAATATTGACTAAATTAATTGCCCTGATCTAGCTGAATCTCTTTTAATGATTTTAACTGTTTTAATCTGTTATTTATGTATGGCACCTTGAGAACTGAAAGGCTCCTTATAAATAAAAAGTATTATTATTATTATCTGATTAAATCCGCTTTCATCTCCTGAAGAGTCGGAGAAAGATTAGTTTTAGTGAGAGATGTAAGACTGTGTGAAAGCTTGATATCCAGGTAGGAGAGAGCCTCTCTGGCTCCCATGCCAGTCCAAGGTCCGTAATCCAATGCCTCTGAACTAGGTGGTTAAGGGGCATGACACATGTTTTTTCTAAGTTTAGTTTATATCCTGAGGCCAGTGAGAAGTGGTTAATAATGCTAAGTGCTGATGGAATGGATTGCTGAGGGTTTTCTAAGTGCAGTAGTAGGTCCTCTGCATATGCCGATAGAGGTAATGTGGTCTGGCCTACACTGATAACTTGGACTTCGGGACTGGAATGTAGCAGGTGAATCAGGGGCTCTAGATAGAGGTTAAAAAGGAATGGAGAAAGAGGGCAGCCCTGCCTGGTGCCACGAGAGAGGGAGCACGGGGTAGAGAGGACTCCATTGCAATGGATCTAGGCCATAGGACAGGAATACAGTGCTCGAAGCCAGTCACAAAATGCAGAAGTGAATCCAAATTTACCAAGAACTGCAAAAAGAAATGGCCAAGAGACCCAGTCAAATGCCGTTTTGGCATCAAGTGAGCCCAGAACTGAGGGAAGAGAACTATTCCAGGCCAAAGCCATAAGGTGAAGTATCTTACACATGTGATCTGAAGAGTGTCACCCTCTACAAAACCTACCTGGAAAGTACTGATTAAACCCTGCCAGACCTGATGATGAAGATGATTTGCCAAAATTTTGGCTAATATCTTTATGTCAGAATTTAACAATGAAATAGGGTGATAGTTGCCCGGCACCAGGAGGGATTTGCCCAGTTTCAGAATGACTGAGATCCAGGCTTGGGTGAGTGAGAAGTCTAAAATACCAAAGGACTGTAGGAAGTTGAAAAGCTGAGAAAGGAAAGGGGCCAGCTCATCTACAAAAGCTGCATAGAATAAGTTATTAAACTCATCTGGGCCTTGTGCTTTGTCCTGAGGCAGTTACTTAATTACCTGTTTAACTTCTTCAGTCGAGAGGGAGTCACTCAGGGCAGTTTGCAGGGCTTGGAAAAGGGATGGTAAGACTATAGATTCCAAAAATCAATCTATTAAAGAGGAATTAGGTGAATATTCACTAGGCTCTGAGTAGACAGTCTCATAGAATTGTTTGAAAGTTTCCACGATCTCTCTAGGCTTAATGAGTATTGGGCTGCCTCCGAGGTGTTGGATGCTCTGTACTACACTCTGTACATCAATTTGCTTAAGCCTCATGGCCAGTAGCCTACCTGCTTTTTCCCCTGATTCTAGGTAACATAATTTGGTCCTTTGAAGCACCAACTCTGCTTTCGTAGCTAGCAGCCCCAAGTATTGAGCCCGAAGGGCATTAACTTTATCCCACACACTCTCTCCCCTTCGATGAGGAAGAGAGCTCCCATTCCAGTGCTCTGATCTGGCTGAGCATCTCATTAATGGAGGCCACTTTTGCTTTCCTATTTTTGGAGGTAAGGCAGATGCACTCCCCCCTGATCACACACTTCATTGCACCCCAAAGTACATCCAACAAGGCTACCGATCCAATGTTGTCCTTAAGAAAGCTCTTAATGAATAAGGAGAGTTTGGGTAATTTGGAGGTCCTGCAAGAGCCCTGAGTTAAACCTCCAGGCTCTGTCTCTGTCAGCCAGGCCCCCTAGAGAGTGTTCCATAAGAATTGGGGCATGGTCCGACAGCACTGTGGGTAAAATGTTGCATACCATTAGTCCGACAAGACCTGTCATAGAGGTTAAAAAATAATCTATTCTGGAGAAGGAGTTATGCAGAAAGGAGTGGAACTTATATTGCTTATCTGTGGGATGCAGAATCTGCCAGGGGTCACTAAGGCTGAGCATGTCCATACGTTCCCTGAGGCCCCTCTGGGCTGGTGAAAGCCCTTTTTTATGTCCCCCAGATATGTCAATGTCATTTTGATAGACTAAATTCCAGTCTCCTCTTAAAATAATGAGAGGGTTGGAGGATGTAGACAGATGGGTCATAAGGTTAGAGAAGAAACCTGGTGAGTCAGAATTTGGGCCATATACAGCTCCCAGCAAAACCTCCCTAAGGCCTAAACAGCCTCATGTCAAGATAAATTGGCCATCTGGGTCTTCTTGCTTATCTAATTGCTGGAAGGGGGTCTTTCTATTGATCAAAATACACACACCTCCTTGTTTGCTGCTGGACCCTGCCCCAAAAACTTGGTCCACCCACTCCCTGTGGAACAGCAAAATATCTTCCTTTTTTAAGTGGGTTTCCTGTAAGAACACCACGTGAGGATGGTATTTGGCCAGGTGTCTAAGGATCATGTGACGTTTGCGTCTGTTATTAGCCCCCTTAATATTCCAGGATACAAAGTTATATATCAAGCCCATGTAGATTCAAAAGGAGTACTGATGCCCAAGCCTTCCTATGGTGGCACAATACTTGTTTGTATGCTCCAAGAACCAAATCCCCCCCCCCCAATTCCTTGCTTTCTGAGCGCCTTCCAATTTGAGAAAAACTGAAACAACCCAAAAGACACCCCCTTCCCTGCCCCTTCCCGATCTCTAGAACTATGTACACAAAACTTGCCCCCCGCCCTAAAGGCCGCCCCTCTAAGATATCCTGGTCTGTGATGCTCTCTTACCTCAGAGCAGGCTCCTCCCCCTCTTGCACCCAGCTCATACTTTAACCAAATCATTAATGAGTCATTGCGGCTGATGCAGCCCTTGACCAAGTACCAGTAAAGAGACCCCCAAAGTAGACTGTGTTGTGTTGTGATGCGCCAATTCTGGGAGTCAGAACCTTGTAAACAGCATCTTCGTGTTCCTGTTGGCAGCATTCAAACATTCTGAGCTCTGTTTCCAGAACAGCTAGCACAACCAATAGGGTGCCCCCTCGAGAAATAAAGCATTGGTGGCCCCACATCAGGGTGGGGCTCCCTCCAGGGCAGCTGGAGGAGCCAGGCCTATCCAGAGCCACCAGATCCCCCACATGCCATTAGGCAAGCCTCACTGTCTAATTGCCCTTGCTGAAGCCATGTCTAGCCTCAGGCCATCAGTAATATCCAGACCACCTACACACATGACTTCCCTAGATTTTCCCTTCTATACACTTGGGGATGTCCAGGCCAAATATAGGATCAAAACCTTCACTCTAAGGCTAACTGCCCTCCAGAATGTGTTGGAGATATCCATTTTCCTAGTGCCCAACAGGCATTGGGGTGTGCCTTTCGGTCATCTCCCTTAATGCTCACACCATTCCACCCCACCCTACCCAGTAGAAACTGAGAGGTGTCATGGTGTGCCTTGGGGTCTTCAGACATAAGAAAATAAGCTGAGATGGGTGCAGTATAGGAGAATGGGGTGAATGTTAGGGCCAAAGACCCCAAGGCATACCTCAATGCCTGTCAGTGGTTGTAGGGTGGGGGTTGGGGTGGAATGGCATGAACATTATGGCCGATGACCCCAAGTCATACCTCTGACATCTGTCAATCTGAACAGGGTGGGGCATTACGGTCAGAAACCCTAATGCCCCAGGTGTTTGTTTGGTATTTTCGCTTCACATTTGCAACATGGGCTTTTTGGGACCCCACCTCATGAATAGTGGCCCTATAATTTCATTACTCAATCCCGAAAGGAGATTTCACACAGCGAATGCGCCATTCGGGGCAACAGCTACGAAAAGACATTTTGGGCAGGATGTGAAAAATGACATCTATACTATTCATGAGGATGTGTGATAAAATGGCAATGTTGAAAATCTGGAGTGAAAATATGAAAAAGTGGCAAAGTTATGAGCATGCATAGAAATTGCTTAATGCAGGCTCGTAACCCAGTCATTTTTTGGAATTTGTTCACCAGATTTTCAACATGGCCTTTTTGAGACCTTCCCTCATGAACAGTGGCACTGTGATTTCATTAATTTGTCCCAAAAGCTGATTTCACACAGCAACTGCTCCATTCTGTGCCACAGGTGCAAAAACATGTTTTTGGGCAGGATGCAAAAAATTACAGTTATGCTGTTCATAAGGAGATGTGAAAAAATGGCAATGTTGGAAATTTGGAGTGAAAATATTAAAAATTAGCGAAGTTACGAGTGTGTGTATAAACTGTGCACACTCTTAACACAGTCATTTTTTGGAGTTTTTTCACCAAACTTGCAACACAGGCTTTTTGAGACCCCGACCTCATGAACAGTGGCACTGTCATATCATTAATCGGTCCCGAAAAGTGATTCCGCACAGCAACCACGAAATCACCTTTCAGGACCAAGAAACGAAATGACAGTGTCAGTGGTCATAAGATGAGATCCCAAGAACCCATGTTAAACATTTGGGGCCAAAACTCCAGAAAATAACTGAGATATTAACCTAAGTTGAAACTTCCATTGATTGTCATTATAGGGCTTATCGTGATTGTCTTCAGTTCCCAGCTGATTTTTAAAGAGTGCAGACATGTTCCCAGTCCACAGAAGATCATTGTTCCTGATCTCTGGAGGTAAGTATGGGTGAAAGGGGGTGCAGAGAGGTGGGGTACACAGAGGGAGGGTGCGGGTTGGGGGAGGGGCCGTTGCAAACGATGAGTGACTTTTTTTTTTTCAGGTTTTAAAAAAATACATCGTAGGAATGTTTTATTTTTTTTACATGTGAAAACAAAATGGATCAGCACACTGGGGTGGGCTCCCAGTGTGTCAGACTAGTGGAGAGGGGGGTCAATGCCGACCCAGGGATTGGGCACCTGAGGTCGGCTGAAAAAAAGGAAGTGTGAGGGTGCGTCTGACACCAGCAGTGAGCATCCCAGTTTCAGAAAAAACATAATTACTTTGGCACACTGGAGTGGGATGCCAGTGTGCCACAATAGTTGGGGGGGATGCCAACACGAGGATTGGGCATCCGGTTGTTGACAAAATAAGTGTTCAGGCTGGGGGGGGCATGCCGACCTGGATTGGGCACCCCATGTTGGCTTTGGAGGGAGCGTGTGGTGGGCTGCAGGAGCCCCAATTATGGCGGCGGGCTCACAAAGAAAGACACTGAGCAAGTAAGTTGCTCATCATAATTCCAGCCATGCGTATTACTGTGCACTGTAATGTGTATGGCTGGAATCTGCCTAGTTCGGGGGCAGCAGATCTGCCGCTGCAATGATGAAACTGTGCATGATTGGAGCTGCAGATTTCTTTCATGTCCGGTGCTCACTCTGAAACTGCCATTATCGGTAGGTTCTCTGTTGATTTGTGGCCATGGGACAAGCCCCTGAAAGCATGGGCTGCATTGGCCAAACACTGCCACACCTCTGCACTGCTCTACTTACCTCAATATGTTACGTGTGTGCTGCATGTACAAGTAAACATAAAAATGATCCAATTTATAACATGTGGCAGGTTACAGTCTTGCAAATGTTGTAGAATCAATTGTTTTGCATTGATTAGTACTGGGATTAGAAACGTAATTTTGTCCTTTTTCCCATTATCTCTCATTGAGAATGCTCCATTAAGTAATAAAATACTCAGATCGAAGGGAACATTCAGCCCAACTACTGTACTTGTTATTATTCTAATATTATCCCAAAAATCCTTTAGGACCAGATACATGATAAACATGTGTAATAATGATCCCACTGCATTGATGCATCTTTGGCATTTATCTGACAGATTATTATTAAATGTATGAAGTTTAGCTGGGGTGTAATGTATCTTATGAAGTATACTGAATTGTAATTTTTTGTTTATTATTTTTTGAGACTTCTGGGACTGTCAAGGTCATTGCTGTCCATTGTTGATCAGTTAGTTCCAGCTCTAAGTTTTTTTTGCCATGCATTCTGGAGATTAATTGGGGGACTTTTTGTTTGTTCAAAGGCCTTATATATTTTACCTATAAGCTTTCTGTTTGATTCTTTGACCAAGACATTTTCTATTGATGAAAATGATGATTCTTTAAAATTCCCTCACTTGGAGATATGCTAAGTAATGCCTACGTTCCAAATCATATTGGCCTTTGAATTTATGAAATTCAAGAAAGTAGCCATTTTAATGCAAGTATCTTAGCTGATATACTCACTTGTTCTTCCATTTACTGTACATATAAAACATAATTTTTTAAAGTTGGAATTGTATTGATGAATTTAATCTATGTAAATGTGGATATATCTATTCTCTCTTTTAAAAGAGAATGAGATTCCTTCCATATGTTAGCTGATAATTTTGTAGCGGATATTTTATCAGATCTAAATAGAGGATTTCCATGAGACCATTACATGGGAGTGAATCCCTCTCTATCTCTGCCCAACTAGGCATCTCTTCTGACTTGAACCATTTATTAATCTGTTCAATGTGAGCCGCAAAATAATATCAACGCAGATTAGGAAGTCCCAAACCTCCATTCTCTGTAGATGCATATAATTTTTGGAGAGAAAGCCTTGGCTTTTTATCTTGCCATATAAATATCGTAATTTTTCCCTCTAGTTCACAAAATGTCTTTTTTGTAATCAAAATCAGAAGGGTTTAGAAAGGACTAACAATCTGGGCAAGATATAAATTTTTTATTATATTTACCTGTCCCAAGAGGGTTAGAGAGACCAGCATCCATTTTTTAAAATCTTTATAAATTCTTTCTAGAAGTGGTTTGCAATTTAATTCAAATAATGCAGAGCTATCTTGTGGGATTATGATCCCCAAATACTTAAATTCAGTGCATATGGGTATATTATTATAGACAGAATCATTTTGGTTTTGGGAAGTCCTCATCGATTGGAAGTATGCCTGCTGCAGTTTCTGTAAAGTACATGTATCTGCCATTTAATCTATAGATGCTAAGAACTGTGTTGAATTTTACAGACTGTGTTACAATGCTGTGGAGAGGGAGTCTGGAGGCAGACCAGTCATAGTATAGCATTTCAGGGGCAGGGCACACCTACCTGTTCAAAAGCCCGTGCTACCACAGGTATGTGCACAGTGGCGCACACATGAGTGGCGCAAGTGCCACTCGGTGGAGAAAATTTGCAGTGCATGTAAGTGTCAGTATTTTAAACTGCATAGCTTACAGGGGACAGGAAATTTGTGCTAACTGGCAGCAGTATATAAAGGTATTATTCTTAGAAATGATATGCATTCCCCTAAATTATCCATATTTAACTGTATCTGAATAAAACATTACATGAAAAACTGTATTCTGCATTGTTTTGTTTTCATGGGCAGCATTCTGTGTCAGTTCTCCTCATGGAACCAGTAATTTGGAGTTTTTACTACTGTATGTCACAGTTTGTGAATAGAATGCTAATTATGAGCTGTTGACCTATCAGAACTATACTTAGAGTTCTGTGCACAAACCATGATACAGTTAAAACTCCAAAGTACTTGCTCCATGAAGAGAACTGTAATAGAATGCTGTCCATAAAAACAAAACAATACAAAATGCAGTTTTTTGTATCACTTACTATTCAGCTACCATTAAATATGGATTATTAAGGGGGAATGTATATCATTTCTGATAATAAGAACTTTGGCAGAAGACACCAGGAGAAAGGACTGCTGTGTGACTGAACTTCTCTACTGGGACTATATTGCCCTCCTTTCCTCCCCTCCACCCAAAGCTAGTTCTATTTTTATAGGCACAGGATTTGACTGACAACAGGAACTTCCTGTTTGGGAGCAGAAAGTGAGTGATCACAGAACCACCTAAGACCCACCATCCTAGGAGGGCAAGAGTAGCTCTCCAGCCCCCTCTAGCTGCTGGAGGTCTGCATCTGAGCAAGTAAGTGGTTTACTGAGAAACATAGGATATTCTTGTCTCAGAACAGGATAATCAGGAGCTTAAAGGGCACACAGGCAGAAAGTAAGGAGAGAGAGAAAAAACACAGAGGAAAGAGTAAGGATTGCAAACAGGTAAGGGGGCCAGAAATAAGACATGATTGGAGTGGTGCAGTGCAGTGGCTGTGGAGCAGCAGTCTTCCGGGAGATGTTCTGGAGGATGCGGTGTTGTCCCATCTTCAGCCACCTCTCTGGGCTGAGGGAGGAGGTTGCTCATCTCCAGGCTGAGTTGGCCAGGATTTGTGGGACCTCCTCTTCCATCCAGGGACCACCAGTGCCACTGCCGTTGCCTCAGAGGTTGCCAAGAAAGAGGACCGATTGGACTACAGTAGGTTCAGGGAGGGTGAGGGTGGTGGAACAGAGGTGCATCCCTCCAGTTGTACCTCTTCACAATTCCTATGCCATTCTGGCAAAGTGTGGTTCCTCTATGGAGGCACCCACTGTGGAGACCAAGGAGGATGCTGGGAACCTCCACAAAGGAGACCCACAGGAGGGTGGCAGGGGACCCTGCAGGGGAAGGAAACAACTCCTGGTGGGGGACTCCATTGTTAAGAAGGTAGAACTGGGGGAGGAAGGGGAGAGGGAGGTAAGGTGCCTGCCTGGCGCCATGGCTTGGAGGGACAGTGAGCGAATCCTCAGGATTGCCAGAGCAGCTGCACAGGGGAGGGAGCTGGATGTTATTGTCCACCTAGGAGCAAATGATCTGGCTAAGAAATGGATTAGAGAAGTGCAGGAAGAGTTTGTGGAATTGGGGAGGGGCCTTAGTCAAGTAGCACGCACGGTAACCTTCTCAGAGGTGTTGCCCATCTATGGCATAGAAGAGGCTAGGGTGTTCTGCACCATGGGATTCAATCAGTGGTTGAAAAACTGGTGTGAAGCTCAGGGATTTGGCTTCATTGGGGACTGGGGTCCACCTGGAATGATGCAAGCCTATACTGGCATGATGGGCTGCATCTGTCTGGGAGGGAAACCAGGATCCTAGGTGATAGGTTTAAATGCTTCATTGGCAAGCTTTTAAACTAGCCAAGGGGGGATGCACTGGAAAGGAGCAGGGAAATCCTAGCCCCCCCAAATAATCATGGTAGTAAGTGCGGCAAACACCAACATAGAGGTGTCCATAGGGAGAAGAGCAGGGGTAAATGGAGAAAATGACAAAGGCAAGAAGGACAGGGATGGGGCAAAAGGGAGTAAGGCCATCAGGAAATGGAGGGTAATGAGTACCAATGCCCGTAGTCTAGGTAACAAGCTCCCTGAGCTGGTGGCCTTGATGGAAGAGGGAAGCCTGGATATCATAGCAGTCACAGAAACATGGTACACAGAGAACCATGACTGGGATGTTAACATACCAGGGTACATATCCTACAGGAGAGACAGGCAGGGGAGAAGAGAGGGAGGAGTAGCTCTCTATGTAAAGGAAGGGATAAAAGCAACTGAACTAAAGAGTAAACAGGGAGGAGAGGAGGCACTGTGGGTCACCTTGGAGACTGGAAAGGGTACCACAATCCGCACAGGGGTTGTGTACAGACCCCCATGTCAGGGGGAGGGAATGGACAAGGATATGATAGAAGACATTCTTAGAATGGCGGAGAAAGGGGAGATACTGTTGATGGGAGACCTGAATATGCCAGATGTTAACTGGAGCACATTTGCTGCAGCCACATCCAAGAGCAGGGCCATTCTTGATGCCCTACAGGTGGAAGGCCTTAGACAGCTAGTTTCGGAACCCACTCATGAGGGATCAATCTTAGACCTCATACTCTCAAACGGGGACAGTGAGAGGATCTCAGATCTAGAAGTGGGTTGCCATCTGGGGACAAGTGACCATCAAACAGTGTGGTTCATGTTAAACTCAGCTACAGAGTCAAGCCATACAAAAGTGAGGGTACTGGACTTTAGGAGGGCTGACTTTGGCAAGATGGGAGAGTGCCTCAGAAAAGCACTAGCAAACAGGCTAGAAGGAGGTGTGGAGCAACAATGGGGAATCATCAAAACTGCCATCACAGAGGCAACAAGCCTTTGTGTGAAGCAAATAAACAATTCAAAGTGAAAGAAAAAGCCACTATGGTTCTCAAAAGAGGTGGCTGTGAAAGTCAGGAAGAAAAAGATAGCATTCCCAAAGTATAAGGAAACACAGAAGGAGCAGGACAGACAGCTGTACCAGTTAAGGCAGAAGGAAGCAGGGAGGGAAGTCAGAATAGCAAAGGCCCAAACTGAGGAAAAGATAGCCAACTCAGTTAAGAAGGGGATAAAACCTTTTATAGGCACATCAGCAAGCGTAGAAAGACAAAGGGAGGGATAGTGAGGCTGAATAGAATAAACGGTGGGTGGGCAGAGGGGGACAGTGAAAAAGCAGGGATACTGAATGAATATTTCTGCTCAGTATTCACAAAAGAGGAGGGGGAAGTGCCTAATCCAATTAACAGAAGCACTCTTGATAGGAGGGTCGATCCCAGTCCTTTCACAGAAGAAAGGGTTCTGCAAAACTCCTAAAACTGAAGGTGGACAAAGCAATGGGTCCTGATGGAATTTACCCAGAATTCTAAAAGAAATAAGGGAGGAACTAGTGAAACCACTGGCTACTCTTTTAATAAATCATGGAGGATGGTGTGGTACCGAGGACTGGAGGAAGGCAGATGTGATTCCCTTCACAAAAGTGGGACCAAGACAGAGACAGGAAACTACAGACCTGTCAGTCTGACCTCTGTGGTAGGGAAAGTGATGGAGTCACTTCTGAAGGAAAGAATAGTTGAGTACCTAGAGGCCAGAGGAACACAGGACCCAAGGCAGCATGGGTTCACAGTGGGAAGGTTATGTCAGACAAATCTAATAGATTTCTTTGACTGGGTGACCAAAGTAGTAGGCCAGGGAGGGGCTGTGGACATGGCCTACCTAGACTTTAGCAAGGCATTTGACACAGTCCCACACAAAAGATTAATAGTCAAATTAACTAGCCGGGGAGTGGGTCCCAGGGTGGTAGCTGGGTAAAACATTGGCTGCACAACAGGACACAGAAGGTAATTGTAAATGGAGTCCACTCTGAAGAAAGAGGGGTTACTAGTGGGGTACCGCAGGGTTCAGTATTGGGTCCAGTCCTTTTTAATGTCTTCATCAGTGACATTGCAGAGGGACTGGAAGGAAAAGTATGCCTTTTTGCAGACGACACAAAGATCTGCAACAGGGTTGATACACAAGGAGGCGTGGAAAGGATGAAAAGGGACTTGGTAAGGTTGGAGGAATGGTCAGAAGTATGGCAGCTAGGATTCAATGCAAAGAAGTGCAAAATAATGCACCTGGGAAACAAGAACCCAGAGGAAGAATACACAATGGGTGGGAGGTAGTAACAACAACAAAAAAGGAAAGGGACCTGGGGTAATCATATCAGATGACCTTAAGGTTAGCAAGCAATGTGAGAAGGCAGTAGGGAGGGCTGGGGGTATACTGGGATGTATAGGGAGAGGCATCAGCAGCAGAAAACAGGAAGTTGTTATCCCTCTGTACAGACAGTTGGTGAGACCCCATCTGGAGTACTGTGTCCAGTTCTGGAGACCCCATCTCCGCAAGGACATAGACAGGATAGAGGTAGTCCAGAAGAGGGCAACTAAAATGGTGCAGGGTCTGCAAGAGAAGCTGTATGAGGAGAAACTAAAGCAGCTTAATATGTATACCCTTGAGGAAAGAAGGGAGAGGGGGGACATGATAGAAACTTTTAAGTACCTTAGTGGAATCAACAAAGTCCAATAGGGTAGCATCTTTCAGAAAAAGAGACTTGCAAGAACAAGGGGACACAATTTAAAGATAGAAGGAGGGTGGTTTAGGGCAATGTGAGGAAGTATTATTTCACAGAGAGGGTAGTGGATGCATGGAACAGCCTTCCTGAGGAGGTTGTGGGGTCTAAAACTGTGGGAGAATTCAAGAATGCATGGGACAGACATAAGGCAATTCTTGTGGGGGGTAGGAAGAAATAGGCTGTTGGTTAACTAGGATCTGCGGCCTATCCTGTAGGTAGAGAAATGGGCAGACTAGATGGGCCAAGCGGTCCTTATCTGCTGTCAAAGTCTATGTTTCTATGTTTCTATGTTTGTTAACAGCTGCCAATTAGAAATGATTTCCTGTCCTCTTTAAAGTATTTATAATGGGTCACGTCTACCTGTTTTAGCATTTATTTTAATATGTGGAAGTTTAAGCTGGGAAGGAGAGGGGACTCGGTTGGGTGGGAAATTGAACAAAATGGAATGGATTTGATACACCCCACCTCTGTAACTTTGAGCTTAACCAAAATATTTCACTCCAGCAAACTTCTGACTGCATTACAGATTAATACAAAAATACTGTATTGTTTTATTGTTATTTAATTAAATTTAGCAGTAGAGGTTTGGTGGTTACAGGGTGGGAGAAGTTATAGGTTATGACATAGGGAGAATTAATTTAGAGAGCCTTAAAACAAAGCTTTTGAATGAGAGGAAGTAAACATGGCTTTGCATAACACTTCTACTGTTTCAGTATGGTGATATATATCCTAACCCAGGTCCTCCTGCAAATCACCCCTCTGTTCGGAAAGGTTTACTGTTTTGTCATGATAATATGAGAAGTATAATCCCCACACGGGAGCTAGTAAAGGAGTTTATGGTTGCAAATGAACCAGACATTATGTTTGTTTCTGAGACATGGTTGAGCCCTAGACATGAGGATAGTCTGCTATATATTCCAGGGTATAAATTTGTAAGAGCAGACCGTACCAAAAGAGGGGGAAGGGTGATGATCTATTACATCGATACTTTATGTCCAGTTCGAATCCCTTTGAATATTGCCCCCTCTCATTGTGAACATTTGGCCTTAGAAATTAAATTTCATTCAGGTAAACCTTTTCAATAGTTGGGGTTGTATAGACTGGCTCTATGATGCCAGTTCAACAACACTTTCGTCGACCAGCATCACAGTGACAGGATTTATGTTGATCACAAGTTGCGGTTGACATAAATCCCGACTGTCTCCCGGTCCTTTTTTTCATGGGGAGGCTTCGCCCCTGAACCCCCATGCAGAGGGCTCTGCCCCCTCCCCACACTCCGATACTATAGATTATCAACTACGAGTTGGAGTTGATTCGGGGAGGGGGTGTAGGACCGGGAGACAGTGTGCCCCTGTGTCAGGTGCACCAACACAGTGACCTGTTGTTAAACTGCCAATTTTGTTGACAGGGATATAATTCGCTGTGTTGGTATTGCTGACTATGGCTCATACTGTATAGGGTATAGACCACCCCAATCTCCTTTACAGGCCTTGGATAATATTCATAATGTATCACTCCCATATTCACAATCACATGACTTACTGTTAACAGGATATTTAAATATGGATTGGTTACATCCTGATAAGTCAAAAAATCTGAAAACACTTGCTCTAGAGTTAGGATTGTTCCAAATGCTTACTGAGCCCACTTGTATAAATTTAAGAAACCCTGAGGAATCCACTCTAATTGATTTAATATTGACTAATTGTCCACATCAGTTTAACTCCTCGGGAGTTACCATGGACTTGTTTAATGACCATAACATGGTTTATTGTGTAAAGGGACAACAAAGAAATAAAGGTCCTTCTAGAAAAGTAAAATATAGATCTTTTAAATATTTTGATTATTTTAATTTTGTTGCCAACCTGGAGAAGGTAACTTGGGATAGTTTAGAGTTAATACCTGACTTGGATTCAGCATGGCTTTATTTTAAGGATGAATTACTCCAGGTCTGTAACAAACATCTGCCAACCAGATCTAGGAAAATAAAACACAATTCTGCAGTCTGGTATAACGCCTGGTTAAGGAGACAGAAACAGACTAAAAATAAATCATGGGATCAAGCTAGACATTCAGGGAAGTCTGAGGATTGGCACATTTATAGAGAAATAAGAAATTAATATGTTAGGGGAGTCCATGTCACTAAAAATTAATTTTTCAAAACAAAAATGTCTGATTCTACAGGGGACTCCAGAAAAATCTGGAGCTTTATAAAAGGTTTAAATGGCCACTCTAAGGAGGGATCTGCTATTCAACTGTCTAGTTGTGAGACATCTACTGTAGTGCAAGTCATTCATTGCCTAATAGATTGAATAGGCTTTTTATAGATTCTGGTACATTTTTTGATTCTCTACTCCTGAATCATTGAAAAACCCACACCATCATCGGGACAAGTCTTTTCCTGAATAGTGTTTTAAAAAGATCAAACAGTTTGAGGTCTTAGAGTTACTTCTTTCTCTAAAAGTAAGTGGAAGCTGTGGACCTGATGGTCTCACTTAGACTATGCTAAGGTATTCAACTATTCATATAGCAGGTCCTCTGACTTATTTGTTTAATAGATCTTTAACTTTGGGTCAGTTCCCCAGTGGTTGGAAACTTGGCCAGCGTAATTCCTATTTTTAAGGGAGGCGACTCAGGATATTTAAACAACTATAGACATATATCCCTATTACCCTTAGTTAGTAAAGTTTTGGAGAAACTTCTGGCAAGACAACTGACTTCATACCTGGAGGAACAAAATTTGTTTGATCAATACCAGTCAGGGTTTAGAAAGCATCATGGGACTTTTGCTGCAGTGTCAAGGGTCTTGGATGACATTGGATCAGCAATGGAGGCCAAGAATTATACTGGCACCATTCTTTCCAAGGCCTTCGACACAGTAGACCACCAACTATTGTTGTCACACTTGTATTAGGCTAGAGTTTTTAAATTGTGCTTGGACTGGTTCCTTTCCTATTTAACTGACAGATATCAGACCACTGTGATGAATGGTGATGTGTCTGCCCAACTTTTGGTAGAGCGTGGTGTTCCCCAGGGCTCTGTCCTGGGGCCTCTACTTTTCCTCATATATTTGAAAGATCTAGGGAAACATGTGGGTAAGGCATCTTATCATCTATAAGCAGATGATACTGTAGTCTATTTCTCAAATCCCTCTATTGACGGTGTTCAGAGTGTCCTCCATGATAGTTTCAGTTGCCTCTAGACTGTCTTCATTAAATCTAAACTAAAATTAAATTCAACCAAAACTAAGTGTATGCTTTTTAGTACAGTATCTCAGGGTAAAGGAGATATAAAATTAATTATTAAGGCTCACGAAGAGTGGCATTAGAGAGTGTTGATACTTACTGTTACCTGGGCTTTTGGCTTGATCCTTTGGGGGCTGGTAATACGCATTTGGGCTATTTAATATCACAACTCAGTAAAAGAATGGGTTTTCTGTATGATCATAGGTATTGCTTGGATGCTGAAACTTAAATTTAATTGTAAAAATGCAAACTGTACCATTAATTGATTACAGGGATATATTTTATGATAGTGCTACTTATGAAAGATTGAGCAGGTTAGATATTTATATGTACCACCCCCCCCCCACACACACTACTTTACACAGTTAGCTACCCCTGGTATCCTTAACTGGGCAGAGACTACTTCAGGAACAGATTTAGATAATGGTACCATCCCTAGTTTTGGGAATGCCTTCCAGGCTCATTACTCTAGAGATCAAAGAGGTGGGGGTGTACAAAGGCAAAATATGATGTATAAGGTATTTACAAAACCAGATCCTGGGGAGAGAACTTCATGCTAGGGCTATGCTAGCTCTTAACTTCTGGAAGGGTACCCAGTAACTCCACACAATGGAAGCAGTAACGTAACTGTCCAAACCATACATGGGGTTCTAGAGTATGACTTTATTCCAAAATATTTTTTCTGAAGCAAGGGTGGACCCCCAAGGTTTATGCATCATAGCACAAGGAATTTGCAGAACAACAAAATGATTGTATCTGACGGGAACTCTACATATTCTTATATTTCATAGGACATTGAACAGCTTGTACTGGCATCCCATATTTCATAGAACCTTTACATTTTTTCCAGTGTGGCACTGGCCACAACTGTACGCACATTTACTGACATAACTCTTTCCCTTGTGTTCCCATTTTTAATAGGACAATTACGTTTCTTCCAGTGGCACTGGCCACAATTGGAAATACTTCTAGTGGCACTGGCCCACTTAACTATACATTGGCTAATTACTAGCACAACCTACTTCAGGGGGTTAAAGCCTCTTTAGACACTGGCCACATATCCAAAGTAGCCAGGTGCCCTTACTGAACCTGTAGTCCTGACCTGGTTACTCCAGATGGGGGCTGACCACCCTTTGCTCCCAAATCCATACCCAGCCATTCTTCAGAGTTACACCTTAAATATCTTAAACACACTTGGAAAATGCTTTAAGGAATAAACTTTTGCATCCAGCATTAACACACACTACACTGGTAGTGGTAGAACTAAAGTCCCGAACAATGTGAATTAGTCATAATTCTGGACATTACATTTGTCAGCCAACTTTAAACTGAGAACAGTCTCAAACTTCTTAAAAGAAAAAGGTGTACATTTCCCTCTTAGTCAGATAAACACCACTGCACATGTACTTTCTTTCTGCAGCACAAAGTCAGATCTTACTCACTGTTAGAACATTACAGGCAGCTTCAAAACATTCTGGATCAAAAAGGGGATTGCCCCTAGGATCCATCCACTAGCAGTCCTTTTCACCCCTCCGTGGACGAAAATCAGGAGTTCCTGCTGTAGACAATGGTTTCCACCACTTCTTTTGGCAGGCTGGAGAATACCAGGACTAGGGTGAGAAAGCAGGTTCTCCACTCAAAGCCATCAGCTGAGCATTTCTCACTCCTCTCACTTCAAGCTGCAACTCTACACTGACTCTCTACATAGACTGACTGCCATCTCAAGATTCTAAACTCTCTCACTCACAGCTGCTGTGACTTATGCTGCTGTGAGAGTTCCAAATGAGCTCATTTCTATCATCTTAGCTGAGGTCAAGTAAACAAAAGGGTAAGTAGATGAAAAAACAGTTTAACCAGTTAATCAGCAGCTGCCTCTCCCTGCTTAGCACTGATACTGAGAGGATTCTAGAAACCCCAGGGGACTGGGTGGTTGCATATACAATCGACTGGCCAGGCTGATACTTAAAAGCCCTAGATTAACCCATCATTGTGTTATGTATGAGCAGCTGGAGTGGCTCACCTTATGAAATAGGAGAGAACTTCATAAAAGTATCTTTGCCTATAAATGTGGATTGGGTTTGGTCCCAGAAACTAAAATTTTGAGACTTAGATTCCACATTAAGGAAAGGTCATCTAAGGGAGATGATTATACCTTATACCAAGATGAAGAGGTCTGGAAACATTTTTTAGTCAAATTATTCCTAGATATTGGAACAATCTCCCTGACAAGTTTAGATCAAACTTATTAAATCCTCTCCATTACATACTCTGAAAAAACAGCTTATTTCAATTACCAAGTCCTGTATTTTTACTTGTTTTAGATGATTTTTATGCTGACATTTTGGCCATCTTATTATATTTCTATGTATTGTATTTGATTCTGTATGTGTTTTGCAACTTTTTTTTTTCCAATTCTATTTTTGCTCCTTACGCTGAACTCTCTCAGGCTACCTAGACTCACTGGGTGTGCTCTACCGCTCACCGTGGTCCTCCTCCTATATATGGTTACTGCCTTCTCAGTTGCCTCCTCTAGGCAAGCCCCCCCCCGACTCTGAGCCCCTCAGGGCAGGGCCGCCATCCACTCCAGCACGCTATCTAGACTCTAGAATGCCTGGATTCAGCCCCTGAGAGACTGAAGGGTGGAGAGAGAACCCAGTGTTGGACATGTGGTACCCCTGCACTGCAAGGAGCTGTCGCCTATCAGGGAAAGGGTATTTCTTTTATGTTATGCCCCAGACGTGGATGTGCAATGCCACCCAGCCCGTGATGTGGATGCTCCCACCCACGTCTGGAAGGCAGCCTTCCAACGTCTTCCCTACATGCATGTTTCAGTGCCTCCAGTCTCCATTGGGGGCCACTGCGATGCTGGGCTGACCCCGGAACCCTCTCCAAGAGAGGAGAGCAGTCCTATGGACACTCAATCCTCTCCCTCCCCTGCCGACCCTTGGTGGCCTTGGCTTGTTCCCGAACCTGGGTCACCAGTGTGGCACAAGGTGTGGCATCCAGTGCCTCAACCCTCAGCACCACTGGGCTGGCTCAGAATGTGTTTTGCAACTTGATAATTGCTATGCTAAGATCACCATTATAAATGAGCTTGCTCTATGGCTTAACCTAAACAAACAAATAATTTTAGCCCAATTTATCTTAAATCCTGAGACTTCAAAGAAGTCTTTCACCAGTTTGAATAAAGTGCTATGGAAGCTTAAGTATCATTTAAATATATAAGTACATCATTGGCATATATAGACATTACATGTTTCTTCCCAACGATCACAAAATCTTTATTGCTTAGCCTAATTGTTTGTTCAAAGGGCTCCATAAACATAGCAAAAAGGTGTGGAGAGAGAGGGCATCCCTACCTAGTACCTCTTCACAAGTCAGTAGAATAAGACAGCTGATCATTTGTCACAATTATACAGTAGCTTTTGGTGTCTTGTATATTATGGATATTAATTTTCTAAGCTTTTCCCCCCAAAACCAAACTTTCTTAATACTGACTGAAGAAAGTCCCAGTTCACCTTGTTGAATGCTTTTTTGGCATCTAAATCTACTAGGGTAGGATTTTAGAAGTATCTTTTTTCATTAAGTTCAAGGTTGTCCTGATGCTGTCTGCCAGTCTCCTACCCTCAATGAAGCCAATTTGGTTGGCATGTATAATTTTGGATATAATTTTATTAAGTCTTTCAGCAAGAATTTTTTTCAATATTTTGTAGTCTGTATTTAGTAGTGATATGGGTCTATAGGAGCTACAGTTGCCTGATGGATTTTCTGTTTTTAAGATTAAAGACATAATGGCTTTATCGAAGGTAGGAGGAAGGGCCCCCTCTATTGTAAAATTATTATAATGGTTGTGTAACAGGAGGACAATCCTTCTATAAATTGTTTAAAAAATTCTCCTCCAAAGCCATCTGGACTGGGTGATTTACCATTAGCTAAATCTGAGATGGAGTCTAATATTTCCTGATAAGAGAACTCAGAGTCTAAGAGAGCTTGGTCTTCATGTCTTAGTTGTTTTACATCTAAATTATCTAAATAAGTTTTTTTTGTTCAATTGTGGGCCTTTCTTTAGGCATATAAAGCTGTTCATAAAATTTAGTAAAGATGTAATTTATGGCTCTTGGTTCATATGTATTATGGCCTTGATCATCTTCTACTGAATTAATTGTAGCTTAGCTTTCTCACTCTGGAGAGCTAACAGCCTGTCTGGTTTTTCACCCAGGAAATAATACTGGGACTAAGCTCTCATCATTGCCTCTTTTGCATGTGTTTTCATAATTTGATTATATTAATCTCTCAGCACTAATATTTTAGCTAAGTCCTCTTCTGTGACTAAATAGATAAAATTTGCTTTGGCACAAGCTAAGTCTTATTCTAACTGATTCAATGTTTGGGGTTCAGTTTTGTTTTTCTGTGCTAGATGCATGCAATATACGGATTCCTCTCATGTAGGCTTTTAATGTGTCCCATACCATTTTTAAAGATATATTATCAATAACATTATTTGCCCAGAATTCTTTAATTTCTTTTTTTCATCAAATTAATGAAAATGCTATCATTTAATAGTTGTAGACTGAATCTCCAAAGTTTATTCCTTTCATTTTGTGTATCTGTGTACAAAATTATATTAACTGGGGCATGATTTGAAATACATATGGTCCCATATTTGATATCCTGTATATTATGGAGGATACTTCTAGAAACCAGACACAAATCTATACATGAATGGGATTTATGCATGGTTCAATAATAGGAGTATGTCTCTTGACTTGGATATCGTTCTCTAAAAGGATTAGTTAAATTTAAATTGTCGATAAAATTCATACTGTAATTGTTGAAACAGCCTTTTGTTTTCTTTCAGTAATTCCTGGATTCCTATCAATATGCTTTAAAGTTAAATTAAAACCCCCTGGTATTATATAAGGTATTGGGAATTGAGTTAAATCTATAAAAAACTTAACAAAGAAATGTTGGTTGTTATCATTGTAGGCATATATACTTGCAATAGTAAATATTTGGGAGTAACATTTAATACTTATAATGGGAATATCTACCTTCAATGCCAGAATAGACATCTATAATGGTAGAGTTAACTGAGTTATATACTACTATTGCTGTGCCCCAGGCTTTGGAAGAAAATGCAATGAATATTCCCCTTGCCTTAAATACATTTTGAAAATGCTTTTTCCTTTTCTAGAAAATGTGTTTCTAATAGCAAAAGTATATCTGTAGCTTTTTTTTTACGAAGATTAATTATTTTCATCTGGTCCCTTGCTCCCTTTACATTCCATGATAATAGATTTTATTAAACCTAACCAATATCGATATATGTTTTCCTGTACTTTTGACCCTGTGTCTCAAGTGAAGCATGGCCCTAAATCATTTTTATTTCACTCTGATCCATTTTTTGAATTAAAAAATAATAAGAAAAAAAGAGTGTCTAATTCCTGATCTACAATGCCGGTTCAACAACATTTTTGTTGACCGACATCTGCTTGACAATTGTATGGGCCGCAGTTGCAATAGACATAAATTCTGACTGCCCTCAGTCCTGTTTTTTAATCGGGGGTCTTTGCCCCCTGAACACTCCATGCAGGGGGTGCTGCCCCTGCACCCCCCATACTAAGGATTCTCAACTCCAAGTCAGAGTTGATTCGGTGAGGGGGTGCAGGACCAGAAGACAGTGTGCCCCTGTCTCAGAAGCACCAACACAGTGACCTGTTGGCAAGCTATCAATTTTGTGAACAGCAAGGTAGGTCACGGTGTTGGTGTTGATGTCGGGGAGGTAACACTCTAATTGCCAATGTTTGCTCACATATCATTAACTGTACCCTCTTTACCCCCCCAACATTCCCTATCTGGGCCTAATGAGGACAAAAAAAGAAATAAGAGAAAAGGACAGGGCTATCAATGTCTGCAATCACCAGTTCATTCATTTTGCTCAAAAGAACCTCTTTAGTGGCCTTTCCCCTTCCCTCCCTATTCCAGATGACTGTCAATCACCAAATACCATGAGAAACAAAACAATGGTACTTGGTGCTCAGATTGTAGGACTTTAAGGGCTAAGGCAACTTCCAGACCTCAGGAGGATATATATCCAATTAACCAGAAAAAAAATATTGTTTGTCTTCTTTTCTCTTTTTTTCTTCTTTTCCATCTTTTCCTTTCTCTTTTCTTTTTTATTCTTGTTTATTTCTCCCCTTCTTCAAAAAAAATGTATGTTCCCCCTTTTTCCCTTCTTTCTAGCTAATGCATAGCTTCCATGTTTAGAGAAAAAAAGAAACTTTTCCTTTCCCTTTTGGCAACAGTGTCATACTAAGGAATATTAGCAGCAGTTGTTGGTAAATTTTCTTCTTGATGAGGCATATTTTTGGTTAGGATTGAAACATCTGCTGAATCAGATCTCTCTAAGTTAGTAAATCCAGTACTAACTTCTGATGATGGAGAGTGCGATTTTGATGGTCTTTCTGGGTAGCCTCCTGGATCATTAATTAAAGTCTCTCTGATAACACTTTATTCTTCCTGTGGTGATGTAAATATCCTGACTGACCTTGTAGATAGACTTTCAATTTTGCCGGGAGGATCATGAAAAACCTAATACCATGCTGCATTAACAGGACCTTTCCAGTTGCAAAAGCTTATAATTTTCCAAGGAAATCTGGATATACCTGTATAGTGAGTCGTGCTACAGTACATGCAAACCCATTTTCAATCTTGCTTTCCTTAATTTGGCCTCCTTATTTTGGAAATGGTGGGGTTTGACAAATACAAACCTTGGCTATTTTCCACAGTAATTAGGATTATTAGCTTCCCTGTGTGCTCTGTCCAATCAAACTTTGTTGCTAGGATATGATCTTCCCAATACTTTTATCAACAGTTTTTTTTAAAAACTCAACAGGCAGTGTTCCCTCCATTCCCTCGGGAATCCCTCCAAGCTTGATGTTATTTCTTCAGGACCAAGTTTCTAGCTCCTTCAGCTTTTATTTTAACATTTCGAGTTCTAGAGCATGGGTGTTTATACTTTTCTGTAGAGGCTCCATTTTATCTTCTGCTTGACTCATTCTGTTTTTTAATTCAGTACTTCTTAGAGACAGAGCATCAGTTTTTTTTTACTAAGTCTAAGACTGAGCCAGTCAGACCAGAGATAAACATATTTATGTCTTTAAATCCTTGTCTTACTTCATTCAAAATGACATCTTTAAGATTCGGGTCTGCCATATTTTTATGTTCTGCAGACTGCTTGAGTCTAGCTTTATCCATCATCAGGTTTTTTAATTTCTTGTTGGGACTAGTCTTTTTAGACTTTGAAGTCTGAACATGGCTTTCTTTTATTATGTCTGAATTTACAGTGTCACAATTTGGTCCCACAGTACTGGTGTTCCTGATAGAGGCATCCAATTTGTAAGAAGCAGTTTTAATTTCAGTTTTGCTAAGGTCTCTATTTAGAGATTCGTTTTGCAGGGGGTCCTGAATGCTAACTTCTGCTCTTGTGCTGCCTTATACAGATATTTCCTGCAATGTAGAGTCTTTCAGTGCTTCTATACTTTTTGAGCACTTGCTCAGAACTGAGCTGCTATGGTTAAAAGGGTTTTGCTGTTCTTTCAATTTCTCTCAGTGTTTACCATTTTCAATTTTTTTTGATCAGCGCTGCCGGTATAGCTGCGACCTCATTGAGCAAAAGAATGTTTGATTTAGCACTTAATTTAAGAGTCTTTCTTTTTGCCCCATACCTGATTTTAACTCTAATGGTTTAAATTGCATTAGTGCTGTTGTAGCCTCTAAACTGATTTTTCCCAGTTGCTCCCTGCCCCTCAATTCAATGTTGTTCTAATTCAGAGTGTTGTTTTAATTCCTTCCTCTCTATCTCTGACCTCTGCATCTCCAAACTCCCCCACTCCCCACTACTCACTTATATGCTTGTCTCAACTGCTTCTGCAAATTCTCTTTGTCGTTCTTGTGTGTCAGTTGCTTCTGAAGCCATCTCAGGATTTGTTGTTTGTTCACCATAATTACAGCTACGGTTCTTAATATTCCTTTAAGGTCTTGTATATCCTGTTGCTTTGCTGCCATTCTTTACAAATTTCCTTTCACTTTTAACCAGAGCATTTGCTTCAGTAGCTCTGTGATAGCTTTTAGACATGCCTGCACAAGAACAGTAAGTAGCTATTACCGGACGGCTGGTTTGGGGGGAGCAATTTCTGTCCTCCTTGCCACATACAGGGCAGAAGCAATGCTCTTTCTTCATTCAGTGGGAAAAAGAAAAAAAAAAGTAAATATAAGTTATTCACCATACTTCAGTATCCATTCAAAGAATGCAGAATGACAACAGCAAACACTAAACAATATCATCCATCATTTTTTCCTCCCAGTCTACAGAGCCTCCCTTCAGACACCCAGTCATCGGCCATCTCGGATCCCCTCTAACTATACTATGTCTGCTTTGTGTTTTGACATCATTAACACTGGTGGAATTTGGGATGTGATATTGTATTCTTTAAAGTTCAGTAAGGCCAGCTCTCCCCCTGACTTACCTGTTTGTAAGATATATTTCTTTAATTTGTAGATGCTTACTTATACAAAGTAATCGGAGATCCATCGTTCCAACTGTTTCCCAACAAAATATTTGGAGGCTATGCTGGAAGCATCTATAAAACACATAAAAATCTTGATAATGCGTTCATTCTAATAGACCCTACCCAAGTCCTGGGAGAGGGGCTAGGCATACCATCTTTCCAGAACCCTTCTAACCTTAGTTAACATGGCTTTGTAGATTTTCTTGTATAATTGGGTTGTAGCCTTTCTAATGTCAAGGCCTAAATGCCAGAAACCCCCCCTTCCATTCAGTAGAATTGAAAAGGCCATCCTCCTGTGGATCATATCTACCACTTAACAACAGGGCTTTAGTCTTATCAAAATTAATTTTAAAATCCAAGACTGCTCTGAACTCTTTGAGCACATGTAGTAGGTAAGAAACGGATGATCTAGGGTCCTCCACAAAGAGTAAGGTGTCATCAATACATAGCACTATTTTATGAGTTATAGGAATGATCTTAGTACCTTTTATCTGGTTATTACTTCTAATATGGACTGCCAATGGTTACATGCCTAATGTAAAAAGCAAAGGTGACAAAGGGCATCCCTGCCACGTGCCTCTTTTTAACTGAAAAGCTGGGAAGAAAGCCCCATTAAACCCCATTAACCCCCACTCATGCTGTGGAGCCCCTATACAGGGCTAATAAATTAATTATGAAATGAGGACCAAATCCAAAGGAGGACAGGACCTCTGCTAAATAGGATCAATCCAGTCTGTCAAAAGCCTTTTTGGTGTTGAAGGTAATCAGTAGTGAAATTGGGTGATATAATCTAGCATGTGTGATAATATTCAATAGCCTTCTAACCTTATTATAGAAATTGCAGTATGGTATAAATCCCATTTGAAACAAAAGGCTGAGAGGGCTCAAAAAGCCTAACTAACTTTTAAACTGGTGGGTGCTCACATTTCAGAGTAATAGGCACAAGGGGTAGGACTACTGAACCGGTATGTCCAAAAGTATGTGGCATAACGCAGCAGACACTACAACTGCTATTTACCAAAGAAAGAAAGACAGCTTACCTTAGCATGTATCTCACTCTTTATTAGTGCAGTATAAAGGTGTAGGCCAAATAAATATCCCAAAAGCTAAAGTGCAGGTGCAATATTTATTAAGACATGGCTACAATCAAAGAAATAAATAAATAACCACCTACACCAACAAGTGTTCCCGAGCATTGTTAAGTGCACTGTAAGACAGCGTGCATCTCTGAAAGGGTCACGCACAGCGTGCTGACATTTCAGCTAATTGCTTTCCTTAGAGCTCTGCCTAAGTCCGCTCGGGAACACCAGTTGGTGTCGGCTGTTATCTATTTATTTATTTGATCATAGCCATGTCTTAATAAATACTGCACCTGCACTTTAGGTTTTGGGATATTTATCTGGTCTACACCTTTATACTGTAGTAATAAAGGGTGAGATACATGTTAAGGTAAGCTGTCTTTCTTTGGTTGGTAAATAGCAGTTGTGGTGTTTGCTGCAGTGTGCTACACACATTTGCACATACTGGTTCAGCAGTCCTACCTCTTGTGCATCAATCCCATTTGGTTATGATGAACTATCTTAGGAATCAACTTCTGTAGACTATTAGCCAAAATGTTAGTGTACATTTTAGTATCTACATTTATTAAGGAAATGGGGTGATACAAAGAACAATAATTTGGTTTGTTCCTGGTTTAGGGAGCACTGTTATCAATGCTGTCTGCCATTCTTTGTGAAAATGTGGTTATGCACACAATGATTCATTGCTTTCTGAAGGGGTTCCACCAGCATATCAGTGAACTGCTTATAAAATTCTGCAGGGAAACCATCCTCCCCTGAAGCCTTCCTAGTTTTAAGATTTTTAACCACCAAACAGATTTCCTTTTAATCTATAGACTTATCTAAACTGTTTCTCTCTTCCTGTGACTGGGCAGGAGATGTAAGTCCTGTAAAAACCTCCTCATCCTTTCTCATCTTTTTCAGGTTGCTCCAGATCATTCAAATTTTGGTAACATTTTCTCAATGCTGCCACTGTTTCAGTTGGCAAGGTCAGAGCCTGGACCTCAGGGGCATCCATACAGAGTCCTCTGATTACCCTGGAGGCCTGTTCCTTTCTCAGTTGTAGGTTAACAGTCTACCCACTCTACCACCTTGAGAGTAATAAATACATTTTGTCCCTTTTAGTTTGTCCTCCACATCCTCTGCTGATATTTTGAGGAGCTGCACCCTAACTTCTTGTATTTTGTGAAATATGCCCTGTCCCCTACCTTCTTTAAGTTGTTTTTCCAAGTCTTCCATTTTATGTTCTAGCTCAGTTTGTTTTTTAAGTCTATTTTTCTGGTGAGTGAGGTAAGTTACAATTTTCCCATGAAATATCAGCTTAATGGAGTTCCATACTAAGGTGGGGGTGAGTAAGGAGTCAATGTTCAGATGGAAATACTCCTCAAAAGATTCTCTGATCATGTTTCGGAAGGAGTCAGTCAATAAAGCCACCACATTTGTGCACCATAAACCTTGTTCTAGCTCCTGGTCACTGGCACATCATCTTAGAGACCAACTGTGTGTATCCTCATGGCTAGCACTCAATATAAATGTGGTATCGGAAGATACCATTGCTCTACAATAAATGACCATGTGTTTCATGTGGATTTGAGTAAAAAGTATAGTCTCAGTCTCCCAGGTATTGCCACCTCTGTACAGCCTGCATTTTTGCCTCTGCAACCAAGGAGCCTAATGCTTCAGCTGCCAGTGTTTTCTGCAGGGGACCTGAGTAGGTTCTGGAGGAGTCTAGCCCAGGATCCAATATACAAATGAAATCTCCTCCCAAGATACAAAGCTCATGTGCCTTCCCTGCAATAGCCTGAAATGCCTCCTGAAACAGTGTATGCGAGGTTACATTAGGGGCATACATGTTCAAAATAGAAAGCTGAATAACCTGATGAGAACCATTCGCCAGGACCCATCTCCCCTGGGAATCTGTCCAATGCTCCTCTGGAACAAGTAATGAACCCCTTTTAACTAAAATAGCTACCCCATTAGTTCTTCCTGAGGGGTGCAAGGCTGCAGAAACCATCCTGACCCACTGCCATCGCAATTTGTCATGTTCTATTGTTGATAAATGAGATTCTTGAATTGATGTAATCTCCGAGTCCAATTTCTTTAAGTGAGAGTGGACTCATGTTTTTTTTATGGGGCTTGGTACACCCTTCACAATAAAACTCGTAAGCCTCAACATCATTATGAGATCTAGGCAGACTCCAACTTTCCATCATGATAACCTTTGAATGGGAGCAAGTGTGGTGGCACCCCACCCTCTCCATAAAAAATGTAAACCTGAAGCATGGCTATCACTAAACACAGAAAAGCTAGATTGAAACCCAGATGTGATAATACAACTCCTCCCAGTATCTAATAGGCATGACCCTATGGATATTTTGGGTGATTCCCATTAAAAAATACTGCATAAGTGCATACCTTTACAAATTCCTGGATGAGGGAAGGGGCCATGGCACCTCACACCATCCACAAGATAAGTCTGACCCCATGGAGCTGCACATCCCCAGTCCATAAGGTCTGGATCATATGACTATGAACAGAGGTAAACCCCTAAAGCCAGAACCCCTGTGACCCTGTAAGCATGTCTAGTAAATACATTCTTCTTCTTTCTTGTCATCATTTAAATTACTTCTCCTCTTTCAAACATTAAAAAGAGGAGTTTAAATGTATATGTTATCGGCAGCTGAAGCAACAGTAACTATCCATCTTTATGAGTTCACCTTGAGATGAAAAGAAATTGTCAGCAACTGGGGAGTAGTGTTACATGTAAGTCTGACCCACTGTTAACTGTTTGTGTGTATGACTTGGTGGTAGTATGGTCTGCATAGTGATATGTTCCTTGACATATCTCATTACCATATGAAGTGCAAGGACTGAAATGTAATGCTGTTAATGCACTGTTTCCTAAAGTACAATACAAGCAATTTATTTACACATGATAGCACAGGTGAGATGCCCTATGTCATTTCCACCATTGCTCAGTGGGATCCTGCTTCAGCACTGGACAGCTTGATGCCTTTCAGCACTTCTGGTTCATAGAAATATAGAAACATAGAAATTATCAGCAGATAAGGACCACAAGGCCCATCTTGTCTGCCCATTAGCTCTATACTGGACCCTATCTGGTCAGGGGTTCTGTTCTTTGGTTTTGTTTGTTGTTTTATATTTGACTGCCTGCAGGAATACTGAAGTTGGACTGTCCAGAATCAGCAAGATAGACATTATGATAGAGTAATAAGAAACCATTTCAATTATCCCCCCCCCACTCATCCACAACAATAGTTTGCTGAACTTAAAGAAGTACAATTGATAAAAATGCAGTTGGGTATATAACAAAAACAGCTGTCAAAAAAAGTTGACCTACGGAATTAGCTCTTCTCATTTTCAAAAATTATTTTTGTATTTTTGACTCCATTTTGCACACATTTTTGCCTATCATGTCACATGAGGTTAACATGGAGTTTTTGATCCTAATATTCCTGTAAATTTCCTTTTTATGTTTGCCATGCGCATGCATGCAGTGAACATTTTGTTATGAGAGTGTGTTTTGAGAGGTGTGACACTGTAGGTCCAGTGCAGAACAGTCTGCAATGCACGCGTCAGTGACACACCAATCATCAGCCAGGCTGATCATGACACAGGTTTGACTTGGGTGGAAACTTTGTGAGTTTCAAAAGAAAACACTGACTCAATCATAGGGGAGTTCTTTCCTTTGACCTGGATGACACCACCCAGCAAATAGCTGATCGGTGTCCTGATCAGCCTGTCTCACTCACCCACTTCAGGTTTACTTGTTTTTAAATATTACACGCTGTAAAAAAGGAAACCATCCATCAATGTCTGTTGCTGTCCTGCCATAATTGTCCTTCCACCAAGCCCAGCCCATATTAGTTTTCCAGCATGAGGGTGCCCAATCCCCTGTGCCAGCTTCTACCCCCATCCGGCCCAATATAACACTGACACTGTGGGTGTCCTATCCTTCAATGTTGTGACCTGAAATAAAGAAAACCTTCCCTCATAGTTGTTTTTTTTTGTTTGTTTGTTTTTTTGCCTCATGTCATCCTTTACTAGTGGCTGTCTGAGTGTGTTGCGGCGGCCGAGTGGTGAGTGTATTGCAACATCATCTTAAGGGGTCCATTTGAATCAAGGGAGATGGCGGCAGTGGAGACAAACAGTCAGAGAGCAGCATTTACCTGATGAATCACAGCAGCAGTGCACCGAGGTCTGTGAACCTGTAAGTGATCTGTGACAGGCTGGGCTACAGACCGGGCATGGTGAGCAAGGACCATGCCAGTGTTCACAGTTAAGTATTCAGCAGTGCCACAGAGGGAGCAGCCCAGAGAGGCCAGCCCCTTATCAGTGCACTGATTGTTTCACTTGCAGCTGCAGTAGGTGGAGAGATAAGGCCTCAGAGCTAGGAACGCGTTCACCAGTGGCCCATGCAGTCCCCCTGTGCCAGGCAACAGGTAGCAGAACAGGGCGGGAGTTGGGTGCCAAGTCTAGCAGGGCCACCAGTGTAACTCACACAGTAATAACAGCTCAGAGGAGACCCTTGTGCCCAGCTTCCAGACAGGTGCAGTACTCCAGTTGCCCTTTGTCTTGCAGCTTAGATTTTTGCCCTGCTTGTTGCTGTAGAACAACTTTATAATGCTGAAATGAATGCACAATTCTGTCTGATTTTGTGCTTCACACATTAATATCTGTTGCATTGATGTGGATTAGCCTGTGGTTGCCTCCAACCGAGACAGAGTTTAGGGCTACGGGTTATTTGTAAGCATATTAATAAGTATTATTACCAAAAATAGCAAGACCACTGGGCAACAGAATGTAAGGTCGGCTATACAATATTTCAAGTATACATAATCCAGTTGGCAGTTGACTTTATTATAACACTAAGACTAAATCATCAGTTTGTGTAATGCTGTACTAACTGACATGAAATTAAAGCCCCACGCCCTTGTATAAACGTGGTTATTTCAGTTTCGAATTACCTGAATAAATAAATGTCAGCATTATGTAAGTGATGCGTGTTTTAGTTATTAAGGTAACAATTTCTGTGAATGTGAGTATCAGTGTGGCAGAATTAAGTCCAAGTGCTGCCAGTCAGGTTGGGATTTAAAATGCAGCACTGCAGTGATTATTTTTTTTCTGAATTTCAACATTCTAGGGAAAGTATTATTCTTTGGAGTGCTTGCTCTTTCAGCAGCTAGGAGTTGGCAAGCATTCCTCCTGAGAAAGCAGCTATGTCTCCTTTAACATACTGAATAAGAGCTATACAACTATACAAGGAGACTAATATTTGTATTGATCTGAGTCCAGATCTTGCTATGCTACCTCTGTAATGGCAGATAAGTAGTATAATGTCATTTGGAGATCTTCAGTTTCCCTATGAGAAAAATGTACTGTACTGGCAGGATTATAAAGGAGTTGTGGCCTGAGGCGCTGGGAGTTGTGCATTCAGCTACCAAGCTGGAGATTGTCTTTTAAGTTAGACTGCCACACTAAGATCTTGGAGGCCAGGACACTATGAAGGCAGTGTGCTCTGACCAAAGGGGACAGGGGCCACTTAACCTACTGCTTGTTCATCTCCTTTGGTGGGGCATTAGAGCAGCACTGACAGTTCTTGCCCTCTTCTCTGCTACCCCAAAGATCAGGGGTGGCATGGGCTGCCTCTTACAGGGTTCATGCTTTATTTTTTTTTCATGCATTGATGCAGCAGGAAGAGTGGCACCCAATTTGCTCTGGCCCCCTGAAATTTCCACTGGCTTGTTTCCTGAAGGGCTTTGGGACACAGAGTGTGTCTCTCTCTTCCCCGTAAGTTTATATATAACCTCCACTGCTGACACCACTTAACCTTCGCTTGGTGCCAGCTAACATGGGCATGGACCGGGAAGATCTTCTATGCCTAGGGATGAGATGGACTACTCGCCAGAGATCTCCCCTATAGTTATATACTCAGTCACAGTAAACCTCCAGTTCCTCAGCCATGGGGTGAGCACAGCTCAGACTTCTGCTCTGACAGGAAAAATATCACACTGTACAAGTCAACTGTTACAGAAAGGAAGCAGAATCCCTGGTTGCTCTCCATGTTAGCACTGTACTGACAGTTTGATCCTGACCAGACAAGAGACAGGTCCATGGGGTTCCTTGACAAAGATTGTACCCCCACACCACAACAGGAGCCACATGATCCCTCTTATTCCCTTCTTTCCACTCAGTCAGCAGTGGGTGAGGTTATACATGGGGGATATTTTAATATGGTCATTGTGGATTGGAACATCCCATAGGCTAACAGCAGCAGGAGTCAAGTGATCCTATATGCATGCCAGGATTTTTTTTATGTGGGGGAGGGAGGGAGGGAGGAGGATGGAACCAGTAAGGGATTGTGCCGTCCTGAATCTAGTTCTGATAAATAGTGGTTTCAGTTGGACATGGGATATGAAGTGTTGAACACTGAAACAAGTTTTCTTGACTTCAAAAAGGCTGATTTTGTATGCACAGGGACAATGCTAGGGGAAAAATTGAAGAACTGGGGAAGGCCATGGGTGTGGAGGATAGATGGGCTATGAGTCCAAGTAGTCATTGCAACCTGCCTTAAGTAGAAGGATAAAAGAAGCAAGAGGAGGAAGCTGCTGTGATTTACAGAGGAGGTGAGAAGGGCAGTGTGGGAGAAAAGGGCTGGTTACAGGAAATATAAGAAGTCCCAGAAGGAAGAGGACAGGGCAGAATATACAGGGCATCTGAAATCAACTTTTTTGCTGATAAGGCAGGCCAAGGCAGAGACAAAACTAAGAATAGCGGAGTGGGTCAAAGAGGGTGACAAGACCCTTTTCCAGTATATCCAGGAGAAGAGAAAAACAAAACTGGAAATAATGAAGCTGAGAAGGGGACAGAGTAGGCGGAGGAAAACAGGGAGAAGGCAGAGGTACTGTATGAATACTTCTGCTCAGTCTTCACAAAGGAAGGAAGGACGATCCACTACCACAAGGGAACACAGGGATGGGAGAGGGGCAGTGGAGGTGAAATGGGAAGAAAAAAGAGAGGCCAGAGTCCTTAAAGGGCTCCAGGCTTTCAAGGTGGATTAGCCCCCAGGGCTGGATGGCATGCATCTGAGGGCACTGTACTGGCTTCAACTGCTTGCTGGACATGGGTTGTTTCATCTGAGCAGAGGACAGCCAATACAGTGCCACTGCACAAGAGAGAACCAAGAGTTGAACTGGGGAATTATAGATCAGTCTCCTTGACCTCAGTTGTTGGCAAGCTGATGGAAACCATACTAAAGGAAAGATTAGTTGAGTCCTTGAGGCAAATGGTCTCTAGGATAGCAAGCAGCATGGTTTCATGGCAGGGAGATCATGCCAAACAGATGTGATTAGCTTCTTCGATTGGGTCACTAGGGAAGTGGTCAAGGGCCAAATGGTGGACATGCAATACTTGAACTTCAGCAAGACCTTTGACTCAGTCCCCTACAAGAGGCTGATCAGAAAACTGGCAGGTATGGAGACAGGAGAGAAACCAACCAGGTGGGCGGCACACTGACTAGGAGTAGAACACAGTGGCTCATGGTAGGTGGGGAGCACACTGAGATGAGAGCATTTACAAGTGTGGTTCCACAGTGATCAGTGCTTGGTCATCCCTTGTTTAGTGTGTTCATTAACGACACTGGGGACAGCATCAAATGTAAGATATGCTTTTTCATGGACAATGCAAAGCTCTGCAGGAGGGTGGACACTGAGAAGGGCATAAGTGATCTGAGAGAGAACCTAACAAGGTTGAGTGGGGTTCTGGAATCTGGCAATTGGGGTTCAGTGCTTAAAAGTGCAGGGTGATGCACATAGGACATAAGAACTCAAGGGCTGATTACAAACTTGGCTCTATCCTGGGTAAATATATAGTAACAATGCGTACAAGCAAGACCCAGTACAACAGCAATACCAGGTGCGAACAGTCAGCATTGACAAATGCTTGTTTAGTAGTAGTAGTAAACACTTAATTTTTTTTTCAAGAGAATTGAATGGATATATAAAGGAATCCTGACACTGACAATCCCGACACTCAGAATCCCGAGCCCAACATCCTGATGCAGCTATTGCCCAATGAACCTCTGTACCGACCACGGAAAGCCTGACACTGGACTTATGCTGTGTTTGTGGGCTGGAGGGTGGAGCTCCACCTCCCCAGAAAGATTATAATCAACTCTGTGTCATGGCAAGTGCCACCTGTTGGGCTTTCCATGGTCAGGATGATGGTCTGTCAGGCAATAGCCACATCGGGATGTTGGGCTCTGGATTCTGGGTGTCAGTATTTCAAGTTCAGTCTTCTAAGATACTCCCAATTGAACTTTTAGGATTTTTTTGGCCCTATTTGCAAAGTTGTCATGACTACAGTAGATTCACATAAATGTACTTTTATAGATATAGATATAGTAGTTATATCTACATACAATATAGTCAGTCAGAATGCAGTGCAGTACCTTGCAGTATTACTACAGGATGTTGCAGTATGCTGCAGTGAAATAGATAGAGATATAGAATAAAGTATGGAGTGGTGTGTATAACGAGAATTTACACATGCCTGAAGTGTTTGATGCCACGTAAACCCTGACAGTGAAGCTCAAGAGGTCTATTTAGGCATCCAAAACTGAGGGCGTGTGTAAATTTTTAGTTTACACACTGCCCCATATTTTATTTAATATAATTGATGGGTTCCATTTTTGTCCCACAGCAATTATCTAAAATAAAGATAAGACATGTCCGTGCAGCCGCGGTCCAATTGGATTTCAGCAGGGTCAGTGGCGGTCAGATGTGACTGCTGGAAGAAAGTTTTTGTTTTCCCTTTTTTGATTTGTAGGAGCCAGGCAGTGCACATTATTTTAGAGAGCCATTTCTTTTTCTTAATTGTACTTACCGCTGAGTCAGAGAGGTGGTCTCGTATCTGGCATTTGGTTGAGTGCGGTGGCGATACAGAAGAGCTGGTGGCTGCTGCTGGCACATGTACAGGAGAAAGAAAACCCGGTGTTTGCCATAATAAACATTCCTTTATTACAGCACATTCTGCAATGGATTTTCTATGGGACAAAAATGAAATCATTAATTTTATAGTAGTTATATCTATATACAGTGGAGTCAGCCAAGATGCAGTGCAGTACCTTGCAATATTACTGCAGGATGTTGCATTATGCTGCAGTGAAAAGTGCAGTTCAGTGGCAATTAAACCCTTTTGCAATACATTTTTGTAACATGTCATTTCCTGCAAGGTACTGCATTACATTGTAGCTGGCACTGCATTAGCTAGCTAGCTATCTGTCTGTCTATCTACCTATCATATAATATATATATATAAATAATTGTTATAATAGCTAACAAATGTAAGTATGTGGAGGAAAACACATTATAGAACATTGCTTGCTGGTCCAGAAAAATGCCCATGAAAATCTGAAGATCAATTTATTATTTTATTTTTTTTTTACCTTTGTTTTACCAGGTGAGACACACTAAGCTGAAAGCTTGTTTACAGGTGTAACCTGGGAGCACAGGGAAGTTAAATGACTTGCTCAGGATCACACAGTATGCAAGTGGGGGCTCTGGGATTCAAACCCAGGTTTCTAGGTTTGCAGCTCATAGCCCTAAACCACTGCACTATACTGCCTCCCTAATTTGTTCTGATCTAAGTGTGTTATTCTTAAAGGCAAATTTATGAGGACTCTTCTGGACAATCACATCTGCTGTAACAAATTGCTTCTAATCATTTTGCTTCTTAAACAGACTTTTAGTATTAAAACTCATACATACAGCTCTGACACACTGGTAAGTTTTCTTTGTGCCTGAAGAAGGGCCCTGTATTGGTCCCGAAAGTGTTTGTGTAGAGCAGTCTTTTGGTTAGTCTAATGAAAGGTATTACTGGAAAACTGCATTCACACAAAATCAGTTTTATATAGTCATTTTAATCCTTTAATTTTTGTCATGAGCCTGCACCTAATACACAGTAGACCAAAGGGCATGCCCCACAGGAATGTTGAACTCCACTGCCAAACTAGTGCAGTGCAAGGTATCTAGGTTTCAGTTGCCTGCTTTGATGTGTTGTTTACACAATTTCAAGTTCAAGGGTTATAAAATGGCACTTGTTTTCTTTTCATTTTAGTGATTGTCATGAGTGAAAGGTGACATTCCAGGCACAGGAGAAATACAAATCATTCAGAAACAGAGCGGTGGGGGGTAGGGAAATCACTTCTAGGTTTTCTATTTTCTTCCCCTTTCGCTATTGCCCTTTGTTGATCCCATTTCTCAAATTCCCTCATTGCCAAAGCACTATGACCCTCACTAGTGGCTCAAGAACTGGACACCCTGCTAATGAAAAAGAGTGAAAAGCAACTTCAATCCCAGCATTCAGGGGGAAGCTGATCGATGAGGATCAATTACTCGTTTGTCAGGCCTGCCAGGGTCAAATAACTCACAGTAGAACTTTATTTTAAAACTCTGCCCAGACCAGCGTGGCTGTGCCTTGAACTTGCAACTGTGTGTTACAGTAGCTAACAATCCTATTTATTGGGTAAAATGTTTAATCTTTAAAGAGCTCCTGATGTCACTGTGGAAATTGTAAAAATCAAGTTTAAGTGTCTGTGTTGAATAACTGTATTGATAAATCAATAAAGTATATTTAATGAAAAAAATATTTTTAGACACTTTTCTTCTTATAGTTTACAATTCAGTTTTTTTGTCTGCGTTTGTTTTTGATGATGAGGAAAGGTCTTTTCCTATCGTCAACCTTTTTCCGGGCAGGGGGAAGGGGGGATTTTGGAAGCTGTAATTCATACTGAACCAGGTTAAGCTGTTGGTGGATTAGTGAATGGGGGGGAATTTGTCCAGAACACCAGGGAATTATCAGTCAGTAGTTCCTGTATACTGACCAGGCTGAAAAAGAGAAAATATTTCCTAGCCATTCTTTCCAAGTCAAATAAAGCAAACAAACAAACAAACACCCTTAGACCTTTGGAGAAGTGACTCGGGATCTTTAAGGTCCACCTGAACAACTAGCAGAACAGGCAGATGGGTACTGGATTTAGCACCTCACTTAAAGACTGCCCCTCACAACAGCAAAATGCCCTCCTAACATCATACTGGGGCATCAGGATAGTTACTTAAAACCAAGGGTAGAGTGCCTCCTGCAGAGCTACAGTACCAACACTGCTTGGTGTTAGTTGAAGGTCTCCTGTGTATTAATTTACTTCATTTATTTTAGGGATGGGTGACCCAGTTCAAAAAAAAAACAAACCTCCCCGAACCAGCAATATTTTAAAGTGTCGAACCACATCCAAACTTTTTCTGCAGTTCAGATAGTTTCGGAAAACCCTGGTTTTCCTTTTCCCTGGTGTCTAGCGGACCCCCCAACCCCAGTTTTCCTTTTCCCTGGTGTCTAGCAGACCCTCCTCCCTATCCTCTGATCGATCCCTTGTAATAAAAAAACAAAAACAAAAACGTATTGTTCAATAAAGTCCCCTGGTGTCTAGTGGATCCCCCTCCCTATCGCTGCTGACCCCTTGTCATAAGCAAAAAGTGTCCCCATATTCCCTGGTGTCTAGCGGACCCTCCACTCCCCGCCCTTGCAGATACTGCATGCCACCCCAATCCAGAGTGGGCAACCAGCACAGCCCTCCTCTCTCCACCTCGGCTGGCTGGCTGCCTGACTGAGCTGACAATGAATGAGCGCATACTTGTACAAGCATGTGCTCATTCATTGTCAGCTCCTGCTCATTCTTTAGGTCTTTCGGTCACTGGTGTGGGGGGGGGGAATGGCATTATGGACCCAAAGCCATTCCCCCACCCCCCCACCAGTGACAGAAACAGCCCTCCACTCATCTGTGCTACACCCAAAGTCCTCAGGGAATGAACAGGAGCTGGCTGGCTGTCAATGAATGAGCACGTGCTTGTACAGGTATGCGCACATTCATTGTCAGCTTAGTCGGGCATGCAACCAGCCGTGTTGAAGACAGGAGGGCTGTGACAGTTGTCCACTTGTGGTCAGGGTGGGGGGAGCAGTACCTGCCAGGTTGGGGGGGTCTGCTAGACACCAGGGAATATGGGGACACTTTTTTTTATGACAGGGGATGGGCGGGGATTGGGGGTCCACTAGACACCAGGAAAACTTGTTTAACAATATGCTTCTGTTTTTTTTTTAATACGGGGATCGATCGGGGATAGGGAGCGGGGTCTGCTAGATGCAAGAGAATATTGCGGATGCATGTTTTTATCACAGAGGATCAGGGGTAGGGAAGGGGGTCCACTAGGCACCAGGGAAAGGTTTATATTTTAATTTTAAATAATGGGGGTGCTTGGGGACAACTACAACAGTTACACTAATGATGCAGCATAAAGGTTCTAAAAGATTCAGATAAGGCTCGGATAACCATCCAAACCTTTTGATCCTTATTAGAACTTTTCAGAACCTCAGAACCTTTTGAGGTTTGCCCATCCCTAATTTATTTATTCAGTTATTTATGTATGTACCCCCCCAAGATGGTGGGCCTTACCTGGACTCCTTTGCATTGTCCTGATAGTATATAGTACAGGCCCACAGGGGTGTGTAATACTATACGTGCCCCTGTACAGTTCAGTCAGCAGCTGGCAGTGTGGTGTGAGGTGGGCTGCACCAGTCACCATCTCCGGTCAGGTTGGGGAGGGAGCAGGTTGGTGGGTCACTGCCTAATGGATTGGGATGGGTGGGTGGGCACTTAACTACTAGGGACTAGGCACTTTTTTACAGATTGGGGCTGGGGGGGGGGAACACTAGACTACCAGGAACAATAGGGATACTTGTTATAATTATGAAGATCACAGCTGGGGAGAGAGGAACCACTAATCTACCAGGAACAACAGGGCTTTTTTTTATAATTATGAAGATCAGGGCTGGGGAGGGGGAACCACTAGACTACCAGGGACAACGGGGATATTTTTTATAATTATGAAGATCAGGGCTGAGGAGGGGGGAAACACTAGACTACCAGGGACAATGGGAATATTTTGTATTATTATGAGGATCAGGGATGTGGAGTGCAGAACCATTAGACTATCAAGGCCAAGGATAAAGGAACAGGACTTTATTATTATAATACCGATCAGGGCTGGGAGCGGGACTGGTCCGGTGCACTTCACTGCAGTGCAGGCATGCAGATGAGCCCATAAGAGGCATGCAAATTACCCCATTGCACCATGCATGCCCAATGAGCTCATCTGCATGTTTGGCCTGCATATTGCCCATGGAGCCTGCGGCACATAGGGCAGTAGTCAGCCCCACATTCTGATTGTGCTGTGCAGAGCCTGGTGACCCACTTCTGTGAGCCATTCATCCAGGGTCCAATATTCAAACAGATTGCACTGTCTATTTGGATCACGCAATCTGTTTGACTATGGTGTCAGAGTCAGCTGGCCCATTTTTTGTTGTGCGGCCCATTGCTTTGCACGCACAGCTGGCTGATGCTGAATATGGAGGCAAATAAGACTGGTTGAACTATAAGGATACCTTTTTTCAGTAAAGTCAAACATATGAATGAGTGTAAAGATACTTAACAGAGGTGGCCACAGCATTACAGCCCCATGAAGGGATGGTGCCCTGAAATGTGGCCAGGATGTCTTGTACAAAGCACACCAAGGCATGCGTATATCAGAGCGTGACCACACACCTAAGAGTGGGTTATCTATTACATATACTGTATATATATATATATATATATATATATAATATTGGGATGCAAGTTAACCAACCAGCAATATAAATTCTAGTTCCCGAAAAAAACATCTTGTAATTCAGTCCCTCCCTCCATCCATCATTGTCACTGACAGCTTCTGAAAACTGTGTAAGGGAAAGGAGAAATGCAGCAAGCCCAAATCATGAGTTCAGTTCGGTATACCATCAAAAGGATGACTGAGATTGAATGACTCGAATATGAGCAACTCAATCTCAGCACCTCTGTTGTAGGCTACCCTGCAAGGGCAGTGAAAGGAAAGAGCAGGGCAAGAGGACAGTGATAGGATACCGGAAGGGTATCTGTGTGGTTTGTGAGGAGTGGAGAGAGGGGTAGCCACCGAGCTAGCCTAGTGGAGCAGTGTATAGGGAGGCTGGCTTCGGTAAGGAGGGTGCAGGGTTAGGGTCTGGGGCAAGCACAATATTTTACTGCTGTGTCGTGCCATTTTTTTTCCCCTTTGCATCCTGGTTTTGCCCTTCCCTGACACATACCCCGCGGAGTTAGTTATTTTAGTTAGGTGGAGGGCGATGCCCCCGTATAAAAAAACTAAAGTTATTTCTGGCTCTGGAAATGTACATCACCCTTGTTGTTTTCGGCAAAGTACATTTGCTATAATGGCAATCACCCTTTCCCGATCGCCATTATCACTTAGAACCATTCAGTTCAGCTTCATGAGGTATGTTTTCTTGGCACATCAATAAAAATAGTAAATAATAATAAATATAAAATAGTAGAAATTATCATACTTTCAATTATATAATATTGTATCATTATATAGCATATGATGTCAAACTATACTACGCAAGTGTAACCCTGCCCTTGGGGGGGGGGGCGCAGAAGAGGTAGTTGGCTGATTAGAAGGTCTTGTCCCTCTGGAGGTCTTTGGGCATAACCCCTAAAGGGTTGACTTTTCATCTCCTCTGGAGAGATGGTCTGGTATTGGCTGGGAGTGACCCTGGATGGTGGGACTCAGGCTCATGGAGGAGAGTGTGGGCAGAGACAGGGAGTTCCAAGGCAGGAGTGAGAGTAATTGCCCACTCCTGTAGGACCCTGTTTGGTTTTCTGGGAGTAGAGGCTGAAGATAGAACCCAGAGAGGATGTGGCAGTGGCTATGGCCTTTGAAACCCACTACATAGGTAACCCACCTCTGAAAGGGAGACAAGCAAAATATTTTGCTTAGTGATGGTGAGATTTGAACCCAGGGAGAATGGACTGCCTAGTCCACAGCATGATGTTAAGAGTTGGACGTCTCTTCCATGGTGTGCAAAGCCACCAGCATCAGTGGGCCTCTGTGGTATATAGAGGCATTGGGACCCAGAATGCAGTTGGAGGAATAAAGAGGGAGTCAGCAATCAGGCATTGGGGTGTGTGGTGAGAGCACCCCTGTGGGTATATGCCACCTGTTTCATCAGGGAGCATGGAAGCTCTGAACAGGCCTTGGGATGTGTGGGCCAACATTTGATAAAGTAGGCTGCGGTCATTTGGAGCAAGTGACTGCAGTTGGGATCTCGAGATCATAGAGAGAGAGGAGAAAGAGAGGACTGCCCAGCAGGAGTATAGACAGCTGAGGGGAAGCTGCCTGTACCAAGTGAGGGAGAACTACTGAGTGTGGGATAAGTGAAGCTGCCAATACCATGAGTATCGAGTGTAGGAAAAGTGAAGCTGCCTGCTTTTGGATTATGTAGAGGGATTTACATGGAAATGAGGGTTGCAAACAATGAGACCAGACTTTGCAAATAGGGACTAGAAATGGACAATGCTTGGACATTGAGCTAGTGAACCTTCGGGTCCCTTTGCCATACTGTCTCCACCATAGGGATCCTGTTCCATCAAAGCCCTTGCACTCCATGGAGTATCAAATTTGTTATTAAAGGATCCTGATTCATTTCTTAGGTAAATTTGACTTATTTCTGCCTGATGCATTTTGTTGTTTACAATTAATCAGCTTTGTCTCCTAGCCCAGCAGCATGTGGTGAAGCCTGTGCCACAGTCCTGAAGAACTATCTGTGCAGTGTCTGTTGTGGTTATCCCCTTCCCACAGATGCTTCACCATCATACTCCTAGACACCGGGGAGTGGGGCTAAAAGTGGGGGGACTGTCTGAGATTTGAGGTGCCCTCCCTGTGATAAACTGACCCTTACGGGAGTTGCAGGGTACAGTTGTGGCTTGTTGGGGACAGTGGTTAAAGAAATCAAGAGAGTAACATGGAGCTGGGGATCTGAGCAGTTTTGTGCCATACTGTGAAAATTTGTGCCTGGACAAGTTGGTAGAAAGGAACTTGCGGGAGTAACATGTAAGGAACATGGTGATAGGTGGAAGACTATTGCAACTCGAATAATGGATTGGACCATAGTGGAAAAAGGGGGTGTGGTGGAAAACTGCACATCAGTCTGAAAGACCATGCCTACTCAGAAGAGCCAGGAGTCGTCGATGAGAGCAACTGCCCAGTTTCAGGTTTTGTTGCTTCCTGTGATAAAAATATGGAGTTTCCCCCTATGCATTGTGCCCACTTGGGTAGTTTGTACCCACACACCTGGATTTTTTGAGAACTGTGTAACCCCCATGCAAATGGGGGTTCCCAGAAGTCTTCCAGGAGCTTGTCTGAGTGCTCCAAGTCTGGGTGGCGTTCGGCAAAATGCCTTTTCAATGTGGGCGCAGGGAGTGCTATAAAAGCCTCCAAGTACTATCTCTTTAAGAGCTGTCTGCTTGCAGACTTAATTAGCTTGAATGGGGGGACTGTGTGTTTTAATACTCGAATCCCACCCAAGCTGCTGCCTAATCGCTGCATTTCTGCAGTCACTAATAGTGCAGAGGGAGCCTAATTGAAAGATGTAACTGTCTGCCTGAAATCATTTAGAGTGTTAGTGAAAATGCAGTTTGTGTAACCTGCCTTTCTTGCAGCTTGAACTCTGTGTGTTTTGCCCCTTCATTTTGGACCTGAACTGTAGAATTGGACCAATCAGTGTGGGGGGACCTTTAAAATGGAGCCTGCATTGGACCAATCAGTACTTGGACTCTCATCTGGAGCCTATTATAATGGGACTGTATGGCAGGTGCTTCTGGGAGTTGTAATTTGGACCTTGGCACTTTTTTGCACCAACAGAGGGAGCCCTGCTGTGATTGACTGCCGAACCAACCAACTAAACTTGTGTGAGCCTAAACGAAATGCCCTGTACTGTTGCTGGGAAGGCAGATTCGAGGTTGCTGTGAAAGGAGAAGGAGCTCTGTTGCTAGTATGGCGAGTAGTTTGCGCGGGAAGCGTGTGTGTAGGCCCCCAAGTTGGTCTGCGGCCATTAGTACAGTTAAATCAGACTGAATCCAAGTTTGTGAGAAGGAAGAAAGAAGTCAGAAGTGAGGAAACCAGGCTAATCCCTGTAGAAGACCAAAGATTTTGCTAAAGTGCGATCGGCCTGTCAGGAACTGAAGCTGCTGTGTGTGTACTCCGGGTATTTTACAGTGTTTTGCAATCGGGAACGAGGAGCAGCCTGCCTGGTATAGTAATTTCCTTTACATATGACTGTGCTTGGTGCTTGTGGGGAATCTCAATCTTAATTCCCCTCACTCTGCAGTGTGTGTTGAATGCTAGAAACCCAGAAACCACGCCATGTAACCTGTAACTGTCTTGGGTATCATGAGTACCATTCAGGGCAAATCCCTTCAATACCACATGAATCAAAAGTGTGCCATCTGATTTTTTGGTTCTTTCTTTTTACTTGAACTGAATCATCTGACTCCAGATTACAATTTGGGTTGTGTGTGTTGTTTTCTTCTACAGGGCTCCATCCAGCTGCACTAGCCGGCCAACCCCGGGCAATGGACCTGGCTAGCCCCCCATCCTGGGTACCCAGAGAGTGTACTGTTGGACCTTGATTACATGCATAATCCTTTTTATTTATGTGGCTTTACTCAAATTAACCTGATTTGCCCCGTCCTTGTTATATGCCCCCTAAATAAATCAGATTTGTTGTTATTGAACTATATGCTGTCTGTGGTGTCAGTACATATCGACCCAGCATTGCATAGTGTTGTGTATGTGCTTAACCTTGTTTTACAAGGGGCCCTCAGAGACGTGCTGCAGAATCAGTCTCGAGGGTAAGTGGTATCTATATGTGTAAAAAGTATGCTTATGTGGGGTATTGGGAAGGTAATTCCCATGTACTGTGTGGGCCACTAGTGGGAACAAAGGGGGGGGGTCCCAGTGTCCCAGAGGGCTGTACCTGAGCTAGTTTAACCACTACCAACCCTGACCTCTGGGTGGAGGCATCCGTCACTGGACCTAGGCCCCTTAACCTGTCGTTAGCCATACAGGCAGGGGTAGTAGCTCTTGGGATAGTGTCACCTAGGGGTTACAACTGTATTTATGTAAGTAATTTTGTGCGTTTCTATTGGTCAGAAAGTGTGAGGACTAGTAATAAATTCAATGCAGTCGATTTTTTGTGCATAAAGTTATACGTGGGCGAAGCTGGGGAAGTGAAAGCCAAAGTGAGCAAAATGGGGACTTAATGTGATGATTTGTTATTTGGTATTATTACAGGGAGTGAGTAAACTGGGAATCACGTCCCACAATGGCAGAAAACCTTCCAGCCTTGGACATTAAGGTGTCCATGTAGTTTTGTAGATGGCTGTGGGAGACGGTGGAAAAATTGTCCAGTACCAGAGAATGTGCCCTATGGAAGTACAAAGGCCCTGAAGTAGAGGCCATTCCTGTGTGTGCTACATGCCATGAGGTGGGGGCAGTGAGCACATGGATTATTGCTACTCATTGCCCTTTGGGGGTGGCAGAGCCCCTCCACTGCATCAGTTGAAACTGAGGAGGCTTTTTTGGAGAGATGGGAGAGGCTCTTTGGGGCCATGCTCCCCAAGGAGGATTAGGAGGTCGCAGAAGCCATGGGAAGTGTGGAGCCCACCTCAAAGCTAGAGCAGTGCTACCTGGCAGTATTGAACAGCCCAAGAAGACCAGTCTAGGTCATGACTGCAGCAACCTGGTCCTTAAGGTGGCACCCTCACCCAGGTTAATGACCGCCAGAGGACGTTAGTGTCCCATTGAATGAAAGTAAATTGCAACAGCCAGTGCTGCCTGAAGCTGTTTTCAACTAGCATCCTGCCCCTTTGGATGCAATGCTGGAAATGCCACTAGCTAGCAGGCAGCCAAGTCCTTCACCTCTGAAGCAAGAGCCTAACCCCTTGAGTGATAAGGTATCGACGGGTCAGGAAATTAAGTCAGCTGTGGAAGTGGAGGCCATGTGGGAGTCGGAGTCGGTTAAAGGCCTCCCAGAGGACTATTACCGGGGAGTACTGTTGATACCTGGGGCATCCTCGTCATAAGAGACTTCTAAAACCAGGCCCATATGGTGATATCTAAGCAAGAAAGGGAGAGAGAACAGCAAAAGCATCAGTACTGGGAAGGTGTATGGCTTCCCCCTGGCATGCACCCCGGACAACCATAAGGAGTTTGCCAGAGTGGTCTCAAGTAGAATGAATAATCAGGAGACATATTCGACAAGATTACCCTCAATATGAGTACCCCCATTTGAATGGATTTGGGGCATTATTTAATCCAATAGGAGAGAATGGGCATATAAGGTCATCCTGCAGAAGGTTTACAGGAAACATGATTTGGATGCCTACAGCCCCACCATATCGCTACAGGAGACCCAGTGGCAGTGGGTCACCAGGAAAATATGTGATAGCAGCATGTGGGAAGGACTCCCTAAAATGAAGAACTATGCTTTGATCCAGGAACTGGAAGGAGGTTGATCCGGATACAGTGAAGAGGGCAGAGATTCATATGGGCACCCCTGTACCAAACCCAGATCACTGGCATTACTTCGGCCACTATTAAGCAGTCTGGTATCTGGGACCCTCTGAAGACAGTCTGCCTGGCCACTCACTGGATGAGCAGCAAATGGTTGAGAACATTCTTTTTGTTTATTATTTTTCCATATACATTTTATCTCTTCCAGGGCGCACCGTAGGCAACTAGTACCACCTTTCCCTGTCACCTGCGTCCATCCACTGCTCTCTCCAGTACTGCCAAGGCCCACTTTCCCCATGGATTTCCCCACATGGCCTGGCCAGGAAGGGGAGGGCTGTACCCCTCACACCTAGGACTCACAATCCAGATCACGGCTTTCGGTGATCCGGTGGCAAAGTGGGATGCAGGTTGGCAGGCAGGGCTTCCTGAAGCCTATGGTTGCCTTTTTCCTGTTTCAGTCCCTCCCCTTCCGTGGCCATGAGCATGCACGTATGGAGGCGCATGAGCTCCACATAGCCATACTCATGCCTCCCTAACTCCAGCGTTGCCACCTGACCTCCACCAGGAGGCAGCCAAGGAGCAGTACTACATTCCCTCCTCCCCGGGAGAGGAGAGCCATCCATCGGATGCTCAATCCTATCCCTCCTCTGCCTCACCCTGAGCTTGTCTCTGAGCCTGGGTCGCTGGCATGGTGTAAAGTGCAGCATCCAATGCCTCAACCTTCAGCACCATTGGGCTGGCATTCCTTTTGTTTTTTTTTGATATAATGGACTAGCCCGTTGGCTGGGGACATTTAAGACTCTACATTATACTGATTTCATGCTCATTCACCCTTGGGGAATGATCACAAAGCTAGTGAATGTGTGATTAGAGAAAAAATATATTAATGTTTGTATTCTGTCTTAACTGTTTCACTGTGTGTACTAGTTACATAATTACTTTCGGGGTTAGTCTTTGAAACATAAAAAATTGGGAAGACCTAACTAAATATTTGTGTGTGAGTGTTAATTGTTGGTCATGTGTTTTATATTACCCTCAAGTTCCAGTGGGCTTGCAGTACTTTACCTTTAGTTGTTTTAATATGGAAAACAAGTGACTTATCTTGGGAGACAGGTATGGCCTGAATTTTTGAGTTGGCAGCTGGAGGAATCTGGGAGATTTTAGAGCATTGGTTAGTTAGGCAGCTGGTTTAGAGGTAGATTCAGGTAGCTAGGACTTAAATAGGCCAAGGTGGATTAGACCTCGGGTGCCATCCCCTGGGGACTTGGGCAATCCACCCTGAGAGTCCAGGAGAGTGGGCAGCCAGGGGAGCTCCAGTGAGTTTTGTGTGGGTTGACCTCCAGTGGCCCAGTTTGACAGGAGAGTTGTGCCACCTTCATGGTGAGGCAGCTGTGGCTCCTCTGAGACCATGGCTGGAGGGGAGTGCACATACCCTTCACACCGTGGGACATGGGGGGTGGTAGGTTTGATGCCCTGGGAATGCTCGCTGAGGGTGTAGAGCTTTAAAAAGGGGGTGAGTTGTAACCCCCTCTTGTGGGGCAGAAGAGGTAGTGGGAAGACTGGAACATGTTGTCCCTTTGGAGGTCTTTGAGCTTAACCCCTAAAGGGTTAACTTTATATCTCCTCCAGGGAGATGGTCCGACATTGGCAGGGAGCAATCTGGACGGCAGAACTCATTAGGCTCATGGAGGAGAGTGCAGGCTGGGTGAGGGAGTCCCAATGTGAGAGTGGGGGCAATTGCCTACTCCCACAGGAAGCCATTTGGTTTTTCTGGGTGTAGAGGCTGAAAACAGAGCCCAGAGAGGATGTGGAGGTGGCTGTAGCCTTTGAGACCCTCGTGGGGGTAAGCTGCCTCTGAAAGGGGAGAGAAGCAGAATACTTTGCTTAGAAATGGCAAGCTATGAACCCAGAAAGAATGGACTGCCTGGTCTACAACATGACGTCAAAGGTGGACCACTTGTCCATGGTGGGCAAAACCACCACCATCAGTGGACCTTTGTGATATAAAGAGGCATTGGGACCTAGAATGCAGCTGAAAAATAAAGAGGGAGTTAGCAATCAGGCATGGAGGTGGGGGTGAGAGTGCTCCTGTGGGTATAAGGCACCTAGTTTGTCAGGCAGCATGGAAGTTCAGAGCAGGCCATGGGATGTGTGTGGCCAACATTTGATAGGCTGTGGTCAGTTGGAGTAAGTGACTGCAGTCGAGATCCAGAGATCAGAGTCAGAGAGAGGAGAAAGAAAGGATTGCCCCAGCAGGAGTACAGCCAGCCAAGGGAAAGCTATCTGAACTGAGTGAGGGAGAACTGTACTGAGTGAGAGAACTGTTCTGACTGTGGGATAAGTGAAGCTGCCAATACCCTGTGTGTCAAGTGTAGGAAAAGTGAAGCTGTCTGCTTTTGGATTATGTAGGGGGATATCACATTTGTTACATTGACATGAGGGTCACAATGAGACTGGACTTTACAAATATGGACTAGAAATGAACAATGCTTAGACATTGAGCTGGTAGGCCTCTGGGTCCCTTTGCCATACTCTCTCCACTACTGGGATTCTTGTACCATCAAATTTCTTGCACTCCATCAAGTATCACATTTATTATTAAAGGATCCTGATTTGTTCCTTAACGCAACAGCTGAAGCCTGAGGCTCTATTTTGGGGAATATCTCCTCCCACATACTATTCAAAAAGCAACCTTTCCCAGCAGCCCATGCTTAGCGCATTTGGAACTGCTGCATTTCTCTCGCTCTGAATTCCTGTGTGGCATGTGCCTGTGTCTTTTGTTTTCTCTTTGTTTGCTGCTGCTTTTTCCTAATCCTGCACTTCTCTGCCCCAGCTGACTTTCTTCTTCTTCTTCTTTTTCCGCCTCCCTTTGTCTGTTTCTCCATTTGCTTGCTCCCCTAGCCCCGTGAGGTCGTCTCCAAGGCTGTCCTCCCCTCATTCTCTCCCTGTTAGTTTTGTGCTCTGTTCTCCCTGTATTAGCCCTCATTCTCTATGTGTGGTTTGTTGTTCTCTTTTTGGGGCTTCTCAGCACATCTGCCTTTCCTACCACCGACACTTTGTGCTGACATTTATCTCATGCCAACTGCTGCTGGTGTGGCTTCTCTATTCTGGGTGCATCCACCGCTTTTCATTCTCTGACAGTAATCGTCATTTCTGTATTCTTTCACCATTTGACTTTTGTCTATTGAGGGCATCAAAAGGCTCTGTGGAATACTTCAGAGGGGTCAATGGATCACCCACGTTGAAGTGCAACACTTCTGGGTTTGAGTGCTCTTTGAACTCTTGAAGTAACAGGCACCTCAGGTTCTCTACCGTATTCTATTTTGTATCGGATACCTAATTCTGGTAATTGCACAGTGCGGTGATCCTCCATTAATCTCATACCCCTTTAGTCCTCTAACTGATCACATTATCATTGTTTCCCATTTGAGCTATAGACTCCTGCTTGTTTATTGTTTTCAGTACCTCATCATTTATGTTGTCCTTGTCGTAATCTGTTTGCCTTCATTATTATTTCCTTCAATTATCCCTCTGGCCTCCATTGCTCATACGCCTTATTATCTCTAATTTCAGTACTGCAAGTCCTGCTGCTCTGTCTCACTCAGCACACATCAGCAACCTCACAGCTTCCACCCCTAACTCTACCTAGTGGGTATCAAGTGCAGGTAGACTTGTCCTGTCTACAGGGATGGGAGTCCTGTTTCATCAGCATCCAACTATATCATCATTCTGCCAGCCTTCATCCTTAATTCTACCTTACGAGGCGTTGAGTGAAGGTGGACTTGTTCTGTCTGCCAAGGATGGGAGCTTGAGCCATTCAGTTCATCCCAATTCCTGTGCTTCGACAGTTTCCATCCCTAACTTATACCTTGGCGGTATTCAAGTGCAGGTGGACTTGTCACATCTACTGGGGATGGGAGCTCTGTTTCATCCATTCTACCCCTACTACCAACCAATTCCAACCTATTCCAGAGTTTGACAGTCTCCTTCCTTACCTCATAACTCAAGCGGTATTTGAGCATTAGTGGACTTGTCATAGCTACTGGGATTGGGAGTTCTGTTTCATTCACTTCAACCATTCTATCAATCAATGATCTCCATCTCTAATTGATATTTTGAAGTATCATTGCTATGCGTTTGACAAGTCCATCTGGGATGGAAGTATTTTCATCATACTGTTTCTTCCAGTTCCTGTCCTTTCCTAATTATATTATCTCAATTCCACTGGACCTACTGACGACAGGGCTTCTCCTATGCCAGCACACATCAGACCTCCTCACCTCACAGTTAACCCTCCTCTATCTCCTTAAACTCCTTCTCAAGCTCCTATAAGTGAACTTCCAAGGACAACCATTCCATAAAAGACTGGACTATGCCCCACCTGGTAGCCAAACTTACTAAATGAGGTATCCACTACTTGGTTTCCACTTGCAAGCAAGAACTATATGACTTATTTCTGGCCTCATTGTCTCACTTGGTTGGGAACTCTGGTCCAAGCCAACCTGTTCCTCAACCAGAATACTCTGATATCCAAAATTTAGGATTTCATGGCTCAACTTGTATCATCAGTTTCGGATCTGCAATCACACATGAGAGAACTTGAGGTCCGAATTCCAATCCAGCCTCCTCCACCCTCCGATCCGTCAATTCCTGCTGCCATCACATCTACCAGCAGTGCTCCAGTCCTTCCTCCTCCTCAGGGTACAGTTCCTTATGTCAATATACTAACTCCTTCAGTGTCATTACCTCTCCTCATCTCAGGTACATCATCTTTTATCTCCTCCAATCATTTCTCCCATTCACCTTGTTCCAGGTCACCTTGACAAGGACATTCTTGATGGAAAATACATGAATTTAGTGTCTCATCTCATCTCTTCTTAGGACATGATGGACAATAGAATTGTTTCCTGTGGCCACATGTTAGTTGTATTGAAATCTGAACAATCTGGCCTCCTTCAATAGATGATAGGGTTCAAATTTATCTTGGCTTTTAGCCTTTTCCATGACATCATTTGTTCAGCATTTCCAGCATGACGTAAAGAATTGGGCTCAAATATCTTTTAGTCCACTTAAGTATGCACTATGGTGCAACCCACTTCTATGACTATCATAGATCTTTTTTGGCCAAGGCTATGGCAGCCTTGGCCCACTATAATACTAAATTAAACTGGGCAGTACTAGATAACAAACTCTTGTCATCACTTTGCTTTACAATGTTCCTACTCCTGTTCCCTCTACTGCTTTTTTAGCCATTTTGCTCCCCTTTGTCCACTGACAGTGACTCCTTCCTCTTCCTCCACCTATCCATCCAGAATGACTCTACCATCATGTTCAACTTCTGCTTCCTTCTCAAGATTAACTTGCACAATCTCCAGCCCTCATGCTGGCCTGTTTGTTCTTGGCCGTCCCATTAAGAATACTGGGAGCAAATCAATTTGTATTAACTTCAATGAGAAGGGCTATCTCATTTCTGGCTGTCTATTTCTGAATGTCTGCAGTTTCTATTGTGAAGCCCATGTTCATTATATTTGCCTGAAAGTCCCAAACCTACACAATGACAGACTGTCCATCCTTCAACTCCAGTCAACATACCTGCCCTGGCTAAGCTCCTAGCTTCCCATCCTTCTCATCCAGTCATGCAGCAAATTCTCCTCAGATTCAGTCATGATTTTCACACTGATGTCTCAGTGCTCCCCTCCGATGTTTTTCATTGTGGTAACCTTCAGTCTGCCAAAAAAGAACCTCTTGTCATTCATCAACTACTGCAGAAAGAACTTCACAAAGACTTCCGCCTGGGTCCTTTTTCATACTGCCATTTGTTACCTATTGCATCAATCCCATGGGCATTGTAACCAGACAATTTTCTGGTAAGAAGCATCTCATTGTTGACTTATCAGCTCTTCGGTCCTCCTCCACACTTAGATTAGTTCATTGGTTCCAGCTGACAAGTATTCTTTTTCATACTCTCGTATTGATGATGCAATTACTATCATAAAATGCTTCAGTCCATTATTTCTTTGCTGTACACTCACATTCAGCTGTCACAGCAGCCCCAAACTCTTTGACATGTTTGCAGATGTACTTAGTTGGGCATAACTTAAAGGAGATAGGAAATTATTTTTACATAGTTAACTGTCTTTCTATCTTCCTTACTATGCCAGTTAGGTATTCTGATATGCTTTGATGATTTTTTGTTAAATAAATAATCTAGCTTTGGGGTGCCCTCAGATCTACATTGAGTTCCACTCTCTTCACCAGCTACTGTTCTTGATTTTCATATTTCTAAGACATTCTATGACATCAGAAACTCCCATTCAATGCTTTTCATCTAAATGGCCTGGAAAGGTGTTTGTGATGACATAGAATGTTCAGGCAGGATGAAAAGAGAAAGCAGCAACTGCTGAGGAGAGAGGAATTATTGGGCCTTAAAAAGGCAATACACTTTGACTATTAATTTAACAAAAATGGTGAAAGACATATCAGAATATTGGGTAGCCAATAAAAGAACAACTAGAGGGCTTCTAGAGGTGTAAAAACCTATCACCTTTAATGTCTGTCATTGACCAGCAGTTGTCCATTTGCTTGATGACTTTCTCCTGATCAATCCATCAAACTCTCCTCCAACAGCTGGTATTTCTGCTCTTGTCAAACTCTTCCACAAACTGTCAGTTCCTTTTTCTGAAAAGAAAACTGTAGAACTAGCAACACCTCTTAAATTTTTGGTCATTATTTTAGACACTGAAACCAGAGGATGACATCAGTTCTGTTGGTGAACAGGAGCTGAGCAAGATGCCATCTCACAGCAGCAAGGCCTAATGGTGGCAACTTCAAAAAAGTAGCTGGGTTGGAAAACTACAAACAGCACTAACAAATGTATCAGTCATCAGTAGACAGTTTGTAATAAAACAGCATTGTGGAATCAGAAGCATTACACAGAAGTGTAGGAGTAATGTCAAAAGCAGTTCGACAAGTGAAGGAACTAACCAAGCAGCGTTCACAGCAGAAGGAGGAGCAAGAACAAAAATTACAACAGTACCCGGTATCAGAAATGCCAAAACATCAGTTTCTTCTCCCTAACTTAGAACTGATAAGGTTTGCCAGTCAGTCTCCTCTTTCCACCTTCTCGGATACCCCAGTAAGTAATTTTCTACTTACACCTGGTAATATTCAATTCTGTTTTACAGAAAGTAAAAGGAAATATTTTGCTAGTTAGGGTTACTTTCCCAGTATGCCACCAAAAAAGTCAGGGATTAAATAGCAAGAGATTGCTGAAAATAAAATTGCCAACACATGAAAGATGGCTTCAAAACCTGTAGAGGATATTTCTGTGGGGGAAACAGAACAAAGGAATTTAACTATTGGGGAAGAATCCAATCTACTAAACTTAATGGGGACAGTTGCAAGAAGGGAATCAGCAGGTGAATATGTTTTGGTATTGGACTCACATGAATTACAGGCTGGTCTACAACCAGATTAAATGGAGGACCCAATGCCAAAAGAGCAGAGTGCTGAAATAATGAATGCAGTGTCTTTATTTGGAAGTGAAATTCTTGAAGTCTTGGTAGAGATTTAAGTTTCCATTAAAGGAATTTCAGATTCAGTTAATGTATTAACAGAAAAGTTAGATGGGCTTGCACTACGTACTAATGCTTTGGAAGAGAGAGTTTTCCAATTAGAAGACAAAAATTCAAACCCAACATAATAAGCAAATTTAGACGCCTATCCAAAAGGTGGCAGAAATGGAAGACCACTCTCGGATGTCAAACTTAAAAATTTGTAATGTTCCAAAGGGCCTGGAATGTATGGGGGATCCTACTCAGTTTTTCAAGCAGATGCTCATGACTGCAATGGGTAGAAACTACCCTGAACAAAAGATTGCTTTAGATAGAGCCAACACAGATGGATCTCATTTTGCAGTCAATAATCAAGGGTATCCCAGGGTTAGAAACATAGAAACATAGATTTTGACAGCAGATAAGGATTGCTTGGCCCACCCAGTCTGCCCATTTCCCTACCTATTGGATAAGCTGCAGATCCTAGTTAACCAGCAGCCTACTTCTTCCTACCCCCACCCCCTAGAATTGCCTTATGACTGTCCCATGCATGCTTGAATTCCACCACTGTTTTTGATTCCACAACCTCCTCTGGAAGGCCGTTCCATGCAACCACAACCCTCCCTGTGAAAAAATACTTTTAAATTGCCCCTTCTATTTTCAAATTGTGCCCCTTGTTCTTGCACACCTCTTTTTTGAAAGATGCTACCCTCTTGGACTTTGTTGATTCCTTGAGATACTTGAAAGTTTCTATCATGTCCCCCTCTCCTCCTTTTCTCAAGGCTATACATATTCAGCTCCTTAAGTCTCTCTTCATACGCCTTCCGTGCAGACCCTGCACCATTTTAGTTGCCCTCCTCTGGACAGCCTCTATCCTGTCTATGTCCTTGCAGAGACGGGTCTCCAGAACTGCACACAGTACTCCAGATGGGGTCTCACCAACTGTCTGTACAGAGGGATAATAACTTCCTGTTTTCTACTGGTGATGCCTCTCCTATGCATTCCAGTATCCCCCACCCTCCTTGCTGCCCTCTCACATTGCTTGCCCACCTTTAGGTCATCTGATATGACCACCCCCAGGTCCCTTTCCATTTTTGTTGTTGTTAGTATCTCACCCCCACTGTGTACTCTTCCCCTGGGTTTTTGTTTCCCAGGTGCATTACCTTGCACTTCTTAGCATTGAATCTAAGCTGCCATACATTTGACCATTCCTCTAACCTTGCCAAGTCCCTAGCTATGTAAAACCTCATAAAACTACCAAGATAAAGAGGCCATCCTACAGACAGCAAAGGTTGAGCGTGGTTTGAAGTTTCAGAATATCTCTTGTCATGTTTACCGTGATTTATCAGCTAAAGTGGTTAATAAACATAAAAAGTTCAATCCAGTCAAAAAAAAAAACTAAAAAACTGTATGATATGGCCATTAAATTAACAATGCTGTACCCAGCAAAATTGCATTTCATTTTAAAAGGCAAATTAATGACTTTTGATTATGCAGAAAAAGTGCAAGAGGCCTTTGATATGGCCTGTTATAATCAGCATAATCAAGTCCAAACAGCAGTACCGTAAACAATGAGAATGCATCCATATCAAACAAGACAATGAGATGCTCCAGAATCTTCTTAAGTGCAGGCCCTGCTAAATAAATAAATGAATGGTTAGCCCTTCAGCAGTAACAAGAGAGGGGGGCATGGATTTGGTTTTTGCACAAAGGGCAAACATAACACATAGAAATTGGATATATTAAAATGAAGTCCTCTAGTGGTGTTCAATAAGATGTCTCACCTCCCGATTTAGAGGCTAACTACAGTTCTATTGGGCAGGGGAGGAATAGGATAATGAGATGAAAATAGTAATACAACAGATAATAGGATTTTGGCAATAATTTTTTTAATAACACAGTCTACCAATAAGGTGATATAAACAGACCCGTGCTGTGAGTCTTAGGAGTGCAAGGTGACACAACAAGATCATCTCTGCAATTATGGGGGGGCAGGAGAAAATTGTTTTCTCATGGGTGAGTAGAGGGTTTTTAAGGGGAGGGGGCTACACTATGGGCACAGTATGGTGCATGTATTTAAAAAAACAAGGGTCCAAGATTCCAGGATACAAAAAAATGAAATATGGAAAATTCATGTAATCCTTTTTGCAAGGTGGAGCAGTAGCTATCATAGAAATGGAGCAGATAATTAAAATAGCTACATGGAATATTAAGGGGCTATGGAATAGAAACAAAATAAACAAAGTCATAAATAATTTAGAGAAAAAAATTAACTGTATTATGCTGCAGGAGACACAGTTTATGGAAAAAAATGTTCATTGGTTCCAGAGGCAGTAGGGACCAGGGGCCTACTCTTCTTTTAATCAGACCTCGAGAGGGGTTGCCATTTTCTTCCATAAGCAAAAATTAAAAACTAGGATTTCAAACACTAAGATGTATCTAGGTGGTAGATACGTTGCAATGGATGTAACCATAAGCTTAAAAAATGTTACATTAGCCACCATATATGGACCGAATATAAATAATCTGACTCTTTTCTGAATTTTTTCTGCAAATAACATTGTGCAAAGCACCATACATAATTGGTGCTGATTTTAATCCTACATTGAATAAAAAGATATACCTTCAAGCTCTACTAATTTTTTTAAACCATCAATCAGGGTTATTAACAATTTCAAATCAGATATAAGATTAATAGTTCCCTGGGTTGAACAGAATCTGATTATTAATAAATATTCCTTTTTTTTCTTTAATGCATCAAACATATTCAGAAATCAATTTTTTTCTAATATTAGAATCATTATATTACAAAATGAGCCATATATTACCCTGGAATGATTATTTCTGACTATTCTCCTAGCATATTGGATCCGCAGTTAGAAGGTGAAAATGGATAAATCTTTTATGGAAAATGAATATTATCCTATTAAAACATCCAGATATTAATATCACATTCATGCAAGAAATGGAAAGTTTCTTTGAAAGAAAATTAGAGGAAGATACAAATATATTCATTATATGAGGTTTCTTTAAAGCCTGGGTAAAGGGAAAAATACAATCATTAAAGGTTTTTAGAAATAAGAAATGGACAGAACAGCAAAAACTACTGGAAAGAGAAATTCAATTATTAGAACAAATACACAAGTCTACCTTTGATAAAAAAAATATAACAAACTAATCCATAAAAGAGAAGAATACAATGAATTATTGACAGAAACAGCGGGGAAACACATTTTTGCATCCATAACAAAATTATTATATTTCATCAGATAAGCCATTAAAACTAATGGCTTGGTGACTTAGGAAAGACCAGGAGTAAAATAATATTGTACTTATCAAGGATCAAAAGGGAACTATCCATAAACATCCACAGGACATAAGTAAAATATCTGTGGAATATTATGAAAAGTTATATTCTTCCCAAAACACAAAAGATTATAAATCTGCAGAATTCTTAAGTAAGGTTCAAACAAACCAACTAATGCAAAAATTAAGGTCCATGTTAGACAATCTAATATCTCAAACAGAAGTAGAGTTAGCAATAGATAAGCTAACATCTGGCAAAGCAGCTGGCCTTGATGATTTCAAATGGAATTTTTTGAAACATATAAGAATCTCTTGTCCGTGATCCTCACCAATGTATATAATAACATTAATAAACTGCATAATATTCCACAATCATTTAAAGATGCAACTCCTTTACTGTTCCATAAGCAGGGTAAAGACCCTAATTTATGTGCATCTTACAGACCGATCTCTCCACTCAATGCAGACCACAACATTTGTACAAAAGTGTTGGCTACACAATTGGATGGGATACTCCCTGTCTTGGTTGATTGAAACCACAAAAGATTTATTAAAGGTAGAAAAATTAATGAAAATTTAAGACGAACAATTAAACTCCACTAAAGCAGTCCTTTTAACAATAGATACCGAAAAAGCATTTGATAGAATCAAATGGAAATTTGTACTGCAAACATTTCAAAAATGAATTTTGGAAAGCATTTCATAAATTGGATAAAAAATATATATCAGGAACCTAAAGAAAAAATTAAAATCAATGATACATTATCAGAAACCTTTGAGTTATCTAGGAGTACAAGGTAGGAATACCCCCCTCACCACTATTATTTGCACTGGTTATGGAACCGTTAGCTATTGAAGTAAGGAAAAATGATAATATTGCAGGAATTAAGTTTAGTAATAATATTTAAATAATTAACCTCAATGCAGATAATGCTTTATACATATTGAATCCATCAAATTCTATAAAAGAAGTTATTAATCTTTCAACACAATATGGCAAAGCATCAGATTATAAGATTAATTGGCAGAAATCTTTGATCCTTAAACTAAATCCAGCATGTACTCTTTGAATACCAGATAATTGCCCATGTCAACAGGTGAATAATTTCCGGTATTTAGGCATATCCTTAACAAGCCATCCGGACAATTTATTTCACTCTTATTTCAATATTATACTAGGGGAAATAAAATTAGACCTAAACAAATGGCAACACCTCCCCTTAACAGTGATAAGTAGAATCAATGTAATAAAAATGAAAAATGTACCCAAATTGTTATTCTTGTTTCAGTCACTACCAATCTTAATACCAAAATCAGTATTAATAGCTTAAAAACTATAAATAATTTCATTTGGAAAAATAAAAAACCTTGAATTACATATAATAAATTAATATTTGCAAAAGGAAAAAGGAGGTTTGGCACTGTCTGATTTTTACAAATACTCTCTAGCCAATCAAGTGGCAGTACTATGGCAATGACTGAGAGAATCAGAGTGCCCATTAAAAACAACTGAGATGGAACAAAGCATGAATGCTTATAAACATCTAAGAAGTCTATTATTCTCTGGTTTCTATACAAGTAAAATAACCTAAGGATAACATGGCAACACATACAACAATTTATTGCTGGCAAGAATTACATAAATCAATAAAAGTTAAAATCCCAATTACAGCTTTTACTCCAATGTACTTTATAATAATTAGGATTTTGTTCCATCTACTGTATAAATGAACCAGCATTTAAACAATGGAATACTTTAGGGATAGATGAATATGGTCAACTATTTATAAACCATCAGCTCATGTCCTTTTCCCAATTGCAGAGCCAATATAACATTCCAGGGAATCAACTATTCAAATATTTACAAATAAAACATTATTAAATGGAAGTTTAATGTTAAAAAAATGCCTTCTTTTTAGATGCATTAATACAACAAAAAGAAAATAAAACATCGATAGCCTTGGTTTATGGTTGCTCCAATAATCATATTCTCAAAGATAAATATTAAAGCTGAAAATGAAATGGGTCAAAGATTTGGGAATAGAAAGTTTTAACAAGCTATGAGAAGAAATATTCACTACCCTACGGCAAAAGTTAAAACATGCAAACTGCAGCAAATTCAGTTTAACATGCTACATAGAGCATATTTCACTCTGTCTAAATTGCATAAAGTAACTAATACATTATCTGCAGCATGCCATCGATGCACACATATGTCGGGTATTTTGATACACCTTATACACGATTGTCCATACTTAACTTATTTTTGGACAAAAATCTTTAATACACTAGAAAAAGATTTTATGGTTTAATGATAATGTGTTCCATTACTTGTGTTACTTGCACATAGTAGACAAAACACACAGTTAGATCAGTACAAAAAAAACCTTTTTAACAATAGCCATGAGTTTGGCAAAAAAAATGTATTCTTCTAAAATGAAAGAACTCATCACCCTCACCTATGAAACCTGGATGAATTGTATAGTGGACATAATGAGACTTGAAAGACTACACTATTTAAAAAATGAAAATAAATGCTCATTTGAAAAGATGTGGGGCCCCTTAAGTAGGCAAGTTCAGAAAGGAATATGCTACTGTAGATAAAGAGGAAAGAATAACCTGTACTGTAGTATTAAAAATCAAATGCACACCTATTTCATAAAAAGCTTGAATTCACTTGAATACAGTACATGTCTCTGTGTCATGATTAGTGTTTCCTAAAAAAGCATGCTGTTTGGTTTTGTGGTTTTCTTTAAATCAGCATCTGTTAGTGTGCTCTGCAGTAATCGAAACATTGAAGAAACAGTGAAGATGTGTCTGTCCCTGTCAGTGAGCAATGACACCACACCTATCCATCCTGCTGCTTCACCAATTAAATCCCTGATTGACTGAATAAGCTGTTGCAGTTCCTAGTTAAAGCAGTCTGTAGAGCTAATTGTTTTCACTCAGTTTGTTACTGACCCATCTGGCTTGTGTTTGGAGAGATATGCTTAAAATCTATCTTTCTGTTCTCATAAAAAGTTGATCATTTGGGGTGCAGTGCTGAATTTTAGTGGCATGAATGAATGTCTGTGAGAAATTACCTTGGCTGTATCACATATGTCAGTTCTCTGTTGAGTACCTAAAGGCCAGTGGCACAGGACCCAAGGCAGTATAGGTTCACAGTGGGAAGGTCATGTCAGTTGAATCTAATTTATTTCTTTGACTGGGTGACCAAAGTAGTAGACCAGGGAGAGGATGTGGACATGGCCTACCTAGACTTTAGCAAGACCTTTGACACAGTCCCACACAAAAGATTAATAAACAAATTAGCCAGCCTGGGAGTGGGTCACAGGGTGGTAGCCTGGGTGAAACATTGGCTGAACAACAGGACACAGAAGGTAATTGTAAATGGAGTCCACTTTGTAGAAAGGGGAGTTACTAGTGGGGTACTGCAGGGTTCAGTACTGGGTCCAGTCCTTTTTAATATCTTTATAAATGACATTGCAGAGGGACTGGAAGGAAACGTATGCCTCTTTGCAGATGACACAAAGATCTGCAACAGGGTTGATACACAACGAGGTGTGAAAAGGATGAGAAGGGACTTGGCAAGGTTGGAGGAATGGACTGAAGTATGGCAGCTTAGATTCAATGCAAAGAAGTGCAAAATAATGCACCTCAGAAAAATAAACCCAGGGAAAGGGTACACAATGGGGAGGGTAGTAACAACAACAAAAATGGAAAGGGTCCTGGGGGTAATCATATCAGATTACCTTAAGGCTGGCAAGCAATGTGAGAAGGCAGTACGGAGGGCTGGGGGGATACTGGGATGCATAGGCAGAGGCATCACCCACAGAAAACAGGAAATTATTATCCCTCTGTACAAACAGTTGGTGAGACCCCATCTGGAGTACTGCATCCAGTTCTGGAGACCCCATCTCTGCAAGGACATAGACAGGATGGATGCAGTCCAGAGGAGGGCAACTAAAATGGTATAGGGTCTGCAAGAGAAGCTATATGAGGAGAGACTAAAAGAGCTTAATGTGTATACCCTTGAGGAAAGGAGGGTGAGGGGGGGCATGATAGAAACTTTTAAGTATCTCAGTTGAATCAAAAAACTCCAAGATGGTAGTATCTTTCAGAAAAAGAAATGTGCAAGAACAAGGGGGCACAATTGGAAGATAGAAGGGGGGATGGCTCAGGGGTAATGTGAGGGAGTACTTTTTTACAGAGATGGTGGTGAGCACATGGAACAGCCTTCCTGAGGAGGTTGTGGGGTCTAAAACTGTGGGAGAATTCAAAAATGCATGGGACAGACATAAGGCAATTCTTGTGGGGGGTAGGAAGAAATAGGCTGTTGGTTAACTAGGATCTGCAGCTTATCCAGTACGTAGAGAAATGGGCAGACTAGGTGGGCCAAGCGGTCCTTACCTGCCATCAAAGTCTATGTTTCTGTCATCAAAACTCTGCATTCTATTCTGGCTATATAACAGAGGGTTGTTTAATGGATATAAAATAAATCCACAGTCCATTAATTCATAAAAGCAGTGTCTTTTTGATGTAGCCTCAATAAATAGATTCATGTGAGAACAGATTTGTTTTTATGTCAGATTGACAAACATGTGTCTGCCACACTGCTATTTCAGGAACATGTACTGTATGAACTCATAAAATGTAGTTCTTTGTGGGGTTCTGTGTGAAAATACATCATGCATGTGTATAACTAGAAATACTATATGGCATCCTGATGCACCCGCCTCCTGCCTCTCAGTTGCGGCTGCTGCACCCCACTTCCCTCTGTCCCCCACCATCACAGTCCAGGCCAATGCACACCATTGCCCCCTTTTCCTGTCTCCACAGATGGGGCTTCTGTGCTCTGCTAAGCCCTAGAGTCCCAGGGCCTCTGCCTTCACAGTTTGGGCTGCTGCACCATGCTGCCCCAGGCCATCAAAGGTGGGGCTTTTGCTGCACCCTGCTACCCACTTCCATTGCCCCAAATGGACAGGGCTGCTGCACCACATGCACCCCGTCACACAGTCAAGGTTGCTGTACCCTGATTCCCCACTGTTTCCTGCACCACAGTCAAGGCTTCTGCACCATGGTGTCCTCTGTCCACTGACATCACTGTGCCCTGTTACACCACAGAACCTCTAGCTCCCACAGTTAGAGTTATTGCACCATGCTGCTCCCTGCCACTACAGTCAGATCCTTTGGTACACTGCCCAAAATTATCCGATAGAAAATACAAAACATACTTTCATCTTGTGTTATAGGTTGAGGGACAGAGTGTAGCAGGGTATGGCAGCCTAAACTCTCTGTGCAGGAGGCAGCAGGGTGCAGCAGCCCTGACTGTGGAGAAGACAGTGGGCAGCAGGTTGAAGCAGCCTCATATGAGGGCAGGAGACAGGGGGCTTTTGGGGCAGTGGAAAGGGGAAGCAGAAAGCTGCTGCCTCAACTGTTTGGCAGGACATGGGGCATAAGGATGCCATATAGTATTTCTAGTTATACACATACATGATGGATCTTCACACAGAAACCCACAAAGAACTACATTTTATGAGTTCAAACAGTACATGTTCCTGAAATAGCAGAGTGTGGCAGACACAGGCTTGTCAATCTGACATGTAAACAACATTGTTATCACATGAACATATTTATTGAGGCTACATCAAAGGCACACTGCTTCTATGAATTAATGGAATGTAGATTTATTTTAGATCCATTAAACAACCATGTGTTATATAGCCAGAAGAGAATGCATAGTTTTGATGACAGATAATTGACATCTGTGATACAGACAAGGTAATTTCTCAGAGACATTTGTACCACTTCAGTTCAGCACTGAACCCCAACTGATCAACTGCTCATGAGAACAGAATGATTTTAAGATAATCTCTCTTAACACAAACCAGATGGGTTAGTAATAAACTTTGAGTGAAAAACAATTAGCTCTACAGACTGCTCTAACTAGGAACTGCAAGAGCTTATTCAGTCAGTCAGGGGCTTAACTGGTGAAGCAGCAGGCTGGACAGGTATGATGTCATTTCTCATGGACAGGGACAGAAACATCTTCACTGTTTCTTCACTGTTTTCAGTTACTGCAGAGCACATTAACAGATGCTGATTTAAAGAAAACCACAAAATCAAACAGCATGATATTTTCAGGAAACACTAATTATGACACAGGGATGTGAATTCAAAGGAATTCAAGCTTTTTATGAAATATGTGCATTTGCTTTTTAAACAAGTAATATAGAATGGGGGAATTTTGGACCCATAGATGGGTAGGGAGTAATGATGATGAAAATAAGTCATAATATGACAAAAATTCAAAAGTCAGTAATGAGTAAGCCTTTACTTTTCTATCTGAACTGTAAAAAAAAATAAATAAATAATTTGGGACACTGACTGTATGGAAGCCTGTTTGCCTCTTTACAAACTGTCCAGGATCCAAGCCCTAGTGAAGACCTTTTCAACTTGATCCTCCTATGCAAAACGTGAACTCCTTTCTCTCCTAGGTTACCTCAATTTTGCTCTGAGAATAATCCCACAAGGTCAATTATTCATTTCTTTCCTCTTGACCCAAGCTTTATTAGTTTCTGAATTGCATCACCATGTCCAAATCACAGCCACAGCAAAACCAGATCTCTCTATGTGATCCCTATTTTTAGCTCAATTGAATGGCTGTTCGATGTTCCACGAGGACCCATCTCCTGACTTGCATCCCAGAATATATGCTGATGCTTCCTCAATTCTTGGCTATGCTGCTATATTTCAGCAGCCCTGGATTGCCACTCCATGGCCTCTGGATATTTCATCACTTCATGACTTTTTCTCAATATCTCCTCTCTTTGAGGTGTACCTGATGGTGGCAGTCACCTTCCTCTCGGGTCACCATTGGTCCCTTCAATCACTATTCATCTTTTACGATAATCAGACTACCATGGCTATCATCAATAAAGGACATGCCTTGTCCCATTCCATAATGCTCTTCATGCAGAGGCTGACTTGGCTGTCATGTATTCATAATTTTACATTTCAATGTTTCCACATACCAGTCTTTGCAAATGAAGCAGCTGATGCATTATCTCGATTTTGTTTTCAGACTTTTAATCATCTATGTCCTTCAGCAGATCCAGTAATGACTCCTCCACCTTTCTTCAGTGACCTAATAACAATATAGAGTTTATTGCCAGCAAGCTACCTCCATCATGTGGGTTACTCTAACTCCATCCACTGGAGCTACTTATACAACAGCATGGATTCTACTTCCATCTCCCTGGACCATGTTTTCACATTTTTGGTGTTTTGCCATCAAGCGTTGTGCTTATCCTATGGAACTATTTAGCAATACCTATCTGGTATCCAATTATTTTCCAAACAATCTGCTCTATCCTTGCCACCACTATTTTCTAATCCATCAGCCAAACTTCTTCTACTGGGTTTTGAAAGAGTGTCTATCACAAATATACCTCATCTTCATCTTCCTACACTATAGATGGATCCAAAAACCCATGCTCTTCCACACAAACTCAAATTCATCATCTCCCTTATTCACTTTAGACAGTCAATCTCCCATGACTACAAAATGGTTCATAGCTCATATCTGAAACCTTCTCCAAAGGTTCAGACTTAATCCATATTCATATGTGGGCCACTCATTCCAGATTAGAACAGCTAACTCAGCATCAAGAAATAATATTCCAGTTCACATCATCAAGAGACTTGGAAGATGGAAGTCATCAAGCCTTCAAATCTTACATCCCTGACCCAGACACAGAACTCAGACAAGCACTTAGGATAGTCTCCTCTTAGTCTGCCTAGAGGATGGCAGATCAGTAGCAATGGGTCCACAGAAGTTTTCTCCTCAAGGTGTTTTTCTCTCCTGAGTGCTTCTGTCCATTTTCTCTGTGTGTTGGAGGAGGTAATCTTTTGGGGACTTCTATTCCCTACAGTTACCCAGCTTAAATCTACCAAAGGTAGGAATAGAGAAAGGCCAAATGTTCATAAGTGTACACAAGCTCCACATATTCACCAAGCATCGAATGGGAGGGCTTAAGCCTGAGGTTCAATGTGGTGGAATAGCTCCTTCCACACACTATTCAAAAAGCAACCTTTCCCAGTAGCCCATGCTTAGCACATTTTGAAATGTCCCCCATCCTCCCCATCCTCCTCCTCCTCCTCTCCTCCTCCTCCTACTCCTTCAGCACTCTGCTCATCTTTGATGCTGGCCCTCTATTCCTTACAGTTACCCAGCTGAAATTTACCAAGGGTGGGAACAGAGAAAGGCCAAAAGTTCATGCGTATACACAAGCTCCACATATTCATCAAACATTGAACTAAATGTATGATTTATATCTGCCTGATACATTTTGTTGTTTGCTGCTAATCAGCTTTGCCTCTTAGCCCAGCAGTGCATGGAGAAGCCTGTGCTCCAGTCATAAAGAACTAATGCAAGTCATCTGTGCAGTTTTTGTTGTGTTTGCCTCCTCCTTTTGGACACTTCACATCATACTCCTAGACACCAGGGAGGGAGGGAGGGCTACATAAGCAATAAGACCACCTTCCGTTGCTCACAACATGACACCAGCCCCAGATTGGATTATTTCCTCTTAGTCAGTCTCTATTGCAAGGACTAGATTGGGAGGAGATATTGCCACAGGTCATAGTGGATAATGTCCTGGTCATAATGACACTGGTAATAGATGTACTGTACACTCTGACATAGACATAAACTGGAGAATGAACCATAGCTTCCTCAAATACCCTACAAAAGTTCATCAGTTGCTTGAGCTCAGTGACTTTTTTAAAGAAAACTAGGGATCAGTGGACTGAGTTGATATGATATGGGGTGTTTACAAATGTGCAGTGCAAGGGGAAAAATCAGTATTTCATACAAAGCAAACTCAATGAAACAAGCAAAAGCCAAAGCTTTGTTGGACCAAATTGGATCCCTGGAGAAACAGCTGTTCGATAAACCCACAGAACCATTGAAGTAGCAGATTAGCCTTGCCAGAGAGCAACACCCTAAAATCAATTGGGACTAGGCTGAAATGGCCTTTTTTAAATGCCAAGGTTATCTATGTCTCACAAGGTGAGAAAGCAGATAAATGATTTGCCTTGCATCTCAAAAAATGGGAAGTTAGTAGGTCGATCGGGTACAAAGGACTAGAAAACAATCAAGTGCTCCTTTCTGATCCAAGAAACATAGTTGAGTAATTTCAAGCTTACAACAGTACACTGTATGGGATTGGGGTTGAAGGGCAGTGATCACTAAAACTGGGCAGTGTCTGGGGCAGCTAGATCTTCTGTAGCTCACTGAAGAGCAACAAGCCAGTCTTAAACAATCTATTACAAGGGAAGAACTGGAAACTGCCTTGAAAGGGATGGCCCTGGACAAAGCCCCTGGCCCAGATGGGCTATCTACCAACTTCTACAAGGAACTCCAGGCCCCCTCCTTAAGCAGCTGACCATTGTCTTCAATGAGGTGTATGAAAGGGAAAGCATAGCGTATGGTATGCAGCAAGCCATAATCTCTGTCCTGGAGGTCCTCACTAGGGGCAGGCGAATACCTTATTTCAAATATTCGACTGAATATTCAAATTAAATTCCTCCGATATTCAGAATTTGGTATTCATATTTATTATTTATATTCTTGTAAAGAAAAAAAAAGGTTAAAAAGAGCCCCCTACCCTCCTCCCAACCCCAAGCCAGGTGCCAGCATGGCTCAGTTGGTAGCACATCTGTCACTGGGCCAGAAGATCATGGGTTCTAGTCCCACATTGGGAATGAGCTCATACCTAAATGCTGGTACCTGAGTGCAGTATTGTGGGGTGCTCTACTGCTGCACTGTTGGGGTGTGCCGTCCTTCATATGGGATGTTAAATCGAGGTCCCTTCTACCCATCCTGGTGCTGTTCTAGGTGAGTGTCCAGCTAGAAGTAAAAGAACCCAAGGCACTTTTCACAAACAACAGGGGACTTTCCCCCAGTGTCCTGGCCAATGTTCCCCTTCCTATAAGACTGGTTTATGTAATTGTCCAAGGCTGTGTGTGGGTGGTGATATGCAACATGAATGTCACTACACGTTCAGTCACTTCACTACCAGCCAAGCACTGCTTGTTAAGCACATTGGGATACAATGTGTATGAAAAGCGCTACATAAATTCTACTTCTTCTTTTGCTTCTTCTCCCATTGTTTAAACATACACAAGTCCCTGTTCCCCCGCCCAACCTTCCCCAGCCCAGCACCCATAATTTATGTTTAAAAACCTATTCCACGATGGGCGACTGGCACAACCCACCTGTCTCCATGGCCAGCCACCGTCACTTGCAATGCTAATTTTTTTTAATTAGGTCCTCTTTGGGTCAGCCCAGTGACATTAAGGGTTGAGGTGCTGGATGCCACACCTCGCACCATGCCGGCGACCTGGGTTTGGGAACAAGCCCAGGTTGTCGGAGGTAGGCAGGGGAGGACTAGGATCGGGCATCTGCAGACTGCTTTCCTAGTCCTGGGGTGGGCTAGGGACATTCACCACACTGTAGTGACCTCAGGGGATGCCCAGATGTACTACCAGCATTGGTGTAAGTGTGGGGGACCACGGCAGATGTTGGCACGTTGTGCCTGGATGTCATTGCATGTCCGTGCTCCAATGGGGAACTAAAATTGGAGGAAAATGGGCCGGGTGTGACAGTGCAGCCTGATGGCATGCTCTGCACTGACTGGAGGACTTGTGAGGAGTCCTGTCAGGGAGGGTTCCAGGGCTGTCCTGGCTGGGAGAGGCATAGGGGGTCTCTCCAGCAGGATGGCAAGATGGCTGTCCAGGATCCTCCTGGGTGTGTTTAGAGCCACCCAGCTCTCTGGGCAGGTAGAGCCGGCAGCTGGATGCCCCACACTGGACATGCCACAGCAAAAGGCGACAAATACAGTGGTGATAAAAAAATTAGGTCCTCTTTCAAAGTAATAAATAAATCCCCCACCCCACCACCCCAGCAGGAGTACCAAACTCACAATGTCTCCCCCAGCACCCACATTTACTATTAGATTTCTGGTGCAGGAAGGCAACTAAAAAACCCACCCTCCACAGTGGCTGACTGCCTTCTTGTGAATGAACGTGTGCCTATGCTTGCTCACATAGCAAAACAGCTGATCACATGATCAACTCTTTTACTCTTCAAGCAAGCATGAGAGTGCTTTTCATTCACAAGAAGGTGTTTGGCTGTGGTGGGAGGCAGATTGTTTCTGTTGCCTTCCTGCACCTGGGTATCAAAAATAATTTGAGGATCCCTCTCCTCTAGTTAACCAAACTGCAATTCCATTGCAATTTGCTTTCCAAATAGCTTCTATCTCCTGCCTTCTGAATGGGTGGAGGGGGTGCAAAACTGTTGGATGCTTAATGTTTCCATTTCTATTTCCTCTGCTCTGTTAATGCTGCCTCACTGTGACAGTGTAAGCCACAGATTCTCATATTCCCACTTTGCGTTCTCAGTCAAGGTGATCTAGGGCATGCTGCATTTCTCACACAGCCACCCACCGACACTTCTTTTTCTTCCTTGCATTTAGTCAGTGCATATGAAAACTGCCGTCTCCATACTAACCAGAGCTACATCTCGCTCTACTGCCATTTCCTTTTTTGGCTTTATTTTGTGTCATTCAGCTGTGTGCCATTTAAAGTGCAATGTTACCTCTGCTTCCAGGTGAAGAAGCCAGGGGCATGGTGCTCCTCATACTAATATATAGTCCCCATAAAATAGTGGTGTGCATAAATTCAGCTATTTTTAGTAATTGGCTGATGTAAACATTTGTTTTGTTCTTTTTAATAGTGTCTTATGGGATTTGGGTGTTTCTTTAAAACCAACTTAATTTTTAAAGTATTATGGTGATAACCTCAGTCATGGGAGCAGTATTGTATATAAATTAAGTTAATATCTTTATGGGGTCATTGATTCGGCCTTTGTGAAGCCCTGTCATGTACTTTTTTGGTGGAGTGCCAAAAATGGCTGGTATCCCACTATATGATTTTGAGATTTGTTCCTGTAGAATTAAATCATGACAGAGCCAAAATATAACAAACTTTATTAATTATATTTATTCAGCAGAATGAAAATGGATCCGACGGGTGCTTTCGACAAAGTTTTGTTGAACTCCCGTCACACACTAACGGGATGACCACATTCTGTAGTCAACTGCCGGTTCCACAAACTGACTGTGTTTTCTTCGGGGGACTTCGCCCCTGAAACCCCCACATGGGGGGCTGTGCCCCTGCACCCCCTCTTTAGGATTATCAACTCCCAGTCAGAGCTGACTGGGGGGTGCAGGACCCCCGACAGACAGCACCTGGTGCCAGTGGGTTTCCCACAGCGGCATGGCGCTGTAGTCGCTGTGGAAGACCTCGCTGGCGAAATGTCGCTATCGGAGGCAGTAACCGAATGAAAACAACACTGCATCTTGAAGAGGAACTTGCTATAAGTCTCAGATTACACATGGGTAGAACTGTCACTTTAAGGTTTGTAACATAAAAAAGAAGTGATGATGGTTTACTGACTCCTCTTCCTGATGAAGTGTCATGCTTGAGATGCGAAACGCTGAAGGTTTGTCATCACCTGGACTCTCAAGAAAATAAAATCTGCTTTGGTGAGCATTTTTGGTCTCTGGACTTATTCATATTTAGTTTTTTGTGCAGTGAGTGCAGCCTGTATTGTGTTTTGGTCTGCTCCTCAGAGACACCTGCTGACTCATATTTACATTTTTTTAAGCTTTTGGTCAGTTAAAATAATTCTTGTTTTCCATACTACCTTCTGTAATATCTTTCACAGCAATTAAACAGTTGAAGAACACTGAGATAATTATAATTCCTGTATCAGATCTTATACCATTTCTGATACGCTGACACATATAATTAGGTAATACAGAAAGAAAATTAAAAATGTAGCGAGATAAAAATATCTTTCAGTTGAGTCCCAGCACTATTATTTGAGGACTATAACAATCTGCCAACTACGATTTCCAATATAACATTTAAATATGCATTAAATCAGATAAATTTCACATACAAAGTAAAATAACAGAAGTAAATATCATTGTCAGAATTCCCAACATTAGAAGGACCATGCTTGCAGCTACTATAAAGCTACTATGAAGAGCCATTTAATGTCTTACATTTTGCACTATATGAGCACCTTTTTTAAAATAAAAAAATGCTTTGACTATAGGTCAGGGTCCATAAAGTAGTAAGGAGTCTTTGGGTGAATACTGCCATGTAATACCATTACTCAATCCAGTGAGCTTTCTTTCAAAAAGTTTTCTGCAGTTCCATGTACTTACTAAGGGTGCCAGTCAGTCCACTTGCCCATTGAGGGACTGCAGCCATGCACTCTTAGACTTCAATAGCCAGTGGAGAAAACTAGAACAAGCAGGATCAAGGCTTCAAACCCATAATCAGCAGATACCAATAGAAAATCAGAAAACAAAGATACTGCACTCATAGAAACAAAGCCAACACTTCTCTTATGCTTGAAAGGTTTTAATCCAATGGAAACAAAAGAACACTGATTGGCAGCCCCAACAGAAAATCAGTAGGAGTTGGTTCCATACAAAGAGTCCCACCACGAGAAGCCAAAAGCTTACAAACTGAATAGGATACAAAGCATCATGTTCAGAGCTTCATTTGTTAAATAAAGCAGTGTTGTGCTATATAGTAAGGTGTGCTCCTGCAGTTACCACATATGTAAGAAAATTAAACTCTGCATAAGAAGTTCAGAGATCATGGTGGAAAAGTTATCCTATGACCAAGTGCAGGAATACAGGCTCTGCAAAAGTAATAATCAGAGCAGCACCAGAGCATTCAGACTCACTTACCTTGGGTCATTAAAATACATTGAATATTGAGGCATTAACCAAAAGAAAAGTAAGATTAAGTGCCCCATGGGGGAGATTACTCCCTAACTAACCTCCATCTGTCTGACGCAATCTATTGCTGCAATAGCATCTCTCATACATTTTACAAGGGGTGTCTTTGTAAGAGGTACATCAACTTAACTACCTTTTTCACACCTGGAGTTAAAGGAATCCAGGAGTGCTGTCTTCCATAAATCTCTCCCAGGCATCTGACTCTCCACTTCCAAGCCCTCATCCACTGGAGTTACTCATCTTCCAAGAATCCACATAGACACGTATAAAAAAGAAAAGGAATGGACACTCCACTGAGCGTAGTAAATTTCACACCATTAGAGATACAGGACCCCCAATCCTAGGCAATAATGGCATACCTTTTGTTAAAGAAATATAGGCATATCAGCATGTCAGTACAATATTCTCAGCTCTCCTCGATTCTCCATATGTCTTGCCTTTATCACTTCAACCCAATACTTTAACCAGAGGACAGCAGAAAACTTAACCATCAGTTAGCACCACTGCCATTCGACAATGAGCTCAACTCGTTTACATTTAAATTTTACAGCAAAATGCTCATTTTTGCCCATTGAGAGTAAAAACAATGTGAGTTTCATTCAGTAAATATAAAGTTGAGAAAGAATAAAAGGTTTTTAACTAAAACGTTAAGACACCAAACAACAAAAAAACAAAGGACAGAGCAGCAGGGAGTGGAGCAGCACCACAGCCATCTTGCTGCTCTGCCCTCCTCTCTGTGTTTTCTTGACCTGCTAGTGTTGTAGTTCCCTTAGAGCTGTGAGGGAACTACTAATCCCATCAACCTTTTGTCCCATATCTATGGGGATGCTCTCAAACAACATTTTGCCTTGACAGTGTCAGGTATGTTCTCTAGCTCTCATGCATACACTGGGAATTTTGGAGTTAGGGTAAAACAAGCAAGCACAGAGAGTATAATATCATAGATTCAGCCCTTTGTCCAAGTGCAGCCTAGCAACCTCTGTTCCTGATATTATCATTCTTTTTAAGTGAATAGATGCTGCTTGGTTTGCCCATAAGGCATCTACTGACAGGCTACATTATAACAGGCTCAGAAACTGCTGTAGCAAATCACTTAGGAAAGCTAAGGCTGCTTGCTTAAATACCAGATTCATCAATGACTCCTGATTGTCTTCCAAATTCTGGGACACCATAAAAAAAATCTACTTCAGCCTGTTCACTCTGCCTCCTCCATCCCAAACCTCAAGTGGCATAGTCTCAGATCCATGTGCCATTGCAAATATTTTGAATGATCATTTACTGATGGCCCTTTGATGGTAGTACCTCCACCTCTTATTAGTACCACCTTTTCTCCTCCTCCTCCTCCTCCTCCTCCTCCTCCTCCTGGGTACCTCCATTCTGATGCAGTTAGGTTTTCTTTCTCCCGGGTCACTCCCCTCAGGTTCTTCATGAGCTTATGTTTGTAAAGCCTAGTGCTTGCCCTGGGGTTGATGGTCTCACCCCCAGAATGCTGAAATTGGGTGCTCCAGCTACAGCAGCACCAGTCATCCTTATCTTCAAGTGCTCATTGGTCACTGTTTTATTTCAGCATCCTGGAAAAGTACTGTATTTATTCTTCTATACAAAAGCAGTCCCGCAAATTCCTCTCGCTTCTCTCTTGCTGCTGCAAACCTTTAAAAAAGCCAACTGCCAGGTAACTTACAGACTACTATTCTCTTCACAATTTCTTTTCTGACTACCAGTCTGATTTTCTGGCTTCCCACTCTACATTCCCCTCCCTCCCTCCCTCCTCAGGTTTACTGACTTTATCCTTATCCATTTGGATAATAGTCTGCTTACTGGCGTAATATTTTTTGACCTAACAAAGGCATTTGACATGGCAGACCACACCCTTCCATTGGCTAAGCTTGTTGTCTCTGGTCTCTCCTCTTCTTCAATCTTCTGGCTCCCTTCCTGCCTCTCTGGTCATTTCCATGTAGTGTCTGCTGGCTTATCCATCTCAGCCCAGAGGAAAGATAAAATGGGTGTTCATCAGAGGTCTGTACTGGGCCAACTCCTTTTTAATGTATTCATAAATTACCTACCAAGGATTGTAAAATCATAAGTAACTTTGTCAGTTTCAATGTAACTGCAGGGTAGGTAATAATTAATTACACACAATGGGGTAATTACACTGTAGTTACATGCTTGTTGCATTTAAACTACATTGCAATTGCAATGCAGTTACATTGTAATGACACTGTAACAGCAATGTTGTTAAGGAAACAAAGTGTTACAAAATCATGTAACATCCAAATATATGTGGATGACACTCTCCTGCCATTATATACGCTGCTCTGCAGGCAGACTTTGATACCCTTTCCAACTGTTTTTTTAGCCAACAGATTAGCCCTCAGCCTAAAACTGTGTCTATGTTGTTTGGACCCACAAAATGCTCAGCAACTGGTCCTTCATTGAATATAATACGCCTGATGGTGAAACCCTGGAATGTGTAGCTTGGTATTAGATTTGACCATCCCTGTATTCTGCAACTCACATTCAGTCTTTGGTGTCCAAATCATTCCTAAAGCTTGGAGCCTTATACAGGGTGGATGACTGCCTCTCTCAAAGTCTGAAGAAGTACTTAGTAGATTGTCTGATTCTCCTGATAATTGACTATGGTGATGTGGTCTGCTGTATGGTTCTGCTCCCCAATGCCACCTAGCTAGATTCACTACTGAATGCCCTCTGTAGTTTCATTCTCCACTGCCCAGTGTGTACCCACCACTGCCTGCTCTATGAGTGCTTAAACTGGCCTTCTCTGGGTGATCGATGTACTTGGCACCTTGCCTTACATGATTTCAAATTTTGGCTAAATAAGCTCCCAAGCTACCTGGGGTTTTTACTTACCCCAGCTACCCTCCCCCCAATTACAATTTTTGATATAGCATAGGTAACAGAGTCATTGTTCCTATGTGTAAACTTAACTTGGGGCAATCAGCTTTCATTTACAAGCTCCCCCAGTTGTGGAACAATATGGCCTTGGGTGATAACCCTCACTCCAATATTGCCTCAGCTAAACTATACCTCATAAATTTTATTACCCTGTTCTGTGACTGTGCCTGACTATGATCTGTGTTGTTTCCCCCATTCCTTTATGGATTTGTTTTTCAAAACTTTTTTTGTTGTATGTGCATTGCTGGATTTTATGTAAAGTACAATACATTGCCTATACACACCATGTCTTGAACTTATATAAGTTGTCTGGTTATATAATGTACAGTAGTACGTTATTTATCTCCTCTCCCTCATCCCCGTCTCCCTTCCCACCATGTCGCATTTGTAAACCAGATTATCCATGTACCTCTGCATGTTTAACTGGGGAAATAATTTCAAATAAAAAAATAAATCTAACTACCAAACTGTCAACATAGACTTTTTCGGACCTATTGTTTTAATCAGGTGAGTTAACCAAAGAGTTGTGTTTCATCTTTGGGCCCCAGATCTGCAAAAATCACCAAGTTGTGAGTAAACCTTGGAAAAGTACAACATGTCTTCATAACTTTGTTGTTTTGGGGAATTTTGACCCTACATTTTCAGCATAGTCTTCTTATAACTCTACCTTATGATCAAGACAGGTGGGATTTTTTAAATCTCGCCTGAAAGGTAATTTTGCAGAGTGACTGTGAAAACATATTTCAGAGAGGATTGAAAAAATGAAATCCATCATGTTCATGAAGTTGAGGTAACAAGAGGGCTATATTGAATATGTGGGGCCAAAATCAGCAAAAACCACAAAGCTACAAGTAAACTTTGAGAAAATTCAATGCTTCTTCATCACAGTTTTTTTTTTGCATTTTGACCGCACCTGATATGAATATACAAATTAGCCAGCAAAAGAAGGCCATGAGGTCTATCTAATCTGCTCGACAAGGAACCCCTGTATAATTGGCTTACAGTGGGCCCCACCCTCTTACAACCCTGACCTTTCCCTTCAACCTGTGCCACCCCCTTCAGGCTGACAATAAAATCTCAGTTGTGAGTTCATTCCACCCTGTCACCACTCACTCCATTAAGAAGCATCTCCTGATCTCCTTCTTGATCTTCCCCATCATTTTTTGTAAACAGTGCCCCTTGTTTTCTTGTTTTCACTCAGGCAAAAGAGGTTCCTTATGTGCACCTTGTTTATATCTTTAAGGTACTTGAACTTTTCAATCATGCCCCCCCTTCCTCTCCTTGAGTGAGTACATATTAAGGTTTCTGAGCCTGTCTTCGTATATGCTATCCTGCTGGCCCTGAATCATCATCCCTGCTTTCCTCTGCAGCCTCAAGCTGGTTAACATCCTTCGTCAGGAAGGAACTGCTGTACTGCACACAGTATTTCAGGTGCAGCCACATCAATGAAATGTACAGCAGCAGAATGATCTCTTTCCTTCTGCTCATGAACCCTCTAGCAGTACATCTCCGCATCCTGTTTGTCTTGGCTACAATCTTCTTGCGCTGTGTAGACTGCTTTAGCTTGTTGGTAATGGCTATCCCCAAATCCTTTTCTTCTTCTTCCAATACAGTGACCTTGACCCCACCCCCAGTCTGTAGTCAGCCCTTGGGTTCTTTCCACCAGTCGGTTATGATCTATTATGATCAAGACAGGTGTACTTTTTCTAATTCCATGCAAAAGGTGAATTTGTAGAACAACTGCGAAAATGTACTTCATGGGGATTTAAAATGTTTTATCTATTTTGTTCATGAGGTGAGGTTCCAAAAAGGCTATGCTGAAAATTTGAGACAGCAATTTAAAAAAAATGACAATGTTATGAGTAAAAGTTCTTTAAAATGTATTAAAAAGCCATTAACCAAACTTACCTTGTATTCAGTCAGTTCGCTCCAAAGTCAATAAGGGGGCTCCACAAACAGCTCAGGATTAGAGCCAAAGCAAGAAATCAGTACCCACAGTATCAGGTAAGCTCAGCTTCTCAATCCCCACCTCACAAAGGATACAACAGTGATCTGTTCCAGGATAACAACTTTTATTCAAGGTCAGTAAAATAGCAGTGAGGTACTCCATGCACCCTTCCTCAAGCAACCAAACATTTTCGCATGACACTTGCACTTTCTCAAGGCTGAATCAGTGCAATCACTGTCACCATTTATAAACAGCACAGTTAAAGAGCAGTATACCAAATATATTAAAAACTCTACAATATGAGCAACCATATCATAGTTTGCACTGGTATGAGACAAGACAAAAGAACATACATAAATAAACACCGCAGTAAATAAGTTTTCATCACATCATGAGAAATGTTCATATATAGTGTAAAAAGTTGGGTAAAAATAGCGATCAGAACTAGGATAACCAGAAAAAGGGTGGTGGGAGGGAACAGAGAAGGAAAGGGGAAAAGACAAATAAATAACATATTTACAGATGTCTCAGAAGGTTCTCCCACAGAAACGATGGTTTTATTTATTATTATTTATTGTTTAGTTTTTGTTGATCAGGTAAGTGCACTACACAAATCCTGCCTATTTTCAGACACGACCCGGAGTGATGGGGTATACAGATGAATGCCCACTGACCTTGAACCAGATTAAGCTGTTGGTGGTATTTTTAGTGAATGAGCGAAATTTGGCCAGGACACTGGGGAAATTCTCCTACTCTTTACGATAAGTGCCATGGGATCTTTAACATCCACCTGAACTACCACCAATCCAGGCAGATGGGACCTCGGTTTAACGTCTCATCTGAAAGATGGCACCTCAGAAGTGCAGCACCCCTCTCATGCTGCACTACAGTGTCAGTACTTGGATATTAACCCAAGTGCCAGATGTGGGAACTGAACCCACAGCCCTCTGATCTCCCAGCCTCAGAGGCGAGTGTGCTACCCACTGAGCCACTGACGCTGACATTTTAAAAGACTACTAAGTTCATTTAAATTAATTGCAGATAAGTTAAAAAGAAAATGCATGTACGGTATATACAGTATATCATACATACTAAATAAGATATATCGGTAGGGAGACAATTGGAAGTGATCATTTATACACAAATATTCATAAAATCTCATTTTATACTGCCAGAAAGTCTCCCTCCAGAGGATTAACTTCCTGTCTAAATCTCCACCCCTCACTGATTAATAGACATTTTCAATCCCTTTGAAAAGTGACACAGTGCTCCCTGTCTTTGCTTTGTGTTTGCAGGGCTAAAGTACTAACATCATCCAATTTTTGCACACTCCTATGTTGTCCCACCTTTTCCTTGAGTTTCCTTCTTGTCTTACCAAGGTAAATGTAGCTACAGGCATTACACTGAGCTGAGTAAATTACATTTGTTGTATTACATGTTGCAAAATGGCATGTTTTATATTTAATACCAGTGACTGGGTCCTTAAATGCTACTCCCCAAGTTAAATACTGATGGAACTGGCAATTACCATGTTTATGGGTTCCTGCTGGTAAATGTTGGTGAGTGCTTCGCCCTACATTTTTGTCCCAGTATGTGCTGTGCACTAAATGGTCATTCAGGTTCCTGCCCCTTTTGAAGACCATCCTGGGTGTGTTTTATACCACTTGTTCCAATTCTTTTCTCCTTACCTAAAATATGTCAATTTTTTTAGGATAATATCTCTAATGAGTGATGTTTGGTAACTGAAGGTAGTGATGAAGTCTGGGGTTTGGTTCCTATTGTACATTTGATTCTTCATTCTACTACTAGGGTCTAAAAGAGTCTCCCTCTCCATGCCATCTACCTTCTCTTTGGCAATGTCAGTGGTCCCTCAATTGTACCGTCTTTCTAAAAATCTGTATATCAGGATCTGGGCCTGCACTTGATAACTGTCCTCAGGGGTACAATTTTGTTTTGTCCTCATGAACTGCCCTACTGGAATGTTATTAGTCACATAACTAGTATGGCAACTATTATAATGCAACAGGGAGTTCCTGTCAGTTTACTCTTTTAACAGTTGGGCCACTATTATGATCTTCTCCTTTCCTAATTCATAGGTCTAGAAAGGTTATCTGCTCGAGTTTAAATGTCATCTCAAATTTTGGATTTTCATTAGTGGATTCTGGGTATTCCACGAATTGCATCAATTCCACTTATGTTCCATTCCAGATAAGGAATAAGTCATCAATATATGGTTTATACAGGTTTATAAAATGGCAAGAAAAAATCTAGAAATCTCATTGGCCAAGGCAGACCGTACTTTAATTCTCTGTATACACGCAGTCATCCTGGTCCTAAACCTCATTACACAATGAGCAGATTAGTTATCCTACAACCAGAACTATCTTCCATCAGTCTCCCTACAACCAGAACTGATCTTCTACCACAAACATGGCTGCTACCTTTACACTGTAGAAATCTTCAACTGGGCTCTAAAATTAAAATGATCTTAAATATAAAATAAAACAAGTTAATTAAATTATGTTTACCAGATTGTCACACTCTCCTTACACACATAACAAATTAGGAACATTAAGTATTGTTTATAGTTTTCATTACAACTGTTTATTTGCTAACAGTGAAAAATACCCCTTCTATCTTTACCTGCTCATCAGGGAAATCTCTTCTGCTTTCCCTGACAAGTGAGATAATTGAGTCTCTGGCTCTAAAACAGGCCTTTGTTGTCTGTATATACAGTATGTTAGTAGAGGAACATTCTGCTAGTACAACTGAGCAGAAGTTTGAATTCCTGTATTCCATGATAAACATTCCATTTCTTGAATGCGGGGAAACACAGAGGAAAAAAAACAGAATGAAGAAAGCAAGCAATAATACTAAATAAACAAAGAAAAAAGGTGGCAAATGACTCACCCTGCTGTTTATCTTTTAGGACAGAGCGAGCAGTTCATAATGCTGTCAGTGAGTGTGGCAGTTTTGAATCACGCTCATGCTTGCAGCACTGGGGAACTGATAAGCCTCTATTATGGCTTTCTTTTAGTTTTGTCTACAGAGTGAGGAGAATGAAATAAAATAAGGGGGCTATGTGTCATACTTAGAATGAGAAAAACAGCATTTGTGAATTGTTGTGGCTGGCAGGGGAATATGAAGCTTAAGTGGGCAGGGAGGCACACACTGTATAGCACTACTTTAATCCAGCACCATTAGGCAGAAGGACTATTTTATGTTAAAAGCACAGGTTCACTTACATTTTTACTTATTTAAAAATGTGTTTAAAAATAAAAAAAACTGCTTCTAAAAATAAAGGGACATTTTATAAGCGCAATAAGACACTCTGGGGTTGTACATTACGGTGTGATAACCGCACTCCTAGGGACGACCGGCACTCAGCCTTCTGTCTTATGCATAACTATGCCACTTGGAGTGTGGTTATCACACCGTAATGTACAGTCCATCATGTCTTATTGCTTACCTATTTTATCTAAAGCCATGTTTTTCTCACCATATATAAATTCCCTCTCCCACTGGGATAAACAGAATATATAGCAGCATATAGTTTGATGCCGTGGTTGCCCCCATGGCTGTTCCCTTTTGCTGTAGGTACATTCTGTCTTTAAAAAGGAAGATGTTGCGTTTCAGGACTTTTTCTGTTAGTGCTGTCAAGAACTCTACAAAAGGGGAGGAATATTGTGTGTCCTCATACAGGGCTTCATATAGGGTTTCAAGGCTCTCATTATGGGGGATGTTGGAGTATAAAGCCCGAACTTCTAACATTACAAAGAACTAGTCATGCTGCATAGCCACATCTACCAAGATGCTTGAAAGGTCTGTGGCATCCCTTGCCACTGAGTTTATGTGACCATTGATAAATTGTGCCAGAGGTTCAGTAACATAACCTATGCTGGCCGTAGTAGGGCATGCTGGAGGTTTATTCAAGCTTTTATGGATTTTAGGTAATCAATACAGGATAATCTGCCTTTAGAAATTCAAACAATTCTTTATTAATAACTCCATTTGTCAATGCATCATGAAATAAAATGTCAGTCTCTGTTTTGAAGTCATTGGTAAGATCCCCCTCTGTAAGAGTATGTAAAATTTGTCATCTGCTAGTTGTTCAAGCATTTCATGTTCATAATCCACCCAACCCCAACAACAATTGAGCCGCCTTTATCTGCAGGCTTTATGATTATTTCTTTGTTGTTTTTTTCAGATCCTTGATTTCCTGTTTTTCAGCAGCAGTACAGTTATAAAATCTGGCTGTTTAAGGTCTCATTTTTCAAGATTAAGTAAACAGGCTTTTTCAAACACTGAAATAGTTAGGTTCAGTGAGGGAATAAAAGAAGATTTTGGTTTAAAAGTATTTGGGCAGTTTTCCTCCAGATCAGTTTGACTGAAGTCACTCATGGAGGGACTTATTAAGGCAAGCCTTTGTTCAGTATCATCTAACTCTTTATGGAAAAAAGCTTTAAGATGCAGTTTCATGGTGAAGTTATGTAAGTCCACCACAGTGTCAAAATGGTTAAGGTCTTGGGGTGGGAATGAATGTTAGGCCTTTTTGGAGTACTTAATGTTCTGTTTCAGTTAGGAAGTATTTTGAAATGGCCATGTATTTTGCTGCTTACTACCATGCCCAACATGTATGTTCCACAATCGTATATATCATGTGCTAATCAACTCTAATGATATCTTGCTTCCTAATTCATTCCAGGTTACGTCTGTTATTTTCTTGTATGCTAAATTTGACTTATACTGTCAGCTGCCTATTCAATTCCTGTTAAGCCTGTTTTATACAACTGTATGTAATTGACTCCTTCACTGTTCTTGTATGCTTCTACCTATGTAACCCTCCTGGGCCGCACCTGAAAATAGGCACTTGGCTGTCTAGTGTGTCTCACCTGGTAAAAAAAAACAAATAAATAAATATTGCTCACAGTGTCATTATTTAATACCTGTTTCCCTGTCCTTCCCATGTATTCTGTCTGTTTTGGGGTAATTGTGATTGTAGTTGGCCCTCCTGTTGTATAGTTTGTGACCTATCAGTTCACAGTCATGCTCTGGAGCAGCAGAACATGCTGGTTGTCAGTAGAGGAGCCAATAGGTAAGTGAGGGATGTGAGGGTGCAGGGCTGGGTGTTGAAAGGGGAGGTTGGAGGGGGGTGCACAACATTTTGAGGGACCTTTTTCCCCCGAAGAAAAAAAAAAAGACTGTGAGAGATGATTTGACTATGTGGGATGGATTCCTTTATTTCAGGTCTCGACACTGAGGATTGGGCACTCCAGTGTCACTTTGTTGTTTGGTGATTCCAGGGGTGGGGTGGGCACTCCAGTTTCACACCCTCTTCATGGGAGTGTGGGGGGTTAGCCAGCACTGGGGGTGGGTACCCTGGTGTTAGACTGTGTGTGTGTGTGGCAGGTCAGGCAGGAGGGGGATGAGAGGCCGTCAGTGGACTGGTACTACATAGCTGGGTTGGGTGGAAAGGGGGATGCTAATTTGCTGCCTGATGGAAACACTATGAAAGGATGCTGCCACACTATGATGGCGCAGCTGCATCCATTCATATGTGGGAAGTTTACACCCATCAGCTAGCAAACCAGCATCAGAAGCAGCCTTGCCAGGACTGAGTGTATGCACACATACACCTCCTGCGGGCTCAGCTAGCATTGGCTGCTTGCAGCATACACACCTCCCCAGCCCCTACACTGTTGCACTGTTTAATTGTAGCTATGTAATTACTGGTGAATAATTTATTCTTTGAGCTCAGCTAGCTATTATTTGCTGAAATAACCAACCAGTGGCTACGACAGACATGCACTGCCTCAAACACTGTAAGCATGAGCTCCATTCTCACAGCTGTACAGCTGCTGTCACTTTTACTTCCCACTGCAGCTGTGAGAGCAGGCATGCTCACATCTCAAATGGCTTAAGCCAGATATCATAAAAGTGACAGAAAAAGTCAATTTATCCACACAATGGACTGAGTGTCGGAAACAACATGTTTCATGGCAAGTAGCTCCTAGTGACAGTTCACTGTACAGCAAGTACACTCACTACCAGCCATGACCTCATGATCAGAGAGACACCATGGAAACAGACCTTACAATGCTAGAGTTCAGGCAAGGTACATGGAACTAATTATAAAGCCTAACATTTGATCATTTTCTTTGTTTTGAACTCTTTCTTGGAGTTTTCTCCCTAAAATCTGAATGTTTACATCACTGAGTTACAAGCAGTGCACACTTCTAAGTTCAAAAGTAAGGTTTACAAAATTGGCTTTTTCAGCTGTGTCTTGGATAGTCATTCGCTCAGTTTGTGGGTCTATTAATTTCTCCTTAATTCACAGTGATGAAAGCATTCCTGTAATGCTAATTCAATACATTTGCTTAAAAATACATACCCTCGTCATCTCTTCTCTTCTATTGTTAATGTTGAAACATCCACTATTGCAACCTGCTAAAACATTCTTTCTAACTGTTGTTTTTACAGTTTATGGTTGGAAAAAAGTGCTCACCAGAAATTGTAAAAACTAATTAATGGGATGGAATGCAACTTGAATTTAATACACACCCTCAGTATGTGATGCTTGATAAACCCCTTGAGCTGCTTGATAATCCCATTGAGCTTCACTCTCAGGATTTATATAGCATCGCTCACCTCAGGTGTGTATTAAATATTAAACTCTAGTAGCGCACTCCAACCCATGCGTTATTCTCTATGTAATGTCTCCCTCTTCCCTATGTACACTCAACAGGATTTGGTCCACAAATGTATCCTGTGCCACAGTGTTGTGCATTCTAGCCAGCCTGTCCTTCAGCTCTTTGATGTCCTCTTGCAGGACACCAACCATAATATACCTTGCATGCACAAACCCCTCCCCATCTTGGTCCTCCTCTACTAGCTCACTCAGGAGGGAGTAATCTTAGACCTGGTACTCTCAAACAGGGATGAAGAGAGGATCTCAGATTTAGAAGTGGGTAGTCACTTGGGAACAAGTGACCACCAAACAGTGTGGTTCATGATAAACACAGCCATAGAATCTAGTCACACAAAGGTGAGGGTATTGACCTTCAGGAGGGCTGACTTTGGCAAAATGGGGGAGTGCCTGAGAAAAGCATTAGCAAACAGGCAAGAGGGTGGGGTGGAGGAACAATAGGAAAAAAGCAAAGCTGCCATCACAGAAGCAACAAGCCTTTGTGTGAAGCAAATAAACAAAACAAAATGAAGGAAAAAACAACTATGGTTTTCAAAAAACATGGCAGGGAAGGTTAGGGAGAAAAAGATAACATTCAGGAAGTATAAGGAAATACAGAAGGAGCAGGACAGAGAACTGTACCAGTTAAAGCAGAAGGAAGTGAGGAAGACAGTCAGAATAGCAAAGGCCCAAACTGAGGATAAGATAGCCAACTCAATTAAGAAGGGGGATAAAACATTTTATAGGTACATTAGGGAGCAAAGAAAGACAAGGAGAGGGATGGTGAGGTTTAATAAAGGGGAAGGGGTGGGCAGAGGGAGACAGTTGCAAAGCAGAGATAGTGAATGAATACTTCTGCTCAGTATTCACAAAAGAAGAGGAGGGGGAGGTATATAAACCAAATAATAGAAGAACACTGGATAGGGGGGTCTATACCAGTCCATTCACAGAAGAAAGGGTCCTCAAAAAACTCTTAAAACTGAAGGTGGACAAAGCAATGAGGCCTGATGGGATTCACCCCAGAATTCTAAAAGAATTAAGGGGAGAACTAGTGGCACCACTGACTACCCTTTTTAACAAATTATGGAAGGAGGGTGTGGTACTTGAGGACTGGAGGAGGGTGGATGTGATTCCCCTTCACAAAAATGGGAGCAAGGCAGAGGCAGAAAACTACAGACCTGTTAGTTTGACTTCAGTGGTAGGGAAAATCATGGAATCATTTCTGAAAGAAAAAAATATTGAGTATCTAGAGGCCAGCGGAACACAGGACCCAAGACAGCATGGATTCACAGTGGGAAGGACATGTCAGATTAATCTGATAGATTTCTTTGACTGAGTGACCAAAGTAGTAGACCCAGGGAGGGGCAGTGGACATGGCCTACCAAGACTTTAGCAAGACATTTGACACAGTCCCACACAAAAGATTAATAAACAAGTTAGCCGGTCTGGGAGTGGGTCCCAGGGTGGTAACTTGGGTAAAAAATTGGCTGTACAACAGGACACGGAGGGTAATAGTAAACGGAGTCCTCTCCAAATAAAGGGGGGTTACTAGAGGTACTGCAAGGTTCAGTACTGGGACCGGTCCTCTTTCATGTCTTTATAAGTGACATTGCAGAGAGACTGGAAGGAAAAGTATGCCTCTTTGCAGATGACACAAAGATCTGCAACACGGTTGATACACCAGCGGGGTTGGAAAGAATGAAAAGGGACTTGTCAAGGTTGGAGGAATGGTCAAAGGTATGTCAGCTTAGATTCAATGCAAAGAAGTGCAAAGTAATGCACCTGGGAAACAAAAATCCAACAGAAGAGTACACAATGGAGGAGAGGTATTAACAACAACAAAAATGGAAAGGGACCTGGGGGTAGTCATATCAGATGACCTAAAGGAAGGCAAGCAATGTGAAAAGGCAGTAAGGAAGGCTGGGGGATACTGGGATGCATAGGGAGAGGCATCACCAGTAGAAAACAGGAAGTTGTTATCCCTCTGTACAGACAGTTGGTGAGACCCCATCTGGAGTACTGTGTGCAGTTCTGGAGACCCCGTCTTTGCAAGGGCACAGACAGGATGGAGGCAGTCCAGAGGAGGACAACTTAAATTGTTCAGGGTCTTCACCAGAAGCCATACAAAGAGAGACTATAAGAGCTTAATATGTACACCCTCGAGGAAAGGAGGGAGATGGGGGACATGTTAGAAACTTCCAAGTACCTCAAGGGAATCAACAAAGTCCAAGAGGGTAGCATCTTTCAGAAAAAAGATGTGCATGAACAAGAGGGCACAATTTGAAGATAGAGGGGGACACCTCACAAGCAACGTGAGGAAGTATTTTTTCATAGAAAGGGTTGTGGACACATGAAATGGCCCTCCTGAAGAGGTCATGGGGTCAAAAACAGTGGGGGATTTTAAGAATGCATGGGACAGACATGCATGGGAGTCCACTCCTAGTGTCCCGAAATAGATTAATATTATCTGTATGCCTGCAAAAAGAAAACTGTCCCCCGACATCTTTGTTTAATTTGTTTTAAAACCTGAAATAAAGAAAACAATCCCTCGTCATTGCCGCCCTTCCCCTCAGCCATTCCAACCCTCCCACTGTCCACCCCTTACCCTGTACTTTCCTCCAGAGATGGTATGCTACCATCTTCTGTCTACTGGGACACGTCTGCACTCTTCAAAGCCCAACTGCAAACTGAGGAATAAAACTGACTACTATGGAGCTGGTTGCACTATACAACACAACTGTCATTCAGCAAAGGGCAGGAGTGTTGTATAGTGTAACCCTTAGTATTGCATAATGTGTTCACAGCTAAGTACTACATGACATATCTGTCTTTAATAAATGACAACTGTGTCCTATAGTACTTGCACTATGCGACACAGCTGACATTTATTAAAGACAGCTGTGCCGTGTAGAATGGTGCTGTCTGTGGTAAGTCTGTACTCTGACTCCCGTGCCTGGCCTGAGCAGCCTGCAGTGCCAACCAAAAAGATAAGTGTAAGACCCAACTCCAAGTCACAGTGCCAAAAAATTCTTCCTAGATGAATCCCATCCTATTCCCACATTGGACCATCCCAAGTCCTGACTGAGATCGTCTGCCAACTGGACTGAGTGGCCCTGTCTTCTAGGGAGCAGCTAATGCAGCCTTGTTCTGCATCAAACACCCGCTGCAGGTGTGTTAATTCCATGAGTACCATTGCCAGCTTAATTATTTGCAACTCCCCAGCAGTGAGATGCAGCACTGCTTCCTTGGTGGTGCCCAGCTCCTTAAAAAATAAAACCTGCCCAAGACACATCTGACTCATCATGCTTTGGACTGACTGGCCTGGAGATGGGAGCAATCTGATGCTAGAAAATAAATCAACAGATTTTCACTTAACTGATCTGGAGAGACTGAAGCTTTGAGCTGCCCCAGTCCCTAAGTGGGAAATAAAGTATATTCCCCCCTCCCCATCAGTATGGGACACTGGGGAGCCCACCTCAAGTATTCCGATATAGGTAAATGTATGTACTGTATGTTACCATTAAAAAAAGCAAACAGCCCCTCAACATCTTTTTTTTAAACCCTATAAACAAGAAGATGATCTCTCATAGTCTCCCCATCCCCCTCCCCATCCCGACCCAACCTGTGTGCACCCACCTCCCCACACACCCCCTTTACCCCATACTTACCTCCAGAGGTCAGCTTCTGAGATCTTCTCTGGACAGGGACACATCTGCAATCTTCAAAGCCAAACCACACACTGAAGAATCAAGGTAAGTGCTGTGTAAAGTATTTCAATGGTATTTTCAACTTATGTTGATATCTTTGCCATTTTTGGGTATTTTTTCACCAAATTTTCAACATGGGCTTTTTGGGACCCCACCTCATTGGCACTGGCACTGTCATTTTGTTCATTGGTCTTGGAAGGTGATTTCACGGTCGCTGCACGGAATCACCTTTTGGGACTGATTAATGAAATTGCAGTGCCAGTGTTCATGACGTAGGATCCCAAAAAGCCCATGTTGAAAATTTGGTGAAAAAATACACAAAAATGGCCACATTATGAGTGTGCATTACAGAGTTTCTACTCAGGTGCATAACTTTGGTAATTTACAATATTGTGACTTCAGATTTTCAACGTGCCCATTTTTTCACATCACCTCAGAAACAATACAGCAGTCAGTTCTCATATCGTGCCCAAAATGTGTTTTCGCACCTGTGGCATGGAATGGCATGGTCGCTTTGCGGAATCACCTTTTGGGATCAAATAATGAAATGACAGGGCCCGTGTTCATGAGGTGGAATCCCAAAAAGCCAATGTTGAAAATCTGGTAAAAAAAAACACTTAAAAATGGCCGTATTATGAGAGCATTGCTCAGTTTCTATGTAGGTGCATAACTTGAGTAAGTTACAATATTTTGACTACAGACTTTCAACATACTCATTTTTTCATACCACCTCATGAACTGTACACCTGTCAGTTTTCACATCCTGTCTGAAATGTGCTTCCACACTTGTTGCACCGAATGGCGTTTCAGCATGGATTTGTAAAATTTCACCTATGGGATTTAAGAGGTGGTGTCATGAGAAGAGTATATTGTATGTTTGGGGTCAAAATATTAAAAAACAAAGAATTTATTAAGTAACATTGATTGCAAGGATGTCTGTTGTACCTCTGGGGAACACGCTGCCTTACCATGCCAGTGACTTGAGTTCAGGTGTGAATTCAGTGAGCCGGTTTGCTGGGACAAGGCTGATGGGGAAGGTGCTGCAGCTTGCAGCACCAGTCACAGCCTGGGTAGCAACAGAGCAGTGTTTTGGCTCAGATGCCACACCCTGTGGTGGGTCAGGGAACCTCACTCACAGGGTATCGAGATGTGTGCCATGTTCTGCTGGGCCCATGCACTGCATAATGACTGTCTCCAATATTGTATTTTGCTCATTTTGCACTGGTCCCAAAGGACCTATGCAAATGAGGATATATTTCCACTATCGCAAAAAAAAGGGAAATTAATTGCAAAAAGCTACATTAATGCAGAGAGTAGGGTTGTAAAAACGCAAAGCGTACAAAGCCGGGAATGAAAAAAATATTACGAATTTTGGTCTCTGAAGTATTGGCGAATCAGTGGTGGGGTCTTATTTGGTGTTGTCAGCCCTAATGCTCACCCCTACCCTGGATCAGATGAGGTCAAAGGTGATATCTTCATGCAGAGCCCGTAGGGCCCTGCTTGAAGAAAACTGACAGATTATTTTGGCAGTACTTTATCACTCTGAGGTACTATGAGGCCTCTGCAAAATCTGTGATAAGACCTGGCCAGCTTTCAAAGCATCCCAAACCTCCCACCTCTCATAGGTCTGCAATACAACTAGAAATACATATACAAAGGCCATTAGGCATGCAAAAGCGGACTACTTCAAATCCCGCCTTATTAGTGCTTGCCCCTTCTCCTTCTGAAATATAGTCCACTCCATCATAAGTCCCCAACCTCAGTCGAGCATCCCCTCTCTCAACCTCAACGGTGTTAAGATCTCTGACCCCATCCACGTGGCGGACACCCTGAACAATTTTTTCACTACCTGCACGGCGGCTGCACCTTCCCTGATCAAGCCTCCCCTCTACCAACTGTGGGAAGTCCCTGCTCACTGTCCACATCCAGTTCTGACTTCCTACTCAGTCTTGCCTCTGCTGATGAAGTTCTGACTGCACTCCTATCCCTATACCCAACTAAATCTAGCCCCAATGGCTTACATCCTAGCCTCCTGTGCCTATCAGCCCCTGCTATCACCATCCCCCTAAAGCATCTGCTGAACCTGTCCTTCTGTTCAGGCAGAGTTCCAAAGGTCTGGGAAACCACCTGCATCATCTCATCCACAAGGGTGGTGATCCCACTGCTCCAGAAAATTACTGACCTATCTGCCTCCTCCCTGCCTTATCCAAACTACAACAGTGATTAGTACAGTGAGGACTGACTAAATTCCTCACCGCTACAAACATCCTCTCCCCCTACCAGTCTGGCTTCAGGAAACACCACTCCACAATATCATCTCTCCTCCGTGTTGCTGGCCACATTCAAACAGCCATGGATAAAGGGCACATCACTGTTTTGGTCTTCATCGACCTGACCAAGACCTCTGTCACCGTGTCCCACCCACTCCTCCTAAACATACTCAGGCACACCGGTCTAGATCCTCCCACCATAGAGTGGTTCCATTCATACTTCACTAACAGATGCCAGTCAGTAAAGATTGCCAACTCCACTTCCCTTCCCCTAGCCATCCTTGTGGGAGTCCCTCAAGGTTCCATTCTCAGACCCATTCTTTTAACTCTCTTCATAAATAATCTCCCATCCGCCTGCTCCAACTCCCTCATCCACATGTATGCAGATGATACCATTCTTTTCACCTCTGGTCCTGACCTAATCTCTATCAAAGCCACCTTACAGCACAATTTTTTCACCATTCAGTCTTGGTTCCAGGCAAATAGTTTCAAACTAAACACTTCCAAAACTGTCTCAATGACTTTCAGATCATCTCAAAAAATTGCAAGATCCCTCCCCGCCCCTCCCATCACAACTCTAGACAGCACTCCAATCAGTGAAGTCTCTTTCAATAAGGGTGTAGCCTACATCAACAGAAAGGGCTACCCAAGTGTCAACTGCCAGGTGGTGTGCGATGCCAGGGGGTGCATAATCAATGTCTGTGCCACACACCCTGGAGGAGCACACCATGCCTTCATCTGGCACAACTCGGCACTGTACCACAGGTCTGAGAGTGGGGACATCCCCACTAGCCACCTAGTAGGTGAGTATGCTGAGACCATGGGAAGTCTGGCACAACAGCGCAAGGGGTGGGGGCCTCCAGGGTAGGGGCACTGCAGGGCGTGGCTGGGAAGGATGGGTGGTGAAGCAACATAGTCCACCAGGCTAATGATATCACTCTCCACACAGGCGACAGTGGCTACCCACTCCGGCCCTGGCTGCTCACCCCATACCAGTGCCCGTCGACCCCTGCAGAGGAACGATACAATGAGGCACATGCCAACACATGGAAAATCATAGAGTGTGTGTTTGGGCTGCTGAAGACACGGTTCCATTGCCTGGACAGGTCCGGCGGTGCCCTACAGTACAGCCCCTCAATGGCCTGCAGCCTATCCTGGCCTGCTGTATACTGCACAACGTTGCCACCGACTGTGGGATAGCTGTCGAGGTTGAAGAGGGGAACAGCAGTGGGGATGACATGGTCACTGGACCATGTGGTGGTGTGAAGCCCCCCCACCCCAGACGAAGTGAACCCAGGCTGAACAGGATGGCTCAACAGCACTGGGACACAATTGCTGAGGAGCACTATGGAGCATGCAGGTAGGTGAACATGCCCCCATGCACGGAATGGCAACTGTAGCACAATGCAGTCATGTGAGGGCGAGCCCTGTGGCACTGGGTGGGGGACATGGCCAGGCATGAGGTGGGACCCCATGGCTACATGCAGCACAGCACACCCCACCCACACACACCCACACACTACCTACCCACATACCCCCACACACCCCCGCACACCCCACACACCCCCGCACACTGGCACCCGCAGGCACCAGGCGTGTATCAGACACAGAGCACCAGTGCACAGGAGCATCCGGTGCTGTGTTGGCATCATCATGCACACACCACACTGACCAGCGGCCGGGAGGGTACGCACACAGCCAGTGTGTGATGCTATCCATGGATGCCATGTCCATGACACACACGTGCACACACCACACCTATGTGCACACAGGGTGGTGGCAGCAGACAGCGTACAGGGAGGCAGGCACATCAGGACCACCGCATGGTCGCATGGCCACCGCAGACACGTGGATGGCCCTGCCAAGGCCACCCAGCAGCCCAGGCTGTGCGGCGGCCACAGGGGGTGTCTGCGACAGGGCCCCAGGGGTGGTAGTGTGGGAATGCGAGCATGTCCTCGCAGGGGTTTGCAGGCTCCCGAACAGACCTGCACCGGGCTGCCAAGAATGCCCACACTGGATCCCGGTGTCAACACCGAGGGGGTCGCTCGATGCCATGATCGAGGTGTGGACAATGCACTCCTCGGGGTCTGCGGTGGCTGGTCATGCACCATGACAGCCAGTTGGGCTAGGCTGACGGTGACAACTGTGGTAAGGTGATCCAGGGCTGCAGTCATGTCCTCTCGCAGTTGATTATTGTCAGCCAGGAGCTGCTCAAAGCCCCTGTCATGCTGCTGTGCAGCCTGGCACATCTCATCGCAGAGTGCACGCACCCCTGCCACAAGCAACACCTGCTGCTCCACAGAGGCCCGCAGCAAACGGGTGTGCTCCAGCAAGGGGGCAGCGCCCGGGGTGCCTGGGCATTGCACCTTCCCATAGGTGGCATGCAACCACGCTGCCCAGCCCCCCACTCAGGTGGACACTGCACAGCTGGGTCCCCTTGGGGCTGCTCAATCACCAGCGCACCATCAGCAGGCACTGCACCCAGCCCCCAGCGTCCCCAGCCATCTGCCGCTGCCACCCTCCGGCGCTGTGTGCCATGCAGTGCCTATGCAGCTGCACCACCACCGCCACCACCATCCGCCGGTACTGTGATGCTGATGCCCACAGTGACACCAGGGGCGGTGGCAGGTAGGCGGACAACTGATCTCAGGGCACTGGCGGTTCTTCCAGGAAGGGTGATTGGTATGGGTGCCTCCTCCTCAGTGGACCACCACTGTCCAGGACAATGGTTACATCATCATTGGTGTCAGACCCCGCCCTGATCTGTGTCTCTGCACACTGTACGCTGTGGCTGGCATCCTGCTGGAATGTAGCCAGGGCCTCATCCGCCACTATGCCCAGGACATCCGGCCGGACAGCAATGGTGTGCTGCAGCCGATTGGGCCCCCAGATGCCAGTGGAGGTGGAAGGCCGGTCCTCCAGGGCTAGGCTTGCCCCCATGGCTGACACCAATGCCCCTGCCACTGCATGCTGGTGCTCCGGTGCTGAAAGGGAATACAGTCGCATTAATGCCGCTATCACACAGGCCAGCCCCCCCGCCCCAGATGCTGCTGTACCTACCATGCAGTGATGGGCTCCCACCAGTCTGGAAGCTGCCTCCAGGCACCCTTCGACGGCGCTGTGCCGCATGGTGGCTGCCACCATCTCCTCCCATGGTGTCAGCTGTAGCACGTCGGCCTGACCACCGCCCCTGGCCGCACTTGTGGCCTGGATGTCTGCCATCTTTTCTTTGATCCTGCGCCACTCTGTGCCAATCTTTTTCTTGCACTCCTGTGCTGACTGCTGATGGCTGCCCTGCTGATTTACAGCCTCTGCCACCTCCACCCAGCCTGCGGCCCTGACCTGTGGTGTGCCAGTCATGCCACTCAGCAGTGGCTCCCTGTCGAGGTACATCTCGAACAGGGCATCTGACTCTGCCTTAGTAAAGTTGGGCCTACGCTTGTGTGCAGGCCCACGCTCCTCATCATCCTCACGATCGGTCATAATGCTACCTGTGGGCAATGACATGTGGTCAGTGTCTGCTGCAGCCCACACCTCCCGCCCATTCCACTGTGCTGTTGGTCCCCTCAGCAGCGCAACTTACATCAGAGGGTTGAAATACTGGTTCATGTCCTGTACTGTCTCACGCGCCTTTATAGCGCATCACATGCAAATGAGCAGATGCGCAACTAAAATGAGATGCAAATGCCCGCGATGTACCGCAGATAGACTAATGAGCTAATCTGCATATGCCGGCTCAATATCATGCTGTTGCACCTTGTGCAATGGACTTGCGCTGGCTCAAGTCATGATGCTATGTTGTGATGTGCGCAGTGTGACTGTCGGTACGCATGTGTGCATGGCTGGTGCCTACGCCACCTGCACAGCATACGCTCACTGCACAATAGGAGATACGGTGCTCGGCTGTGATAGAGCATGTGGTGCTCAGGCGCTATGCGGCCTATGGTGCTCGGGCACCATGGTGTGAATAGTGCCCGGGTGCCACGGGGGCTACTGGCACTCAGGCACCATTAGCCCCATGGTGCCCAAGCGCCATTAGCCCCATGGCACCCAGGTGCTATTAGCCACATGGCATCCAGGTGCTATTGACCCCATGGCACCTAGGCACCATTGGCTTGTAGGCTGTGGTGCCCTCATGCCCCTGTTGCGCACCTTGCATAGTGGTCCCAATAGCGCACTTGCGCACAATGCACATGCTGACCCCTGACCCCAGCCTTGCCCTTTGCCCCTCAGGGACCTCAGGGACCTCTGGACCATGTGCCCGTGCTGCACACATGTATTACACATCCCCGAGATATACAATTGCCTATGGCAGCACATCTCTGTGCGAGGCGCTCATCTCGAGTACGTGGAGCTCGTGCGCTATAGGGGTGCCATTTTGTTCAGCAGTGCAGCAGTACCACTATGCCATGCCACAACAGTGTATGGGCTCCCAATTGGAGCCAAATCAAGCTTGTGAACCTGGTGGTCCTGGTGGAGCCCCACACAGGCTGCTTGTTCAGCCAGGTGCCCTTTACCAGGCCTAAGACTGAGGTCTGGCAGTAGGTGTTACAGCAGGCCACTGGTGTGCAGCACACTGGTGAGCAGTGTCACCACCGCTATGGGGACATGCAGCAGAGGGACCCAGACCCAGTGCAGCTATGAGCGCTGCAGGCACATGTCCGGAAGGGGGCCATGCCACGGCCAGGTGAGTGTGCAACGCTTGTGTCTGTGCCTGTCCAGTGTTCTTTGGGACTAGAAAGGTGGCATGACATGCTGAGGGGGGGATACTGGAGCCATGCACCCTGTGGCCTGTGGTGGTGCCTTCCTGTCTGTGCTGTGTTGGCTGGATGGCATTGCTGAAGTGGGGGTATATGGTGTTGCCGGTTACTGATGTGTACATGTCTATGTTTCCATCCTAGGCCCTGAAGACAGGAGGAGGGCAGGAGCAGCAGGCACTGAGGGTAAGCCACAGAGGGCCACCTCAGGATAAGTTCCCCAGGTTGCAGGCTACAGGGGTGGTGCAGCCTGTCTGGCATGAGGTGCACAACAGCGTGCAGGTAGGCGCAGTTCCATACTACAGTGTTGTGCAGGATGGGGTGGACCACGGCCCCCTGTGTGTTTAGCTGTTGCAGCTGTGTACTGCCCACGGTGTGTGTTGTGCTGTGCTGTGGCCATCGCACTTGTGTGTGGCTGCCACAGGTGGGCTCTGGGAGTGTCCAGCAGCCAACTATGCCACTGCAGTCCTGCCACTGTATCATGACGTCTGCCTGCCACGTTGGTGGTAGGTGGCCTATGGGTGGTATTGGTGTGCAGCATTCTGCATGGCTGTGATATGCCGGGTTGGCAGCACGTGTGGGTGCACCCACTGTGGGTGGCCAGGACACCACCCCAGGGGCTCGTGTCACCACTGTCCACTGCGCACGGTGGGTGGGCTGGGGTGTTCTGGACATGCACTGATCCCATGTTCCCTCCTTTGTCTTAGGTGTCCAGCATCAGACACCCAACAGCTACCTCCTGAGGAGGATCCTTGCGGTGTCCATGACAACACTGGAAATTGCACGGCTGCTGCAGAAAATGCTCTGGGGAAGACAGTGCCAGACAGCAGTGGGGCATGGCCGCCCATAAGGCCCATTAGTCCACAATCTCTGATTCATCCCTGACCCCCCATCCCTTGCCTTCCCCTGTCCCTTTGTCTAGCCATGACCCCTGTCCCCTTACCTCCCTTCCCTGGCTTAGGCCTGATTTGTATAGGTTCCCCATTCTTTGTACCCTGTACCCCTGTTTGATGTATATATGTTCCATTATTTTTGTTATCTTTCTATAAAGTTATTTATGGTTACCCATCTGTGTACAGGTCTGCTTTGCGACTGGCGTGGGAGCCATGCTGCAGTGGTGTGCATGGCAGCTGTGTGGTGCACCTGAGGTGTCCAGGGGGCTGTTCGTGGTGGTGTTCACCCATCAGTCAGTGGCTGTGCCCTGGGGAGGCTGTGGACTGGCTGTTCTGGTTGTGTGGCATGTATGTTGTGTGCCGTTTGCCTGAGTGTTGCCAGCTGTGGACCGGGTGGCATGGCACATGCCATCCAGCGAGCAGTGGCCGATGGTTGTCAACCCATGGCCATTGGTGCCACCCTATCTACGTTCACCACTGTGGTGCATGTGGGCAAGGGCTGGCTGCATTCCTGTTCACCCTGGGTGGTGTTTCATCGTGTGCCAGCTGTGCCTCACTCCTGGCACCCACATCACCCTGGTGGCAGCACCTTCCACCCTAGTGGCTTGCTCCTTGCTGTGCCTGTGGCTGGTCCATATGTGTCCTGACGCATGCACCTAGGCCACTTATGCATCCCTGGTTGCACTATTGCACATGTTGGGTTGCTCCCTGGCACACCCCTGGCTGCGCTTTGGCACATCTGTGCGATATTCAGCCATGTTGCTCTGGCGCACGCTGCCTTGTGCAACCTTTGAATATCACACTCAGTGCACTTTGGTGCAATAGGGATGTGCTGTGCAGGTCTTACGCCAGCCTCTGCTGCATTTCTGAATATCTGGGCTATACTGTATAAGGATTTTTTTTGCAGTTCTGCCATAGAGTGTGGCTTATACTCTAGTATGGCTTATAACCTGTCAGCAGAGCAAGCTTCTGTGCTCAGAGAGGGGGACAAAAAGTACTGTCTGTCCCTTTAAGGCCTTGCTCCTATTTGTCTTTCAGGAAGATTGATCTTTGTTCCCAAGTCTGTAGAAACAGACAGATCCACAGTAAACAGTAACTCGAAACAACATGACTTTGACTTGGCGGCAATCCTATCAGCAACAGCGTGAATATGCAGGGCTGACCTGAGTTTAAAAAAAAGAAAAAAAAGCCCTACGCACACACATGCACGCACACACATGTACATATATATTTGACATGTTCATTTATTGGACAATTGAAGTGTGATGAAATGCACTGAAGATCGTCAAATTAGATTAAAGGAAACCCACATAATAAAAGCAATTACAGCCCAGATAAGGATGTCATTTACAGTAATGCAGTGCAAGCAAAGGCATATTTGCAGCTCATAAACTTTAAGGGGAAAACCAAAGCAGACGGGTGGTGTCATCCCACAGAGGCAAACCTACTTCTGTAGAAACAAACAAACAAAAAAAATTAAACCTGAAACGGCTGTGAGTACCCATGCCCCATACATTTTTTTGATACTTTTTGAGTGACTGAGATTCTGCTAAATTGGTTTTCACATTTAACTAGAAAGCAAGTATTGACTGCATCGAATCAGACGCATGTATCTTCCTAGATTCTAAACAGCATTATCATTCTGTCAGTGTTGTCACCAGGTCATTGAAAGGAGGCCTGGGTTTTCATTCATGATTCATCAAAATTCCAACGGACAGCATAATGTTCTTGGCTGCATGGCACTAAGGTCAAGGATTTTAAAGCAGAGCTTTACCTTTTAGGTACTTCTGGTTTGGGACTGGAACTGAGAAAGAACACATTTGTAGTCACTTTCAGCTTTGTGCTGGATATGCCTCAGAGTAAAATGGTCCTCTTCTTTTTTCGAGTCAGCAGGGCAAAAAAAAAAAAAGGAAAGAAAAGGAATTCAATTAGCCAGTGCAAGCATTAATTTGAATTTAGAGCAGATTCAATTTAAGGTATTCTGCAGAGGCTGGGAGCTGGAGTTGGAAGCTCTGCATTTAAGGGAGTTTCAGCAGTGACAGCCTGGATGAAACAGAGTAATGCTGCAGTGTAACGCAAAATGCTGCAGGGTCAGGGGCGGCTCTACCCCAGGGCACATGCCCTGGTAAACAAATGCTGTGCCCCAGTTGGTGCCCCATATGGTGCAGAGTCTCTTCCATAATAACAATATATCAGTGCCCTGGCTGCTATCTGTTGTGCACCACCTGTGCCCTGGTAATCAACTGTGGCTTGAACCACTGCTATGTAGTATTCTGCAGTGAACAATGTAATTCAATGGTAATTAAGCCCTTTTGTCATGCAGTATTTTGTGACGTCACTTATTGCAAGTTATTGCGTTGCATCACTGCTGGCTCCCCTGTGGCTCAGTGGTGGGGGCAGGGGTATCAGAGGCAATAAGCAACAGAAGGCCTGACAAGTTGCATCACATCACTATACTGTACCTATGATCATATTCATATGGCAGTTGCCATAGAAAACCCTGCTATCTGAATTCATGCTGTGTATTACCCTAGCCATTTTACAGGGGAAGTTGACTAAAATGAACTGCAGGCAGTGCAAATTTGGTAAATATCTCTTTAGTAGTTTTTTCCCTTCATTTTGCCATTTTTCTCTCTGTTCCTATTTGTTTAAGGTTGTCATGGCTGCCAGCTTCTCTGGTGGGGGAGTAACCAATTGTCTGTGCTGTTCTTTAGTTAGCCACCAGTGGGTGCTCCAATGCCTGCAGCCAAGTACCCCAGCTCCATGATGAGCCTGGCCCTTAGCCAGCCTTAGGGCCTAATCCACAAAGTTGTCTGGGATATGCATGATTTGTGTGACTCCCAGCTGTGTCACTCCACACCCCAATGCCAGCGTGAACTTGATAGCACTACAGCATATGCCCACTGTGCGTTGGTAGTGCAGTATGTCATATCAGAGCAGGAGGCAGCAAGAGAGTGGCATAGTACCAGACACTGGACATCTAATATGCTGCCTGGGCCAGCTTGCTGGAGTATCCCACTCTGCACAAAGCAGGGGCTGCTGGGATATGGCAGATCTCCAAGGACTGCTGTATCCCCATCAGACTAAACACAGTATTCAATAATCACCAGCAGGTATGGCCACCAGCCCTCTATGAAAGCTCTGGAGGTTGGGAGCTAGTAGAGAGGAACTTATCGGGCCTCAAAGATTATTCAGTGGATGTTAAGCGGGGTGCAAACCACAGTAACCGTAGCTTTTAGGGTAGTGTAGCCTACATTGCGTCTGCTGGTCCTCCACAATCCGGAATGTGTTTAATGAATGGGGTGTATTGCTGTCCCTGTGCCCACTGTGTTTGTGGGAGAAGCATGGGGTGGTGCAGAGGCACATGACACCTTATCACCCACAAGCCAATGGGCTTCTGGAAAGGTTTAATGGTACCCTAAAATTGATACTCCAACCGCTTGCTGAACAGCATAGGAGGGAATGGGAGAAATACCTTCCTCACCTGTTGTTCGCATACATAGAGGTGCCCCAAGAGTTGACTGAGGTTTTCCCCCTTCTAACCCTTATATGGACGCAGGGTGCATGGGCCCCTAGACTTGATCCAGGAGGACTGGGAAGGCAAGCATACCACCCAGGGAACTCCTATAGTGGTCTATATCCTTAAGTTTAGGGGAAAGCTGAAAGAGCTTATGGGAACAGCCCAGAGCAACCTGGTGGCAACCCAGCAGAAGCAAAAGTATGGTACAACTGCAGAGCCAGAGCTCGCGTGTACACTGTGGGTCAGGAGGTCACGGTCCTAATCCCAGTCCGGAAAGTTAAGCTGCAGGTCGAGTGGGCAGGACCATACAAAGTAGTCAGACAGGTGAATGATGTAAATTACATAGTAGAACTGCCTGACAGGAGACATGCCCAAAGGATGTACCATGTCAACATGATGAAGCCATATGCAAATAGGGCTGACATGGTCTTTGCACTGTGTGGTCCTGGGGAGGGGACAGACAAAGCAGACCCCCTTCTGGACTTGCTGGAAGAAAGCAAGGGGGCGTCCTCTGTGGAGGTAATCAAAATGTGACCCCAGTTCACCATAGAACAGACCCAGAAAGTAAGGGAGGATTTAGCTGATTTTGTCTCATTGTTTAATGTCAAGCCTGGACTAGCCCCCTTAGTGACAGACAATGCAGGCGCGGGGATGCAAGTGCCCATACGGCGGACAGCATATCGGGTGGCAGAGGTTGTCCAAAGGAACATTAGATGAGAGGTGGAGGAAATGCTGGATTTAGGGGTAATCCAGAAATCCCACAGTCCCTGGGCCTCACCCATAGTCCTCGTTCCAAGCCAGATGGCTCTACTCGTTTTTGTGTGGACTATCGTGAACTCAGTGAAGTCATGAAGTCAGACGCACATCCAATGCCATGGATGGATGAACTAATGGACAAGTTGGGAGGGGTGACATACCTTACCACTACTGACCTGATGAAAGGGTGTTGGCAAGTGGAGTTAACTGCCTATGCTAGGGAAAAGTCGGCCTTCATCACTCTGATAGGGTTATTTGAGAAGGTAATGTCTTTCGGAATGAAGAACGCCCCTGCCACCTTTCAAAGGTTGGTGAACCAGGTGTTACATGGTACTAAAGAGTTTGCAGTGGCATACCTGGATAGTAACATAGAAACATAGAATTTGACGGCAGATAAGGACTGATTGGCCCACCTAGTCTGGCCATTTCTCTACCTGATGGATAAGCTGCAGATCCTAGTTAACCAATAGCCTATTTCCTCCTACCCCCCCATTAGAATTGCCTTATGTCTGTCTCATGCATTCTTGAATTCCCCCACTGTTCTTAACTCCACGACCTCCTCGGGAAGGCTGTTCCATGCATCCACAACCCTCTCCATGAAAAAATACTTCCTCACATTACCTCTGAGCCATCCTCTGATCTTCAAATTGTGCCCCTTGTTATGCACACTCTTTTTCTGAAAGATGCTACCCTCTTGGACTTTGTTGATTCCCTTAAGGTACTTGAAAGTTTCTATCATGTCCCCCCTCTCCTTCTTTTCCTCAAGGGTATACATATTATGCTCCTTTAGTCTCTTTTCGTATGTCTTCTGGTGCAGACCCTGCACCATTTTGGTTACCCTCCTCTGGACAGCCTCAACTCTGTCTATGTCTTTGCAGAGGTGGGGTCTCTAGTACTGCATGCAGTACTCCAGATGGAGTCTCACCAACTGTCTGTACAGAGGGATAACAACATCCTGTTTTCTACTGTTGATGCCTCTCCCTATGTATCCCAGTATCCCCCAGCCATCCTTACTGCCTTCTCACATTGCTAATGTAGTGCCCCAGAGTCTGGTGCCCTCTAAAAATGGGCAGTCAGGTGCCTTGGGGCTGGGGTGACAGGAAGGTGCCCCAGGGTGTAGGGAGGGCCCCTAGCTAGGTATCCCCCCCAAAAAATGTCAAGCCACAGCAGGGCTCCATTTTTAAAAAATATAAAAGTTTTCCCTGCTCATTTTCCCTGCCTGTAGCTTCATGATAGATCCCCCCCATTCGCTCGCGCCGGGCACCTGCCCTCGTGGGCCCGGTCATGAGGGAATGCAGGCAAGGATGGACTTGTGAGGATTCTGAGAAGGAATCCTCAGCCCTTTTGAAAAGCAGTGGCTGTTCAGTCCGTTGGTGAGTGGGAGAGAGTAGCAGCAAGTTTGAGAGGAGCACTAGGCCGGCTGGGGCTAGGTAAATGGAAGAGACTTACTTAAAGTCTTGGAGTTCCTTCTGATGTCCTGGCCGGTCCTCTGCAATGGCTTCCTCTCTTAAGTTGGCGGCTTTCATCCATCGGGAGTCAGTTCCAGGTTCTGCGGCAGTGGCAAAGTGTGTCGGGAGGGGTGGCAGGTCCTGGCTGTCCCCTCCATCAGTGGTCGACCACAGTGTGTTTCCTCCACACAGCAGTCCAGTGAAGGTCCATCAGGAGGGGCAGCAGACCCAGGCTGTGCCCTTCATCCAGAGCAGCAGCATCATCAAAAGTTCTTGGGGAGGGTTGGTGGTAGCAATGTTAAGCCGGCCCCTCCATGCCTCAGTCAACAGCTTCCAGAGGTTAGTTGGGAGGGGCAGCAGGTCCAGGCTGTCCCCTCCATCACTTGCAGCACAGTAGTTCGAAGAGGTGGGTCCAGGCCTCCCCAGCTCCAGCAAATAGAAGGCAGTAGGGTGAGTGGTGGCAGCACAGTGGTCGGGTGCTGGCCGCCAAAAAGAAAGACTTTTTTTTTAAATTATTTTTAATAAATCTTCGGCACTTCCAGGCGCCAGCAAGCCAAATGACTGTGGGGCAAAGGCCAAGGCCCCAGAAGGAAGGACAACCCTTGGGGCAGGTCAAAAGGAGGGCTCCCTTGAGCCAGTGAAATGTGGGAGTGGGCAAGTCCCTAGCAAAGGACTGCCCATGTGGCGGAGTGATAGAAGGCTTCCTTGAGCCAAATGACTATAGGGGTGTGTGTGGCAAGCCCCGGAAAAGACTGCCCATGGGGCTGAGTTATAAACGCTCAATTGACAGTGAGAGAAGGAGCTGGGAAAATGTACGCTAGATTGACTGCATCTATGTACAGTGGTCTTCAAGGGGCAATGACAGTCCCAGCAAAATTAAAGAGGTAACGCCAGGCCCTCCAGTCTAAAAAAGGGGCCAAGAACTATACAAATTTATTGTAACTGTTGTCTAATGCCTACAGATGGAATTTTATTGTGGCTTGAGTCAGACTTAAAGGGGAAGGCAAGCGCAAGGCTCCGTTGAGCCAGGAACTTTATCGAAAAGATAATGCCACTGTGATTTACCTTTGTTAATATTTTTCTAAACTGTTTTATGTGTATTTAGAGTGTCTTAGTACTGATTGCTAACAATAAAAGACACAGACACAGAGTTTAAATGAAAATGTTTCTTCTGTTGCCATCCTCTAGCCTGCATGTGATCCCAGGTGTCCCGACCCTGTTTTCCCTGTCCAGCTGTCATGTCCTTGTTTGTCCTGTGTCCCTTCAGTCCATGTAAGGCTGTGGCTGGGTGACCTGGTGTCCCGGCAGTCCACATTGGGGCTGTGGCTGGGTGGAATGTGGCAGACTTTTTCCTTGAGGGATGTCATTTCCGGTGGTCTTTAGAGACCTTTGTTCCGCTGGCCGACACCACCTTGGAATAGTCCTGGCCTTTGTCCTGTTGTATGTGTTCCCCACCCTGACAGCTGGTTCCCCATCTTGCTTTCTTTCCCCTTTTCCCTTGCAGATATGCAAGGGTGGCTGGTGTTGGGTATTCATGACCGAGTCACCACACGGAGGTAAAGTTCTGAATTTAGTAATGTTCCAGTTGTAGGGTTTTAAGAGTTTTACAGTGTAGATATTTAGTGTAATGTTATTGTTTAGTCATGTTTAATAAACTTTTACATTGTTTCTTGCATTCGAGCCAGCTTCATGCCTCTCCTTGTGTTCCCAGTAGTGGTATATGAACTTGGGTCCCCTTCCCCAAAAATTTCCCCTGACACCTGCTGGCCAGGCGTCACACAAAAATCCACCTTCGTGTGGTTGGCGTAATCAGATTATCTTGTGTTTTCCCATTCCAGGTTGTAGCTGTGGGGTGAACCTGTGCCCTGACCTGACCAGGCCATTTTGATAGTGGTCAGTGTCAGGAGCATAACCTCGCCCATTACACTTGCCCACCATTAGGTCATCTGATATACAGTGGCTACCCCCAGGTCCCTTTCCATTTTTGTTGTTGCTGTTATTTCACCCCCCATTGTGTACTCTTCCTCTGGGTTTTTGTTTCCCAGGTGCATTACCTTGCACGTTTTTGCGTTGAATCTGAGCTGCTATACATTTGACCATTCCTCCAACTTTGCCAAGTCCCTTCTCATCCTTACCACCCCACCTTGAGTATCAACCCTTCTGCAGATCTTTGTGTCATCTGCAAAGAGACATATTTTCCTTCCAGTTGCTCTGCAATGTCACTTATAAAGACATTAAAGAGGAACGGTCCCAGTACTGAACCCTGCGATACCCCGCTAGTAACTCTCCTTTCTTCACTGTGGACTCCGTTTACTATTACCCTTTGTGTACTGTTGTCCAGCCAATTTTTTAGCCAGGCTACCACCTTGGGACACGCTACAAGGCTGGCTAACTTGTATATTAATCTTTTGTGTGGGACTGTGTCAAATGCCTTGCTAAAATATAGGTAGGCCATGTCCACAGCCCCTCCCTGGTCTACTACTTTGGTCACCCAATCAAAGAAATCTATTAGATTCATCTGACATGACCTTCCCACTGTGAGTCCATGCTGCCTTGGGTCCTGTGCCCCACATAGGCTCTAGGTACTCAACAATTCTTTCCTTCAGAAGTGATTCCATCATTTTCCCTACCACTGAGGTCAAACTGACAGGTCTGTAGTTTTCTGCCTCTGCTCTGCTCCACTTTTGTGAAGTGGAATCACATCCACCCTCCTCCAGTCCTCGGGTATCTCCCCATCCTCCCATGATTTGTTAAAGAGAGTAGTAAGTGGTGTTACTTGTTCTATCCTTAGTTCTTTTAGGATTCTGGGATGAATCCCATCAGGTCCCATTGCTTTGTCCACCTTCAGTTTTAGGACTCATTCAGAACCCTTCCTTCTGCGAATGGAGTGGTATCATCCACACTACCCAGAGTGTTTCTCATGTTTGGTTTAGGCACCTCCCCCTCCCTCTTCCTTTGTGAATACTGAACAGAAATATTCAATCAGTAGCCCTGCTTTTTCACTGTCACTCTCTGTCCACATTCCCTTCCCTTTATTAAGCCTCAGTGTCCCTCCCTTGGTCTTTTTTCACTCCCTAATGTGCCTATAAAAGGTTTTATTCCCCCTTCTTAACAATTATGGCTATCTTTTCCTCAGTTTGGGCCTTTGCTATTCTGACTGCCTTCCCTGCCTCAATCCGCTTTAACTGATAAAGTTCTCTGTCCAGCTCCTTCTGTGTTTCCTTATATTTCCTGAATGCTATCCTTTTCTCCTTAACCTTCCCTGCCACCTCTTTTGAGAGCCATAGTGGTTTTTTCCTTCATTTCATTTTGTTGATTTGCTTTACACAAAGGCTTGTTGCTTGTGTGATGGCTGTTTTGATTATTCCCCATTGTTCTTCTACACCTCCTTCTTGCCTGTTTGCTAGTGCTTTTCTGAGGCACTCTCTCATTTTCCTAAAGTCAGCCTTCCTAAAGTCCAATACTTTTGCTTTTGTATGGCTTGACTCTACGTCTGTGTTTATCATGAACCACGTTGTTTGGTGGTCACTTGTTCCCAGATGGCTACCCACATCTAAATCAGGGATCCTTTCTCCATCCCCATTTGAGAGTAGCAGGTCTAAGATTGCTCCCTCCTGCATGGGTTCCAATACTAGCTTTCTGATGCATGCCCCTTGTAGGGCATCAAGAATGACCCTGCTCTTGGATGTGCCTGCAGCAAAGGTGCTCCAATTAACATCTAGCATATTGAGGTCCCCGATCAACAATATCTCCCCTTTTTCTGTCATTCTAAGTATGCTTTCTATCATTTCCTTGTCCATTCTTTCCTCCTGAGATGGAGGTCTGTATACAACCCCCATGCGGATTGTGGTGCCATTTTCTGTCTCCAGGGTGACCCACAATGCCTCATCTACTCCCGGTTTACTCTTTAGTTCTGTTGCTTTGATCCCTTCCCTTACATAGAGAGCTACTCCTCCTCCTCTTTTATCCTCCCTGCCCTCCTGTAGATTGTGTATCCTCGTATATTGACATCCCACTCATGGTTATCTGTGTACCGTGCTTCTGTGTTGGCCACAATATCTAGGCATCCCTCTTCCATCAACGCCATTAGTTCAGGGTGCTTGTTACACAGACTACGGGCATTGGTACTCATCACCCTCCATTTTTTGATGGTCTTACCCCTTTTAGCCCCATCCCTTTCCTTATTGCTTTTGCCTTTTTTTGCATTTACCCCCATCCTGCTCCCTAATGACTTCTCTACCTTGGTGTTTACCTCACTAATTAGCATGTTTTGTGGGGGAAGCCTGGGATTTCCCTGCTCCTTTTTAGTGCCCCCCCTTGGCTAGTTTAAATGCCTGCCAGTAAAGCATTTAAACCTATCACCTAGGATCCTGGCTCCCCCCTGGACAGATGCAGACCATCATGCCAGTATAGGCCTGCATCCCTCAAGGTGGCTCCCCAGTCCCTAATGAAGCCAAAACTCTGAGCTCTACACCAGTTTTCCAACCATTCATTGAATCCCATGGTGTGGAGTACCCTAGCATCACCCTTGCCATAGACAGGCAGCACCTCTGAGAAGGTTACCGTATGTGCTACTTGTCTAAGGCCTCTCCCCAACTTTACAAACTCCTCTTGCACTGCTCTTATCCCTTTCCCTGCCAAGTCATTTGTTCCTAGGTGGACTATGACATCCAGCTCCCTCCCTCATGCAGCTGCTCCCGCGATCCTGAGGTTTGCTTCCTGTCCTTCCAAGCCATGGCACCAGGAAGGCACCTTATATTACTCTCCCCTTCCTCCCCCACTTCTACCCCTCTAATGATTGAGTCCCCTACCAGGAGTTGTTTCCTTCCCCTGTGGGGTCCTGTGCTACCCTCCTGTGGATCTCCTTTGTGGTGGCTCCCAGTGTCCTCCTTGGTCTCCACTGCAGGTGCCTCCATAGAGGAACCACTCTCCACAAGAACAGTGTATGAATTGTGGAGAGGTACAGCTGGAGGGATACATCTCTGTTCCACCACCCTCTCCCTCCCTGAGCCCAGTTTGGTCCAACTGCTCCTCTTTCTTGGCAACCTCTGAGGTAGCCAAGACTTTAACTGATATTGCCATCTTCAGTGCCAGCTGGAAGGAACACCTGTCCCACCTTAAGGAAGTGCTGGGAAGGATACAGAGGGCTGGGCTCACTGTCAAAGCTGAAAAGTGCCAGGTGGCCATGGCAGAGGTAGCATAACTATGGCATGTAGAAGGGCAGGGACAGATCCATCCTAATCAAGCCAAGGCTGAGGCAGTAGAGGTGAGGCCCAGACCTGCAATACAGAAGCAGGTCCAGAGTTTTCTTGGGACTGCAGGGTACTATTAAAAATTTGTATCAAACTACAGAGCCCTTGCAGCTCCCCTATCTGTCCTCCTAAAGAAAAGAATGCCTAAAAGGGTAAACTGGGAACCAGCCTGTGAATGAGCCTTTACATGGATAAAGGAGACACTGTGCAGTGTTCCTGTGTTAGCCAATCCAGACTACAGAAAAACTCTTTGTAGTCCAGACAGATGCCTCAGATGTGGATATTGGAGCAGTACTTAGCTAGACTTCTAACCAAGGGAAAGATCATCCAATAGTGTATCTCAGTGAGAAATTACTTCCCAGGAAACAGACATTTCACAGTGGAGAAGGAGTGACTTGCACTGGTGTGGGCACTGAAGAAATTAGAGCCATACCTATAAGGGTAGCACTTTAAGGTACAGATGGATCATACCCCCCTGGTTTGGCTGGCACAAATGGGTAAGACAAATGGTACTCTTCTAAGATGGAGCCTTGCCTTATGGGGATATGATATGACTGTCACTCACTGGTCAGGAGCAGTAAATGCCAATGCAGATGGTCTATCACATCAGTTAGTGCAGTTAACTGAATTTGGGAAACTCATGCCATGCCTAGAAATAGATTCCCTCAGATTCAGTCTAGGAGGGAGGGGTGTCACAATAGCCATCTTCTTGTTATTATTTGTATTATATTTTTGCTATAAAATATGTTTTTGAGTCCTGCTTAGGAAACAGACCAAACAGCAGAGCCTCATGAGACATTGGATTTTAAAAGAGAAGAAAAAATGGCATGCCCTCTCACTGACCTACAGGATAAACTAGTTAGAACTTCCTTTTTTGACACCTACCTGTCAGAGCCTATGTAGCTGCTATACAACCAGGTTTATAAAAGGTTACATTGTATGACATATCAGGAGGGAAGCACGTTTTGATAGATACCTGTGAAAATTCACCCAGCTAAGAGAAGTGCTTTTAGGATGTTCTGCTGAGAAATGAAAGGGGAATGCTGTCATCAATTATGCTTTGATGAAGAGAGACTATCTGTTATAATTTGATATTGCTATATGTTCAGATTTCAAAAAAACAGTAAGAGGAAACCATTTTGGTTATACCTGGTCATGTTACAAATTAATTACAGGATTAAGGGTGACCTCGTGTGCTGTGACATCACAAGGAGGGTGGGACTTTAACTGACATTGGCAAGCTGGCTGAAAGAACTGACACTCTTTTTCTGGACTTCTAAGAGACACTCTTGTTCTGAACTTGGAAGGGACACTTTTGTTCCTGAACTCAGAAGGGACACTTTTGTTCTGGAGCTCAAAGAGAGGCACTTCTACTAAAATAGATAATTTCAGCACCACTATTTACCATCTGAAACTGGGGTCAGATTAGTTATTCAGTACAAGGCAGTTTATTTATAATTGTCCATTTATTTTCTGAATGCACTCTTAATGTACATAGGTTACGTGTTTTTTATTTTTTTTTATTTTTAGTAAACTTTGTTTTTCCTTAAAACACTGCCTGAGACATGCTCATTTGTGTGTGTGTGAATAGTGGAACAGTCTTAATATTCTAACACAGCTGTTAAATGCTTTTTGTGTCACCTTATGCAACCACACTAAGAAGGATCTGTGTAAAGATCCAGCAAGGTAAGACAAATACTGAAGTCTTATTGAGTCAGAAGGGGGTTTTGAACCAATGTTGGTTGTATGCCCGCTTGGCCAAGTACTGTATATTGCACTGCTTTCCCCAAAAAGAGTGTGATATTTGGACCTGTTACCTGGGTGTGATATCTAAAAAGTGTTCATAATTGACCCCAGGACTCAAGACTGGTAGTTTGCCAAGACCCAAAACAAACAGGAGGGTGTCCCTGCTTGTCCCCTGTTCACAAATTGTACTTAAAGGTTAGGCACTGTGGTAGCAAAGGGCCTGACCCCAGAAATGGGTTCATGACAGATTTGTTGTGCAGCGCTGGGATCTGAAAGATTTGTTTGCATACTGTGCAATTATTTGGTGACACAAGCATTAACAGTCCAGTGTGTCAGATTGATAAAATGTAACAGTTCATAAACAAACAAGGCAGAGATTTTAAAAGAAACATATCATTTTGGTTACAGTCTACATTCCCTGCCTATTTTTTTTTCAGGTGCAAGCTAGTGTAGCTGTAGATTAGGGAAGAAGATGGCTTCCACCTACAGCAAGTACACTGTGGAATACCTGAGGCAGTTGTGCCAGGAAAGAGGAGTCTGGAGTGAGAGGAGAAACAAACAACACCTCATGGAGGATCTTGTGGCAGACGATGCACAAGCGACTGCCCAGAACCTTGGATCACAGTCGGTGACTGAAAGGGACCAGACCTTGGATGTGGTGGTGCCAGAGTCTATTGCACTGTCCAGTCCCAGGGAGGAGGACAGCAAGACCAGTGAGAACCAAGAGCCACAGCACCAGGGGAGGGTCACCTCAATGCAGGAATCAGAAGGGATCAGGCTGCAGCTAGAGTTGAGGAGAATGGGGCTGGAATTCTAGCAGAAAAGGTTTAAAGCCGAGCAGCAGAGGGAGTTTGAGCAGAGGAGGTTCGAGCTGGAGGTGCAGGAAAAAGAAAACCAGCATCAGAGAGAGGCTGAGGAAAGATAAAAACAGCTTTAGAGAGAGGTCAAGCAAGAGGAGAGAGAGAGAGCGCCAGAGGAAATTTGAACTGGAGAAGCCACAACTCCAACGGCCTGTGCCAGAGCAGGTAAGTGGCATGGGTGAACCTGGAACTCCAGGACTGGGTTACAAGTTAAATTCTAAACTGATAGCTGAATTTAAAAGGAGGGGAGGATATGGATGCATTTTTAAATTCATTTGAAAAGGAATGCATTCAGGCAAAAATTCCCTGAGAGTCCTGGAGCTTCCAGCTAGCCCCGCTGCTTTCCGGTAAAGCTCATGACACCTTGGGTCACCTGGGAAATCAGGACAGTAATGATTATGACAAACTTAAAGCTGCATTGCTTAAAAAGTATGAATTGACAGCTGAAGCATACAGAGTTAAGTTCCGTAAGCTCAGGAGAAGCCCTGCCATGAGCTACGAGGAACTAGCCACAAAGCAACATCAGTTTGTGAAGTGTTGGTGGGAGGGAATCAAAGCAGACTCTATAGAGAAAATTGAGGATGTGGTACTTTTGGAGCAATTCTTTTGGACTTGCCCAGCAGAGCTGAAAACCTGACTGGAGGACCGAGATCCAAAAACAGTACAGGATGCTGCCAAGCTCTCAGACCACTATGCCAGGAGCAGGCCTGCTCTGAAAGAGATTGGGGTGGGTGTGGCAGTGCAGGAAGGGAAAAGCATGCCTTCAGGGCAGCCAAAACCATCACTGCCTCCATAGAAAGTGGGCAGCCCCAAGTTACAAAGAAAGAATTTGGCTGATAAAAGAAATGAATGTTGGTTTTGCAAACAACCTGGGCATCTTGCAAGACAGTGGCCTGAAAAGACACAGTTGAACAGAGGTGGGTTCACTGTGTAGCCCTGAAAGCATGCCTATAAATATGAGGGAGTACATACACCTGGTTACTGCATGGGTTGAGGGACACGGGGGCATCCCTTACTTTGGTAAAAGGGGATTTGGTTGAGCCTGAACAGCTTATACCTAATCATACCTTATACCTAAGTTAGTTACAGTATGGGGATTCACTGGGGAGGAAAAAACTCTGCCACTTGTTAGTGTTCTCCTGGAATGGGGTGAGACTGGAGAGACTGTGTAAAAAGCTGCAGTGGCAGAAAATCTTGCCCTCGGTGTGATTACAGGGAACAATTTCCAAGAGAGGGTGGTGTGTGCGGTTACCCACAGTCAGATTGCAAAGGAAATTGTAATTCCCTGGACCCCATAGAAGCCCCTGTGGAAAGCACTGGGAGGCTGGTTCCCCAGCCTGTGTCTCCTGACATGGAGAGTAGTGAATAGGAGGTAGAAATCCCCCAGGTAGCAGTTAACAAAACAGCTACAGAAGGTAACTCTGAGGAGGGAGGGGTAACCAGTGGTCAGAGGGCTATGGATAGCAGTGACCCTGAATGCCCTGATGCTAGAGCTAGGGACCTTAGTTTAGAAACTGAATGGGACCTGCCCTGTGCCTTGGGAATATGTAAAGATTTTGCAGCTGCTCAGAAAAATAACCCTAGTTTAGAGAGTCTGAGGGCTTGTGCAGAATCTGATGGGACACAGGGAGGTGACGGAGGACATAGAGTGTACTGGGACAATGGACTGCTGCATAGGCAGGATGCAAGGAAAGAAAGAAATAGTATAACTTGATAACCAGACTCCCTGATGAAGGGTATACCTGAAATGTAGGACATTGTTGGTCTGGATGTTATGAAAACAAAATTATTTCTTATTGAAGAATATCTAGGTGAGCGGGCCATTATTTTCAATATCTGGTGAAGTCCCTGTATTCTCTAGAAGAATTATTTTCTAATTCAGATACACCGTAAACTACAGAAAACAGCAGACCACTTACTGTGCCTTGAAACGTTTCATGGTCAGCATAAGACAAGAACATAGGGATTGCAGAGGACAGCAACAGCACTGACTAATATGGTGTTATTATGTAGGCTTTACCACCGGAACATCATAAATTACCAGGAGCTTTACATGAGTCAGGTCATGATCTCTGCAGTGGAGTCAAGCAACTTTTCACATCAGACTTAAGTATCTTCAAAGGGAGCAGTCAGTGTCACATAGAGGTTTCTGGTTGCACTCGATTGCCCTTGAGTTTAAGGTTCCCCAAGGGTCTCTACTGCTTCTGTTGCTGTTCTCTGTGTGCATGTTTTCACTGGAGATCATAAGGAGGTACAACATTAAGCTTCATTGCTATGCACATAATAATTGGTTATACTTCTCACTTGACCAGGGGACACCTCATGCAGATGCTCACAATTGCCTGGTGGAGATCAGTAGCTGGATGGCCTCAGTTGGTTGTTGTTTAATTCTGGAAAAATAGAACTGCTACTTGTAGAATCAGAGTGGCAGGTCATACTCTCTACTTGAAGGTGTACTCTTAGGCCCTCCATCCTGGATGAAGCACAACTTAAGACTGACAGGACAGTGCCTAGTCTGGGAGTAGTCTTTGATGAGTGACTGACACTGGATTCCTAGGTGTGATCAGTGGTCAGAGGCTGCTTCTATCACCTGAGAAGTACCAGATTGCATTTTATTCTGGAACCAACTGATCTGAGAACACTGATACAGGCAATCATCTCCTCTTGTGTGGAGTACCATCATGTGCGTTAGGAAAAACTACAGTAGTTGGGCCTCAGCCACAAGTACCTTAAAATTTTGCAAGGCAGACTTTGGCAAGATGAAGGACCTCCTGTCCCAGGGTTTGAAGGGGCTAGATGAGGCTGGTAATGCAGATCACATGTAGTGGTCATTGAGAAGGTGCTGGAATCGGCTACAGAGGTCTGTATTCCTATACGCAACAAAGAAAGTTGGGTGAAGAAGTACTCCTTGGCTCAACAGGGACCTAGGGCAACTGACTCTGGGCAAATAGAAGGTTTATGACCACTGGACAGAGAGGGGTTGCTACCAACTAGTGGTTATGGTATACATCCATCCAGGAATCAGGTATTGGAGAAACCTGGGTTTCAATCCAGATATGGATCTTTGAATAACACTGTAACAGGAAGGAGGAAAGTTAGCAGGACATGAATGATAATCCTTTTTATTGATTTGAACTGAAACCTTTGTTATACCAATGACACAACTCTCCAAACAACATTACCTCTAAGGCAGGTACACTAAATTATTTTTCTAATATATTTCCTCAACTGATTTGCCTTGAAATTAAACACAAGTAGCTTAAGTTGCTGGTTTTCTAGGTGTGTGACTTAACCTCTACACCACTGAAGCTGTCATTTACTTTATTTCTGCTCAAAGATGCAGGAATATGGACTCAGGTTAGCCAGCAAGAGACCAGGGATTTGATTATAAGTAGGACCTTTACATTTTGTTTTATTTTTGACAAGAGACCAGAGCTCAAATCAAGGCAGGAGCTTGTTTTTTTTTCAAATAACATTTTTACAACTGCATAGCGAGAGCTATGCTGACATGTGTTGAACAAAAGAAGAAAAGTTAGGGGTCTGATTGGAATTCCTAACGCAGCACAGTTGTGTTCTTGCAGTGAGTGGAGTTGAAGCATAACTTCCTGCAAATCTCTCTGCGTCCTCCTTATTCAGTAAAATGTGTTTTCTTCTTCTCCCCCTCCCAGGCACACTATTTTCTTGCATTAAGCAGAGGAGCACGTGGCTGTGTTATTGAGAGGTGCCCATACAGTAGGTAGCCCTTGACGTCCCCACATGAAGCAGATGTTTCCTTAATGGGATCAGAGGTATAAAGCCCCTCTTGTTTTCTGGTGATGGGGGTTTGAGCAAAAGATATAAAAACACAAAAGTAATCACTTTGTGTCCTTTTGTCTCACAGGGAGAGTCAAGCACAGCCTGGGAGGCAGCAGCCCATCCAAAATGAATCAGGAATGTTCTCAGTGAAGCTTCCAGACTGAGAGGTGGATCCAGTCCAGCTAGTTCTAACATGGACTAATTTTATATGAACCAAGCATTAAGAATGTAGTGCACTGGGGAAGGCAATGAAAGGTGAAGGGAGGACTGAAAGGGCTGGTGTGAGTGCTTCAGAATGTCAAGGATGCGAGCAAGGGGTCATCTGAGTTTCTTTCTTCCATTTAAAATGCTTATTGGATTTGTTTTACAATTATAAGATAGAGCACAGATACTGACTGTACACACAGCTACAGTAGGTGCATACCAGAAACTGAAAATTACAAAAGTGATAGAATTAAAATATAGGGCATAGCCAGTGACAGACAGAATGGCTACAGAACAGTCTTTGATAACAAAACAGACAACTTCAAATAAAGAACCTTTCAAAATTCATACTATGGAGCAGTTTATGAGCAAATAGTTAAAGTTGTTTTATGAAACAGCTTGAATGTTGCAAAATGGCTAATATGCTGCCTAGGTTAAACCTGATGTAGCAAGTAGGAGGAAAAGCCCGAACTGCAGAAGATTTCAAACGCACTCTGGGAATCTCCGGCAATCCCTCGTCTGTTGTGCGGAGTGGTCTGACAGGGCAATAGGGACACAGAAGCTCTTGTAGGTAGCTCAGACCCATACTGTGTAGGGCCTTAAAAGTTAGCAAGCCAACTTTAAAGGTGATCCACCATTGAACTTGCAGCCAGTGCAGAATGCGTAGGACAGGCGAACTGTGGCTGGATCGAGTAAACCCAGACAACAGCCTGGCTGCAATGTTCTGCACTAGCTGCAAGCGGTGGATATCAACCCCAAGAAACCCTAGGTGTGGGGAGTTACAGTAGTCAAGACGTGAGGTCACGAAAGCGTGAACCAAAGTTGGTAGGTCACCAGACGGAACAAGTTGCTTAATCTGGGAGATGTTCCTCAAATGATAAAATGGCAATTTGGCCACAGCTGATGCTGCAAAGGCAGTGTCAACCCTTCATCAAATAACAACCCCAGATTCCGCACCCATTCAGAGGTCAGGAGCTGACAGCCCCCAAGCCAAAGCTCAGAGGGCTACCCAGCAACTGACCCCTAAGACCGGCAACCTGGTTCAACCACTAACACCTCTGTCTTGTCAGGGATCAATCTAAGCCAGTTGGAATTCATCTAGTCTTGGATTTCAGCAAGACAGTTGGAAAAAAATGAGAACGCACTATCCTAGTCAGGCACAAAGGATAGGTACAGCTGAGTGTCATCTGCATAGCAGTGAAAACGCAGCCCATACCGCCTTATAATGTACCCTAGTGGAAGCAGATACACAGCAAACAACATGGAGGACAGCACTGAGTCCTGTGGAACCCCACATGGCAGGGGTTAAGAATCAGAGGAAAAAATCCCCGATTCAACCCTCTGTGACCTACCAGTGAGGAAAGAATGGAACCATCTGAGGACTGTGCTAGACAGGCCACAGATGACCCGCAGGTGATCAAGAAGTACCCCATGGTCCATGGCATCAAAAGCTGAAGAGAGATGCAGAAGGACCAAGATGGAGTGATGCTTCTGGTCTCTAGCCATCAGGAGATCATTTAGTACCTGAACCAGAGTAGCCTCGGTACTATGTCTTTTATGAAAACCAGACTGGAAAGGATCATAGATAGCATGGATGGTAGGGTGGTTCTCCAACTGTTGTGCAACAACCTTCTCAATAACCTTCCCTATAAAGGGGAGGTTAGAGATTGGCCTGCAGTTTGCAGGAGAAACTGGGTCAAGAGATGGCTTCTTGAGAAGGAGGGTAACCACAGCCACCTTCAGGAAGCTAGGAAACTCCCCCAACTCCAGTGAATACCAGGTTAATTCTGCTAGAACTGGGACAATCACATCTACACAGCCCATTTAAAGGTGGGTAGAGCCCGGGTCTAAACTACAGTAGGTTGGACGCACACTCCGGAGAAGCCGCATGATATCATTGATCGCCGGACGGTCAAAGTTGACCTAACAGAATGAAGGTGCCACGACCACACTTCATCCACCAGTAACCCCCATAGAACATGACTGGCGAACCTCCATCCTGATGTTGGCAACCTTATCAGAAAAGAAGCAAGCAAACTCGTTGCACTCTATTTGTGATAAGGCCTTCTGGATGCGTAGACAGGCTGGATTGCACAGTCTGTCCACTGTCCAGAGCAGCTGAGCTGGTCGATTCCGTGCTACAGTAATCTCCCTGGACAGGAATTTTGCCTTCTTATGGGAGACTGCTGACTGATAGAGCCTGTAATGCTCCATTAGTCTAAGTCTGTCAGCATCTAAGGCAGTTTTACATCACGAACACTCTAGCCTTCACCCTACCCACTTCATCCTCCTCAAAGTCCCATCAAACCATGGAGACCGAGGGCAGAGAGTAAGTAGATGAACACGGAATGGAGCAAGTGAGTCCAGGGCCTCCTCCACTGCTAGGTTAAAAGCCTGGAGGAGATTGTCTGGACCCTCGCTTGATGCCGGGATTCCCGATAGGTCCAACACCACCAAAAGGCCATCAGGAGTCAAACTCCATAAAGTGCAGTATTGTACCATCTCCACAGGGGCAGGCCTACTAGGGGGAGCCAGAAAGTTGAATCTAATGGTGTGGTGGTCGGACCATCTGACTGGTTCCACCACCAAGTCTGAGGCCTCCAACCCCAGGAGAAAAAACAGATCCAAAGAGTGACCGTGATTGTGAGTTGCAGAGGAAACTACCTGTGTAAGGCCCAAAGAACAAAAGTGACAAAGTAGATATTCCTGTTAGCTGCTTACACATTTTAGATGAAACACACTTCCCATGAGGTACGGTGCATCTCTTTTGCAGCTGTATAGAAAGAATAGTGCAATATAGTTTACATGAGAATAATGGATAGACAACTGTGTGTCATGAAATTGTTTTACATACCCAAGGTGTGTGATGATCCACAAACCTCGAGAGCAAAGCTTGAGAGGTTTATGTGGTAATTGTGGTGAGTTGGCCACTGCTGTAATACTGCAGACATATTTTTGTTATATTTTTCTGTGATTTTGTTTATAAATAAATTCCCAAACAGGCCAGGATAAGATTTGGCAGGGAGATGCCCATGTTTAAACAGATGACAGTAGGAGGATGTGTATTTACAGTCTGGGAAAGGCTTACTTGACAGAAAACCTAAAGTTACATTTAAAAGAAATTTGGGACTGCCTGGTAAACTAATCAAAGGGAAACAGGGGCCCTACATTGTCAAGTATATGGGAGGAACTATCCCCTGGCATAAACCTTTAAAATCAAGAGAAAAATACTTTAAGTTCTAGAAACTGTCATGGTATGATTACATTTTATTAGGTGGCTGGAAGGACAGATATATCAAAGGTCTGGAGGTCTATTGAGAATTCACTTCAAGTGTCATATTCATCTCCACTTAAAAGTGGCAGAAGGAAGTGGTTCACATACAAATTGGGAAACAGAAAGAGAGACCCGCTACTGACCTAAAAGATAAGGCCACTAGCTCCCCCAGGCCCAGAATATATCAGGCTGCTCAAAACAGGAGCTCAGAGCATTTTGGCACACTCTTTCATGAGACACTCTTCTGATACAGCACAAGACAGCCAGACTGCAATAAGAACTGGGATTTGGAAAACCTTTGCAGAAACTTATTTTCTGGACTTCTGATTCCCCGCAAACAAGGTAGAAACTAGACAGTTAAATTTCAAAGTGTGTTTTGTATGTATTTTTACCAACTTTGTTTTGTTATTCTGTAACCAGATTTCTGAATCTTTTGTTTGTAAGTCTTGTATGATAATTATTTAAGTATTGGTAAAAGCACTTGCTTTTAAAACACTGCCTGGAAGAGATTTCATTGTGTGTGTAAATTGTGGGAAGGTTTATTTTAAATCTGAGACCAGCCTGGTTTAATGCAAGGTGCCACCATCACTACCAAAGACTAGGATCCTGAAAAGGGAATCTGGGTGCCTGAAATAAGGGAAATACATAGATCTTGGAAGAGGTCTGTAAGGGGGAACTAGGTTGCTGAACCACCCTTTGGAGAAGATACTAATTAGGGATCATGAGAGCAAATCCTGAAGAGTTCATAATGCCTGGGTCTTCCCCCAGTACAGCAACCAAGGATGGTTCTCATGTGGCTTCAGACTTGAGACTGTATTTTACCTTACCCATATTAGTGAGGAAGCCCTGGGACCTCGTGGTGAGTGTTCAGTTGTGAACTCAGCAAAAACTCTAGGAGAACACATGGTGGTTATTCCTGTCCCCCCATCATGGATTGCACTTAGGGGTGGGCACTGTGAGCTCAGTGGACCTGGCTTCCAGAAGCAGGTTTGTGACAGATCTGGTGGCATAATGGTGGGATCCAAGAAATATTGGTAGCACAGGCATAGCAGTCAGATTTGAGGCCAGTGTATCAGACTGAGAAACTGTAAACAGTAAACACACAAACAAAGTAGAGATCTGAAAAAAAAAATTGGTTACAGTATAAAGTTCCCTACCCTGTTTGATTTTTTTAATGGTGTAAGCTAGTGTAGCAGTAGTTAGGGAAGAAGATGGCTTCCAACTGCAGTGAACTGCAGACCAGTTAAGTAAATTGTGTCAAGAAATAGGGGTCTATTATAAGGGGTGAACCAGAAAATAATCTTGTGGTGGCTGTCATGGCAGCTGATGAGCAAGCAGTTGCCCAGAACCTCGAGTCATGGGCAGTAACTGAAAGGGACCAGACCTTGGGTGTGGGGGTACCAGGGGGCATGGCAGTGTCTAGTCCCGGGGAGGAGGACAGTGAGCCCAGAGGGAACCCAGAGCCACCGCATCAGGGAAGGCCACCATAGAACTGGAGCTGAAAGGGATCAGGCTAAAGCTGGAGTTGAGAAAACTGGAGACTTCAGAAAGGCAGCAAGCCAGCAGAGGGAGTTCAAGCAGAGAAAGTTTAAAGCCCAGCAGCAGAGGGAGTTCAAGGACAGGAGGTTTGAACTGGAGTTGCAGAAAAAGAAGCTCCAGAGAGAGGCCAAGGAAAAGCAGCATCAGAGAGAGTTTGAACTGGAGAGGCTAAGACTCCATTGACTAGCACCAGAGGAGGTAAGTGGCAAGGGTGAACCTGAACTCCAGGGCTGGAGTATAAGTTAAACTCCAAATAAATAGCTGAATTTAAAGAGGGGGATGATAACGATGCATTTTTGAATTCATTTGAAAAGGTCTGTATCCAGGCCAAGATACAGGGAGTCCTGGAGCTATCAGCTACCCCTGCTGCTTACTGGTAAAGGGCATGAGGCGCAAGGCCAAATGGACAATGATGATAGTAAAAATTATGAGAAACTTAAAACTGCTTTACTTAAAAAGTATGAACTAACTCCTGAGGCCTACAGGGTTAAATTCTGTAAACTCCGATAAAGCCCAGGCATGATCTTTGAGGAACTCACCACAAAGCAACATCAGTTTTTGAAATGTTGGAGGGGGGGGTGGAAGCAAACTCTATGGGGAAAATTGAGGAGGTTGTACTTTTAAAGCAGTTCTTTTGGGCTTGCTCAGTGGAGTTGAAAACCTGGCTAGAGGACCGAGACCCAAAAACAGCACAGCAAGCTCTTGAGCTATCGGATCACTATGTCAGGAGCAGGCCTGCTTCAAAAGGAAGTGGGGGGGGCAGGTGCTGCAGGGCAAAAAGGAAAAAGTGTGTCTTTAGGGCAGCTAAAACCCTCTCTGCCTCTACAGAAAGTAGGAAACCTCAAGTTACCAAAAAGGGATTTCTTGGATAAAAGAAATGATGAATGTTGGTTTTGTAAACAGTCAGGGCATCTCGCTAGACAGCGTCCTAAAAAGATACAGAGTGGGCAAAGTGTCCCACAAACAGAGGTGGGTGCACTGCGTATCCCTGAAAGCATGCCTGTAAACATGAGGGAGCACATACACCTGGTAACCATAAATGGGGTGCAGACCCATAGGTTAAGGGACATGGGGGTGTTCTTACCCTGGTAAAAGGGGATTTGGTTGGGCGTGAATAACTTATACCAAATCAGTTTGTAATGGTGAGGGGATTCACTGGGGAGGAGAAAACCCTGCTACTAGCTACTGTTCTCCTGGATTGGGGTGAGACAGGAGAGAGGGTGCAAAAAGTGGCAGTGGCAGACAACCTTACCCTGGATGTGATTATAGGGAATAATCTACAGCAGGGGTGGTGTGTGCGGTTACCCCCAGTCAGATGGCAAAGGCCGTTTGTAATTTCCTGAACCCCACAGAAGTCCCTGTGGAAATGAATAGGAGTCTGGTTCCCCAGCATGTATCTCTTGACATAGAGAGTAGTGAAAGGGAGGTAGAACTTCCCCAAGTAGCCATTCACCAGACAGCTACAAAAGATTACTCTGAGGAGGGAAGGGTAACAAATGGTCAGAAGGTTAGGGATAGCAGTGACTTTGAAAGCCCTGATGCTAGAGCAATGGACCCCTGTTTAGGAACTGAGGGGTACATGCCATGCTTTGGAAAATGTGAAGATTTTGCAGCTGCTCAGAGGATTAACCCTAGTTTGGAGAAGCTGAGGGCTTGTGCAGAATCTGATGGGACACAGGGAAGTGACATGAGACATAGGGTATTTTGAGACCAAGGACTGTTGTATACACAGGACATGAGGACAGAGGGAGGGGTGATGGGCAGGCAGCTTATTGTTCCCCAGGGGTATCATGAGAAGTTGCTCAAGATCTCACATGATATCCCCATGTCTGAACATCTGGGCATCACTTGCACAACGCAGCGATTGGCCCAACATTTCTATTGCCCTAATTTCACCCAGCAGGTGAAGAAATATTGCAGGTTTTGTCACTTGTGCCAACAAATAGGTAAGGCAGGTAGTAAAACCAAAGCTGCCCTAATTCCCTTGCTCATTGTGGAATTGATTTGGTGGGACCCTTGAATACCCCAAGCTCCTATGGAAAAAAATGTATCCTGATGGTGGTCGATTATGCTACCAGATACCTAGAGGTGGTCGTCCTCTCCTTACTTAAGGCAGACAAAATGGCACATGCCTTGCTAGGGATTTTCTCCCATGTCAGGTTTCCACAGGAGGTTATCTCTGATCAAGGGGGTAGCTTGATGTCAGATCTGATGAAGTTTTTGTGGGAGAAGTGTAGGGTGGTGCAGAGATGCATGACACCTTATTACCCACAAGCCAATGGGTTCATGGAAAGATTTAATGGTACCCTTAAATTGATGTTCCAAGCATTTGCTGAACAGCATAGGAGGGACTGGGAGAAATACATTCCCCACTCATTGTTCGCTTACAGGGAGGTGCACCAAGAGTTGACAGGGTTCTTCCCCTTCAAACTCTTATACAGACGTAGGGTGCATTGGCCCCTAGACTTGATCTAGAAAGACTGGGAAGGCAAGCATACCATCCAGGGAACTCCCATAGTGGAGTATGTCCTTAAGTTTATGGAGAAGCTAAAGGAGCTTATGGCGGTGGCCAAAAGCAAACTCTCAGCTGCCCAACAGAAGCAAAAAGTCTGGTACAATGGTGGAGCCAGAGCTCACTGGTACAGCACAGGTCAGGCAGTAATGGTCCTAATTCAAGTCTGGAAGGACAAGCTGCAGGCCGAGTGAGCAGGACCTTGTAAGGTAGTCCGACAGGTCAATGACGTAAACTATTTTGTAAAACTGCCTGACAGGAGACATACCCAGAGGATGTACCGTACCATGTCAATATGATGAAGTCATATGCAAATAGGGCCAATGTGGTATTTGCAGAGTGTAGTCCTGGGATGGGGACAGACAAGGAACACACCCTCCTGGACCTGCTAGAGGAAAGCAAGCGGGAGTCATCTATGGAGGAAATCAAACAGTCACCTCAGTTGACACCGGACCCTACCTAGGAAGTAAGGGAGGTTTTAGAGGACTTTTTTTCTTTGTTTATGGCCAAGCCTGGATGAACCCCCTCAGTGACACATGACTTAGACATGGGGATGCAAGTGCCCATACGGCGGACAGTCTACCGGGTGTCTGAGGCCATCCCAAAGGACATTAGGAGGGAGGTGGAGGAAATGCTGGATTTAGGGGTAATCCATAAATCCCACAGTCCCTGGGCCTTACCGTAGTCCTCGTCCCCAAGCCGGATGGGTCTACTTGCTTTTGTGTGGACTATTGTGGACTCAACGCAGTCATGAAGTCTGATACCCAACCAATGCCATGGAAGGATGAACTATTGGGGGTAGGAAGAAGTAGGCTGCTGGGTAACTAGGATCTGCAGCTTATCCATTAGGTAGGGAAATGGGCAGACTGGGTGGGCCAAGCGGTCCTTATCTGCCATCAAAATCTATGTTTCTATGTTTCTAAGTTAGGAGGGGTGACATACCTTACCACTACTGGCTTGACAAAAGGGTACTGGCAGGTGGAGTTAACTGCCAGAGCTAGAGAACTGTCAGTCTTCGTAACTCCAATAGGATTATTCAAATTCTGGTAATGTCTTTTGGAATGAAAAACACCTGTGCCACCTTCCAAAGGTTGGTTAACCAGGTGCTACATAATACTGAAGAGTATGCAGTGGCTTATCTGGATGATATTGCCATCTTCAGAATCAGCTGGCAAGAACACCTGTCCCATCTGAAGGAAGTGTTGGACAGCTTACAGATGGCAGGGCTCACTGTCAAGGCTGAAAAGTGTCAGATGGCTATGGAAGAGGTGGCATACCTAGGCCACGTAGTGTGGTGGGTGCAGCTTTATTCTAAATCAAGCAAAGGCTGAGGCAATGGAGGTGTGGCCCACACCTGAAACCCAGAAGCTGGTTAGGAGCTTCCTAGGGACTGTAGGATACTAGTGAAAGTTTGTGCCCAATTACAGCACCCTGGTGGCTCTCCTATCTGGCTTGCTGAAGAAAAGACAGCCCAAAAAGGTGAACTGGGAACTAGCCTGTGAATTAGCCTTAGCATTGCTAAAAGCAGTATTGTGTAGTGCCCCTGTACTGGCCAGTCCAGATTACACTAGGCAGTTTGTAGTACAGATGGATACCTCAGATGTGGGAATTGGAGCAGTCCTCAGTCAGACATCTAATCGCATAAAAGACCACCCAATATCTGTGCAATATGTTACTTCCCCAGGAGCAGGCATACTCCACAGTTGAAAAGGAATGTCTTGCGCTGGTATGGGCCCTGAATAAATTAGAGCCGTACTTCTATGGAAGGCACTTTGAGGTACAGACTGATCACAACCCCCTGGTGTAGTTAAATCAGATGGGCAAAACAAATGGACGGATCCTCAGATGGGGTATTGCCCTGCAGGCCTATGACATGATAATAACGCACAGGGTCAGGTCAGCCAACAGAAACACAGATGGCCAATCTTGCTAATTAGAACAGAAACATAATTGTGGGACACCTACCATACAATAGGGGTAGATTCCCACAAATTCAGTCTTGCAAATATGTGAGCTATGTCCTGCACCTGCCAACAAATTGCCTTATCTCATGTTTTGTCATGAATCATACTGTTTTGTACCTTGCTCTCATCACCTTGCTTGTATTTTTACCTTGTTTTGTTTCTGTGTTTTATGTAATTTTGCTCTGTAACCTCCCAGATCGTGCCTGAAAGAAAAAATTACTCACCTTAGTAATTATTTTTCTTCTAATGGAGTTTTGCTGTATTCTGACTATTGCAGTTAGCCCCACCACTCAAACTGCCCTGGAGAGAAGAGGGTTAATTTTCTATGCAGAGCATAGAACGTTGCGCTTGAGCTTGGTTCAGACCTCTGTCTGCCGCACTTAGAAGCACAACCGTCAGATTCTTATGAGCTAATACTAACTAACTACTATGTGGAAATTGTAAAATTTTTTACTATCCAAATGGCAACCAAATATTTTGGATCCCCAAAAGACTCAAGTCAAGAAATCTAAAATCAAAAACCAGGTAGTGAACAATTTATGACTGTTAAATTAATAATATAACCCACTCCCCCTCTCTAAAAGGAGGGAGTGCCCAAATTCACCCCTGGGGTGCAACACTGCACCTGCCAGCCCACTTCCCAAAAACAGGTTCTGAGAGGGGAGGCAAGGAGGGAGGTCAGAATACAGCAAGACTCCGTTAGAAGAAACATGATTACTAAGGTGAGTAATTTTTTCTTCAAACCACATGAAGTCTTGCTGTATTCTGACTATTGCAGACTACCAAGCAGTATCTCCATGGAGGAGGGAATCAAACCTATCTTGGGAATAGGCTCTAGAGTACTGCTGTACCAAACCGAGCATCACTCCTAGCCTGCATGTCCAGGGAGTAATATTTGGTAAATGTATGGACTGTTTTCCAGGTGGCTGCTTTACATATCTCTAACAAAGGAATATCCCTGGCCGCAGCCAGGGAAGCAGCTGTACATCTAGTCGAATGAGCTCTCAGACCTGAGGGAGGTATTTTGCCTAGCTTCTCATAGCAGAATTGAATACAAGAGACAAGCCACCTGGCAATAGTTCTCTTAGTGGCAGGTTTGCCCTTCCCCACTTCCCCATAAGAGAGGGAGTCAAACCTATAAGCCTTAGTACACTCAATGTAGTAACTAAGGGCTCTTTTAACATCCAAACTGTGTAAACTTCTTTCTCCTGAAGAAGAATGATCAGTGAAGAACACAGGGAGAGACACAGATTGGTTCAGATGAAAATCTGAAACCACTTTAGGTAAAAAAACCCTGTTAGTTCTAAGGACCACCTTATCTCTGTGGAATGAGATAAAATCAGGCTCCACTGACAGAGCTTGCAATTCACTGATACACCTAGCAGAGGTAATAGCTACCAGGAATACAGTTGTCTAAGTCAAGTACTTAAGCTCTGCTGAAGACAAAGGCTCAAAAGGGGGTTGCATAAGCTGAGCAATGCAAACATTAAGAACCCACGCAGAGGTAGGATCCGTAAAGGGGGGATTGGTATGAAGCAATCCCTTGAAAAATTTACCGAATACAGGGTGAGATGACAGTGAGGAAGGCTTTCCCACTGACAGAAAAGCAGAAACAGCTGACAAATGTACTTTGAGAGTAGCTGGTCTGAGGCCCAGGCCATTAAGATGAGCCATATAATCCAAAACTGTAGACAATTTAGCAGTGTCTGGGGATACATGCTTCTTGGAACACCAAATTCTGAATCTTTTCCATTTGGGATTATAAGTTTTCCTGGTGGCAGGCTTTTGAGAGACTTTGAGAATATCCGGAACCCCTTGGGACAGATGCAAATCTGCATACTCTAACTCTTCAAGAGCCATGCCTTGAGATTGAGAAACCAAAGATTGGGGTACCAAATCCTCCCCTGAGAGGAGGTTAACAGGTTGTAATTCTTGGGAAGAGACAGGGGTAGATGGACTGCTAGGGACAGCAATGGGGGTACCAAGGCTGCCTTCCCCAGTCTGGAGCAATCAGAATCACTTTGCAGGGTTGTGACCGTATCTTGACTAGAACCTTGAGCAGTAGAGGAAAAGGAGGGAAGGCATATAGAAATTTCCTCCCAGTTCAAGATCAGAGCATCCAGGGGGACTGAGCCCAATACTGGGGGTCTGCAACAAAACAGAAGAAGTTGGTGATTGTATGGGGCTGCAAAGAGATCTATCTCTGGAGTACCCCACCTTGAAAAAATCACTTTCAACAGTGGAAGGTCCAGAGATCATTCATGATGGCCCTGGGAGATCCTGCTCAATGCATCTGCTAGCACATTGTCCTTCCCTGGAAGGTGGACTGCTATCAGAGAGGTCTGCAGAGAATAAGCTAGGGACCACAATTTCATGGCTTCCATGCACAGGGCCATGGACAGAGTGCCTCCCTGCTTGCTGATGTACCACATGGTGGTGGTATTGTCTGTCCTGACCTGAACCACCTTATTCTGCACTGACTGAGAGAAAGCTTGCAAGACCAGAAAGACCACTCTGAGTTCCAAGAGGTTGACATGAAGAAGGGATTCCTGAGGGGACCACAGTCCCTGGGCTATGAAAGCCCCCAGATGGGCTCCCCACCCCAATAGAGAAGCATCCATGGTTAAGACCACAGAGTGAGACTGAGTGATGAATGGGACTCCTTGTCTGAGATTGCCCTGATCCTGCCACCATTGGAGAGTCTGGATCAGAGTCTGAGTTACTGGAACTAGTTTGGTTAGATAATCTTTCTTCTGAGACCAAAAGGCCCTCGGGTGAAACTGAATGTCCCTCATCTGAAATATGGCCCCTTGGACCACTGCTGCAGAAGCTGCCATGTGGCCCAGAAGCTGAAGGAAGTGCCTTGCTGGCCGAGAGACCAGAAGGTGGAATGAAGAACCAGCTCTACAATAGCCCTTGCCCTTTCCAGGGGAAGAAAAGCTCTTGCTTTGACTGTTTCCAACTCTGCACCTAGGAAGGTGAGGAGCTGTACAGGCTTGAGAACTGACTTGAGAAGATTGAGAAGGAATCCTAGGGAAGTGAGCACATGCTGAGTCACTAACAGGTCTGACTTGACTTGGTCTGGGGACTGACCCACAATGAGCCAGTTGTCCAGGTATGGAAATATGGAAATATTCTTCCTTCTTAAAAAGACCACTACTACTGCTAGACATTTTGTGAATACCCTTGGAGCCGTTGTCAGGCTGAAAGGCATAGCTTTGAACTGATAATGGCCTGAAGGCAATTCAAACCTGAGATACTTTCTGTGGGAGCACCTGATGGGAATGTGAAAGTAGGCATCTTTTAAGTCCAAGGAGGCTAGCCAGTGCCCTGGCCTAAGGGAGGGAAGGATTATTCCCAGAGTTACCATTTTGAATTTTGTTTTTAAAAGATGTTTGTTCAAGTATCTTAAGTCTAGGATGGGTCACCACTCCCCTGTCTTTTTTGGGGTAAGGAAGTACCTGGAGTACAGACCTTTGCCCCTGCGCAATCTACAGCATTTAGAGCCAGTAGAGATGAAACCTCTGCCTCTAAGGTAATGGTTTCGGAGATGCTTGCAGGTGGAAAAGAGCTAGCTGTCAGCTTTGGAAATTTCTTGAAGCTGAGAACCAGACCCTGGCTTACCACCTCCAGGACCCACCTGTCTGAGGTAACAGACATCCAGTCCTGGACGAAGTAAGCCAGCCTGCCTCCTACAGGAATGGGGGAGTCAACCCAGGCTGACACATCAGAGTGTCTGCTTGGCAGGAGCCCTAGGTTGAGGAGTGGATGCAGCCCTGCTCATCCCCCTTCTGCCTCTCCCTCTGAAGAACCCCCTCTGAGGAAAAGGAGAAGAGGCCTGTGCTTGGTAGAAAGGCCTATGAAAAGGCCTGCCTCTGCCCCTAGCTTGCTGCCTTTGAGGAGTTGCCTGCCTTTCCTTGGCCTGTGAACTCCAATAGGTGGTCCTATACTCATCCATCTTTTTCATGTAATTCTCTGTCTGCTCCCCAAACAGAGAATTACCCACCACTGGGAAATCCATGGCCTTATCCTGGGTGTCCTGTGAGAGACTAGTACATCTGAGCCAAGCCATTCTCTGAAGAGCCACAGATGTAGCCATGACTCTAGATGACACATCAATGGAGTCCACAGCAGCATGGAACTGTACCTTAGATGCCTCAATCCCATCAGCAGCCACCTGCTCCAGCTCCAAGACTAGCTGGGGGGGGCCTGCTTAGCCAGTGCCAGTACAGTATCCCACCTGGACTTCTGGTACCTGGCTGCATAGGCCATATAATCAGCCTGCCTGAGTCCCAAGGCGGATGCCATGTACTGTTTCTTTGCCATGGCATCCAGCTTCCTAGAGTCTTTATCTGGGGGGTGTGAAGTGAAGGGTACATTAGCCTTATCACAGGCTATAGCTTGCACAACCCCAACATGGCTGCATTGTTGATACAAGTACTCTGTGCCTGAACCTGATAAGGTGTACCTTTTGTCTATCCTTCTGTTGACAGGAGGTACAGAATTTGGAGTTTTTAAAATCTTTTGTGTCTGTTTCTCAAAAGACTTATGTAGGGGAATAGACAGTCTCTTGGACTCTGGGATGTCCATCATCTCCACATAATCAGGTTCCTCTTGTTCCTCCATGGCTTCCTCCACAGGGAGCTGGAGGGTTTCTGCCACTTTTCTGTAAAACATGTAGTGGGAAGAGGACTCAGAAAGCCTAGGAGGGGAAACACCAGAAGGCCTGTCTGGGGAGATGTGCTCATCCAGACCTTCCCCACCATCGTCATCATCATCATCATCATAATCTTCATCCCCCTTCAAATCCAGTTCATAAAAATCTTCAGAGGCATAATCTTGAACCAGAGGAACTGACCAAACCGAGCGCCTGCCAGAAGGCGCCAGATCAGATGGAACCGGGCAAAGCAATTCTACAATCCTTATCACTTTGGAAATCTTTTTGGCGGTCAGAAAATGGGTCTCGGGATCCGAACTGGATGATTTTTCTTTTCTTTGTCTTTTTGTAGGAATTAATCCCTCAGGATTGGCTCTCCTCTTGCCTGAAGAAGTATCGCCCTGGTCAGAGGGCACTGCCTCAGGTTCAATCAGAACCAAACCTGGCTGGCTGGCTGGTCAGCAGACTTCACAGCTTCCTTATCCCTAAGCCTACCTAATCTTTTTTCCAGGGTAGACCTAGGGAAATTTTTACAGATTTGGCAGTCTGAATCGAGGTGGTCCAACCCCAGACAATAAACACAGGGGCCCGGATATTCAAACCGCGCCATTCTGAGGCGCAAGCCCTTGCGCTGCTCAAAATAGTTGCGCAGGGGTGTGGCCGGGGTGATATTCAAAGGAGTTGTGCTATTGAGCAACTCCTTTGACTATCACCCAGCCACAGCCACTGTGCATCAGCGCCGATGTAACTGGCAGCCGCCATAAGTGTCAGGATTGAGCATTAAACTTGGGGCAAGTACCATTAGCGCCATCAGCCAAATTTCCGCTATTCAAAAGGTGACATGCAAATGGGGCCATAATTCATGCAAGGCACAGGGCGGGCCATTTGCATCTGATTATGAGCCCCATTTGCATGCCATTAGCATGTGGGTGCACCGATCCCCAGGACTTGCGCCTGGCCACCCTGCCAGGCGGCAGCCGTCCGGGGACCGACGCACCCTGCAGCCTGTCATCTAGATCATGCCCAGTGGAATGGACTTTGTGTGAAAGGGTACTGGGGACTCTTGTGATTATGTGGCCATAATGGTCCAGTGTGATGTATTCTCCCCATGTATAATTAACTGCTCAATGGAGTGGCATCATGTTCTATTAAAATGGGATCCCCCTATTTTGCATTGAAGAAAGAGTTGCCTCCATTCTTTAATAGACTGTTGATGCTATTAACCACAGTTTTTCCTCCTAGCCCAGCATGGGGGGGGGCGGAGGGTTGGCCGGGTGCATCCAGCCTGTAAGGATCTGGCAAATGTAAGTCAATATTGGGAAGTTCCTGTTGTGGCCGCCCCCTCCTCATGGACAGTGACCATCAGCATACCCCTAGACACCAAGGAGGGGGTGGGCTGCAACGTGGGGGCTTGTCTGAGATTTGTTTTCAGAGTTCTTGTGGCCTGCCTGGGCCCCAACAATGGTGCTGGGTGAAGTTGTTCGATGGTTTGGAAATTTTACATTGAACTGTTGCGCAGCTAACATGGAGCTGTGAACTGAGAAAATTTGAGCCTTTTGGGTGGACTGTGGGGCACCAGAGGGTCTGCTGGATAGGGATCTCATGCCTGGCCTATGTGATTCCCATGCAAATGGGCAGGCGGGAGACTTATGGATTGGACTGATTAACTTTTGGGGGGGCAGAGCTCACATTTCCTGTTGCTTTGTGCTCGTGTTTTGGAACAGAGGATCACTGTGCAAGTTGGTGATCGCAGTGGATCTGGCTACTGTTACTGCTATCTTGGTTTTGCTTTTTGGACTGTGTGAGCTGTTTTGGATCAAAATGGCACAAGCGTCCTCAGCATCTGATGTCACCGTGCCCTCAGAAATGTTCAAATGGATGTGGGTGCTGGTGGAGAAGTCAACTGTGCCTGCGGCATGTGCTCTGTGCCTCAGTAAGGGCTCAGGAGTGGCACTGCTCCTTGTGTGTGCTGTATGCTGAGGTACTAGGTCATCTGGTTTTGGACCCAGTCAATCCACCACCTCCCTGACTTTAGATGACACTAGCTTGGGAGGTTGGGAGTACCTCACTGCTCATATGGACCCCACTGGCATCCCCAAGTCTCCTGTATTGGGAGGCAAGCCAGAGTCCACCTTCCAGGAGAGTCAAGCATCCAGTAAAGCATTGGACCATGGAGGTGGAAGGGCCTGGTCAGTTCCAAGGGATGAGCCCCAGACCAGGTTGATCTCAATGGATTCTGGCCCAGCTAGGCCAAGGAGTGAAGTAGCCTGAGCTGAGCCTTCAGAGACTGTTTTAGCCCCATGGCCTTTGCTCACAAGTGAGACTACTGAAGCTGCACCCTCTGGACTGCCTACCAGTTCACACCCCCCATGGAGCCCACCGGCAAAGCAGTTGGAGAGTGCCCAGCCTGGAGACCAGGAAGCTGGTGGGGCTGAAGGTTGAATGGAGAGTGAGGGGGACGATGAATGGGACTCGGAGAGGGATTTAGCATCCCCCTATGCAACGGTGGTAATGTTGCCCCTAAGGACTCTGCAGGTGATGGTGCCCCCCCATCCCTGGCCTAGAGATTGATGGAGGCTGGCTGAAGAGCATCAGTGGCAGGAGTGGGAGTACCAAAATGGAGTGTGGCTCCCCAAGGGCAGGCCCGAGAACAACCATTCACAGCTTGCTAGAGTGGTCACAAGCAGAGAGGCATGTGCGACATCATGTTCGGCAGGAGTTCCCCAATATGACTATCTCTACCTGCTGGAATGTGTCTGGGACATCATAGAGGAGAAGAGGTCAGACTGGGTGTTCCATGGCATCTTGAGGAAGCTGTACTGAAAACACAATCTGCATGCCAACAGCCCCAGGGTTTCTCTGCAGGAGGCCCAATGGATTGCAAAAGGCATCTGTGCTCAAAGTGCCTGTGGGCCGGCCCGGTGATGCAGAGGGCCGAGGCACTGGACGCCACACCTCGAACCATGCCGGCGACCCGGGTTCAGAAATGGACTCAGGCACCAGAGGTCAGCAGGGGAAGGGGTAGGATTGCACGTCCGTGGGACTGCTCACCTCCCCTGGGGTGGGTTGGGGATACATGGTCGCTCTACAGTAGTCCCTGGTGGAGACTGGGAGCACAGCAGAGGGATCGCACTAAGGGGAACACCACAGAAAAGCGGAAAGTGCACTGGGATCGGTCGGATGACGGTGGCCGTCCTCGATGATGCCCTCGAGCAATCCCGGCAGAGTAACGTCCACCTCAGCAGCACCCAAGCAAGTAAGAAAATAGTGTGCTGGAGTCTCCCACGGCCGGTGCCTTCCCTCTCGAAGGAGAGGGACCCTCCCGGCAAAGGGATATGCTGGGCTAACCTGAAGGAAGGCTGCAAATATGAGGTAGGCAGCTCTGGGGAATTGCAGGAAGGGGTCGCTGGTGGTACTAGGTGGGCTTGAAGGAGGGCAGGTCCCAGTGCGTGACAGAGGGAAAAAGATTACACAAAAAAGTGCCTATGAAGAGCTCACACAGTTTGAAAACTATGCCCTGCTGCAGAACATTGACAATGGCCATACAGAGTACTGTCAGGGGGCAACTGATTTGTATGGTCAGCGTTGCACTAAGCCCCACCACAATAATAAGTAGAGCTGGGGGTACGCCATTACTGTGATGCCCCAAAGAGCTGTGATGCCTGACACCCCCATAGGACATCTATCAATGGGTGAGGTTAACCCTTTTTGTGACTTTGTTGCAATCTGAAATTAAGACTTTGGGGGGGATTGTCCACAACAGTTTCATAGTTTACTATTGCTCTGGTTGTAGTTTAATATCGCTCTGGTTACAAGTTATGAGGCAATGTTCATGTTACTCATGTTCATGTAGCTGATTGCTGAATGTTATTATCACTGTGCACGCATCAATATTGCAGTATTTTACATGTTTAGAGCCATTGGCACCTTGTATTGCTCTTCCTTTTCCCATGAGGATGGTAGCTGTTGGATTTGGCGCACTCTGAAAGGGGGGAGCATGTAAGGATGGAGTCCCCAACAGGCAGTGGGCAGCATTTTGGGTAGCAGTGTTTTGGTCTTGACTAGTGTTTGGGCCTGGGACACCACCTTAGGCTGTAGGCAATCCATCCAAAAGGTCTTGTGGGTGGCTGAGCAGGGAGCAGTGCTCGGGCATGTGAGAGAGAGGAGCTAGTAGTAGTGCCCCATGGTGCCCATTTGTTCTTTCATCTTTTTTGGTGAGCAGCTTGAAGTTCTCCTGGGGTTTGGCAGGTGGGGTGTGCATACCTTTCCTGTCTGGACCCCAGTGAGGGTGACTGGTAGCACTCTGGAGCTCACTGAGGGCATCAAGCATTCAACTTGGGAAGAGTTGTAACCCCACCCCCACCCTAGGAACAGAAGCATCATTATAGTATATTGGGACGTGCACCAGTTGGGATAAGGGTTGGGACATTTTGTCCCAGGACCTGTAAGGGTTAATAGACTGCTGGTAGCGGGAGTACCCTGGGAGTGGCTCGGGTGATATAAGAGGAGTACACGGAAGAGAGAAGGATCAGGATAGAGAGAGAGAGAGAGAGTGGGATGGCATGGGTTGAGCGGGGCCGATTGCCCGCTCGAGCAGCGTGGTAGTTTTCTTTCAGGATAGAGGGTGGACAGCCAACACCCTGTGGGGATATGGCAGTGCCTGCTTCAGAGGATTCCCTGTTCATGAGGAGATGCTGGACAAAACCAACACCCTGTGGGAGAATGGTGGTCGCATGTCTAGGGTGGCCACAGGAGTGGGGTGCAAGGGAGAGTGAAGTGATCACAGACAAGATGGGGACATGCCACTGTGCTTGATGGGGACAATCACTCACAGTGAGCTGTGTGCCTGGGGGCAGGACAGGAGCCAGTGGCCCCAAAGTGAGAGGCTGCCTACTTGAAGCATCAGAAGATTGCCAGCTGGGAGGAAGGAATGGTAGCCCCGAGGTGAAAAGCTAGTGTGCTCTATTCTGAGAATTATTTTGACTTTTTGGGACAGTGGAGCAGTGGCCCTGAGGTGAGAGTCCAATCTGAGCCCGAGATGATGGTAACAAGTGGGTATACAGGACTGTGAGAGGAAGCAGCCCTGAAGTTTTCTGATTTTTGTTTCGAGATGAGCCGAGATGGCTGAAAATTTGGGGTCATCCAGATCACACCCCATGGAATGGACTTTGAGTGAAGGGACATTGGGGACTGTCGTGATTATGTGACTATAATGGTCCAGTGTGACGTGTTCTCCCTCCATGCATGATTAACTACTCCATGGAGTGGCATCATTTTCCATTAAAATGGGATCCCCCTGTTTCACTTTGAAGAAAGTGTTGCCTTCATTCTTTAATAGACTGTTTATGCTACTAACCACAGTTTTTCCTCCTAGCCCAGCACTGGTGTGGGGGGGGGGCAGGTGCATACCACCTGTAAGGACCTGGTAAATGTAAGTCAATCTTGGGAAGTTTCTGCTGTGGCCACTCCCTCTCCATGGACAGTGACCATCAGCATACTCCTAGACACTGGGAAGGGGAGGGGCTGCATTTCTATTATGTCTCATTGATATCCTAGCTGCTACTTTTTATTGTATTTTTTCAATAGCAGCCATTGTTGTCTATGTTGTTTGTTAGAAATGTTTGCATCTTATATGAAAACTTGTTATAAATAAAAAGTAAGAAAAAAAAGAAAAGTTAGCAATTTGGAACACGGGGATTAACCTTGTAAATTAGCAGTTTGGAGCACAGGGGTTGACCTTGAGAAACCTTTTTATTTTTCACAAACTTGTTAAAGGACAACTAAACTATCTTTTTACACATTCTGTTTTCATTTACTCCATAGGCTTGTAAAGGAGAGTCTGTTGTTTACATTTATACAGACACTGCATTACTTAAAGTAGGATAAATGTAGTTTCATAGCATTTGAAAATTTTAAACACAGCCTCTCCTGATTCAGAAATCCTGCTCTGAGAATCCTAAAATAGCTGCCTTGATGATGTCAATGAAGTGAGAGATGCCAGCTGTGCAGATGTATTCTAGCTCCACTTCAAATGTGAAAAATGATAGCATGATACTTTGAGCATGAAAGTTGTTCAGCACAAAAATATCTACAAAATGAGTGGTGTTTCATATATATATAGATATATATATATATACCTTCTAGTTTTTATAATTAGTGAAAACCAGCAAAAAATTAAATTTTCTTTCTCACATTTTCAACAAACAAATGCAAATAACTTTAAAACACAAAATGACAGCATGGTGTTGTGAGCACAACATGTGTTCACCACAAAATATCTACAAAATGAGTGGTGTTTCATTTATATATACCTTTTAGTTTTTTTAATTAGCAAAAAAAAGCACCAGAAAATTCTTTTTTTTTTTCACTTTTCAACAAACAAATGCAAATAACTTTAAAACAAAAAATGATAGCATGGTACTGTGAGTACGACATTTGTTCAGCACAAAAATATCTACAAAATGAGTGGTATTTCATTTATAGATACATTTTAGATTTTTTATAGTCAGCAAAAAAATTGCACAATTAATTTTTTTCACTTTTTTGGAGGTATGGCATAAATGGAATATGCTACCTCCCGACTGGAAATATTGTTGATATTTTTTGTTCTCATGCCCTTCCTAATTAATCAAACTGCAATTTGCTTTTCAAATAACTCCCACCTCCTGCCTTTGGAACAGGAGGAGGAGGGTGCAAAACTGTTGTACGCTTAATGTTTCCATTTCTGTTTTCCCCTGCTCTGTCAATGCTGCCTTGCCATGACAGCGTAAGCCACAGATTCTCATATTCCCACTTTATGTTATCAGGCAAAGTGATCTAGGGCACACTGTATTTCTCACGCAGCCACCCACCGAAACTTCCTTTTCTTCTTTGCATTTAGTCAGTGCACATCAAAACTGCCTTCGCCATACTACTCAGAGCTACATCTTGCCCTGCTGCTGTTTCCCTTTTTTTGATTTCATTTTGTGTCATTAAGCTGTGTGCCATTTAAGTTAGAATGTTACCTCTGTTTCCAGGCAAAGAAGTCCAGGGCCTGGTGCTCCTTAGTGCAGCCACCTGCTGACTCTCCCACATCCTTAGCATGCCTTTGTCTCCTAAGTGAAGACATCAGCACTTCCCAGGTGACTGATGGCACTCAGTTGCACCTTGTACTTCACAACCCACCTGGGGCATGCTGTAATTTAGCATTACTGCACACCTTGTAATGTGGTATTGCTTACTTACAATTTACAATGTGATCCAATGGGAATTTTATATCACACTTCCCAGGTGGTTGAAGGCACTCAGCTGCACATCATGCCTCAAAACCCACCTGGGACATGCAGCAATTTAGCCTTGCACACACCCTGCCATGTGGTATTGATCACTTAAAAGTCATAATATAATCTTATTCAAATTATATACCGCACTTCCCAGGTGGTGTGCAAGTGCGCAGATGGTGTGCAAGTGTTCTGTGGCTACAGAAGTGTTGCACCACATCAATGGATGTCTCTTATGTCATTTGGGAACAGTTGTATATTGTTTATCTTACCTGATGATGGATGCCTGTGGTTGCTTGTGTTACCTTGCCCCCTTTGGCTGCTTGGTGGGGAATGCAGAGTTAGTGTTAAAAACCCTAACATCTCATTTCCATACTTTTTCCACTTTAATAGCAACACAAACTGATGCATTAAGAATATATAGGGATATGTTACCTTGATTATTGATATTGTTGATATTTTGTTCGAGTTGATTGAGCCGATGACATCATGAGTGACGAAGCCATCGATTGATGTCATCAGGTCAGTTGGCACAAGAACAAAAAATATCAACAATATTTCCACTAGGAAGGTAGCATATTCCATTTATGCCATACCTCCAAAAAATTAAAAAAAGTGAATTTTCTGCCATTTTTTGCTGATTATAAAAAATCTAAAAGGCATCTATAAATGAAACACCACTCATGTGGCAGATAATTTTGTGCTGAACAACCTTTGTGCTCAAAGTACCATGCTATCATATTTCATTTTAAACCTATTGCTATTGTTTGTTGCAAAAAGTGAAAAAGAAAATTGAATTGTCTGCTGTTTTTGCTAATTATAAAAAACTAAAATGATTATGTAAATGAAACACCACTCATTTTGTAGATATTTTTGTGCTAAACAAATGCCGTGCTCACAGTGCCATGCTATAATTTTTTGTTTTAGAGTTATTTGCATTTATTTGTTGAAAAAGTGACAAAAAAATTGAATTTTCTGCTACTTTATTTGCTAATAAAAAATCCTAAAATGTATCTATAAATGAAACACCACTCATGTTGTAGATATTTTTGTGCTGAACAATGTGCATGCTCACAGTACCATGCTATCATGTTTTACTTTAAAGTTATTTGCATTTGTTTGTTGAAAAAGTGACAATAAATTAAATTTTCTGCTGCTCTTTTCACTAATTAAAAAAAAACTAAAATGTATAGTATATATAAATGAAACACCACTCATTTTGTAGATATTTTTGTGCTGAACAAATGTCATGCTCACAGTGCCATGCTATTTTTTGTTTTAAAGTTATTTGCATTTGTTTGTTGAAAACTTAAAAAAAGAAAATTGAATTTTCTGCTGGTTTTTGCTAATTATAAAAAAACTAAAATGTATATATAAATGAAACATCACTCATTTTGTAGATATTTTTGTACTGAACAAATGCCGTTCTCTAGTACTATGCTATCATTTTTTTGTTTTAAAGTTATTTACATTTGATTGTTGAAAAGGTGACAAAAAATTTTATTTTCTGCTGCTTTTTTGCTAATTAAAAAAACTAAAAAGTATCTATAAATGAAACACCACTCATTTTGTAGATATTTTTGTGCTGAACAACTTTCGTGCTCAAAGTATCATGCTATCATTTTTCATTTTAAAGTTATTCGCATTTGAATATGGTTAGTGGATCTAGAATATATCTGCAGAGCTGGCATCTCTCACTTCATTGACATCATCAAGGCATCCATTTTAAGATTCCCAGAGCAGTATTATTGAATCAAGAGAGGTTGTGTTTAAAATTTACAAATGCTACTATATGAAGCTGCATTTATCCTACTTTAATAAATGCAGTTTCAGTATAAATGCAAACAACAGCCTCTCCTTTATAAGCCTATGGAGTCGTTTAAAAAGAAATGTGTAAAAAGATCATTTAGTTGTCCTTTAATACAATTTTCAGCAGGAAATCAGCCCTGAGCAGGATGTCTTAATTGATTGCACCTGTTAAGAAGACTAATGTACTCTTCAAGCTGGTCATAGGAAGGTCAATGCAAAAAGTCTTGTTGCATTTTGTGAATAACAGAAGATGAAACTTACAAGAACAGGATACAGAGGTTAAACTGCCAGGCAAAGACATCTCATATAAAGAGTGCAATGTTTTGTCTAGATAGAGACTGAGATTTCAGAGGGATATTCAGAGGAAAGATTTTTGTTTATACTGCCTTTGTGAGGAGCTACCCTGTACATCTTTATTTGTTTTTACTTTATTGTTCTTGATAATAAAATGCTACTTTGATAAGAAAAATACTACTTGCACATTTTATAACTTCTCCTGGTTTGCCGATGCTTCTTGACCTATGCTTCTATGAGAGCCTGTGCTCAGTTCCATGGCAGGGGAGATTTACCTGTAAACTTAAGAAGTGTACACACTACAAAACTGTTTTTGAAAACCCTTTTTAAAACCAGTTTAGCCAAACCATTTCAGTGCATCCACACTACTCAGTAACCATTTTTGATAACAGTTTAGTATGTCCACACTGCTAGTGTTAAACCTGTTCTCCTTGTAACTATTTTGTGTTAAGTCCAACACAAAGAACTGTGCTTGCCTGCACACACTGCAGCTAGAACTCTTTTAGGCCCTGTCCACACTGCACACGGTTGAGCGGTAACGGTTTTAAAACCTGTATGGTATGTACCGTTACCGTCTGTCCGCATTGACGATGAACCATTTCTTGAAACGGTCACTTCCCATCCACACTGCATCTCTTTTTTTGAGCTCCATGTGAGTGCTGCAAACCGAATCAAGGGGCTATCCCACAGTGCCTTGCAGGGCATCCTCATACATACATACATAAAGCATCAGATCGGTATAGTCATGGATCCGCACTGGTAAGAAAAACGTTATAGATACTGAACCATTTCCAATTCTGACCTAAAGACCACATCTTGACAGGTCTAAAGAATGGTTTTAAAATCACATGGTAAACCGTTACCAGTGTGGACGCGGCTCGTTTTTGGAGTTCACAGTAATGGTTCAAAGCACCGGTAACGGTTTATCATGTGCAGTGTGGACAGGGTCTTAGTTAAACCATTACAGCTTAAAACATTTTTACTCCTGTGCAGACCTGTGAGCAAAACCATGCTAACTCTAAAACATTTTTAAAAATGATTTTAAGACTAGGTATCTAGCAGGGTTTAAAAATGTTTTTGTTAAAACATTTTAAGGGGCTTGTAGTTTGGATGCAAACAGTGCTAAGGGGATTTATTTATTTATTAGCTTTTGGTGACCGGCTAAGTGTATTAGGCAATATACCTGACTATTTTCAGACACGACCCGGGAGAGTACAAGATACAGTAAAGGAGACAAACAGGTACATACAAGCAGTCAAATCATATCATCAGGGATCCACGAAGGGATAGACATAAAAGTTATAAATAAAATGTTTTAAGGCACTTAAACTGTTTAAAGTTCCCCAGTGTGTTAGATGCTTCATGTTCAATTCAGTGTTCCAAAGTAAGGGATTCAGAAGCTGAAAGTTAAAGCAGCAGTGTTCAAGTTCAAGTTTATTGCAGGAAAGACTCCATTGAGCAAGCTCATTCACAAGGAGGTCCTGAGGCACATACACATACAGTTCGCAATTACATTGACAGGAGATATGAAATGTAGAACAACAAAGAAAAAATATATAATACAGGAGGTATACACAATAGAAGTACTTATGCTACATATGCAGTACATTCCAGCTTTAACCTTGCCCTAAATTATGCAACACATTTCAGCTTAATAAGTACAGGGCCAGTTGGTACCTAGGAAGTTGACTTGGAGTTGGGGGCCTAGTAGCACCTACATAAGTCTTTTAATTTAGAGATACCTAGTGTTTTGTAGGAGTTAATTGATACGATGCTGGTTAGTTTCAGCATGGCTTGTAGTTATGTTATGGTGAAAATTTTGACCATTACCTTCTTATTTTATTTTAGATTACCCCTTGTTTCCAGTCTTGCAAGGTGCCCTTTTCTCATTTTCAGCCTGTCTTAGCACTTCTAAGCAGCCCTCCTTTTATTGTGGCTATCACCAGATTTTCATCAATATTCTCATCTGGTTTTGAACTTGCATTGGTCAGCAAGATCAGGGAGCAGTGTCTGTCACATGCTAGTTCATTGTAGTCAGAAGGAAAAAGGTGATAAATGATGAGTGTTAAAAAGTGGCTGCGAATTCTAATGAAAACCTGAAAATAGTCATATTACAAGAGTGCTACCTTTTATTATTCAGAATGTAAAAAGTGCTACAGAAGACTCAAAATGAGGGAAGAACAGGCATCTTATTAGACAGAAAGGGTGAATGCAAAAGAGGGCCAATTTAAACTAAAATAGGCATGGGTCAAAGTTTTTGTGATGGAGAGCATGTTTGTCATGCCCCCTTCACCTGTAAACTGCTTCACCACCCTGCAACACAGGCAATGCGTGTTTTGACAAAGGTTATGGTGAGATTTGTACCAACCCCCTTTTGTTTCAAAGTTGGCCCTTCAAGGCCTCACTGTACCAGATGATCAACCTGTTGGCTATCTCTCAGTGTGAGAGGGAGTGTTAACAAGCAGCACCTGAGCCCCATAAAGGGAGGATGGTAAACAAGCAGAAGGAGGTTTCTGTTTCAGGGAAATGCAAGTACAGACAGCAAGAAACTGAACCATAAGAAGTTTCTGTTAAACTGAATGCAAGCTGTTTGCTTCTTTTCCCTGTTAATGAAAGTAAAGCAGATTTCCTTTAATTTAAACTGGTGTCTGGAGTGTTCTCTTTGACAGTGTTCCCCAGAAGCTACCCGGTTTGCTACCCTGTCACACGTGGTTGGCTGTAACTGTGGGAACAAATTCCACCTTGTCTAAATAGAAGTAAGATGGATACAGACAAATGATTTAAATAGCTGGTAGAACAGCAAGCACAGCAGACCCAGATGCATGCACAACAGGCCCAGATTCTAGGACAACAGGCCCAGATACAAGCACAACAGGCTCAGATGCAAAGGGACTGGATGGCTCAGTAAGTGCAATAGCAGGCTCAGACAGAGCAGCAGCAGGTGCAACAGCAGGCACAGAGAGACCAGCAGCTGATGCAACAGCAAATGCAGAGAGAGACCAGTAGCAGGTGCAACAGCAGGCTCAGAGAGATCAGCAGCAGGTGCAACAGCAGGCACAGAAAGACCAACAGCAGGTACAACAGAAGGCTCAGAGAGATCAGCAGCAGGTACAAAAACAGGCACAGAGAGACCAGCAGCAGGTGCAACAGCAGGCAAAGAACGACCAGCAGCAGGTGCAACAGCAAGCACAGAAAGACTAGCAGCAGGTGCAACAGCAAGTGCAGAGAGACCAGCAGAGCAGCTGGTGCAACAGCAGGCTCAGAGAGACCAGCAGCTGGTGCAACAGCAGGCACAGAGAGACCAGCAGCTGGTGCAACAGCAGGCTCAGATAGACCAGCAGCTGGTGCAACAGCAGGCTCATGGAGATCAGCAGAGCACCTGGTGCAACAGCAGGCTCAGTGAGAACTGCAGCTGGTACAACAGCAGGCTCAGCGAGAACAGCAGCTTTTGCAACAGCAGGCTCAGAGAGATAGGCAGAGCAGCTTGTGTAACAGCAGGCTCAGAGAGATCAACAGCTGGTGCAACAGCAGGCTCAGAGAGACCAACAGCTGGTGCAACAGCAGGCAAAGAACGACCAGCAGTAGGTGCAGCAGCAGGCTCAGAGAGACCAACAGCTGGTGCAACAGCAGGCTCAGAAAGACCAACAGCTGGTGCAACAGCAGGCTCAGAAATACCAGCAGTAGGTGCAGCAGCAGGCTCAGAGAGACCAACAGCTGGTGCAACCGCAGGCTCAGAAAGACCAGCAGTAGGTGCAGCAGCGGGCTCAGAGAGACCAACAGCTAGCACAACAGCTGGTGCAAGAGCAGGCTCAGAGAAACCAACAGCTGGTGCAACAGCAGGCTCAGAGAGACCAACAGCTGGTGCAACAGCAGGCTCAGAAATACCAGCAGTAGGTGCAGCAGCAGGCTCAGAGAGACCAACAGCTGGTGCAACAGCAGGCTCAGAAAGACCAGCAGTAGGTGCAGCAGCAGGCTCAGAGAGACCAACTGCTAGCACAACAGCTGGTGCAAGAGCAGGCTCAGAGAGACCAACAGCTGGTGCAACAGCAGGCTCAGAGAGACCAACAGCTGGTGCAACAGCAGGCTCAGAAATACCAGCAGTAGGTGCAGCAGCAGGCTCAGAGAGACCAACAGCTGGTGCAACAGCAGGCTCAGAAAGACCAGCAGTAGGTGCAGCAGCAGGCTCAGAGAGACCAACACCTAGCACAACAGCTGGTGCAAGAGCAGGCTCAGAGAGACCAACAGCTGGTGCAGAGGGGCCAACAGCTGACATAACAGCAGATTCAAAGAGATGAACAACTGGCACAACAGGTCCAGATGCAGAGACTGGATGCCCCAGCAAGTGCAAGAGCAGGTGCAGAGAGATCAGGAGCAGTAGGAGGCAGTTTATGAAGCAGGCACTGCAAACACAGAAAGAAACGGTGCCCCAGCTCCAGATCACAGGGAATCCAGTCACTGCAGGACCTCACCCCATGCTAACAAAAACAGGTTCTGAGGACATCCCCAAGGTCTACCTTATGGCTTTAGAGAGAGAGTTGCCTGTACCATTTCCTGACCACAAGAAAGTTGAGCTTTTCACATTGCACTGTACCTGACTTGAGATGCCCATGCTGCATACAGAAGCCTAACTGATGCCACCAGAGACTATGATCAGGTAAAGGTGGCCATCTTACACTAGGTTGAAATAACTGAAGAGAGTTACCAACAGAACCTTTGCACCCTGGGTTTCAAAGTTGGAACGTGACCTAGAGTGCTGGCATTAAAATTACAAGACTTAGCTACTCAGTGGTTAAAACCAGAGGTATGCACTAAAGAGGAGATTATGGATTTGATTGTACTGGAGCAGTAACGAATATTTTATCACATCGAGTTCATGATTGGGTAAGCCAACATGAACAGATCACTCTGGCTGCAGCAGTGAAAATTACAGAACATTACCTGGAAGCTGAAAGATGAGAGGTCGCTAAGAAGAGTGGAACCCATGCTGAACCTCGAGCGACAACCTGAGGAGACAATCCCTGCAGAAGAGGGGAGAAACGACTTTAAGGGATAGGAACAAACATGCTGGTATGAGTAAGTGGTCAAGTGGTCTTATTGCCTACTCCTCCACTTCAAAAAGGTATAACCCCTGGACCTAGTGTAATTCCCCCAGTTCCAAGACACCGCTCTCTGGTGACCCAAATGGGGGAAGGGGCACAGGTCATAATCCTGAAAGTAACGTTATATGTTTTTGTTGTGGTAATAGTAACATTAGATCTATTTGCTGTGGTAAAGTGGGGCATATCAGTAAGTTTTATGACCGCATGAACTGTGATTTTGCAGAAGGCATAGCTACCACATATACAATACCAGTGCAAGTGGGGAACAAAACAGTTATAGCTCTGGTGGATTTGGGCTGTGGGCAGACAACGGTTAAAGAATCTGTGCTAGGACCCAACCTGGGTCAGTGGGGAGATCCTATAAATATTGCTCGGGTGCATGGGGATACCTGTAAATATCCTATGCCCCAGTATGATTAAAAGTAGGCAACTGGGCCGGAACAATAAAGGTGGGAATTTCTAAAATCTTACCCTGTTTTGTTGTCTTGAGTCAAGACTGGGAAGGGTTTCTTATCCTCCTGCAGAGCAATACTGAAAGTTCATGCCCCACAGGGGGTCAAACAAACAGAGGGACAAGAACATGAAGTTTCCTTTACTGACTCTGCACTATTTGACCCAGAAGAGAAGGCTAAGAAGTCCAGGGGTCAGAAATGGAGGGAGAAAAAGGAAGGGGCCCCTCTATCTGAGATTGTAGTGGTTGGGGACTGCAATGACCCGGGTTCAAGGAAGGCCCAAGGTGATTCAGATGAGGACATGTCATCCACATCTACAGGAGGTTACAAGACCCTTCCAGAGGCCAGACCAGACCATTATCAAAACCCAGTCAACATCATTTCTTAACAGAGGGTTGATGAGGTTCTTAGGAGTGCCTACCAGAACTTAACTGTGGTAAATGATAAGTGGTAGATGAACAAAAAGCACAACGTTTTCCAAGGTTTGAACTGAAACATGATATTGTGTGCCAGGTAAAACCTGAGAAACAAATGACTAGTTAGTGGTTCCCAGATCTGCAAGAAAGGAAGTGCTGAGGCTGGCCCATACTATAGCTACTGCAGGTCATTTGGACAGAAGAAAACCGAGGCACACATACTCACCCGGTTCTTCTGGCCAGGTATACGGAAGGAAGTAGCAGACTTTTGTGCTTCCTGCCCCAAGTATCAGTTGGTGACCCCCAGAGGTATAAAAAGGGCCCCTTTGATCCCTATGTCCATAATAGACACCCCATGTTCTGGAGCTGGGGGTTGATATGGTGGGACCCTTGATAAAAAGTACTATCTGGCATCAGTATATAATGGTTATAGTGGATTATGTAACCAGTTACCAAGGTTATTCCACTATGTTCCACTACAGCCCAGTCAGTGCAAAAGAATTGATAAATGTGTTAACCCAAGTTGGGGTACCAAAGGAGATACTAACTGATCAAGGCAACAACTTTATGTCAAAACTTATGAGGGAGGTGTGCTTTACTGAAGGTTAAGTCCATCCAAAAATCAGTGTATCACCCAAGACCAGAGGCTTAGTGAATGCTTTTTTTTGGGGGTGGGGCCAAGCCGGCTCCACTTCAGCCCTACCCCTGCCCGGACCCTGTCAATGTTCCCAGTGTCTGACCCTCCCCAGTGTTCCTCCCTGGCTTACCCCCAGGGTGGAGCTTCTGGGGCCACCCCTCTTACCCCATCAGATGCCATTTCCAGTGTCCAGGGAGGCACCATGGGTCGAATGTGCGGAGTCAGGGCAAGGTGGCAGCATCATGCTCGACTGGCATTTTTTCAAATCTTGTAGGAGAGGCGTGACATGCAATGATGCTGGGACATAAGAATGCCATGTGATATGCCTCTCTAGCACAGTAAGCTATGGCTGTTAGACCTCCAGCCTCCACTAGGGGTATTGCAGGCATAGGAAGCTTCCCCACCCTCCTCCTCTCTGGAGGAGAACAGTCCATAGGGTGCTCAATCCTCCTTCCCCCACAAAGCCAGCCCTCCAATGCCCAAGCTCACTTCCAAACCCAGCCCATCGGTGTCGTGGGCAGTAGCGTTACTGCTGTGCCAGTGGGCCAGCTAAGTGGAACTCTTTAATAAATTGTTAGAAGGTATGCTGTCTAAATTTGTGTCACCTGAGGTAAAAAGCTGGGTTGAATTGTTACCCTATTTATTGTTTGCCAATTAATGAGATGCCACAGTCGTCCACTGGGTTCTCACCCTTTGAACTGTTGTATGGGTAACCTCAAGGGATGTTGGATAGCATAAAAAAGATGTGGGACGAACAGGAACATAGTTCACCTAACATGCTGCAACATGTGTTGCAAATGAGAGAAAGACTGGACATAGTTGGCATATTTGCCAAAGAAATTTTAAAAAAAGCACAGCAATCCCAGGCAGGGCACTACAACAAAGGAGCCAGGTATGGGAGTTCATGTCGGATGACAGAGTACTCCTTTTGTTACCTAGTTCTGAGAATAAACTAGCTAAATGACAGGGACCATATGAAGTCCTCAGAAAGGTGGGTCCAGTGGATTATAAACTCTTACAACCAGACAGAAAAAAAGAAAAACAAATTTACCATGTTCATTTGTTGAAACAATGGAAAGGTAGGGAGGTATTGCTGATTGACCCAGAAGATCCTAAATGGGCCTCAAGTTAGGTGATGGATGAGGACATTGATGATGGAACCCTGGAGTTAGGACCTAAACTTGTAAAGGAACCAAGTGCTGCCCTAGTGGACAACTGGCTCAACTAGACCCAAAAGAAAGAAGCCCTGAGGCTGGTAGAGAATTTGGGGGATGTATTCTCCCAGAAGCCAGGATAAACCCATGAGATCCAGCACCACACAGATACAGAACAAGGTGTCCAGATCAACCAGTAACATTACAGACTACCGGAAAGAATCCAGCAGACAGTATGGGAGGAAATCCAGCCTATGTTGGAAGCTATTGAGGAGTCCCAGAGTGAATGGCCGAGCCTGATTCTGCTAGCCCCAAAACCAGACAGGAACACCAGGTTTTGTATAGTCTTCCGGAAAGTTAAAGGCAATTTTTTTTTTTATTCTAAAGTCTTTTCTTTTAATTTGTACATATTGTTTTACTTATTTCATGTTGCTATATTATTTTTTTACATTGTACCTTGGACCTGTTGTGTTCTCTTCCCTCTCTACAGGATACATCTGGAAATTAGCCGATACAAGCCCAGTATGTCTTTCCTGGTAAAACTTTTGAAATAAATAAATAAATAAGTGCTGCATCCAAGTTTGACACATACCCTGTGCCAAGGGTATACAGACTTTTGGACCGACTGGAGAAGGCTCATTACATTAGTACCCTGGACCTCACCAAGGGGTATTGGCAAATCCTGCTAACTCCCGAGTCCCATATGAAAATGATCTTTGCCACCCCATCTGGTCTATATCAGTCTACTGTGCTTTCCTTCAGATTGCATGCAGCCCAAGCCACATTCCAGAGAAAGATGGACCATGTCCTCATCCTCACGAGCTGTATGCAGTAGCTTACCAGGACGATGTCGTATTTAGCTCAGAGTAGGACAGCCACCTGCAGAATGCAGCTGTGGTACTTCTATCACTCAGGGAGGTAGGTTTCATGGCCAATGCCACAAAATGTGCCCCAGGGTGGCAGGGATAAAATAATTGGGGTATATGATTGGGAACGGCTGCGTAAACCCAGTTATCATCAAAGTAAAACACCTAGCTGACTGCCTCATCCCAACTACTATGAAGCAGGTTAGGTTCTTTCTTGGACTTGCAGGGTATTACCACCAGTACATTCCAAAATGCTCAACCCTTGCTACCCCACTGACTGACCTGATCAAGAAAACTGCCCTGAATAAGGTCCATTGGTCACCTGAATGTCAGACGACATTTGAAGCTATCAAAAATGTGCTGTGTGAAGAGCCAGGCTGGTGAAGTCCAGATTTAAATTGACCCTTCATTTTGTACACAGACACCTCTAAGGTGGGTCTGGGGGCAGTGTTATCACAAGACTCTGAAGAATGGATTTTTACCATCTATATCTCTCCCAAGCTTCTTCCCCGGCTGCAGCATTATACCACACTAGAAAGAAAGTCTGGCAGTAAAGTGATTGGTGGTCACCCTGCATTACTATCTATTGGGATGGAAGTTCACCCTCATCACTGACCATGTCCCCGCCCCCCTCAAGTGATTACATGCCATGCAGACTACCAATGTCCATGCCACCATATGGTATTTGGCACTGCAGTCTTTCTCGTTTTATATGCATTACCGGGCAGTTAGCCAGCCTGGCAATGTGGATTTTTTTTCTCTCAGAAGGGTGGGTCTCTGATGGTCCATATCGACCGTGCCATGGCTACAACTCTGAGGAGGACTGTATGTGACGACAGAATGTATATCCATCATGCCACTTTCACCCGTAAACCACTTCACAGCCTTACAACACAGGTTTTGACAGGGCTGTGGTGGGATCTGTACCAAATCACTTTTGTTTTAAAGTTGACCCTTTACAGATCAATGGCAATGCTGATATTTAGTTTGACAGTTTTCCCTTCATAGGTGTAGTCTGTATAATAAAAATGCCTGTATAAACAAGTGTGCATGTTTGATTTTTTCACGCAGTTTACAACATTTGTGTACTATGGGTTTTTCACTACAGCTGTTTCAGTATTTCAGGTCAGTGTTTTCTCTCTGCCACTCACCATTTTTGGTCAGACTTTACATCACTGAAGGAGTGACGTCTTTTCTCCAAGCGTGTGGAGACTTTGATACACAGGCTCGCACTAATGGGAACTGTCAAACGTCAACAGCTGCAGATTGTGATATTTGCTATGTTGTCACTCTTAATAAATGAGCTTAAAAGCATCTTTGCATAAAAATAAAATAAAATAATGAATATTATATAGTACACCTTCTCTAATATTATCCCCGGTATGCCTCACGTTGTGCAGACATTTCAAATGCCACACTACACATTGCGGATCGCACCATTTGTCATAGCTACAAACAGTTTTTTCGCAAGTGTAACACTGTAAATATACAGTAGCGATCCTCCAACCATTGTGGTCAGTCTTTGTAAAGGAAAAGCAGTTTGTTCCATTTTTAAATTCACTGCATTAATAGTGCCAGATAATCGGGTCAGGTATAAGGGAGGATGACACTATCTAGGCTGCTCATATGTGTTATAGGGATCCGTTTCATGGCAGTACCACAGGGATCAGCTTCACAGTTGTAAATAATCTACTATCACTGATAAGCTATTTTAGCTAAAGTTTATGCTCCTGTTATGCTGTATTTTATAATGGCTAATAGTCTGTAACATATATTGTTGTTCAGTGATATACTGAGGAATTTGGAGGTTTTGAGGTGTTGGGGAGGACATATGCAAAACTGCAGGCAACTCCAAAGTATATCAGTTATATGGCACCCTAATACCGAGTTAAATATGACACCTGCATGTAAACATGTGAGTCCATGTTTGAGGTTTGGGTGGATGGGCTATGTTCAAAAATGCAAACAGAAACAGAATCAAAAATGGATTTAGAAGTGTGTAACTCTGCATAGTGTATTCTGCAACCATACAAACAGCTAAAAGTCCAGTAATAGATATTTATTGGCTGGGAGTTTATCAACATGGTCAAGCAACAGATATTAGCTTTGACAGGCCCACTGTGTGTCTGTTCCCTAGAAACAAGCTAAGGGTTCTGGGAGAGGTAGTTCCTGGTAGCCTCAGGAAACTACACAGTCATTAAGACCAGGAATACTGTGTTTTACGTTTCATTTAGTCAGGCACCTTGCCTATACATTTTACTGTGGGGACACTCTCCTTTGTATTAAAAACATTTTAACTTGATTTTAATCATTTTGGTCATGCGCTGTGGTCGAGGACCCAGAGCACATGACTTCTACATCCAGGGATAATAACTTGCCTCAATGTGAGCAGGCGCGTGCACACTGAGACGCTTGCAGAGACACACGTGTACTGCATGTCAGGCAGGTCAGAAGGGACAGAGGGCCAGGTAGTCTGCTATTCTTATTTTATTTAATGTCATGCGGTTTGGAACACAAGGTTAGTGCAAATATTGTCTCCCACCAAACTGATTCACAGGGAAAGTGTTTTAAAGCCAAGAGATTGCATGTTTCTTCCTTGACAGCATTGTCTTTCTGGCCAATTGAAAAAAAAAACATTTTCTAGGGGTATCCAGTGTTGTTGTTCTCTACTCAACTTACTGTAGGTATACTCCTTATTTAAAGGTGTGATAGCCACATCTTTGTGGTTTGTCTCGTAGTACATATCACAACATCTATCCCCCCCCCAAGCTCGTGGAACAGACACAAACCCTTATACTTTCCCTGTGATATGAGGCTTCGACCTTTGGTTTAAACTCTGTCAACATCAGATACTCTTACTTCATCCATCTGAAGTTTGCCCACTAGTTCACAACTTGGGTTATATTCCCACATTAGCTTGGTAAGATTTAATTATTTTCTGACACTGACTTATTATAACTCTATATTGCATAGCCAGTATCAAAAACAGGCCACTATGTTGTTCTGTTCTACTATGACCACAGCTTTTGTACTATTAAAAACTATACTTTCATAATGGGCGATATATCCAGTAATGCTGCCCAGTGCGCTCACAAAGGTGTAACAGAATGTGTAAACTGCTGTATGTATGCACCTGACTTTATGGTTACTAGCACTGAGAACTTTGTGAGTGATACATGTCTTTCCAACAGTCTGCTCCAACTAGAAGGTACTAGGTTAAAAAAGGAATTAGAAAAAGCATTGGATATTAGAGGGGTGGAGGAATTTCTTCACCATTTGGAACAGGAAAAACAACAATTTCAATATATGGCACTAGGTCCTATGGGTACATCAGCCAGGAACAAAAGAAATAGGGAACTTGATAATTCAGCAGTGAGTGATTCATCACTTTCAAAAAGCCAAAAAAGAGGAAGATTAGAGGAGGGTAACCAATTTAATAAATCAGATGATCAAGCCTGGTCCTAAATAACTAGACAAAAAAAACCCTAAGAAGGGTGAAAGGGCTGTTTGTTTCTCACACGATAACCTAGTAATACAAAATAGATATGAAATGCCATACCCCATCAAGTTGCCAACTGATTTTGGCCACAGCAATTATGGTGCCGCAACAAGGGCAACAGTGAAAGGGGCGATCTTGATTTTTGATCACCCCTCACTTATGTCGCCCTTTGCGCCCACCCCCCCAGGGCACGCCCGCTAAATTGGGGAGCTGATGAAACCCCCCACAAAATCTGTTTCCTGTTAGGGCACTTTGATGCTGTACCTCCCGGGAAATGAAATAAGTGATGCTATAATGCCAGGTGGCATTTTGCCTGTGCTGTAATCGGCATCGGTAACATGTATGTCTCTGTGGCATGGGTGAACTATGGAATACTAGGGCATGTGGATTCTAATCCAACACCATATGAGGTCAACAACAGAAACATTGTTAGTAACTCTTCCAAAACAACTGAAAAAGTAGTCTCTAGACTTACCTCTGTTTCTACTCCAAGACTAGCAAGTAATCGTCAGACACCCACATAAGAAGAAGTCCACCAAAAAATATTAATCGGTGACTCTGTCATAAGATACACAGATTCTACTTTATGTAGGAAGGACAAAATGGATACAATGGTCTCCTGCTACCAAGGTGCTAAAACGAAAGATTTAACTGACAGATTAAACAACATATTTGCTAGGGCAGGAACAAACCAAATTGTGGCCATTCACATTGGCACTAATGATGTGGGTAAAACAAGAGATGGTGAGATTATGCATAACTTTGAATAGCTGGGAGAGAAAATTAAAAGCATAGGAGGAGATGTTATTATTTCAGAGATTTTACCAGTTCCCAGAGCCTCCACACAAAGGCAGCATTTGATAGGTAGGATTAACAATTGGTTACTCTACTGGGCAAGGAGTAACAACTTCTCATTTTTAAGGAACTGGAACACTTTCTATGGTAGGAATGATCTGTTTGCGAGCGACAGACTTCACCTGAATAAGAAAGGAGCTAGATTGGTAGGCCGAAAAATTTCAAATGCAATGAATAATTTTAACTAGTTGGGGGGAGACAAACTCTGTGGATATAATTCAAGCCCCTATGAATGAAAGTATACAGGTCCCAAGAAAAATAAACAATAAAGTAATCGAGGATGTGTTAAAATTTACTTTCATTAATGCCAGAAGCTTGAACAACAAGAAAGTGGGACTGGAAACATTTATAGCATTAGAGAAGTATGAAATTATCTCCCTAACAGAAACTTGGTGGGAACCCGAGCTCGCATGGGACACTGAAATCCCAGGTTATACTCTAGTTAGGTAGGGTAGATTACTAAAAAGAGGTGGAGGCATAGCAATGTACTTAAAAGAACATTTTCAGGCAACCAGTATATCCAATAAAATACAAACTATGGGAACCTCAGCTGAGACTATCTGTATTTAAATAAAAAACTCCAGGAATAAAACTATTACCATTGGGGTGTGTTATAGACCACCAAATTCTAGTGATATTGATCATTCTGGAATTCTTGATGAGGTACTGAGCGCTTATGAATTAGTAGAGGTTATTTTACTAGGTGATTTTAATTTACCTGACATTGACTGGGTAAACAAAAATTCTCAAAAGAGTTTATTGATATTATAAAACAGTATTCTGTTAGACAACTTTTCCAGCATTCCACTCAGGGTAATAACATCCTAGATATCATTTTAGTATCAGAGAACATCATGACCTCTTCATGCTCAATACAGGCCCCACTGGGAAAAAGGGACCACTCCATGGTAACCTTTAGGATTCTTCTGACTACTAATAAATCAAAAGGTTGCACAGAAATATATCTCTATTCCAGGGCAAACAAATACAACATCAACAATGATCTAAAAAAAATTAATTGGCAACAACTTATGGGCAACTTGAAAGTGGAAGACGCTTGGTTGAAATTTAAATTCATAATACACGATGTATGTCGCAAACATATTCCTACCATTAAAAAATACAGTTCCAAGGGAATCAAACCTAAATGGTTAACGAAAAGCATCAAAGAACTAATAAAAAAAGAAGGAAAAGGCATTTAAAGACTTTAAATCAACTCGTACGCCTGATGCCTGGCAAAAGTAGAACTCATTAACCAAATTATGTAAAAATACTATAAGGAAAAATAAAATAAAAATAGAGACAAGTTTAGCATCAACAGCAAACAAAGCCAATAGTAAACAATTTTACTGTGTCAACTCCATAAACAAAATATTCAACATCTGTAGGCCCTTTGAAAATTGGGGACAACATTATCACATCACCACAGGATATGGCCACAGAATTCAACCGTTACTTTACCTCTGTTTTCACTAAAAGGAACAAAAAACAGTATGAGTAAACAAATAATGGCTATGAGATTAATGAAGGGTGGATCTCCAACAACAGAATCATGGGGAACATTAAGAACCGTAAAGAAGGTAGGTCCAGACAAAATAACTAGCAAAATGTTAAAGCTGATGGACAGACTTGTTTTAGACCCACTTAGATTTATATTTACCAAATCTATTGAGGAATGTGTGGTACCTGAGGACTGGAGGGTAGCAAATGTTGTCCCAACACAAAAAGGGGCCTGAAACATGAGCAACAAATTAAAGACCTATAAGTCTCACATCTATTCCAGGTAAAATGTTAGAATCTTTACTTAAGGATGAAATACTCAAACTTTGGAACAATTCACCTAATACAGGCGCTCAACAACATGGTTTCAAAAAATCTAGATCATGTGTCACAAATCTAGTGTCTTTTTATGAGAATGTTAGTAGAGAAATGGATAACCCTAAACCAGTTTATGTGATCTATCTCGACTTAAGGAGGGCTTTCAACTTAGTTCCACACTGTGCCATCACTGAAAAACTGTATATCACAGGGCTCAACAGTCAACTAATCAACTGGATAGAGGTTTGGTTGGATAACGGATCCCGAAGAGTAATAATTAATAGTTTCCTGTCCTCTAGTGGTGGAGTGACCAGTGGGGTTCCATAGGGATCTGTGTTGGGCCCCATTTTATCTAATGTCTTTATTGCTGACTTGGATACAGAAATTACCAACTGGTGTTCAAAGTACACAGACAACACCAAACTGGGAGGCATATGCAGTAATGACGAGAACATAGCAACAATCCAACAAGATCTCAACAAAATAAATTACTGGGCTTCTTCCTGGGGAATGTCATTTAATAAGGATAAGAGCGTGGTAGTTCATTTCGATAAAAATAATCCTGAACATTGTTACTCATTCAGTGCCATGCCTCTTCAATCAACAGCAATACAAAAAGACCTTGGGATTTAGATGGATCATAATTTCAATTTTGAGACATAATGTAACGTTATAGCAAAAGCGAATCGCTGTTGGTGGATCATTAGACGATCCATCACATCTACGAACAGCAATGTTCTAATGCTACACTATAGAGAGCATATGTTCACTCCATTATGGATTATGGGTCACAACTCTGGGCCCCCTATAAAAGTACCCAAATTAAGAAAATAGAGCAAGTACACAGACACATAACAAAAGTATTTAAAGGAATTAGGCATTTAGAATATAAAACCTGTCTTGATAGTTTACAATGAGTATCTCTGCAAACAAGACAGCTAGGAGGGGATTTAATGTTTGTATATGATGCATTGCAGGATTCTGAATTAATGATCTCTCTTAACATGGATTTTAAACTGGGTCATGAGGAAACCAGGGGACACCCATTTCGCTTAAAAGGAGAAAGAGTCTGAACAGAAAAAGTAAGTTTTATTTTTCACAGAGGGTGATGGGAAAAACATTTTCACAAAGGGTGTGTGGAACAGCCTTCCCACTGGTGATGTAAAAAGTGATACCAAAGACACCTTTAAAAAAAGATTGCATTAATTTTTTTACCTCAAAACCAAATATCATGTACTATCACTAATATAGAGGGAGGGCAGTTCACATGAGCTCACAGCCTTTATCTATTCTAAACTTCTAGTAACTTCTAGTAAAATGGCTTATCAGTAACAGTAGATTACAACTGTGAAGCTGACCTCTGTGGCACTGCCGTGAAGCAGATCCCTATGACACTTATAAACAGCCTAGACAGTGTTTTCTTCCCTTATACCTGACCCGATTATCTGGCACTATTAGAGCAATGAATTTAAAAAAGGAAAAAACTACTTTTCCCTTCCTTTACAAAGACTGACCACAACAGTCTGAGGATTATTATATTTACAGAGTTACACTTGCAAGTTAATTGTTAGCTGTAAAAAAAAAAAAACAGTGCAACCTGAATGTGTAGCAAACATTTAAAATGTCCCTGCGACGTGGGGCACACTGGAGCTAATATTACAGAAGATGCACTATACAATATTCATTATTTTTATTTTTTATACAAAGATGCTTTTAAGCTCATTTATTATGAGTGACAATATAGCAAATATCACAATCTGCAGCTGTTGATGTTTGACAGCTCCCATTAGCGTGAGCCTGTGTATCAAAGCCTCCATACGCTTGGAGAAAAGACGTCACTCCTTCAATGATGTAAAATCTGACCAAGATTGATAAGGAATGGAGATAAAATGGTGACCTGTGAAACAGCTGAAGTGAAAAACCCACAGTACGCAAATGTAAATTATCAGCAAAAATTAAACACACACACTTGTTTGTACAGACATTTTTTATTATACAGATTGAACCTAGAAACATAGAATTTTCAGGTAGATAAGGACAGCTTGGCTCACCTAGTCTGCCAAATTTTCCCCTGCCTGTAGTATCACAATAGATCTTTTTGATCTTTGGCTAATTCATCCAACCCTCTTACCTTTCCCTAAGATTCCCTTATGCCCATCCCATGCATTCTTGAACCTCACCACCTCTACTGTAAGACTGTTCCAGGAATCCACCACTCTTTCTGTGAAGAAGTACTTTCTCACGTCGCTCCTGAATCTACCCCTTCAGCTTCTTATCATGCCCCCTTGCCCTTGAGCACTTTTTAAACAAAACATCCCTCCTCTACCTTATTTACCCGTGAGGCCTGTGAGGTATTTAAAGGTGTCTGTCATACCACCCCCCTTCCAGGGAGCACATATTTAAATCCTTAAGTCTCTCTTCCTAGGGCTTCTGATGCAGACCATGCATCATTTTAGTTGCTCTCCTCTGGACCGCCTCCACTTTATGTCCTTCCAGAGATGTGTGGCTGGATTTTCAAAGCATGGCCCAGGGCATGTGCCAAACCCTGCACCATGACACTTGAGTTCTGGCAGTGCGCCAACCCCTTTGCCTCAACTGCACCCGACTGTAGGTCGGGCACAGTTATGACACTTTACCCGATTTTCGGCAGCTTGTGCCATATATTTGGTGCAAGCCCCATAGAAAGGGTACCCAAGATTGCTGCAAGCTAGGCATCAAAAGGTTGGTCTAACTTGCAGCGATTGCCACACCAGATGTAAAATCTTGTTAGATTGCCACACGTCCAGTGCACCATTTCTCTGGTGCACGGGGGAGGGGCCTTGTGGCAATCCCATCACTTTGAAATACAGGCCCGTGGTCTCTAGAAGTAGACACAATACTCTAGGTAGAGTCTTACAGTGATCTATATGGAGGCAATACCACCTCCATCTTTCTGCTGGTAATACCCCTCCCTATGCATCCCAGTATCCCACTAGGCCTCCCAACTGCCTTGTCACACTGTCTGGCCACATTTAGGTCATCCGTTATGATTACCCCCAGGTCTTTTTCCTGCTTGGTTGACATCAGTACCACTCCTCCCATTCTGTACTCTGCCCCTGAGTTTCTGTGCCCCAAGTGTATTACTTTGCACTTTTTCATGTTGAAACTAAGCTGCTATACCCTTGATCACTCCGAGTTTTCTCAGTTCTCTGCTCATCCTTTCCACCCACCCCCCCAGAGTGTCCACCCTATTGCAGATTTTGGTATCATCCACAAAGAGGCAGACCATTTCTTCCAGCTCCTCTGCAATGTCACTTATACAGACAATAAAGAGGACTGGTCCCTGCATTGATCCCTGAGGCACCCCGCTGGTCACCCTCCCTTCCTCTGAGTGAACTCCATTTACCACCACCCTCTGCTGTCTATCCCCTAACCAATTTTCTTACCTGGTTTACAACCACCTTTGGGACACACACTCCTAGGTTACCCAGTTTGCTTGCCAGCCTCCTATATAAAATGGTGTTGAAAGCCTTACTGAAATCTAGGTAGGCCACGTCCACCACTCTGCCTTGATCTAATTTCTGTAGCACTCCACATTGTCAATGGGTAATCATAATAAATGCACCCCTACCAGGGGAAATGGCACAGTCCAACCTTTAGAATGTTGGGCATATGAGGATTCCATGCAACTGCAGTTCCCCAGTTTAACTGTGCCATTCATAGGGGACAGACTATTTTTATCTTCTCTCAAGATTTCAAGATTCAGGATTTCAAGATTTATTTGGGGCTGCAATTCAGCATAGCAGGTTGGGGCCCCCTGTTTTCAGGGGCACCTCTAAATTAAAATCGTGCCTGTTAAGCTGCGGCTTTCAAATCAAATAACCTGCATTCTCATGTTCCCTGTGTGGATTGGGAACCTTTTTTACTGCCTTAAAGAGAGGGTGACAAGTTCAGGAGAACTTTAACAAAACATAAGTTATAAGTTATATACTCCCCCTACTATGGAATATGATACAAAAATCCTTGAAACTGGTCCGTCCTCTGTCAGTGGCTGCTTTCAAAACTAGTTATGATTTCTTCTTCATTGAATCCTGTAGTTGTTACCATTGAACCTATATTCCTGCTCCTGCTATGATGAACTGGGGTCAAAATGCTTGTTATACATTCTTTTTATCTTCCTCTCCCACACCCCTAGCACTTACCAGTATTCTCTATCCACCCAATGTTTGATCTCGATCCTAACTTGGCCTACTGTATGTACTAGCACCGAATCTCTCCCCACGACCACAGTACTATCTGGCCCCTCACCCCGATTACTTATCAGTTATTTGCTCAGTAAACCTGATCTTCTGAACAAGCACTTTAGGCTCCACATATTCCTCTCCCATCGGGTACTCCTTCCTGGCTCTTTCTCTAAAAAAAGTCCTAGTGCCCACCTCCACCAGTCACTATCCCATCATCCAGTGATGAACCAGCTTCTCTCCTCCCTCCTCTGTTAGCTTTAGAGTTGCATGCATATGCTGGTGCTTAGCTATCTAAACCAGCACACTGACTCTGAAATGTCCATACACTGTAAACATTATGTCTAGCCCCGCTGAATGTTTCATCTAGTCTAGCATCGACCATTATAATGCTTATACACATTAAATATTATGTCTAGTCCTGCTGAATGTATCACCTAGTCTAGCACCGACCAATGTAATGTTTATGCACTGTAAATCTTATGGCTAGTCCTGCTGATTGCACCATTCAGCCTGGCATTGACCAATGAAATGTTTATACACTGTAAATATCTTGTATACTCCTGATGACTGAATCATTTAGTCTCTGAAATCCTATACTATTTTACTCATTGCCTGTAGCCAATGTGTATTATGTCTTTACGTTCTGCCCAGGTCCATCTTGAAAATGAGCGTTGCTCAATGATGTTCGCCTGGTAAAATAAAGATTTTGATTGATTTGATTGATTGATAATATTTAAACACAGTCCAGCTTGTATGTCCCATTAGTTCTGTATTCCTCCTCCCCATTATTTATTACTGAGGTTATTTACATGAAAACAGGATCTTTGTTCCTGAAGAGTTCATCTATTTCTGCTGCTTTCTCCCTACCTGAGATCATAGAGCACTGCTTGTGATCTCACAGTTACTCAACAGATTGTGATGTCACAACAGAGGATTATGACTTGTAGTAGGAAGTAAGCTATAGAGGTAGATGAATTCCGAATGAACTGTAAGAGATAAAGATCATATATTCATACACGTTTCTTTAGTACTAAAATATGGGGAGGAGAAATATCTAAAATACAAATGGAATACAAGCAGAATTGTACCTACAGTAATTATTATGTTTTTTAAAGTTTTCTTTGAGGTGTTAGTAGCTCTTTAATAGGGTGTTTTAATGGTCTCCAATTTAAAAATAGTATTAATAAGTCAAGGTGCCACAACCACAGGTAGGTACAACTTTATTTTGTGGGAGTGCAGGGTCTCTGGGGGGGTCCTTCAGCTCTAGCATCAGTTCCTGTCCCCCCAAGCTTCAGATTTTGTGTTTCTTATTGTTTCACAGTTAAGACATAGATACATAGATACATAGACAGTGTCGGCAGATAAGGGCCTATGGCCCACCCAGTCTGCCCATTTGAGCTTGTAAGTTCAGTTTGTTTTCCTAGAAGTATGTTGCCCCTTACCCCTGACCTCCAGAATTCCTTTATGTCGATCCCATGCATTCTAAATCCGTGATTGTTTCAGCCCCACCACTTCCTCTGGCAGGGTGTTCCACTTGTCCACCACCCGTTCTGTGAAGAAATTCTTCCTCATGTTTCCTCTGAATCGTCCTCCTCCAACTTCATCCCATGCCCTCTAGTCCTGGAACATCTTTTCGCTTAAAAATAGTGTATTCCTGCACCCTGTTCCTCCCTGTAAGATACTTGTATGTCTCTATCATATCCCCTCTCTCCCTCCTCTCCTCCAGGGAGTACATATTCAGTTCCTTCAACCTGTCCTCATAGGACTTGTGATGCAATCCATGTACCATCTTTGTTGCCCTCCTCTGAACCTTCTCTACCCTGTCTATGTCCTTACGTAGGTAAGGTCTCCAGAACTGTACACTGTACTCCAGGTGGGGCCTCACTAGTGTCTTGTATAGTGGAATTATGACCTCCCTTTTCCTGCTGGTGATGCCCTGCCTGCCATCCCAGCATCCTATTTGCTTTACCTGCTGCCTTGTCACACTGTTTCCTACCTTGAGGTCATCAGAGATGATAACCCCAAGATCCCTTTCCTGCTTGGTGCATGCTATATCCTCACCCCCCAACTGATATATTGTGCCAGGGTTTTTGTGCCCCTATGCATTATCTTGCACTTCTTTGCATTGAATTTCAACTGCCAAACCCCTGACCATTCTTCAAGTTTCTGCAGGTCCCTTCTCATTCTGTCTACACCCTCTGGTGTGTCTACTCTGTTACAGAGCTTTGTGTCATCAGCAACAGTGAAATTCTGCCTTCTAGGTCCTAGCGCAATGTCACTGATGAAGATGTTGAATAGGACCGGTCCCAGCACTGATCCCTGTGGTACCCCACTGGTCACTCTTCCCTCTGTGGAGTGACAGCCATTTACCACCACCCTCTGTGTCCTGCCACCCAGCCAGTTACCTACCCACCACACTACTGTCCTGCCCACACCCATATTCCCCAGTTTGTGTAATAGTCTTCTATGTGGCACAGTGTCAAAGGCCTTGCTGAAGTCCAGATAGGCCATGTCCACTGCCCTCCCTGATCCACCTCCCTAGTCACCCAGTCAAAAAATTCAATGAGGTTGGTCTGACATGACCTCCCCCTGGTGAAACCATGCTGCCTTGGGTCCTGTAGTCCATTGACAACCAGATGTTCCACCAGTCTCTCCTTCAGTAGTGCTTCCATGATCTTCCCCACTACTGAGGTGAGGCTGACTGGTCTGTAGTTCCCTGCTTCCTCTTTGTTCCCACTTTTGTATAAGGGGACTACATCTGCTGTCCTCCAGTCTTTGGGTACCTCCCCTGTTTCCAGTGATCAGCTAAACAGGATAGCCAGAGGTTCAGCCACCACCTCTCTTAGTTCTTTAAGGACCCTGGGGTGCACCCCATCTGGCCCCATTGCTTTATCAACTCTTATTACTTCCAGTTCCTTCAGGACCCTTTCTTGTGTAAAGGGACTTGTGTCCATTTCTGCACCATTCTCACCCCTTGTACTCCCTTCAGACCCATTACCCTCCTCTTCCTCAGTAAAGACTGAGCAGAAATACCTGTTCAATATGTCAGCTTTACTGTTGTCATCCTCCACGGCCCCCATCCTCCCCTTCAGTCTCACTACCCTCCTTTGTCTTTCTTTTTTCACTTATGTACCTGTAAAGGTTTTGTCCCTTCACCCACTGATTTTGCAATGTGTTCTTCTGTCTGAGCTTTGGCTTCCTTACTGACCTCCCTGCCTCCCTTTGCTTCTCCTGGTACTTCTCCTATCCCCTTCTGCCTGTGTCTTTTGTATTGCCTGAATGCATTTTTGGCTTTCACTTTCTCCACTAAATCCAGGATACGTGTTTTGTGTGGTTTGGTTCTGCTTCTCTGTGATTTCAAACCACAATGACTGGTGGTCACTGTTCCCCAGGTGCTCCCCCACTGTTACCCCTATCACACTGTCCCTATTTGTGAACACAAGGTCCAGTATTGCCTTCTGCCGAGTTGGTTCCATGACCAGTTGCTTTAGGAAGGCACCCTGAAGGGAGTCCAGGATAAATCTGCTCCTAGTTGATCCTGCTGCTGGGATGCTCCATTCCATGTCTGGAATATTGAAGTCTCCAACCAGTACTACTTCACCCTTGTCTGCCATCCTGTGGATGGCTAGCATCAACTCCCTATCTGTTTCTTCCTCCTGGGCTGGTGATCTATAAACCACACCTGTGCAGATGGCTGGCCCCATTTTCCTTTCCAGCTTAACCCACAGTATCTCTCCCCCATTTTGTTCCTCCCGGATCTCTGTGGCCCTTATGTCATTTTTCACATACAGTGCCACTCCTCCTCCCTTCCTACCTGGCCTGTCTCTTCTGAATATGTTCTAGCCAGGTATGGCCATCTCCCAGTCATGGTTATCATTGCACCAGGTTTCAGTGATGGCCACAATGTCCTGGTCTGACTGCACCATGACAGCCTCCAGATCTTCCATCTTGTTGTGAAGGCTCCTGGCATTGGCACATATGGCTTTCCATGATTTGACCTCCCTAGACTGTTTCGCTGTTCTACTCCAGCCCCTTCCTTGGTTGTCCTTTATCCCTGGATCTCCTTGTTGTCTGCCCTTCTGCTGAATTTTGCCCCTTTTCTGCCTATCCACCTCTTGGGCGCTAATCTCCATGTTTTGCACACTGCTTTGTAGAGCTAGCCACTCCTCCGGTTCACTGATTTCACTGCTAGCTGTGGGGGTGAGCAAGTAGGTACCCTCCTTGCTGGCCTGCCACCCCCCTTTGCTAGTTTAAATGCTTGTCAATGTAGCATTTAAACTTATCATTGAGTGCTTGGATTCCCCTCCAGGATGGATGCAGGCCGTCAGGCTTGAACAAACCTCCATCCTTCCAGGTGGGTCCCCAGTCACCAATGAATCCAAACCCTTCCTCACAGCACCAGTTCTTCAACCATGAGTTAAAGGTCCTGGTGCATGCACCCCTATGCTCTCCCCTGCCTCTCACAAGTAGCACTTCTGAGAAAGTGACAGAAGTAGCTACTTGCTTGAGACCCTTCCCCAATTTCCTAAACTCTTTTCCTGAACTTCCTTTGGCTCCCCATTTGCCAGGTCATTAGTACCTAGGTGGATAATGACATCCAGCTCACCCTCCCATCTTGCCTTCCCAGTGATCACTGGGCATAGCACACTCTCCATGTGGGATGGATGGCTTCTGAGTGGTGAAACTGCCCCTCCTAATGTGGGGTAATTGAAATCTATACATGGGAAGATGGGAACAAAAGATGTCTGCATTCCTCTGACATGGAAGGATAGAGACAGGCAAGGAAGTAGTACAAGGGACAGAATTTCTTTGTATCCCTGTAGTGACAGTAGTTGAGAACAGAAAGTGACAATTTGAGGGTGCTTTTTTACCATCAGAAATTGCCCCAGAATAAGCCCTCAATTGTATCAAAAAAGCACAATTTTAGACACTCAGACTAATATTTTAGACTCTCATCCTTGGACTGACAATATTGTTTAGAGCTTATAGTAACGAGATATGAATGACCTTGGTACATCCAGCAGGTTTGGGTTTGATTCTCACAACCTCCACTTGCATACTGTGAGACCGTGATCAAGTTGCTTAGCCTCCATGTGCTCAGGATCACCCCTGTAAATGGGCCTTGTGCCCAGTGGGCCTTAGCCATTTACCAAAAAATAAACCAATAAAATAGTTTCTTTTGTTCCTCCTTCTTTCTGTGGTGGTTCAGGTTGCCCTATTTTTCAATAGTCTCTAAGTAGTTGGGTCATCCAAAAAAGGCAGTTTAATCTATATATCAAGTAGGCTAGATGAGCTCCACTCAAAACTCAAGCTGATTCAAGCTAAAATGCTTTTATTTGTTTATCAAGTTCACACCAGGTAACCAGGGCGACAGTTTTGTAGCTGATGCTACAGTGCTGTATCTATATAAAATAAACATTCAAAAAACATTTTTTACTATATCTTCCTTTCATTATTTCCATATTTTAGCCTCTGATTTGGTCACTCACCCTAGAGCTAGATGTGGGTGCTTTTACACTGAAACAGTCTATTTTCAATAAGGGATAGTCTTTCAAAATCCACACAAGTGTAGTAAACAAGCCCTTAAAAGCTGGATAAAGGCCAAAAACTCAGATCAAGCCAAACCTCAGAGAAGTAGACAAAAGGAAACCATACTTTAAGGGGAATGGCCATAGTCCAATCAAAAGTCGAAACACACTAACAAAGACTGGAAACAGTGGCCCGCTCACCCAGATTTTCTTCAACACAAAATAATTTTATTTTCGCACCATCCAGAGTGAGGCATTTAAGAAAAGAGATATAAATATTAATGTAAGAGCAAGTAAAATGGAACAGTTAGAAAGTTGTGTGAAAACAATATATAAACATTTACAGCGTGAAACGCTTAAGCTCCTTCTTTTTGTTTGTAGACATTATATAAAGAGACAAAAACATAGAAGCTTCTAAAAGAATAAAAAAAGCAGAATGGAAGTTTAAAGATAATGTAAGACAAGAAGTGGTATTTTGATATTGCAGTTAAGTTCAGAGAAAACTGAATAGAATTTAAAGTTTAATCTATGGATTCATTGTCATATCTACAGACAGGTTCAGATGTTTAAAGGAGAATGTTGAATTTATAGAAAATAGATAGCTGAGATCAAACAGGTATGGTGTTTGAGTAAATGGATAGCTGTCTTGTACAGATTTGGTATTAGAAATTCACTTGATGCTGTGTTATGGCTTTTAAGGGCTTGTTTAATACACTTATAGTGTATGACAGCCCTCGATTGTACTTGGAATTTAGAAGCTTCAAAATCCTTGTTGTAGGGCGGTGCAAAACTCAAAGAAAGCTGTTGTACTATCGTTCTGATGTCAGATCGATGGTACAACAACTTCTTAGTTCTATTTTAAGCAGCTCTAGCTGTCACTGACTCTCATCGCATCCCCAACGATTTCTTTTCAAAAGGAAGCACATGAACAAACCTACCCTGATAATCAAACAAGCAGCAATGTCAAACTCGCAATACAATTCAGAACAGCAGCAGTTTTTTGTTCTCTGTGTTTCCTTTTCAGAAATAACGGCAAGAACTACTGGAAACACAAAAACGTCCTGTATCCTTCGTACTTATTTCACGAGTCTCAAAATTTGTTTACTTGTACTGAGACAAATAAATACGTGCAGTCTTCTTTTAATCCTGGTTTGTTATGGAAATTTGTGGACTGTAGTGTGTTGCAGCATGGCGTTCTCTGAACGAAAATCCTCTCAATTGCCTTGTTAGTAAAATTGGTGGACTGTACCGAGTGTACTGAGTGTTGCCTAATATGTGCCAACTCGTTTTCTGTTCTGTTCAGTTTTTATTTTCTTTTGTTTTTATCACAATCTAGGGCTGTCATATGCTATAAAAAAACAGTATATGGACAACCATACACAACTCGGCCATTTTCCCATCTCGGGTTTGTGATGACATCTGAGACCTCTCGAGCTACTCTCTCGAGGTCTCTAAGATGTCATCACAAACCCTTGATGGGAACACAGCCTTGTTGTGTATGGTTGTCCATACACTATTCTATATGTGTGGACTGTGAAAGACTATACCTTATTGAAACTAGACTGTTTTGATGTAAAAGCACCCACATAATGCTCTAGGGTGGGGGAGCAAATCACAAGCTAGAAGTGTGGAAATAATGAATTGAAGATACAGTAAAAAAAAAAATGTGAATGTTTATTTTATATACTGTAGCTACAACACTGCATGGGCCTAAGAAAGTGGCACCAGCTATGAAACTGTCACCTTGGTTACCTGGTGTGAACTTGCTAAACAAATAAAAGCATTTTAGCTTGAACAACCTGAGTTTTGAGTGGCGTGTATCCAACCTACTTGATGTATAATTTGTTTTGTTCCTCCCCCAAATAAAGTTTTCAGCAGGCACCCATATGTATCACCATCAATTGTCATACAATTACTTCTTTGAAAAATTATTTTGTTTTAATAAAGGACAGCAGTAGAAATAATTAGAGCTAAATGACTAAAATGACAGCATTCAAAGTTTGTGAGACTGAGGCACCAAGAAAGAGGACATAGTGAAGAAAACTGTGAGTTAAAACTATGGTAAGTCTGAGCAGTATTTTTTTTTATGAAATACATATGTCATTGCACAGGCAGTACTGTACATGTTGTCATGAACCCACTCCTGGGCATCAGGTGCACTGACCTCACAGTGCCCACCCTTAAGTGTAATCCATGATGGGGGGGACAGGGATGCCCTCCTCATCCTTTAGAATACTCGCTGAGGTCATGACTGCACCTCTGCCATGAGGATCCTGGGCATCCCTCTAGCTCTGGATAAGGGCACAATACCAGTCTAGAGTCTTGTGACCAAATACTGTATGAATCCTCTCCTTGGCTATTACACAAAGGAGGAAAACCCAGGCATCACACTCTCTTCAGGGTAGCAGTGTAAGCTTGATTTGGCCTTCGCCCAACAGGGACATACAACAGCCTAGTTCACAATCCCTGCAGACTCATACGAGACTGGTATTCTCCCTGTCCTTCCAGCTGTCCCTTACAGATTCTTTTCTCAATTTGGTTCCTTGCAGTTGCCCTTCTAAGCAATTAGCAGTTGTCACAGATTATTAATAAACCTTCTACAGTCACACATACAATATAAGAACTTTCATGCAGGCAGAATTTCTTTAGGAAAACAAAGGTTTTACTAAAATATTTAAAGTACAACTAAAAAGAGAATATTTAATTTGAGTTACAGTATACAGGAAAAGAAAATGGAAAAATGTGCAGTGAAATGCACTAAGACTAAGCTACCTGAGATATGAAGAATTCAAAGTCCAGAGAATCACTGGTTTGCAAAATATTGCAGTCCCTCTGTAGCAGCCTTTGGTTCTTAGTCTGGCAGCTGTTCTCTGTGTTCAGGAGAGAGGATCCAAGCAAACTGTGTAAAATGGTCCCAAGTGTCTGTACTGGGGAGTTTATATAGAAGACCAACCCTCCCACCCGGCCGTGAATAAAGACTGGCCCTTCCAGGTCAGTGAAGAGAGGTTGGCCTTTGTCTTTAGGCTACCAGGTGTCACTCTTGCACTTCCCAAAAATCTTCTTTTTCTGATAATCTTTGATGTGTCAGATTCCCATAGTTAACACATGTTTTACAATCTCACACAGGTATGCTATAAGGATGTGTTTCTTTTCCTGTAACTTCACACAGGCCTGTTAGAAGGATCTTTCCTGGCTAAAACATCCTGGGCTTTGAACTGGCTTAAATTAATTAGTTATAAGGAAGATCCTGTAAGTTTTATGATTATACAAGTGATGTCATTACTTCTGTTTCCCTTGGTCAGTTCCTATTGGAAATACCCCTTTGATCATGCATCCATAAGTCTTTTTGACAAGAACTTGTCAGATTCCTGCAAGCAGCTGGCATCACAGGTCAGAGGAAGGTTAAAACAGTTTTAAAAATCCAGTCTTTTCTGTAGGTGCTTTGTGCTGACACTGGCATGTACATAGAATCACAAAAACCATATATACAACAGAATAATACCTACAAATAAGGGCTAGCAGCTGGGCAGCTCACCACATATGCTACCAGCATAACTTAAACAATGTTTCATAGGTTTCATAGGTTGGTTCGGAGCATAGGAGACATTTGTCCATACAGCTCGTCTCTTATTATTTTCTAGTTTTAATACCCAACTATATTTTCTTGTTCACAATATTTGTCTAATTTCCTCTTAAAACCTTCCATGCTGTTACATGTGACAATTTCTTCTGGTAGGCTATTCCAAACCGATATCACCCTTACACTGAACCAATGTTTCCTTTTTGTTGTTTTAAACTGCTGTCCTATTAGCTGCATCGAATGTGTCCTTGTGCTATAGTGCTGCTCCTTAAGAGTTAGTCCCAGTTTGGCCCCAAAAACTGGATCCTTTGTAGCCCTATAGACCAGGCACTCTCAGTCTCCTAGATTTTCAAAAGACATGGGAACTAAGTCCCACACCGTAGCCACAGCCACAGGACAAAACCTCTGCACCTGCAGATTTTTTTATTTTCAGCCAGCACAGCTGCAGGGATGTTCCACTTGGTCCCAGTAGGAGTAACATTTTGGTGAAGATGCTCCAAAAAAACAGCTGTAAGCTGCCATAAATCATGGAGCCAGGCATAAGCCACCTCCTTCTTTCAGAATACAGCAGCTGCCGAAGAAACCATGGCTCCTCAAGTGAAGACCCACTTGCACCAGTTTTTCCCACAGCTGCAGCAGTTCCAGGGGCTTTGAAAATCAAGCTCCATATATTTTAAGCATCTAATGATCTTTAAAGATCCAGGTGAACAAAAAGTGGAATTCTATTTCACTGAAGGAATGCTCCAATATAGTCTATGGCAGATCCATGAACACAAATGAAGAGCATGATACACCTAAGAAGTTTTCAGTGGTTACTTGAGCATGGCCAGTTTATTTTATTTCTCTGATTTTAAATCACTTACCGTATATAACTCAGCCAGTCAGTGCTCAGAACTGCAGAGTCACTTATCCTCTGTACACTTGCCAAGTGTGCTAATATTAAAGTGGGACATTTTAATACAGGCAGTATAGCGCAGTGGTTTACGGCTCTGAACTGCAAATCTGGTGACATCCAGCAGACCAGACCTGGGTTTGAATCCCACAGCTTCCACTTGCATACTGTGTGACCCTAAGCAAGTCACTTAACTTCCTTGTGCTCCCAGGTCACTCCTGTAAAAAAGCTTTCAGCTTAGTGTGCTACTCCTGGTTAAACAACTAAAACAAAAAAATATAGAGGAGGGTGGAGGAGTGTTATTTTTATAGTGTAACTGTTCAGTATGTTTAAAATAAAAGGATTAAAACTTTTTTTAAGTTACGGTAGCTAATTTGAGATTATAGGTGCTGTGAAAGATGCCTCTTATGCTAAACGAGCATTATACTGGGTTTTATATTGGATATTCTGTGACATAAAAAGCTGCTACCAAACACAACAGTGGTAATAGTCCATTAATTTGTATCCATTCTTGAAACTGTCTGGCCTGGACTTAAACAACTACATGTTGTGGGAGGGCATTCCGTATCCCTATAAAACTCTGTGTGAAGAATTTTTCCTCATAGTCATTTTAAAGTGGCAGATACAAAGCTGCCTACTACCAGTCCTGTTATGTTAAGATTAGTCTGAGTTTGCCTGTAAGCTATTCGTCATTAAGTATCTTCCAATTTTACATATCAGCTGTTATTGTAACCCTTGTCCGCTATATAAATATTCTCTGCAAAATCTGCATTAATGCACCAGTTAGGGTTTAAGTTAATGCCACAAAAGTAGGGAAATGTGGTGTTAGGGTTTCCAGCCCTAACTCCACCCCCCAGCAGCAAAAGGACAAGCTCACCCAAGCAACCACACAGACAGCCATCATCAGGTAAGACAAACAACATACATTTTTCCAAATGACACAAATGCAGTAGCACTGATGTGCTATCTTTGTGGATTGGTATCTGCAGCACACACACTGCAAGATGTACACACTCACTTGTCAGTGCAGATAGAAGTCCAGGATATTCAATTCACAGCACTGCTTCTGTGTGCTGAAGCACAGGCCCTTGCAGACACAGATACAAATCCATGATACCCAAATTACAAGAGTTCTTTTGTCTGAAGAAGTGCAAGCCCATAAGGGACCAACACTTCATTAGCCTCAGGTACTCATGCACACTATAAGACATACACACACTTGATGGGTCTTCACTTCTGCAGCCACAGATGTAAGACATACACACTGACCTCTGGCTACGGAAGCATGGGAGCCACAAAATCCATGATAGCAAAGTTGCAACAGTATTTTTGTCAGTAGAAGAGCAGGTAGCTCAGGGGCCTGCATGTCTTCAGCCACATGTATAAGACATACACACCAACTTTTGGCATCAGATGGACAGGCCCCTGTTACACAGATGGAAGTACTGTTATAAAATGGGTATCATTGATTTCAGCAGCAGATCTAGAAATTGTTCAGGGGCTAGCAGGTTTGCAAACACAAAAATTGCAAATGTACCTCTTTCCGCAAAAGTGCAGTCCCCTCACAGGCTTTCTCAGTAAGACATTCACACTGACTTCTGGCTGCAGAAGTGAGGTATGTGTGAGGCCTGCCACTACACATCTAGAAATATTGTTGTAATGTGGATATCATGGTTTCAGCAGCAGATCTAGAAATTGTTGAAGGGGGTAGTAATTTCTAATTATGCAGCTGCATATAGAAAACCATGCAGTAGCAGATCATGCTGTCTAGTGAGGTACCTCATGCAGTGTGCATGGCTACCTGTGTATGCAGAGGCACAGGCCTCATGTGGTCTTCTGTCTGCAGAACACACTCTATGACATACAGATACAGATATGGCTGCATATACAAATCCATGAAGGTAGTACATCAGTGCTACTGCATTTGTGTCACGTAGAAATAGTTGTATGTTGTTTGTCTAACCTGATGATGGATTTCTGTGATTGCTTGTGTATGCTTATGCTTTTGCTGCTTGAGGGAGTGGAGTGTTAGGGCTGGAAACCCTAACCCCACATTTCCCTACTTTTGTTGCATTAACTAGAACCCCTGACTGGTGCATTAACACAGTTTTGCAAAGAATTTCCTTTCTTTTTGAGATAGTGGAATTTTACACATAAAGACATGCAGATATGCAGGGCCCAAGGGAAGAAAGGGAAGACTCCTTTTGCCTATAGAAGTGCAGGGTCCTTGCATGCCCTGAAGTTCTGTGCAGTGATGGAAGCCAATAATTCATGGGGCTATCAGGTGGGATGAAAAAGGGCAGGGCTTTAAGTTCTCTGCATTTCCATGTAGCTGCCGATACAGACACACAGAAGAAAGAGTGCACTGGGTTCTTTGCTACCCACAAGTGCAGATGTGCAGGGTCCTATGCCAATAGACAGCTATCTTCACTATATGCACAATCAAATTTCAGAGTGAGAAACCAGTCTGAGTTGTAAAACCAAAAATTATGATGCACAATCAAATTTCAAGTCAAGCAACCAATTTTTGCCATGAAATGAAAAATTACAGTGTGCAATCAAATTTAATGCCAAGAAACCATTTTTTTCTGCTGTGAAATGAAACATTCCGATGTGTAATCAAATTTCATGCTGAAAAAACAAATTTCTGCTGTGAAACAAAAAACTCATGGGGCACAATCAAATTTCATGTCAAGAAACCAATTTTCTGCTGGTAAACAAAATTCTGAGGTGCAATCAAATTTCGTGCTGTGAAACTAATTTTCTGTTGTGAAACAAAAAATCATGGTGTGCAGTCAAATTTCATATTGAGAAACCAATTTTCTGCTGCAAAACAAAAATTCTGATGTGCAATCAAATTTCATGCTGTGAAAAAAATGTTATACTGTGAAATGAAAAATTCTGATGAGCAATCAAATTTCATGCTCAGAAACCAGTTTTCTGCTGTGAAACAAATGGTCATGATGTGCAATCAAATGTCATGTTGGAAAACCAATTTTCTGCTGCAAAAAGAAAAAATTCTGATGTGCAGTCAAACTACTGTATAATCAAACAACTACTTGGTGGAAGGGAGGGGCAGCTGCAGAATAAGGGGTGCTAGCTGCACATTCGAGCAGACTTGATAGACCTCTAGTCCTTTATCTGCTGGCAAATTTCATATGTTCATATGTTCGTATATGCCAAGAAATCAGTTTTATGCTGTGAAACAAAAAAATTATGGTGTGCAGTAAAATTTAATTCTGAGAAACCAATTTTCTGTGGCAAAACAAATAATTCTGAAGTGGGTAACCTGTGATGTGGGCTACTGAGGTAGGGCTACCCACAGAACGGCTTCACTTGTTTGGCTACCTCTGGAAGGGTGACCCGGTCATAAGGGAGACCCAGTCATTAAGGTGACCCGGTCATTAGGGCGACCCCACAAGGATGACGACCACCATTTTTCCGCATGCGCTGTAATGTACACATGCACACCCACGCAAAAACATGTCTGCAGGCAGCAATGGCATACAAAAGCACCCTCCCACCATGGCACTGTACACCACAAATGTGAGCACACCCTCCTGGGCCCACTGATGCCTGCAGGCATGAAGGCCCTATCCTATGCACAGCACACACAGACTACTACTGGGCCATGAAGGGCCCCGGTGGATAGGCTGCAGGCAAGCTGCTCTTGTGGCATGCATCACCACTGCACTGCTGACAGTACCAGCACCACATACACTGTGGGTTTGAAGACCATGACCATAAACTATGGCCGTAAACACAGTAGTAGAGCTCACAACAGTAGGACTCTACAGCAGGGTATGCGGCACTGTTCAGAACTCACTGGGCAATGTCAGGGCCATTGGGGGCTACAGGGAACAGGAACCACATCACATTTGATGCTCAACCACAGCACTGTGGCAATACCAGACATGGCAGGACATACAGGACCGGTGTCCATATGAACTCTCCACACTGCACATGCCGCACATCATGGAACAGGTGCCCACGCTATTTCTTTTGTGGCTGCACTGTCTGACATGCATAGGGGGTGTGTCTGCAGGCAGCATGTCATTTTGTCGGCATTGTGGGCGGGTCAGTTGGCATGGCAGCCAGGCACAGGACTGCATACCACACATATAAAGGGGCATGTAGCAGAACAGAAGGCTGTCACTCTGTGTCAGCCAATGAAGAATGGAGACTGCTACATTCCTTACCAGCCAAAATGGGAGACTGCTCCTTGCTCACTGCGGCTTTGTCTACCACAGGGACAAGGAGAAAAATGACAAGGTGTACTGGAAGTGTGTGCAGGGCCACAGGCATGCCTGCCCTGCATGGGCACACACCATTGTGGACCATGTAGTCCATACTGGCCATCCACACAATCACACCCTAGATGCAGGGGAGGTCGGCATCCATGATGTGCTGGCGGGTGTGTGGGAGCGTGCACGGATGAGCTTCAAGGGTACTGTCATGAGAAAACCCTCTATTATTATGGTATGATAGTGTATTATAAATAAATGGTCTGTGTTCTGTGCTTGTCTAGATGACACTCTAATCATCAGTGACAAGCAGACTTTCATCTCAGGTGTTAATGTAAAAGGCTGCTGGATGTGTGAAATTGACTAGTGAAGAGAAAACCTAATCTACAGTTTCCTGCTCTGTTCTTAATTAAGAACTGATCTGCCAAAGGATAGGCCTCATAAACATTTATGATTTCCTAGAGGAACAGGCTGTTTGATTACAGCACAGTATTAAAAGTCGTAAACCCTTTGATCTTCCTTGGGAACAGCAAAACCAACAATCAGTTCAAGGAGAAATGTTAGATCAAAGGCTGTCATATTTGGGAAATGGCTTTTGGCTGATGTTCATATTATTTAAAATACATCCTTGTAGATAACTATGTTACAAATTGGACCTAAGGGAGGATCTAGCTGACCTCACAAAAGGGGAGGGGAGATGGTGTTTCAAATGATCATCCATCTGGTGAAAAAGTATCATATAATTTTTTTGGACTCAAAGGATTCTCTCTGAACTCTTGAAAGCACTTGGATAGATAAGAAAGATCTTATGTGTGTGGTAGGAGTCTTTGTTTTATAACTTCCCATTTTTTTATGTGATTGTGAGCTCTTAATATTTATTCTGTGTTTTATTTCACCTGTTTTAAACATTTTAGTAAATAACATTTTCTTTATTATACTGCCTGTGTCTTCTCAGTCCTTTTTGCATGTGATTCATGAAAACTGTGTTTAAAGTTGACAGCTGTTAAAAGGCTTAATGGTGTTACTGAGCTTGCTTAAAAAGGTAAGAAATACCTAGGTCTCTTATAGAGTTGTAAGGGTTCATTTTGGATACCTGGCTGGATGCCCTTGGGTGAAAGATTATACTGCATCCCCCAAAGAGAATATTATCTGAGCTTGTTAATTGGGTATACTAACATAAGGTTCACATTTGAATCCCTCCAGAACTCGAGGCTAATAGGTGATTCAGACCCCAGAACAGACAGGAGGGTTACCCTGTTTGTTACCTGTTCACAGTATTACACTGAGGTTGGCATTGTGGGAGCAGAGGGCCTGACATGCGGAGTCCATTTGTGACAGGTACCACACAGGTCATCGTGCAGGCTACAGCTGGGGTGACAGATGCCATCTCCGGCTGGCTGCCAGCTGTACCTCTGCTGTGCTGCATGGTCCAGCGTGTGCACTGGGCTGTGAGGAGCTGTCCTGCAATGTCTGGCAGCATGACTGAGCTTGCTCTTCCCCAGGCATATACAGTCACATGCGATGGTGCCCAGTTCCTACAATATGACAGCGGTCCATCAGGGGACTGCATGCTCATACTTGCAATGCAGCATGCCCTGATGTACCCTTACTGGGTGCCAGGACTGGTTCCTGGATGATGCCTTTCGCGCCAGGCCACCACTCTTCAGGCATCTATACACCATCCACAGCATGCGGTCCAGACTCGTCCTGCCACTCGTGTATGTACTAATGTGTACCTGGATGGAAAGTGCACACACAAGGACATTCACCAAGCTGTGTTGGCTACTGTGTGGTGCACAGGCACGGTCTGCACTGATGGACTATGAGCGTGCAGCCTGGCATGCCTCCACAGCTGTTTTCAATGGGCCATTGTTCAGGGGTGTTTTTTCCACTTCTGCCAGGCTGTGTGGCACCATGTGCAGGGCAGTGGCACACTGCATGACCGTTATGCCATGGATGCTGACTTCGCACTGCAGGTCCGCATGCTCCTTGCCCTGGTATTCATGCCACCAGATGATATGGCAGTGGTGTATGCTGAAGTGGTGGACATGCCCTTCTACCAGAAGAGCAAGGCTGTCCTGCATCCTCTACTTGACTACATGGAGGACACCTGGGTCAGTCACCCAGTGGGACGTACCACCAGTGTCGCGCACTATTCCAAGTCACCATGTAGAATATGTATGAGTTGATGCACGATGGTCTGGTGAGGATGAACAATGCAGTTGAGGGCTGGCACTGTGCATTTAACACCCACCTTGGTGCCAGTCATCTGAACACCTGGAGCTTCCTGGACTGCCTCTAGGAGGAGCAGCGGCTCAGCGCACTGTGCATGGAGCAGCTAGTGTCTGGCACTTGGTCCAACAAGCCAAAGAAGGCCTACAGGGACCTGATGCTCTGCATTGAGGCCATTGTGGTGGAGTATGGTGTGTGCAGCATGCAGGACTACTGCAGGGGTCTTGCACACAACTTTCAGATGCAGGTCTAGTCTGTAGCACCTGTGACTGCAATGGCACACCTGTGTCATCCACCACCCATGTTCCACCATCTGTCCACACCCATGCAGCCTCTCCAGACCACATCTTGGCTGCCCCTTCACCATGCTTGCGTGTTCACCCATCATCAGGGTGCACCCTCCCATGCTGTGCCCCTATTGCATATCCCCCTGTTGCAGTCTCACTGCCCCTACAATTCAGCTGCCAGCACCATGCCACATCCATGCACTGCTCTCCCACACTGCCTGTACTTCTCTGATCCTCCCTGTGTGTGGTCCACCATGCCATGGGTGCCACCTGCCTGCCTCTGGCCACCTGCATGTGGCTGTGTCTCCAAGGCATCCATCAATGCCTGGGCCTTTCCACTGCTTCTCATGCTCCATTGGCCTCCTGGCCCTCCCATGTGTGCCTGTCCTGTGTCTCCATCCTCCATCCCTGTGCATCCCCACCTCTTGCCCTTTGCACCATTGTGCTGTTGTCCTGCACCATGCCCCTGTCCTGCACCATGCCCCTGCTCTGTGTGTGTGCTGCAGCATTCCTTCTGGCTGTCATACCACGTTGTGTCTGTGTGCCTATCCATGTCCCCCACCAGTCACCCACAGTGTGTCCTCTGTTGTGCCCTATCTCCCTGTGTTGGTGTGGTAGCATTTTTGTCTTTTTTTGTGGCTGTAGTCACCATTTGGATATGTGCCCACCTTGCGTACATGCCATTCTGGCATTCTCTGTGTTGCCGTCTACCTTCAGTGGGTTGCCCTTCTGCGGTAGCCCTTCTCACATAGAACCCTGCTGTGTAATAAAATTTCATGCTGAGAAATCAGTTGTGTTCTGCAAAGTGAAAAATCTTTTAAATTTCACACTGAGACACCAATTTCCTGCTGCAAAATGAAAAATTCTGCTGTGCAATCAAATTTCATGCTGTGAAACCAATTTTCTGTTGCGAAATGAAAAATCAAGTTGTGCAATCAAATTTCATGTTGTAAAAGAAAAAAATTTATGCTGGGCAATCAAAATGTGTTTCCAAATGACTTTTTTTGAATCAAAAGTAATAAACAGTTTAACAAGTCAAATTAGTTCTACACTACCTTAACAGTGCAACACAAAAAAGTTAGTCACAATTAAAAAAAATGAGAAATACATTAATATGGCCAGGAGAAATACATAAAAGATATCTATATTCATGACTGACTGGAACAAGCCTTGGAATAAGAACCAGCATGTTCTACTGAGGTAGATTCATTTTTATGTTTGCTTGCAAGCATTTGCAAGAAACATAGTGCGACGATTCAAAATGCAGTGCCGTACTGTTGAAAGGGAGAGCACCACTTGAGTGAGCAGCGCCCTCCCACACACATTACGCGCACATTATGTGTGCTCACGCGTTCCTACCTCCCCATGCACACACCAGCGGCTGACGGGTGCCCAATCCCCGCCAGCTCTACTGTTCCCCCAGACTATCGGGTCACGCTGGGAGCCCACCCCAGCATGGCAACAGGTCCTATGGCCAAGGGGGTTCCCAATCCCCCATCGGCTCCACTGCCCCCCCCAGCGTGGCAAACATCCCGTGTAGTCCAAATAAAAAAAAAACCTGAAAGAAAAAAACCTTCCCTCGCTGCTGTCTTCACCCTTCTCTCCCACCCGTGCCCACCCACTGCGCACCCTACCTCCCCACACCCCCACCTCACCCCATACTTACCTCCAGAGCTCGGCATGACGATCTTCGGGTGGACCAGGAACACGTCTGCACTCTTCAAAGCCGACCACGACCTGAGGAAATGCCGGTAAGCTGTATAATTTAATGAATAGGGTTTTTTCAACATTGCTGCACATCTCAGGCATTTTTTTGAATTTTGGCACCAAATTTTCAACATGGGGTTTTTGGGACCCCTCCTCATGAATTCTGTCACTGTCATGGCGTTAATCGGGCCCGAAGGCTGATTTCGCGGTCACTGTGTGAAATCACCTTTCAGGACCAATTAATGAAATGACAGTACAAGTGTTCATAAGGTGGGCTCTCAAAACGCCTATATTGAAAATTTGGTGAAAAAATTCTTAAAAATGACTGTTTTATTGAGCGTGCGTTGCGCTATCTGTTCCTACGCACATGCCATAGGTTCGCTAATTTTCAATATTTTCACTCTGGATTTTCAACATTGCCATTTGACCACACTTTCTTATGAGTAGTACAGCTGTCATTTTTCACATCTCACCCAAAATGTGTTTCCACACATGTAGCGCACAATGGCGCAGTTGGTGTGCAAAATCAATGTTTGGAACAAATTAAAAAAATCACAGTGACACTGTTCATAAGCAGAGGTGTTGAAATGGCTATTGTAAAAATTTGGTGAAAAAATTCCCAAAAATGACTATTTTACGGGCATGCGTCGCGCTGTTCCTACGCACGCTCATAAGTTCACGAATTTTCAATATTTTCACTCCAGTTTTTCAACATTGCCATTTTACCACACCTACTTATGAGCAGTACAGCTGTCATTTCTCACTTCTCACCCAGAATGTGTTTCCGTGCATGTAGCGCACAATGGCGCAGTCGGTGTGCGAACTGAATGTATAGGACACATTAAGAAAATCACAGTCACACTGTTCATGAGCAGAAGTGTTAAAATGGCTATGTTAAAAATTTGGTGAAGGGAGGTCACGTGATGCAGAGCACCTAGTGGCAGCACTAATCTGGAGCTCCTGCCTACCGACCGCTATTAACTCCTTTTTTTGCCCTGCTTGCATTAAAAGTGGCGACCTAGACACTGCTATACGCTATTTTAATAGTCTGGACTACAGTGGAAGCTTTTTACTGGATTACAGTAGTGTAATTTGTGCTACAGTCATCATGGAAGTGGAAATGAAGCAGGCCGGCATTAAACACACCCCACCGACCACTCCTGAAAAATCGTCTAAGAAGTCTAAGCATCAAAGTTCAGGGCATACTCCTAAGCAAAGCCCTTCTGGTTCCTCAGTGACTCCATTACCTTAGGATCGCTTCCTCCAGGAATTGTTGCCATTCAGGGAAACCGTGGAAGACATCTCTGCAGAGTTAAAGTCTATCCATGGAGACCTCAGCTCACTATCGTTGAGAGTGGGAGACTTAGAGGCGAGAACCTCTTCTTTAGAAAAGTGGAAAGAGAAAATCGATCCAGAGATTGTTCATCTAAAGCAGCAGATCAGCAAACTCCAATTGAAAACGGAAGATCCGGAGGGACGAAGTAGAAGGAATAACGTACTGATCCTGGGCCTACCTGAAGCGGAGGAGGGAACGGACACCATTGCTTTCTTACAGAAATTGTTCATCAAGATTGTGGGTCCTTCCCCCCTTAACCCACAGTATCACATTGAGTGTGCCCACCACTCCCTGAAACCAAAACGCCCTCCTGGGGCAACTCCAAGACCCATAATAGTGAAATTCCTAAGTTTCTTAGAAAAACAACGTGTGTTATCTAAATCGAAGGAACTCCAAGCCATCCTGTGGGGAAATGCCAAGCTGAGGTTAACCCATGACCTTCCTTTTGAAACGCGCCAGAAGAGAGCTGCCTTCTACCCTATTGTTAGCAAGCTTATTGCTGCAGGAATACAATTCAAAATGAACTACCCCGCCAGATTACAGGTGGCAATAGATGATGTTTGGCATTCCTATGAAGCCCTGGAGAAAGCAGCCATGGACCTCACCTCTAAACTACCTAATCTTTTTAAACCAGGATGAACTCTGGTTTTCGTTAGCTAAGGACTATTAGGCTTTTTTTTTTCGTGAGGATGGAATTAGGTTTGTACCTGTCAGATGTTCCTCGTTCTCTTCTTTTGTTCTGTCATTCGGGGACTGGCTGGGTGGGATGGCAGGCTGTGATGAGGCCTAGCGGGCCTGAATACACTTCAGAAGCATGTTCATGTGCTCCAGTGAGGGGGGGAGGAACCTATGGTGTAGCAAGTGTTTCCGGATGTCCCTAGCTGCGACGGACCAATTGGTCCTATTGGGTTCTGAACCGCTCAGCTACTTCCCGCTTCTCGGAGGCTGGAAGGTCCCGTGGTGGGGGATAGATGAAGAACTTAATGGGAGTTTTTTTGGAATTCACCTTCCTGATTTACAATTATTGGGTAAGCAGGCCTTCAATGAAACTTCTTGATTTAATAGATCTCTGTTTTGTTAGGTCTGTGTAGCAACTGTTATATCTCTGTTTTGGAGTTCTCACAATGTACTCTTAATTATAAAGCTTTTTACAAGTTCAATGGTTATTATGTCAGTTTAGGGCTGAAGTTTGTTGTTTTCCTAAAGCGGTCGGTGGGTGGAGGGCTTCGGGAGGGAGCAAGCTTAGGGAGAGCTGCTTCGCGGTCCAGAGATGGGGAGGAAAGGTGCATTTCCCGAGAGGCTGAGAGATCAGAATAAGATTCGACTTTACTGGTCAAATTTTATTAAATTGGATCAGGATACTTCAGTTCATTTTAGCTTAGTGTTGATCTCCCTTGGGATAGCAGCCTATGGGGGTAGGTCCTCTACATTAGATTTAAAGAACCCCAAATTCGTCTTCTTACTCACTTGGGGATCTTTTGTACATAGTTTGAGGGGAGTAGGGAGGAAGGGGGGTGTCATAGATTGGACGCCTTTATTACCAGACGCTTTGTCCAAGTTCACAATAGGTAGATTATTATTACTCGTAGTAATATCATTACATAAGTTTTATCAATCTTTTTGGGGAGGATTGTCCTTTCTTACTAACATATTCTTGCAGGGGTTGGTGGGGACGGGAGGAGTCTGGACTATTTTGTTGGGTTTCTAGTTCGGTTTTCTGGGTTGAGGGGTTGGGGGTTGGGTTTCTGTCCTGTTCTCCTCTCCAGGGTTACATGGTTTGTGTTTAACACTGGTGCATTAATATCACTTATCCTTTTAGTATCTGTACTATTTAACGAAATTCCTTGGGATGTGAAATCTTTGTTTTCTAATTCTTTTATACCGGGGTTGTTGGGGATGGAGGGTAGGCTTGGAGTATGCCCTTTGGGTTGGTCTGGTAGGTTAATGGTCCATGCTTCTTTTACTTTTAACAAAAAGTTACATGACTATGGTGCCTATTAAAATTGCTATGTGGAATGTCAGAGGTGTCCGAGATTTGTCCAAGAGATATCAGGTTCTCAAAAACTGCTCCTTTTTAAATATTGACATTCTTCTCATGCAAGAAACCAATTTATTGGCTTCAGAAGCTAATGGGCTACGCCGGCAAGGTTTTTCCCAGGTTTTGGTGTCTGGTGGGTCCTCAGCTAGCAGAGGGGTGGCTATACTGATCAAAAGACACTTATCATTTGTGGTAGAGGAAAGTCTAACAGATCAAGAGGGCAGATTTGTTATTGTTAAAGGATTACTCAATAATGTCGGGGTGGTGTTGGGGCAATTTATGGACCAGTAGGAGGGGATCCGAAATTCCTCATGAATTTGGCTGATAAAATGAGTGGATTTCTCCCATCCTTACTAATTTTGGGGGGGGACTGGAACATTGCTCCATCACAAGACCTTGACAAAACCTACAGGCCATTAAAATCCCTTTCCCCTTCTCAACTCACCCTGAAAGATTTCATGGACTTATTGGGTTTATGTGACCCATGGCGTCTGCTCAGCCCCTCTGGCCGGCTCTTCTCCTTTTATTCACAAGTTCACCAGTCGTGGTCCAGAATTGATTTTATTCTAATCAACAATACTCTCCTGGCGGGTATTCACCAAACAGGTATTGAACCAATTGTCATATCTGATCACTCTTTGGCATGGATTTTGATTTCCCCTGATCCGCACGGTCAAAGGGACACTTCATGGAAATTAAACACGCAACTTCTAAAAGAAGATCGAATAATTTTTCATATTAAACCATTGATCTCTTCCTTCATAGATATCAATGCAGGTTCTACGTGCAGAGAGGACCTGATCTGGTGCTCTTTTAAGTGTTTTATTAGAGGAGAGTTTATAAAGTTAGATTCTAAAAGGAAAAAACAGAGAGAGTCTAAAATTATTTTGTTGTCAAATCACATAAGGATAGCTGAAAATAATTTGTCTTCCTCATCTTCACGAGCTGATCTGGAGGCCTTATGGAGGCTTAGGAATGAATATGAAGACCTATTAAGGGAAAAGGCGGAGTATGCCATCCTTAAAACTAAAGCCCGTTATTTTGACCAAGGCGAGAAACCAGGCAGAATGTTAGCTCTTAGATTGCGGGAGGTAGAAAGTTCAAGACTGATTCCTGCACTGTGTTCCCCAGACGGTTCTATTAAAACCTCCCCTCAGGATATTTCCCGCATCTTCGAATCTCTTTACAGGGACTTATATGGCAAGGGTACTTCTCAACCCTCCCACTCCAGTATTGAACATTTTTTGGATGGCATTAGTCTCCCTTCCCTACAGGCCCACCAGTACGAGATTTTGGCCTCTCCTATTACCCTGGCTGAAGTGGAGGAGGCTACAATGGGCTAACTCTGGACAAATCCCCAGGCCCCGATGGTTTCCTCTCCAACTTTTATAAGGTCTTTTGTAAGGAGATATCTCCCCTTCTCCTGAAATTATTTGAGTATATGTCCACTTCAGACTCCCTTGACCCCACTTTGTTGGAGGCCACGATAGTACTGATTCCGAAACCAGATAAACCCCAGAAAGAGCCAGCCAGTTACCATCCGAGTTCACTATTAAATTATGACATTAAAATTCTAACCAAAATCCTATCTCTCAGAATCAAACGGATTTGGTCTTATCTACTGAGTCCCGAACAGGTGGGGTTTGTTCAAAGCAGATCTGCTGCCGATCATTTGAGAACCCTCTTACATATCTTTCAGGCTGCCCAAGACTCCCAGGCCCCCATGGCATTAATCGTATTAGATGCCAAAAAAACTTTCGATAGAGTAAACTGGGACTTTCTTTGGTCCACCTTTAGGAGAATGGGCTTTCCGGAAACCTTAATTCAATGGATTCAGACGGTATACAGGTCACCCACTGCTAGAATTTATTGTAATGGGGTTTTTTCATCTCGGTTTCCCCTGTACACCGGTACTCGGCAAGGTTGTCCCCTGTCTCCCTATTTGTTTAACCTATATCTGGAACCCCTGATACTGAGTATCAAGAACTCGCCCCAGGTCACAGGTTGCTTAATATACCAGCAATCTCTGACTCTTTCAGTTTATGCAGATGATATCCTTTTGCATCTTACCAATCCCGAATCCTCTTTAACACATGCTTTACAAATTATTGATCAGTTTGGTCAAGTAGCTAACTATAAGTTGAACTTATCCAAATCAGTTATATTTCCATTAAATCCTTTCACGCTCCAAGCCAATTTTACCCAGTTTGGTATGAGATGGTCTCCTGTCTCACTCAAATACCTAGGCATCCATCTTGCTAGAGACCCAGAAGTTCTCAGGAGACTTAATTTGAACGATCTGGTGATGAAGATTCAGCAGGATCTCCATAGATGGGGCAACCTTCCATTGTCCTTATGGGGTCGCATCAGTATTATTAAAATGAACATTTTACCCCACATTTTTTACCCCTTAAATTTACTAAACATTTGGCTCCCAATGTCTCATTTTCAACAGCTTCACTCTGCTCTCTCCAATTTCATTTGGTGGGGCAAACATCCTAGATGGGCCTTCTTAAAGCTTAATTTACCTAAGGAGAGAGGCGGACTTCGCCTCCCTAATTTTATGCTATATTATTGGGCGAGTCATCTATCCAAAATGGGGAGATGGTTAGAAGTCCAGTCTGATGCATATCTTCCTATTTGGCTACAGTTGGAGATTAACCTGTTGGACATGCACAATCTCCGTTCACCCAGAATTTTTTATTACACTTTCTCCGCATTACCTGCTAGTGTACAATATTCAGCTGTAGGGCTTTCCATAAAAGTCCTGTCCCAATGCTGGAATTTCTTTAACATTTCATCTAAAAAGGATACGGCGCAATCTCTCATTTTAAACCCCAATGTCAAAATAGGTAGCTCTCCGCTGATCCCTGATTGGCTTCCACAACTACAGGATGTTTTAGTGGAAAACCTGTTCTCTCAAGGTTACCTTCTCTCCTCAACCGACATAATAAACAAATTGAATATCCCTCAGAAATATATATTTAAGGTTTTTCAATTGAGACACCTTATGGTCTCTATTTTTGGGACCACATTCACACTGTCCCAAACTAGGCTCTTTCTAGACCAGATACAGGAATATGCAAACAAATCCCATGGAATTTCCAGGATCTATTCCTTTCTACTGGGTATCAAATATCCTAATGCCTTTATCAGCTCCAAAATTTGGGCTTCTCTCCTGCCAGATTCTCTCCTGCCCTGGAATCAGATTTGGGTTGACATGCATAGATATCCCACTCAAGATAGGCACAGGCTCATTCAATAGCATATCCTAAATAATCTCTATTATACACCAGTTAAGCTGGCCAAACTTGGCAGACTGCCTTCGGCTACCTGTACACGGTGTGGAGCAACTGATGGGAACCTGATACACATTTTTTGGCACTGTGACAAAGTGGCGTCACTATGGAGCACAATCCAAACCAATTTAGACCCCCTCCTGGGACTGGGGAAGCTGTTTACCATAGAGATATGTATTCTAGGGATGCTCTTCAGTATTAGAGTCCAGGAGCGTAGGTTTCATATGGCTCTAATTTCTGTAGCAGTCAAAAGGCTGGTTCTCAAGCACTGGATGGACCATCTGGTCATTTCATATCCTGAATGGCTAAAAGAAATGTCTCTTTGTTTTAACACTGAAAGGTTAATAGCAAGCTCCCGGAATCGCATTGCCTCTTTCAGTCAGAAATGGAGTAAACTATATGCTTTATATTTGAATCAAGATTCACTCAATGCTGACCTCTGACTGTTTCAGTTTGTGTTATTTCCCTTTGGATGTTTGTCATTGCTGGAGTACTCTTTGCGTTTTTGTATCTTTTCTATCTGCTTTTTGATTAGGCACACTCCAGAGGAGGGAGGTGGGGAGGGTCATGGGGGTGGTGGGGGGTGGATGGGCATAGTTTTTTGTTATTAGTGTCTTGGTATATTTGTTTCAATGACGTTTTTGTACCATGCCACTTTCAAGTTATTTTGTTGTCACTGTAGTGCGGATCATTGTTCTGTATGCCATACTTCCTTTGTAATATTATAAATTAATAAAGATGTTGAATTTCAAAAAAAAAAAATTGGTGAAAAAATTCCCAAAAATGACTGTTTTATGAGCGTGCATTGCGCTGTTCCTACTCATGCTCATAGGTTCGCAAATTTTCAATATTTTCACTCTGGATTTTCAACATTGCCATTTTACCACACCTCCTTATGAGCAGTACAGCTGTCCTTTTTCACATCTCGCCCAAAATATGTTTCCACCCATGTAGCGCACAATGGCACAGTCGGTGTGCGGACTCAATGTATGGGAAGCATTAAGAAAATCACAGTGACACTGTTCATGAGCAGAGGTCTTAAAATGGCTATTTTGAAAATTTGGTGAAAAAAATTCCCAAAAATGACTGTGTTACGAGTGAGCATTGCGCAGTTTCCACGCACCCTCGTATGTTCATGAATTTGTAATATTTTCAGTCCAGATTTTCACCAGTGGCATTTTCCACACTTCCTTATGAACACTACAGCTGTCATTTTTCACAACATGGCCAAAATGTGTTTTCACACTTTCAGCACAGAAATGCGTGGTCGCTGTGGGAAATCATTATTCTGGACAGATAAAGAAAATCACAGTGACACTGTTCATGACTGGAGGTCCTAAAATGCCTGTGTTGATAATCTGCTGTAAACAATTCCCAAACTAATTACATTACAGGTGCTCATTGCACAGTTTCTACGCACACTCGTGACTTTACCAGTTCTTTTAATATTTTCACTGCAGATTTTCAACATTGCCATTTTTTACACCTCCCCATGAATAGTACAGCTGTCATTTTTCACATCCTGTTCAGAATGTGTTTTTGCACCTGTGGTGACAAATGCCATAGTCACTATGCAAAAGCAGCTTTCATCTAACAAACTGATATTGCCACTGTTCAAGAGGTGGGGGTCACAAAAAACCCATGTTGAAAATTTGGAGTGAAAATACCAACAAATGCCTGAGGCGTTAGGGTTTGCGACCATAGCACCCCACCCTGTAGAGAATGACAGGCATCAGGGCTGTGACTTGGGATTGTCATCTGCAATGCTCATACCATTCCACCCCCAACCCCACCCACACCCTGTAGCCACTGAGAGGCATCGAGGTGTGCCTTGGACTCTTCGGCCCCAAAGTTCACCCCATTCTCCTATACCGCACCCATCTCACAATATTTCGTGATGGAATGGGGTGCACATAAGAGTCAAAGACCCCAAGGCACACTGTGACACTTGGTGTCTGCACGGTAGGGTGTGGTGAAATGGTGTGGCCGTTATGCCTGATGACCCAAAGGCACACCCCAATGCCTGTCACTATCTGCAGGGTGGTGATGGGGCTGGCTTCAGTTCAATACTTCACTGCCATTCCTATTATGCAGCTCTGTAACTCCTACACTACCAATGCCACTGCCAGCAAGCAAACATTCGGCATTGACAAATGCTTGTTTTAATTATGGCTGCTGTAATAAACATTTGAATTAGTAGTTTGTTAGTGAGGTAAGAAAAAGATGGTGGCTGTCATAAAATAAAAAATGCTGGTGTTGCAAGCACAACATCTCACAAAATCCAAAACATCTCTGCGACACCAAATTTTTGGTGTCATATCAGAATGTTATACAAAATATCCCACTGAGCACGCTCAGAACAGAAAAACACAGAACTTTAAATCCTTATAACTCTGGAATCATTGATTATTTTTTCACAAAACCTTCCAAAGGCAATAGAGGAATACACGGGGTCATTGACTGTGCTGTTTTTTGGCTTTGTGGTTCTTTATGTAATAGCCCCTTGACTCACCTTTGGCTGTTCAGGGCCCTTCAAGGTCCTCACAGCAATCGCTGTTGAGTGGTCCTACCTGGGCTAGGATACATAGGCATAGAGTGGCGCAGTGCCTCCACCTGAGAAATGGTAGGGAATACCTGTAGGCAAATAGCAGGTTATCACCCTCCAGGAAAATATATTAGCTGCACCCTGAACAGTTCCCCACACACTCTGATAATATCCCCCTTCTTTACAGAAACACTTTATAGCAGCAAATGAACAACAACAGTATTTTATTGTAAGGGAAGGGGAGCAGAAGCAAAGATAAAACAGCAACAACAATAACAACTAACTAACACTTCTGCCACAAACAATCCCCGCCTCCCACCTGTGGGTGCACCCATCTTTCTCTTGGCAGCTGCCCAGAAAGTCTATACAGTATTTTTGGTGGATACCTCACCACGTTGCAGAGATCGTGAAGAGGATCTTTCATTGGGGCCCAAACTTTAAATTCACAAAGCTTAACTGTAACTTTCAGGCCTGGGCACGGTTTTCTGGCATTGTCCTGCCAGGAATTACCCCCATTACTTCCACCTAGCTAGCTAGCTAAATAAAGACTCCCCAAAGCTACAGCTTGGGGTACTTACTGTTCAGCAGTTTTAAGCGGGTGACAGAAACTGGGTCACGGTACCATGTTGGTATCAGGAGTTGGTACACCAAAGCAGCAGTTGGCTGAAGAAATGATGAAAGCTGGTCTTCACCTGCCAGGCCTTTCCAATCTTCACCCCCTTGAGCCTTTGTATCTGGTGTTCACCTGGCAGGCCTCTCTCTACGTCTTCCTCTCTGGTGGTCTCCTCTTCAGTCTGTGGTATGGAGCAGTCTGGTGGTTCCCCAGACTAATTGCTGGCACAAACACTTTTCTACGATACAGCACAGGAGCTGGAAGATTTGACTCAGTCTCTATTCCCAGCAAAGACAGTTACCCTAGATTGCAGCAGAATCAGTCTCTAATGCACCTACTCCACCAAGGGGGGAAGACAGCTTGCAGGTCACTTTTGCTTTCCGCTGCAGACACTGTGGCATTAGGCTGCACCCCTTAGAGCCTCTGCTTTCCAGCTGCCAAACTCCACTGTCTCTCTTTCTGTACTGCAGGACAGTCAGTTCTCTGTCTCTGGCAGCCGATCTAAACAGCCTCTCAACTTTAGCTGTGGAGTCTTTCTTTCACAGCTGCAGGTTCAAATCTTGTCCGCAGCTCTCAAATTCTCTGCAGCAACTTTCCACCTCTCAGCAGCCAAATTCACTCAGCTGCCAGTCCAAATCTCACCCTGGGAATCTCTCACACAGTCCAGTTTCTTTCCCAGGGGCTGATTACTTCTCCAGGCACTCAGCAGCTTGTACAATCCTGTGCTCATGCATGTCCTTTGGACAAACAGGCATGCCTTTTGGGCTAGCAAGCCCACAGTAGTATCTCTCCTCTCTGGACTCTCTGTCAGAGCTTTCAGGGCTCCCCTTTTGGCAAGCAAACAGCCCCTTTTATCAGTTTCCCACCAGCTCCATCTTGTTGGCTGCTGCAGCTGTCCAACAGGAAAAATTTAGCATTCATGGGGCTCACTTGATGTCCTATTGATTTTTATTTAGGCGCCAAAAATTGTCCCTCTTCCCCACCCCAGATCCTCTTTGGCAGTCCCAAGAACCTCTTGGCAAAACCCCTGCTCTCTGATTGGCTGTGCAGGGGGTAAGAATGGACAAAATGGCTGCTGAATAAACTGTCCCCAGCAAAGTCTTCATTTTCAAAGTCCTTGACAGCCAACATTCACAGATTTATGTTGTGATTTCCCCCTGGTTCCACAGCAGTCCCTCTGCCTCTAATCCCCATGCAGAGTTCAATAATTTAACTTAATTTCCCCCCATCACTGCTGCTGATAATCTCAGCTCCAAAGCAGCAGAACAGGCTAATTAATATTCATAAGACCTTCATTAATATTTATACAGTAGCCCCTGAGCTCTCATTGGCGTTCCTTAAATAAACACTTTTTTCGCTCTTCAGGTGCCTGTTCCATGTCTCCAGACCCTGTTTTGCCCATCTAAGGGTTCAGGAGCACTGGAGAGGCTTTTGGATCTCTGCAACAGCAGTGGGAAAACAGATGCACATAAGTGCACATGTGTGTTCCGCCACTCACACACTCGAGCTGCAAGCTGCCCAGCGGTTTCACAGTACTTGCTCCTCTGGCTCCAAACTGACAGAGAACTCAGCAGAGGCCGAACAGAGCACCCTGGAACACCAGGAAACTTGGGAGCACACATCGGGGAGTGGCTCAGGAAATGGGGAAAATGGGAGGCTCAAAGGTAATGGGGGGCTACATTTATTTTTTCAATAAAAAGTTATGATTCCACATTATTTAAGGCTGGAGACAAGTGTTTTTTTCAACCTGAGCAAATGTTATACAGCCCAAAGAAGCTGTTAATGTCCCACTGCAGTGCACTACTTGGAGGTAGTGGTTTGTCTGGGGTGGTCCCCCCTTTTGTTTGCGCACCCATTTTGGATGTGGATTCACAGTTCTGTCCTTTGGAAATTTGATCACCAAAGGCAGTGCCTTGCCACTGCATGCTTCTACCCTGAAAGTTTCAGGAAAAAAAATCCATTCTGTGTAGGCTGTAGGTAAGAGCAAAAAAAAAAAAATAATCCCATGTTAAGTATAGGAAAAAAAAATAGTCGTCTACATGAAAATGACATATGCAGATCTCAGAAACTACACAAACTGCTGTCACAAAACTTTCCACAGATCTAGACCTTGCCTATTAGACAACACATGACAAATTCCAGCTAATTTCATCAAGCACCACCAAAAATATTAAGGTGAAAAGTTAGGGGTTTAAGACTGAACACCCTACTCAACTCTAACTGTAAGGGCACTAGCGCACCCTTATAATACATTAACATTTTAATACATGGGGAGGGAGGGAGGAAAGAATGAAGGGAGGGAGGGAGTGATTTGATTTATATAACATCTTTCACATAAATTGTATCCCAAAGTGCTTTACAAACCAGAAGAGAGAGAGGAAGAAAGGGAGATACTGTTGCTGCCATTAGGATCACATTTAGACTCAAAAAGCAGAGATGCAGATGAGAGAGATTACAAAGAGGATAAGCACAGGGAGGCTAATTGACTTGTTTAGGACCACACAGCGAGTAAAATGTGACTGCTGGAGTGTAACTGAGAGACTTGATTATACAGGGGTACCATGTAGCTTAAAACAGCAGTGTACTCATCAGTTGCATTCATCCATAAGACAGAGTAGCAGCTCATGTACCTGGTCACATTTACAAATAAAAAAACAAAGACAAATCTCTGATAGGGAAAATTAAACTGTTTTACAATTTGGATTTAATTGGATTTGAAGAAAGATTTCCTGCTAATCCTTGCAATGAACTTTGATATCATAAAGGCTGTTTCTGATTATGCATGGCATTTGTTATGAGTGATGTCAGAAGCTGTTGGATACATTTTGATATTCTGTACCTTTCACATTGCCCTACTGTCCCACAGCTAATCTGATAACGTATTAATTACTAATGGAGGATAGGTAGAGTTCATTCTCAGCGTTTTACTTACAGCATGCAATAAATATTCCCTTCTCTGTTAGTTTATTGATCAACCTTTGGGTCTCTACCATTCTAATAAATAATTTGAAAAATTGGTAGCCTCTCACTTGAATAAGGACCTTAATACATATAGCCTCCTGTCTGCTGTCTCCTGCTCAGCACGGTTTCCAAAAAGACCACAGCTCCACCGCTGCCCTCCTATCACTCACCAATAGCATTACCTCTGCTATGGACAGGGGTGAGCTTATGGGTGTGGTTTTTACTGACCTCACCACAGCTTTTGATTTTGTTGACTATTTCCTACTTCCTAGAAAGCCTAGCACTCTAGGTGTTTCCTCCACTGCCCTATCTTGGTTTACAAGTTATGTGGTTAACAGTTTGAATGGGTTAAATTTGGCAACTGTCTGACCCAAATCCTATTTCAATCAGGGTCCCTCAAGGATCCATACTGGGTATGTAATTTTAAAAGGTACCTTTTATGGGACAAAGGTCACGTTAGTGAACGTGTATTTCCCCCTCTTACATCTGTTCGTCTTTTTAAAAGATTTTTTGCAAAGCTCCTAGACATTATGCACGGCTGTCTTATTATAGGGGGAGATATCAATTTAACTTTAACACCTCATTTGGACTCCTCTGCACCTACCAAATATAGGCTAACATCAGCTCAAAGATTATTTATCTCTCAACTTAGGGCATTGGGTCTAATTGATGTATGGAGAAATTTTTATCCTCTTTCTGGGGGATATACATTTTTCTACCCTAGACACAATTCCTACTCAAGATTGGACTACTTTTTCATTTCAAAAGAACATTTGGACTGTTTACAAGATTTAACTATAGGACCTAGATTTCTTTCTCATAATTCTCCCCTATTTTTGAGGCTAGATTTTAAAATACCAAGGAAATCCACTGGGTGGTGCTTGAATACGTCTTTTCTAAAGGATAAAGCTTTTAGGGACAGCTTTAACTCAAAAATAGCTCAGGGTATAGCAGAAAATTTGTCCCAGGAGACATCCAATACAATAGTTTGGGATACTCTGAAGGTTGTGATGGGGGGAGATAATTGCGTATTCAGCATACAAGAAGAGATATTGGGAAACACGATATAGTAAATTACATGAGAAATTAAGGGAAATACAAAACAACGTTTACCCCATTACCACAGAGGCCCAAGCCCAGATCAATCAGACAAAGGTTGAGCTCCAGAAACTTTTAGATGAAAAAACACAACAGGCACTATTTTACTTGAAAACATATAGGTATGAGGGAGGGCCAAAAGGGGTGAGAAATTTAGCCCGGAGGCTTAGGGGACATAGGACAGCCACAATCATAACACATTTAGTGGATCCAGAGAGAAAAACAAGAGCTTTTAACTCACAGCAGATAATGCAATTGTTCCAGAAATATTATGGGCAACTATTTGAGAAACCACAAGGTCCAGAATTTAACAAAATTGAGGAATTTTTCCCCCCTTACATTAAGAAAGCTAACTAGGGACATGGAAATCAGATTAAAAGCCCCTATCAGATCAGAAGAAGTCTGATGTGCCATAAAAGAAAGTAAATCATTAAAACCCTCTGGCCCAGACGGATTTCCGTCCGAGTGGTACAAGACTTTTAGTAAACAACTGACTCCTTTACAACTAAATGCATTTTTAGAAATTCAACAGGAGAATCCTCCTCCTCCATCATGGGATTACACTAATATTTCACCTGTATTAAAAGAAGGCAAACCAGCAGATTTAATTACTTCATATAGGCCAATATCCGTATTAAACATGGACTACAAGTTATTTATGTCCATATGGGCACATAGACTAGAGGAATTGCTACCCTATTTGATTAATTCAGATCAATCTGGGTTCATTCGAGCCAGAGAAACCACAGATAATGTAAGTAGAATGATCCATTTGTTGGACCACTTAAATCAGAGACAGATACAGGCAGTGTTGCTCAGCTTTGACGCAGACAAAGCTTTTGATCGCATCAGTTGGCCTTTTTTATGGAAAACTTTGTGCAAGTTTGGATTTCCTGGGGAATTCTCTAGCATGAGACAGAGAATCTATACCTCTCCGAAGGCATATGTTAAAGTGAATGGACAGTTATCTTCAATGATACAGCTGGGAAGGGGAACTAGGCAGGGTTGCCCACTTCCCCCTTACTGCTTGCCATATACATTGAGCCATTGGCTGAAGCCATAAGGCAACATCCTAATATTCTGGGGGTCCCTTTAGGAGGGAGGGATTTTACTATATCATTATATGCAGATGACATATTATTAACACTCCTAAAACCTGAAAAGTCCATTCCTGCTACCTTACAAGTGATAGATAAGTTTTCAGAGATAGCCGGATACAAAATAAATATACAAAAAACAGAGTTATTATCTTTAAATTTCACCCCCTATCAGTCTCTGAAGAATCAGATCCCTCTGAAATGGAGACATAATAAGATTAAATATTTGGGTGTAACTATTCCCCAGAAATTGGAACATTTGGAACTGTTTAATTTAGAGCCCCTATCGATAGAGATAGAGAATTTAGTTGGGAATTGGACACGTCAGGTATTCTCTTTTTCAGCTCGAATACAAGCTATCCGGATGGCCTTATTTCCTCAGATATTATATTATTTCCAGACTTCGCCAATTATTCTATCACAATTCTACTTTGCAACCTGGGCTAGACTCTTTTCGAGGTTTGTATGGGCTGGACAGCAGCCAAGGGTCAGATGGTCTCTGTTACAGTTACCAGTGGCAAAGGGGGGTTGTAATCTTACAAACCTTAGAGATTACCATAAGGCAGTAACGTGTAAAATAGTGATGATATGGCTGAATCCTCAGGTAGAGAAACCATGGAAATTTATTGAATTTATCAATACCTGGATGTGAATGGAGTACTGCCTTTCGCCACACTACAGGCAAAATATCAACTCCCCCATACACACCATTATAGATATTTACAAATTCAGACATTTATACAGAAAGAATTAGCATTAAATACTCTGCCCTCTCATACCTATGTTGATGTTCCTTTTAAGAGACGCTATAGAAGGTAGGGAACAAATTAATTTAATTGGACAAATATATAAATCAATAAGAGATCTTTGGAAGGAATCCACTGAGGATATTTTAGGGAGATGGAATAGAGAATTAGGGACTCAGATAACTTTTGTGAAATGGTTGGAACCTATTCCTCACTCAATGAGAGTATCACAGTCATCATACTGGTCAGAATATATATGAAAATGTCATAGTTGATATTTTTATACCCCTGACAAAATTGTTAAATCTGTATCTATGAGGCATGGCCTTTGTTGGAGAGAATGTGGAGAAAAAATGGCAAATATAACACATATTTTTTGTACTTGTCCGAAAGTTACCCAATACTGGTTAGATATAAAAAAGAGCATACAAAATATTGTGGGACCAGAAATTAATTTATCCAATCAGATGATTCTGCTTTATATTGGGGAAGACGGAAACGTTCCACCAGGTAGAAATAAGTTATACCTGTACCTGACAGCAGCTAAAAAGGTTATAATTTGCCTATGGTGAATGGCTAAAGTACCCACCCTCTCTGACTGGCTTTCATTGATGACTGAGATATATCATCTAGAGAGAATAGGAGCTCCTAGAGCTGGAAGGATGTCACAATTTGAGCTCCAATGGAGGCCATGGGTTTTCTATATCTCACCTACGGATGAAACATTTTTTCCATAATAGAGCCATTTGAAAGTGACCAATTTTTGTAAGATATGAATTCTGATCTAGAATTGCCTACCCGAAGAACATTCCATGTACTGTAAGACAAAAGAGCAATACTGTATAGATGAACTCCTGTTGTCATATATATATATATATGTATATATATATATATATATATATATATATATATATATATATATATATATATATATATATATATATATATAGATACAGTATATATCTATATATACACACACATATATAACTATATGAAAAACAGTAAAACAAAGAATATTAAAAAAAAAAGGATCCATACTGGGCCACCTCCTTTCCTCCCTTCATACCAACACAATCCATTCCAGTCTCTCTCAAACAGCACTCCCATCTTGTATGCCGATGATTTAGTCTGTTTTATGAGTTCTCACAATGTCTTTCACCTAAACTGTCAGCTGTCCTCTGATCCACAGTAAATTCAAGGATGGCTCAAGTCTAACAAGCTTCTCATGAATATTACAAAAACCCAGGCAATGCTGTTCGGCTCGGGTCCGAGAGTAAAAAAGTGCCTGTCCTCTTTGTCAGTGACATGTGAAAATGGATCTGGTCTCACCACTGTTTCCTCCTTCCACTACATATGAGGTCACACTTGGCATGTCACTGAACTTCTCCATGCATATGGTGGCTGTTTGTAAGACAGTTAATATCAGGTTGGTGTTCTCCTACAAGATCAGTAACAACCCCATCTATTTTTTATTTGCAGTTTATCCTCCTTCTCCCGTGGAGCTGGCAGGTGGCTCCGGCTCCTCCCTCAAAGGGGCTCACCTCTCCAGTCTCAGCATCCCACACCAGTCCCTCCTGGTAAAACCCCCATGGGTTGCCATCCCCCACTCTTGACAGAGCCAGGGAAGAGGAGCGTTGATTTTCCCTTTCTCCCCCCAGAAAGCCAGCATCCAGATTCCGTGGGGTCAGTGCAGGTGCAGCCGGGCCATCATAGAGCCTGCCAGCTCCATTTTCAACCATTTCTCCCCGGGGCCCACAAATGAGCAATGGGCAAATGGCTGAGCTCTGCCAAGGCAGTCTCATGCCTTGAATGGGGGTCCCACCCCATTCTGGAGGTGAACCTGTGCTGACACCCAGCCTCCACTGGGTGTCAGTCTACAGCATGCAGCACTGTCTTCCCCTCCAAGGAAGGAGAGCTGTCTACAGATTCTTGATCCTTCCTCACCCATGCTGACCTCAAGAAACCCGAGTCCATTCCTGAACCTGGCTTGCCGGCATGATGCAAGGTGTGGCATCCAGCGCCTCAACCCTCAGCACCACTGGGCCAGCTACAACACCATTTCTAAAGCCTGCATGCCATCTCTCATGGCATTATGCTCCCTAAACTTACTTATGGGATGTTTGTCTACTGCTCAGTCACCAAAACTGTCTTACAAAAATGGGATATGGCCCATAGTGATATCTGTAGGTTTTCCCTGGCCACGAACAGATATACTCACCACTGTATCAAACTCGATTGACTTTCACCATCTGCCCTGTGCAAGCTCACTATGGGAATTGTTGTTCACAATGTCATGACTAAAGAGACCCAGTCATCTCTAGTCTCACTCTTTGTACTTTGCTGTCCCCTGAGGTCTAATGTCCCTGGTTCATTGGCCATCCCCAACACCAAAACTACGTTAGGAGAATTATCTTTTTCCTACTCCAGCCCTGCACTCTGGAACTCCATCCCAGCTGTGGTCCATCTGTGTCCATCTAGCCACACCTTCAAGCGAGGATATGGCTCCTTCCTTCTCAAGGTCTCAACATGTACATGTCTGTAGATTGCACAGGATCAGTAGTAATTTCTCTGAATCATTGCATTTGTGTGCATTGCTGATTATCAAGATTGACCCTGCAAGAAGACCTGGATACTCTGGATAGGTGGTTCTGCACCTGGAAATTAAAATTTAACTCCCCCAATTGCAAGGTGCTACACCTAGGGCTGGAAAAACCCAACTATGTGTACACCGGGGATGAGTTGCAGGCCACAGCAGGGGAAAGAAACCTAGGAGTCTTGGTGGATGTTAGCATGAATAATTCAGAGCAGTGCAGGAGAGCTGCGGTCAGGGCAAATAGGATGCTGGGATGCATCGCTAGGGTATTACCTCAAGGAACAGGGAGGTGATTTTGCCACTGTACAACAGCCTGGTTAGGCTACATCTTGAGTACTGTGTGCAGTTCTGGATGCCACACCTAAGAAGGGACATCCAACTCCTGGAGAGGGTTCAGAGGAGAGCAACCAGAATGATCTGGGGCCTGGGGGATATGACATATGAGGAACGACTAGGGGAGCTCAACCTGTTCTCACTGGAAGAGAGGCGGGACCAGGGGGACATGATTGAGGTCTTCAAGTACCTCAGGGAAGTAAATAAGGTAAGACAAGATAGGCTCTTTTAACTGAAGAAGGGTGGACTCACCAGAGGACACAGTTGGAAGATTGAGGGTGGCAGGATTAGGGGAGAAAGGAGGAGGAGGTATTTCACCGAAAGAGTTGTAGAACTGTGGAATGCGCTGCCCAGGGATCTGGTACAGGCAGCTACAGTGGAGAGATTCAGGAGAAGGTGGGACAGGTATAGGCAATGGGTGAAGCAGAGGCTGGTTTGCTGGGGGGGGGCAGGACTGGGGAATGGAGTAACAGTGGAAGGAGACAGATAGAGGGCTACGGTACCAAATCAGGGTGCTAAAGCATGAGCAGACTTGATAGACCAATAGGCCTACTCTGCTGGCATCTAGTACATTAGTATGTTATATGTATGAAACCTATCCCTGTACTTGTTACTTGTATAGTACTTTATTGTTGCACCTTGCCCTGTACCTTGCATCATATTTGCCACATATTGTATTTCATTTTCCCCAGAAGACTGGAGAAGGGCTCATGTGATCCATCCCCACAAGAGTGGTAGCAGGGAAGAGGCAGAGAACTACAGACCAGTCAGTCTTACCTCAGTAGTGGGCAAGATTATGGAGGCACTCCTTAAGGAAAGACTAGTGCAACACCTGGAATCCATAGAAGCACAGGATCCAAGACAGCCTGGGTTTACAACAGGAAGGTCCTATCAGACTAATCTTATAGATTTCTTTGACTGGATAACCAGAGTGGTGGACCAAGGGGGAGCAGCTGATGTTGCCTACCTTGATTTCAGCAAAGCTTTCGATACTGTTCCACACAGATTGATTAATAAGCTGGGTAGGCTCAGGGTGGGTCAGAAGTTGATCAACTGGGTGGCAAACTGGTTGGTGGACAGAAAACAGAGAGTGGTGATAAACGGTATAGTCAGACTAGATGCAAGTCACAAGTGGGGTACCTCAGGGATCAGTCCTGGGGCCAGTCCTCTTCAATATCTTCATCAATGACATTGCAGATAGACTGGAGGGTAAGGTTTGTCTGTTTGCAGATGAGACCAAGATCTGCAACAGAATAGATGATCCAGATAGGGTGGGCAGAATGAGACGAGATCTGGATAAACTAGCAAAATGGTCAGAAGAGTAGAAAATGGGGTTTAACGCAAAGAAGTGCAAGATCATGCACATAGGGAAGAGAAACTCTGAAGCCACCTACAGGATGGGAGGGGAGCTGCTGGCAATCATAAGGGAAGAAAGAAACTCGAGCAACATCATCACAGATGACCTGAAATCATACAAGCAGACCACTAAAGCAGTAGATAAGGCTAGAGGGATGTTGGGGTGTATTAGTAGGGGTATCGCAAGTCGTAAGGGGGGGTAATAATCCCTTTTTACAAGACACTGGTTAGGCCCCATCTGGAGTACTGCATGCAGTACTGGAGGCCACACCTGCACAAGGACATTAACAAAATGGAGACAGTCCAGAAAAGAGCAACCAAAATGGTGCAGGGACTGCGTCAGGAAACATATGAGGACAGATTAACACAGCTCAATATGTATACCCTAGAGCAAAGGAGGGAAAGAGGTGATATGATTGAAACATTCAAACATCTTAAGGGCATTAACAAGGTGAAAGAGTCTAATATGTTTCAATATAAGAAAAATAGGACAAGAGGACACAGCATGAGAATAGAGGGAGGCTGATTAAGGGGTAATGTGAAGAAGTTCTTTTTCACATAAAGGGTGGTGGATGCATGGAACTGCCTCCCTCAGGAAGTGGCAGATATGAATACAGTGCAGGGCTTCAAACAGGCATGGGACAGGCATAAGGGACCAATACAGATGAGTATGACTAGATAGGCCATTGACAGAGTACAGGTCTATGGCACATTCATAAGGTAGAAAAAATGGGCAGACTGGATGGGCCTTGCGGTCCTTATCTGCCGTCAACTTCTATGTTTCAATGTTTGTATTACTTTTATGCAATTATATAGATCCTCTCTGTATTTTTGTGTTGTTGTTGTGTCAATCTGCACTGTTGTCATCTCCCAGGTCATGTCTGAAAACAGATAAATGTTTTGTCTAGTGCACCAACCTGATAAACTTTTGTCTATGCACATACCTGATAAATAAAAACTAAATACATAAATGAAATTATACATTTAAATATCACAAAAATACAACATCAGCTGTCTGCCAGTTCTTTATATAACATGCTTCCTACTTCTAATACAAGCTGTTCAGTAGCAGAATACTCTAAATATATTTAAGACATACTTGGATTCATAATTTAAAAAACATTCAGTTAAATCATCCTGGTTAGAGGCAGTATAGTGTAGTGGTTAAGAGCACTGAGCTGCAAACCTAGAGAGCTGGGTTTGAATCCCATCAGCCCCAACTAGCATACTGTATGACCCTGAGCAAGTCACTTGCTTCTTAGTGCTCCCAGGTCGCACCTGTAAACAAGCTCTGGCTTAGTGTACCTTTCCTGGTTAAACAATTTCCCCAATTTCTCCTTTCCCTAAAGTACATACAGTATATTTCATAATTTTTCCAAGCCATATGGGACACTGTGTACCATTTCCAATAAAAAAGTACATGTTCCACATCCTTCATCTCTTCAATATTGCATAAACATTTGGGTCTGGTAGTTCCTTTCTTATTTAGCATTTAAGTATTCCTATTGAAGGTTTGGAATCTGAAAGCAATTACATTTTGTCACTTCTAAACTACTGCATTCAAATATTTTTCAAACTAATGTGATTTTTTTAACTATTGCATACAAGGAGCTATACATGAAAACCCCTAATTACACTTATGGTCTACACCGTACAGTTCAGCATTTTAATGGATACCCAGCACGGTTTCAAAAAAATGTAGTACCACAACAGCTTTGCTGGTGTACACATATTTTATGTGCAATGCCTTGGACAGTGGAGCCATGGCTGGGGTGGTCTATTGAGACTTATCAAAAGCCTTCGATTTAGTAAATCCCAAGTTGTCGATTAAGAGGTTATCTGAACTTAGCCTGTCACAAGCTGCCTGTGGGTGGTTTGGGAACTATCTATATGACAGGATGCAAAAGGTAAAGTTCAGGAGTACCATGTTGTCATTAAAGGACAATTACACCCTTGTATCTTCAAATTTTGTTTCCATGTCAATGGGCAACTCTTTTCATGTAGCTGTTAGAGATGTCTGCAATTGCTTTAGTCTATTTTCACACTTCATACTAGGCCTTGTCACTATCCTGGGGTCTTCATTTGCTGGTTGTTGAAATCTCATTGTCCCCAAGAGTTGCATCAGCATATGAGGACATGGTGTGTAATCACCCTTTAGACTCCACAGTATGCCTGTCTGCTTAATTAGTCTTCAAAGTAACAAGTTGCAGGAAGGTGTGAAATGCCACATGTACCTTCAGTTAGCTTTGTGAACTGTCTGAATTGTAATGCAGAGTTTTTCCCTTTAAACTGCATTACATTTTTGTGTTTCCACAGAGTTTTTGCGGGGTATTTGTTCTGTCAGCATAGATTTATATGTATAAATGGGTGATGTGACATCACATTCTCATATGGTAATGCGGCTCTCATGGACAATGAGATTAAAACAACCATAAAATGGAGACCCCCAGGATAGTTACAGGGAGATACCATGAACAGTGAAAACAAACTAAAGCAAACATATATAGCCCTAACAGCTGCAGGAAAAGAGTAGTCCGTTGACATGGAAACAAATACAATTTACATGCTATGAGGGTGCAGTTTTCCCTTAATGCTGGTTAGCACAGGGATCCCACAAGAGTCCATTTTCGGACCACTGTTATTTAGTTTGTTCTTAAATGAACTCCCCTCAGTCTGCCAGGACTGCAGAGTCATCTTTTATGCTAACAATGCAATCTAGGCAGTAAGGGAGAAAACTGTTTCTGCTCTAACCAACTGTTACAAAAGGACTTTGCTAGAGCCAAGGATTGGCTTGTTGAAAGTAAAGTAGTAATAAACATTAAAAAACAAATTCATAGATTTTTGGCAGTCATAAAAGGACTGGACAAGGTTGCCAGTTGGAAATAAGAACTGTAAATGGGAAAGTGCTGGAGCAGGTGAAGCTTTTTTAAATATCTCAGTGTGTATCTGGATAGCATAAATACTGTCCTATGCCAAGCATATTCACCATACTGTGAAGAAAACTAATATTAGGCTGGGCTTGCTGTACAGAAATAAGATACACTTTGATCAGGATATGCAAAGATTGGTTGCTCAAAATGTAATACTTTAATTAATGACTATGGATTAGTATTCTATGTCTCGGCAGTGGACTGTGTGTTATTCATATTAACAGCTGTACGAAGTCATGCATGTAGATTTATACTGGACACAAAAAGAAAGGTTCACCATAGTGAATTGTACGTATGAGTTGATTGATTACCCATAGAGCTGTGTATCCACTACTTTAATAAAATATGGTGCTGGAAACTATTAAATGGACAGAATACTGGGAAGTTAAATGACATGGTGTTAAAGCAGCAGTACTAGATTAAAAAAAATGGTATATTTTGCAGTAGTTTGTTTCCTGTGCTCTGTTGAGCACTTACCTGGTAATCTTTCTTGTTTTCACTGCACTGTCACCCCTCAATTTGCTCTGTTTCTATTTGTTTTTGTTTACTTTTCTCCCATTGGCCGTGTAGAATTGGAACCCTTTGCTGCCAGATGTACATGTGCATGGCTCGCAGTACTACACAAGGACAGCAGAAATGCACAGCAAAGGGTTCCATGGGAGTAAACAAAAGACATGATGAGATGTGAGGAGGGAGCTTGGCTGATAATTAGGCAGCAGCCACATTTACTGTGTATCCACAACAATGGATATCAATTTTAAATATCTAAAAAACTATTGATAGCTAGAAAAAAACGATTTATAGATATGGAAAACAGAACGATGGCTGTATGCTTCCTGCCAAAATGCAGAATTTTGATAATCGCTTCTTGATTATCTAGTGCTACTGCTTTAAAATGTTCTAACTCCTATAATACTAGGTTAACAATGAATTTGCAATTGGACTTGCCATGTTATGAAACTACAGGAACTGGGATAGATTTGTTTTAGATACAGGGCTATTAAAACATGAAATTCCTACCATTTGAATGTCACCAGCAGTCAGTATTTGTGCCAGTTTGAGTGGTCTTAGAATGTATTTGAATGATCTTAAAACCTATAAGTGTTTTAAGAGATTGCTGTATTGATGTCAACAATTATGCTTAGTTTTACTGTATAAATTAATATGGTATTTTTTATGCTGTATTCATGTTGTTATTGTTTTATATAATAATGTCTGACTGGGGCACCTTCAAAAATAGGCACTTGTTGCCTAAAGGTTATTTTCCTAATACACTAAACTAAACCAAACCTACAGTAGGTCAGTTTGCGCATGTCAGCAGCTTTTACTTTACTCAATAATGTACTGCATTTCCACATATGTTTATGGTTTTATATTTCACTGTATGTTCTCTTACAACACTGTCAAGCTGGGACTTTGATTTTGTGGGCTGGAGTTACTCCAATACCCCCAGTGTCCTATACAAAGAAAGAAATACTGTATATAAGCTTTAAGACTGGAACAGACTATTGGTCTGTCTAGTCTGGCTGCCTTCTTGCCTGCTGTTCTTGCTGTTCTACCCTGAAATATGTTTTTCTTCAAGGTATTGTGCTTACTTAACTTTACCTTGCATATATTTAAGCTATAGGATTCTACTATCTTCCATTGTAAACTATGGCAAGATGTTACACTCTCAATAAAATATCACCTTTTATCCATTCTGAATCTTTTTTTTATTTCAATCTTTATTACATTTTCAGTGTAACACATGCTGAAATAAAATGTTCTCAAACAAGAATGAAACCGAGAGATTCCAAAATTACACACAAGAATTTCACAAGAGCATCTCACTCCCAAATAAATTCAGCCCTCACCTACAGATACCCCAATATTAACATTAAACTTGAAAGAGTACCCACCCTGAAGGCGCTAAGGAGATAGTTGGGAAAATCCCCCATAAAACAATTTTAAATGCTCAGGTAACGAATTTTAACATTACATAAATCAATAGGAGATTTATTCTGTGCCCCTATTTAACATTTAGTGGGGTCAACAGAAAAACACTTTATATAACTCTCTGCCCAACCAAAAAACTATGTAAAAAGAACTCTAGTAACTTCACCTTATACTTGATCACTTGAACATTGAAAATAAAGACAAAACAGTAAAAGGGGGCTCATTAATCAGGAGACATTGGGTGGCATATTCAAAGCAGATGCGTAATGTGCAACAGGGTTGCACCCGCGCAACCATGGAATTGCACCAGAGAGTGATATTCAGTGGCAGCAACTGTGCAGCACAAGTGGCCATGCATCAATGTGCAATGGTAATGTATGCATGCACAAGTGCAGGGGGTGTAGACATGTATATGTGGTGCAGTGCGATATTCAACATTGGAAAAATGGCGCCAGCTTGGAGCAAAAGAGAAATGAGTGGAGCACACTTGTGCCTATAAAAGGAGGGAGCAAGCAGGGGAAGGACACTTGCACCATAGGGGAGTAGGAGAGAGGGAGATACAGTGGCCAAGCAGAACAGCAGGATGGGTGCAAGAGAGAGACAGAGGCAGTGAGGGAGTGAGTGTGTGTGTGTGTGTGTGTGTCTGTGTGTGAGACAGTCAGGGAAGCAACTGCCAGAGTGTGTGCCTGTGACACCCGATTCAGAAGGGGATTCACAGGTGCCCAGACAGGTGGGAGGTGGAGGTCACAGCCCACAGGCCACCAGCCAGGGTCAGGATACACAGGTGTGTGCCAAGCACAAACACACATGGTGCAGCACACAGCCAGGGGGCTGGAGGAGTAAGCCACCCGGGGGGACAGGACAGCAGAGGCCATGGCCAGTACCATATTCCAGATGGAGGCGGTAATGAGGGGTGTGGGGAGGCAGGAGGCAGGAGGCAGTGCGGTGCGGCCATGGAAGGGTCCATCGTCGGTACGCCTGGAACAGGTGGTACTGTGCACCATCTTTGAACAATACAGCAATACAGAGATTGTGGGCCACTATCACCTGAACCGGGTGATTATGAGGCAGCTCTATGAGCTGTGCAGTGAGGAGATGCAGGCACCCACTAGACGGAGCCATGCCTTGACGGTGGAGACTAAAGTCACAGCTGTCATGTGCCTGCTCACCACAGGCACCTTCCAAAGACCAACAGGGGACACCATAGGCATAACCCAGTCAGCCACGTCACGTCACCTCACACAATTCCTCAATGCACTGCTGCCACATGCTGCAGAATGCATCCACTTCTCCAGCACACAGGCAGAGCGCACAGTGAATATGCAGGAGTTCCACATTGTAGCACATATGCATGGCATGCTAGGGACCATTAACTGCACTCATGTTGGCATCTACATGCCACCTGACCTGGAGGGGGTAGCCTACATCAACAGAAAGAGCTACCTCAGTGTCAACTGCCAGGTGGTGTGCTATGCCAGGGGGTGCATAATCAATGTCTGTGCCACACACCCTGGAGGAGCACACAATGCCTTCATCTGGCACAGCTCGGCACTATGCCACAGGTTTGAGAGTGGGAACATCCCCACTGGCCACCTAGTAGGTGAGTATGCTGGGACCATGGGCAGCCTGGCACAACAAGGCAAGGAGTGGGTTCTGCCAGGATAGGGGCACCACAGGGTGCGGCCGGGAATGATGGGGGGTGCAGTAACAAAGTCCACCATGCTAACCATATCTCTATCCACACAGGTGACAGTGACTACCCACTCTGGCCCTGGCTGCTCACCCCATACCGACACCCGTTGACCCCTGCGGAGTAGTGATACAATGAGGCACGCGCCAGCACAAGGAACATCATTGAGCTTGTGTTTGAGCTGCTGAAGGCATAGTTCCGTTGCCTGGACAGGTCTGGTGGTGCCCTACAGTACAGTCCCTCAAAGGCCTGTGGCCCATTCCTGGCCTGCTGTATACTGCACAACATGGCCAGCGACCGTGGGATAGCTGTTGAGGTCAAAGAGGGGAAGAGCAGTGGGGACGACACGGCCGCCGGGCCATGTGGCGGTGGGCAGCCCCCCCGGGCGAAGGGAACCCCAGCTGAACAGGATGACCCAGCAGCACCAGGACATGATCGTGGAGGAGCACTACGGTGCACGCAGGCAGGTGAACATGCCCCCATGCACGGAATGGCAACTGTGGCACAGCACACAGGCATTTGTGGGCAAGCCCTGTGACAGGAATGGCTGGAGGAGGGGCATGGGCAGGCTTGGAATGGGACCCCATGGCAACACACAGCACAGCACATCACACCCCACCCACACACCCCCGCACACACACACAAACGCATACTGGCACCTGCAGGCACGCACCCGGACACTGGCACCCGGTATGTGTCAGAGGCTGAACACTGGTGCACAGTGGCAGTCGGTGCTGTGCTGGCATCATCATGCACATGCCACACAGGCCAGCAGCCATGCAGGTGCGCACACGGCCTGTGTGCAGAGCACACCATGGATGCCACGTCCGTGATACACACACATGCATACACCACACCGATGTGTACACAGGGTGGTGGCAGCAGACTGTGGACAGGGAGGCAGGCAGATCAGGACTGCCACAGACACATGGATGGCCCTGCCGAGGCTGCCCAACAGACCCAGGCTGTGTGATGGCCACAGGGGGTGTCTGTGACAGTCCCCCAGGGGTGTTACTGCAGGACTGTGACCAGGTCCTCACAGGGGTCTGCATGCTCCTGAACATGCCTGCCCCGGGCGTGCCTGGAATGCCCACAGCAGATCCCAGCATTGACACCAAGGGAGTCACTCGATTCCATGTCCCAGGCGTGGAGAATGCACTCTGTGGGGTCTGCAGTGCCCGGCCATGCACCATGGTGGACAGTGGTGCTAGGCTGACCGTGACTGCAGCAGTTAGCCAATCCAGGGCTGCGGTCGTGTTCTCCTGCATCCAATTGTTGTCAGCCAGGAGCTGCGCAAATCCCCAGTCGTGCTGCTCTGCAGCCTGGCGCATCTTGGCAAGGAGTGCACGCACCCCTGCCACAAGCAGCACCTGTTGCTCCATGGAGGCCCACAGCAGATGGGTGTGCTCAGGCAAGGAGTCAGTGCCCAGGGGCACCTGGGCAATGCATTGACCCATGAGTGGCATACAACCTCACTGCCCAGTCCCCCGCTCTGGTGGGTGCTGCACAGCGGGGTCCTCTTGGGGCTGCACAATCACCGACACACCATTGGCGGTCGCTGCACCCGGCCCCCCAACATCCCCATCCATCTGCCACTGCTGCCTCTCTGGCCACTGTGCACCGTGCAGCACCTGAGTGGCTGCACCACCACCATCAGCTGGTGCCACATCACTGGTGCCCACAGTGACACTTGGGATGGTGGCCGGTGGGTGGGCAACCACCACCAGGGCACTGCCTGCACTGCCGGGGAGGGTGAGTGGTATGGGCGCCTCCCTCTCGACAGCAACACTGCTATCCAGGATGATGGTCTCATCATCATCGGTGTCGGACCCCGCACCAATCTGTGTCTCCGCATACTGAACACCATGGCTGGCGTCCCATTGGAACACAGCCAGGGCCTCGTCTGCCACCACGCCACGGGCATCCGGCCGGACAGCGGTGTCATGATGCAGCCTATCTGGCACCCGGACACCGGTGGAGGTGGAAGGCCAGTCCTCCAGGGCCAGGCTCACCCTCATGGCAGACACCACTGCCCCTGCCACTGCATGCTGGTGCTCTGGTGCTGAAAGGGAATACAGTCGCATCAATGCCGCTGTCACACAAGCCAGCCCCCCCACAACCACCCTGCTCCAGATTCTCTGTACCTACCATGCAGTGATGGGCTCCCACCTGTCTGGAAGCCACCGCCAGGCACCCCCTCAAAGGCTCTACACTACATGGTGACCGCCACCATCTCTTCCTGTGGCATCAGCTGTGGCACATCGGGCTGGCCACCGCCCATCACTGCATGTGTGGCATGGATGGCTGTCACCTTTCCCTTAATTCTGCACCTGTCGGTGCCAACCTTTTTCTTGCACTCCTGCGCAGACCACTGATGGCTGCCCTGCTGATTCACAGCCCCCGCCACCTCCTTCCATGCTGTGGTCCTGGCCTGTGGGGTGCCTGTCAAGCCACTCAGCAGAGGCTCCTGGTTGAGGTACGTCTCGAACAGGGCATCCGTCTCTCCTTTTGTAAAGTTGGGCCTACACCTCCATGCAGGCTCACACTCCCCACCATCCTCATGATTGGTCATGATGCTTCCTGTGGGCAATGACATGTGGTTAGTGACTGCTACAACCCACACTACATGCCCAATTCACTGTCCCACCGTTCCCCTCAGCATCGCATCTAACCTCTGAAGGATGCAATACTGGTCCATGTCCTGTGCTGTCCCGCGGTGCCTTTATAGCGCATCACATACAAATGAGCAGATGTGCAACTGTAATGAGATGCAAATGCCCCCGATGTGCCATGGATAGGCTGATGAACTGCTTTGCATATGCTGGCTGAATATCGCGATCTTGCGCCTTGCTCAATGGACTTGCGCATGCTCAAGTTGTGGTGCAACATTGTGTTGTGTGTGCAGTAGGCCCATCAGTATGCATGCACGCACTGCCGGTGCCCATACTACCAGCGCAGCATACGCTCACTGCGCAATACACGATGCGGTGCTTGACCACTTTTGAGCATGTGGGGCTCAGGTGCCATGGGGCTAATGGCATCTGAGTGCCACTAGCCCCATGGCGCCTGAGTGCCGTTAGCCCCATGGTGCCTGGGCACCGTTAGCCCCATGGCAACTGGGTGCCATTAGCCCCATGGCACCTGGGCACCATTAGCCCCATGATGCCTGGGTGCCATGAGCCCCACGGTGCCCGGGTGCTATTGGCTCATAGCCTGTGGTGCCCACATGCCCCTACTGCACATCATGCATGGTGGTCCCAATAGCGCAGTCGTGCACAGTGCATGTGCTGACCCTTGACCCCAGACATGCCCTTTTCCCCTCAGGGACCCCTGCACCACGTGCCAGTGTGGCCTGGCATGTGTCGCGCATCCCCTGGGGATGCACAATTGCCATTGGTAGTGCATCTCTGTGCAAGGCATGCATCCCCAACACATGGAGCTCGATTGATACCGAACACCTTTTTTGACTTGCTCTACAGCGTTACTGCAATGCCATGCTGTAGCAGTGCCAGAGCTCCCAATTGGACCCAGACTGAGCTAGCTAACCTTGTGGCCCTGGTGGAGCCTCACACAGGTAGACTGTTTGGGCAGGTGCCCCTTGACAGGCCATGGACAGAGGTGTGGCAGGTGGTGGCAGATGAGCTGAAGCAGGCCACCGGTGTCCAGAGCACCAGTGAGCAGTGTCGCCACCACTATGGGGACCTGCAGTGGAGGGACCCAGAGAGGCTCCAGGCACTGCAGGCACTTGTCCAGAGGGGTGCCGTGCCATGGCCAGGTAAGTGTGCATTGCTCATGTCTGTGACCATCCAGTGTTCTGTGGGGCCGGCAGGGTGGCACACCATGCTGGGGGGGGGTGCTGGGGCTGCTCACCCTGTGGTCTGGGGCAGCGCAACATATGTGCGCTGTGCCACCGCGCTGTGGCTGAACTGGGCTGGGGAGCACGCGGTGCTGGGGAGGCATATAGTGATGCCAGGTACTGATGTGTTCATGTCAATATTTCCATCCTAGGCCCTGAGGACTGGAGGAGAGCCCAACTGGCTGGTGCTGCGGGTGGGCCAGGAAGGGCCACCGCAGGGGAACCTTCACAGAGTGTAGGCCGCAGGGGCGGTGCTGCAGGACTGGTGCATGGTGCACCACAGCATGCAGGTAGGAACAGTTACATTCTACATTGTTGTGCAGGGTGAACAGTGGGGTTGGGGGTGGGTGTGGGCCACAGCCTTCTGTGCACATAGCCATTGCCGCTGTGTACTGCCCACTGTGTCAGTTGCGCCGTGCTGTGGCTATCGCACATGTGTGTGGCTGCCACAGGTGAGTACATCTAGCTGCCAGCTGTGCCGCTGCCATCCTGCCGCTGTACCATCTTGCCTGCCTGCCACGGTGGTGGTGAGTGGCTCATGGGTGGTGTTGGTGAGCAGTGTTCTGCATGGCTGTGGTATGCCGGGTTGGTGGCACATGTGGGCGCACACACTGCAGGTGGCTGGGTGCCATCCCAGAGGCACGTGTCACCACTGTCCACTGCGCACAGTGGGTGTACTAGGGTGTTCTGGATGCACACTGATACCATGTACACTCCTTTGTTCTAGGTGTCCATTGGCCAGCTGTCAACACCCGCCTCCTGAGGGGAATCCTTGAGGTCACCATTGCCATACTACAGGTGGCGAGGATGCTGCAGAGGTCCTTCCACAGGCAACAGCGCCAGGCAGTGGTGGGGCAAGGCTGCCCATAGGGCCCATTGGCCCGCGACCCTTGTACTTCCCTGTCCCCCCTTCCCTTGACCCCTTGTCTAGCCCTGACCCTGTCCTCTTTCCGCCCTTCTCTGGCTTAGCCTTTTTGTACATAGCTTCCCCATTCCTTGTTCCCTGTCCCCAGTTCCTTGTATATATGTATATAGTTGTGTTTTATTTCTGTTATTAAAACATTTTCCTATAGTTAACCATCTGTGTCTGGATCTGCTTTGTGGCTGGCGTGTGGAGCCATGCTGTAATGGTGTGCATGGTGACTGTGTGGTGCACCTGGGATGGCCAGGGGGGTGGGCCTGGTGGTGTTCACCCAGTGGTCAGTGGCTGTGCCCTGGGTGGCTTTGGGCTGTCTGTTCTGGTTGTGTGGCGTGTGTGTTGTGTGCTGTTTGCCTGTGTTGCCGGCTATGGTCCGGGTGGCATGACGCGTGCCTTCCTGTGAGTGGTTGCCAGTGGTTGTTCACCAATGGCTATTGGTGCCACCCTACCTCCGTGCACCACTGTGGTGCATGTGGGCGGGGGTCTGCTGCATCCCCATGCACACTGGGTGGTGTTCCATCGTGTGCTTGCCGTGCCTCACTCCTGGCACCCTCGGCACCCTGGTGGCAGCACATTCCACACCAGTGGCATGTTCCTTGCTGTGTCTGTTGCCGGTCCATATGTGTCCTGGCGCATGCACCTTGGCCCCTTGCACATCCTTGGTTGCACTATTGCGCATGTTGGGTTGCTTTCTGGTGCAGCCCTGGCTGCGCTGTGGCACATCTGTGTGATATTCAGCCATGTTGCGCTGGCGCATGCCGCCTAGCGCAACCTTTGAATATCACGCTCAGTGCACCATGGCGCAGTGGATTTGCACTGCACAGGTCTTGTGCCGGCCTCTGGTGCATTTCTGAACATCCCACCCATTGAGTCCAGCTCACAAGATATAATATTACCCTAATGCCCCCAACTAAACTGTGATGCACTAAAGAGTTTTAAACTAGCCAGCATTAACAGCCATGTTCTTTTAATATCTCTACAGCTCTGAAATAGTCCTCTCTAAACTTATAGTCCAGTCACTTCCAATGCCAAAACAGGGACCACACAGCTTCTCCAAGAAGCAGAACACTGTTCATCCTCAGAGGCCTGAATATCTCGTGGTTATAAGCTATTCAAAAATTGGCAAACTGCCTCAGTATCTGTAAAAATATATGGCTTACCCTTGTAGTTAAATCTGAGACATGCTGGAAAGAATAAATTGGCAGAGATACCATGTTCTCCCAGTCACTGCCGTAACTGAAGTAGCTCTTTCCTTCTCGCCTGAGTATGCACAGCTACATCTGGGAAAATCAAAATCTGCAGCCCTTGATATTGTAGGCCACACTTATCTCTGGCAGGCATCAGGACCGATAAGCACTCCTCTGCCAATTCCATAGCTATGAGCATGGTCGAGGTCTGCACAACATCCAGGGTGTTTCTTCCAATGATTGAGTAAACAGAATACTTTTTTAACATGACTAAAGTCTGCTGCAAGTCCCAGAGAGTCTGTAAGTAAAGTGAATATCGTGGACTTAAGATCCTGTACTAAGATGGAAGCAGGGAGCCCAACCATAAGGAGATTTGCTGCAGGAAGCTGATTTTCGAGGGTTTTCACCTTGTTAGCCAGATATTTTGAGTCCCATGCCTGGGCTGTGGCAAAACACTCCTGTCGATCAGAAAACTCTACCACCTTGGCATCCTCTTCTCTCACTTGCTCTAGTTTTGTTAGCCTCTGGTCCATCGCTGATAATGAGATATTTGTCTGGGTAACTTTGTCTTCGATTTTTTGCAATATAGCAAATATCCTCTCTATAGCAAGATCTTTCGACGCAGGCTATGCTGCTACAGTTAGGCCCACTCTAGGTAGCATATATTCATCCACTAATTTAGCATGGGAAGCAAGATTTTTCTCTACTTTTTTCCATCCCATTTTGTCCAGGATTAGTGTCTAATTGCATTCGCTATTAAATCAGTCCATGAAAGGAGGAAAATAATGAAGTAAGTGTCTATAATCCAATCCAGGATACAGAGCACTGCAGGAATACGTTTGCTCAGGCTGCTGGCTAGCTCTGCCCCCACAAGTCTGAATCTTTACCATCTCAGTTTAAACTCATGATGCCTTGCTCTACTGTCCTGTTAAAATAAAAGTAGCCTTTATTCATTATTTTCATTTTTTGAGTCTCACCATTTTCAATATTATTTTCATATCTCCTCTTAATGGGGTCTATTCATGATCTACTTGTGACTCGTACGTAGATCACTCATGCCACTCCACACCTAGAAGAGACCATGCACAGGCCAGCCCTCACGAATCCCAGCTGCTGGACCATGCCCCAACCCCCCCACCTCAGTGCGCAGCTGCAAGGCTGTAGACTGTGGTGGCATGGGGATGGAGTGCAGAATGCATGGGGGCATCCCATGGGATGCCCATCTGGGGTCCCACAGTGGATCCTTTCCATGCCCAGGCAAGTGATACTGGGATGGCACATACCCCATGGAGTTCAAAGACCAGGCATTTGCCTGAACGGCCACCCTCAGACCACCCAAGCAGCACAGTGGGATGGGGCAACAGTGCAGCAGGGGTTCCAATGCTGACACTGCCAGCTGGTGTCCAACGGGGAGTGCATAACCATGCAGGATGGTTACAGCAAGGTCCCCCCTCGTGCATTAGTCCCATGCCAGCATGGCACCCAAGTGCCTTTGTGCATCCGCACTGGCGTGGGCACCCCCTGGCATGCCCCTGGCCCACCCATGTCATGGTTCCCAATGGCTGGCTGGGGATCCAGTGCAGAGGGTGCTAGCGTGCCCATGAGTGAATGCCATGGGGGGGTGCACTGATTACAACTGCACGGCATTAAGTCATAGAAATGCCTACTCACTGCCCTTGAGCTATTCATAGACATTCTTCAATAGGGCCCACAGATCTATTCCTGAAGCCTGTTAACCCCACTTATATGGTACATAGGCATTCATCCAATGATTTGCTGCATTGCATGGGTGGGGGGTTCTGGGAGGCACCTGTGGCATCCATCAACCCCTCCAGATTGACTGCTGTGCCATTTTCAGCCTGATACCATTCTCAGAACTATACAGGCAACTATGGTGGGGGAGAGGCCAAATCAAGAGCATGCCAGATGCATATTTGTGATGAAAACATTATTCACCATAGTAACAGATTTACTTTAAAAGGACTTAAGCAGCCAGTCAAACTTGCGCATCATCTATTTAGATACAGAAGAGAGAATCCTGAAAGAATTTCCTGATCTTAAGGTGGACAAGCAATGGGGCTAGACGAGATACATCCAAGCTTTTTTAGGGAGCTCAGAGAGGTGCTGACTACACTTCTGCCAGTTCTAGTCAACCACTCTCTGGAAACAGGAGTGGACCTGGAGGACTGGAGGAGGGCAGATATAGTAGCACTTCACGAAAGTGGGAGCAGGGAGGAGGCTGGCAATTACAGGTCAGTCAGCCTGACTTCAGTGGTGGGGAAGTTAATGGAATTGCTACTGAAAGAAAGATTGTAGAATGTCTTGAATCCGGTGGTTTACAAGATCTGATGCAGCATGGATTCACTAGGGGGAAGGTCATGTCAAACTAATCTTATATATTTCTCTGACTGGGTAACCAGGGAAGTAGATCAGGGTGGAGTGGTGTATGTGGCCTATCTAGTCTTCAGTAAGGTCTTTGACACTGTTCCACATAGGAGGTCCATAAACAAGCTGGGCAGCCTAAGAGTGGAACTTAAAGTGGTAAATTGGGTAAAAAATTGGTTGGAGGATAGGTGACAGAGGGTAGCGGTTAATGGAGTTCACTCAGAGGAAGGGAGGGTGACTAGTGGGTGCCTCAAGGATCAGTACTGGGATCAGTCCTCTTTAATATCTTTATAAGCGACATTGCAGAGGGACTAGAAGGGAAGGTATGTCTTTTTGCAGATGACACAAAAATCTGCAATAGAGTGGACACTTGGGGGGGTGGAAAAAATGAATAGAGATCTAGGTAAACTTGACGAGTGGTCTAGAAAGTGGCAACTAAGTTTCAATGCAAAAAAATGCAAAGTCATGCAGTTGGGGTGTAGAAACCAAAGATCAGAGCACAAAATGGGGGAAGTGGTACTGGCGACCACCAAACAGAAAACAGATCTAGGTGCTGTCATATCTGATGACCTAGAGATGGCAAAAACAGTGGGATGAGCCAGTGGGATGCTAGGGTGTATAGGAAGGGGTATCACCAGCAGAAAGAGGGAGGTGGTGATACCTCTGTATCAATTTCTGGTGAGATCTCACCTAGAATACTGTGTCCAGTTCTGGAGTCCTCATCTCCAAAAGGACATAGACAAAATAGAGGCAGTCCAAAGGAGGGCAACTAAAATAGTGCGGGATCTGTATCAAAAGTTCTATGAGGAGAGACTGAAGGACCTCAATATGTACAGCCTGGAGGAAAGGAGGGAGAGGGAGGATACGATAGAGACTTTCAAATACCTCAAGGGTATAAATAAGGTTCAAGAGGGCAGCCTTTTTCAGAGAAAAGGATGGCATTTATCTGTTGTCTATTTTCTCTGACAAATGCCGCTGGTTGCCTTGTTACAATGCTACCCTTGAATTGTATTAATATGTACTCTGTTTGCAATGTCCACATTGTTGTAATGTCTGTCTTGATGTTCCCCATAATTTGTATTTCTCTGATGTGGAACCTTTGTAAAAGAGCCAAGGCTCAAAGGTATTTAGGGGTCATGAGATGAAGCTGGAGGGGGGTAGAATCAGGGGAAATGTAAGAAAACACTTCTCACAGAAAGGGTGGTGGATGCCTGGAACAGCCTCCCTTAGGAGGTGGTGGGAGCAAAAACTGTAATGGGATTTAAGAAGGCATGGGATAAGTATAAGGGAACCTTAGAAACAAAGAAAGGAGGGGAGGTAAAGCAGGAGATCAAGTAGGGTCTACAGTGTGGCAGTAGGTAGGGAACATGGGCAAACTTGGTGGGCCAAGTGGTCCTTATCTGCAATCATATTCTATGTGTCTATCTCCACGAGGAATATTGTTCCTGGAACCTTAGAATCCTGTTCAAAGTCTCTCTCTCGCTCAGTCTCTCTCTCTCTCTCTCCTCTCTCTCTCTCTCTCTCTCTCTCTCTCTCTCTCTCTCTCTGTCTCTCACTGTCTCTCTCTCTCGGTCTCTCTCTGTCTCTGCTGATCTTAAGCCTCCCAGCATTCCAATTACAGATCTTTGAGTTGAAGAGGTTAGGTGACCTGAGGCTTAATTTGAAAAAGATATTCCATTTATACCAATATATATACTGTATTTTAGATTAAACAAGAGTTCTAATGACACAGAACAAGAAACAACAATCATTAAAAGTTCAGTCTATAAATAACAACAACTGATTCTGAAGAAACTAATTACCTTATCTTAAAATATGGAGGCAGAGAAGGGTTAGTCTGACTGGCTGTTCTGATTCTTTCAAGGAAAAGCTGATACTAAGGTGAATCATTTTCCTTCTGACTACAAGTATATGAATGAATAAATGAAGGAAATCTTTGCCTATAGTAAAATAAGTGGGGCCAATGCAGGCAGAAGGAATATTATATTTGTAAGATTGGCCATGGGGAACAGGGTGTCCACTGAATTCTCTGTTTTAACTGATGCATGCCAGAAAGCAGTAGCTCCCCTAATGAAAACGACAACTAAAGCTTGTAAATGAACAAGGGTTGAGCTGATAATTTTGTGTTTTTTTGCCTGCAGTAAAACCTGATGGGCTGAGGCCTTAGCCCATCAGGTTTTACTATGGACAAAGACAACATTCATTCATTTAAACAATTACTAAATGGAGAGGATGTCTCTGTAACGTGGAACAGTTTTTAGTTAGGTTGGGGCACTCTGTTTACAGAAGGGAGTAGATTAGGGTGGGGGAAGTGGGGGATGTTGGATCTGTTGTACAGGTGTGGGGGGGTTGAGTTACTTACACATTAACCACAGTATTATAAAATGGTATCCCGTCAGCACGACAGTTTTACAGTCAAGACCATCACAGCGACAAATATTGTCAGATCGCTGTGATGGTCCTACTGTACTGTGCCTCCTGGTGTTTCACCTCCACCCCAAACCAACTCTGACTCAGAGTTGGTTATTTAGTGATGGGGGTGCAGGGGTGTCGGGGTGAGCCCCCAAAAAAACATCACTTAGTTCTTGACAGGAACAAGGCAGACTGTCGGTCATTGTTCCCATCTCTGTACAGGATGTCGACAACATTGTTGTCGATGTAACTTGGTGGAACCTTATAAAACAGCTGATATGCAGGCAGCAGCAAATTTCATTGGGAGGAGGGAGGTTTTCACAGCAGAAGGGGGTGAGGTAATATATATTTATAAGGCAGTTGGTGATGAGGGGGTGGGTACAACTTAATCATGTGGGTGGGGGATTTCAGTAGATAAAGGTTTATTTTTCTAACCAGTGTTAAGCACTTTCATGTAGTTTTCTCAAGCAAAGTGTCACTTTGCCAGCTGAAAACAATGCAAAGTACCACTTTAGATTGTTTTGCTAGGCAGAGATTAACTTTCACTAAGTGAAGAACTATGCAAAGTACTATTTCACATTTCTCAAAGTCAGGGAACTTTGTGAAGTAGCTCCACAAAGTGATGTTCCCTGACTAAGTGACATGACCCACCCTACTTAGTGAGTCATCCAGGACATTGTCCTTTCCTGCCACAATGACTGCAGAGCTACAGAATATAAGGCAAATTTCACATTTCTTTTTGCTTCCTTGCACAGTTTTGAGGATCCTGCACCATACTGCTTGTTGATATGACACATTGTTGTGAGACTGTCTGTCCTTATCTGTAGAACTTGGTCCCCATCCAATGCTGAGAAGGACTTTAAAGTGAGAGAAAAACCTTCTCTGAATGCCAGCAGACTGATAAGTTCCTGCCTTTCTCTTAGGCTCCATACTCCCTGATGTGAAATATGTCCTCCACTTCCACATCCTAGGAGGGAGGCATTTATGATCAGAACAGCAATTGTGTAGTGCTGATAGAAAAGGAACCCCTTTACTTAGGAGCTGCTTCTGCTGCCATCACTGGAGGGAGCTTCTGAATCTTGTTTGTACTGTTATTAGGGCAGTCAAGGAATCCCAGAGTTGAGACCAGCATTCTTTCAAGTACCATGAAATTCCCTGTCATGTGTTGCCTTGCCCATGGTATCTCTGAAGCTGTGGCTGACTTAAGACCTAACAATATTAGAAAATCTTGTACAGTTCTCCATACCCCAAGTAGAAGGAGGTTGCCTACTGACTCAGTGTTGAGACATTTTACTACGGGAGGAAAGCCCTTGCTTGAACTGTGTCCAGTTCTGCTTCAGTGAAGTGCAGGTTTTGTATGGGTTCCAGATCTGATTCTTCTAAATTCAGAATGAGCCCCAGATTTTCATTCATGAGCATGGTTTGCTTAACTGATGATAGGGCCTCTTCCCTTTTTTCTTCCATACACAAACCAGTTGTCTAAGAATGAGTTATGGGTATAGTGACAAACAACAAAAGGGAGAAGTACTGGACTCTTTAAGGTTCTGCTGCCAATACTCACAGTGACCACAAAAAAAAAAAAAAAGATGGGTCCCACGCACATCACCCATGCCTTCAATGTGGAAAAATCTGATACTGGCAACCATAGCCACAGATAGATCACCTGTGCTCTCAAGGGACAGGAGAAAAGATTTATTCTGGAGTGGGACAGTCTATTACTAAACTCATTGTCTCCTACAGAGATGCAAATACTGAGAAAGGGGGCGTCGTATAAAAGTGCCTATGCTGTGATATGTATGCATCTAAAGTGGGTATGGCTATTTAGTCTGCTACTACAAAGAAGCAAGAGTGAGGCTGTAGAGGGATATTTCATCTCATTATAAGAATCAGGACCAAAAAGTACTGATTTAACTTAGGACAGTCTATTAATACAGCAGAATGAACTTCTGTTTCTAACTCTTTATTCTAGTGCTACTAAGGACCACTGTAAATGCTTCAAACATTTATGTGTTACTTGTACTTATGTTCAAATATGTAGCTACTGAAAGTTTTGTCTCTGTACCCTCCTGGGTCGTGTCTGAAAATAGTCTTTTGGCAAGTGCACCTTACCCGGTAAACAAAAACTAACTAACTAACTAAATAAATAAATAAATAATTTCTGTCTCACTTCACACTTTATTTCTTGTGTCGTACAATATTTTTGTTTTTAATATAAACATTTATGAGATAATACCCAGGTAGAGGTCACTGAATGGAATTCTTTAAACTGAAATTGTTATCTGGAATTATAACTACAGTATGTATTTGTTAATGTCATGTTAAGAGTTGGAATATGTGAGAAATCTACAGTACATCTTGTTTAACTGTCTTTTGAAAACTTATAAAAATATAATACAAAAAAAAGCAGCACACACAAACTAATGGGAACTAGAATATATTTATTTAAAGTGCAAAATCAGGAACTTTGACCAGCTGTCCCTTCATATTGCCTCTGAGGAAGCCTCTGGCAGAGGAGATGCATAGGGGTAGCTGGTTCTGGAGTAAAAGGTAAATTTATCTTTCATGTCAGAGGGTGATCCAAAAGACCAACAGAGCATGCTTATAAAAAAAACCCCTTTAAATCCTTATCTCACCTGATGATGACTGTCTGTGGTTGCTGGTGTGATTTTGTCCTTTTTCTGCTTGGCTGGGTGGGTAGGGAGTTAGGGTTGCAAACCCTAATGTTAAATTTCACTACTTTTGTTGTGTTAAGTTGATTTCTAACTGGTGCATTCATTCATGCAGTTTTTTGCAATGAATATGTGTATATATTATAAGGGCACGATAGCACCCCGATAGCTAGGGCTGTGTAGCCTGTTTAATGTTGAACCTCAAATTTTGCACATTAATATCTTTGTCTGTCTTTGATGGAATGAGCTAAAATTTGGTACGTGTTGTCTAAGAGGCAAAATCTTGATGTGTGGAAACTTTTGTGACGACAGCTTGTGTGCTTTCTGAGAACTGCATGTGTAATTTTTTGAAAAAAAGCTATTTTTTTTACTATACTTAACATTGTTTTTTTTTTTGCTCTCACCTGCAGCCTACGTGGAAAGGAACTGTTGCCCCAAACTTGCAGGAATATGTGTCATATCCCAACACAGTGCCTTTGATCGGTCTGGTGAAAAAATATCAAAGGGTTCCAGAGTTATGAAGTTTTAAATGTTAGTGTTTTCCAACTTGCGCATGCGCAGTAGGGGGTTTGAAATAACGTTTTGTGGTGAAAGTAAAATTTTGATGCCACAAATGCCTGGTTTGCTTTCATGCCACTTGTTTGGCATGGCACCAGACATTTTTTTTTGTGCCATGCCAACTGCTATCTTGTTGGTTTTTTTCATGAACCGACAAACGTGGAAAATGCATAAGACTGCTGGGGTTTTTAAAAACAAACATCAGAACCTAGCTATACAGCAACTGTTTAGCTAGATTTTGATGTTAATTTTTTTTAAATGCTGCTGACAAATACATTTTCTGAGCTCCCAAAATCTCGGGTGCCCAGCTTAGTGAGAGGAGCACTTCCCGGGCATTCTCTGTATGGGAACACCAAGAATTTCTTGACTTCTGCAGCCACAGCTGAAGTCATGCTGCCAGCAGCAGTGTTAGCTGTGAGCCATCCTTTTCCCTGGTGTCTAGTGGCATCCCCCCGATTGCTGTTCAGATAAATACAAAACTTTATTCCCTGGTGTCTAACAGCACCTCCCCCACCCACCCTCCAATCACTGTCCTCTAATTCTTATTATACCATGGGCTCCAACAATGCTGCATTCCCATTGGCTGACTGGAACTTTTGACCTTAAGTAAATCCTAAAATAACCCACTCAAAATGTACCAGTCAGCATGGCAGCAGCACAAAACAAGTTTTTAAGCAAAAAGCATTCTAAAACCTCCTTCTCTGCCACAAAATTAAACAAACAACTTCTTTACATTACTACCCAAACCAGCCTCATCTTTCTCATGCACTAACCATCCAAACTCTCACCAGGGGATCTCACTATGCAAATAAATTGCATATACCTCACTCCAGTGTCTCTGCTGGCACCACTACTCTCGGCGTTGCTCTCCCAGTGCCTCTGGCATTGTACCAGTTACTTTCTGCTGCAAATCCAATACCTGAACTGGTCGCTGGCCAGCCCTTTCTTCGGCACTCACGGTCAAACACATGTCTCTCTCTCTCTCTCTCTCTCTCTCTCTCTGTCTCTCTCTTTTGGTCTCCCAGTGCTGGCTGCTCATTCCACTGTTTTTCTCTCTTTAAAATATATTAGTCCTAACCATAATAATAATAAAAACCTCTGATTAACCCTTTTACCCAATCATAAGATTCTTACCTACACTCACAAGTAAACTACTGCTCACTCAAAGAATACCGTGCTGGTCAGTCAAACAAAGATGAGCTACTTGCTCAAAAGTAAATCACATTGTTCTCTCTCTCTCTCTCTCTCTCACTTCCATACAAGCACTCACAAAATGCAAAACAACAAAAAACTCCCACTCACCCCCATATTAGTTGGTCCATCTTTCCAAAGGGATTTAAGCCACTTAGCAGGCCTTCCACAAGCTGTTTCCAAGATTTATGTGTCCCTATTTGATTGGATCCATCCTGACTGATTTGGCCCTAAGGGCTACTGGTCAACCTTCTTTCCAGAACTCACTTTAGACTGGCCTGCCATATGGCATAATTACCATAGGTTTGTTACCCAGAACAGGTTGAGACTTATGCAGATACACATACTTCATAACTTGTATTATTCCCCTCAAAAATTAGCCAGACTTGGCTTAATACTCTCACCCTTATGTACTCGCTGCCTTCAAGGGGATGGCACACTATACCACATTTTTGGGACTTACTCCAAGGTGGCTCCCCTATGGGCCAATATTCAACAAAGGGTTGACCTTCTTTTAGGCCTAACAGATTTGTTTACTCCTGAAATATGTCTCCCAGGTGATTACTCGGGAATTACAGTTCTTAATCATAAACACTACATGGCCCTTATATCAATGTCTGTTAAAAATTAGTACTTAGGCACTGGAAAGATAAAGATGGCATTCCTTACACTGAATGGCTCACTGAATTTCTACCCAACCTTAGGACAAAGAAGGTGATTTCAAGTCTGACCAACAGCTTAGACAGGTTTAAGAGACTCTGGGACCCCTTATATACTTTATATTCCTTATGATCTACATGCATTGGTACCTTTTAGTATACTCAAGTCATTGACCTTGATTGTGCTGTGCTGGGAGGGTTAGGGAGGGTAGGGGAAAGGGGAAGGGAGGGGAGAAGGGGATGGGGGAAGGACAGTTCCATTATGACATTGTATCTCTGTTCAGTTGTTCCTGTCTATATTGTATCTGTCCTCCGTATGGCAAACATTTTTCAATAAACTTTGAATTGGAAAAAAAAACTCCCACTGTTGGTGGGGGTGGGGATGGGGATTGCAGAAGACAAGATACCTACAGTATTTCACAATAATCCTTATCCTGAGGCTTTCGTTTGCTGCTGGGGAAGGAAGCTACAGTATTTCACCTAAGGGGGAATTATTTATTAGAATTATTGTTAGTTAGTTGTATGTATTTGTATGTTTATGTATGCAAATGTTTCCACTGTTTCCCTTCCCCCAGGATGCACCGTGAGACAAGCAACTTGTTGTTCAGTGTGCCCTTCCAGGTGAAACTTTTCAATAAAAAAATAAGATATTAAAAAAAATCAATAAAAAGATTTATAAAGTCATTGTATAATGCTTAAATTACAGTCCCTGCTGTCTAGCGGCACCCCCACCCTCTGATCATCATCTCCCTAATTATCACATTGTTATCCACCACCCCAGCGGTGTGGGACACTGAGGAGCCCACCCCCAGGGTCCTGAAATATTCATTTACTGTTTGTTGCCCCGTAAAATAAAAACAGTCCCCCAATGTTTTTTTAAACCTGAAAAAAATGATCCCTCATCATCCCCGCCATCCCCCCTCCCCCATCCTGACCCTCCCACTGAGCACCCACCACCCCACATCCACCTTTACCCTATACTTACCACTGGAGGTCATAGGCTGTCATCTTCTGTGGACCAAGACATGTCTGTACTCTTCAAAGCTGAACTGCAAACTGAGAAATCAAGATAAGTGATGTATAATGTATTTCAATGGTGTTTTGAACTTATGTTCATACCTTTGTCATTTTTAAGAACGTTTTCACCAAATATTCAACATGGCCTTTTGGGGCCCCACCTCATGAACACTGGCACTGACATTTCGTTAATCGGGCCTGGAAGGTGATTTTGTGGTTGCTGCATGAAATCCTCTTTTGGGGTCGAATAACAAAATATCACCACCAGTGTTCATGAGGTGGGGTCTCAAAAAGGCCATGTTGAAAATTTGCTAAACAACTTCCTAAAGATGGCTGAATTAAGCATGTTCATTGAAATTTTTCTACACACACACATAACTTTGGTAATTTTCAATATTTTGACTCCAAATTTTCCAACATAGCCATTTTTTCACAACAGCATGGAGGTGGGGTTAGATTTGGAAACCATAAAGCCAAATTTCCCTACTTTCGTGGCTGTAACCCTAACTACAGAATTAACACAGTTGTTTGCTCTCTCTCTCTCTCTCTATATATATATATATATATATATTTATCGCTCTCTGTCTCTGTCTGTCTCTCTCTCTCTCTATATATATATATTAATTATAGGGGCGTGTTCGCACCCCTATTTTTAGGGTTGAATAGGCACTTTAATGTTAAACCTCAAATTTTGCACGTTAATAATTTTGCAACTGTTCAACAGATTTGCGCAACATTTTTAGTGCATGGTCTGGTATGGTAGATCTCTTGATTTACCAAGTTGTGTTTCAGTCGGACATACAGTTTTTGTGCAGCAAAGTGCAAAAAAAATGCACTTTTCACCACTTTTGTGTGTTTTTTGTCTGTGGCACTGCACAGACACTGTATGGTCTATTGGTCTGAAACTTAGGAAGTAGAAAGAGCTTGGGTCGAGGAACATGCCAGTGTTTGTTTGGTGAAAAAATAGTAATCCATTCCAAAGTTATTACAATTTGAACTTCCCATTATATCATATGGGAAAATTTATATGTATATTTTGCAATGTCCATGGGGAAGACCAGATGACCCTAGGGAAGACCAGATGGCCATATTGGGATGACCATATCTCAATAATGATTTGGTCTCTTTACTTGAAATTTGCAGGGTGTTGTGGGGGTGTCCTAGAGATGTGAATTATACTGTTTAGGTGTTGGGGAATTAGTTGTCTGCAGAGATATTCAATGATGTAGTTGATGGTTTTCCATAGGATTACATTGCAGTCTGTGTCATGACTTTTGGCCCTATTATCTCGGAAATGAAGTGAGATACAGACTTTTCGCTATTGGCTACTTATGCTGCTGGAAAAAGATTTGAAATCGTAGATTAAGCCTGCAATGGAATTTGTTTCATATGTTACACAGTTCATGAGATATATTGTGAAATTACTGTCACAAGGGTTCAATGAGTGCCTGTCCAGTGCTTTTTGGTGCCCATATCTCAGAAACAATGTGAGATGCAGGTTCAGTCGATGATTGTAGCGTGATCTACTCATTGTCATGGTCACAATGACACTTGAATTTCTTTTCTACCAGTTACGGTTCCTGAGATATTGGCAAATTAGTGTTACACAGGTTTCTTGCCCTATAGGGCTGCTGTATGGCTCTGGAGCTATGCGGAGGTGGGAGCGTGGGCGGGCCCATGGTCCCACCAATACATGTTTTTTACTTGTTATATTACACTTTTCCAAAAAGTAAGGAAATTCATGGCAAAAAACTGTGTTTAATGCATCACTTAGGATTAAAGTGAATAAAGTCAGGAAAAGAAACATTAGGGTTGAACTCCTAACCCTCCGACACACCCTGCACCCCCATCCTCCACAGACTGACAGACACTGGGGTGTGCTGTTGGGGTCGTGAGGCCTAAATCTCACCCCATTCTCCTTTACTGTAGCATGTCAACCTGCTTACACATGGAATGGGGTGAGAATTAGGCCACAGTACCCCAATGGCACACCCCAGTGTCTGTCAGTCTGTGGAGAATGGGGGTGTGGGCTGTGTGTGTGGAGGGTTAGGGGCTCAACCATAATGTTTCATTTCCTGACTTTTTTTGCTTTAACCCTAAATGATGCATTAAACACAGTTTTTTGCCATTAATAAATAAATATATATATATATATATATATATATATATATATATATATATTGTGTGTGTATAGGGGATACATGATGGGCAGGGTGGAATAGGAAATATTCTCACTCCTGCAGAGAGAGCTCTGGATATTTCATGAGTGCCGAAGGCACGAGTGAAATATACAGTGCTCACGATGCAGGAGTGAGAATATTTTCCATATTCCATGATCTGCCCATCATGTGTGCTATTTATACCATGGAGGTGAGACCAATTTCAGTGAGAGAGGTATGTTTGTTGTTATGAGGATCATGTCACTTTAAATGATGTGGTGCTGTGGTAGTGTGTGTGTGTGTGTGAACTTTTATGAATGGGTTGTTGTAGTGAGCTGTTGTTGGTTGGTGTGTGTGTGTGGGTCTTGATCAGGTGTGCTGTGTTTTGGTAATTGGTTGCCTGAGGGAGGTTCTGTTCTGTGACAATGAAGAAGATGGTAATGATTTCTTTTGGCAGGTTTGTGTCTTCATGTTTGGCTGTTTAAGATTTATTTAAACATTTCAGGCATCATCTGTTTGATTTAGTAATGTACTAAACTTGGGTTTTGAAATACAGCACAAGAGATTTGAAGATTGTTACATTTAGAAGGAGTGTTGCAGCTGACTATTATTATCTATCTTAATTGTGTTAATTTCAGTGTAGGGCCTGTTTTAGAACTCAGCAAATTACAGGGGTGTTTCTTAATGTTTTCAGATGCAGGTGAGTGATGTCAGCAGAGCAGGTATAAATGGTATTTATTTTAACTCTGCTGATGTCATCAGGATTTATTTCACTCCCGTGAAAATAACATGGTTTATTTCACTGTAATTGGTCTCACTCCCATGGTATAAATAAATATATATATATACATATACAGTGTGTTGTGTGTGTGTGTGTGTATATATATATATATATATATATATATATATATATATATATATATATATATATATTATAGGAAAGTGCCCCTATATTTAGGGTTATGAAGCCACTTCTATGTTAAACTCAAAATTCTATGCGTTAATAACTTTGGACCCATTCAATGGATTTGCATGACATTTGGTATGCACAGTGGGGCATGGTAGATCTCTTGATTTGCAAAATTTTGTTTTGGTCGGACTTACGGTCTTTGCGTACAAAAACGCTGAAAAATGCAAAAGTATCCAGTTTTGGAGGCAGTTTTGTGGATATTGTCTGTGGTGCTGCGTGGTTGTTGTGTGGTGTCCCACTCTGTGACATGGCTTGTTTGAAAAAGCTTCACTGGCCAAACATGCCGCTTTTTTGTTTGGTGAAAAAATATTGCGGCATTCAAAAGTTATAGCACTTTTAAGTTCCCATTATAAGTCAATGGGAAAATTTATATGGTTATTTTGCAAAGAATGAGGTTTTGGCTATCTGGTCCCTCCTCATGATCAAAGAATTTGCAGGCTCACAATCAAACATTCTTTGATCCCGAGGTAGGGACTAGATGGCCAGATTTGGAGGTACCAGATAGCCCAATTTTAACAACTTTTAAAATTATATATCTCAGAAATGGTTTGGTCTTTTAACTTCAGATTTGGAAGGTGTTGATGGGATGTCCTGTAGATGTGAATTATGGTGCTTAGGTGTCAGAAAATATATTCATTGCGGAGATATGGTGTGGCACAGTTTACGTTTTGCAGACAGCATTTTGCATTGTGGTAGTGGTTTGAAATTTATAGGGTAGCTAGCCTTACTGCCATGGACGTACTTTTCAGTCATTAGGTGTGTAAAATGTAAACAGCTGCAGAATTCTGCCACTCTGACCAATGAAAATCTCAAACTTTAAAATGTTATCTCTCGGACATAGTTTGGTCTTTTAAATTGAATTTGCAAGTTGTTGAGGGGATGTCCTGTACATGTGAATTATGGTATTTAGGTGTTGGAAAATTAAGTTACTGCAGAGATATTACGTGATGCACTTTACATTTTGCGTGTAGCATTTTGCATTGTGGTAGGCACTTTTAATGTTAAACCTCACATTTTGCATGTTAATAACTTTACAACCATTCAACAGATTTGCACAAAATTTGGAATGCACAGTCTGGTGTGGTAGATCTCTTGATTTACTAAATTGCATATCAGTCAGACATATGTTTTTTGCGCAACGAAGTGCCAAAAATGCACTTTCACCACTTCTGCTTTTTTTGTCTGTGGTGCTGTGTGGACACCATGTGGGCTATTGGTCTGAAACTTGGGATGTAGAAAGAGCTTGGGCAAAGGAACATGTTGCTTTTTTAGTGAAAAAATATTAATCTGTTCAAAAGTTATTACAATTTGAAATTCCCATTATATCCCATGGGAAAATGTATATATATTTTTGGAATGTTAATGAGAAAGATCAGATGGCCCTAGGAAAGACCAGATGGCCCAAATTGGGATGACCATGTCTCAGTAACAGTTTGGTCTTTTTACTCGAAATTTGCAGGGTGTCAAGGGGATGTCATAGAGATGTGAACTATGCTGTTTAGATGTTGGGGAAATAATTTGTTGCAGAGATATTCAATTACATAACTGACATTTTTCTCATAGGATTACATTGCAGTCTGTGTCATGACTTTCAGTGCCGTTATCTCGGAAACAAAGCGAGATACAGACTTTTCACTACAGTTAGGTAATCTAAGCCACTGGAAAAAGATTTGACATTATAGAGTAAGCCTGCAGTGGAATTTTTTTGTACGTTGCACGGTTCATGAGATATTGTGAAAGTGCTGTCACAAGGGTTGAAAAAGTGCCTGTCCAATGCTTTTTGGTGCCCATAGCTCAGAAATGACGTGAGATATGGGTATTGTCAGTGATTGTGGCATAATCTGCTTGCTATCACGGTTACAATGACATGTGAATTGTTTTTCTAGCTGTTATGGTTCCCAAGATATGCGCAAATTACTGTTACAAGGGTCTGGTGCCCTATAGTGCTGCTGCATGGCTCCGTAGCATTGCATAAGTGGGATCGTGGGTCCAGATGCATATTGTTATGCAAAAATTGGCAACTTGGTGGGAGCTGGGCTCCGCACTCCCACCAATACATGTTTTTTACTACTTATATTACTTTTTTGCAAAAAGTAAGGAAATTCTATGCAAAAAACTGTGTTAATGCTTCATTTAGTGTTAGAGCAAAACAAGTCAGGAAATGAGACATTAGGGTTGATCCCCAAACCCCCCTCACACACACACCACCCCAATCCTCCACAGTCTGACAGCTGCCTTGGTGTGTCATTAGGGTCATGAGGCCTAAATCTCACCCCATTCTCCTTTACTGTAGCATGTCAGCATGCTCAGTTGTGGAATATGTTATAGGGGTGCGGTCACGCCCCTATATTTACGGTTATGAAGCCTCTTCTATATTAAACTCAAAATTTTGCACGTTAATAACTTTGGATTCTTTCAATAGATTTGCATGAAATTTGGTATGTGTGGTGGGGCATGTTAGATCTCTTGATTTGCCAAATTTCATTTTGGTTGGACTTACAGTTTTTGCATAGCAAAATGCTGAAAATGCACTTTTCGCCAGTTATGTGGGCAGCTTTTTTGATTTTGTCCGTGGCACTGCATGGCCGCTGTGTGGTATGCTGCTCTGCAACTTTGCTCAGTTGAAAGAGCTTGGGTCAAGGAACATGCCACTTTTTGTTTGGTGAAAAAATATTAACCCACTCAAAAGTTATTAAAGTTTTAATTTCCCATTATAAGTCAATGGGGAAATTTATATGGTTATTTTGCTAAAGAAGAGTGGAGTTTTGGCCATCTAGTCCCACCTCACGATCAAAGAATCTTAGATCACGAGGAATTCTTTGATCATGACAGCCACCATCTTGCTTTTAGTTTGCGGTCGGAAAAATTCAAATATCTCTGCCCAAGGGGGACCTCTGAGGTGAAACTATGGTGGGTTTTGCTCAGGGGCCTTGCCTCTATCAAGCCGTGCCTATGGTTTCTTTCAAAATGGTCAAAAAATAGAGTTTTTAACTTTTTTATTCTTTGATCGTGGCTCGCTAACGATCTTTAATCGCAAGCCTGCAAATTCTTTGATCGCAAGATTCTTTGACCGTGATCTTTGATCGCGAGGGCATGACTAGATGGCCACTTGAAAAAATTAATTTTTCAGCTCAGAGGTGGCTTATTAAGCCAAACGAGGGTGGGTTTTGCTCAGGAGGCTTCGTTCTATCAAGGCATGCGTATGGTTTCATGTATTTATGCCTAAAAATTGACTTTTAAAATTTTTTATTATTTGATCGCAGCCTGCAAAATCTTTGATAATGAGATTCTTTGACCACGATTTTGATCGTGAGGGTGTGACTAGATGGCCACTTGAAAAAATCTATTTTCTCAGATCAGAGTTGGCTTATTAAGCCAAATGAGGGTGGGTTTTGCTCAGGGGGCTTCGTTCTATTGAGGCATGGCTGTGGTTTCATGCATTTATGCCTAAGAATTGACTTTTAACTTTTTTTATTGTTTGATCATGACCCTGCAAATTCTTTGATTGCAAGCCTGCAAAATCTTTGATCTCGAGATTCTTTGACTTTGATCTTTGATCACAAGGGCGCGACTAGACGGCCACATGAAAAATGAAATTTTCTCAGCACAGGGATCACTTCTAAAGGCAAACTAGGGTGGGGTCTGCTCAGGGGCCTTTGTTCTGTCGAGTAATGGCTGTGGTTTCATGTATTTTTCTCTAAAAATTGTTTTAACATTTTTTATTATTTGATCGTGAGCCTGCAAATTATTCGATCACGAGCCTGCAAATTCTTTGATCGTGAGATTCTTTGATCGCTATCTTTGACTGCGAGGGAGGGACTAGATGGCCACATTGGGAGGGACAAGACATCACAATTTTAATAATTTTTCAAATTAAATATCTCAGAAACGGTTTGGTCTTTTAACTTGAAATTTGGAGGGTGTTGATGGCACGTCCTATAGATGTAAATTATAGTACTTAGGTGTCAGACAATACATTTTTTGCAGAAATATTGCGTGACGCAGTTTACGTTTTGTGGACAGTGTTTTCCATGGTGGTAGTGGCTTTAAATTACTAGGGTAGCTAGCTTTACTGCCATAGATGTATTTTTCAGTTGTTAGGTGTGTAAAATGTTAATAGGTGTGGAATTCTGCCAGTGTGATGAATGAAAACCTGAAACTTTCACATTTTATATCTCAGAAACAGTTTGATCTTTTACATTGAAATTTGGAGTGTGTTGAGGGGATGTGCTGTCCATGTGAATTATGGTGTTCAGATGTTGGAAAATTAATTTGCTGCAGCCATATTGCATGACACACTTTATGTTTTACATATGGCATTTTGCATCATGGTACTGGCTTCACATTTATAAGGTTCCTAGTGTTACTGCCATGGAAGTAATTTGTAGTAGTTAGGTGTCTGACATGTAAACAGGTGTTGAATTATGCCACTCTGATGATTGACACTTTGCTTCTTTCAAGGTGGTCAGCCCCACACTTCCAACCATATATGCTGCCAGCAATACATATGATATTCAGTACTTGAACTCTTATCTTAGGCAGGAATTTGCAAGTTGGTGGGAGCACGGGACCCAAAGGGCTGCACTCCCACTAACTTGTGCTACTTTCTACTTTTCTATTCTTTCTCAAAAAGTAAGGAAATTCTATGCAAAAAACTTTGTTAATACATCATTTAGGGTTAAAACACAAAAAGTCAGGAAATTAGACCTTTAGGGTTGCCCCATCCCTTCCTCGTGGACCTTCACATCGTCCCAAGATTGACAGCTGATGGGATGTGTCATTGGGGTAGTGAGGCCTAAATGTCACCCCATTCTTCTTTACTGTGGCTTGTGAATACAATTACAGATGGAATGGGGTGACATTTAGGCCTCACAACCCCAATGACACACCCCATCAGCTGTCAATCTTGGGCAATGCGAGGGTCCATGAGGAGGGGATGGAGCAACCCTAAAGGTCTCATTTCCTGACTTTTCTGCTTAACCCAAATGATGCATTAATGAAGTTTTTTGCATAGAATATATTTAATATATATATATATATATATATATATATATATATATATGTATATATATGATATGCAAACCCCTACTGGATATATTGTCGATATTTTTGTTTGAGTGCCAATTGACCCAATAACATCATGAGTAGTGGCTTTCACCTAGTGACAACATCAAACAACTGGCACCCAGAACAAAAAATATTGACATTATTTCCAGTAGAGTGGTTGCGTATTCCATTTATGCCATACCCCCAAAAAAGTGAAAAAAAAGTAAATTCTTGACATTTTTTGCTGATGATAAAACAATCTAAAAGAAATGTATAAATAAAATAGCACTCATTTTGTAGGTATTTTTGTCCTGATCAACTTTTTTGCTCAAATACCATGCTATGAGTTTCCATTTTAAAGTTATATGCATTTGTTTGTTGTAAAAAATGAAAAAAAATTGAATTTTCTGCTGTTATTTTGCTAATTATAAAAACTAAAAAGTAACTATAAATGAAACACCATTAATTTTGTAAATATTTTTGTGCAGAACAACGTTCGTACTCGTAGTACCATGCTATCATTTTTCGTTTTAAAGTTATTTGCATTTATTTGTCGAAAAAGTTAAAAAACATTGCATTTTTTGCTGTTTTTTTTTTTGCTAATTATATAAAAAAATAAAAGTTAGCCATAAATGAAACACCACTTATTTTGTAGATATTTTTGTACTGAACAACTTTTGTGGTCACAGTGCCATGCTATCATTTTTATTTTAAAGTTATTCACGTTTGAATATGGTTAGTACTGTTACTGAGGTTGAATATGCAAATGAGTTCCAAATAAGCCAATGGGGACCTAGTAGAGATATTTAGACCTACAGTGAAAATATTTTCCGATATTTTCACTGTGGGTCCTAGCGAGCAAAAATAACACTGTTATTTGAGGAAAGTTATGCCCACAGATATGGCATGCATAAATAAATAAACAAACAAACATATATATATATATATATACACACATATATATATATATATATATATATATATATATATATATATATACACACACACACACACACACATCATACACATACAGCCAGCCAGAATGCAATGAAGTAAGGTTGCAGGGTATCACAAAATGCTGCAGTATACTGCAGAGAACAATGTAATTCAGTGGCAACTAACTTCTTTGTTATGCAGTATTTTGTAACATGTCATTTACTGCAACTTACCATTTTATATCATGGCTTGTTCACCTATCTCTCTCTCTCTCTCTCTCTCTATATATATATATATATATATATATATATGTATATATAATTAGAGGCAAAAACTCGCTTAAAGCATCAGTTAGGGTTGTTCCACAGCAACAAAAGTGAGAAATTTGATGTTAGGGTTGAAACCCCATTTACCTCAGCCCACCCCTCAACTGGAATCGGGTGTGCATTGGGGTCATCGGCCTTAAGTGTCACCCCATCACATGTGGAAAGAAGCTGAGGAATAAAGAGAATGGGGTGACAGTTAGGGACCGATGACCCCAATGCATACTAGAGGCTAAGAAATTTTCAACAAAAAGTCCGTATCACTCACTGTTTTCGAGATACGGGCCCTGAAAAAATGCGTATGCATCGTCAGAATGTTATCCTTTGGAAAAAACAGAAGTTCGGACTGTCATAACTTTTGCCTCCTGTAATATTTTTTCACCAAACCACTGAAAGGCACATCTGTGGGATGTTGGCTGTGATCCCTGCAAATTTCATCCCAAAAGACCAAACCGTTATTTTGCAGCTGGGCGTCAAACGATTGCTGCAATGCGTCGTACGCCGTAATGTTATCCTATGGGAAAAAGTGTCAATTTTGGAGTACCGTAACTTTGCCGCCATGTAATATTTTTTCAACAAAACACTGAAAGGCACATCTGTGAGATGTCAGCTGTGTTCCCTCCAAATTTCAGCCCAAAACTCCAAACCATTCTTTTGCAGCGGGGTGCCAAAGCATTACTGTTATTTTGGGCATAGTGTCGCAAAGTAGTGTCGTGATTTGCGAAAGCTTTCGCAAACATTTGTGACACTTTCATGAGTGCGACACTACTTTGCAAAAGTACTTTTTTCAGAAATCTGAAAAACATATTTCTGGGGTGTTTTACCCCAAAATAAAGACATGGCTAGCATCCTCAGGGCCCGACTAGGTGAATACAAAAAGAATTAGGTTGCTAGAGTGCCCCAAATTTAAATGGCAAGCATTTTCCTGATCACTAACTGAAAACAAGATGGTGGATTTGTGAAAGTAAGAGGGCCATTTGCGACAGTAAAAATGCATTTGCGACACTGTCGAACTTTTTGTTAACTTTTCCCATTGACTTATAATGGGAAATTGTTTTTAAATAACTTTGGAACCGTTTAATATTTTTTCACGAAATCTTCAAAAGGCACATTGGGGACCCTGGCCACATGTTCCCTGAAGATTTTGGGCCAATCATAAAACGGGCGACCTGTAGGCTATAACCATGAGAATTCCAGAGAAAAGCGAACGACGCGTGCAGATCATGCTTTAATAACTCACAGCCGTATCCAACTGGTACAAAACTTGGCAGATCCCAAGGTGTATGAGCCTTGATTACGTATTCCAAATTTCAGGCAAATCCATCAAACGGTTCCAAAGTTATTAAGGTGCAAAATATTGGGTTTAACATGTAAATGGCTCCTCAACCCTAACTACGGTAGCACTACCGTGCTACCATAATATATAGTCAGGATCTGGGAGAGTTACAGAACAATAAAGTAACAGTGGCAAGAATAAGGTACAATAACTGTTGGTAAATGTGACAATTAAATCAATAAAATCATCAATAAAATGATAGATGTACTTTATAAAAAAGAAAGATGTGGCAGAATTGTTTTTGTGCTCTTTGAAATGTGGTGCCAAAAACTAGATATGGTATTCCCGGTACAGGCATGCATATATCTTATACAAAAGACAAACTACCATGCCGGACTAACAGAGTTCCTTTTTCCATACACTAGAGTCATACTGGGAATTCATACAAACCTGCATACTGTCTGGCACTGTTAAAAGTCATTGATACCATCCCCAAATCCATATTGTTTTTCGTAATGCTAATGCCATGCTCTTCAGCATGCACTGTGTGCTGCTATAGATGTGCCCCAAATTAATCATTTGGCACTTACAATACTGATACTGAAGTTACATATGAACATACAAATTTGCCAGCAGAAATAGGCCACCTGGTCTATCAAATCTGCTCAAGTGTGCAGCTAGCACCCTCACCTTGCAGCTGCCCCTCCCCCTCCCCTTCCCAATCACCACCCCATCACCTTGTCCCATCCCCTTTTGAAACTACCCACTGTCTTACAGGCTACCACCTCCTACATAGAGCATTCCATTCTGCCATGACCCTCTCCATGAAAAAGTGTCTCCTCATTTCCATCCTAAATCTTCCCCTCTCCAATCTCAGGCCATGCCCTCTTGTGTCCCTCCCCCTCCTTAGCCTGAGTATCCCTTTCTTGAACCCATGCTTCTTATTCTAATTCAGACCTTACACATTTGTAAAGGTTTTGATCTTGTCTAGTACTATTATTATTACTGTAATTCTAATATCATACACACCACTGAAGTAAGGCTAATTGGTCTTTTTTTCACTTGGATCCTCCCCTTTTCCTTTTTGAATAATTGTGACTTTCATGCTTATCCAGACTTTTTGGCACATCCGTCCAGCTTAGAGAGGCACTGAAAAGTTACGCACATACTTTAGATATACAATCTGCTTTGCAAATTGCTTTAGGACCCTATTAGATCAGTTAGTTAGGCTGTTTTAAAGTATTTATTTATTTAGTTTCTTTTTATTGACTAAAAAAGGAGGGCTTGACAATACTGCATGTTTTCAGCCTCGCAGGGGGTTAGAGATGCAAACCAATTAATACTGAACTAGAGTACTCTATCTGTGGTGTTTAAGTGGATAAGTAATTAGTATTAAATGCAGTTATAGGCACCAGAATATTAGAAGAGCATTGCAGCATTGGAATTTTAAACACAGAGTTACTAAGATGAACAAGTATCTGAGTGAACATAATATGGACAGACAGTGGAATAGCTGCGAGGAGAGTTTTCACTGGAAAAGAGATGGCTGGGGGACATGTTAGGGGTTTGCTATAATATAAGATATAGAAGACATGTACAGGCAGGTTGTTCATTGCTAGAGGTGCACAAAGTTACCAGGCTTTGCTATGCAAATTAATTTGTGAAATTTGTCAAATTTGCAAAGTGTGATGTGTCGCTTATGTCGTTTTTGGCAGGTGAAGTGCCATATTTTATTTTTTGAAATTTAAATGCTTTATTGAGTTTAAGGATACAAATAACTCAGTACCCATGTCCAGTTACATCATGATGAGGGGACTACCCCTCCTAAGCATCTCAAATATTGCAATATCATACAGCAGAACATGAAAAACATGAGATGCCCATTTCCATCAAATACCGACAGCTATATTCCTCATCCTTGTATTCCCCCCATTAACCACCCCCGGCCCCTGGAGTGTGCCCCCACTCGGTGTAACTAATTAAATCAGAAATCTTATTAAGATGTTGTAGTATCACTCTAACAGGCTGAAGTTCCAGCAGAGACAACTTCGCCCAGATTATTTATGTAAATACAAAGCATACAGTTTACCCCACTTTTTATTAAATGAACCCATACAGTTATGTAAACTTGCTATCAGCCTTTCATTTTTAAAACAGGTAGACATTTCTTTTAGCCATTCCACATAGGTTATATTCTGTTGGTCCATCCAATGCTTGAGTACCAGTTTTTTAACCACCATCAAAATTAATGCCGCGTGGAATATACGTTCTGTAATATGAATATCAGAGTATATACTCAGGATACATATCTCTGTTGTAAACAATCCATCCAAACCAGTAATGGATTGAGATTTGTCTGAATTGTCTGCCATAATGGTGACACCTTCTCGCAATACCAAAAAATGTGTAGCAGATTTTCTTCATTCCGGCCACATCTGGTGCAGCTGGAATCAGGAAGCCTGCCCAATCTAACCAGTCTCACCGGAGTGTAATACATGTTATTCAAGATGTAATATTGAATGAGTCTTAATCTATCCTGAGTGTGAAATCTATGTAAATCTGTCCAGATCTGAGACCAATTAAATGTAGTTTTTGGCAGAAGAGAAGACCGGACTGCGGAACCCAATAAGGGTTCGGGGAATTTGAGGCCTAGTAAGAAGGAATAAATCCTCGAGACTGTGTGCGGTTGGTTTATATAACTTTGAATATGAGAAAAGAAGGGTCTGGTTTGAGATTCTTTAAGTTCAGTGCCAAAATTATTCAGGACCAAATGTCTCAATTGAAATATTTTAAATATATCTGTTAGTGGTATTTCAAAAGATTCCATGATTTTGAGAGAAGAGAGAAGAGAGCCATGCGGGAACAAGTTTTCTATTAATTTTCCTTGGAGTTGGGGGAGCCATCTTAAGGGAATTGGTGAGCCACCAATTATGATATTGGGATTGAGAGTGACAGGTTATGCCATGTCCCTTTTGCCTGATATACCAAAGAAATGGCAACACTGATCCAGAACCTTGAGTGAGGTACCGATAATGGACTCCTTGATTAAAGATGGTAGTATCGAGTGTGAGAAAGAGAAAATAAGAGGTGAGTTAAGGTTGTTTGTTTCCAGAATATGTCTTTCGAGCTGTAGCCAGATAGGAGTAAATTCGTCATCTCTGGCTAGTAACCATCTACCCAGTTTCGACAAGTGACTAGCCCAGTAATATAAGATGAAATTGGGGAGACATAGTCCACCAAAATTCTTGGGGAGACTAAGTTTAAGAAAAGAACATCTGGGACATTTACCCTGCCAGATAAATTTAGAGAGTATGGAGTGGAAGCGCTGCAGGCATGACAAAGGAAGCCATACATTAAGCAAATTCAAGGGATTAAAAAGGCGGGGCAAAACATTCATCTTAACTATGTTGACCCTACCCCATAACGAGAGAGGGAGTTTAGCCCATATTTTAAGGTAGTGTTGAATATTAACCATTAAGTCATCCAAGTTAAGTTTTTTGAGTGAGTCAGGATCTGTAGAGAGGTGCAGCCCTAAATATTTAATTGAGTGGGAGGACCATTTCATCCAAAACTGCAAAAAGCTAGCTTTGTGTATGAAAATATTCAGTGGGAAAATTTCAGATTTAGTAAGGTTTAATTTGTAGTTAGACACTTGACTATATTGTGCAATGATTTTTAACGTGCGAGCCAGTGATGTGTCAGGGTAAGCCAAATGAAGTAATACATCATCTGCATATGCAGATAGGGTTAGTGTGTGCTGATATATTGGACAGCCTTGTATATATGGATCCCATTTAATAGAGAGAAGAAGGGGTTCCAGATATAAATTGAAAAGAAAAGGAGATAATGGACATCCTTGTCTGGTGCCATTAAACAACGGGAAACGGGATGAAAAAACACCATTACAATAAATTCTCGTGGAAGGTGACTTGTATACTGTCTGGATCCATCTAATGAATGAGTCAGGAAAGTCCATTTTATTGAGTGTAGCCCAGAGGAAGTCCCAATTAACTTGGTCAAAGGCCTTTTAGGCATCCAATGAGATGAGGGCCATAGGGATATGAGAAGTTTGGGCAGCCTGAAAAATATGTGAAAGAGTTCTAAGGTGGTCGGCCGAAGAGCGGCCCTGCACAAATCCGACTTGTCCAGGACTCAACAGGTGAGTCCAAAACTTCTTGACCCTATTAGCTAGTACTTTTGTTAATATTTTTATGTCGCAATTTAAAAGAGAAATGGGCCGGTAACTAGTCGGATCCTCAGGCAGTTTATCTGGCTTGAGAAGTAGAACTATTGTGGCTTCCAGTAACGTGGAATCTAGAGTGTCTGTGGTATACATATACTCATATAGATTGAGCAGAAGAGGGGCTAACTCTTTATGAAAGATTTTATAAAAATTGGATGGGAAACCGTCGGGTCCCGGTGATTTATCTGGTACTAGGCCGTTAATTGCTTCTTTCACTTCTGAGATAGAGATAGGGGAAGATAGTGCTAGCTTGTGGTGCATCTGTAGGCAGGGTAAGTTCAGGCCTTCCAAATAGTTCCCAATCTCTGATGGGGATGCTGGGGTGGGACTTTTGCTATATAAAGAACTGTAATATTCTTCAAAGACTTTGGTGATATCCCGGGGTGAGGTTTTAGTGGAGCCGTCTTGGGCTTGCAGAACTGTGATCAATCTTGAGCTTTCTATTTTCTGTAATCTCAGAGCTAATAATCGACCTGCCTTTTCCCCTTGATCTACATATTTGGTTTGGGTTCTCAAAATGGCATATTCTGCTTTCTCTTTCAATAGATCTGAGTATTCGTTCTTTAATGCTAGCAGTGTCTCTATGTTATTGGAGGACGGAGAGTTCAACAGGGTATTTTCTAAATCTTTAATACGAGTTAGGAGATTGAGTGCTTTGCTTTCTCTGTTTCTCTTCCTCTTGGATGCTAACTTAATTAATTCACCACGCAAAAAACATTTAAGGGCACACCAGACTAAATCGGCTCTAGGTATAGAATCTTTATTATGCTCCATGAAGAAGGAAATTAAGTTTCTGATACGAGAGACAGTTTGTTCATCTTTCAAGAGTTGTGTGCTTAATCTCCAAGTGGTATCTCTTTGGAGGCTAAAGTCTGGGGAGAGCGTTGACCAGGCAATTGAATGGTCTGATAAAACGATAGGTTCAATGTCAGCCTGGCAAAGACCAGGTAAAAGTGAGGTACTGATAAGAATATAATCTATTCTTGACCAGGATCGGTGAACATGTGACTAGAAAGAGAACCTACGGCTTGAAGGATGGAGGAGGCGCCAAGGGTCAGATAGTCCCAGGACATCCTTAAAATCTGTTAGTGCCCTTTGGGCTGGTGTGGGTAATTTTGATGATGAAGATGTTTTGTCCAGATCTTGGGATGGCGGGATGTTCCAGTCCCCTCCCAAAATTATTTGGGCGGGCAGGAATCCACCTATCTTCCCTGCTAAACTCATAATGAACTCTGCATCCCCCTCCAATAGGCCCATATATGGATCCCAGCACTACTGTTTTGTTATTGAGGGAGCCCTTTACTAGTATAAATCCACCTTCTGGGTCTACAATCTTCTCCCCTGCCAAAAACAATATATGCTTCTTCATTATAATAACCACTCCCCTACTTGATGATGATCCGCACGTGGCACAAACTTGAGAAAAGCCCTGTCTGCGTAACCAATGTACTTCTGTATCTAGTAGGTGGGTTTCTTGAAGCATGAGAATATCTATTTTAAGTATCTCAGAATTTTTAAAGACCTGATATCTCTTCGTTTTGTCTCTGATACCTCTTATATTCCACGTGGCAATTTTAAGTGGTTTTGCTGGCATAGTGTCTCTTTAACCAGTAAACGTCGTGAGACATCATAAACCAAAATAACCAGCCCCTATGGCACACTCCAACCCTCCCCCCCATCCTATATAAGAAGGTCCATATGGACAGCCCCAGTTAACTACATCAGACATCCTAGCCCAGACACAAAACCAGGTCAGGGTAATCCCGACAATGTCCTGAAACCCCCCCCCCTCCCCAAAAAACTAATATAACTATCTACACCAAGGCCCCATAGAAATCCAAATATCCAAATTAGTAATACTGTACAAATAGATGGGGCCCTAACCCATCTGGCTATAACCCAGGTAACCCACTTAATTCCATATCTTGACTTATTGTAAGTGAGGGTCCCATGTCGTAGGCAATAAAAAAGTTGAACCTGTATTTGGGAATGACCCTTTAGGATTAGGTTCCTACGAGATATGCCAGTCCCCTTAAGCTTCAGTTCCCGATGCAAGTCACTCAAGCACATCCCTGTCCCAAGCCTCCCCCCACCCACTCCCAACAACCACTGTCTTCCAACATTCATGGATCATGTATTACCTTGGAGAGACTTAGAAATAAACTTTGAGTGTCCTAACAACTAGCTTATTACTCGGTAGATTTTCCGGCAAACTTGAGTCTCATTAGCTAATTACCCTGAGTGGGGTGGTACAACACCCCTTCTTTCATCTGGTATTAGGCATCTTTAGATACCCTATACCCCTAATTTATCGCTATTGTCCTGGAAAATGTTCATCCCTTTATTAACAGTGCTCCATTCCAAAACAGATATTACTTACTGATCAAACATTCAACCACCATGGAGCCCCTCATAGAACCCAGCTGTCTGCAGAGTCAGTCTCATTCCACCCCCTATGCGACAACCCACAAACTAATGCCAGCTTAAGCTACTTAGTCCTGTTCAGACCAGCGAGCTTGTAAAATCAGAATGAGGTGCCATCTGTCCCTGAGTCCTAGTACTTCTATCCCATCACTAATTGAATCCCCGTTGGCCATGAGCCATTCATCTAAGCCCCAAAAGGAACCTAACTTGATTCAGGCAGTGATCAAGCCTATTACCCGCGTGGTCTCGCCCCAGGCATTAAACAAACCACCTCAGACTAAACGCAATTGCAATCCAGTTAGACAAACATCCTATCGGTGACCCTCCCCCCCCCACGTTCTAGGGTTCAACCAACGCCGATTACTCAGTGCGGTGAACAGCCCATCTTGGTGAGCCAAGGACCATCACAAACCCAGGGGCTACCTAGCAATTACAACTGAAAAACCGAAAAAGAGAAAATAGTTATAACTACTTACGGAGAAGTAGCGATTTTCCCTCGGTTAGTGTGATTCTGAATAGGGGGCCCAAACAGGAGTAGGACCCAATCCGGTCCATTCCTGAAATAGTCCCCCTTCAACCATGACTAATTTTAAAGTTCCGGTCCTCTCCCCTTTCTGAGAGCACACCTCTGGCCTAGTGAAAAGGATACTGGGCCTTTCAACTCCCACCGAGACCGGAGCCCTCTCTTCCCCTCTTGACTACAAACCCACAGGTAAATCGTCATTATATCATAAAAAATAGCCATGATTTTAAAGAAGGGCAAGGAAAACATTAACTAAAAAGGCAAAACTTAATAAAATTCAGAATTGTAATTATATAGTCAGCCCGCTTTAAAGAGTTCAGGCAGTCAGAGGGTGAGGTCTTTGATGGCTTGATCTGGTGAATCAAATGAGATCCAGCTATTGTCCAGGAAAATTTGTAGCTTCGCCAGGTATTGCATTCTAAAGCGAATGCTGGCTGCAATTAATTTGGTCACAATGGGATGAAAGGCGGCCCGCCTTTGTCTGGTTTCGCGAGGTAGGTCCTGCGTGATCCTGATCTTTGAGGCTTCCCACATAATTGTTTGCAGCTCCTTCACTTTAGCCAAGACGTGCTGTTTCTCAATATAGCTGAGGAACTTGATGATTATGGGTCATGGGGGAGATCCTGCAGAAGGTTTCGGTCTAAGAGACCGGTGGGCTCTTTCTATGTGATATTGAGGGTTCAGTGGGGAAGGGCCCACTATCTTGTGAAGGAATTTTTGTATAAAGGCAATGACATCCGCACCTTCCTCGGATTCAGGGAGCCCCAATATCAATATATTGTTCCTTCTGCTTCTCCCCTCCAGGTCTTCTGTCTTGAGTTGAAGTTTGTGGAGCTGTTGCCTGAGCAAGGCTATCTCCGGGTCGACTTTCTCCCTCCATCTCTCCTGGGAGGTTATCTTAGCTTCTGAGTCAGCCACTCTGGTCTGGAGACCTGTAAACTCTTTTTTAATAGATTTCAGTTCAGAGGTGATGTTGGCTAATGATTCATGGAAGGGTAGCAGTTCTTGCAAAAACCTCTTTTCTGACAGCGGTGCAGTGGAGGTACTAGGTATATTCGATTTGTTAGGATTCCCTGACTCCTGACTCCTCGATTTCTTGGATGATTTCTCTGAAGTGGTAGGTGGAGTGTGTCGCATTGCGGCCTGTTTCATTTCTGACTCCATAATCGCGGGTATGCTATGCGATCGTTAAATTGACACTCCTATGTTATTCCGAGGAGAAGCAGTGTTTATTAATCCTGCAATTTGCTCAAAAATGCTCTATTTATTATTTTTATCTGGTTAGTTGGAGGCGGTAGAGCAGAGCTCGAGATCAGTGCAGCTGCTAGCTTGACTGCATCACGTGACCTCCTCCCCGTGAAGTGCCATATTTTAAAGCAAAGTCATGCAAATTTGTCGGTGAAGTAGCAACTTTGCCTGACTTCATCTGAAAAGTGCTACTTCCCCAGGAAAACTCATTGCAAAGTGGGCAATTACCAACGTGTTTGGAAAGCGAATTTTACAACTTCGCCGAAACTTCACAGGCAAAAAAAAAACTTTGCAACATCTTTTTGTTGATGATCAGTAACCAAAAACAATGGGACATGGTCTCAAACTACAAGGGCGGAGGGTATAGTTGTGTGATAGGAAGTATTACTTTGCAATGAGGGTGAAAGGAATATGGGGGAGGCTGTTTAAAAAGGCTGTAGATGCAGAAACAGTAGTTGAACTCAAACTGAAGTTCGAGGAATGCATTGGGAGAAAAGCCATGACTATATAACTGCTAAGACAACAGAGGAAAATATTTGATGGATCAGCAACCTTGTTGTGTCCCAGCGGATTTATACTGTTTGCCCTTACTCTTTGTATCAAATTGCCTTAAAGTAACAGTATTTGTTAGTAACAATACACATTTTATAGTAGTAAGGTTCATCTGGCATAAGTATCAAAGATTCATATTTTTCTTTTTGTTTTCTTTCATTCTTGAACCAAGATATGGGGTTTTGAAGTTTTAAAAGTTCCCACACCCATGCCACACCCACCATGAAAAAAATAAATATTTTCTGCTGTTTACTATCGGAAACATGCAAAAGAACCATCCTGAAACAACCACAGCATGAATCTAGCATGTACATTCAACAAATAACACCAAGGGAAGAGATTTTTAAACAAGGAAACAGGTAAAGAAATGAGGCTGCAGGGATCAGGCTGGGTTCAGTGGTCAAGAAGACAAGTGGGTTCAGTGGCAAAAAAGGCAAGTGGGTAGACTTCATTTGTTCAGAATGGGAGAGGCTATATTCAGTGGTAAAAAAAGTCAAGCAATCAAATATGGGAGTGGTGCAGTGTAACTGATGTTGAGCCTTAGTCTTTGGGACACATTCTGGAAACTGAGGTGCTGCCCCATTTGCATGCACTTTTCTGGGCTGAGGTCAGAGGTCTCTAGACTCCAAGATGATCTGGCTAGGATACAAAGGACCTCTTGTCCCACCCAAGGGCCAACAAATCTGCCATGTTGTCCTCAGAGGATGCCTAGATAGAGGAAGGGTGATTGGACCTTGGTGGGCTGCAGGAAGGTGGGGGTGGTGGGTAGGGTACACAATCCAGACCCTATGTCCCTACTAAATTACTTTGCCATTCTGGAGGGACAGATCATTTGGGAGAAGGAACCAAATGTGGTGGCAAGGGAGGATATGAGTATTCTGGGAAGTGGAGTCCCAAACATGGGAGAAAAAGGCCCCCAGCAGAAGAGAAAGCAGCGGCTAGTGGGAGACTCAATTGTGAGGGGTATAGATTTGGGAACCGGAAGAGGAGGTGGGTGAGAGAGATCGTGAGAGGAGAGAGAGAGAGAGAGAGAAAGAGAAAGGGAGAGGTAAGATGCCTAACTGGATCTTTGGCTCAGAGGGATGGATAGCAGATCCTATGGGTTACTAGGATGGCAGACCACAGGAGGGAGCTGGATGTCACTGTCCACCTAGGGACTAATGACCTGGTGAGGGATGGAGTAGGTGTAGTGCAGGGGCAGTTCAGGGAACTGAGGAGGGGCCTTAAACAAGTAGCATGAATGGTGGCATTCACCGAGGTGTTACCCGTGTATGGTCAAGGAAGAGGATAGGACAATCTGTACCAAGAGTGTTAATAGTTGGTGGAAGGCATGGTGCAGAGAGGAGGGAATAGTCTTCATTGGGTACTGGGTCTAACCTGGAAGGATATGGAGGACCTATACAGAGATGAAGGCCTGCATCCTTCTGGGAAGGGGACCTCAGTACTCAATGGGAAGCTTAAATGTTACGTGGATGAGCATTTAAACTAGCTGAGGGGTGAGGCGGTATTACCAAGGAAGGCATAAACTGCCCCCCCCCCACCATTGAAGCAACAAGGAGGGAGTGCCTGAGGGGAGAAAACTACCCCAAGACAGGAGCACAGGATGAAGGCGGAATAGACAAGGTAGTAGACAAGGAGGGTAAGAACAAAGGATGCAGAAAGGGAGATGTAGAAGAGGCAAGAAACAGAGGAAGCAATGAGGGAAGGGGGAGTCAGGGGGAGTCTAAGTGTTGTTGCCAGTGAGCGCCTTTGAAGCCTCCATGTACTGTCTCTTTAAGTGCTGCCTGATTGCAGACATAATTAGCCTGAATGGGGGGGTCTGAGTGTTTCCCTGCTCGAGCCCCACCCGGCTGCTGAATAATCACTCCATTTCTGCCATCACTAATTGTGCAGAAGGAGCCCTGTTGAAAGATGTAACTAATTGCTGGAAATCACTTAGAGTAGTAATGATAATGTAGTTTGTTCTAACCTGCCTTCTTTGCAGCAAGGACTGTTCAGTTAGCTCCACCATTTTGGTCCTGAACTGCCGAATTGGACCAGTCAGTACTTGGGGACTCTAAAATGGAGCCTGCAACTAAGGGGGTATGCGGAGCAAACCTCTGGGAACTGTAGTTTTGGACTGTTGGCACCTTTTTGCACCAACAGGGGGAGCATGTTGTGACTGACAGCAGAACAGACCAATCGAACCTTTTGAATCAGGGGGACATCCCCTGAGCCGTCTGCTGGCAAGCCAGATCTAAGTTGGAAGCTGAGAGAGCAACAGCTCTTCTAGTGTGAGCAGCCGTTTGCACAGTAGTTCACGCAGGAGAACTGTGGAAGGTCTGACTTCTGGCCTGCTTGCCTGTTTTAGGCCCAGAGAAAGAGAGAGAACTGTTTCAGACTAAATCTGAGTTGTGTACTTTTGGGTAAGCTGCTGAACTGGGACCAGGCTTAACCTGTAGAAGACCGAAGATTTTGCTGAACGTGATTGGCCTGTCAGGAACTCAAGCTACTTTCAAGCTCTCAGTCTGAGCAGGGACTTTTCGATCGTGACTGAGGAGCATTTTGCCTGGTACAGTAATATTTTCTGATTTTCCCCCAGCCCGAACTGTGTGCTGCTGGCTTTTACATATAAATGTGCTGTGTACTCAAGGGTGGTCCCGATTTGGTTTTCCCCCAAGTTAAGCTGTGTGCTGAGGGCTGGAAGTTGTGCCCAGCTCGAATCGGACTGAATTGGATGCTATCTAATGCAGCTAGGCCCTGCTATGAGGGTTCTATTACCCTACCCTGCTGCACAGAAAAGATACATCGACGAGAGACCTGCCAGGGGATTAGCCCCCTTGTTCCCTGCCTGAGCAGGAACGACGCTGCAGTGAATCATGTGGGCCCTGCTTCTTCTGTCAATCCAGAAACCTCATCTACTGTCTCGACCTACGTCCATCCTGTGTCCAGTTCTGGGTATCATGAGTAACCATCAGGGTAGCTCCCTGCAACATATAGTTAAATCAAAAGTGTGTCACTTGATTGTTATTTCTTTTATTCTGCAAGAACTGAGCCCTCCGGCTCTGGATTACAATTAGGGTGTGGTGCATTTTGTTTCTTTTCTTCACAGGGCCCCAACCAGCTGCAATGCTGGCCTACCCTGGGCAACGGTCCTGGCTAGCCCATCTCCCATCCCCCTGGGTACCCAGAGAGTGTAACTGTTTCAGGGACTTTAAATGCCCACACTGTAGAGTAAATGATAGATTATTCCAACCAATTACCCTGTTTGTGCCCCTCCCGTGTTACTACCCCCTGAATAAATCAGATCTACTTTTTTTTCTGCAATTTACATTGACTGTGGTATCAGTTTATGCTTAAGGTATTGCACTGTTGTCTTTTGTCTTGCCTGACCTTGTTTTACAGAGAGTCCCCAGAGCCAAGCTGAAGAAATCAGTCCTGGCGGTAAATGCCAAATATATGTGCATGTGCAAAACATATCAGGGGTATTGTGAAGGTAAACATTGTGTATTGCATGGGCCACTAGTAGGAGACAAGGGGGGGGTCACAGCGTTCCAGAGGGCTGTGGCCTGGTTAGTTTGACCCATACCAACCCTAACCTTTGGGTGGAGGAACTGTCACCGAACCTAGGCCCCTTTACCTGCTACTAGCCAAGCAGGTGGAGTAGTAGCCCTTAGGAGAGCACCACCTAGTTGTTGCTGGAGGAAGGGAACACCATGGAGGACTTTAAGAAACTATTCCTGCCACCTGGGGGTGTTCCTCCCCTAACACCCCTTCCCGCTCCAGCACCCATTATTACACCACCTTCTGTGCCCATGCCAATGCTGGCCCCTATGTCTGTACCTGCTATTAGTTGCGACTCTTACAGAAGGTTGAGAATCTTCTTGGGCACCATCCCAACCCCCCCAGGTGGAGGATGACTGGGAGACCTGGATAGACTATGTTGCCCCTCTAGTACTGGAATGGCAATGCTCAGAAGCAGAGAAGTGAAAGAGGTTGAGTGAGAGCCTCCGAGGTCCTGCCTTGGTTACCATCCGTGCCAAATGGGTCAATAACTCTGAAGCAACTGCACAGGACTATCTTGAGGTGTTGGAGAATGTGTGTGGAAGCCTGGATTCAGATAAGGACCTGTGGTAGAGGGTAAGAAACACCCAGCAGTACACAGGGGAGTTGTTGTCTGTGTATGTACCTCGGCTTGAAACATTGCTGCAAGAGTGCCTCAGAAAGGGTAGTTTGCCAGCAACAGAATTAGACCGAACCAGGCTGGACTGTATCCATAAGTCTGCCCCATTTTCAGAATTGTTGTTGCTTCAGTTGCGCCTGGCCAACCGACTGGAATCACCACCCTCCTATGATGAGCTAATGAGAGAAATTCAGGGGGTTAAGCAAAGGCGACCCCGTGGGGAAATTGCACCAATAGCTGCTGCTACTGCACGAGTGACTGAGGGTGATCCGCCAAGTGAGGTTCAGGGGCAAAGGTCAGCACCTAGTGCACACTCTGAGTAGGATATAGATTTCCCGCCCTGGGCCCAGTTTTGGAAAGACGAACTACTGAAGGAGGTCCAAGAGTTGAAGGTAGTCGCCCCTGCAAGAATTTCCCCAGTGGAACCAGATTCTGATGACTGCCATGGGGTTGGGGGTGCACCATCAGGCATCCTATAACAAGGATAGCTCTCAGGCTGAAATCAAAGAATTAATTGCTACCCTAAAGGAACTATTAAGACACGTTGCTTCCCTCTCACCGCAGCCAGCAGATATGGGACCCCGACCCCTTGCTAATACTTTGGTTCCTCAGGCAATGTTCTCTCCAAGGATGACCTAGGAGTCTATCATGTGTCACTACTGTGGAAAAGATGGCCATATGAAGAGGGAATGCTGGTCCCAGAAGGACTTAGAGAAAGTGGTGAGCCGGCTTCAAGGAGAGCTTAGAAAAATGAATCAGTGGTCAAGGGATGCACGAAATGACCGCAGTGAGGGTCCGAGAAGCCCTAACTCAAATTTCTTTGTGGCTAAATCGTCTGTCTGGGCCTCTGCTGCTGTCCTCTAGAATGGTCCGAGGTGGTGGGTCCCTCCATGGAGACAACAGTAAAGGTGAATGGAGTGTCCACCAGGGCTATGCTTGATAGTGGCTCTCAAGTGACTATAATGTTTCAAGATTGGTACTGGAAGCACTTGTCTGATGTGCCTTTACAACCCTTGGAAGGTTTGCATGTCTGGGGCTTGAGTGAAAAGTCATATCCCTACTCTGGGTATGTCTGGATCTGGCTGTCTTTCCCTAGTTCGGTGGCTGGAGTGGCCGAACAAGTAGAGACCTTGGCCTTGGTGTGTCCCCCTACTGGACTGTATGATGGGGTTCCCCTACTAACTGGGACCAACGCCCATATGTTCAAGAGACTGGCACAATTATGCTATGAGAAACAGGGGCACTGGACTGGTGGGGCCCTGAGAATTCCCGCATTGATCAAGAAGGCCTATGAGTTGCGGCAGAATGCCGAGGAGGTGGATCCAGATGAGCCGGTTGGGGTTGTATGGAAGAAGGATCCCGAGTCACTGGTGCTAGCCCCCAACGCACAGTGTACTCTACAAGGGGAGGTCTGCTTATGGAAAGATGTCAAGAATAGGATACTGATGCTGGATGCGCCAGTGATGGAAAATTGCCAGAAGGATTGCTGGTCAGGCCCAGCATCTTGCCTGCTCGCGCTCATGCTCATGCACGACGAGTGATGGTTCAGGTCCACAGTTTGAGATCGGGAGATCAAGGTGAACAGATGCTGCACCCTAGCTACTGTACCCTGTGCAGACACTGCAGTGTAACCCAGTAACAAGCACTCTGAAGTGACTGATAGAGTGACCCCTGACTTGTTCGACTTTGGTGATGCCCCGTTGCCAGCTGAATGGAAGTCTAGAATCAGCAAGGAACTTGCCCAGAAAGACCAAGTGTTTTCATTGAAGGAGTGGGACATGGGATGAGTCCAGGGTGCAGAGCATCACATACGCCTGCACAATGAACGGCCATTCTGTGAGAGGTCTCAGCATTTAGCTCCAGCAGACACAGATGATGTGAGAAGACATCTGCAGGAAATGCTTGCGGCTGGTGTGAATCAAGAATCCAGAAGCCCCTATGCTTTGCCTATTGTGGTTGTGTGGAAAAAGAATGGGTCAGTAAGAATGTGCATGGATTATCAAACCCTTAACTGGCAGACCATCCTGGATCAATACACCATGCCCCGTATACAAGATGTTTTGGACTGTCTGAATGGGAGCAAGTGGTTCTCAGTGTTGAATCTTCGCAGTGGGTACTACCAGATCCCCATGGCACTGGGAGGCCATGATAAAACAGCCTTCATATGCCCACTAGGGTTCTATGAGTTTATGAGGATGCCTCAAGGGATATCAGGGTGCTCCAGCCACTTTTCAGTAATTGATGGAATGTGCAGTGGGGGATATGAATCTACTAGAATACCTAGTGTACTTGAACAATGTTATTGTGTTTGGGAGTACTTTGGAGGAGCATGAGAGCAGATTATTTAAAGTGTTAGACCAACTGGAGGATTTCGGCCTTAAGCTGTCCATCGACAAATGCCAGTTTTTTCAGACATCTGTGAAGTATGTGGGCCATATAGTATCCACTGAGGGGATAGAGACTGATCCTAGTAAAGTTGAGGCCTTGACCACCTGGCCTTAGCCCCACAATCTGAAAGAATTACAGCGCTTCCTAGGATTCTGTGACTATTACCAGCAGTTCATAAAACACTACTCCATGGTGATTCACCCACTTCTGTACCTTACCCAGGTTAGCCTCCCACGAACCATAAATACAAGAAAGGGGTCTTCTCTGAAACAGAAAGAGTATACTTCTGCCTGGGTGAACTTTTTGGGTCCTGCTGGACACGCAGCTGTGAAGCTGTGTTCCATAAAATAATATATCAGCTCACCCATGCTCCTATACTCACCTATGCTGACCCTACTAGACCCTACGTGTTGCATACCGATGCTAGCCTACAAGGTTTGGGAGCTGTGCTGTATCAAGAATATAACAATGATTTGAGACCGGTGGCTTTTGCTAGTAGAAGTCTGACTCCATCAGAGAAAAACTGCCCTGTGCATAAACTGGAGTTCCTGGCGTTAAAGTGGTCCATCGTTGACCAGTTCCATAAATACTTGTATGGGGCAAAGATACTGGTAAAGACTGACAATAATCCATTGACCTATGTGCAGACTTCAGCTAAGTTAGATGCCACTGGGCATTGGTGGCTTTTTGCATTGTCTGCCTACGATGACGCTGTTGAATACAGACCAGGCCTGAATCACATAGATGCTGATGCCCTATCCCGGAGGCCCACTTCCAAAAGTGATTTGGTCAGCCTGTCTGAACCTGACATTCAAGCCTTGTGCCAAAAGTTTGACAAAGATGAACAGATGTCCCCAGACACAGTGGACTGTGTAGTAGATTGCTTGGGCCCCTCTGATACTTGTATACCAGCTGTGTACTGTCACTTCTCTGCTCTAGATATTAGTCCACTGCCTCAGATTGATAATGACAGCATTCAGTGGGCTCAATCCCAAGATCCTATGATCTGGTCAGCACTTGAAGCCCCCTACGCAGGGAAAGATGTGTCCAAGTTTTGCTCCTCTGATTTGCGAACTGCGTTATTGTACAAAGAAGGCCCTAAATTGAAGCTGATTAATCAGTTGCTATACAGAGAGACAGTGGATAGAGGGGGTCAAGTAGATAAGCAACAATTGGTCCTGGCCACAGCTTTCAGAGACTTGGTGCTGAGGTCCCTGCACAACCACATGGGCCACCTCGGTATCGATTGAACCCTTGACCTGGTGTGGTCTCAGTTCTACTGGCCTGAGATGGGAGCCGATGTTGAGCATCATGTGAGGACTTGTAGTCACTGCCTGCAGAGGAAGACCCTGCCCCAAAGGGCTGCCCCCCTTGTCAGCATAACCACCAGCATACCTATGGAGTTAGTTTGCATAGACTTTTTGAGTTTGGAGCCTGACCAGCGGAACGTCAGTAATGTGTTGGTAATCACTGATCATTTTACAAGGTACGATCAGACTTTCCCAACCAAAGATCAAAAGGCCTCCACTGTGGCCAAGGTGCTAATAGAGAATTTCTTTGTCCACTATGGGGCCCCCAGAGAATTCATTCTGATCAAGGTAGAGACTTTGAAAGTCACTTAATTAAAGAGAAACACTTTCCCTATGGGGATTGCGGAAGTCAAGAAACACCCCTTATCACCCGCAGGGGGACCCACAGCCAGAACGCTTTAATCTTACCCTGCTTGACATGCAAGGCACTCTCCACCCGAAAGACAAGCCCAAATGGAGCCAGCAGATGAGCACCTTGGTACACGCCTGTAATTGTACAAGAAATTATGCTACCGGGTTCTCTCCCTATGGCCTCATGTTTGGGAGAGAGGCTCGGCTGCCAGTGGATGTTTGTTTCGGGGTATCTCCGGATGAGGTCCGAGCTGAAAATTATCTACAGTACGTGCAAAAACTGAGAGTCCAATTGAACCATGCATACCAACTAGCCCAGACAATGGCCGCAAAGAGAAACCTAGCCAATAAAGAAAGATGTGACAAAAAAGTGAAGGCCCAAGAGCTTCGAGCTGGAGACCATGTGTTGTTGCGAAATCTAGGATTTTATGGTAAACACAAAATTGCTGACCGATGGCACCATCTCCTCCACATCATAGTAGGCAAGTTGGATGACTTACCCATGTACAAGGTGCGGCCTGAGAATGATTCAAAAGCTGTCAATACCATGCACCATAACCATTTACTGCCCATTGGTCAAGTCACGATTGAGGCTGAGCCTGTTCTCCCTGGACCAGTGACTCATGCTGCTGCCAAACAAAGACAGAGCCAAGCTACCCCAGTGGTCACAGACTTAAGGTTTTCCCCACCACAAGCCCAGAATGATAATGATTGTCTGTCCACTTCAGATGAGAGTGAGTGCAACTATGCTTATTACCCCTCTTATGAACTAAGTCAGCTGTTTCAAGGCAACCTCATGATTAATTGTGGGGATGAAGCTGGGCCTTCTGGGCTGCCTAAGTCCCCAGCTTCATCCTTGGAGCCAGTGCTCCCTGAAAGTGAAGTGCAAAGTGTCATGTCTGACGACATTGAGTCACTATGTATGGTGGAACTGTATGATTTGCCTGGGGAAGGGGCAGATGATGTGAGTCCCTCTGGTGATGTGCCAGAACCTGAAGAGTATTTTGAGTGTGATGACAAGTCCCCTCCAGTGCCAGAGTGTTGTCAAAATGAGCAATGTCTGACTGAAACAGAGCCTACTGAGCAAGGAGCTGACACTGCTCCAACTTTGGACATTTCTGCCCAGGTAGAGGCACCCCTCACAAGTGATGAAAGTCCCGAGGTTGTTGTTGAAAGTGCAGAGATTGTGATTGTTCCCCCAGGAGGACCGGCCGAGCTGTCAAACCAATAGTACGCTTCAGTTACGATTCCCATGGGAGGCCAGTAGACTTTCCCCTCAATGTGGTCCACAAGGGGGTGTAAGCTTCTGAAAGCTCACCGCCCAAATTGAGCCTAAGTAACAATTCCAGGTTAAATGTCCTGCCCTCTAGGTATGGTGCCACTGTCCTATCCAGCTCCAGGTTAGTCAATAGGGAAGGGCCCCCTCTCACACTGTTCAATGTGCAGGAAGTTGTTACCAGAATCAGTATAGCAATGTGCAACCTACCAGTGTGTAATATGCATAATGCCATTTAAAATGGATGTGGTAATGTACAATGTGGAGAATATGTATGGCACGTGTTAAGTATGTTGGCTGATGCCTTAGAAGTTATAGGCCTAGCCTGCGAATGGTATAGATTTATAACATGATTTACAATTGCAATTATTGTGATGGTACCCACTTGATGCAGGTGCCAAGTTTTCTCCAAGCAGGAAAGGGTGTAACCCCCCCAACAAATTGGGGTTCCCGAAAAGTCTTCCATGAGCTTGCTTAAATGCTCACTGCCCGGTTGGTGTTCAGCACTATAGCCATTTAAGTGTTGTTACCAGTGAGCGCCTTTGAAGCCTCCATGTACTGTCTCTTTAAGTGCTGCCTGATTGCAGACATAATTAGTCTGAATGGGGGGGTCTGAGTGTTTCCCTGCTCGAGTCCCACCCAGGCTGCTGAATAATCGCTCTGTTTCTGCCATCACTAATTGTGCAGAAGGAGCCCTGTTGAAAGATGTAACTAATTGCTGGAAGTCGCTTAGAGTAATAATGATAATGTAGTTTGTTCTAACCTGCCTTCTTTGCAGCAAGGACTGTTCAGTTAGCTCCACCATTTTGGTCCTGAACTGCCGAATTGGACCAATCAGTACTTGGGGACTCTAAAATGGAGCCTGCAACTAAGGGGATATGTGGAGCAAGCTTCGGGGGATTGTAGTTTTGGACTGTTGGCACCTTTTTGCACCAACAGGGGGAGCATGTTGCAACTGACAGCAGAACAGACCAATCGAACCTTTTGAATCTGAGGGAAATCCCTTGAGCTGTCTGCTGGCAAGCCAGATCTAAGTTGGAAGCTGAGAGAGCAACAGCTCTTCTAGTTTGAGCAGCCGTTTGCACAGTAGTTCACGCAGGAGAACTGTGGAAGGCCTGACTTCTGGTCTGCTTGCCTGTTTTCAGCCCAGAGAAAGAAGAGAGAGAATTGTTTCGGTCTAAATCCGAGCTGTGTACTTTTGAGTAAGCTGCTGAATTGGGACCAGGCTTAACCTGTAGAAGACCGAAGATTTTGCTGAACGCGATCAGCCTGCCAGAAACTCAAGCTACTTTCAAGCTCTCAGTCTGAGCAGGGACTTTGCGATCGTGACTGAGGAGCATTTTGCCTGGTACAGTAATATTTTCTGGTTTTCCCCCAGCCTGAACTGTGTGCTGCTGGCTTTTACATATAAATGTGCTGTGTACTCAAGGGGGGTCACGATCTAATTTTCCCCCAAGTTAAGCTGTGTGCTGAGGGCTTGAAATTGTGCCCAGCTCGAATTGGACTTAATCCGATGCTATCTCATGCAGCTACGCCCTGCCATGAGGGCTCTGTTACCCTACCCTGCTGCACAGAGAAGATCCATCAACAAGAGACCTGCCAGGGGATCAGACCCCCCATTCCCTGCCTGAGCAGGAACGATGCTGCAGTGAATCGTGTGGGCCCTGCTTCTTCTGGCAATCCAGAAACCCCATCTACTGTCTCGACCTACGTCCATCCTTTTTCCAGTTCTGGGTATCGTGAGTAACCATCAGGGTAGCTCCCTGCAACATATAGTTAAATCAAAAGTGTGTCACCTGATTGATTGTTATTTCTTTTATTCTGCAAGAACTGAGCCCTCCGGCTCTGGATTACAGTTAGGGTGTGGTGCATATTGTTTCTTTTCTTCACAGGGCCCCAACCAGCTGCAACGCTGGCCTACCCCGGGCAACGGTCCTGGTTAGCCCAGCTCCCATCCCCCTGGGTACCCAGAGAGTGTAACTGTTTCAGGGACTTTAAATGCCCACACTGTAGAGTAAATGATAGATTATTCCAACCAATTACCCTGATTGTGCCCCTCCTGTGTTACTACCCCCTGAATAAATCAGATCAATTTTTTTCTGCAATTTACATTGACTGTGGTGTCAGTTTATGCTTAAGGTAATACACGGTTGCCTTTTGTCTTGCCTGACCTTGTTTTACAGGGGGTCCCCACAGCCAAGCTGAAGAAATCAGTCCTGGCGGTAAATGCCAAATATCTGTGCATGTGCAAAACATATCAGGGGTATTGTGAAGGTAAACATTGTGTATTGCGTGGGCCACTAGTAGGAGACAAGGGGGGTCACAGTGTCCCAGAGGGCTGTGGCCTGATTAGTTTGACCCATATCAACCCTGACCGTTGGGTGGAGGCACCCGTCACTGAACCTAGGCCCCTTAACCTGCTACTTGCCAATAGGCAGGGGTAGTAGCCCTTGGGATAGCACCATCTAGGGGTTACACAAGGAATCCTTGAGGAGGGTTCCATCCCTAGAGGTGCCATGGGAAGGATTCCCTTGGCTAAAGGTACCTTAGGAAGGAGCCCCCCAAAATAGTATTGAGCAGCAAACATTGGCCATGTGGCCTGAGAGCATAGTTCAACAGCAACCAATGACAACTGGAAACAGACACAGACTGAAGATCAAGCTGATAGATATCGACTGGGCAGAGGGGCATGACTTCTAAGGAGAGAAGGAAGAGCAAAGAAGGAGAGTCACCATCCAACTCCATCCATCAGCGGAACTTATCGGGTTAAACTGAAGGAATAACTACCAAATGGACTCAAACATCCTCATAGACTGGGTCCTCACCACCCACCCAGACAGACTAAAAGAGGTTACTGTGATGCCAGATGTCATGAGTGACCACTCAACTATCATGAGTAGCTGGTCAGCCAAACGTATCCAGTCAGCACCCAAAGCTACCTACAGTAGGGTACACTGCAAAGGGGCACTGAATACATTCAAGGAGCACCTGGCCCAAGTAAACTGGAGCCAGCTGGACTGCAACACTAACATCGATACAGCTATAGATTATTTCATAACTGAGTTTAATGCCAACGCGGATAAATATGCCCCATTCAGAAAGTGGGTCATCAGAGCGGACTCTGAGAACTGGATTATGCTGTCATTGCTCACTCAAATGAGGGTCAGGGACAACCTATGGCACAAAGTCAATGAAATTAGCACACAGGCACACTGTCAGAAATACAGGACAGCTAGGAACAGATGTACCCAGAACATCAGACAGGCTAAGGCGAACTTCTATAAGGAGCAGCAAACCAGCTGCTGGGATAAGGGAAAGGCATTTTGGGAATCCCTAAAAGATCTTATGGGCAGGGGTGATAAAACATCCCCAACAATGCTCAACTCAAATGGATATACCACACTTGACCCCACTGAGATAGCCAACTCATTCAACAAAGCCTTCACCAACCTCAGTGCAGACCTCCTTCATGAGGACAAACCCACAGGCACCACAGTCTGCCAAGAAAACACCCAAAAAGACCAAAGTAGACCACAATCCTACATCGAAACTGTCTCTGTAAGGAACACTGTTAGCTATGTTAAGTATATGCTAGGGAAAACTAGGATGGGAAGTGACACACTTGACATGAAATTAATTGCCCTAGTCCTGGACAAATTTGCTACCCCCCTGACCAAACTATTTAACCTCTCCCTAAGATACTCACAATTCCCCAATGTCTAGAAAAGTTCTCTAGTTACCCCAGCCCATAAAAGTGGAGACCGCACCTTAGTCACAAATTGCTGACCAAAATCCAACCTCTCTCCTCTGTCCAAAGCACTCAAGAGAATTATATCAGACCAACTCGTCACATACCTCAACTGATATAATATGCAATGCGAACAACAACATGGGTTCCGCAAAATGCAAAACACCTCCACTGTACTGATTAAATACACCAGCATTTTACACAAGTCTCTTGACAAAGGACACCTGGTGCGCTCAATCTACATAGACCTAACCAAGGCATTTGATTTAGTAAATCATACACTACGGCTAACCAATCTCCCCACCCTAGGCCTCTCTGCTGACACTGTACTTTGGTTTAAAAACTACCTTTCAGGCAGATCACAACAGGTTAAGATAAATGGGGAGCATTCTGATCCCAGGCTTGTCACATCTGGAGTGTCACAAGGCTCCATCATGGGGCCCCTCTTGTTCAGCCTCTTCATCAACAACCTTCCCAAAGCCTGACCTTGCTCCACAGTCAAACTTTATGCAGATGATGCAGTCATCTGTGCAAGTAACCCCTGCCAAGATACACTCACTCGTGACCTTCAACACAGCTTTACATCCCTCGAGAATTGGTTCCAACAGAATAAGCTTGTGCTCAACTATATGAAAACCAAAACACTGCTCTTCTGTAGTGCACAGAAGACGGCTAAGGTACAACTGCTCAACATCCGCAACAAAACTGGAGAATATCTAGACTAGGTTCAATCTTTCAAATACCTGGGGGTTACCATTGATCAAACACTAACATTTGCACCTCCTGTGGAGCAAACCATATGCAACAGAAACAGAAGACTAGAGACCCTCTATAGATAGAGGCACAACCTCACCCCAGAAGCCAAAAGAGTGGTAATCTCAAGTTCCATCCTCCCCATAACTGACTATGGCTTAATAGTTTATGGGACTGCCTCAGATACTGTGTTAAACAGTGTTCAATTAGTCCTGAACAAAGCCTGCTGCTTTGTAGCTGGGGTTGACAAACACACGCATACATGCATACTTTACTCCCTCACAAAATGGCTCCCCCTGAAAGACAGAATTAAGTACCAGACCTGCCTGCTAGGTATGAAAGCCCTCATGGGTCTGACCCCCGCCCCCGGTTGCAAGTTCTCCTAAGTCATGCACAAAATCCTTACCCTACCAGAGGCGTGGCAAATGGTATCCTGGCTGTGCCTTTCAACAGAACAATTCTAGTCAAATGCTCCTTTGCAGCCAGAGCCCCAAACTGGCTTAACAAACTTCCAGTATCCCAAAAGATACCAGATAAGCTGGGCCATTTCAAATAGGCACTACTAAAAAGTGCCCCTACCTGGCACCAACTACACCTCCCACTAAGACCCCACGAGCACTAGCACCCGCTGCTTGCATCGCAACCTATCCCTACCAATGCACCAGTTGCTCATGGTGCCCACTGAAAAGACCCCTCCACACACTGGCACAAGATGCCAACACCATAACCCACCACTATCAATGGCCATCTCTGACCTCTCCCGTATGTGCTACTCTTCTGACTCCCTGTGCCGTAAAGGTGCACAGATCTATTCGCAGACAATGCCCCACAGGGCTGCTACCTATGTTTCAGCAATTTTATTATGTAAATTACTAGACCTATTGAAATGTGACTTTGACCTGGTACTATGATATTATGTTACCAAATTTCTGTTGTCAATGCCTTTTTTTTAACCTGTCTCTGGTGAAGTGTTAAGAATTATTGTAAACTGTGCTGTTGTTTTGACCTTTCTTTGTGAAGAGTTAAGAATTGTTGTAAACTCTGCTGTTGTTTTGATGAGGAACCTTTGCAAATGAGCATTTTGCTCAAAGGTGTGCATCTGAGTAACAAACTAAATACATAATTAAAATATACTAAATAAGAACTACCTAGCATTTATGACCTTCAGCACAGAGGAGAGGAAAAAACCCCTATGAGGAGGAAACATCTGGGGATCCAATGCCTAGGTCAGCTTCCCTCCAGGCTTAGGGTACTTATAGTGATGGCTTGGCTACTACAATTTGGAGACCCAGTTCAGGGGGGAAATATTCTGATTTGGAGGAAGGCTCTTACTCTATCCTTCTAATGGGAAATGCTGTGAGCTGGCTGTGAGCTCTCTCTGCAGCAAAGGGAGACTCCTGGTCAGGAGGCCCTCACCCCAAGGCGGGACAAGGAGAGCAACATTCACTGAAAGGCACTCACCTGACCTCCATAAGGGAGGCCTAAGGAGAAGGTAGGCATCTGAGGGGCCTTCCCTCAGGACCGTCTATGAGCTGAGATGGGAAGGAAGACATCCGAGGGCTTCCCTGGGGACCATCTTCGAGGTGAGCAGTTGAGGAAAGCAGAGAATGGGCAGGGAAGGGAAGGACATGGAGACCAGGTGAACTTTAGGTGGCTGTAGGGAGAAAAGCTTTCGAAGGTGCTGTCGGCATGGCCTGCACAGCTAAAGGAGCCCCCTTGGGCTTAAATCCCCCACCCTTTGGCAGTTAAAGTCTTAAATGCTACATCAAGAGGCGCAGCCAATTATCTGCATAGCCAAAGCATCACATGGTGTGAGTGTGACCTCTGCAGGCAGGGGATATACCCTCCAGATGTGGACTTTGTTGGGCAGAGTGATACTGCTGGCTACAGAGGAAGCCCTGAGCCATATAATGGTTGTGGCTGGCATGTATCTGAATGTAGGAAAAAGGGGCCATGACGAAGCTTGATGGCCATGAGCACATGGAGCATGAATGTAGGTAAGGCTGAACAGCTGTTTTAACTGAATGCAGGGGTAGTAGGAAGCCAGGTGAAGCCAGATGGCTGTAGGTTATTTCTGACTCCATACCATTCCCAAACTGAAGCCACAATGCCACATTGCAACACCCCTGTCCTCCACCATGGGAATATCCAATGGCCCAAGCAGATCATCAGGACACCACACCAAGAAGAAGCAACAGGAGGCAGGGGGACTGATTCATGGTAGCAGTTATAACTGCAGCAGCATTTGGCAAAACAGTGCAGCATAGGAAGATTTATTGCAGCATTAGCAAAAGCAGTATAATGGGGGGCAGCATATGTAAGCATGTAACCGCAGTATCAGAAGTGACTGAAAGCAGCAGGCAGAATGCAGGGAAAACTGGAAGCCCGAAAAGAGACAAACTTGAGAAAGGACAGGAACATGGAATGCTGAGAGAAGCACAGCTACAGCCAGAAGGAGCACAGCTTCTGACTTAGAAAGCAGGAGAGGCACAAACCAAGCAGAAGTCCAAGACAACCAAGCAGAAATGTAGCACACAGGGAAAAGGGGGAGAGAAACACTTGACAAATGGGGGGACATGGTTTGCTACACTCCCTGCTTGGGCACCCACCTACTGTTTCAGCAAGAAGCCTCTGCCTACATTTCAGTGGAGCCACATCCCTGCCTAGGCACCTGCCTACCATTTCAGCAGGGGCACGGCACACTGGGAACTAAATCAGGATAAAGACTAATGAGCTAAAACACTAACTGACACTAATACTAACACTAGGGAACACTAACACTACTAACACTAATCTAAGTCAGAGGGGAAAGTAGTAGTAGGTGCTGATAGTTTGGTAAAAGTATGAAACAGTAAATATGAGCATAAATAGCACAAACACAGAAATGAGGAGTACATGTAGTAGAGCAACAATAAAACTGATATAAGCAAGCCAAGGGAATGGAGGTCGAGAGTTTTGAAGCCAGGCACTGAGACAGGTGTAAACAATTAAGGGTAGATGAGCAGAACAAGATTGCTACAGCATGGAGACAGCAAGTGGAACTGAGAGCACACATGAAACAATTACAGATACTGTAAAAGAGGGATAGCTAAGGTAAGGAAACAGAAATATGCAAGCTTGAAAGCACAAGCAATATGGACACAGGATGCTAGAAAAACTAGAAAAGCCAAAAGAAACTAACAAAAGCAAACACAAGCACAACAGCCAGAGGGAGCAGAAACAAACAACTGAGAGAGAAGCACAGACAGATTGCAGCCAGAGGCAAAATACTGACCTAGAAGCAGGAGAAGCACAAACTAGGCAGAGAGTCCCACACAAGCCAGCAGAAATCCAGGCACAAGGGAAGGCAGAAGACAAACACAGCAGGGGGGGGGGACACCCCAGGGAGAGGTCAGGAAGAGCCTCCAGCTGCAAATAAAAAGTGCTTCTGAATGAGGCTGGAAGGAACTGGCTTACAGTATATAGCTCAGACAGGGGGAGTCGCTAGTTACTGCAGCCCATTGAACATCAGGCATAGCCTTTAAATTAAAAATCCCTGCCTTCATGCACAAGAATATGCAATCATTCAACATTCTTGCATAATAATGTTTTTCAGTGGATTGTTCCACTATTTCAGAGGAGAGTTTTTTCTATTTTTTAAATCCACCAGGACAACATAGACTGGTTACATCAATATAGTCTGCAATTATCGATCATTTTAAATAGTGTCAGTACTATATACTATGTGATGTTTTTACAAAAAAACACATTTTAATATAACAAATTTTTTTTTGGGGGGGTCACATTAAGACCAAATATATATGTTCCCACTTATTTTTGTAATCCTAGTCCATAAACAAAATACTACAATTGTGTCTCAAAAACTGCATGAATCTTCATTTCATGTTTAGTGACCCCAGTGTATAGAATGATGTATGGTAAACCATACACAACATAAAGAATAATAGATGGGCAACAGTGAACAGTAGTGCTGTGTTCACTTTGACAGGTTATCATGACACTTCGCTCTCAGTTTTTTGGTTGTCATACAACCTCGAGGAGTTAACTCAGTGTTGTTTACTGTTGCCCATCCATTGTCTTTTATAGTGTATCAATCGCCGATCACTTCATCAGCATTGCACCATGATGTCAGACTTTGTCCCCATCCCCAATCCAAGAACAAACCCCACTCCAGTCCCCTGCTCTCATAGTCTCTTTTTTTTTCCCCCAGTACAAAAAAAGTTTACAGTCTCCTGCTGTGTTCCAGGCAACAGTAAAAAAGAAATATGTCCTTACTTTGAGTGCATTGCTAGCTGTTCACTTTCTGTGCCAGCACTCCTTCCATGGTCATTTACTGACTTCTGGAGCATCGTGAATTCTGCATGCGCAACAACATTCTATGTTTGTGTACCACTGATGTAACATACTCATGATGATGCAATAGCATCATGACATGACATCGATGGTACAACAATGCTGGAAAATGATGGAATTAGGTTAACAATTACATTCTACCAAATACTATAAGGCTATTTCCCACTGACTGGTTATCATGATTGTAGAGTGACCTCAAGAGAGAAGCTCGAGGGTCACTGTCATCATGGAATCAGGAGGTAAGAAAATCGTCTTGTTGTTTATGGTTTACCATACATTATTTTATATAGTGTATGTGATTAAAAAAATATCAAAACAGCTTCAGTTTCGGTAGCGGTGAAGGCAGTTGCTTACTGTGTTTTGGTAGTGCTGTAGGCAGCAAGCATTTCCCTGACTGGACGATGATCACTTCCACTGCCCCCCAAACCTGCTGCCTACTAACTGTACTGAACAGTTGCTACTACTGTTACTGCTGTCTCTCCCTCCTGCCCCTTCTTTATATTTTTTTGTTTAAAGAACAGTACTTTTACTTATTTTCAATTTGTTTATAAAAGCTACTGACCATACACCTCATTCCAACAGGAGCGTCAGTAGCATGAATGTGGAACAGCTGATTGGGATGACGGTAAAGTAATGTGATTACTACAGCAGAATGAAAGTCGTTGTGCTGTAGTAGTTATGTCAGTACTGCAGCAGAAGAATGTTTCTGAGTGTATGGATTCCCATACACAAGAATGTCAACCCATGCACTTTGTTTTCATTGCATTCACAGGAAGATAATTAATCATATGAGTACAAAATAATAGATGTAGTGATAAAGTCATGCTGTAGCAAAATAGAATACTATATGGCCAACCGTCAGTAACAAGGATATACTGTAATTCCATTGACGTATTCTAGTAACAGCAAATCTCAGACACAAAGCTAATGAGTCTCTTTGCTGCCACTGAAATCCTGAGTGGAAATGCAAGGTCTTGCTACTGATTGACCTGTCATTTGTTATTTTTTGTAATATGTGAGTTTTTCACATTTTTATCCCTAGCAGCTGTATCTTGCAGATGCAGTGAAGTTATCAGGAACAGTTCAAAACAGAGCAGCAAACAGCAAATTACTGGTGTGCAGCAAAAAACATTTCTGAAAATGTGCTAAAAGAGCAAAAAAATGATAAAGCTGTGCATGTGTGGAGTTTAAAATCTCCACATCAGTTGACCCCACCAGCGGAATTTGGATTTGTGTGGCAGATTTTTAAATTTTATCAATGTTTAGGTGAGGTTTGGGCACAATGGTATCCCTTCCCTGGGTAGCTGCAATAGGAAAGGGGCAGGGAGGAGGCGGTACAGATAGTACCAGGTGATTTTGTCAGTTTCAGTGCTCCCTGACATTGATCTCTGCCCAGTTTCTGTAGGCTGCATGAGTTTCCCAAACAGCGGTTGTGGTTCAAGCTGTGCTCGTGCTTGTCTGTCACACAGATTCTTTTTCTTAATACCATCGATCTGACATCAGATTGATATTATTATGAAAGAATCTTGAGAGTGATGGTATTAACAGTATTCAATGTCACTGTTTCTCTATGGGAAACAGTGACATAAAGATTTTTATAGAAGGATCGACAAAGATTTTGCAATCCTTTTTGTGAAATATTTGTCAGAAACTGATTTTACTGAGTATTTCTGCATGTATACAAATTATCAGCACTGGATATAACCAGTCAGCATCAAGATTTACTTAAAACTGTAGAGTTCCTCAACTGTGCATTTTGAAGAAAAAATAATTGATTTCCCCCCTGTTTCAGTGGAGTATCTTGTCTCTTTTTTTTTATCTTTTTTATTGTTGTGCTGATGTTCATTAATATTTTATGAAGTGGACAATTTGTAAAATACTAATACAAAAGCTGTTGCATCTTTGCACTGTTTAAGACCGTTACCTATTGAGGCCTTAGGGTGTCGGATCTGCTTAGTTTTGCTTTACAGTCCTCGTACCCAAAGGAAACCTAGATAGCACATTAGGAGCGCAGAGATGCCTCCTCATTCATATATAGGATAGTGTATGGTTACCCATACACTACAAGGCTATTCTTCCACCAGTGGATACAATGCCGACTGATGACCTCGAGAGCAAAGCTCTAGAGGTCTCCAAGTCGGCATTGTATCTATGAGGTGAAAGAATAGCCTTGTAGTGTATGGGTAACCATAAACTGTTCTTTATAGTGTATGGTGCCCGAAAAAAAGACAAAAAGAGACTCACTTTTCCATATTTTCACTCAGTTCTGCCGAGGCTGCCGATTCACAACTGCCACTGCCCAGCACACTCACGCGCCCCTCTCACACAGCAAGGGATGAATCAGGACGTCTGCTGTAGCCCCTTGTATTATGATGTCCTCACTAACGCAGAACAAAAAGTCATTCTGCGTTAGTGAGGACGTCACTACTGCAGCAGAACAACTTTTTTCGGTGTATGGAATTCCATACACAACCGCATTCCAGCATACACTATATGTGGTATATAGTTAGCCTTTGTTCTGTATAAAATCAGCCTGCTCAAAATCCTGGTTGTGCACATACTAAATTACTGTGTACATTTCAGAGTGTTGTGCACATTACGAACAGTTGTTCAGCACAGTTTAAAGGTCAAAACATTTTAAATTCCTTCTTTATACCATACTTAGCTGCTTACTAACCAAACAATGCCCCAAAAACATAACAAATAAATGAATTTTTTTGTTTAGTTTCTACTTTTGGGGAGGGACACTTCTGTGACTCCTGTGTAGAAAAACATACACAATATAAAAAATAAATTATGGGTAACCACACGCAACTTGACATTTGTTTCCATCTCAGGGCTGAGATGACAGCATGTACCTCTCAAGCTGCACTCTAGAGCTTCATATGCTGTCATCTCAACCCCTTGATGGAGACACAGCCTTGTTGTGATATGGTTGTAGATTATTATTCTCTGTATACTGTAGCTTATAAATCCTGGCATCATTCCTACCCAGACAGTATTGTATATTTCTAATTATACAAAGGGACTTTTAAATCTAGAAACCCGATTGGATGACTGGGTCATTTATCCATGAATAAATTCCAGCATAACTCACGGATAAAGACCCAGACAGCCGCATCTGCCAATAAATCAATCCAACCTCCCGTTTCTCCTTACTTCTTGTACCCTGCTTAATGTTGTAACTGCACACTAATACCACTTGTTAGTTGCTGTCTTTCTGTTCTGCAATGTTTCATCACCTGTAAATGTTTTGTATTCCTTGTTGACTTGGAGCCTTTGTAAATGAGCCCTCGGCTCAAAGGTATTAATCCGAATTTGAAATAAATCAAAAAAAAAATAATTCAGAAAAACTGCCACCATATTTAATTCCCCGCTAAAGCGACATGAAAGTGGGAGTGAACAAGCGCTGCAGTTTGTAACATAATAAACCACAACAGTCTGTACCTTATTGGTTTTTTTTTCAATTTTTTTTAACAAATGAGAGAGAGAGAGAGAGAGAGAGAGAGAGAGAGCATGTCCAGGAAAAGAATGTTTTGCACTTGCTCATGATCTCTCTCACAGCCCGATTTCCATATGAGAGAAAAACATTGTTTCTACACTCACTGTCTCTCACTGTCTCACACAGCTTGTGTTCTGTAGTAGAGAAAGTGTTTTGCCCTTGCTGTCTCTCACTTTCAGAGTCCCTTTACCCTACTCCAGAAAAACACTGTATTGGCGCTCGCCACCTCTCAACACTGTTTTGTGCTCGCTGCCTCTCGCTCTGTCACTCTAAGCTATACACAGAAATATGCTGCTCACTGTTCTGTTTCCAAGCCCAGTCTGCAGACACTAGCTAAAGAGCACTCTTCACTGTCTCTGTCTCCTAACCATCTCTGTCATGACATCCTAACAGGCACTGACATGCAAAGAAATTATGAAAATAATGACAATAAAGAAAACATATAACTGAGAAGGAGTGGGTGCTTGGCTACTGTGTGGACTATTTTAAGCTATATATGAAGGCTATTTTAACAGAAATCAATACAAAAACTATTAATTTAGTACCTAAAGATTTTTTTTATTTTTTCTTTAAAAAAGAACATTGTATAATTGCAATAATCCACTCCAGGGTGTGGGTTATGCTGGGATTTATCCACTTCTGGTGTGGATTTGGTCAACACCACACCAGGCATGGGTAAATCCCAGCATAATCCATACACTGTCATGGATTATTGCTTAAATGGTCCAGGTGCACTTACTGCATAACCACAGGGTTTCTCATGCACATAGTTCTAAAATTCTGAAGTTCTAAGTTCAATTGGCATAGTCCATTTCTTACACAGGGGATTCTCTAATATTCTGCAAAGTAAAACATTTTGATTTGAAGTTCAAATTCCATTTTAGTTTAAACAAATGTCTTTATCATGATTCATAATATGTTTATGTACATAGTTACTGTGTCTCTTATGGTTATAATAGTTTCTTCTCAAGTCCTTTGTGTGCCAGAACTGCTCAGCTTCTCAGTTCCCTCACCCAAAGAACTCAAGAATGCACTCCTATAACCACACAAGATACAATATCTATGAACATATGAAAAACTAACAAAGAGCTCTCCTGATGTCATGCAAAAAGAATTTTATGGAGTTCACAGTGGTTGCATAATAATGATATTCTGATTCTAGAACTGTGAAACACCCTGAGAATGTTTATATTTTCTTAATTAAGCCAGAGATAAGTCAGCCACCGTGCCTGAAGGATGTAGCATAAAATGGTGTTTTGGAAATCAGCAGTTTCTTTTTTTCTTCTCCTTCTTTGCTCCATTGTTTTTTATGACCATGTCCTTCTCACTAAGCTTCCAGACCCTGAATGTTTTCATCCCAGTCAACTTCAGTGGTATCCAACAAACAGTATGCCTTCTAGTGGGATGGTACATGCTTGTGGTTGTTATAGCCAACTGGATCATCTGTGCATTCTCCAGGAACAGGCAAGATCCGCAACTGAGAAAAACTATCAAAGATTCTTCACCTAGGAAACACTGCGCGCTCACTGTCAACAGGTGTTCCAACCCAGATCTCATCACTGTCGAGTCTGTAAGGTGTGTGTTCTCAGACGAGACCACCACTGCTACTTCATAGATAACTGTGTTGGACTCCATAACCATCAAAACTTTATTGCTCTTTTATTCTGGGTTTTCTTGGGTAATATTTTTATCATCATAAATATAGTGCTCTATCTGGTTTATGAGTTGAAGATCGTGCTATCCTTGGATCACCTGCTACCTGTTTCATTGTACGTGTACTGGAACTTGGGCATGGCTGATGAGGAACTAATGCTGGCCTATTTTTTGAACATGTCTTGTATCATAGCTCTGGCTAATGGAATACTACTTTTCATGCAGATCTGTAATGTGAAATCAGGGCAAACAGCCTATGAGTCTCTGAATGGCATCCGGGACTATGACAGAGGGACCTTTGATAACATAAAGGAGATTTTGGGAACATATTGGTTGTTGCCTCTCTTCATCCCCATGCCTAAAACCTGTAAGGGTCTATTTCACAAATACAGAAATTAACAACTAGCAAGAACATCTGTTTACAATGTTGTTTTCAGCAGTGGGTGATGAAAAGATGAAACACCATCACAAGTTGTCAGTTTTGTGGTAGGAGTTATCAGTTTTTAGCTGTTTCTGACTGATTAATGTAGGATGCAGTAAGATTATTGTAACAAATATTACTGAATCACTAATTTAATGTTAGTTTACCAAACTGTTTTCCGACAACTATAATGTCACAGAAAAGTGGCCCAGAATACAAATAGCTATTACAGCACTTTCCAAGGAAAGTAGAAAACAGATGTTCCACTCCTGTTTACTTAACTGTGTGTTTTACGGTGTTCCACATTGCTAGAGAAATGGTGGTACTTCTGTTATTAATGCTTTAATCTCTCCTGAGACTCTATGTAACTCATTTCATTCCTGCATGGCTCAGACTTCCTGTATGCTGTTTAAATCTGTTTCTGTTGGTTTTCACCCTGCATTCAGGACCTGGCATTTCACTCTGGGCTGCAGCCCGTTCCTGCACTGAGTGGAACTATTGCAGTACTTTCCCTAAAAGGATAGAAAAGAAAGGCAGCTGGGATCAGCAAGGAAGGGACACTAATGCTCAGGCAGATGAGCAGATGTGGAGTTGGTGGTGGGAAAGAAGGAGACTCAGGTAACTGCAACAATCTCAGTTGCAGCAGCTCAGGCCAGTCAGCAGGAACAGGTGGCTATCCTGGTAACAGAGCTAACCAGAGCTAGAGTAAAGCCATTAATGAAGCTAATAAGTCCCTGAATATTCATGAGGCAATGGTGATATGATGATGTGGTGGTGTCAGTAAGAGTGCAAATGATAATTATTCCACCAAGACTACCATTGGGAGTCAGTGTAGCAATAGAGAAACAAGCAGCGAACCAGTAAACCCAGGTGTGAATTAAAAAGTTCCATGTCATAATAGCGATTACAAAACAGCGATCGTTATTATGGTGAGTGCATATCACCAAAAAGCAAATCATCGATATGCATTTCTCGGTGACCACACTTCCAGAAAAACTTAGTGCTTTTTCGGAAGGGGGGACACCCCCCTCATGGGGGCTTTGTCCCCCGCACCCCCCTGATTTTGGATTACCAACTCCAGGGTGTGCATGTCAAGGAGGGAGCAACACTCCAGTGTGGGAATAGAAAAAAAAAGCAGCCACAAGCAGAGGCAAAATTCTTTCCCCTGCTCCATCTCGAGCCCAGTGCCTATTGCACCAGAGTCAGCCACCCTCACCACCACACCACAGCACTGGCTTAGCTACAGCAGGCACACACCCCTACCTAAACCCTCTTTTGTATCCTTCTCCTCCTCCTCCTCCCTGTCCCTCCCCTTCCTGTTGCTGTCATCACTATTGTATCCCTACCCTTGCAGGGTAGCCCAAAATGATAGTACTGAAAATGAGTCGCTATTTTTGTAGCCGCTCATTTTTGGTCACTATCATCACTGGATACCAAATTGAAACTTGCAGTCTGCAGATAAAAATGTTATCTGTTAATGACTTGCTAGCAGATAATTTTGCCAAATACTAAGAACAGCATTCCTTGTTCATACTGGGTAAAACCTTGAGGCCAAAAATGCCTTTGTCTTGAGTATCAGAACTATAGAACAGATTACTGGAGGCTCAGAGCAGCTCTAGTTGGAATCCAACCATAGTTACATATGCACTGGGTGTGACCTGGAGCAAGACACTTAACCCCATGTGTACTTCAGCACACTCATCTGTAAAATGGATAAAATCTAGACCCAGGTGAAAATGAGATGTTGTATCTCAGCTGGGCTAGTCTGGGTAAACAGAATCATTACCAAAATGTAGAAGCAAATCATTTGAGGTTCACAGACCATGATATACTGACTTCAGGAGGCAGGCCAGGGAAAGGGTAGCCACGTAGTTGGGGCCTGGTTTGATTGGCTAGACCTCTAAAATTTATATTGTTGTTACATTTTTATATATGTTAAACATATTTTGTAATAAAATCCTTATTATTAAATGAAAACATGTTGAGTTGTAGCACTATACAGTGTTACAATGTAATTTCCCTAATGTCACAGTGCTGCAGCATTCCATGGGAAGCTGCATGATGTTATTCAATTCATAAAAAGCTCAGCTTTTCTTTGCCTAAAAAGCAGGAAATCAAACATCTTGGTAAGCAGTAAATTCTGCCCTCATTTCTGATCCCGTAACTCTAATGAGTTGGGCCCCTTGTAGTGAACCTCCTATTATGTCCATTCTCCTTGTGAATTAGTGTCATCAGCAAACTTCAGCAGCCTGCTGTTGACTCCTCCTCCTCCAGGTCATTAATAAATATGAAAGAACACAGAAAGGTCCCCTGAGGTGCTCCATTCAGAACATCCTTCCACTTTGAATGGTGGCCATTCATTAACACTCTCTGCTTTCTAGCTATCAATGAATTGGCCATCCACTTCCTGCACGGTATATGAAATGATGGCACTACTGTAATAATAAAGTAATCTTCCTACAGCTGGGGGAGGTGACTGGTTACTAATACATACATTGCTAAGATTACCATTTGTCTTATAGTCTAGCAAGGGGTTCACATGAATGGGAGGAGCTTAGATATAGTTTAGTCTGGGGCAGACAGACAGATCCAGATCTGGGAGTGAGTGAGATCAGATGTACCGAACAGACCCCTGGGTGAGCAGCCAAAATATAATATGTAGTGACACAGTCAGGATGGTGTGGGGCCTGTGGGGGTTTCACCTCAAAGGGAAGGCAAGGCAATGCAAATTTTATTTCTATGGCACCCAATTCTGGAGGCTCTGGGCGCCTAACAATAAAAGAACAATACAAATAACATTAAAATGGATAAGATAGATATACAAAATGCATATATTGTACCATAAACCTTACAGATTTAAAATACTAAAAATCCTCATCAGAAACATAAATCAATGATCACTCGACCAACAGACATACACCAATGTCAGCAGGTCTTCAAGAGGAACGAGGGGCTTAATCCTGGTGATATTCCTTAAGTGTGAAAAAACACTTTTGACAACAGAAGATACCCGAGGCTCAAGTGTTAATCTGTTGTCTAGGATCATGCCAAGATCTCACACCCTCGAGGAAGCCACCAATGAAGCAGATCCCAGAAAAAAGTCCTGTGTCAACTCCGGGTGCACTTCCTAATAAACTCTTCCCTCCAGATCGCCTTTAGAGCACCCCATAAATTATCCTTGGCTTCAGTGGCTTCAGTGGAGGTATTATTCTCTGCCCACCACTGAAAAATAAAGTTTTTCAAATGCGTCACAATATATATACCATTCAATAATTGGGTATTTAGGATCCAAGTGCCAAAACCTGAGGATTTATGGGATAAAACTAACTTTACCCATACCGGGACTGGTCGGACAGAACCTGGGAGTGTAGGACAGTATTATTGCCCCCTTGTGCAATAGAGTGACTAAGCAAAAAATAATCTATTCATAAAAAAAAAAAAAAAACATGGGGCAGCAAATAAAAACAATATTCCCATACCTCTGGATGAAAATGCCTTCATGGATCTACCAGACTCAAGTCTGAGATAAATTCTCTTAATGCTCACTGAGCAGGGGAGAGGCCAACCCTCCTATAATAAGATCTGTCTAAGTCATTGGAGACTACTAAGTTCCAGTCACCCCCGCCCCCAACAAGTATTGAATATCAGGGAATGTGGATAATAGGAAGTGAGGGATGTAAAAAATGAAGGAGAGTCTAAATTTGGGCCATAAATAGAGCCTAATACAACTTCAACGTTAGTCAGAAGGCCAGGGATCAAAATGTATCTGCCTTCTGAATTTCTGCATTCCCAAATTAAAGTAAAAGGAATGGATTTATGGATCAATATGGCAATAACTCTTTGCCTGGCACTGGAACCCGTGCCAAACACTTGGGCCACCCAGAAGTTTGTTTAGATGACAAAGCGGATCCATAGGCAAGTGGGTTTCTTGTATCATCACTATGTGTGGATGATATCTAAGTAAATGTCAACCACAGTGTAGGCTGCCCCCCTGTAGTGAATACAACTTGCTGGCCTCTGTACAACTGACAATATATGCCAGCTTCAGGCCCTGTCCAGGCATTGTAGGCATGGGTATGCATGGTGCATCAGGCAACACACAACAGAGGCAGCTGTGCATACCACGTAACAGCCTGTGGACTTGGACACAGTAGGTGTGTGTCCACACAGTGTCCTGTACATGTCCAGACACCTGCACAGTCATATAAGCATATGAAGAAGCCAGCAGAAGAAGGCCATTTGGTCTATTAAGTCTGTTTGTATTGCAAGGTCCACAGCTTGAGCTAATGTCCCTGCCCTCCCTCCACATGCCTCCCATTCTCCTTATCCGTGATCCTTACCTTCCCCCATGCCTATCTCAGCCTCTCTTAAAGTTGTCCAGTGTCTTCAATGAGATGACCTCTTCTGGCAGCATATTCCAAGTGTCCACCACCTTCTCTGTGAAGAAGTGCTGCCTGACCTCCCTCCTAAACTTCCCATCCTCCAGATTAAGACTGAGTCCCCTCGTGTTATGGTTGCCACTCAGCTTAAAGAGACTTTCCTTATCAACCTTATTTATCCCTTTCAAGTACTTGAAGGTCCCAATCATGTCCCCCCTCTCTCTCCTGTCTTCCAGTGAGTACATGTTCAGTGCCCACAACCTCTCCTCATATGCCTTACCCTGCTGACCCTCTATCATCTTTGTAGCCCTCTTCTGGACCTTCTCCATCAGGTTAATGTCCTTTTTGAGGTGTGGGCACCAGTACTGAACTCCATACTCTAGATCTGCGGCTTTACCAGTGACCTGTTACAAGGGCGGTATAACCCTGTTCTCTCCTACCTAATTATACATCCCAGCATCTTGTTTGCCTTTGCTGCTGCTTTCTTGCACTGCATGGAGTGCTTCAGGTCACTAGTGATCATCACTGCCACGTCATTCTTCTCCTCTGATGCAGATACTCGGACTCCACCCAGGTAGTCCTCTGTCCTGGGATTCTTGGCTCCAATATGCATAACTTTGCATTTCTTGGCATTGAAGCCAAGCTGTCAGATCCTGGCCCACCTCCCCAGCTTTTACTGATCTTCCTGTAGGCCCTGTATCCCTACAGCTGTGTCCACTTTCCCACAGAGCTTGGTGTCATCCATGAATAGGCACATTTTGCCCTTAATGCCATCCCCAATGTCACTGATGAAGACACTGAACAATACCAGCCCCAGCACCGAGCTCTGTGGGATCCCACTGGTTACCTCTCTGGTGCTAGATGACTCTCCCCCCACAACCACCCTCTGGGTTCTGTCCCTCAGCCAGTTTTCCACCTATCTGGCGATCCTTTCCCCAACCCCAAGATCCACCAACTTCCTGATCAACCTTATGTGGGGCACAGAGTCAAAGGCCTTGCTGAAGTCAAAATAGAGGATGTCTACCACTTGGCCCTTGTCTACTGTCTTAGTGACACAGTCAAAGAAGTCAATCAGATTCGTTTGGCATGATCTCCCCCCCCACCATGAACCCATGCTGCCTCACATCCTGGAGACCATGCTCCTCTAGATATTCCACCAACCTTTCCTTTAGTATGGTCTCCATGAGCTTGCCACAATGGCAGTCAGACTGACTGGTCTGTAATTCCCTGGGTCATCCTTGAGACCACTTTTGTGGAGGAGCACTACATATGCTGTTCTCCAGTCCTGCAGTGCCATGTCTGACTCTAGTGAACTATTAAATAGATCTGCCAGTGGCCCTGCCAGCTCCTTAGATGGTTCCTTTAGTACCCTTGGATGTACTCTGTCCAGGCCTGGTGATTTGTGCATCTTCAATGACAGCATCCCCTTCCTCACTTTATCCTTCTCTATCACTACATCTGTGTTCCCTTCCCCCCGTGCCTCTCTTCCCTCCTGAAGGCATTGGTCCATCCTTCTCCTTGGTGAAGATGGAACAGAAGTATTCATTTAGTATCTCTGCTTTCCCCCATTATCCTCCACCCACTCTACTCCTTTCTTCTTTTTTTTATCATTTAACACTTTTTGCACCCTCAGCGGAGCAGACCCACGCGATCCCAGGCCGCCGTCACCGCCCCCTTGACCCGGGTTGTGCCGCATAAGCAATTTGAACCCACAGAACCAGGGACGGGCCAACATCGCGCCATTCCCTGGACAGGCACCTCTCTCAGGTCAGGGGGTGCGGGGTGAGGCACAGCCGTGATCGCCTCCTGATTTTTTTCCTCCATTAGTATTTTTCCTACTGAGTGCGGACATGCACTGACATCCGGACACTATGTGCCAACGTCCGCCGTGCTCTGTTCCATGCTGTCACCACTCTGGTAGTTCCCCTGGTCATCACCAGGCGCCACTACAGAGCGTTGAAACCCTGGATCCCTCCCCGGAGTAGGAGAGCAGTCCTCTACATGCTCACAATCCTATCCCTCCCCTGCCGACACCTGGTTATCCAGGCTCATGTCCGAACCTGGGTCGCCGGTGTGGTGTGAGGTATGGTGTCCAGCGCCTCAACCCTCAGCGCCACTGGGCAGGCCACTCTACTTCTTTCTTAAGCCTAACAATCCCTTCCTTCTTGTCCCTTTTCTCACTTATATAGCGAAAGAAAGCCTTCTCCCCTTCTTAATTCCTTCAGCTATCTGCAGCACCTTCTGTGCCTTTGCTTGCCGGACTTCCTTACTAGCCTCACTAGTCAACCTTAGGTAATTTTCCCTATCCACCTCTCTTTTGGTCTTCCTGAATTTTCTATAGGCCAACCTCTTTTCCCTTACTGCCTGGGCAACCCCAGAATTGAACCAGCTGGGCACTTTGGCCCTTGTGTTCTTCCCCCTGAGCCTAATGCACTCATCTGTGGCAACCAGAATTTCTTCCTTAATGATGGATCACCTTTGGTCCACCCCCATATCTGCTCTGATGCTCGCTAGATGGCTCCTTAGCACTTTGCCCATTTTCCTGAAGTCCACCCTCCTGAAATCAAAGATTTTGGTCTTAGTCGGGATGCTCTCCCTGCTCATATCCAACTGGAACCATAATGGTCATGTTGCACCCCATGCAGTATCCAGCTCATGCAGGCTCGTGGTCACGCGGTGTAGTACGTACACTGTGTACAACATAGTCAGAGGACAGTGGCACGTCCTGCTGGGTACAGCTCTCTGGATGGCCACACATATGACACATGTGGCAGTCATCCTGGATGTACGTGGTGCACAGCAGTGACATGTCAGGGTCGCCATACCTAGCCAAGCGGCCCTACCATCCTTGTCATGCCTATGACACTGCTGCCATGACTCTGTGGTGAGACCACCATGTTGACATGACTGGTGCACCCCCCAGGCATCCATGGCAGGTCTGGTCATGCACAGAACCACCCTGGAGGTCAGGGCGTCTGGCTTGCTGCATATGACTGTCAGGAGATGTGGTGTGGCATGTCCTATTGCATACAGAGGATCACTGTGGACACACAGGTGGTGGGCACAGTGCCCTAGGGGAGTCTATCCCTGTCAAATAATACCATGTAACAGGCCTGCACACATACCAGTACACAAACCCACCATACCTCCCACTGTACCCACCTGGCCGGAGCACAGTGCCAACGTTGACCATGGCCCCCAGTTCGTGTAGGTGTTGCACCTCCTACCTTTGCAGGTTATTAAATCTATGCCTGCACTTATCCCCTGTGTGGGTGACCCCTGTATTATGTGTTAAGCACTAGCCCACAGATGCCCAGATTTCACATCGGGGTCTATCCGCCCCTGTCACCTTTCCCAGCAGTTGGTCCTTCCTAGCCACCACTAAGTCAACCAGGTTGGCCAACTCTATCACTGACCACCTTTGGTCATACTGTGTCCTGCGTCAGCTGCCTCATATGTCTGTTGCATCCTCAGTGCTCCACAGGCTGCAGGCATTCTGTTTCCTGCAATAGGCCTGTGGTGCAATTGCACAGCATGTTGTGGTGGTAGCATTGTGCTGAAGTGTTTTGCGCTGCACAAAATGCATGGGGTGGGGGCAGGGCCTGGGGCACATGGCTGGCATGGGACAGCACGTACGTAGGTTGTGTATGTGTGTGTGGTGCATATGCCAAGCTGAGTAGTGATGCTGCATGAATGGCCACACAGACTGATAATGTCATAGGTGGGAACACATCATCATGCCTGCAGAATGGCAATAGGACGTGCAACCAAAGTTGTGGTGCAAACTCATGCTCAAGCGCCAGCCCAATTAGCACAGTGGCAAACCTGCAAATTTTCAGCCAGGGTATGCAAATGAAGTCACTGGGCAGTCTGGGGGCACGCAGTCACATTAGCATGTCATTACAAGCAGGTCTGCATACTTTAGCATGCCAGAATGCATCTGGGTTATTTAAGGGGGCACATTGTACCACCTAGATAACACAGTGGAACTGCTGGTGAACAGAGTAAGTGTCCTGTGGTTTGGCCTAGAATGGGAGGTGTGTCAGTGGACTGTGTGTTTGTATTGGCCTCAGCATGTCCCCCAGATACATGTGGCATGTAGAGTGCTCTAGAATGTTCTGGCATTGTCCCTGTAACTCCAGGGCTATTTTCATGTGTTCATGTAGTGTACATTCAGTCCTATGTAAGCCGACGTTCTCTACTGTCCTATATAACCAGTGTGGCTATATCGGACATATGTCCCTGTAGATAGCTCTAAAGCCATGTAACATACAGGAATCCTTGTAGATCTGGGAGCACTGCATGTACTTGGCAGGGGTGGCAGATCTACAGGGCATTGTGTACTATACATGAACTGTGACCCACGGAAAGGACACCTGTCCCCATAGCCATGCGATAATTCTTTAAGAAAACAGAACTTGCATGTGGTCATATTCCATGCTATATGCAACACGGGAACATGGGACCCATGCTGTGGAACTACAGGGAGCATAGTACAGCATTGTGGAAGCACCCCCACTGTGTCTCAGGGCTGGGGTCCACAGTGTTCCAGAACCTTCATGTTGTGTTCTGGTGGACTTTGTATTTGGTGTGCCTATTTATCCACTGTACCACCATGGACACATTGTCCAAGGCCACGTTTTCTGTTCTCTATAAAATACAGGACATCCAGTACAGTTGGCGCTCTGCTACAAAGAATGTGCTGCTGTGGGGGACATATAATATTCTGTTTTCTAGGTGGTGTCTGTACTGTGAGGGTGTTGTTCATCAATGGTGGTCTACATAGGGCTGCATGATGGTGGTGGTGAGCCTGACAGCAAAGGGCTGAGGCTGTGCTCAGATGGTGGTCCTGAGACACCTGAAAACTGTACCCCTCTGTGTACACTGTATGCAGCAGTACCATGGGCATATGGTGGTGCTGTCCAATGGCACACTCATCCAGTAGTGGTGATGCCACAGTGTCTGGGGGAGACCTCCACTGGTCCATGGTGCACACTGCCATCGGGGTTGCCCCCACACAGTCATGCATCCTTTCTGGCACCAAGGGGTATGTGAGTTCACATCCCCATCTACCCTTGCCTGCCTGTGACCATCACAATGGCCAGGTGTGTACATGGAAAGCCTGGTGTCAGTAGGTCTAGAGCTGTGTGAGGGCATGCATTGCCGGGATGCCACATGGTCTGGGGTGGGGAAACACCACTGTGCTATTCAGCTGTGTGCTGTTGCCTGTACTTCCTGGTCACCTGTCTTGCACCCCTTTGTCTGGCAAGTGCCATGGAGGATACCAACAGGCTGCAGGCTCACTGCTCCAGTGCAGTGGAGTTACATGCACTGGCAAAGGTCTACAAGACCAAGTATGATGTCATGTTCCAGTGCAAAAGCACTGATGCTCGTGTACAGTGGGCCTAGGATGAGATCATGGAGGAGGTGAATGCCGTCGGTGGTTGGAACAGGCATGTTGAAGTTGTGAGGAAGTACTTCAGGGACCTGAAGAGGCACACAAAGGAGGCCATAGAAACGGAGTGAAGGGAGCTGCATTTCACAGGCAGGAGACCACTGGCACTGGTGACTGCACATTCCCTGGATCCTGCAGAGGAAGCCATAGCATCCACTGTATGGCATGTGGAGGTGATGAGAGTGCTGTTTGGTGAATATGAAAGCCAGGTAGTACCTGCCCAGCCATATGAGTGACCACCAGTATGATGTCTCATAGGCAATATGTGTCAGTATGAGTGTTTAGCAGTATGGGTGAACACAGAAGTCAGGGGATAGGTAGAGCACTGGAGTGCAGGCAACACAACTGTGTCCCTGTCACCCAGTGAGTAGCTACCTGTGTGCATGCCCATGACAGTGCCCCATCTAGTGCTACCCATGTGCCCTCCATTGTTAGGATATGTGCACCCTAGGGTGGCAGAGTGTGCCTAGTTCTGCTGGGGGTGTGTGTTTCCTGATGCTATTTGTGTTCCTGGGTGCTGGGGTGTGTACCCACTGGTGCTGGGTGAGTGTCGACTGGTGGTAAGGTGTGTACACACTGGTACTGGGTGTATATACAATTATGTGGGGTGTGAGTACATTGGTGATGGGCCATGTGATCACTGGTGCTGTCTTGTTTCCCACATGGTGATGGTTCCTGTGTTCCCAGTGTAGTAGTGTACCAGTACCCACAGGGTATGGGCACTGCAAACAATATGTGGGAGCATGGCACCATGTTCCACAGTATGCATGCAGCCTCAGCCTGCACACTTCTGTGTCCTGTATGGTGCTAACTAACTCCCCTCTCATCTCTCTACAGTAAAGCAAATGGTGTCAGACACAGAGGAGGATGCAGCAGGACCATCCTGGTGTGTGCGATTCCCACTGTCCAGTCATCCACACCATCCAGAGGACAGCTGTGAGGAGGAGATGGAAGTGGCCAATGATGATGAAACCTACAATGAGGGCTTGGAGCAAGCAGTTTCCAGCCCAGACCAGGAAATGCTGTCCCATGCTGCCAGCCCCCATAGCTCCAGGGCCCAGCTGCTGTCCTCACATGGCCCAACGGTCACAGAAGTGCAGCTGCACCTCCCCATGATGCCTTTAGCAGCACATCCATGGCCCTACTGCCCCACACCCATTGCACTGTACTGGCCACAGCCAGCCTGCAGTGCCCACCATGGTCCACCACACCTACTGCAGTGCAGCCCCAACCCATACAATGTCCCCAGGTGCAGCACAACCCTGTTCTACTGGACAGGCCCTAGTGACAGCAGGATGCAGGCAAGAATTGGCAGCTACTGTGGTCCACTGTGGAGACGCAGAGTGCTGTGCAGCAGAAGCTGACATACCTCCGCCAAATGCTACATAAGGACATGCAGCACTCTGAGCAGCAGGTGGAGGCATGGCACGCGGAGCTTATGTTGGCCTACGGGAGCCTGTGTATCACTATGTGGGGGTGGCTGCAGCCAGGGAGGTGGCCAATGCAAGGGCAGGGTTACATAGCCCTGGCCTATCCAATGTGATTAGTGCCACCCCTCAACAGACACCATGGTGTATGCCAACACCACATAGTGCTGGAATAAGAACACCCAGTACACCCAGGATTCCCAGGTCTCTGAGGACACCCCAGACACCAGGTCACAACCTTCATAGACAGTTTGGCCATTGTCAGGGTGGTGGTAGGGGACAGACATAGGCAACACATGGCCACCCCCGCACAACCAGGGTGTCCCAACCACCCCTCCTGTACCCCTGCAACACTGCCAGATGTCCTTCTGTCATGGACCAGGCTGTGTGACCCTGGCATGGATGGCCTGTAGTACAGCCCCTGCCCTGCCTGGCTGGTTGGTATCCCTGTAGAGACCTCTGTTGCCCCTAAATGGCCTGTGTTTGTATGTCCCCATGTGCTACCCCCATGCATGATGGGCCTATTAAGTCATACACCACCCCCCCCCCGGCCTGGATGACATTTAACTCTATTGGCACCCCTTTGGACCACCTGCTAACATGGATGTATGCTTGTGTGTGCCCTATTTGCAACTCCCCCTTGCCCAATAGCATTGCATTTGTGTTATGCCCATCATGTTATCCCCTTGCCTAGCATACTGCACCACTTGCATTGTTGTTGTTGTTCTTCTTCTTGTGTGATGATACATTACCTAAACTAATTACAGTTTCCTGTGTGGTCTTTACTTATCCGTCATGTCTGTAGATGTCTCATATGATTCAGGCTTGGTACTCCTGGGCCCTCCTGGCCATTCTGGGATCATGCCTATCAAGTTGCTCTGATGTCCCTAGTCTTCTTGCTCATTATGTGATGCAGACTGTATCTTTGTAGCCGGCATGCATATATTATGGTTGAGTGACATGTTCTGTAGTATACAACAGACAAGGAATAAGGCACAGACCTTGTGAGAGGTATACTGTAGGGCACCACTGGAATGGTGAAGGCACCTGACCTGCATCTTGAACTTGCCAAAGACATACTCGATGATGTGGCATGTGGTGGTGTGTACCATATTGTACCTGTCCTCAGCAATGGATGCAGAGCATAGGATAGGTGTGAGGAGCCAGGGATGCAGGGAATAGGCACTGTCCCCTGCAAAGGTAAAGAAACAGTTTAATGTCACAAAATGGCATAAACACAATGATAATGATGACAGATAACAACCGCTGGTTCATCCACTCTGTCCATTGACCCTAGAATACCTGGGATCTTTTGTCTATACAGGGTTCTACCCCATCATGTCCCATATGGGGCTTCGGGGGGGGGGGGCCTGGGGTGTATACTCACTGACAATGTGGCCAATAGTGATGTCCCCACTTTCAAACCGCCACCACAAGATGAAATTGTGCCATATAAAGGCATCATGGGCAGTGCCGGAGTACCATGCCAGGATATTGATGACATGCCTGTTGCATTACACACCACCAGGCAACTGATAGAGCAGCACCATTTCCTATTGAAACAGGCCTCCACTCCATCACCGAGATGGCAACATAGTGTAGTCATTGGCACTGAGTACAAATGGCAGGTACTCAACTCGATGAAACTGCTGCATGGTTGCTGTTTGCTCCATTGGGGTGCTGGGGAACATGATAAACTCCCCAGCATGGTCCAGCATAGCATCTAGAAACTGGCCCAACAGGCACATGCTGGCTGACTGTGAGATATCGGTGGTGTCCCCCACCAGTGTCTGTGGCCAGGAAACACACTACAGCCATCACCTTGAGCTCTACAGACAAAAGTGTCTGTCTGGAGCTCATCATGCAGGAGCTCACACACCTGCCTAAGCATGGGACTGTTGAACCTGTACTGGCCCATGAGATGGTTGTCACTAAGGACATCATATATGACTCTTGGATGGTACTGTCTGTGTGCAGCATAGCACCTCTGCAGCCTATGTTTAGGCCCAGGGTGTGCATTTGCCCTCTCCTCCTCCCATAAAGCCTGCTGCAGCATGTAGACAGTTGGTGCTCCCCTGAGCACCATCTTGTAGTGTTGCCTGCAGTGTCTCCACCTGCCTCTGGGGTTTGCCTGTGTTTAAGTCTGACTTTTTATAGGCGGTAACTGTGTGGTGCTAATTGCCCTGTACTAACCCTTTTGTGCAGTGCTAAAATGTTGAATATCATGTTGCACCCATATGCGTGGTCCCGCCCTCGCCCTGTGCGCACTGCATACATTTTATTTGTAAACGCACTCAATCAGATTTTGCGCATGCGTTGCACCCCTTTGAAAATGGGATTTTGGCATAATCCCTGCACGAAGCAGGTGCTACCACTTTGCACCCAGTGCAAAGTTCTGAATATCGGTCCACTGCAGTAGCAGCCCACTGAGTTCTAGAATATCAATTTGAGATTTGCTGTTACATTTGAATGATACAGGTGCAATAGGTATTTATATGTTTTTGCATATTTATGTATATTACACAAACACAAACACGTAATTGGAGTTAACCAAGGTTAAGAGATTTAGTAAGGGAGGTGCAGGAAGTACTCTATATATAACAAAACTCCCATATACAGGATAAGGTAGGTCTTTTTGGTTCCAGTCTAAGGGTACTAAGCACATAAAGGAAAGCAAGTTATTATCAGAGGTCTAGGAGTTATAGTGGGATCAGTATGGAGATGAGGTACAGCAGGGAGGTACTCAGTTGTGAAGTCTGTGGGTGCTATTCTCCAGGGTTACGTTCTGGAGGAGGGGGCACTGCCCCATCTACAGGACCTTTGTGGAGCTCCATGCTTAGCTGGTAGCAGCAGGAGACAAGATATCTCTCCTGTGGTATCAGCTCAGCTGGGGTCCAGCTCCACTCCCCCATAGGTCCACTGGCCCAGGGGGCTGGATGGCGGTGGGGAAGGGGAGTGAGAGTGGGAAGGGTGGCAGGGGCAGCCACAAGGGGCTCAAGAAATCTCACACCATTCAGACAGCAAATCGCTTTGCACCCCTGGAGGAGGCTCAGGTACCTGACTCTGTTGGGGGGACTCTGAGTCATTCAGGGGAAATGGGCAGGATGACTTAGTAGCACCCAGGAGGGATGAGCAAGAGGAAATCAGCAAGAAGAGTCTTAGTGATTGGGGACTCAATCATAATGGGAGTAAAGAGGGTGGTGGGCGGGGGAGGGAAGGGGAAGTAAAATGGTTAGCTGCCTTCTGAGTGCATCAGCCATCAGGGATGTAGGTAGGATAGGAAGGAAAGCAGTTGGGGATGCTGGTATACTTGTGCACCAACGATCTGATGAACCAGCCTGTGAAGGCAGTGAAGCAGAACTCGAGGAGGCTGGGGGACAGAGTTCAATCAATCAATCAATCAATCAATCAATCAATTAATATCTTTATTTATCCAGGCAGGCACCATTGAGCAAGCTCATTTACAAGGTGGACCTGCGGTCCTACAGTAATAATACAGAAAGACAAGTTACAATAGTACAAACAGTAAAAATAGCTGCTACTATAGTAAAAGTTCACATTTACAGGTAATATAAGTTGAACATAGAACTGCAAGGAGTCATGGATAATGAACTTGTGCTGGATCTAAGCCCAAAAACTGTGCATTTTGTAGTGGGAAATGTTAGGGAGAGGGTAGGCACACCAGATAGAAGATATCAAGTGCATAATGTAGGGAGAGGTGGGGAATAGGGGTACAAGCGAAGAGGACTCGATTGTTAGAGCAGAGTGAGGGACTGGGAGGGCGGAGGACTGTACAAAAGGCGACTAAGCGATTTTTGCCCCAAAACACGGCGACATATGGAGGAGAAAAGCTGCTGTTGTACTAAGTGCAAGAGGAGGAATATAGTAGCAGGGGCATAACTGGGAGGGTCCTGGAGGTTGGAGCAGAGGGAGGTGTTGGATGGACGAGGGACCAAATATTTTTTTGGGTGAAAGACGATAATTATCCCCAAGTGTGGTAGCATGTGCTAGAATCAGGCTGCAGCTGCTCACAGTGTCAAAGAATAAGATATGGGAGTTCAGCAATAAATGCTGTGGATCTGTTGGTGGGCATGCTAGAGGCAGAGGCACACATTTCAGCTGGGGAGCCACCGTTTGAGGGACGGAGGTTAGTTAGTGACTAGTAAAGCAGTTGCAAATTTCCGTAATGCCATCACGGTAAAGCCCTTTGAACAAAAGGGTACTTACTGGGGTTTTCAGCTTAAGTATTTTTGGGGTTTTATTCCATATTGATGGGAGTGATAATCCAAAGGCGGCTCTCCCAACTTGTGTGAGTGCCTTGGGTATATTTAGCAGGATCTGTGAGCAGCTTCTAAGGGAATAATTCCTGGGCGCAATTGGAGACAGACAGTCGACAATGTATTGAGGGAGTTTGCCACTGAGGGCTCTAAGTGTCCAGAGTGCTGCATTAAAGTTGCGCCTATAGTGAAGTGAGGTCCAGCCTGTGTCGGCATATAGTGCACAATGATGGGTAGAGAAGGGGAGGTCAGTGATGAAGTGTATAGCTCTATGGTAGAGCGTATCCAATTTTCCAAGATAGAAAGCCATACAGCTACTGTATATGAAGTCTGCGTAGTCAATTAAGGACAGGAACGTGGCTTGGACTAGTCATTTCTCTTTGTGTCTGCTGTAAGAAGTCTTCTTATCCTGTAAAAAATGCCAAGTTTTTGCCTTAATTTTTTCACCAAGTCTTCCAGGTGGTCAGTGAAGGAGAGTTTACAGTCGATCCAGACCCCAAGATATCTGAATTTCGGAACATACTCTAAGCACTCTCCCAGCATCGTGGTTATTGGGGGGAAGGAGTCAGTAGCGCTTGTGTAGTTTGTGGGGGAAAATAACATGGCTTTAGTTTTCTTAGCGTTTAATAGCAGTTCTTTATTGATTAGTTGGAGTTGCAGGAGGTTGAAATCTTTTTGTAGGTCAGTAAAAGCTTCTTTTGGTGTGGGACAACTCAGGTACAGCACTGTGTCATCCGTGAATAAGTGAATACTTACATCCTTGATTCCCTCATCAATGTTGTTGATATACACTGCGAAGAGGAGGGGACCTAATATGGATCCCCTGAGGGACACCTCTTTGTAAGAGTTTTAGGGCAGATAGTTCGCCATCCACTTTCACCTGCTGGTATCTGTCTGTCAGATATTCAGAGAACCAGTTTAGAGAAGTAGCATCCAGTCCTAGTGTTTTTAGCGAGTCAAGGAGCAGGTCGTGGTCGACTGTGTTGAATGCTTTGCTGAGGTCAAGAAACACAGCACATACTGACTTTTTATGCTCCAACTCCAGTTGCCAGTCGTTGGTTACTTTAGCTAACGCTGAAACTGTACTGTGGTTGCCTCTGAATTCAGATTGAAGGGGGTTTAGTAATTTTTCTCTGTCGATGAAGGATCTTAGTTGGCCATTTACTATTTTTTCCAGTAGCTTCGAGAATGTGGGTAGGAGAGAAATTGGCCTATAGTTATTAAGGTCGCAAGGGTCTCCAGATTTAAATAGCGGGATAACATGTGCGATCTTCCATATTTGAGGGAGGGTACCTTGTGTTAGGGACAGGTTGAATAAATGAGTAATAGGCACTGCCAATACGTGGCGTGCTATCTTTAAGAAGTATGGTTCAAGTGCATCTGCGCCGGCACTTTTCTTAGTATCCAGGTGGAGAATTAAGTCTTCCATTTCCTTGAGGGAAACCGATGAAAATGAGAAATGTTGACTAACAGAGCCAACATTTGGTGGGGTCATGCCAAGTTGGGTACGCAGGCTACATGCAGGAGAGTTATCGAAGGCTAAACCTGCTGCGGTGAAGTGTGTGTTGAATGCCTGCAGTATCTCTTTTTTGTCATTGATTACTGTATTGTCAGAGGCAATTTTTGTAGGGAGCATATTTTGTGACATGGCTCCCACCAGTTCTTTAATTGTGGCCCAGAATTTGGAAGGATAATTGGCTGCAGTATCTAGTTCTGCTTGGTAATAGCAGGCTTTAGCTTCCCTAATCAGTTTGGTGCAGCGATTTCTGGCTGTTCTAAAGAGGCGCCAGTCTTCCACTTTTTGGGATTTTCGGGCAGTTTTCAGAGTTTATCCCTGGACAGTAGTGCAGCCTTGAGATCTTGAGTGAACCAATGGCATTCCTAGCCTTTATGCGTGTTTTTGACAGAGGCATGTAGATTCCGCGATTGTAGGTAATGATTTAATGTAGTATAGAATATGCAGTTTCCACTGATTTAGCAAGGTAAAACTCTGCCAGAAGGGGAGTTTTTTAGGTCAAGTAGGTATGCTTTTGGGTCGAATGACCTGGTTGACCTTTTGTTAGAGAATTTGGCATAGTTGGCACTTTGTTGGCTGCCCAAACTCCAGCTATTAGGCAATGGTCACTAATATCTGTGTCAAAGGTTCCAACATGGGAGAAGGAATGGGGTTTATTCACAAGCAGGACATCCAGAAGGGTACTTTTGGCTGTATTCTTTGGGATGAAAAATCAAGGGGAAGTTTGCAGAGCTAGCACTGAATCGGTGCACATACAGTTGGAGAGAAACTGCAGCAGGGGGGGAATGGTAAGTTACTTTGCACGGGCTGAGCAGAACAGGCTAAATTAAAATATATAAATTAGAAGCCGAATACAGGGATGCAGGCTTGCATTAAGCTACACGTTTCGGGTGCTCCTGTCTCAGGTGAGTGAGACCAGCCAATCAGGGAGCTCTACACAGGCGTGGAGCCAGTAACGCTACCCTGAGAAGGCACTGAAATTGAAAACAGCAAATTGCAAGTGATGATCCAGTTCAGCATTCACACAGCCCAGAGAAATCATGGCAATTTTTCAAGCGTCGTACCTTATCTATCTCATTGGGGGGTAGGTGGATCAGGCTCCTTGCACCATAGAGGTGCTATGGCTGGATTGTGACTGCTGCCCGAGGGGGCAAGTGGCACCTTATCTATCTCTTTGGGGGGTGGGTGGATCAGGCTCCTTGCACCATAGAGGTGCTATGGCTGGATCGTGACCACTGCCTGAGGGGTACTCAGCTTCCCTGGCCTTTTCCTAGGTCCTTTTTGTTTGGAATAGGGGGGATGGGAATGATAGAGTAAGGAAGGAAGGAAGGAAGAGACTGAAGAATTTAATGGGTGGTTGAAGGAATAGTGTCTGGAGAAAGGGTACCACTTTTTGGGGAACTAGGGAGCGTTGGGAAAGGAGGCTCTCCAAGGGTAATGGCCTTCACCTGATGAGAGAGAAGGCCAGTGCGCTGGGACATCTACATTGAACAGATAAACTGACTACAGAGAGACAGAGGCTAGGGGAACCACAGAGAAGGGAGAGCAGGTGGGTAACCTAGCTAGGGTTTCCCTGAAGGGGGCACTAGCAGCAGCAAGGTGGCCAACAGTAAAGTTAAAGTTCAGATTAGGTTAGAGGAAGAGGCCAATGAGGGAGGGCTGACAAAGTCTACATTCAGCATGAAAAATAAAAAAATTAATGAGACTAGGAAGAATAAGGGAGAAAAAATAGGAAAAAGCAAGAGGGGATCAGAAGAAATATATAAATAGGTCTGCTTTAATGCAAGGAGTCTGGAAAATAAAATTAGTGAGCTCCAGGCAATAGTGGCAGACACTGAGATGGATCTAATAGCCATCACAGAAACTTGAGCAGCAAAGAATAACCATTGGGACCTGACAGTCCAAGGCTACACCATATTTAGATGGAATAGAGGAAAAGGTAAAGGTGGAGGCATAGTCCTATACGTCAAGGAAGGCATAAGAGGCAGTCAAGGGTGGAAACCTCAGGGGAGGTAATGGGGAAACCGAATCACTGTGGGTTCAGCTCACAGCATCCTCAGGCAAGGAACTACAGATGGGGGGTGATCTATATGTAACATCCTCCAACTTACCACTTGGCTGTTCCGTGGCCCTTGGGGTCTCCACTATACATACCTTCCAAGGAGACCAGTCTGGATTCACTAATGGGTAGGATACACTGGAGTAAAACAGCGTAGTGCTTCCACTGGGGGTAATGATATGGGGTACCTGGAGGATAAAACACAAGGCTACCATCCCCCCAGGAATGGGGTACCTGGCAGATAAAACACAAGGTTACCACTCCCCAGGAATAAATATTTGTTCCCTTCCACCACAGTGACTTTTCCCCACAGAGTAATAATACACACAAGCAATAACCATGAGCCAGTATTATAAAATAAACTAACTTCAGATTTATTATAGGGAAGGGGTAAAGGGGAAGTAAACATAGAACCAATGTTTGAATGTTTGCTAAACAGTTGAATGCCACCCAGACACAGCTGATAGTCTCTCTATGCACCACATCAGCCAGCTGTATATGTGCAGCAAGATGCAGGACCATTGGCCTGTGACAGGCCTTTCATCATCTTTGCCACTGGTGGCTTTTTGTCATTTTCACCCCTAGGGCCTTTAGTTGGTCCAGGTTGCATAGGCAGACTTAATGTCACCCTGGACATCCACTGGATACACAGCTTCTTTTGAAACTGAAACACAGCTGGGCTCCTGCACAGTCTCGAGCCCAGCTCAAATACTTTTCTTGAAGGCTAGGAACAGTTCAGACACAAATACTTGTCTCTCCATTAAGAGCACAGTTCACACAGTCTCTATATGTCTTCAAGCTGCAAACTTCAAAACACAGTGCAGGTTCAATTCTTTTGGTAGCACATCAATATGACAAGAGAATTATGGCAACTGCAAACATAGAAACATAGAAGTTAACAGCAGATAAGGACCGCAAGGCCCATCCAGTCTGCCCATTTCTTTTTCTACCTTATAAATGTGCCATCGGCCTTTGCTCTGTCAGTGGCCTATCTATTCATACTCATCTGTATTGCTCCCTTATGCCTATCCCATGCCTGTTTGAAGCCCTGCACTGTATTCATAGCCACCACTTCCTGAGGTAGGCCATTCCATTCATCCACCACCCTTTCTGTGAAAAAGAATTTCCTCACATTCCCCCTTAATCGGCCTCCCTTTAATCTCATGTTGTGTCCTCTTGTCCTGCTATTTTTCTTATATTTAAACATGTTAGACTCTTTTGCCTTGTTAATGCCCTTAAAGAGTTTGAATGACTTGATCATATCACCTCTCTCCCTCCTTTGCTCAAGTGTATACATATTGAGCTCTGTTAATCTGTCCTCATATATCTTCTGATGCAGTCCCTGCACCATTTTGGTTGCCCTTCTCTGGACTGCCTCAATTTGGTTAATGTTCTTGTGAAGGTGGGGCCTCCAGTACTGCATGCAGTACTGCAGATGGGGCCTAACCAGTGTCTTGTAAAGAGGGATTATTACCTCCCTCTTACGACTTGTGATACCCCTACTAATATACCCTAACATCCCCTAGCCTTACCTACTGCTTTAGAGGTCTGCTTGGATGATTTCAGGTCATCGGTGATGATGATGCCCAAGTCTCTTTCTTCCTTTGTGACTGCCAGCAATTCCCCTCCCAGCCTATAGGTGGCTTCAGGGTTTCTCTTCACTATGTGCATGATCTTGCACTTCTTTGCATTAAATCCCAGTTGCCACTCTTCTGATCATTTTGCTAGTTTATCCAGATCTCTTCTCATTCTGCCCACCCCATCTGGCTCATCTACTATGTTGCAGACTTTGGTGTCATCTGCAAACAGGCAAGCCTTACCCTCTAGTCCATCTGCAATGTCACTAATGAAGATATTAAAGAGGACTGGCCCCAGGACTGATCCCTGAGGTACTCCACTTGTGACTTGCATCTCTTCTGACTGTATACCATTTACACCCTCTCTGTTTTCTGCCCGTCAACCAGTTTGCCACCCAGTTGACCAACTTCGACCCACCCCGAGCCTACCCAGCTTATTTATAAATCTTCTATGTGGAACAGTGTTGAAAGCTTTGCTGAAGTCAAGGTAGGCAACATCAACTGCTCCCCCTTGGTCCACCACTCTGGTTACCCAGTCAAAGAAATCTATGAGATTAGTTTGACAGGACCTTCCTGTTGTAAACCCATGCTGTCTTGGATCCTGTGCTCCTATGGATTCCAGGTGTTGCACTATCCTTTCCTTAAGGAGTGCCTCCATAATCTTGCCCACTACTGAGGTAAGACTGACTGGTCCGTAGTTCCCTGCCTCCTTCCTGCTACCACTCTTGTGAAGCGGGATCACATGAGCCCTTCTCCAGTCTTCTGGGACCTCCCCTGTGCTCAGAGACTCACTAAACAGTTCTGCTAATGGTTCTGCTAGTTCCCCCCTTAGCTCCTTAAATACTCTGGGATGTATGCCATCAGGTCCCATTGCCTTGTCCACCCTGAGCTTAGCGAGTTCTTGTAGGACCCTTTCTTTTGTGAAGGGAGTGGTGCTCACCTCCCTCTCCCTGTGTCCATGGTGCTGAGCTGTGGGCCCTGCCCTACCTTCTCTTCAGTAAATACTCAGCAAGAGTAGCTATTTAGGATAGATTCTTTTACAGGGTCCTCCTCCTCACATGCCCCCTGTTCTCCTTTGAGCTTAGCAATACCCCCTCTGGACTTTCTCCTTTCACAAATGTATCTATAGAAAGTCTTGCCACCTTCTTTTACTGTTCGTGCTAGTGTTTCCTCAGTTTGGGACTTTGCTTGCCTTACGGCCTTCCCTGCTGCCCTTAGGGCAGTTTGGTATGCCTCCCTATCTTCATCCCGCTGTGTTCCCTTATATTTCCTGAAGGCCAGCCTTTTGCCTCTGACCTTTTCTGCTACTGTATTTGAGAACCAAAGTGGTTTCATTCTTTTTTTGCACTTCTGTTTCTAACACAATGGGATGTTGCTTCAAGTATTGCATCTTTAATGCTTGCCCACTTTGCCTGTACCCCCTCACCTGTGTTTCTTTTTGCCAGGGCTAGCTTAACTCTGTTGGCCATCTTATCAAAGTCAGCTCCTCTAAAGTCCCATATTTTTGCTTTGGAATGGGATGATTTAGATGTAGTGGCCAAATTGAACCATACCATGTGATGGTCATTGGCCCCCGGGTGACCTTCTACCTGGAGATCTGTGATCCCTTCCCTGTTAGTCAGTACTACATCTAGGATAGCCCTTTCTCTTGTAGGTTGTTGTACCAGTTGTTTGAGGCCCTTCACCTGCAGGGAATCCACCATGTGTCTAGTTCTGGCAGATGTTCTTGCTGGTATTGACCAATCTGTATCCGGCATGTTGAAGTCTCCCATTATCAGAAACTCCCCTTTAGCTGTCATGTTTTGTATATCTTCTAACAGTAATGTGTCTATGTCCTCCCCTGGTCTGAGGGCCTGTAGACAACCCCAGTTCTTATGGCTGTCCCATTTCCTGTTTTCAAGGTGACCCACAGTTCTTCTGGCTCCTTATGTGTATTCTGAATTTCTGTAGCTTTGATATTTTCATTGACATACAGGGCCACTCCACCCCTCCCCCCTTTTTGCACCTCGGTCTGTTCTGAACAGTACATAGCCCGGTACTGAAGTCTCCCAAGTATGGTTACTGATAAACAATGTCTCACTAATTGCTACTATGTCCAGTTTAGCCTCTGACATTATTGCCTGCAAGTCTGGGATCTTATTCCCCAGGCTGTGAGCATTTGTGCACATGATTTTCCATTGGCCAGGTTTCAGTGTGTTAGTTGTTGGGTGAGGTTTGGCATTTTCCCTGTGCGTCGTATGGGGAGACGGACCTTTTTTCTTACCTGGTGATGCAAATGAACTGCAAACATGCTGAATCCCTGTTTGACCACTAGCTGAGGGGAAGGGGTGTTCTTCCCATTCGATGTATGGGGTACTGCACCCCTCTTCCCATTTGCTAGTTTAAATATTCTGCAAAGATGTAAAACTTCTGCCCCAATGCACTGACTCCCTCCTTAGTCACATGCAGTCCATCAAATTTAAAGAACTTCCACTGCCAGAACTGTTGCCAGTTCCCTACAAATCTGTGTCCTTTTTCCTGGCACCAGCCCTTGAGCCACATGTTTAGCTCCCCTATCTCCCCTTCTCTGACCTTCTGTCCATCTTCCCCCTTCTCCCAGACTGGCAGGGTCTCAGAGAAGGAGATGCCAGACGAAATAGATGATAGTTTGTCACCCAGCCTGGTCAGGTGTTCCTTGGTCTCCACAACTGACTGGCTGGTGAGGACATTAGTCCCTATGTGTACCAGGATGTCAATGTTTTCTCCTGCTTTGTGAACAATTTTAGCAATGCGGTCAGTGTCTCTCCACGCTGATGTACCTGGGAGACATCTAACCATTACACCTGTCTGGAGATGGGTATCAACTCCCCGAATCATGGAGTCTCCTATGATCAGGAGTTTTTTGGATTTCCTTATTGCTTTTTTTGTTTTGGTCCCTGATTTGAGTGAGTTTTGTTGTGCTAGCTCCTGTGCTGCAGTGTCCTCTGCCCCTTTGTTTGATTTCAGAGATACAGGCAGATACCTGTTTGTAGTGTTTATATGGTTTTTGGAGGCAATATGTTGGAAAGCACAGAGTGATGGGGCACTCAATTTGCCCCTTCTAACCACCTGCCAACCTTCTGGACCAACTACCCTCTGCGGTAGAGGTTCTTCTGTTGGATGTTGGGGAAATGGCGGGTGTTTCTTATAATGTATTTCCTCTTTAATATGAAATTTGAGGCACGGAATCTCCGCCCATGCTGGCCGGAGCTGAGCCCTAAGATCTCTAATGGCCCAGCATGTAGGACAGTGTCCTAAATCCTGTAAGACTGTCCTTCTGAAAAATGTTTCACAGTACCTGCAGTTAATGATATCCATTCCAGATAAGTTACTGGGTTTATAACCTGGTCAGAGTAATTAGAAGGAAGAAAATGCAAGTAATGGTTGATTTTGTGTTTTATTTTCGTATAACTTGTTATAACAAGTTAAATTATTAGTGCCCCTGTAAATGAGCTCACTTTGTGGATGCCCCACTGATCCACCCCTTCCTGCTTTGCCACAGGAAATGTCACAACTGTGGTACCCTATAAAAGGAGTGTAGTGTGGGGGTGGTTGTGGATGGGGGTGGGTGGCTGGGCCCTTCCCCTGCCGAAAAGAACAACCACGGACAAAGAACAAGGAGGTAAGAGCAGAAACAATCAGTCAACAATAAATGCAGTAACCCTGAAGCTTATCCTAATGTTAGATAAAACTGTAAAACCAGTAAAGCACCACCTGTAATAATTTCAGAGAAGATATACCCTTTAAGAAACACTTTGCTACATAGAAAAATAAAGCAGTAACAGAAGATATACCTTGCAAAAGCCAATTTGAATCAGAAGATTACAGCAGTAATCTGTTAGCACACACCTGTAGGCACACCTTGTAATAATGCAGAAGAAGGTATACCAGCAACAACAATTTGAATCAGAGAAAAATAAAGCAATGAAATGTTAGCAACAAACAGTAGCAATTCCTGTGAGTACAACATAAAAACAACAACACACAGTAAATCTGCTTAGCCAAAAGAAGTCTTAATCCTTTTCCCTTGCTCTGGTAAGGCTCTCTGCTCTGTCCTTTCAAGCAATCTTAGAAGGAAAGAGCTCAGGTGAAGCTAGGTGCCTTGGCCAGAAAACCAACGTCAATTTGGCGAACATTAAAATGGTGCCGGTACATTTCAGCACCTGCAGTACGGGCGACAATTACTTTCACCCCTCCCTAAGGTGCCACGACCACGGAGTTAGTTATATGAATAAGGTTTTGTGGGGAGGCAAAGCCCCACATAAAAAAAGCAGTAATACAATTGTCACCCTTATTGTAGGTGCTGAAATTTACTGTCGCCGTTTTAACGTTCGCCGAATTGCCATCACCCAAATTGCAGTCACCATAATTTCCTCACCCTTTTGACATGGAACTATTCTTACAAAGGGAAACAACTCAGCAGTCCAGCTTTACCTCTGCTGGCAAAATAATCTTGTAGGTGCTCTGCCTAAATCTTCTTTTGAAGCTCAGAGGGGCTTTTATGCACCCAGGCTTGCCTTTAGGCTGGAGCTGCCTTTTTCAATCTCTGCTTATCGAATCTCTCTCTCTCTCTGGTTCTCTTCAGAACTCCTACCCCTTTTCATGCTCTGCTCCTTTATATTAGCCTACCAGCTCCCCACCTGACTGGCCAATTCATTCTCGGGCTCACCATGATGCCCTTTCACCCATCTGCTGGGAAACTAATGGGGCCGCCATTATTGTTTATATTTGCTGCCTGATTGTGTAACTTATAACTTTTATAGTGAGCCCACTTTAGGGGCAAATGCCACTAATAGGGCACCCAAAGGTGTTCCCCAACTAATTTCTGGCTCCACTGCCTGCCCTAGAGTTAGGAAAGCCTTTTTAATGTGACCACACACTAAGTAAATTATTTGGAGCTGCAACTCCTTTAAGGCTCACGCCAAACGCAACTATATTTGTGTACATGCCAGCCCGGCTCACAGCTATTCCCAGACCAGCAGAACATTCCCCCAGTTGCCAGAGGTACAAAACAGTACCACAGACCTCTGCCTCCCATTTCCATGGGGCAAAGAACAGGGAGATTCAGTGGCCACAGCCGCAGACCTCGGGAAAGCCTCCAGTCGTGATCCACAGTCCAGAAGACTAGAGGCAGAAACAGGACACATCAGGGCCATAGCCTAATTCAGATAAACCCCAGATTGGGGGAGGCTTACATATATGTAACCCCCCATCTCCCTCATCTAGGGGCATAAATTATGATTGCAGATGGTCCAGGGGGCATAGGACAGGACTGCAATAAGCGCAACACCCGAGCCACTGCACCCCCAAATAAAATCGGAAAAACATCTGTCCTGCCTCTCAATGACTTCACTTCCATGTGCACCCTTGATCTCGCCTCCAAATCTGGATTTTTTTCCCCCGAACACTGACCACTGGACCAGGATCTCCAAACTGCGACCTCCTGTCTCTTCTGAGCCCCAAAGCTCCTCAATCCCAATGCAGCCTTATAACAATTTCTGCAATTACAACTTTTGAAATAAATTAGACACAAGGGAGGGGGCTTTCCATTTCATCTGTCCCCTTCCAGCTTAAAGAAGGAATCATTACCAGTTTCTTCACAACTAGCTTCTTTATTTTAGCTCCTGCATCCCCAAATGATTCCAGGAATGCAGGGTCACATCTTTCATTGAATAAATAAAGCAGCTCCATGGGGCTATCTAAACTTTTTACAACATATCCAGGCTGGACATCTTTGAGCAGCATAAATGGTTTACAGGCAGTACAAGCAGAGCTTCTTCACTCTAACCTCTTGGATGATTTACCCAAGAAAACTTCCTACTTGGAAAAGACCCACAGGCTCCTGGCTCACTGATGCTGGTAAGCTAGATCTTTCTCTCTTTTACTGTTCTGGGTTACCCATTCTCCTCAGTCTCTGTGTGGTCCGGCACTGGTCAGCTGCCCTATCTCCAGCAAGGGAAGGCGTGCTGCTTCCCCCACCTGGACCTCGGACTTTGGCCTAAATCTCAAGGGGTGCTAGGATTTTTTCCTCTCTGACCCAGGCCCTGTATCACAGTCTCCTTCGCTTTACATAGAACCTAGTCCTGCTGGTGCTCCCAAACTCATAGCACCAGTCCCCACACCTACGGCTTAGCTCTGTCTTTCTTATACTGGTGAAGTGGCCCTCAAACCCAGCCCTACCCTAGTGCCTGAGATACCTTAATCAGGCTACCCTGCCACAGGGAGTGAGGCCCTGAACCCTGCCACCACCCAGGCCCCCCTGAGCAGCCCACACCTCCTTGGATGGCTCCCCAACTCCTTCTTGTGCTCCCAGATGATACATTGGGAGGTAACACAGCCACTGGCCCACATCCCTGCTAACTCATCCTGGGCTTGCAGTAAGCTCCAGTTAGGGGCAACCTCCCAAGACCTGTCCTAAGACCTGCGATCTGCCTGGCTCTTTAATGCTGGCACCCTAGGACCTGCCCCTCCACTCAGGTCCCCTGAAAATGGGTGAAGGGCCCCCTGGTTCCTTCCAAACTCAGACCATCCTGCCATGCTGGGTATGGTGAGAACCACTGCCACTGGTCTCCCCCCTGTGAAGACCCTGCCACTGTCCCCACAGCCCTGGTGGCCTGAGCCACTACTTCCACAGGATCTCATGGGCTTCTGCCTATCTTGGCATCCTACTACCACCTCCACCTCCCTTTTGCCAATGATGCAGGCACCTGACTGACCATTTTCCTCCCCACAGAGCTTCCTCCCCTGCTCCTTGCTGCTACATCACTGAAGAGGCCATCCCTATCTGCCACTAATGGGGGGGTTCCCCCATGGGCCCACTCAGACCACTGAACTTCAATCCTGCCTGCCTACTCTGCTTCTCCAACTGCCCCCCTCCAGCCCCAGGCCTAATGACCAGGCTGGAAAAGGCCCCAAAACGTCCTGTCTCCAGCCCTATATACATTCCCTAAGCTGCCCTCTGCTGCCACCTTGAGGCATCCAGCAAGTACTGACCCTCCAAGCACTAATGAATTCCCTAGCTCTTGGGGGGGGGGGGAGAGGGGGAACGATGTTCCTGAATAGGAGCACAAGCCCCTGACAATGGATGAGAGAGATAAGGAGCTAGGGGAAGAACTAGAAGGGGGTGGCAAAGGGAGTGGTGGTGGTGGTGGTGGGAGATCTAAACCTGCCAGATAGTGATTGGATCATTCCAGTCGCCAGAAGTTCCATACGTCCGTCCCTGCTGGATACATTGCAGGATTGTCTGCTGGTGCAGCCAGTTAAGGAGGCCACTAGGCAGGCTCACATTCTCAACATGGTGCTCACAAACTCAGAACTGGTAGTAAAAGTGAGAGTAGGGGAGACACTATGGTCCAGCGACCATAACTTTCTATGGTTCAACCAGCTCTTTGGACAAGTAAGCCCTCATCAAGGGTTAAAGTCCAAGAATTCAAAAGGGCAGACTTCAACCGGATGAGGGAGCTAGTCCGGGACAAGTTAGTTGGAGTGAACAGTACTACAGATGTGGAGAAAAATGGGGAGCAATTCACGAGGCACCAAAGTTTTGCATGAGAATGGTAACTGAAATTATGAGTAGTAGGCCTTCACCAGGTACAGAGAAAAACAAGAGAAGAAAGAATGTGGAGAGTACCAAATGAGTACAAGGAAAACCTCAGTCACAGAAGCAAAGGCAGACATAGAGCTGCATACTGCAAAGGGAGTCATGGGAGGGGAAAAAACAGTTCTTTAGATACTGTATGTTAGGAAAGAAAAAAGAAGAGAAGATGAATGTTAGGCTAACAGAAGGAGGTAGGGTAATTGAGGAATATGGGTAGAAAGTAGGGTTGTCAGAACTAGTTCGAGAAAGATTTGAACCCTCCTCAGACCCTGGTGTGCAAGTTCTAATTTAGAACTCGTACACTAGAGGGTTAAAAAAAAGTGTTCACATTCTGTGCCTTTTTTTAAACATTGCTACAGTGACATAATGTTGCTGTACAGCCATTACTGGGAGGAAGGGAGTCAGGGACACACTTGCAGGAACAGGCATGGACTGACAGCTAGGACAGAGGGACTCAGGAGGGATTTCCCAGTGCCTGTCTGCCGGAGGGAGGGACTAAGTGGGAGGAGGGTGGCACCATAAACTGGTGGGCGAGTGGCTGGCGAGAGGTGCATTGGCCACAGGGAGAAAGTGACAGCTGGGACGGAGGGACTCAGGGACTGCCTGGCTGCCTTATTAGGAGGGAGTGATTGAGTGACAGCTGGGAGGAAGGGACTCAGGAGGAGTCAGGGAAAGTCATGCAAGAGGTGTGACATCACTGAAGGTGACCTGAGTATTGCACAGCAAAAAAATCAGTAGTGCAAACCAGAGTAAAGTTTGTGTACTGAGTAGTTGTTCTGACTGTTGCTCCATTTTTTGCAACTATGATTTTTTTTGGCTGGCAACATGAACTGGAATGGGCTGTGTGGAAAGGGAACCTTCCCAAAAAAAAAAAATTTTGTGGCAGAAAAATAAGAGGGAGGAAAAGCCAGCCAGTGGAACAAAGGAGGAGTAGGGGTAGCAGGCAGGGGGGACAGTGTGTGGGGAATGGGAGTGTTGAGTGAGTTGTGGAGGAGCCAGTCTGCGTACAGGAGGATGATAGAACGGGAGTAGGACAGGAGGACTCCCAGTTGACTTCACTGCACTGTACTAGTGTACCCAGTGCTGTTGCGTGACTCCTTCTTGTGGGGTACTGCCCTCATCCAGTCCCTCATCCTGCTGTGTGCCCTGCTTTGACTGCTTGATTCGCTGTGTGACTATGTGCACTACAGCCCAGCAGCACCCAGTTGTGGTATCTTATACAGGCCAGAAATAGTCCTCTGCTGGGAGAAGAGACAAACTTTCCAAGATCCCATAGGAGAAAAAAAAAATACTTAAGTGTGTGACATTGGGATGTGCTGTGAAGCCTGTAATTGTCTCCTACATGGCACATTGGCCAATTAGCCAGCCCCATCCTGCTGTGTGCCCATTGCACATTTGCTACCCTAACCAATGTGTGCAGCCTAGCAGCCTGTTTAATGTGCGGCACTGGTAGCCTTAAATACATGCCATATATATATTTCCCTGTTGGGAGGAGAGACAGGAAAATCACTTTCACTGCGGTGTGTGACTCCATCTCCTGTGACGTTTTGTGGCCAGCCCATCACCCTGATGTGTGCCCTTTGACTGCACTGTAGCATACCCTAACCCAGCTACCACCCATACCCAGTGTGTGTGCAGCCCAGCAGCCAGCTGTGTGGTGTTACCTTCAAATACATGCCAGAAATATATATCCCTTTTGGGAGGAGAGACGGTAAAATCCCTTTTACTGTGTTGTATGACTGTCTTCTGTGGCATACTGTGGTCAGCGCATCATCCTACTGTGTGTGTGTCCTTGACAGCACTGTACCCTATCCAGTGTGTGTATGACTGTGTGCAGCCCAGCAGCCAGTCATGTGGTAGTCTTAAATACATGCCAGAAATATATTTCCCCACTGGGAGGAGAGACAGAAACATCCCTTGTCAGTACCAAAAAAACAAAATCTATGTGTCACTGTGTTGTGTGACTCCATCTCCTACGTGGCATGCTGGCCATCATCCTTCTGTGTGCCCTTGGACTACACTGTGCCCTACCCAGTGTGTGTGTGTGTGTGTGTGTGTGTGTGTGCAGTCCAGTGGCCAGCTGTGCGGTGGTCTCTTTAAATACCTGCCAGAAATATATTTCCCTGTTGGGAAAAGAGACAAAAAAATTCCTTTCACTGTGTTGTAGGACTTCATCTTCTGTGACATATTGTACAGTGGCCACCCAATCACCTTGCTGTGTGCCATTTGACTGCACTGCACCATACCCAGTGTGTGTGTGTGTGTGTGTGTGACACTGTACAGCCTAGTAGCCAGTTGTGTGGTGGTATCCTTAAATATATGCCAGAAATATATTTCCCTGTTGGGAGGAGAGTCAGAAAAATCCCTTTCACTGTTTTGTGTGATTCCCATCTCCTGTGGTGTGCTGTGGCCAGTCCATCACCCTGCTGTACACCCTTTGACTGCACTGCACCCTACCCAGTGTGTGTGTGTGTGTGTGTGTGTGTGTGTGTGTGTGTGTGTGTGTGTGAGACACTGTACAGCCCAGTAGCCAGTTGTGTGGTGGTATCCTTAAATATATGCCAGAAATATATTTCCCTGTTGGGAGGAGAGTCAGAAAAATCCCTTTCACTGTTTTGTGTGATTCCCATCTCCTGTGGTGTGCTGTGGCCAGCCCATCACCCTGCTGTACACCCATTGACTGCACTGCACCCTACCCAGTGTGTGGGTGTGTGTGTGTGTGTGTGTGTGTGTGTGTGTGTGTGTGTGTGTGTGTGTGTGTGTGTGTGTGAGACACTATACAGCCCAGTAGCCAGTTGTGTGGTAGTATCCTTAAATATATGCCAGAAATATATTTCCCTGTTGGGAGGAGAGTCAGAAAAATCCCTTTCACTGTTTTGTGTGATTCCCATCTCCTGTGGTGTGCTGTGGCCAGTCCATCACCCTGCTGTACACCCTTTGACTGCACTGTACCCTACCCAGTGCATGTGACCTTGTGCAACCCAGCAGCCAGTTGTGTGGTATCCCTAAATACATGCCAGAAATATATTTCCATGTTGGGAGGAGAGACAGAAAAATCCCTTTCACTGTGTTATATGACTCCGTCTGATGTGGCTTACTGTTGCCAGTCCATCACCCTGCTGTGTGCCCTTTGACTGCACTGTACCCTTCCAAATGCGTGTGACCATGTGCAGTCCAGAAGCCAGTCGTATGACATCCCTAAATACTTGCCAGAAGTATATTTCCCTGTTGCTAGTTGTGTGGTGGTATCCTTAAGTACATGCCAGAAATTTTCCTTCTGGAAGGAGAGACAGAAAAATCCCTTTCTCTGTATTATGTGGCCAGCCCATCACCCTGCTGCGTGGCCTTTGACTGCACTGTACCTACCCTAGGATCATCCTGCTGTGTACCCTTTAACTGCACTGTACCTTACTCAGTGTGTGTGACCACGTGCAGCCCAGCAGCCAGTTTTGTGGTATCCATAAATACTTGCCAGAAATATATTTCCCTGTTGGGAGGAGAGACAGTAAAATCCCTTTCACTGTGTTGTGTGACTGTCTCCTGTGGTGTATTGTCACCAGCCCATCATCCAGCTGTGTGCCCTTTAACTGCTGCACTGTACTCAGTGTGTATGTGATTCCTACGTGGCATAATACTGGCCATCATCCTGCTATGTGTCCTTTGACTGCTGCACTGTACCCAGTGTGTATGTGACTCCTACGTGGCATAATACTGGCCATCATCCTACTGTGTGTCCTTTGACTAATGCACTGTACCCAGTGTGTGCATGTCACTCCTACAGTATGTGGTATAATACTGGCTATCACCATGCAATGTGCCCTTTCACTGCTGCACTGTACCCAGTATTTCAAAGTCACACATGATCATTTTTCTCTCCCCTTATATTGAACAGATTTTATTTCCTTTTGTCCTTAATTTCATGTGTATTTTATGATTATCCTCATTATTGGCAGCATGTGCTCAGTTTCACATGCATTTCACTATTATCTTTATTATTGGCATCACAATAAAAAATAGGGTTCGAGTTCTAAAAAGTTCTAAAAAAGATTAGAACCCTAGAACGTTTTCAAAAGTTGTAGACTAGAACTAGAACCCATAACTTCAGAGGGTTCTGACAAACCTAGTAGAAAGCAGCCATTCTTAATGACTACTTCTGCTCTGTATTCACAAGGGAAAACAGAGGACCTCTGCCAGAGAGTGAGATGAAGCAGGAGGTATTTACCAGTGAAAGGGTTTGAAAGGGCTAGCAGTCCTAAAGATATATAAGGTCCAGGGGCCAGATAAAATGCATCCAAGGGTACTCAAAGAATTGGGAACATAACTAAATGAACCTCTGGTAGGGCTATTCCATAGCTCAATTCAGACCGGGGTAGTTCCAAAAGATTGGAGGGTAGCGGACGTAGTCCTACTCCATAAAGGGGTGGGGCGACAAGGAGCAACTGGGTAGCTACAGACCTGTCAGCCTTACCTCTGTTGTGGGTGAACTGATGGAGACACTAATCAAAGAGGACCCCGTGTACTACCTGGAGAGCAGTGGATTCCAGATTAGTAAACAGCATGGGCTCATAGCAGGAAGGTCTTGTCAGACCAATCTGATAGTATTTTTGACTGGGTAATGAGGGTAGTGGACAAAGGCCATGCTGTGGATTTATGTTACTTCAGTTTCAACAAAGCATTCAACCTGGTGCCTCACAGAAGGTTGCTGAAGAAGCTGGAAGATCTCGGTACAGCGAATGACACAGATGGGTAAGGCATTTTTTGGAAAGGAGACAGCAGAGGGTTGTGGTTAATGTAGTCAAATCAGAAGTGAGGGAGGTCACCAGTGGGGTGCCACAAGAATCAATCTGGGGTCCAGTCCTTTTCAATATGTTCATCAGCAACATGGGAGAAGGAATCCAGAGCAGAATGTGTCTCTTTGCAAATAACACTAAGCCCTGTGGCAGGGTAGATGATGAGGATGAGGTTAGGGAGCTACAGTGAGACTTGCAAAGGTTAGAGAGGTAGACAAAGGTTTGACAGATAAAATGCAATGCCAAAAAGTGCAAGGTGATGCACATAGGGTACAAGAACCCGAGAACAGAGTACTGGATGGAGTGGTGGGTAAACCTGGGGATGACCTTTAAGGAAACAGACCAACAAGCCATCATCAGTAGCTCCCTAAAACAATCAAACCGGTGTAACAAGGCCTGCAGTAAGGCACACAGGATGCTAGGATGTATAGGAAGGAATACTCACAGCAGAAGGTAGGAGGTATTATTACTTCTCTATAGATCACTGGTGAGGATCCACCTAGAGTACTGTGCCCAGTTCTGGAGTCCTCACCTAAGGAAAGATAAGGACAGGCTAGAGGCAGTGCAATATAGAGTGACCTAGTTGATTCAGGGCCAGCAGGGCAGCTCTTATGAGGAAGGATTGGCTGAAGGCACTGAACATGTACTCTCTGGAGGCCTGAAGAGAGCCAGGTGGGATATGATAGGGACCTTCATGTTCCTGAAAGGAGTGAACAAGGTAAACTGCAAGAAACTAGTTAGCAAAAGTAACAGATCAAAAATATGGGGACATGAGTGGAAACTGATTGGGGGGGTCAAGAGAAAAGTGAGAAAGTTTTATTTTACATAAAGGGTGGTGGAGCCATGGAACAGTCTGCCAGTTGATGCGGTGGGCGCTAAAACTATCCATGGTTTCAAAACAGATTGGACCTAGTTAAGGGCTTAGTGGTTGCTCAGGGTGGCAACGGTAGGGTGGGAAGCATGGGGGTAGTGTAGGTTAGAACCCCATATGAACAATAGGTCCTGGTTTGTTAGGGTTTATGTGCAGACTGTATGGACCAATGGCCTTTTTCTGCCATCACTGTCTGTGTTTCTATATCAAAAATCCAATTTGCTGGAACACCATAGGTTTTATGTGCCACAAGCATTTTGTGTGACACATACATTTTTTATGCATTTAAGACCAGGGAAAAAATCCCTTCAGTAAATGGACCTAGGTAGGTATTGGTGACCCTTTCATAGCGGGCCCCCCCACCACGAAATCCTCCACTTGCTGCAACTTCAGCACTGGATGACCCAGGGTAGAGGCGCTGGCTTCTTGCATTTGCTGGGCGGTCCTCCCCCGACATCTGGAATCACTAATCGCTGCTGGGACTTTAAAAAAGCTAAATCTCACTGGATCATGGACTGCTCGATGGGAGCTCCTCTGCTGCAGATCCAGGAGGCTGCTGAGCTGTTGGAGGCTAATTTTTCCCTCCGACCCGTCCCATTCCCTCATCACGCTAAATGCTCGCTAAACCCCTCCCACTAGCTCCAGGGGTGCTTGTAGTTCCACTGCAGCAGCAGAATCATTGCCTTATCTCACAAGCGCTCTAAGTGCAACCTTAGGGACTTTTCCCTTTATTCTGCCCTGCAGCAGTCAAACAGTGGGCTTAGTCTCCTCTCCTGACAAGTTAGGCAATAATCTGCCTTATCTAACTGTCCTGCCACTAGTATAACCTTTAATCTTGCAGGTAGAATATATGCTATAGTGATTTTACTGTTGGGAATAAGCCCATGTATAACGCACTGTCTTACTTGAGCATGAAGGTCACTGCCTCACTGAGTTTGTGCAAGTATAGCAATCTTACAGATGTAATCTAAAATGTCCTGCAACTTGTAACAACTGTTAGCCCTGCAGACTGAATTTATATGCTTCTATAAATTACCGGTGTTAATTAGTGCATGTAAAACACACTGTCTCCCTTGAGCTAGAAATTCACTGTCTTACTAAGTTAGTGTAATTATAATCAAACATAGAGCTAGTAAATGCAACCTACTGTCTCATAGCTCTAGAGCTAGTAAAGCAACCAGGGCATGAAATCGCAGCTACTGTCCTCAGAATATGTTACCTATTCACTGCTGTGAATTGCTGTTTTACTAAGTGTCACCTAGTAACCTACCTAACCAAAACTAGGATCTGCAGCTTGCTAATCTGCTGGTTGTAACCTACCTAGCCTGTTCCCTTGCTAATTCCACTGATAGCTGCACTGTCTCCCCTGAGACTTCCCCTGCTTGGGGCCACCCTGCAAACTGCTGCCTCAGGCCTTGCTCAAACATCCCTGAGCTGTTGTTGGGATGACCTGGGACTGTTTTTCTGCCCGGTTAAAAGCATTACCAAAAGGGCTGTGTTACTAGTCCATCCCATCCACCTAGTGCAAGACGAATACCACAACCCAGAACTATACCTGGACACTCCTCCTCTTGAGGCCATACAGGATGTTGTCCCTGAGTTGCTGCGCCTAGGTTATGACCCCTATTATCCCGCATACACCTTATATTGTATTCCTTGTCTATTATACTGTGATATTGCTATTTTGCACTAATATATAGATTTAGGCACCCATCATATAAGCATGCGTGCCAGGAATGTGCTTTGCTGCTAATATTTGCTAATGTTTGCATCCTTTTATTTGATTAAATCATGCATGACTATTATACCTCACTATAAATACATTATGTTTGTCTTTTACATATATTCCATATATAATATACCTAATCACTGATAAGATGACTCTGAGGGATCATCAGTGATTACTTTTTATACACTATATATATCTATATCTATCTATCTATCTATCTATCTATCTATCTATCTATCTATCTATCTATCTATATATATATTCTCATATAGTCATATGTAGTAGTGGCCAGTCAGCACTTATCTTTGTCTAAGCAAGCTAGCTGACAGAGAGAGAAAACCATTGGTATGTCTTATATTGTACATAGGCAAGAAATGCCACATGTAATAGAGCCCTGTCAGCATTTCTTTTGTCCAAGCTATAATACTAACCAAAGCATATTTTATGTCTCATATGATACTCATTAGTAATTCTGTCTTCTAAGTCATCATCCAATGGAGAATGACTTAGGACCAATACATATTGTTTCTCATACTGTACTGTACCTGTAACTATGAGGTAATCTATGTTGCTATGCTGTTATCTTTAGTATACAAGTCTGTGTATCCTAGCTCCACATGGGGGAGAGAGAACAAGATCTTGGAGAACCTGAGATCCTACAACTTCTGGAGATTATGTACATTCTTCAGGAGAGTGGTGAGAAACCCATTTCTCTTGTGATTTTCTTTGTCACAAGCTTGGCGTAAGAAGTATAATAAACATTTATAAGTAGTCTTGCTTGTTTATGAATGTTTCTTGGCAGACTCTGAAGACATAAGAATCTGTATTATTAGTATTATTATTTGCTCTATACACTATGAGTGTTTAGGCAACTGAGTAGGTGCTCGGTCTTCCCCGGTCTGGCTGGGGCACAGCCCAAATCCCTGGGACACCAGCCGCCATGTCCTCTTTCAAGTCCCCCCTGCCGGGCTATCCGCCAAAGGCAGAAAAATGGTTCACTTAAATGTGCAAAGTCTCCTACCAAACCTAGCAGAGCTAACTGCCTGGGTGGCACACTGCAATGCCGATATTATGGGGGTCTCGGAAACCTGGCTGAAACCCCACACCCCAGACTCCGCATGTGCCCTCCCGGGCTACAACCTCATTAGGCAAGACACAGTGGGAAACAAACATGGGGTGGAGTGCTCCTATATTACAAGGTGCACTTAGACATGTCTGTCATAGGTTATTCCCCCCACACACACCCCCAGCCTGTGAGTTTGTGCATGCCCTTCTTCTGCTAGGCAACACAAAAAAGGTGCACCTGGTCTATGCCTACAGTCCTCCTATGGGAGGAGCACCAGGCTCTTCTCCCTTCTTGACAGTCTTAGCGCCAAGGTAGGCTCAAATGAGTTACTAGTCCTGGGTGACTTTAACCTAAACTGGATGGGTGGCAACGCCAAGCATTATGAGTCCCTGTTGTCTGGGTTCACCCTCAGCCAACTCATTGCTGAACTCATGAGGCCCTCCCCCCACAGGGGAAAAGGATCCCTCATTGACTGGGTGCTGTGTAACAGACCCGATAGAGTAGTCTCATCCAGAATTCTCCCTGATGCCATCTTGGATCACTCTCCCACCTACTGTACATGGGGCATCTCCCCTCCCAAAATCCCCTGCAAAGTGATCCAGATGAGGGACTACTCCAAATTCAACGTTGATGACTATCTTGCTGACCTACATCAAACTGACTGGTCCCGGGTCTCTGCCACGAGTGACCCCTCAGGGGCCCTTGACAACTTTTTTTGCTGTCTTTACTCCCCTGCAAAATAAACATGCACCCCTCACTAAAAGAAGGGTGAGGGGCAGCATGGCCAAATGGCTTCATGGTGACCTATTTTCCCTCATGAAGCAAAGGAACAAATGCTTGGCGAGATACAAGACCTCCCACACAAGCTCTGACTTCCTCGAGTATAGGCAATTGAGAAACTCTTGTAAAAGAGCCATCCGCTCTGCCAAGAGTGAGTTCTGTCAAACTGCCCTGCTCTCCTCAGCCAGAAACCCAAGGAGTTTCTGGCAAAACATCAAAAACACAGTAGGTGGGTCCGCGAGAGCCCAGGTCACTGACATGCATATTGGTGGGGTTAGCTGCAACAACCCCCTTACAATTGCCAATGCATTTAACACCCAGTTCTCTGACTTGCCCGCTCTCCCCTCCCAGTCCCCTGACCAAAAGACTCAAGGTCCCTCCCTTAGTGGGAACCCCCCCGACCTCCTTGCTACTTAAAAGTTGTCTCTGTCTTGTTGATCCAGAAGCCCCTTGCTGGTCTCTCCCCCCACACGGGAGTTGGACATGACAGCCTTGAGCCCAAACTGCTCTGCCTGGGGGCATCTCTCCTAGCCCAGCCCATCACTCATATATTTAACACTTCCCTAATCTCGGGAACCATCCTTGATGCATGGAAGGTGGCCAAGGTCATCCCTGTCTTCAAACAAAGTGACACGAAAAATCTCACAAACTACTGTCCTATTGCGATCCTGTCTGCAATCAGCAAACTACTCAAAAAGGCAGTTTCCTCACAGCTCGCCCACTACCTTCAGAGCTATGAACTACTCCCCCCAGCTCAACATGGCTTCAGAAAACGGCACGACATTTCTACAGCCCTAGCGGTGGTCACCTCCGAGATCAGGTCTGCTTCTGATCAAGGCAAACTGACTGTAGCCATCTTTGTGGACCTCTCAAAAGCTTTTGACCAGGTTGACAACTTGTTCCTGTGCTCCACTGTCTGGTTCCTTGGCCCCCCCCCCGCCCATGCCTAGTTCACAAACTTTCTCTCTGGCAGAAAGCAATACACTAACTTTAAAAAGGCCCTCTCTGATCCCTCTCCTGTGATCTGAGGGGTCCCCCAGGGCTCTGTTCTCAGACCCATCCTATTTTCCATCTTCATAAACAAGCTGCCCTCTGCCTTAGCCCATGGGCACTCCACCCGGTACATGGACGACTTTGTTATCCTGGCTAGCTCTCGGGACATCAATGCCATCAACACTGGGCTAAACTCTGACTTCGACCTAATTCAAACCTGGCTTGCAGACCACAAGCTAAGCATCAACCTCAAAAAGACTCAGGCCATGCTCTTTGGCTCCACGGCCAAGACAAAAGCCTGCCCTGCTTCTCTAAAAATCTCAGGAGCTGATGGCTCCCTCTTGCATGTTGCAGACTCTGTCAAGTACCTGGGGGTTACTCTTGACCTGCAACTGGACCTCACACTGCATATTCACAACATATGTCAGGCAACTAACTACAAACTTGACATGGCATACACCTGTCTCACCTCGGCCGCACAACTAGTCCTAGCCAGGGGGCCCTCCTACCCATGTTCTGCTATGGACTCATATCCTTTACCGATGTCCCAAAAACAGTCTTTCAAAATGGGACACAGTGTACAACAATGTATGCCGCTTTGCACTCTCTGCTCCTCACCTCACGCACCGCTGTGAGCTTTACTCCCGGCTTGAGTGGCTCCCTCAGGAAAACCACCACACCTTTGTCCTTGGCAACTTCATCGACAATATTGTCAGAACTGCCACCCCTGGGGTGCATGGCTTGGACGCCAAGGAATATGGCCACTTAGATCCGGAGCTAGATCCCCAGCCAAGCTAATCCGAAGTAAAACATGGGCATCCAGGGATAATTCCTTCCTCACACACCATATAACGCCTCCTTAGCCACACCCAGACTGACGGGCAAGGAAATCTGTGTGATCGGGGTGCGGTCAATTGCATTGTAGCGCCGGTCCTCTACGCGACTCGTCCCAGGATATAGGGCTGTACAGGCTGAGAATTTTCATTCTAACACAGCACTCGGGGGCTCCAGAAAAGGCACCAAGAAGCAGTCAGCCACCAAAATCGGTACTCTCCACTTCCAAGCAGCGCCTCTCTCTTCGGGACCATGACGCATGCCTAAGCATCAACTGAACCCTGCCCTCCTATGGCCTCCTCCGCACAGCAAACAGGGGTCCCAATCGCTGTGGCCCTGGAGCCTTCTTCTCACCCACCTGATCGTGGCAGCTCGCTTCTGCATATAACAACCCTACTAGAAACCTTGCTAACCAGGGTCGACTCTATATCATCTACACCGGCCGGGACTGTTGCAGAGGTTCATATGCTAAATGACAAAATGAATGTGATGGAACAGAAATCTGAGGTTTTAGAGGGGAGCCAGGCCAGAATCTTGCAAGGAATTCAGGAACATGAGGAGAAGCTTGCCATGCTTTGGCATAGGGCTGAGGATCAAGAAAATTGTGGGACGCTCAATAACATCAGAATTCTTGGCACACCTGAAGGGCTAGAAGGAACCAATACCGAAAGATTTCTAAATATAGAAATTCCGATAATGCTGGGGCACAGATGGCACTATCGAATCGAGGTGGAAAGGGCACATAGGATCCCAGGAGGCCCTCGATCCATGAATCCATCACCATGACCTATAATTGCTTATCTACTCAAATATTCTATAAAGGAAAGGGTGCTAAAAGTGGCTAGAGACCTGGGAGAAGTAACATGGCGGGGAGTAAAGGTCTCTTTCTTCAGAGATTTCTCGGCAGAGGTGGTGGCCTGCAGAAAAGCCTTTATCCCCATCAAAAGGCATCTGGCACAGCATAACTGCAAATATGGCTTCCGACAATTAGCCTACCTGTTCGTCTCCAAAGAAGAGAAAGACATCATGGCTGAGTCCCCTTGGGAGGTAGAGATGTGGCTTTCTAAACACTGGCCGAGGCTGCCCTGCAAACTACATCTCCCAGAAAGCTTTGGCACCCAGGTCATAGGGAAAGCAATAGAGGGAACCAATCTTCTGGCAACAGCTTCCAGAGGGACCAGAATAATAGCCGGACCATCCTGCAGATAAATGGATCCCCAGGTTATTCCAACCTTCCCTTTCCCTTTCCCTTTCCCTTTCCCGAGCAGTAGCTTTACACAAGGGCAGACCTGAAAAGCAACCAGGGGTTCCTCATGCCTCTCACCCTCCCAGACCTCAGCGGGGAAATCTCCTCACCACTAGAATAAGACATCGATCCCACAGTGAACTGGACTCATGTTTTGGAAGGCCTGAGACAGAACCTCCAGCTAAACTAATCAAGGATGAAGCTCCTTATGACCAAATAGACTCCGCGGACATACCTGATAAGATGTTAATGGAAGCGGCAGCTATGAAGTCTTGGGCAGATTTCTCCCCTGAAGCTGACAAGCTCTCTGCAACCACGATACTTCCAATCAAACCGTGATTAATGACATTTGCAGAAGCCCTGTCAAAAGACAGACAGGGCTCACAGGGCGTAGAATCCGATCCCACCCTACATAAGGAAGCTACTCCTCCAGACTGAATATCCCCAGGGTCCTCCCTGGTTTTTCTTTTCTCCCCCCTCTACTTCAGGGACTGCAGTACACCCCCCCAATGTTCAGGTTCCTTACTTGCCCACATAGGGGTAAGGGTGGGCTTATGGGGTGTGGCTTTTTACCTTTTCTCCTGGCTTTGATTCCCATCAACTAGCCAGCCCTAGCACTAAGGGCACCCAGAAACGGGCATCGTGTCTTTATGGCGCGATGTGCCTAATCCCCCCCTCCTATGCTCCCCTTTCTCTAATGCCTTTTTAGACATGGCAAGGTGCACTCTTTTCTCAGAGACCTCCTTCCTTAACACATGACATCACCCAATGGGCTTCTCTCTAGACGTACCACCCCATCTCCCCCCTTCCCCTGTTGGGGGTGAGATCAAGTGTAATATCTTCAGCGTCTGGACCCCACCCTGCTCAGTATTCAGGCTGAAGGCCAGATGATAAATCCTCCCCACGACATTCAGGCCCAACTCCCTCTTTCTTTTTTTTTCTTCATCTGCTCAGAAGCTGGACACCCCACCTAACTGTCTTAGGTGGCGTAATAATTTATGATTGCCCATGCAAGGCTGGGAAGAGAGCCCAAGGTCACTGACTGGTTCAACTCCTCTTTCTACTGTGTGGGAACTTGGTCAGCATGGCTGCTTGCTTTTCCTCATCATTGGCAAAGGATTTGCTTACACCAAATCTCACTAGCTTACTGCTTACACCGCTTTACAGTGCCTCTGTTAATTATTGGTGTCAGCAAATTATTAACTACTCTACTTTCCCCCTCATATTAGTGGGTTCGTTTGTTAACTTGTCAAGTTTTGATTGTTCTGGATTCTTTATAGACATTTATATTTGTGCTCTTTTCCTCTCCTGTTACTAGGTCAACCTCACTGTGTCATTCTGTGGCAAACTCACCCTGACCTATCTCGCTGATTAGCTGTATCAGTTATCCTGTCTGCTTACTTCACCCTACCTACTTGGGGTTCAGTGGGTGAGTACCTTATTCTTTCCACTCCTAAGTACAGTGGAGTTTTCTTCCTAGAATGGGGATGAAACTCATATCATGGAATGTGAAGGGGATGAATCACCCCACCAAATGGTCTGTGGTTCTTAAGCATTTTCACTTCTTGCAGGCCGATATAGCGCTTATTCAAGAGACGTACCTCACTGCAAGAACTGTAAGATGGCTCAAAAAATCATGGGTAGGGGTAGTGAGTGCCAGCTCGGCAACAAACAAACCCAAGGGTGTTGCTATCCTGATCAGGAAAACATGTCCCTGGACAGTGGACAAGGTGGCCACCGATACCCAGGGTCACTATATAGTAGCCAGGTTTTCTTATCTGGGAGGTCATGCAGTACTGGCCAATGTATATGGCTCCAACACAGACTCATCTGAACTCTTCCTGGACTTAAACTATGCTTTTGAGTCTCTAACAGTGGGACACCACAACATCCCTATAATGGTAGGGGGAGATTTCAACTTAAACCCAGACATTTTTCTAGACAAGTCCAAGCCCACCCCACAAACCCACCCTAAGGCAGTGGGCATGCTGCAGGAAATCATTAAGGAATGGGGAATGGTTGATGTCTGGCGACGAGATCACCCCACCAGGAGAGACTATTCATTTTTCTCATCAGTGCACGCAACCTACAGTCGCATAGACTTTTGGCTTGCAAATGTATCTGCAGCACAAGGCATAGTATCCTCTAAAATAAATAATATCTTAATTTCAGACCACGCCCCCATCTCTTGCACATACACACCTACCGGACAAGGGGGCACAGGCACCAGATGGTGTTGCAATCCCTTATTAATTAAGGACACCTCCTTCCAAAGCATGGTAAAAGAGGTGTCTCAGGACTACTACACAAATATTAGGCCTGGGGATACCTCCACAGCTATGATCTGGGAAGCTTTTAAAGCAGTTCTCAGAGGGCACATTATAGCATTCTTGGCCCAATGGAATAAGGAGAGGAGGGCAGAGCTTACCAAACTCCAAGCCGAACTGTCAATGCTGGAAGCCAAGTTCACGGCATCCACATCTGGAAGCCCAGACACGGCACAGCTTTGGGAGCTAGTTGGCTTAAAATACTGCATCAACACAATGCTTTACCAACAAGCAGAATGGACCATGGCTAGGGCTAAACATGCCTACTGGGAAGGGGGCAAGGGTGGGAGGCTGTTGGCCTACAAATTAAAGAAACAACAAGACGCTTCCCACATCCACACCCTTAGAAATGACAAAGCACAAGTAGTTAATGGCCCCAAACAAATCAATGAGTGCATGAAACAGTTCTGTCAGCAGCTGTATCAGTCACACATGTCTCAAGAGCAGAGTCAGATAGGGTGCTTGCTAAGGGACTTCTGTTCTGGGGCCCACATCCCTCAACTTCCATTTACAGTGAAGGTCACACTGGACAGGCCCCCTCACTGAGCCTGAACTTAACCTGGCGCTTTCACAGATGGCTAAAGGTAAATCCCCAGGGCCAGATTGCATGACTACTAAATTGTACCAGCTAATTAGCCCAGAAATCAGTGCATCACCACTAGCTGCCCTACAGGAGGCTCTCTCGGTTGGCATCCTTCCACCAACTATGCGAGAGGCCCTTATGACCCTTATCCCCAAGAAATCAGACGACCAACTGAACTGTGCAAACTTCCATCCCATATCACTAATTTAAGTGGATACTAAGATAGTGGCCAAAATTCTTGCCAACCAAATGCTAGAGGTTATACCATTGCTAGTGCATCCATCCCAGACTGGGTTCACCAAGGGCAGATCGGTGATGGACAATATCCGTCTCATACTGAATCTGAAATGGCTAGCCGTCCACTCTCCCACTCGCTTGGCAGCAATTGCAGTAGACTTCTCGAAAGCCTTCGACTCAGTTGAATGGCCCTACCTACACGAGATACTCAATCTCTATGGCTTTGGCCCGTATTTTAGACAGTGGGTCCATGTCCTGTACAATATGCCCACAGCCAAAATACTCACTAACAAAGACATCTCCCTGCCCTTCTCCTTGCAGCGAGGCACTAAACAAGGGTGCCCACTTTCGCCACTTTTATTCTTTTTAGCACTGGACCCTCTTACTAGAGCACTCCAGGCCAATAAGGTGATTAAAGGTGCCCAGGTAGGGAATTACACATATCTAACAAATGCATATGCAGATGACCTACTCCTTACACTCGCACACCCACGTGAGTCTCTGCACCTAGTCTTAGATACTCTGCAGACCTTTACCCATATATCCGGCCTCCAAGTGAATCGTAAGAAAACTAGTGTTACCCCCGCTGAATGCAGCCTGCTCCAAGGACTGCCTGCAGGGTCTGGGGCTATCTTGGGCTCCCCACACTCTGTCATACCTGGGAATTCAAACACCCTTTGAATGGGGACAGATTGAGGCTCGGAACTTTGCACCACTACTTAACCAGCTGACGATTGAAATAGCACACTGGCAACACCTCAATCTTTCCCTTCCAGGGAAAGTTGCCGCAATCAGAATGCTCCTGCTCCCCAGGGTAACCTATCTACTGAATAATTTACCAATAGCCCTATTAGATAAAGTCTTTTGCTCTTTAGATAGATTTATCTCAGGCTTTTTGTGGGACGGCAAAAGACCACAGTGGGGTAACCATAAATTACAAGCCCTCTGGTCTCGGGGGGGGGGGTTAGGCCTGCCATGGCTACAAGGCTACCATTGGTCCTTCCTTGCAGCCCAGGCTACCAAATGGTTTCTGCCTACTGCTTCTCCCCCTGCACCTTGGGTACAACTTGAGGGGAAAATACTGCAGCACACCCCTCCAAGTCTACTCTCTACCAACACTACCATCCCTTCTCCCAAGATCACTCCGGTCATGGCTGAAACCAGGAAAGCGTGGTTCCGTCTTATGAAGGCGACTAAGGCCAAGAACCAGAGTGCTAATCTACCTTTTCGGTACCTTGGTTTGTGGCACAACCAACTTCTAAGGGTGGACAACAAACCCCTATACTGGCCTTTGTGGGAGAAGAAAGGGATATGCCTTGTACAAGACCTCTACTTGCCAGGTACTACCACAATTATGTCATTTGAGCAACTTAAAGCCCACTACTCATTGCAGTCCCAAGACTTCTGGAAGTTCCTGCAGATCCGCAATGCAGTTCGGTCCCTGGACTGGTCAGCTCTGGAGGACTCTAAGTAGCACTGGCTATCATCTCTGCACCTCAAACCCTCCTCCCGGGGTCTGGCTGGTCAATTTTACATCACCTTACTTGAGGCTCAACCTGACCACACTGCTTCCTCCAGGGAGGTGTGGAGTAAGAACTTGGGGCTCCCCATAGCATCTGATGCCTGGTCCTGCTGTTGCACTTAACACACTCCACCTACAAAGACTCCAAGAGCCAGCTAATCCAACTTAAGATCCTCCTTTGCTGGTATCGTACTCTGGCTATTCTGCATAAATGGGGGATTCTCACGCACGCACAATGCTGGAGGTGTAAGCATGCCCCTGCCAACATTCTGCATCTCCTGTGGCAGTGTCCGGACTTAGTTCTCTTCTGGTCTACTGTACAAATGGACTGTTCTGGGGTGTTGGGGCAGCCCATAGATCTCTCCCATCCCATGCTCTTATTAGGGGATTGAGCTCCTTTGGCACACCTAGATCTGCAGCAGCAAAACTGGGTGCTGGTGGTGCTGCTGGAGGCCAAACGGCTCCTTCTAATGCACTGGTGACACCCCCAACCTCCTTCTCCCTCTCTTTGGCATTCAGCCATAACTAGGCTGGCCACCTTTGAGAGACTTACTTATGCCAGTAGAAGACAGCTCAACACTTTCAACAGCAGATGGGGAGCTTACCTCAATTCAGCATTATGCAAAGTAACACCCCCTGCCCCGTGCAGGATCCTCCCACTCCGGTAATAACCAAAAGGATACCTACCATCAGTCTAGCCCAAGGGATGAGATATTAACCCAGACCTGAGCATAGCAACTTGAATTCCCCTGTTTTCTGCTCTACTAAGGATCAACTGTACTCCTCTCTTCTCTCTCTCTGTCATTCCTTACTTTAGAGACACGTCTACCCCTTGGGGCAGTTAAGATACCTGATAATGATAACTGCGGTCAGCATGAAAGTTAAGCTTGGAATTGGTGAATTTTTGACTTGAACTGTTTTCTGTCAGATTTGCAAATTGATAGAAGAGCACTATTTAAATAATTTAGATATTGTATAAGATTGCAGTTTGCTAGCCCTCTTACTGTTAGATGCTACCATAACTGTATTAATAGCTAATGTACTGTACCTTAAGATACTCTACTGGACCATTTGCTTCATAGGATTTGACCTGTGTGCTAACGAATTGTTGGAAAACAACAAAAAATGGAAACAATAAAAAATATTCTATGTTAAAAAAAAAGAACTGCCACCCCTCCGGCACTTGCCATATCCATCAAACCTGCAAACCCCTCCTACTAATTAAGATCCAGTGACTCTCAGATCTTCCTGGCTCCAAAACCTCACACCCAAATGGGTGATTGGGCTATTGCAGATTATGCACCCAGGCTGTGGAACTCCCTTCCTGCCAGCACTCGCTCCTCCCCCTCCCATCCCTGGTTCAAAGCCTCCCTATGGGACTTCCTAAAATCTGCCTCCGCCTGTCTCTGCACCTGAGACACCAAAACTGGGCTCTTCTGCTAAGGAGATGAGTCCCCTGTTACTGAAAGCACTTTATCCACTGGCGAGCTCGGTACTGCCTGATGTTTCTATGTCTATGTACTAAATGTAATTGGTCCCTCCTCTTCCCAATCTGTTCTTGTAAAGTGTACCTGCTCAACCCTACTTCATGTTTTCCCCTGACCAATCTCCCATGAATTGTACTACCCGTGTAACTCACTACCCATACCCACCTGAGGGTAATGATGATCCTACATGTAGACTAGTGTCGTCCTTGCCTGTACTATGCTGTTAGCTACCTCTTGTTGCAATGTATATGCCTGATGTTCTTGAATGTACCTTGATATGCCTGATGCTTTTGTATGTACCTTGATAGGCCTGATGTTCTTGTATGTACCCTGATTTTGCCTGATGTTCTTGTGTGTATCTTGTAATCTATTGAGTCACACCTGAAAATAGGCACTTGGCTGTCTAGTGTGCTTTCCTGGTGAACAAAAGCAAATAAATAAATAAAAGACAAAGCCAGAGGAAGTTTTTAAAAGAGTCTGCATAGAAGCAGTGTAATATACTTTGGTTTTGCATGTCACATTTTGCTGAGAGAAATCTGTGGCATTTTAGAGTGTGTGGATGCATCTGGGCTTCTCAAATTATGTATCTGTACTTTTTTACTTTCTAAATTCACTGATTTTAACTGCAGTGGCCATTTAATTTTTTTTAATTCATGCAATAAATATTTGGTACATTGGTACCCCCATTTCGTGAACTGACCCAGGTAGCAGTGATGGGTGAGGGTTTGAGGATAAGACAGGATAGTCATGCTTTCTCATCCCTAGGTCTCACTTGTTCCAGCAATGTGCCCTGAAGACAGACATTCCCAAAGTTAGATTAGCCTAAAGCAAGGCTAGCATAGCCTTACACTTGTGATGTTATGTGGTACAGAGCTAGTGGGGCCACCCTCACTAAAGTAGATCGGATGTAACAATACTGATAAATTTCCTTACTGAGTAAACTGGTTCCCTGGACCTTGGTGTAAATAAAAATTAACTTTCACATTTTTAAGTAAAGTCTAATGTGTGCTGCACTACTGCCTCCAGCATTGTTTCTTGGGTCTGAGGAATTGGACATTCTAGTCCCACATTAAAGCCAGCATCCAGGAATAAATATGTGTTTCACTGTGAAAGATCCCTCCCATCAAGCACAATCACTGGACAGTGTGGATACTGGCGTATCACACAAAGGTTAATGGGGTGCCCACTCACCAGTATTGGTGCTCTTCTTATGGTAGCCTGGAACTGGGGGGGGGGGAAAGGGGCACATTACTTTCCTCATATATTTTTCATGCAGTACAGTTTCAAAGGCCTTACTGAAGGCCATATAGATTAGTTCTGCCACGTGGTCCTTATCCACTTCCTTAGATACCTCCCTAAAGGTTGGTTTGGCAGGATCCTCCCTTTGTAAAGCCTTATTGTGTTCTAGAAAATAGCCCATTCTGTTCCATATGCTGAGCAGCAACATCTTTTAGGATTAACTCAGGTAGCCATGAACTGAGGTAAGGATCACAAGTCTGTAGTTACCTGATCTACCTTGTATCGCCAGTTAAGGAACAAATGTAAAGCTAATATTAGGCAATGTAAGGCTGAATACTTTCAAAATCAGCAAAATGGATCTCTTGGAGATCCAAAAAGATTTTGGTCCTTAATTAAATCAATAATTGACCCTCAGAGGAAAGACGTAATTGAAACTATTTTCCACAATGGTAAGGAATTAATAAATCCTTCTGTAACCGGTGAAGCACTTTTGAATAAATTCACTGATTTTTTCCATCTTTGCACAGATTTGAAAGATTTTTCTCAGAACAATAGAGTCACTTCAGTTCCATTTCCAGATAATACACCTCCTTCTATTTCTGCATAATAAATCCTTTCCAGGTACTAAAGCTGCTGAAACAAATGCCCTCAAATAAAGGTGCTGGACAGGATGGCTTGGAACCTAGGTTTTTGAAGTTGGTTGCTGAAATGATTTATTTGCCGTTGACTACTATTTTTAATTTATCCCTTATAACTGGGGAATTTCCTCAGTCATGGAAGGATACCTTGATCAAACCTATACCTAAAACAGGAACATTGACTGACTTGGACAATTTCCATCCAGTTTCTATTCTCTCTCCATTGAGTAAGTTGTTAGAAAAATTGGTAAACGAACAGTTGGTTGACTACCTGCTGGTCCGAGGCCTTCGCTCTCCTGAGCAGCATGGGTTTTGTAAAACACATGGGACTGGTACAGCCTTGGCCAGATTCATGGACCACATCAGTAGGGCAATGGATGTTGGCAAGCTCACTGGTGCAGTCTTCATGGATCTCTTCAAGACCTTTGATATTGTTGACCACCCCATGCTGCTTGGGAGACTGAGGGACATGGGACTCGCAGAGTCACACTGTTCTTGGTTCCAAAGATACTTTCACATAGACCTCTTAGTGTATCCTTTGGTGACTGTTTGCGTTCAGTTTGACTGCTTAAATAGGGGGTTCTCCAGTGTTCTATCCTGGGCCCCTACTGTTCCCGTTCTATACCATCCCTACAGTACTAATTTCATCTAAGTCTGTACTTTATGTGGACAACATAATTTTTTACTTTAGTTCTTCATCTATTGATAAAATTAATTCAGCTTTGAACTCAAACTTTGCTTTATTAAGTGTTTGGTTTCAACAGGCTCACCCGGTATTAAATATAAAAAAGACAAAATGTATGATTTTGGGCTCAAAAGTTAGGACATCTAAGTGTAAGTCTCTACAGATCTGGGACCTGAACAATGCCCTGGTGGAGCAAGTCAACAAATATAAGTACTTAGGAGTATTGTTGGACTCTGCTTTAACCTTTTTATATCATATTAAAACTGTTTGTAAACACGTAAATCAGAAGCTCGGGGCCTTGTTCAGGTAAAAGAACTGTTTAACTCAGGAAGTCAGATACACTGTTGCCATTGATGTATTACTACCCACGTTAAATTATAATTCTTTTCTTTTCACTAACCTATCCTGTTCTCATATGACTCTGGTAACCAAAACTTTCAATGCCGTCTGTTGTTTTGTTCTAAAATTACCCTTCAGCTCTCACCATTGTGTGTTGTACAATCAAATTGGTTGGCTGCCACTTAGAACTAATTTTCTATACAATCTATATTGTGTAGTTGACAAAACTCTGAGCGCTCATACCTCCTCACCTCTTTACGTATTACTCGAGCACAAAAAAGTAAATAGGAATCTAAGATCAAACACAAACTGTGCTTTGGCCATTCCCAGGATTTCAACTCTCATGGGAGAGCATGCCTTCTCTGTATATGCTCCTAAATGCTAGAATAAATTGCTATTTTCATGCTATAATACACCCAGTCATAATACATTTAAAACTTATTTAAAAGCACATTTATTAGAGCAATCACATTGTCAATGTTTTTAAAATGTGTTTTTGTATCTGTTGTTATTGTATTAGATAGTATTTCATATTTTGCATAAATGTTATTTGTATATACTAATGTGTTGTTCATTGTACCTTATGTTTATTATTTCATCTTGGCTGCTACTTTAGTTCCCTAGGCCATTCCTGAAAAGGGGTAATTTTTACTCAGTGTACTTACCCAGTGAAGGAACAAACAAAGAAATAAATAAACATATAGTATCTCCGAAATCAAACAAAGGGGCAGAGGACACTGCAGAGCAGGACACTGCAGCACAGGAGCTATCACAACAAAACTCGCCCAAATCAGGAACCAAAACAAAAAAAGCAAAAAGGAAATCCAAAAAACTTCTGATCATAGGAGACTCCATGATTCGGGGAGTTGATACCCATCTCCAGTGAGGGGTAATGGTCAGATGTCTCCCAGGTGCATCAGAGTGGAGAGACACTGACCGCATTGCTAAAATTGTTCACAAAGCAGGAGAAAACATTGACGTCCTGGAACACATAGGGACTAATGATCTCACCAGCCAGTCAGTTGTGGAGACCAAGGAACACCTGACCAGGCTGGTTGACAAACTATCATCCATTTCGTCCGACATCTCCTTCTCTGAGATCCTGCCAGTCTGGAAGAGGGGGCAGATGGACAGAAGGTCAGAGAAGGGGAGATGGGGAGCTAAACATGTGGCTCAAGGGCTGGTGCCAGGAAAAAGGACACATATTTGTAGGGAACTGGCAACAGTTCTGGTAGCGAAAGTTCTTTAAATTTGATGGACTGCATCTGACTAAGGAGGGAGTCAGTGCATTGGGGCAGAAGTTTGACATCTTTGCAGAATATTTAAACTAGCAAATGGGGAGAGGGGTGCAGCACCCCATACGTTGAATGGGAAGAACACCCCTCCCCCCTCAGCTGATGGTCAAACAGGGGTTCAGCATGTTTGCAGTTCATTTGCATCACCAGGTAAGATAAAAGGTCCGTTTCCTCATACGACACACAAGGGAAATGCCAAACCTCACCCAACAACTAACACACAGAAATCTGGCCAATGGAAAATCATGTACTGAAATGCTCACAGCCTGGAAAATAAGATCCCAGACCTGCAGGCAATAATGTCAGAGGCTAAACTGGATATAGTAGCAATTAGTGAGATGTGGTTTACCAGTAACCACACTTGGGAGTCTTCAGTACCTGGCTATGTACTGTTCAGAAGAGACCGAGGTGCAAAAGGGGGGTGGAGTGGCCCTGTATGTCAATGAAAATATCAATGCTACAGAAATTGAGAATACACATAAGGAGCCAGAAGAACTGTGAGTCACCCTGGAAACAGGAAATGGGACAGCCATAAGAACTGGGATTGTCTACAGGCCACCAGACCAGGGGAAGGACATAGACACATTATTGTTAGAAGATATACAAAACATGACAGCTAGAGGGGAGGTTCTGATAATGGGAGACTTCAACATGCCGGATACAGATTGGTCAATACCAGCAGGAACATCTGCCAGAACTAGATACATGGTGGATTCCCTGCAGGGGGAGGGCCTCAAACAACTGGTACAACAACCCACAAGAGACAAGGCTATCCTAGATCTAGTACTGACTAACAGGGAAGGGATCACAGATCTCCAGGTAGAAGGTCACCTGGGGGCCAGTGACCATCACGTGGTATGGTTCAATGTGGTCACTACATCTAAATCATCCCATTCCAAGGCAAAAATATGGGACTTCAGAGGAGCTGACTTTGATAAGATGGCCAACAGAGTTAAGCTAGCCCTGGCAAAAAGAAACACAGGTGAGGGGGAACAGGCAAAGTGGGCAAGCATTAAGGATGCAATACTTGAAGCAACATCCCATTGTGTTAGACAGAAAAGGAAGCGCAAAAGATGAAGGAAACCACTTTGGTTCTCAAATACAGTAGCAGAAAAGGTCAGAGCCAAAAGGCTGGCCTTTAGGAAATATAAGGGAACACAGCGGGATGAAGATAGGGAGGCATACCAAACTGCCCTAAGGGAAGCAGGAAGCAGTAAGGCAGGCAAAGTCCCAAACTGAGGAAACACTAGCATGAACAGTAAAAGAAGGTGACAAGACTTTTTACAGATACATTAGTGAAAAGAGAAAGTCCAGAGGGGGTATTGCTAAGCTCAAAGGAGAAAAGGGGGCATGTGAGGAGGAGGACCCTGTAAAAGCATCTATCCTAAATAGATACTTTTGCTCAGTATTTACTGAAGAGAAGGTAGGGCAGGGCCCACAGCTCAGCACCATGGACACAGGAGGGAGGTGAGCACTACTCCCTTCACAAAAGAAAGGGTCCTACAAGAGCTCGCTAAGCTTAGGGCAGACAAGGCAATGGGACCTGATGGCATACATCCCAGGGTATTTAAGAACCTAAGGGTGGAACTAGCAGAGCCATTATCAGAACTGTTTAGTGAGTCTCTGAGCACAGGAGAGGTCCCAGAAAACTGGAGAAGGGCTCATGTGATCCCGCTCCACAAGAGTGGTAGCAGGGAGGAGGCAGGCAACTACAGACCAGTCAGTCTTGCCTCAGTAGTGGGCAAGATTATGGAGGCACTTAAGGAAAGGATAGTGCAACACCTGGAATCCATAGGGCACAGGATCCAAGACAGCATGGGTTTACAAAGGAAGGTCCTGTCAAACTAATCTCATAGATTTCTTTGACTGGGTAACCAGAGTGGTGGACCAAGGGGGAGCAGTTGATGTCGCCTACCTTGACTTCAGCAAAGCTTTCTACACTGTTCCACATAGAAGATTGATAAATAAACTGGGTAGGCTCGGGGTGGGTCAGAAGTTGGTCAACTGGGTGGCAAACTGGTTGAAGGACAGAAAACAGAGAGTGGTGGTAAATGGTATACAGTCAGAAGAGATGCAGGTCACAAGTGGGGTACCTCAGGAATCAGTCCTGGGGCCACTCCTCTTCAATATCTTCATTAGTGACATTGCAGATGGACTAGAGGGTAAGGCTTGTCTGTTTGCAGATTACACCAAGATGTGCAACAGAGTAGATGATCCAGATGGGGTGGGCAGAATGAGAAGAGATCTGGATTAACTAGCAAAATGGTCAGAAGAGTGGCAACTGGGATTTAATGCAAAGAAGTGCAAGATCATGCACATAGGGAAGAGAAACCCTGAAGCCATCTATAGGCTGGGAGGGGAGTTGCTGGCAGTCACAAAGGAAGAAAGAGACTTGGGCATCATCATCACTGATGACCTGAAATCATCCAAGCAGGCCTCTAAAGCAGTAGGTAAGGCTAGGGGGATGTTAGGGTGTATTAGTAGGGGTATCACAAGTCATAAGAGGGAGGTAATAATCCCTCTTTACAAGACACTGGTTAGGCCCCATCTGGAGTATTGCGTGCAGTACTGGAGACCACACCTTCACAATGACATTAACCAAATTGAGGTAGTCCAGAGAAGGGCAACCAAAATGGTGCAGGGACTGCATCAGAAAACATATTAGGGCAAATTAAAGGACCTCAATATGTATACCCTTGAGCAAAGGAGGGAGAGAGGTGATATGATCGAAACATTCAAACACCTTAAGGACATTAACAAGGTGAAAGAGTCTAACATGTTTAAATATAAGAAAAATAGCAGGACAAGAGGACACAGCATGAGATTAGAGGGAGGCCGATTAAGGGGGAATGTGAGGAAATTCTTTTTCACAGAAAGAGTGGTGGATGCATGGAATGGCCTACCTCAGGAAATGGTGGCTATGAATATAGTGCAGGGTTTCAAACAGCATGGGATAGGCATAAGGGAGCAATACAGATGAGTATGAATAGATAGGCCACTGACAGAGCAAAGGCCTATGGCACATTTATAAGGTAGAAAAAGAAATGGGCAGACTGGATGGGCCTTGCGGTCCTTATCTGCCATCAACCTCTATGTTTCTATGTTTCTATGACTTGACTCAGGAAGCCACGAACTGAGGTAAAGATCACAAGTCTGTAGTTATCTGGATCTGACCTCATCTTTTTCCTGAATAGGTGGATGACACTGTTCATTTTCCAGTCATCAGGCACTGAGCAGTTTGGACAGAAATTAGCAAAGGGTCAGCCAGCCCCAAACCCCTCCTAATTCTGCTATTATTCTTGGCTGTAAATCATCTTCTGGACCCTGAGATTTTCCCTGGCTCACACCATCTAATGCTTACCCAATAATTTGAAATATTTTCCCACTAATTTTACCATGATCAGCACTGCCTCTCCCATATCTTCCACCCCAACTGACCATGCTCCCTGACTTTCTGGCTGACTACTAAAAGAAAGTAATTATTCAGGGGTTCTTCCTTTCCCCCATCTTACTCATTGGCCTCTCTCCCACCTACTTAGTGATCAAGGGCATCACTTTGTCTTTCACTTTCCTTTTATTACCTACATATTGAAAAAAATATTTTTTTATTCCCCCTTGGTACCTTATGAATTTCTGTCTTCCAGACTTGTGTTTTCCTATACAGCCATGGCCCAGCATTCATCTTGCAATACCCTGTACTCTTCTTCCAACAATCTGCCCCCAGAATCTGTCCACTTACCGTACATCCTTTTTTCTCATTTAACTTCCCCTAGAGTTCCTTAGACTACCACAGAGACCTTGACCTCACCTTTTTGCCCTTCTTGTTTGCAAGGATGCATGTAGTCATGACTTCATTAGACACTGCTTTAGGGCTAACCATTTGGCATTAGCACTCCCACTTATTAAAATCAGCTCTCCCATAGTTTAGCATTCTAATCTTATTTTTGGTGAAGTAGCTTCCCTATGTCACCTTATATTCAATCCTATTGTGGTAATTGTTACTCCCTGACTTTCCAATGTAAAGACATTGGAATTGTCATATGTATCCCTGGGCCCCCATTGGTGATGAGGGTACTCTTGGGCCAGGGTGGTCAGTTAAATGAAGGGGTTTCTTCAATCTTGTGGTGAAGGGTGGTGACTCAGTGTTAGGGGACCCTGTGTGGTGCAAACTCTCACACTTATAGTTTCTGCATCTCGGTGGCATCCTCTCCCACTGGGCACCACAGGGGGCCTGGTTCTGGCAGAATGATGAAAGCAAAGATACACTTAGATGTAAGCAACAATTTTAGCTTCAGCATTTATTATAGCACAGCCAGCATCCTCAGGCAATCCTAGCAGTGAAAGATGGTATAAAGAATCACAGTGAGATTGTAACATTCACAGAGGAGTCTCACAACTTTTTTTTTAATTTATTTGTTAGAATTTCAGATAAATACCTTTGAGACAATCGCTCTTTTACAAAGATTCCATGTCAGTATACAAAGAATAGAAGTACAATTCGTGTGAGATTAGCAGGCAAGCAGTTGGAATACAAATTCTAACCCCAGTAATACTCCGGTATTCATAACTTTATGCAGTCATCCTTGCAAGTAGAACTGCCCAGAGAGAATTTGGAACATATACAAATGATGGAATCTTTTGCATGAGCCACTTTTCAAATGCTGCCTTATACTAACTGCCTTTGTTCTAAACCCCTCAGATTTTTGTCTCTGCCTGTCAAGTCTAGATGCTCAGAGATCCTTTCCTCATCTTTTGTACTGAAGTAAGAAACCTTATAAAATATTATAAGTATTCTTTACATTTCATTTGCTGCCTTTTACTTTTTGTTATTTAGGTGAACCCATAGTTTTAGTGTTTAAATTGTAAGTTTTCTCGGTTTCTCCCGGTTTGGTATAACTGCGGGTAAACTGAGGTTTATTTTATATTTATCCGAGTTTTCTGACTAAAAAAATCCATTAGTTATGTTTAATTTTATTAAATTAGTTTGTTTTAGAACCGCTAATACCGGTTCCTGGACCGATAGCCTCGGTTAATTTTTTCTCAGCTCCCGGGTCCTGCAATGGTTCCAGAACTGACCGCAACTATTAAAAAAACTTAAATTTAAATATTTATTTTTAGCGGTTACAACTGTTATTGGCTTTAAATTGAAAATGTTATAAAAAGAAACTGGTGATCCCGGTTTCAAACCTTGTATTCAGTGTGGTGAACTTTTGTTAAGTCAAACATTCTCTTGTTTTGCCTGTCTGGACATGAACATTTAAAAGCAGAGTGAAATCTGCATTACAGGTCCCGGGAAAACTACTGAAATGCCTGGATAAGGCCTAAAAAAAAAGTTTTACCACTTAAGGGTCCCTCCAGCTCTAACCAGCTGACACCCTAAGTTACTGTGGGTGACTCCACAACAAATACTGTAACTGATGCCCTGAGATGGGCATATAAGCAGTTTTTTAAGAGGCTTGTTGAACCAGCCAACTCCCTGGTTCCCTTAGTGAAATTGAAGAAAACTAAGCACACATAACCCCCTGCTGACAGCATTTTAGGGACTTCTGTGTCTGCTATAAAACCTGCCAATTCCTTCAGAAATTGCAGGCTGTTCTGATTGGGGAAGTATTTGCCAAGACAGATAAGCACAGTTGTGTATTGCTTCCTTTGGCTATGATCACCTAAATGAATATGGTGAGATCTGTAAACTTTCCCAGGGGGAAAAAGTGTGGAGAAATGCCTGAAACGGCTAAAGAAATCACTTTCAGGCTTGCAAGGGCAGTCTGTCTCTCAGCAGCAGACCTTTGCAAAGCAGTCTGCCTAATATTTATGTAACCCTCCTGTTACCCGGGGATACTAGAATCCCAGTAAGACCTAGTGGTAGGCAGGGAAGGCAGCTTGTGAATCTCCAGTTAAATAGATTTCACACTGTCTCACTCTGTTCTCAGTCTCAGCTGAGACTGAGGGATGACATCATTTAGAACTGTTGCAGCTGCATAAGCCACACTGGAATGTTGCAGTTGGAGGTTAGAGTAGAACGTTGGGGAATTTGAAGTCAGTCTGTGAGTGAGTAGAGTCTGTGCAGTCAGTAGAAGAGGTGCTCTGCTGTAAGCAGGGTCTCAGAGCTCTAAGCTCTGTCAAAGAGCTATTTTTTATTGTATAGGTGTGTGTTCTCACCTGAAGAGGAACACAACAAGAGCACATTGAAGTGGTGGAGACTGCTTTCAGTGGTTCAGGGCCCCATCCCTGCAGGGATGGGGGGGAGGAATCAGCCTGCTTCCAGGGGCAACCCCCCCCCCGGTCTGGCTAAAGGGAAAATAAACTGCCTGATTTAAGTTTGTGCTGAGACACCAGAAGCTCTGGACAAGAGTTCTTTGAGGCGAAAACGCACCTGCAACCAAGGGGTGAGTTCGCTCGGCTAAAGGGCCATGTGTTTTCACCTGAATCAAGATGAAACTAAAGGGACTGTTACTGTGGGGTCAGGAAAAGACAGCCACGTACAGTTGAAAGATGTGGGGATTGGACTGCTTAACTCTGTGGGGGGGTCTAGAGTAATGGACAAGAGCCTCTTATTAAGCATGTTTAAGTTCAGCACAAATGGGATGTAAAGACAGTAGGTTGAATGTGGAATACATTTAAAAAGAATCTACACAGCAAAGTGTTATAAAGGATGAGGTGTTACAGTCCAGAGAAATGGCCGGGTATGAATTATAGGAGCGAAAGGTGGGAGACCCCCCATTAGTAGTAACCAAATTCACCTCTACGGATTTGCTCTGGGACACCTGTTGCTTTCTCTCAGGTACCTGGCCAGTGCCTGTGGAAAGTACCCAGACGTGGAACTGATGAGAAAGATCCCCTTAGGGAGCAAAAGTGCTCATAGGTGGTTTAGGGAGCCACCAGTAAATGTTTCCATGCTATATGGAAAGTGTCCAAGTGGCTGGCAAGGGAGCCAAGCCAGAGAAAACCCATAGCAGCGTACAAGTTCAGGCTGTGTGCCCAGTGTGTTTCAGAGATTGAGGGCTAAAGTGATGAGGATGTGTTCTGGTCTCCTTAAATCTGCATTACCAGGAGTGTAGCCCCTTGGGGGTCCATCTATGCTTTGTTTATTCTGTTGGATGTGAATAAAAGCCACACTTTAGAATCCCACTTCTGGTGTTGGACATTACAGTTCTTGCTTCCTTTGTCCGGAGTTACTTGGGTGCCCCTGTACAGAGTAGCCAAACCTAGCCAATGTGCCGAGTGACATGTTCCTCCCTGAACTCAGCCCACCAGGTAGAGCTGTCAAGATAGAAATGGCATACCTGGGTGGAGGTTACATTTAAAAGGAAGAATGTGTAATTATTATGAAATGGAGGAGAACTTATTGAATCTGAGGTTTCCTCTGAACATGAGTTTGTCTCTCCCCACAGAACATCTGAGGATTATTCTTCATTCTTCACATTGGTGAGAAAGATTGGTCTAACACCCATTAAAAGCTTCCCATTCCTGTGAATAAATTATTCCAGGAAGATACTTTGAAGATTTTACTTACTCAACGCTCTGTTCCCCCTCTGGATAAAAGGATGTATAAGAAATTTGGATAGGGAGGGAACTGAAATTTATTCCCCCACCCTGTCCACCAAGGAGTGATTAAAGTGACAGCCTGTGACAAATCCTATCCTCTTAACAAGGATTCCGGGAAAAATTGATAATATGGCTTAAAAATATATGTCTTTATCAGGTGCCTAGGCCATCAGGCAGGCACACATCTCAAGCCTATGTCAATACCAAAGTCACTGTGGTAGTCAGCATCTGCTATGTCAGCCAAGGCCCAGACTCCCCTGTCAGATGATCTAGCTGAAACAGTTAAATTTGGTTTGAGAGCAGACAAATAACAGTTTAAGTGTCTGCTGCCAGAATGGATGGCACGTACAGGGGTTCAGAGGAAGTTTGCCTGGCTCCGAGTCACAGATCTTACTCAGGATACCCAAACCAAGGTTATAGACTTTCCAGTCAAGAGTAATTTCTCTTTGGAGAAAGACAAACGATTACATCATGAAAAAGGTGTGTATATATATATATATATATATACTGTATATATATATATATATATATACAGTGTGTGTGTGTGTGTGTATATATATATATATATATATATATATATATATATATATAAAATGGGTGGTAAAATCATGGAAATTCCAGTAACATGATTGGACAGGAATGCATCACATGACCGTGCATTATTTCCAACCACACACGCCCCAGTACGACCAGCACGCCTAAACTACTTTCCAGACCTCAAAACCTTCTCACCAGCAGTGAGATCACTCCACGCCTAATGCAGTTAAGCAGCCACATACACACACACACACACACACACAAGTGGCACCCACAGCCATAACTAAATATATCACTAGTAATCCCACACTGTACAACCTGATTTACTTGATTGCACCACTCCTTTTTAAATAAACTATCATCTAAAAAGCAAATTCTGCCTGCCATTTTCACACTTTTACTGCAGAGCCACTAACTTTTAGTACTGCACACTGTGTCACCACCCTAAATTCTACAAAACAACATTATGCAACCCATTTAACAGAAACCTAACTGTGTATAAAAAAACAAGACAAACTACAGTTCTCTTACTTCCTACCTCACTTTCTGTTAAAAAATCTCCTTTCTACATAGAGTTGCCCGATCGTTCAGCACTTTCACTTTTCTTCTTGAACTATAGCGTGACTGGCGGTCGGATTGAGGAAGTGACAAGTTGTTATGAGTTGAAAGTGTTTTTTGTGTTTAAAAGATAAAAGTGTTTTCCCTGCTGTGAGTTTTCCACCTCAGTAAACAGCTGCAGAGTCTGTAGAATGAGCGAGACGCCTGAGTGAGTCGGCAGTTTACGGCAGTAGACGAGTTTCAGAGCGCGTTGCGACCAACCTCGCCTGGCTTGGCGCTCACTGCAAAGCCGCTGACTCACCTCGCGCCTCCTCCGCCCCTTCTCCATAGACTCTGCAGCTTGTATTATTGAAATTAAGAGAAACTAACAGGAGGGAAAGCACTTTTATCTTTTTAAACACAAAAGGACTTACTTTCAATTCAGAATAGCTTGTCACTTCCCCGCAATGCGCACTGCCTCGTCACGCTATACTTCCATCACCGCTCTCGCTCGGACTACTTTCCTAAAGCTGCCGACCACCACTGTGTCCTCGCCCCTTCTACACAGAGTCTGCAGCTTCTCTCTCACTTAACTAACAGAACATAACATAAAGAACACACTTTTCATCTTTTTAAACACAAAATGACTAACTTTGAACTCTGCCACCATATCATTTACCAGCTAGACAGAGGATTATTATAAACCAACAGAACCTAACAGGAGGGACACACTTTTCATCTTTTTTAAACACAGGATTACTTTGAACTCTGCCAGCATATCATTTACCAGCTAGACAGAGGATTATTTTCCACCCACCCCCAAAACATGTGTGACATTTTATAAGATAGATATATTGGTAAGGTCGTTGATATACGCATACCTTGGTGGAAGAATGCACTCGCCCGCGGCCTCGTGCATCATAACGCACACCAAGGCATGCGATATCAGAGCGCCACCGCACACCCAGAGTGGTATATCTATTACTATATATTAGAGGTAAACCTTATTTAATGAGTTGTTGTTCCAGCAGCAAAAGTGAGGAATTTGGTGTTAGTGTTGAACCCCTTGACTCAGCCACCCCCCATCTGGCATTGAGCTTGTCAGTCGCTGGCCCCAACTCTCACCCCATCACATGTGTAAAGCAGCAGAAGCATAGGAGAATGGGGTGAGAGTTAGACCGACGACCCCAATGTGCACCCCAGTGCCGGTTGGGGTGGGCTGGGGTCCAAGGGGTTTTCAACCCTAACACCGAATTTCCTCACTTTTGTCGCTGTGGAACAACCCTAACTAATGCATTAAATGGAGTTTTTTCCTCTAATTTCCCTTCTTTTTGAGAATGATAACGAGAAATAGTGAATGGTGCAGCGGCGGGAGCATGGCCCTTTGGGCCCCGCGCTCCCGCCACGTGTTGTCTTGTGGCATAGTAACAGGAACAGCAATGCAAATAGAAGCACTAACAGTGGTGCACATGGTAATGCAAGCACGAATGAGGACAGAAAGGGTAACGCACATGGTGGCGTAGACGGGAACGGTCTGCCACGTGATGTGTTGTCACATAGTAACAGGGTTCCTGCAAACGGAAATGTCAGTGGGCATGGTGAAGCAAAGTGAAACAGAAAGAGAAATAGTACTGTAGACACAAATGGCAAAAAATAACAGAAACGCAAGCGCAAAGGAAAATGCAAAGGATAACGCACATGGTGGCGTAGACGTCAACGGTAAGTGAAACGGGTACGGAACCGCAAGCGGAAAGGGCAACAATAACAGTAATGTAAGTGCACAGGCTGGTTTTCCCCAAAAACTGCATAGAGAAAGACAGTGAGTACAAAGAATGTATGCATAATAATGGGTATCGGAGCAGAAAATGAGGACTTGGAATACTAAATAGGTTATATCTCAGGAACTGTACGACGTAGAAACAAATTTAAAAGTCATATGATTTATGACTGTCCTGGCTAATTTTGTACTTGGGGCTAAGTATTTTTCCGACGAAAAGTCTGTATCTCGCACCGTTTCCGAGATACGGGCCCTGAAAGGTGCGGCGAATGCCCTATTGTTATCCTATGGGAAACAAAGAGAAGTTCGGAGTGCCGTAACTTTGCCTTCCTGTGATATTTTTTCACCAAACCACTGAAAGGCACATCTGTGGGATGTTGGCTGTGTTCCCTCCAAATTTCAGGAAAAAAGACCAAACCATTATTTTGCAGCAGGGTGCCAAAGGATTCCTGTAATGCGTCGGGTGCCGTAATGTTATCCTATGGGAAAAAGTGTCAACATTGGAGTACCATAACTTTGCCGCCATGCAATATTTTTTCAACGAAACACTGAAAGGCACATCTGTGGGCTGTTGGCTGTGTTCCCTCTAAATTTCAGGAAAAAAGACCAAACCATTATTTTGCAGCAGGGTGCCAAAGGATTCTGTACGCCGGGTGTCATAATGTTATCCTATGGGAAAAGTGTCAACTTTGGAGTACCGTAATCTTTCCGCCATGCAACTTTTTCAACAAAACACTGAAAGGCACATCTGTGAGATGTCGCCACGCTCCTCCAAATTTCAGCCTCAAACTCCAAACCATTCTTTGCAGCGGAGTGCCAAAGAATTGCTGTCATTTTCCCACAGACTAGAAAAAAGTACTGTCTAATTTGCAAAGCTTTTGCAAAATTTGTGACACTTTGTGAGCACGAAAGTACTTTGCGAAAGTACTTTTTCCAGAAATTTGAAAAACATATTTCTGGGGTGTTTTACCCAAAATAAAGACATGGCTAGCATCCTCAGGGTCCGACTAGGTGAATACAAAAAGAGTTAGGTTGCTAGAGGGTCCCAAATTTAAATGCCAAGCATTTTTCTGATCACTAACTGAAAACAAGATGGCGGATTTGCGAAAGTAACAGGGCCATTTGCGAAAGTAAAAATGCATTTGCGACACTGTCGAACTTTTTGTTAACTTTTCCTATTGACTTATAATGGGAAATTGTTTTTTGAATAACTTTTGAACCGTTTAATATTTTTTCACGAAATCTTTGAAAGGCACATCAGGGACCCCGGCTGCACGTTCCCTGAAGATTTCGGGCTGGTCGCGCAAACCGTGCGACCTGTAGGTGTGACCATAGAATTCCAGAAAAAGCATAAATGCACGCGCAGATCACGCTTAATAACTCTGCAGCCGTGTATCCGACCGGTATGAAACCTGGCAGATCCCAAGGTGTATGGGTCTTGATTGTGTATTCCCAATTTCAGGTAAATCCATCAAACAGTTGCAAAGTTATTAAGGTGCAAAATTTTGGGTTTAACATAGAAATAGCTCCTCAACCCTAACTATGGTAGCACTACTGTGCTACCATAATATATATATATATATATATATAAAATACACACACCACAGCAAGCCCCCCCCCTTTGTTTCTATCAGGCTGGGGTTGCGTCTCAGTATCAGCAGTTTCCATGGCAGGGGTATTTCTGGCACCACGGACAAGTGGTCCTGGATGTAGCGAGTCAGTGATTGTCTCTGAATTCAAATTCCTTCCACTAACAACAGTGGAAAAAAGGACCAGAAAGGTTGCAAAAGAGACCAAATAAGGGTGCTTAAGGCCCTGACCAGCCAACACCCTCACAAATCTGCATGTGAAACTGCTGTCTCTTACTTACATACCCCTGAGAAGGGTGATTTAGGTTTAAAAAAAAAAAGTGTGTGAGTGGTCCGGCTGTTACTCCAGTCCCCTCCACAAAAACCAAAAAGACAAAGCATGTCAAACCCCAGGAAAAACCTAAAGGGGTTCCTGGCATCACTGTACTTAAATTATTTCCACACTCCCATAAGGGAGTCTCACAGGAAGTACTTCAGGTTCAGACTCTCATCAGGTCACTCTCTGAGAGTGTACATGGGTTGGATCACCTTCATAGATAAGGTGTCACAGTTTCCCCATATCGAGAAGACTGGCTGATAGTGGTAGAATCACTCCAGTAAGTGAGTCTGCAACTCACCTAAGGTCTCCTGGACTCTCTAGGGTCCTTGATGAATCTAAAGAAAGTCTGACCTTCAGCCTGCTCAAACACTCCAGTTCATAGGAGCAGAGCTAAATACCCTGCAAGGCAGGTTCTACCTGCCCCTACATAGGGCAAGAAGTATTCCACTAATAGCGGGCTCATTCAGGCTGAATGAACCAAAAACTGCAAGACAGTTTTCTTCGGCTACTGGCCACATGGCATCTGCCACTGGCACATTCTTGGAAACCAGGTTACAGATCAGGGCCATTCAGTGTAGCCTCATGGCTCAATGGTGTCAGAGACAGGACCCTCTTTTAAAACTAATTCTAGTAACAAGGATATTGTTACAGGCCTCCAGTGGAGGAAAAGAGGGAACCAATCTAAGGCAGGGGCTTCTTCTTTTCAGCAAAGAGCCCCTATCAGTTGTCTGACAACAGATGCATCCCTACTAGAGTGGGGTTCCCATCTGGGGGTTCACACCACCCAAGACACATGGTCAAGTGCAGATTTACTCCTGCACATAAACCTGCAGGGGCTAGGAGTAGTGTTACTGTGCTAAAGGTCTTCACACAACTACTACAAAGGTGGTACAGGTCAGAACAGACAATACCACCACAGTGTATTACATCCATTAATAGGGAGAGACAAGGTTAAGCCCTCCCTGCTCAGGACTTATGAAAATATGGAGTCTAGCATGCTCCATGGGTCTCTTCAGGATGTTCATTTGCCAGGAAGGGACACTACCTTGGCAGATGCCTTGACACAGATCAACCTGTCCCATCAGGAATGGGCCTTGAATAGTCAGGTGGTGCAAGTTATCTTCAGGAGGTGGGGCATACCAGAGGTAGGCTTGTTCACAACCTACCACAACCACCACCTGTCACAGTACTAAGCCAATCAGAGATCCGGGACCAATCCCCCTGGATTCTCTGGTTCTGAGTTGTCCAGGGAAGCATCTCTACGCTTTCCTTCCTTCCCTTTGACATACAATGCATTTCTCAAGATCAGGTCCCAGCCAGCATCAGTGGTCTTGATAACGCCAGACTGGTCCATGCAGACATGGTTCTCTCTACTACTCTCCATGCCTGGTTCCAAACCAATACACCTTTTCTCAGAGGCACAACCAGCTAATCTCCAACCAGGAGGCTTTTGTACCCAAACCTTGGGTCACTCAGGCCCAAGTCATGCCTCTTGAGTGTCTACTGTACAATATGCAGTCTTACATCTTTTTCACAGTGTCTAGACATTGTATGTGGTTACATGAAGCACTCCATTAGGAAACTGTACACTTCAGTAGGGAAGCGGTTTACTATGGTGTTCAACCGGAAAACTGTTTCCAGCACATGCTGGGTCAAGCAGTGCTTGACTAACTTACCTATTTGTATTCATTGGACTTGCAGTCCAGCATCCTCAAGGTCCACCTAGCTGCAATATATGCTTGCATGCTAGCTGAACAAACTGCTTTAATGGCCCCAGATCCTAGTCTCTTGGAGGTTCCTTTAGGGCCTGGCACATATCAGCACAGGCTGGTGTTCCAGCTGTGCTGGACTATTTTACCTATTTGCTTTCACTGGGCTTGCAGAACAGTACCTTACAGGTCCACCTGGTCTCAGTATTTATTGACTTGTCAGTTGGACAGAATGTTTTTTCAAGCCTCCGACCCTATCGCCAAAGGGTTCTTTAAAGGCCTGGTCCATTTGCACTCCCTCACAGGGAACCAGTACCAGCATGGGACCTAGATGTGTGCATAGTTAGGCTCGGGGGTCCTCTTTTTTGAGCCTGTGTTTTCAGCTTATTTTAAATATCTAAAATATGTATATATATATATATATATATATATATATATATATTATATTATACATATGTACTTTTTTCCTTGTGGTAATGATTTCTGCCACAAGAATCAGTGACCTCAAGTCTCTCTGCATTGAACATGACCACATTTCATTACACAGAGACAAAATTATTCTGGGAACAAAAAATAAGTTTCTCTTTTAAATGACTTCTGATTCCTATTTGAATCATACCATTATACTTAAATACATAGATACATAGACAGTGTCTGCAGATAAGGGCCTAGAGTCCACCAGTCTGCTCATCTTATCTTTCTTTTTCACTGAACACTTTAGTTTTGGTGAAAAGAGTCTTCATGGTCTGGATGTCAAAGGAGCTTTTAACTATTACTTGACAACCACTGAAGTCCATAGGCAGAACAGAAAACAGCTGTTCCTGACCTATGAGAATGTGGGAAAGGGTAACTCAGCATCAAAAAGATCAATTTCTCACTGGATAGTACAGCTTTCTCAGTTTTTGTTATTCTAAGGCTGGAAAGGAACCCCAACAGGGCTGAGGGCCCATTCCACAAGAGCACAGCTGCTACTATAGCAGCTGTTGGGGATGTTCCCCTGGTCGACATCTGTAAAGCAGCTACCTGGAAACAGTACACACCTTTATAAAGCATTACAATCTGTATATTCTCTCCAGGGGTGATGCTAGGTTTGGCACAGCAGACCTGCAAGGTCTGTTCCCAAAATAAGGTTCTGTGCCCACCTCCAAAGGTACTGCTTAGTAGTCTGCATAAAGTTATGAATACCTGAGTATTACTGGGGTTAGAAGGAAAAATTACTTACCATAGTAATCTTGTTTCTTCCAAGTGATACTCAGGTATTCATAACTTTCTCTCCCTCCTCCCCTTCTGGAACCTTTGGCCTCTGCACTCCTGAATACTGTGTTCACAGGGGTAGAAATGCTATTTCTGGCACATAAGTTGTGACTATAATCACTACTATTGTCATCCTCCCTTTTTTAGGTTAGCTGGACATTCAAGGGTACCCTTTCATATATTATGCCCTCCAATTGTAGGCCCCTTTTTGGGTGTTAAGAAAGTTCCTCTGTTATTATTATAATCAATAGTGTTGTTGATATTATTATTATTATTCTAATTATCATTATTACAATTAGTCCCCATGGGTCTGTCTTTCCAGGCTTCCAGGAAATGTGAGGGGTTTAGAACAAAAGCAGTTTGTATAAGGCAGCATTTGAAAAGTGGCTCATGCAAAAGATTCCATCATTTGCATATGTTCCAAATTCTCTCGTGGCAGTTCTACTTGCAAGGATGACTGCATAAAGTTATGAATACGTGAGTATCACTTGGAAGAAACAAGATTATTATGGTAAGTAATTTTTTCTTTCCGTACAGGGTATACGTGATCTAAAAGCTATAGGTAATACAATTAACAGGTTGAACAACACAACCAAGCATACATTCAAGAATGATGAGTCACAGCAAACAATATTTACATGAATTAAAGCTGCCAGAAGGGCATTGTCAAAGGAAAAGGTGGAGTGGAAAAATTTAGTTGCTGCCAGTTGTGCCATGTAGTGTAGGAAAGTGGGAAGAGAGAGTGGGTCCAGGGTGAGTGCCAGATACAGGTCATCAAAGCAGCTTCTCATGCAGGCAATGTCCCGGTATCGGAATGTCTAACAAATTATACTGTATTTGCATAAAGCATGTCCATTTAGTGTTAGGTCTCGGATGAAAATTGATGTTACCATGAATGATCTCTGCTGTCATTATGGAAGAAAGAGACCAACGCCATCATGTGATGTAGAAAGAAGGCTACCTTATCTAGAGTAGGACAACAAATAAGTTTCAGGCAGGTAAAAGGGAGAGGTAATATTACAATGGGAGTGGAAAGGAGGCAGTGAGTACAGGGAAGTTTAAAAAGGCAAATAGTAAAGGAAGGAAAGATCATGGGAGTGGTACAGTACAATGATTGTGGGGACACAGTCTTTTGGGACACATTGTGGAGACTGAGGTTTTGCCCCATTTGTAATCGACTCTCTGAGCTGAAGATAGAGGTTGCTGAACTCCGAGCTAAACTTGCAGGAGTGCAGAGGACCTTCTGCCCCTCCTAGGGACCACCAAATCTGCCACCACTCCCCCATAGAATGCAAAGGCAGAGCATTTGGACCTTGGTGGGCTCTGACAGAGTTGGGGTGGCAGGAAGGGTACACATTCCTCAGCCTGTACAACTGCACAATTCCTTCACCATACTGGTGGGCTAGGGCAGCTTAGAGGAGGCACCCACAGCAGTAGGAAGGGAGGAAGTTGGGGTCCTCAGAAGGGGAAGCCCCAAGGAGGGAAGAAGGTGCCCTTAGCCAAGGAGGAAGAAGCTGCTGATGGGGGACTCCATTGTTAGGGTGCCGACATGAGAGCAGGGGAAGGAAGAGAGAGGGAGGTGAAGTGCCTGAGATGTGTTTCGGCTTAGAGGGATGGACAGGATATCCAGAGGATCACTAGGGCAGCAAGAGATGAGAAAGAGCTAGATGTCATTGTCCATGTGGGGACAAATGATCTGGCAAGGGACATGCTAGGGATAATGTAGAGAAGTTTCAGGAAGCTGAGAAGGGGCCTCAAGCAACTGACATGCATGGTGGCTTTTGCTAGGGTGTTACCTGTGTATGGCTGTGGAGAGGAAAGGGTGCTCCACACCAGAGCATTTAACAATTGGTTGAAAACATGGTGTATGGAGCAGGTCTTTGCCTACATTGGAGGCTGAGGACCAACCTGGGAGGATATGGGCCTCTAGAGGGGAGATAGCCTGCCTCCTTCCAGGAAAGGGAACACATTCCTTAGTAGTAGGCTGAAATAGATAAGCTTTTAAACTATCCATCAGGAGACTCTGAATCCAAGGGAGGCAACAATTGCCTCTCCCCAGATGATGGAGCAACAGGGAAGGAGGGCCCAAGGGGAGTAAACTCCCCAAGGACAGGGGTGCAAGAACACAAGGGCGGAGGCAAGGAAAAGGACAAGGGTGGTGTAAATCAAGAAAGCATAGAAATATAGATAATGATAGCAGAAAAAGCCCAATGGTCCATCCAGTCTGCCCATAGTTGCCTCTCCAGCTCTGAGACGTAGCGTGTATCCAGAGACCTATCCCCTCCCTTAAGTTCATTATTCCCCCTCCTTGCACTTGGTGCATAGTTTGCTATTATTTCTTTTACTGTATCCCACCCACACTTAAAGCCTTCCATGGATTTGGCAGCCACCACTTTGGCAGATAGGCTGTTTCATGGCTACACTACCCTTTCAATAAAATAATACTTCTTCTAGTCCCTCCTGAAGCTCGTCCCTTTCTGTTTTCGGTCATGCCCTCATGTCACCAAGCTAGTGTTCCTACTAAATAATTCTTTGCAGTTCAGTTTATTAATCTGTTTCAGAAACTTGAAGGTCTCTATCATATCTCCCCTCCCTCCTGGTCTCCAGTGGGTACGTTTAATGCCATCAGACATTTCTCATAGGATTCCCCACTGTAGACCCCAAATAATTTTTTTTTGCCCACACTGTACTATCTTTGGCCTATCCTTAGCCTTTCTGAGGTGAGGGCTCCAGAACTGGACTCAGTACTCCAGATGTGGTCTCATCAAGGATCTATGGGGGGGGGTATTACTTCTTTCCTTCTATGTATGCCACTCCCTGTCAGTCTGTTTCCCTCATTACTTTTTCACTGTTCTGTACTTAAAAGTATAGTACCATCACCTATATTATCTCAAATGTATCTACTGCGCATATATTTTATAATGTTGCCTTCAATTTTTTTTATTATGCTTCTGTTATACTGTATTTGATGTTTGTGACTTTCCACATCCATGTTCCCCCAGGATGCATCCAGAAACAAGCTGTTAGCAGCTCAGTGTGTCTTTCCTCATGAAACTTTTGAAATAAATGAATACATACATTCATGCATACAGTACATACACGCATACATAAATAAATACACCTCAGCATTCTGTTTGTCTTGCTGTATGTAGGCTTTGTTGCACTGACTTGACTGCTTCAGGGTATTGCTGATAATGAGTCAATGACTCCCAAGTCAGCTCCTCTGTTGTTGTACGAAGTTTAAGCCCATTTAGCCAGTAATCTGTGCTGGGGTTCTTTCTCCCCAGGTGCATTAACTTGCACTTCTTGGCATTGAATTTCAGTTGCTACACATTTGATCATCTCTCCAGTATTTGGAGGTCATTTTGTAATTTCCTAAGTCCCTTGGCACTATCCACTCTTCCACAGAGTATAGTGTCATCTGCAAAGAGGTTAATCTTACGCTGGATTCCTTCACCAATGTCATTAATGAACATATTTAAAAAGACTGGGCCTAGGACTGAGCCCAGTGGAACCCCACTTATGAATCCCCTCTCTGCTGATTTAACCCCATTGACAGCAATCTGCTGCTGCATACCATTGAGTAAGGGTAGAATAAAAGAGTAAAGGAGACAGGTAACACAGAAGGTAAAAAGGAAAGAGGTGGGTCAGGGTGCATCAGGGAACAGCACAGGTTGGAAGGGGGGAGAAGGGAAGCAGGCGGGGAGTATTAAGGTATGGAGAGTCATGTGCGCCAAAGGCTAGCCTAGATTGGGTGGCCATAACAGAGTTGTGGTATACTGACAGTCATGACCGGGACATGGCTATACCAGGTTATTCTCTGTACAGGAGAGTAAGGGCAAAGAGGAGGGGTTGTACTACATGTGAGGGAGGGAGGGAGGGAGGGAGGGAATCAAGACCATGGAGGTGAAGGGCAGCCAGAGAAAAAGTAAGGGCTGGAGGTGCTGTGGGTTATCATTGAGACAGTTTTTGGAGCTGCTATCCACAGAAGGGGGTATACAGACCTCCAGCACAGGGAGAAGAGTTGGACAAGTTACATGGGGAAACCGTCATCATCATCACGATGGCAAGTAAGGGGAAGTACTGCTAGTTGGTGACTTCAATTTGCCATATGTGGAGTGAAGCCTTCCCTCTGCAGCTTTGGTATGGAAAAGATCTCTCCTTGACTCACTACAAGTGGCGTTCCTCAGGAAGCTAGTCAAAGAACCCACTAGGGATGGAGCTGTGCTGGACCTGGCCCTTACTAACAGAACCGGCATTGCATACATCACAGTGGGCAGTTCCCTAAGTACCAGTAAGCACCATACAGTGTGGTTTCACATTAAGACTGGAACGGAGGCTAACCACAGAATGATGATCTTGGCCTTTAGGAGAGTGGATTTTAAAGAAATGGGAGACTGCCTCAGAAACTGCCTCACATGTGGGGATTGCTAAGGAGGTGTAGAGGCACAGTGGGGAAAAATAAGGGAAGGCATAATCAAGGCACTAAGTCTCTGTTTGGAGGAAGTGAGTAAAAGCAGAAGGAAAGAGACCATTATGGTTCTCTAGGGAAGTGGCCAAGGTGGTGAAGGACAAAGGTATGACATTCAGGAGGGAAGCCCAGACAGAGGAGGACAGGGAGGCATAACAAGTAAAACAGAGGGAAGTGGGAAAGGCGGGAAGGGGAGCAAACGCCAAACAGAGGAAATGATAGCCAAAGGGGTAGCTAAAGGGGATAAGACTTTCTTAAGGTACATAAGTAAGAAGAGGAAAACAAGGGGAGGGATAGTGAAGATAAGGAGGGTAGCAGGGGGAGGCTGCATAGAAGACGACCAAGAAAAAGCTGCCATCCTGAATAGGTACTTCTGCTCAGTCTTCACAGTGGAGGGAAGGAGGACAGATTACCTGGGAGCAGCAGGAACAAAGAGGGCAGGTAGGCACATGTCTATTTTCAGAGGAAAAAGTCCTGAAGGGACTTGCAGCTCTGATGGTCGACAAGGCTATAGCACTGGACAAGATACACCCAAGGGTACAAAAGGAACTCAAGGATGTGCTAACTGTCTCAGTGATGGTCTTTTTCAACAGTTCACTGGAAACAGGCATAGTTCTGGAAGACTGAAGGAGAACATAGAAACACAGAAACATCGAAACATAGAAGTTGACGGCAGATAAGGACCTCAAGGCCCATCCAGTCTGCCCATTTATTTTTCTACCTTATAAATGTGCCATCATCCTTTGCTCTGTCAATGGCCTATCTGTTCATACTCATCTGTATTGCTCCCTTATGCCTATCCCATGCCTGTTTGAAGACCTGCACTGTATTCATATCCACCACTTCCTGAGGTAGGCCATTCCATGCATCCACCACCCTTTCTGTGAAAAAGAACTTCCTCACATTACCCCTTAATCAGCTTCCCTCTAATCTCAGGCTGAGTCCTCTTGTCCTGCTATTTTTCTTATATTGAAACATGTTAGACTCTTTCACCTTGTTAATGCCCTTATGGTGTTTGAATGTTTCGGTCATATCACCTCTCTCCCTCCTTTGCTCTAGGGTATACATATTGAGCTCCATTAATCTGTCCTCGTATGTTTTCTGATGCAATCCCTGAACCATTTTGGTTGCCCTTCTCTGGACTGCCTCAGTTTGATTGATGTCCTTATGAAGGTGTGGCCTCCAGTAATGCACGCAGTATTCCAGATGGGGCCTAACCAGTGTCTTGTAAAAAGGGATTATTACCTCCCTCTTATGACTTGTGATACCCCTACTAATGCATCCTAATATCCCCCTAGCCTTACCTACTGCTTTAGTGGTCTGCTTGGATGATTTCAGGTCATCGGTGATGATGATGCCCAAGTCTCTTTCTTCCCTTGTGACTGCCAGCAACTCCCCTCCCAGCCTGTAGGTGGCTTCAGGATTTCTTTTCCCTATGTGCATAATCTTGCACTTCTTTGCATTAAACTCCAGTTGCTACTCTTCTGACCATTTTGCTAGTTTATCCAGATCTCTTCTCATTCTGCCCACCCCATCTGGATCATTTACTCTGTTGCAGATCTTGGTGTCATCTGCAAACAGACAAACCTTACCCTCCAATCCATCTGCAATGTCACTGATGAAGATATTGAAGAGGACTAGCCCCAGGACTGATCCCTGAAGTACTCCACTTGTGACTTGTATCTCTTCTGACTGTATATTGTTTACCACCACTCTCCATTTTCTGCCCATCAACCAGTTTGCCACCCAGTTGACCAACTTCTGACCCACCCTGAGCCTACCCAGCTTATTACTCAATCTTCTATGTGGAACAGTATTGAAAGCTTTGCTGACTTCAAGGTAGGCGACATCAACTGCTCCCCCTTGGTCCACCACTCTGGTTACCTAGTCAAATAAACCTATGAGATTAGTTTGACTGGACCTTCCTTTTGTAAACCCATGCAGTCTTGGATCATGTGCTCCTATGAATTCCAGGTGTTGCACTATCCTTTCCTTAAGGAGTGCCTCCATAATCTTGCCCACTACTGAGGTAAGACTGACTGGTCTGTCGTTGCCTGCCTCCTCCCTGCTACCACTCTTGTGGAGCGGGATCACATGAGCTCTTCTCCAGTCTTCTGGGACCTCTCCTGTGCTCAGATACTCACTAAACAGTTCTGCTAATGGCTCTGCTAGTTCCACCCTTAGCTCCTTTAGTACCCTTGGATGTATGCCATCAGGTCCCATTGCCTTGTCCACCCTGAGTTTATCGAGCTCTTGTAGAACCCTTTCTTTTGTGAAGGGACTAGTGTCCACTTCCTTCCACCCTGTGTCCATGGTGCTGAGCTGTGGGCCCTGCCCTACCTTCTCTTCAGTAAATACTGAGCAGAAGTAACTATTTAGGATAGATGCTTTTACATGGTCCTCCTCCTCACATGCCCCCTTATCTTCTTTGATCAGAACAGACATGATCCTGCTACATAACAGTGGCAGCAGGGAGGAGTCTAGCAATTATAAGCCGGTCAGTCTCACTTCAGTGGTGGAGAAATTAATGGAAACCCTGCTAGAGGGCTGTGGGTTCAGTTCCCACATCTGGCACTTGGGTTAATATACTGATACTGTAGTGCAGCATGAGGGGGGTGCTGCACTTCAGAGGTGCCATCTTTCGGATGAGACGTTAAACCGAGGTCCCAACTGCCTGTTCTGGTGGTAGTTCAGGTGGATGTTAAAGATCCCATGGCACTTATTAAAAAGAGTAGGGGAATTTCTCTCATTCACTGAAAAAAATACCAACAGCTTAATCTGGTTCAAGGTCAGTTGTCATTCATCTGTATCCCTCTCCCCGGGCCGTGCCTGAAAATAGGCAGGATTTGTTTAGTGCACTTACCCGGTCAACAAAAACTAACTAAATAAATAAATAAAAGGCTGGTAGCGTATTTAGAATCCAATGGCTGAAAGACCACAGGCAGCATGGATTCACAGTGATGGGGGCTTTTTGACTAGGTGACCAGGGAACTAGATCGGGGGGGGGGCAGTGGATATGGCCTATCTGGGTATTAAGCAAGGCCTTTGATACCGTGCTGCACAGGAGACTGATTTAGAAATTGAGCAGCTTAAGGGTGAGATCTAAAGTGGTAAATTGAATTAGAAACTAGTTAACAAAAAGGCATCAGAAGGTGGTGGTTAAAGGCACTCACTCTAATGATGGGAGAGTAAACCAGTGGGGTGCAGCAGGGCTTAGTAACAGGATTGGCCTTCTTCAATGTCTTCATAAGTGACATTGCAGAAGAACTGGAAAGGAAGGTATGACTTTGCTGATTATACCAAAATCTATAATAGGGTGGACACTCAGCAGGGGATGGAGAGAAGGCACAGGAATCTTGGAAAACTCAGGGAGTGGTCAAGAGCATGGCAGTTGGGGTTCAGTGCTAAAAAGTTCAAAATCATGCACCTAGGGCATAGGAACCAAGCTAAATATAGGATGGGGGGAGGTACTGACAACACTAAGCAGGAAAGGGACCTTAGAGTTATAATATCTGATGACCTCAAAGTGGTAGGGCAGTGTGATGAAGCAGTTGGTAGGGCTACTGAGATGCTGGTGTTCATAGAGATGGGTATCTCCAGCATGAGGAGGGAAGTGGTGTTGTCACTGTATCGCTCGCTGGTGAGATCTCACCTGGAGTATTGTGTCCAGTTCTGAAGGCTGCACTTCAGAAAAGACATAGGCAGGGTGAAGGCAGTCCAGAGGATGGCAATTGAAATGATGCAGAAGTTGAACCAAAAGCCCTATGAGGCGAGACTAAGAAAACTTAACATGTATACCCTGGAAGAGGGGATGGGGACATGGTAGAGACCTAACACTGTGGCAAAGTGGACCTACATTCTATGGCTAGACCTTGTGTATGCTGAGGCCAGGCTATGAGCAATTCTGCAATGATTCTGCTGCACTTCTGTGATGGGACATGTATTCCGTGACAACTCAAATGAGCCCCAAAATGAAATATAGTTGTCCTGAAAGAATACCCAAGAAAATGCAGCCTGTGGCATTTCTGCAGATGCACAGGCAAGGGAATATAAAGGAATTTTGGCACCATGATTTTTGCCAAAGGGGTAGCTAAGGGAATAAGACTTTCTTCAGGTACATACGTATGATAGTTAGCCAGCCTTGGAGTGGGTCCCAAGGTGGTAGCTTGGATAAAAAACTGGCTGGACAAGAGGAAGCAAAGGGTAATAGTAAACAGAGTCCACAGTGAAGAAAGGAGGGTAACTAGTGGGGTACAACAGGGCTTGATACTGGGACCGGTCCTCTTTAATGTCTTTATAAGTGGCATTGGAGAGCATCTGGAAGGAAAAGTATGTCTCTTTGTAGACAACACAAAGATCTGCAACAGGGTTGATACACAAGGTGGGGTGGAAAGGATGAAAGGGGACTTGGCAAGGCTGGAGGAATGGTCAAATATATGGCAGCTCAGATTCGATGCAAAGAAGTGCAAGGTATTGCATCTGGGAAACAAAAACCCAGGGGAAGAGTACACGATGGATGGGTGAGATAATAACAATAACAAAAATCAAAAGAGACCTAGGAGTAATTATATCAGATGACCTAAAGGTGGGCAAGCAATGTGAGAAGGCAGTAAGGAGGGCTGGGGGAATACTGGGATGCATAGGGAGAGGTATCAACAGTAGAAAACAATAAGTTGTTATCCCTCTATACAGACAGTTGGTGAGACCCTATCTGGAGTACTGAGTGCAATTCTGGAGACCCCATCTCTGCAAAGACATAAACAGAGTTGAAGCTGTTCAGAGGAAGGCAACCAAAATGGTGCAGGGTCTGCACCAGAAGACATACGAGGAGAGACTAAAGCATCTTAATGTGTATTTCCTTGAGTAAAGGAGGGAGAGTGGGGACATGATAAAAACTTTCAAGTATCTTAAGGGAATTAACAAAGTACAAGAGGGTAGTATCATTCAGAAAAAGAGTTGTGCAAGAACAAGTGGGCACAATTTGAAGATAGAGGGGGACAGCTCAGAGGTAATATTAGGAAGTATTTTTTTCACAGAGAGGGTTGTGGATGCATGGAACAGCCCTCCTGAGGAGGTCAGGACCAGTGGGAGAATTTGAGAATGCATGGGACAGACATAAGGCAATTCTAATGGGGGGGTAGGAGGAAGTTAACTGTTGATTAACTAGAATCTGCAGCTTATCCATCAGGTAGGGAAATGGGCAGACTAGGTGGGCCAAGTGGTCCTTATCTGCCATCAAATTCTGTGTTTCTTTATGATTTGGACTGTAGGTATGGCATGGGTGAATTAAACGGTTGTTTTTTTTATTGTGATCTGTTTTATCTTCTCAGAGCTCCCTCTCACCTGACCAGTGCTAGATTGCAGCAGCAGCAGTCCTGTGGATTTCTTTCTCTGCCTGCCCACTTGCTCAAAGACCAGTAATGCCAGGCTGCAAAACTATGTTGCCCGATGTTTCCCCTTCCTCCCTCCCTTCTTCCCACTTGCTTGAAGCCTAGTGATGCAGGTTCGCGTTGTAAAGTCACACCAGTTGCTTCCTCCTACTTGCTCACTGCACCAGCACTGGTGCCATTTGTGCTGCTTAAATTCCACAGCTCCTCTCCCACCCTGTAAGGATTTATTGCATGGCTAGGGAACAGCTGGAACATTTTACATTACACAATGGTCTACAAAGCCTCCACTTTTCTATTTTTGCATTAACTACTAATACTTTTTCATACCACAATTTTGCAATCAGCAAATAGAACCAAGGTTTATTTTTTCATGAAACAGACTTTCTGATGTTTCCTCGATGCTTGTTGAAGGCCATAATGGTCATAAGTTTCAGGGTTTTGGGCCAGTGAATTGGAAAGTGGTTGCCCCACTGACAGCTGTAACCCAGGGGGAGCAATGGAGCTACCAAAAAACTCACAATTAATGTTATTTTAGGTTTGCTCACAATCATTTTAGCAGTTTAGTTGAGGGGATTCATTGTCAGCAGCAATCTTTACTACCTCAAACGTGCTGTTTCTGCAGCCGAGGCTTATTTCTGCAGCACGGCCATGTTTCTGCATCAGTTGCTGCAACCACAGAATCGCAGAAAATGCAGGGCCCTGCCTACAAGTACCTCACAGGGATGAACAGGGTGCAGAAGGGGAGAGTCTTTCAACTGAGAAAGAGCACCAGGACCGGGGAACATGCAATGCAGCTGGGGGAGAGGGAGTTTAAGAGGGATAGATAGTACTACTTCACTGAAAGTGTGGTATATGCCGGGGATGGACTGCCAGTACGAACATACGAAATTTGCCAGCAGATAAAGGCTCAGGGAGGTTCATTGAGTTCAGCCCGAATGCAGCTAGCACCCCATTCTGCAGCTGCCCCTCCCTTCCACCCTTCCCTTCATTAACCCTCCCTTGTCCTGTCCCATCCCCTTTGAAGCAGTCCATCATTCTACTGCATACCACTTGCAGGTAACGATTCCACCCAGCCACCACCTCTCTGTAAAAAGTGTTCCTCATCTCCTCCTGAACCTTCCTCCTCCAGTCTCATATCATGGCCCCTGGTGGCCCTCCCTCCTTTACTTTGAACAGCTCCTCTGTACCTGCCTTGTTTATTCCTTTCATGTATTTAAAGGTTTCAACCATGTCACCCCTGTCCCTCCTCTCCTCCAGTGAGTACATGTTCAACTCCTTCAACCTCCTCTCGTATGATAAGTCCCCTGCCCCTTGATCATCTTTGTCGCCTGAGCTGTACCCTCCAGTAACTTAATGTCCCTCTTCAGGATACGGGCACCAGTACTGCAAGCAGTACTCCACGGTGGTCTAACTAATGACCTATACAGTGGCAGAATCACCTCCTCCTCCCAGGATATACCTTGCAATACAACCCAGCATTTTGTTGGCCTCTGCAGCTGCCTTCCCACATTGTGCCAAGTTGTTCATTGACCCTGTAATGAGCACACCCAGATCCTTCTCCTCCTCTGTCTGGGCTAGCTGCACTCCCCCCAGCTGGTAACTCCTCCTTGGGTTCTTCATCCCAAAATGCAGCACCTTGCACTTTTTGGCATTAAACCCAAGTTGCCAGGTGTCTGACCAGGTTTCAAGCTTTGCCAGATCATCCTGCAACCCCTGCCATCCCCCTAGGTCATCCACCACCGCGCCTACCTTGGTATCATCAGCAAACAGACTGATCTTGCTCTTGATGTCCCATGATATGTCTGCAATGAATATCTCAAACAATACTGGTCCCAACACCGAGCCCTGTGGAACACCGCTTGTCACTGCCCTTGGGTGTGAGAGCACCCCACCCACCACCACCCTCTGTTGCCTTCCCTGAAGCCAGTTCCCTACCCAGCTCACCAGCTTTGCACCCGCCCCTGTGCCTAGTAACTTCCTTTCCAGCCTTCCATGTGGCACCGAGTCGAATGCCTTACTGAAGTCCAGATACAGAACATCCACTGCATGGCCCCTGTCCAGTTGCCTAGTTACCCAGTCATAGAACTCGACCAGGTTGGTTTGGCAGGATCTGCCACATATGAAGCCATGCTGTCTGCTGTCCTGTAGTCCTTTGGCCTCTAGGAGGGCCACCAGCCTCTTCTTCAGGATAGTCTCCATTAGCTTACCCACGATGGATGTGAGGCTCACTGGTCTGTAGTTTCCCGGTTCATCCTTGGGGCCACTCTTGTGGAGGGGCACCACATGAGCCATCCTCCAGTCCTGAGGTACACACCCTGAATGTAGTGAGGCATTAAATAGGTCTGCCAAAGGTCCTGCAAGGACCTCTGCCAGCTCCTTCAGTACCCTGGGGTGGATGCCATCTGGGCCTGGCACCTTGTCCACCCTCAGTGCCTTCAAACCCTCTCGAACTCTGCCTCCATGATTTCCCCATCTGTCACCACTCCCCTGCTTCTGCCATTTCTCCCACCTTGGTATCACCCCTCTTCTCTTTAGTAAATACTGAGCAGAAGTACTCATTTAGTGCTCTGCCTTATTGCACCCTGCTTCCACCCAACCCCCCTCCTTCCTTATCCTTACTATGTGGGTAAGTAGAAGTGGTGGAGGTAAAAACAGTGAGGAGCTTCAAGGTTGTGTGGGACAGACTTTGGGTAATATAAGTAAATAAGCAGGAAGAGTCCCAGAGACTAGTTACGGTCTGCAGTGACGGACTAGGCAGTGGACATCTGGACAGGCTGTGTGGGCCAAGCAGCTTTTATTGCTGGCAAATTCTATGTTTCTATGGCTTTGCACAAATATATCTGTGACATTTTCTCCAGGTCTTGTCATAGATGCCAGATCCAGCGGAGTAGGTTAAAAGTCAAACATCCATAATTTGTTACTTCAGCACCACAATCCAGGAATCAAGGTACATTGGTTTGATGTCCTCCATGCTTATGGGCTAGGTGTACAAGATGAAGAAGAAGAATTAGCATTTATATGGCATTTTATACATACTGCATCCCAAAAATGCTTCACAAGCAATGAGAGACTGGTAGTAAAGTGCCTGTAAATGTGTAGTGTCAGCCATTTTACACATCAACATCCACACACAGCCTTGGACAATTGCCTGTACTTATTTTATGCACAGAGGAATGTTGGCCATGACAACAGGGAAAATAACCTCTTGCATTCTTTTATTTTTTCCTGGACATTCAGCAGGACAACACCAGAGGTAGACAGAAGGGACCTCAGTTAAACATCTCATCTTAAGGAATGCACACCCCAACAATCCAGCAACTGCACTCAGATGCCAGCATTTACAGTATGAGACCAAGTTTCAGTATGTTTATTTATTTATTGAGATCTTGGATTAACACCTTTGAGCAGAAAGCTCTTTCATAGGTTCCACATCAAGTATGACACAAACAAGAATACCAATATGTTCCACAGATACAGATACAGCAGGAAACAATTTAACTGTGTGACTAGACCCCATGACCTTCTTTTCTAGAGGTGGACTTACTACCAACTAAGCCACACTGACACTGGCATAGTTGCAGGATCTACCTTTTGATGCCTTGTTGCATCAAAGAGTTGCTATCCTTGTGGCAGGGAAAGGATGAGACAAAAGCTGCTGGTTGTTTGGTGTAGCAAAATTGCCTGTTGCATCCTCCTCCTCCATTGTGGAATCCACTTCCTTGTGTCCAGGCAGGGTGATGCACATAACCATATATGGTGGGGTCAAGGGCCGGGGATGCTATGTTTAGGCCAACCCACCGTCCCTGTGCATGGCACTGTGCACATCCATTGACCACACCTCTGCCACACCTCTGCCTCACATCTCACTGCATGTGCATTTGTGACTGCTTTTTTTCGGCTAGCCAGGGAATGCAGCTGGCATCCCAATTACATTTTCCACGCTTTCATGAATAGGGCCCATAGTGCCTATTACACTGGAAGATCTCAACCACGGACAGCTTCAGTTTAGAGGCTTTGCAACCAGTATGCCTATACACAATGGAGCTTTATTTTTTGCAGTAAACAGCAGTTATTGTGAGTCGAGAAAAGAATCCTGTTAAAGTTAACAGTGAGTACAATGCTTCTGTTCTATAAGCTGTGCTTGGAATATCTGATGGCAAACTACTTGCTGAGACTTGTTCCTAGTGAAGTTCATCTCTACTTTGAATCTTCCTAGCAACGTTTGATCTATCTTGCTCAAAATGGGGGTTGCTCCAAAACTGGATAATAAAGAAAATCAGTGTTAAAAAAAAAAGCGAGTGTTTTCTTAGATCTTACTCTTTTAGTGATAGGCAGATCATCATTTGATATTATGAATTATAACCCTGTGTTGTGACTTTGGATTTTGATCAATCAGATAAACAAATCTATTTATCTCTTTCATGACAGAAAATGGCTAGAAATAGAAAGATTTTTTTAATTTTTTTATTGTTTTCAATGTAAACAATGCAAATGTTCCAAGCAAGCTCATAAACAAAGTATGTTTGTACTGGATTACATCAATGCCTACCCATCTCATGCATCATGGGGGTGGGTAAGATTTATAATACACAAATTCTGTGGAGAGCTGTGCTGCCATGCACTGTAGAATGAACAGCTGTGAGAGAGCAGTCAGTATTTAGGCTGACTGCCCCCTCCAAAGCTCTCCTAGACCTTTTGGTTTATGTCTCTACATGAGCCTCACTCTGAAGACAGTGCTGTGATGTCACACTAAACAAAATGGACCGCATTTTGAAAGCACGGTGCAGAACTTGCGCCAAGCCCTACGCCTCGGCACTTAGGCTTTGGCAATGCACTCAACCCCTTTGCTGCAACTGCACGAAACTCTAGTAGTTCAGGTGCAGTTATGACACTTTACCTGATTCACGGCAGTTTGAGCCAAATATTTGGTACAAGCCCTATTAAAAGGATACCCAGAATTGCTGCAAGTTAGACCTGAAAAAGTTGGTCTAACTTGCGGCAATTGGTGTATGAGATAGAAAATCCCAATCACTGGCCAGGGGAATGCCACAAGCCCCGTGCACCATATCTTCCTCACACCTGGGGTGTGCGGCTTTGCAAGGCCTTTTGAAAATCTGGCCCAAGTAAAGCAAAATTAATTAGAACAGAAACCTTTGTTTACCTTTTTTAAGAAAATTAAAAATTCAGGCATATGTCCTAAATCTCCCTACTATACTTTTTTGCTAGCTTTAAAATAATCTTTTTTTTTCCTTTTATAAGATCCCTTGTCGATGCTGTCATTATCCTACCTGATATCTATTTTATAACCCCTTTGCAGATAAGAATATTTTACATTTCAGCACCAGGCTTTTTGTTACTAATTTTTGTACAATATTATTTAAAATTAAAATAATCCATACGTTACCTTCAAGGACAAGTAGGGTGGCATGTATATTTTTTATCAGTGGAAAATGACCTGCTCACTGGTAATAATGTTTTATTGCCACTTGATCATAATATGCAGCCAAAAACGCAAACAGAATGTAATTTTTTCCAACAAATGTTGCAGAATAGACCCCTGAAAACCTGTACATTTATTTTTTTATCATCTATATTTCTACACCTCCTGTATAGCCCCCATCTGACCGGCTCCCCAAGTTCTGTCCCCCAGAATTACTGGGGTTACCTTATGCCCGGTCCGGGAGCAGTGCCTGCGGAGAGTCAGTCGCCATCCTGCTGCCAGTGTTCTTTTTTCTCTGTTTTCTCCCTGTGTTCCTGAGGGCCCCAGGAGAAGGTCGCATGCATGTGGAGGCACGCATGTACCTTACAGTCCCAGTAATGACCCTCTTCCGCCCACCTCATTGGCCTATTACCTGGCACCCTGCTTGCGCAGCCTCTCGGCCTCCACCAGGGAGCAACCATTAGTGAGGGATGCCATCCCACCTCCCTGGACAGGAGAGCTGCCTATCAGCTGCTCCATCCAGCTCCACCCTCCCCCACCCTGCCGACCTCCGTCAACCCAGGCTAGCTCCCAAACCCGGGTCACTGGCGTGCCACAAGGTGAGACGTCCAGCGCCTCAGCCATCTGTGCCACCGGGCCGGTCACAAACCTGTACATTTATAATGAAAAATAGGAAAGTATATACCACGGAACGTGTCTATAAATATGCTGTTTGTATATCATCAATGCACATTACTACTCTAAAGATACTATTGTATACTGTAAACAACCGACTCCAAAGAAAAGACTGCAAACAGTGGTGTCAGAGGAGGGCAGGCAGCAAAAGAACACAGATCCAAACCTCAGCACACTCAGCAAAAGAGAATCAAAAGTCTAAAATAAGTGCTAAATGCAGTTTATTGACTCAACACTGAAACCCGATACCCTAGTGCTTCTACAGTAAGCCTTCATCAGGGAGTTTCACCCCCTGACAAAGGTGTACTGCCAAAGTGCTGGAGTATCAGGCTCCAGTGTTGAGCCAATAAACTTATTTTGGTCGAGTCTCTTTTGCTGTGTCTGCTGAGGTTTGGATTAGTATTGTATACTGTAGCAGTCCTGATTTATGTACCGTCCAACACAATCTTCAAAAGGGATTGATCTAGCTCATACTGTACTTTTCTCTCCTTAAATAAATGGATTCTAAAAGCCAGTAAAACAAAGATGATGTCCTCTGTACCACTTTATAAATTAATTACTACAGTATGCTATTCCCCCTTCACATTGGGATTTCTGGTAATCTATCTTTTCATTAAGGTATCTGACTTGATTCCCATTTGGATTAGGCAGTACATATTCTTAAACTTTTAAACTAAATTACATAACAAAAGTAGTATCTTGTATCATTATGAGGATCCTTACAACTTCTGTGTGTCTTAACATAGTCAGTGCAATGGTATTGTAATTCTACTAATGGACTCTGGTGATCTGCTATATGCTAATACTATTAATGTGTACCTTGATAAACTTGATGTGATATGTAGCTACTTAGCCAGATTTATTTTTAAAGTTCCATATGAAACTCACCACTGCAATTTGCTCTGAAATTTGGGTTTGTTGTCCCTATCTGACCTACAACAGTTGCACCTACTGATAGTTATACACAGATGCAGTTATCAATATGTTTCATGGTGACCATCTGAGCTTGTGCAGCTTAAATCAAGAAAATCCTTCTTGGGCTCCTTGAGAGGCATTACATAACAAATGCACCTGTCTATAACTAAACTGGGCACTAATTCTATTTCTTGTAGCACTTCTGTTGCTTGGAATATGCCACAGTACCTATTTCTTGAACAGTAGGTAATTCCTCATTCCAGCCTTTCAAATATATAGCTCACTGGATCTTCAAGTTGCCTTTCATAACAAGAACAGTGTCTGTACTACTATGTTACTTGCAATTTATGTTTACTGTTAATATGTTGTTTATTGGAACGTTGTATAACTTGCTTGAAAATTTCAGAGTTATAAAATGGATAAAGAAAATGCTGCAAGGTGATTGGTGGAGATTCATTTTGCCACATGATGATACCTCAGTACAACCTCACAGTTGAAACCAGTGCCCACAAAATAGCCTGTTATCACATAAGTGGATCAATGTCATTATTGCAATTAGGCACTTCAGGGTGTGTGGTGCTAGGATAACATCATTTATTGGGTGGTTGAAGGCATTAGGCTTGATGTCTTGTGCCCTACAACACACCCAGGCATGATGTTACTCCAACACAACACATACCCTGGCATGCCTTATTGTTCAAAGCCATTATAAATGAGTATAAGCTCCATGAATTTTGTCCTATTACTTGATAAATAAAGACATTTACTGCTACTACCACTATTACTACTACTATTAATATTAATACTACTACAGTACTAATGTTACATTAGACACAATAAAAACATTGTGCATAAGCTGAAACTTGTAAAAACTGTAATACCATAACTAATTTGTAACAAATAAAAACAGAACTGAGGTCCCTAGGTTTATTTTTATTTTTCTGTACTTCAGCATGGTGGCTGTGTTGCAGTGAAGACGTTTGCCCTTGTCCTCAGATGGACTGGCATGCTGGTGTAGGGGTAGCACTACTACTGAGTCTGGTGACACAGTTTTATGAGCAAGTCCAGGTCATCAGAGGTCTAGCAAGAACAGGAGAACTGAATGTCCCAGAGGATGCTCCTCTTCCTCTAGGAGTGCAGGTGAATGTCTTCACTGCAACACAGCCACCTGCAAGACCATAGTTGGCAGTGCAGGCAGGGAAGGTAGGATGCTGGACTGGCTCTGCTCACCATCACACAGTAGCATGTACATGCATGCATGAAGCCCTCACAGGCCCACGTCCTAAGACAGGGACAAAACAGGAAATGCCTCAGCCTCTGGAAGATGCCAGTGTTACTTTTGGGCAAGGTACTGGCCATCAACCAGAAGCTGCTGGATTCATCTGCAGTGCAAGGGGTTTGGAATTGCCCTGCATTCCCCACCATGAAGGTAGATCCTGGGCTAAGTGGGTGACAGGTGTGGTGACAAGGCTGAGAGTTAGCTTAGGGCCGAGGGGAAGGGCTTGGAGAAGGAGAATAAATGGCACTACCCCTCCCATGTGGGCTCAAACAAGGTTGAGGGGCTTGGGCTGTGTTTTTCCTGAATGGACAGGGTTCCTTTCCAGTAAAAGATTAAATAGTATGGTGCCTCCACCCAGAGGTAAAGTTAAGTGGGCCTGGTGACATAATGGAACAATCCCCTGGGATTCTGTAACTACCCACCTCCCCTCACAGTCACCTCACACACAGAATACCAAGCACAGCTGAAAGATTTTAGAACACATGCAATTTTGAACTATCTTTAATAATATGCTCACAAGACAGTTGTAAAAAGGTTAACCAACAATTTATTTTCACGGGGTAGGTATAGGGAAAAGGGAGAAGGATGCAGAGGATAAGCAACTTTAAATGACTTAAAACGACAAGTAATTACTTTGTCTGTAAGCAAAGGAACAGGCACAGTGCTCACCTCCCACCAACATATGTAGCAGTACAATTTAATACCTTCTTCCCCAGCCCACCTGCACTGTGGGCACTACCCCACTCCCCGACTGGTACCAGTCTCCCTACAGTTATTTAAATTGGGAGCTCCTAGTAGTTTTCACTACGTACCCAGCTGGTGAAACATGGCAGGCTCATTGAAAGTGCAGCTGGTTGGCTGGTGTTGGTGCACTTTAAAACTAGGGATGGGCGAACCGGCTCTGGTGACCCCACCTGGGACCAGGCTAACTCAGCTATGACCAGGAAAACTGAGCCTTTCGTGGCTCAACCTTTGCTGAGTTGGCCTGGTTCAGAAGTGCAGTTCAGTCTGAAATAACACTCTCACCACCAGCACTACATGGAAAAGGCAGAGCAGGGCACAGAAAGGTGCTGCAAATTAAAAACAAAGCGTTCCTTTTTCCCCCGATCTCTGCCGAAGACTCCCAAGTCCCTGGACTGTCACAAGACAAACAAAGGGAAACACTCATGACCCTGGGGCAGTAATGGAAGCCAACCAATGAGGGTCTATGTTCTGTGTTTGACACACGTTATAGCCAATCCTCTGTGTCATCCACCACAGGACACCCCTAAGAACTGAGTATCAAGTGCATTTGGGGCTTTGAATTCAACAAAGACAGTCGTGTGTGTGTGTGTGTGTGTGTGTGTGTGTGTGTGTGTGTGAGTGTGTGTGTGTTTAAAAAAATGATGAAAATAATTTTGTTAGAGAGTGAGAGGAAGGGAGAGAGAGCAGAGACTGAGAGACGAACAAAATCAAGAGCACACAACAAAGAGCAAAGTGCAGATGTTGCAGCGGACTGCAACTCCTAAACTCAAAGAAAACCAAGGTAATGTACTTCTACTTCAACCACCTGACATATTTCACAAACACACTCGGAACCCTGCCCCCTATCAAAACCCTCCTAGGTGATGAGCTTGAGGTACTCAATGCATTTCAATACCTAGTTTGCGTTTTAGACCAGCATCTAACATTTTCTGACCGTATCACATCCTTCATGAAGAAATTGCGACAAAGGATTGGTTTCTTCTACAGAAATAAATCCCTTTTTACCCCCAATGCCAGACTCCAGCTGGTTCAGGCAACCTTCATCCCACTCCTAGACTATGCAGACATTTTGTATGGCTGCTGTTCAGACTCTCTGCTACACCAGCTAGACATGTTTTATCACAGAGCAATATGATTCACCTCTAATGCCCATCGCCGGACACATCTTTGTGATCTACACACCTCCTTGGGCTGGACCTCCTTGCACACAAGATGACTCACCCACTCCCTTATCTGATTCTACAAAGCACTCCTGTTGAAACTCCCCCCTTATACTGTATATCAAACCTCTTTCAGCGAACAGTGTGTTTTTACCCCTTGTGGTGGAATTCCTACATCATGTTAAATGTTCCAAGCAGCTGCTCACGTTTCGGCGATATGGCTATAAGCCATGCTCTTCCGGCTGCTTGAACAAAGTCCAAACCTGCCTTAAACTTCAGAACCTGATCTCTTTAAACAATTTCAGAACCTTGGTCACCAGTAGACTCAATGAAGTCTGCAACTGCCACTAAGAGACGACCACTTAAAATCCTGTCTCCTCACTTCCATCCCTTACTTGCCATTCTATCCCCTTTATTCCTCCCCACCTCCATCTTGCCCTCCTGACCTCCCTCATCTATTTATCCTCCATCCCTATCCATCTACCTTACCTTTTTTACCTCTGGTGACATCCAGCAGACCAGACCTGGGTTTGAATCCCACAGCTTCCACTTGCATACTGTGTGAACTTGAGCAAGTCACTTAACCTCCTTGTGCTCCCAGGTCGCTCCTCTAAAAAAGCTATCAGCTTAGTGTGCTATACCTGGTTAAACAACTAAATAAAAAAAAAAAAAAAACCTTTCCCTATATCCACCACCACCTTACTCGACCACACGTCCACCACCACCCGCATTTCCCTCCACCCCCCACTTGTCTTCATTTATCCCCTAACCCACCACTCCTCCTACAGCCTTATTCCCCCTCCTTCCACCACCCTTGCCTACTAACTTTACACCATGCTGTACTCATCGGCAGATCAGATACCTGTATATTGCCGGCCATCCACTGCACACTGTAGTTAGTGCTGCATCTAATCTCTACTGTTTCCAAGTTTGCTCAACCATTGTATTTGTCACTCTGCCATGAATTTTGTATTACCTATATATATTGTTTATACCTTGTATGTCTCATTTTGACCTATGATTATGTATAGCTACAGGTATATAAACTTGTGTACTTTTGTTTCCTTTGATGCTACTGTTGTACGTTCTGTGTATATGACTGTTTTGCATCAGGACCACATTTCAAATGAGCCTGCTCAATGGAGTATTATCCTGCCAATAAACAACTGAACAGAGTACTCTAATTTAAAAAAAAGGATTTTTTTTTGTTAGCGAGAAAGAGAGAGAGAGTAGAGAGACCAACAAATTCAATAGCAGAGTATAGAGTAGACAGCAACAGAGTGCAGATTTTGCAGATTCCACAGTAAAAAAAAATGAAAAATCACCAATTTGTTTTAGAGATAGAGAGAGAGTGAGAGAGAGAGACCCCAATGAAATCAACAGCAGCTAACAGCAGAGTGCAGAAAATAAAAAATATATATATTAAGGGGAGCAGAGTCAGACAGGATAGGAGGACTCTGTCTAAAGGTCATAGTGCCTCAGTCATTTTGATGGGGGACTTATAGTGCCATACAGATTTTAAAGAGGGGTGTCGCCCACGTATCAGACTCCGTGTTGCCCATCTTTGTGCTGCTCTGAAAGGTCATACTGCTCTAGACTCTGTGTTAATGTCCTTATAAGTGACATTGCAGAGGAACTGGAAGGAAATGTATGTCTCTTTGCAGATGACACAAAGATCTGCAGCAGGGCTGATACACAAGATGGAGTGGAAAGGATGAGAAGGGACTTGGCAAGGTTGGAGGAATGGTCAAATGTATGTTAGCTCAGATTCAATGCAAAGAAGTGCAAGGTAATGCACATGGGAAACAAAATCCCAGGGGAAGCGTACACAAGGGGGGGTGAGATATTGACAACAGTAAAAATGGAAAGAGACCTGGGGTTAATTATATCAGATGACCTAAAGGTGGGCAAGCAATGTGGGAAGGCAGTAAGGAAGGCTGGGAGGATACTGGGATGCATAGGAAGAGGTATCACCAGTAGAAAACAGGAAGTTGTTATCCTTCTGTACAGACAGTTGGTGAGACCCTATCTGGAGTACTCAGATGCAGTTCTGGAGACCCCATCTCTGCAAAGACATAGACAGAATGGAGGCTGTCCAGAGGAAGGCACAAAATAGTGCAGGGTCTGCACCAGAAGACGATCAAGAAAGACTAAAGGAGCTTAATATGTATACCCTTGAGGAAAGAAGGGAGAGAGGGGACATGATAGAAACTTTCAAGTACTTCAAGGGAATCAACAAAGTCCAAGAGGGTAGCATCTTTCAGAAAAAGAAATGTGCAAGAACAAGGGGCACAATTTGAAGATAGAGGGGGGACGGCTCAGAGGTAATGTGAGGAAGTATTTTTTCACAGAGAGGGTTGTGGATGCATGGAACAGCCTCCCTGAGGAGGTTTTGGAGTCAAGAACAGTGGGGGAATTCAAGAATGCTTGGGACAGACATAAGGCAGTCCTAGTGGGGAGGTAGGAGGAAGTAAGCTGTTGGTTAACTAGGATCTGCAGCTTATCTGTTAGGTAGGAAAATGGGCAGACTAGGAGGGCCAAGCAGTCCTTATCTGCCGTCAAATTCTATGTTTCTATGTTGCCAATCTCTGTACCTGAGCTACTACTAGGACATTGTGCCATACAGATTGTGAAAGGGGGATCACGTCTCATACTCTATGTTGCCCATCCCTGTGCCTGAACTACTACTAGGTCATACTGCCATACCGTAGACTCTTTGTTGCCCATCTCTGTGCCTGTACTACTACTAGGTCATAGTACCATACAGATTGTGAAGGGTAGGATCACGTCTCAGACTCTGTGTTGCCCATATCTTTGCCTGAACTACTGCTAGACCATACTGCCACAGTGTAGACTCTGTGTTGCCCATATCTGAGCTTGAACAACTACTACTAGGTCATATAGTGCCTCATGTATTTTGAGAGGGGGGTTGTCACGTCTCAGACTCTATTGCACATCTCTATGCCTGAACTACTACTAGGTCATATAGTGCCTCATGTATTTTGAGGGGGGGGTCACATCTCAGATTCTGTGTTGCCCATCTCTGTGTCCAAACTACTAAGTAAGCAATTAAGTTGGACCCCCAAAAATGGATTCAGAATCAGAGTCTGTTATGGAAATGGAACATGTTGCCTACACCAGCAGTATGGCTGAAATTGGTACATGTAACAATAAAAATATTTCCTGAAAACAAATTCAGAAAAAAAGTGAATTTTACTGCTGAAGATATCATTAATGCAACTGATGAAAATGAACAAACACAACCAGAAAAAGAAAAGAATATTGGTGAATCCCCTGATCAAAGTAATGCACTACTGTTGGCATTGCCAGAAAAATCAGATAAAAGTAAAACACAAGAACTGGTCTCCAAAACACTTAGGCCTAGAAAGCCTATGATTAAGGAAAATGTTCTATCTAGTACCACTAGACGAGGCACTCTATGATATGCCACTCATGTATTTTGGGCTCCTTCATCAGAAAGCAGTGCCTCTGATGAAGAAGAGGTTGTAAATATACAAGAACAAGATCACGATCACAATGTATCACAGTTACGCTTTTCCAAAGGTGATGAATCAGAATGTGATACTGATGGGGTAATGGATGCCACCTGGGCTCCCCCACCCAAAAAGAAAAAACACATTCAGCAAGTACCACCACTAACCACAGCCAGTAGTGGAAAAACAATCAATAGTAATGGTAGCTCTTCTGTGGACAGCCCCAGTGTGCATGAATCAGGATCAGAAACAACTTTCATCAAAATTGCTGCAATTACTGGCATGACAACAGAATGTTCCACCTCAGTTGTGTGGAGCTATTTTAATATAAGTCCCAAAAATGAATGTGTTGCTGTCTGTACCTTTTGTCATCGGGAAGTTGGCAGGGGGAAAGTGAGGGGCCAGTTCGGGGCAACATCACTAAAAAGACATTTGCAAAGAGCACATCCAATTACTCAGCTGGGCAGCAGTCCTGAGCAATGGAAAACTATCTTTGATGAAAATAATCTCACAGACAACATTGATGCTGAAGAGACTGAGAGATGGCAGAAAAGGAAAACATTTTCGACTTCACTGACAAAAGTATTTGGGCAAGCTGCAGCTTCACCACTGCAATCCAGTGGTTTTTGCCTCCCTAGACAAACTAAACAGTAGACCATTACTGTGATACTTAAACAAAAAACTGCCTACAGTAGATCACCTCAAGTCACATTAAAAATGAATCAGTTAATAGCTGAATTTATTGTCAAGAACCAGCAGCTATTTTCTGGGGTGCAGAATGACAGTTTTAGAGCCCTTTTAAAATATTTTGCTCTACATTTCAACATACCAAGCCGTACATATTTTCCAACTGTGGCTGTTCCCAAAATATACAAATGTATGCAAAGTTAAATATAAAACTGGCTCTTCAAGACAATGAACATGGTTCTGTGCACCTGACCACAGACATATGGACACGTTCTCAAACCACTGATTATATGTGCATCATAGCACACTGAGTGTCATGATTGTCTTCAAACACCACCACAAGCAGAAACAGTACAGGAAGATATACAAAGAATGGCAGCTCTTTGCATTAGCATGCTTGGTAAGCATCACAGCACTGACAATATTTTGGAAGAGCTTCGTGACAAAATGTCTGAGTGGTTAGAACCCCTGGGACTCACTACTGAATTCGTTTTTTCAGACAATGGTGTCAATATTGTTAGTGCATTGAATCATAGTGGTTTTACTCACATTCTATGCTTTGCGCACTCATTAAATCTGTTAGCATGAGCTTTCTTTTCCAGTGACAGCAGTATTGCAGCACTAGTGGGAGTTGCAAGGACAATCTGTGGCTATTTTAGTCACTCTGTAAAATCACGTGGTATCTAGCCTGTCCTTCAGAAAAAAATGGCTTGCTAATACAGTGATTAAAACAATATGTTCTGACAAGATGGAACTCAACATTTTACATGTGTGAGAGACTTCTCACACAAAAGAAGGTAGTCTACGAATATACCACGGAGCACAATGTAGCAGATGGTGTTGTAATGAATTCATTCTAGTGGAGCCTCATGGACTATCTTTTATGCTCTTGACTCCCTTTGAGGAAGCAACTTGACAGACTAGCAAAGAGAATTCTACTCTAAGCCAGGTTATTCCCATCAGAAATTTATTGAACAATTTATTAAACAATATTTAGCATGGCTGGAAATGTTGTCTCTGATGGCTGCACAAAGCTAACTCCTGAAAATGTACAGTGCCTTACCTTCCAAAAAGTCAGCCTCAACAAATTCTCTTACCAGTTCAGTGAACAGTGGCACGAACATAAAAGCGATGACGATGAACAGCTGCAACAGGAGTCTCCTAATCAGAGTGCTTCCTTGGTGGTGTTTGAAGATGATGGTGATGATATTATCTCATTTAATTATTTACTTCTTTGAATTCAGAGAACAAAGGTCAGCAACTATAACAGAAAGATCAAGTAAAAAAAAATCCTACTTGTGCAGTCATGGAGTATATTGTATCAAATGTATTGCTGTATGTGTTTTTAAATTTGGGAAACTAGGTGGAGCGTACTGTGCAGGTCACCACCAGCTTGATGATGGGGGGGCATCAGGGTTGGGGACTGGCACGTGGACTTAATGGTAGGAGTACGTGGTTGTTGGGGCCAAACAGCTCTATAAAAAAACTGCAATGCAGGGTGGGAGGGGCAAGGTCAACCAGATAGAAAAAAAGTATGTTAGAAAACACAAGTAATAAAAAAAATGGCTAATCAGGCAAGAATGTGTGGTATGATTTGGGCCCATGATGTTTTCTATAATACCAAGAAAGCAAGCAAAAGAATTACAAATAAAAAAAAAATAATAACCTCACAACTCAAAGGGCAGGAGGGATGGCTGGGGCCCCATCACATATCTTACTCATACTGCCTGTCTCCCACCAAAAAGCATGCCTGACTCAGTGAAGATCTGTCTGAGCTGTTGCCTTTCTGCTGTTGAATTCGTTGGTCTCTCTCTCTCTCTCGTTTTCTAACATTTGACACATTGCTTCCTTCACTGCAAAGCCCCAAATGACCTGCATACACTGGGCTGGATCCACAAATGTTTTTGGGACTAAGTCCCACACTGCAACTCCAGTTGCAGATCAACACCTCCACAGCTGCAGAGATTGTTATTCACATCCTCAGCAGCTGCAGAAGATGTTACAGCTGGTTCTACTAGCAGTAACATTTTTACGCATCTGCGAGGATTTCCATGGCAACTCCACCTGCAAGCTGTTGTAATACATGGAGCTGGTCATAAACCGGCTCCACTTTTGAGAACACCGCAGCTGTGGGAGAAATTGAGTTCCACAAGTGGCAACCCACTTGCACCACATTTTTCCCACAGCTGTGGGATTTTCAAGAGTTTTGTGAATCCAGCCCACTGTTTCCTACGAATGTCATGTGGTGGCTGACATACAGGATTGGCAAGAACAACAGTCAATTTATTTTATTGCTGTTGACTTCTTGCTGACCTTGAAAAATGAAAGAAAAATACAACTTTTTTTTAACAGGTTAATTTTTTAACAGTGGGATCTAAAAGAATAATACTGATGCATTTATCATACTCAAATAGACTAAATTAGGTCCACAATTTATCAGAGTAAATCAGAACCTTTTGGCAAAAAATCAGAGTCTGAATCAGAACTGGGTCACAGCTGACCCACCCATCTCTATTTAAAACCATTGGTTAAACACAACTCCCCTCACATTGATGTAAATGCCTGATTTAGGTAGAACCTATTTGATTTTTTATTTTATTTGTTTATTTTAGTCTTTGGTAACTGGGTAAGGCCCACTAGGCACAAGTGCCTATTTTCAGGGGCGACCTGGGAGCACTGTGTGGTTAAGTGGCTTGCTCAGAGTCACACAGTATGCAAGTGGATGTTGTGAGAATGAACTCCAGATCTTCTGGCTGTACCAAGCTCATTCACAGCGTGTTACCCTAACGTCTAGGCTATACTGCCAGCAACTCATAGCAACATGGCCAAACAGTAAATTTGAAGAAACTATGCACAACACCTCTAGTTGCATGGGAGACCCTGAGTTTACTCACGGTTCTGGAGGTACAGCTCTTATGAGGCCTGGCATGTCTCTCAGACCGCAGCTCTGGGGTGCTCTGAACAAGGATGCAGGTTGTGACAGTCTGGATAGGTGGCAAACTCTCTTGGCAGGCTTGTCACCTCTTTCTGCTTCTCATACAGTTCTGGATGGACCGGTCTAAGGGCTAGGATCATACAACCTACCCACCAGTCTGTCCTGGCGTCCAGCACTCAGGGTGAGATGATAGACAGTGCCCAGCTGTAAAACTACCTTGTCAATTCCCAGACTGTTCACTGGTTTATCACCTCCTCCTGGAGCTCAGGAACACAGTTTCTCCACTGTACAGGCTAATAGCCATGGATCACTTAATCCAACAAACTGGATCACCCCTTCTGTCTGCAGGCAGAATTCAGTCCCTCAGCAGTTTGGTAGGTGTCTGGGCTCTGTTTACAAAATAACACTTCACACTTTAAACACTTGCTTTCCAGATTGTGGAAAACTTCTGAGAGGCCTCCTGAAATGTGGCTGAGGAAACCCCGGGCAGACCTGCAAGCTTTAGCAGGCATGCAGCCCAAGCCCTCCTTACTCATGAGGAGCTCAAGGCAGACTGCCTCAAGCTGAATCTGTCCCCCAGGTCTAAGGAGATCAGATGCAGCATCCAAATGGCCCATAAGTCTGTCAATCAAATCAATCAAAAAATTAATATGAAGAATGTTCACTTAGTGCCTGATTGGCTTACTAAAAGACACCAAAAAACAATCCTCTCCTTTTCCTGGGAATCCCCTTGCTGTGGTCTTACAGTCTCCACGACCTCTCATTGGCTACTTAAAGGTCAGGGGCGACAAAGATGGCTGCATCAAAACAGTTTAAACAGAGTCCCAACTTTAGCTTTATTTTTTTTTTTTGTTAATCTTGTTTCTCCTACCTTGTCTCCCGGTCTGCCATCTATGTCAGTGCATCCCATTCATCCGGCCACTGTCAAGTCCATCCCGGCTCCCAGTTGGACCCTCGCTGTCTTACCCCAGTGGCTTGCCCCCTGCAGTGGGGTGGTGGAGAGGTTCCTGCTTTCTCCTACCAGGACTGTATCCAGTACACAGCGATGCCCCCGAAGCCAGGCATCCCATGGAACGGCCATCAAGCTGCCGCGACCGGTCGCCATTTTCCCTGTTCTGAGCCCCTTGTGAGTGGGGCGTGCAATGCCGCCAATGGAAGGAGTGTGCACACTTCTGCATGCGCTTCTTCCCAGTGCCATACCCCAACTCACCCCCTGTATTGTACAGTGCCAGCATACCACCCCCAGCCTCCGCTAGGGGCCGCAAGGAGCGCTGACAATTGCAAGCCCCCCACCCCAGAGAGGGACAGCAGTCCATTGGATGCTCAAGTCCTCTCCTCCCCTGCTGGCCCCCAGTGGCCCAAGTCCATTCCTGAACCTGGGTTGCCGGTGTGGAGTGAGGTGTGGCATCCAGCGCCTCAACCCTCAGCACCACTGGGCCGGCTACTTTAGCTTTGTTTTTAGAGGGTACTTGTATTGTTTTCAGTTAAACTGCCCCCATGGTCTGGTAGCTACCTCTATGCCCTAGTGTCCAGTGGCAGAGTGGGCACTGGCAAGGACTCCCCCTGCCTGTTGCAAGCACCATAGCACTCTCCCCCAGGTGGCAGGCAGGGCTATTTAGAATAGCAGCCATGTCTGCTCTTAAAGAGATGCAGTGCTTAAGAGCACTTTTACAAAGTTCATTTCTTTCTCCCCCAGTGTGCCTTGGACCCCCACTTATGTCTCTGGAGTCCTTAGGACTGGAGCACACAAAGAGGAGGCTTGACCTGAGCCACCAGAGCAGCTTTGAATACTGAGCAATGTAGCCCTAACAGAATCTGCACGCCAACCACTGCAGCTCGCATGTTCAAGCAGGCACCAGCTCAAACATGTGCACACGAAGTGGCACGGTGCTCCCTTCAGCTGTACCACCAAGCTGGCAGTTTTACTTTTACACACAGTTCCTCCAGTCCTCCACAGCAACACAGGCACGCAGGGGATGGCAGGAGCACAAAGGGACCCAGAACTGGACCAGGGACTGGTGGGAGGACAGAAAAGCACCCAAGGAGCCAGACCAGGTAAGCCCCACATGTGGAGGGGTTTACATTTACAAGGCAAATAATAACGTCCTGACCCCAGTCCAACATAGTTTCCGGAAAAATCATAGCTTATCTTTCCTGCGGCGAGGACTCCAGAACTGGGCACAGTACTCAAGGTGTGGCCTCACCAATGATCTATAAAGTGGTAGTAAAACCTCTTTTCCTCTACTGTCAATACTCCTTCCAATACATCCCAGCATCCTATGTGCCTTACTATAGGACTTAATGCACTGACGTGATTATTTAAGGGAGGCACTAATGATGACTCCTAGGTCCTTTTTTCCAGCTGTAGTCCTCAGCTCAACCCCTCCCATCCAGTACTCCATCTTGGGGTTCTTGTTGTGTATCTGCATCACCTTGCACTTTTTGGAATTAAATTTCAATTGCTAAACCTTAGAACACCTCTCTAGTCTTTGCAGGTCACTCTGCATCTACTTAATTCCCTCGTCACTGTCTACCCTCCAACAGATGTTAGTGTCATCTGTGAATAAACACAACCTACCCTGGCTTACTTCTCTAATGTTGCCAATGAAGATATTAAAGAGGACAGGATCCAAGATGGTTCACTCAGGCACCCCACTCATGATCTCCCTCTCTTCTGATTTGATACCATTAATCACAACCCCCTGCTGCCTCTTCTTCAACCAGTTTCCTACTCCACTGACTATGTCCCTTGCCGCACCCAGATACTCTGTCTTCTTCAACAATCTTCACTGAGGCACTGAGTCAAATTTCAAGTTTGCTTTATTTCACTTGACACAAAATCTTTACAAATATCAGATGATGAATAGTACACAATTAAAAGACTACAAAATCAGTTAAAATATTAACATTGCCATGACTAAATCATACAGATTTGTACAAATCAATATTATACAATGGCAAGAAAAAATCCTGGACTCTGATTGGTCAGTCTGGGGCTGGACCCATGATGTTATCCCAGTACAACATCATGGGTCTAGTCTCAGCCTCACTGTGAACCTGCAGATGAGCATTTTATGGAGCTTTTGATTGATTGTTTCATCTTCTCTTAAAAACCAAAAATATTTTTCCACATAAAAACATCTTTAAAATGATTTTTTTTATTCTGTATAACAAAGAGCCATTGTATAATAGCAATAATGCCTTCCAGGGTGTGTGTCATTTGGGATAACGTCACGCCTCAGTCATTAGACGCACCCGGCCTGCGGCTTCGTGCCCAACCACCTGAGGCGTGACGTTATCCCAGCATGACACACACTCTGTTGGGCATTATTGCTTAACTATCATCATGAAATAAGAAGGAAGAAGGGCACATGAGATATGGGTCTAGAAAATTTTAGTTGATTTGCCAAACTGTAAACAGGACATCATGGGGGTGTAGCCTGGTTACCTGCCACTCTATGTTGATAAGAAAGCCTATAATCCTAAGTCTTACTGGAAATGAGAGTACCAAGTCAAAAGCCCTGCTGAAGTGAAGTACAGTAAATCCACGGCATGTCCCCTATCCAATACGCTTGTCACCCAGTCAAAGAAAACTATCAAGTTGATCTGACAAGACATAACAAACAGAAGATTTAGCAGCACACAAAAAATAGAAGCAGGGAGTTTAGTAATTGTGGTGCAAATTGCAATTTTTATTCTTTTGCTGTAGTAGCTATGGATGGGACAAACAAACCCCAGTACTTCAGACCACACTGGGCCTTTATCATAGTGCAAGGTAGACAAGAAAAATCAGTGCTATTTATAAAGATCCTAACATTCAGTCCTAATTTATTAGAATGGTATTTTGATTAATTTAAACAGTGATACCAAGTAAAAGTGTCCCATTCAAACTTAAAGGGAATTGTTAAAAACGTCAAGACCAACTCAGTTTACAGGCAATTCATTTCATCCTAGTATTCAGTACACCTTTTTCCAAAATGCAGTTAGAGAATCCTATGTTTGAAACCACATCCAATAGGGAACAAACAAATGATATCTAGTAGTTCCGCAAGGGTCCCAAGACAATCACAGTGCTCCCATCTGATAATGTTAACCACCTGAAGGATTTCCTTTAGTAAAATTACTGATTCAGAAAAAGCAATTGCAAAAATGAACCTAGGTGCTGGCATGATCGTTTTTAATTCACAACCAGAAACAAACCCTTAAAAGGATATCAAAGCGTATTAGAAAAAACTTGCCCCAAATAATCACGAAACATTCAGATGCAAAGTTTACTATAATTACTGGTGACCCTGTTTATCAACACAATTAGAAGTACTCTTGAATGCTGTAATAACCTGAAATCTTGTTATTACCATGTTCACTAAACTTTTTTTCACCTCCAGTGTCCATTCTCGTCACTCAAGCTCATTGCACCAGTTCATTGTCTCATGCTCTGCTGGGTGGGCTGAGCAGTATTTCAAAAATGGTGGCTCAGTTTTCTGTTTACCAAGGAGCCACTTTTCTTTACTTCCTTCTCCATTTTTATATTAATTTTTTATTCCTTATCTGGTTGATCCTGCCTTTCAAACAGAAAAGAAATATCTGGTGGTTCCCACAATGCCCCCGGATCGGTAGACACACTGACTCCAAATGAAATACAGGACAGACCCTAGTAAGAGCTGTGGCTGTTACCTAAAAGATGTGTGTGTGACAGTGTCTGTGAGACAGTGTGTGTGTCTGTGTGAAGAGAGTGTGTGTGTGTGTCTGTCAATAGGGGACAGACTGAAACAATGAGCAAACTCCTTGCACCAGTAATTACAAAAAATAAAAGATAGGCAACTGTGTTTTTATGGATTTTTTTACACACCCTCAGTGTGTGATGACTTCATAAACCTCTCGACCTTCGCTCTCGAGGTTTATGGGTCATACACCGCGGGTGTGAAAAAAAATCCATAACACACAGTTGCCTATCCATTATTCTCTATGTCTTACATGATATAAACATTTAAAGTAACATCTCTCAGTTGTCATGTTTTAGAAAAATGTGTGTGTGTGTGTGTGTGTGTGTGTGTGTGTGTGTGTGCTTCAAATTTGAATCAGCCATTGAATATCTTGAATACCATGCATATTTGATGAATATTATAATACCCAAACACTGGAGTGTATTTGAAATATTCAATGTATTGTATTCAATGAGACTTTTAGATCTCCTGAAATTTCCTCAGCCAATCCCCAGACTTCTCAGAGAGCTTTCCTGAGCTGTAACTTACTCTATTTTAGAGCAGAACACCCACTGAATTGCATTGTTGAGAGATGCCACACTTCCTGCCATGCTGGGGACCTGGGTTCAGGAATGGACCAGGATTACTTGAGGGCCAGCCATGGGAAATGAGGATTGAACATCCATAAATGACTCTCTTCCTTTGGGGTGAGGGAGGGGGCAGCATGTACCACTCTTTGGCTGCCACCTAGTGGAGGCAACAGGTGGTGAAGCAGTGGTTGCCTTGTTTGTTGGCCAGGTATGAGTGTTGAGGTGTGTAACATCTTTACGCTGTGTGTGCATGCCATTGCAAGTGTTCCAAACCCAGACCATGGAAAAATGGGAGGAAAGCTCCTACATGAAGCAGGATGATGGCAGCAAACCTACAAGTTGCACACCACCTATAGGGCACCCACCCACCCATAGCAGTAAGTTAAATAGATGGGGTTATGTCCCAGGGATGTTGGGTGATGTGACTGGGGGGTCGCCAGCAGAAGAGGGCTGAGCAGAGAGGAACAGGAAGATAAATAAATAATGAAAAAAAGAAACAAACAACGCAATTGAATGGGCATCTTACTCTAAAATAGAGTTTCAATCTTTTTCAATGGAGCAGTTACAAATCTAATAATTTTGGCTTCCAACTCACACTTTGATGATCTGACGTTGCAGGTTCTGATACAGTGACTTGCAACATTAATCTGTTAATTTTAGGAGTGAGATCTGAATACACTGCTTTCAGCAAATCAAATATTTGACACTGCCAAACAGACAGTTTTCAGTCCGTAAGTTCTCCTTTCTCTGTATTACTTTACCCGGAGAGGTCAGATATTTGTGACCTACCATGGGACCTGGCTGCCTGCAATAATAAAAGTTCCTTTCAGAATGCAAGCATTTATGATTCACCATGTGTCCTCATTTTATTTGCCAACCGTAATACAGTAAACTGTCAGGACAATGTGAAAAACACCAAACAAAACACAACAGTAAAATTCAAAGTGCCCTTTGCAGAGCTGCATAGATTGCCAAAGACATCAGTTTAGCTGTGTTTACACACAGCAGCATTGTGGTATTTGCACTGCTCCATTCCTGCTCTGATCACTGGAGCAGGCTCAATTAACTATTTACACAGTCCACCCTCATGCCAATGCAGGTTGCAGAAGAGAGGGGCTGTGCATTCTGGGGGTTGGGTTCTTCACCCCCAAAGTCAACAGTGGAGGAGCATGGGAGAGGAGGCTTTTAATCAGAGCAGCAGATTCACACAGCACCATAATCTGCTCAGTCTGATACATACCCACTTCTTAGCCACAGCAAAAACAGGCCACAAAGCACTCCTTGGATGCTCCAGTAAGTGTCCACACCCCCTACTTTGCAGAACATCAACCCATGCACATGGGTAGATGTGCTGCAAAGTAGGCAATGTAAACATGACTAATGTGTCCTTGGCAATGTGTGGCTGATGCTTGGCAACCTGCAGCTCTGTTTCTTGCCCTCTCTATAGCAGTGTTTACATGGCCATGGTGCTCTTGCATTTGCACTGCTCTCTTCCCTCTGTGATGGCTGCTCCCCCATAAATTTGTGTTTACACAGTCTGCAATTGCAGTGCTGCAGATCACTTCAAGGAGGGGCTGTACATTCTGCAGAGGATGCTGGGAGACACTGGGACAGAATGCTTCCCATCGGAGCGAGTGCATCAAAGGGTTTACAATACCGGTTAATGTGCTTGCACCTGATACAGCTACCCACAAATGAGCTGCAGCAGAAAAGGGATCTGAAGCACACTTATGGTGCTGCAGAAAGTGTCTGCAAAGCTGACTTTGCAGCGCATCAACCTGTGCACGAGTTGATGCACTGCAAAGTTGGTGGTGTAAACAAGCCTTAAGTCTCACAGGTGAGGGGCTGAAAGGTTGAGTTCACTTCTCTGGCCATCTTTCTTTTTCAGTTATAATTTATTTCATTTTCTGCCAGGATTAGGCTATTATGCCTTAGCCTTGGAGGATGGAAGTGACAACAAAACCCCTGTGGGTGCCTCCTGAAATGGGGAGTGTATGTGGACAGGATAACATATAAACTGCAAAACTTGTCGTACAGCTGATGAACTCACAAATATCAAATATGAAGTATTTTTTCTGATGTTCAGATTGTATACACTTCCTTCCATACTTGCATACTGAACATCTGCCATATGTATTAAACCCCACAGTGGGTGGTGGCAACCAATTTAAATACTCTTGTGGCTTAGGTGCAACATGGCTATGAACTAAAGCACCCTTTAAACTCCCAGTTCTGTGAAAAGCTATTATTGGTAGTTCCTGAAAGCATCTGGTGTTAAATTGTATTGCAAAACGTGCCACTTCTCTTTTATAATTCTTGCTGTTCCTGAGGCCACATGATTAAAATTAAAAAAAAAAAATTCATCCTAGAGTCACCTCTTGTTTAGTGTCTCAGAACAAAAAAAATCTGTCTATCCAAAGACTTAGACTTTTCCAGCACATTATTTAGAATCTCCTGGCTATAACCATGTTCCAAATATCTATCATAGAGTTCTTTCTCTTGAATTTCGAGTCCAAAGATTTAGTACAGTTGCACTTACAGTAGTCATAAAAGTTGACTGAAAGGACTACTTGATACCAAGGTTTGTGGCCCTGGGTGCATAATAGACCCACATAAGACACTATTTCCTGCTGTGGGCTTCCTATAAGTCTTTGAACAGATTGTAGTCCTATCCACAAATAATTCCAAACCCAGGAAGGCAATTGATTTCTTCTGCACAATGATAATGTGTTAGTGAAACTTAAATTCAAACTATTAACATTCAAATAACTTAACAAAAATATAAATTTGACCAGCATATCCATCCCAAATAATTAAAATATCATCTATATAATGAAACCAGTGCTTAATGTATTACACAAAGCTATTATGAACATCAGAAAAAAAAATTCATACCACCCTAAAAATAAATTTGCATATGTGGAGGCCATACTTGCCCCAATAGCAGTACCAGCTTTCTGTAAATAGAACTGATTATTAAAAGTAAAACAAATTATGTGCCAAAATGAAATCTAATGTTTTAAGAACAAGGGCTGGTGAGAGCCAGAAACTGATACCTCAGCATTAGTGTGTTGTGTAAGTTTTTATTTTTACTTGTTGTATTACTATGATGTATGTGTGTTAGACTGCACAGGGAATTGAGAGGTAGTGTTATACTTTATGCTAATGCTGCCTATCAGTTTTGTATAAGTTATCCCACACTTGCATTACAATAAATCAGGAACTAAAATACAATCTTACCCATCAAGTTCATATCCCACCCTACATATTGACATTTATGGGTATGGGAAATAATGTATCTTTAGAACAAGTGTAGGTCATGGTGTATCGTAAGAGGGGAAGGAAAATATATATTGGAGTGGTGTATAGAACGCCTACTCAGGAACCAGACATCAACACAGAATTCTATAACTGTATGAATAAAGTAAATCCAAACAATAGAATACTCCTCATGGCTAGAGATGCAGCAAAGTTTTACTACGCTGGTGAAGTACATGCAAAGTCTGCAACTTCGCATTCATGAAACATTTTGTGAAATTTTCTTCCTATGGTCGAAATTTGCCTTTTTTGACTTCACCTTGTAAACTTCGCATTGCATTTGGAAGGTGAAGTTTGTAAAATAATTACCATATCACATATCTTGAGTTTCAGCAGGTCACATGATGGTCATGTCATAATGTTTAACTCAGAGTCCTATATAACTCTCGGACAGCGTGGTTGGCAAAATATGTCCTGGATGGTGTCTTCCACTTTGGACAGGCGTAGGCTGCCAAGCATTGGAACCTTGCATCCTCCACAAATGACAATGGCAATAGGTCAATTGCAAGTATTTCTACAGTAATGGCATTGAGTTCACATGCAACAGCATGATTTGGTGGGTATTTAATGTGATGCTTGAACCGGCTTTGCAACATGGGTTGCACTGTTTAGAGTTTTGCCCTGGATGTGCCAAAAGCCTGTGCTCTGCAAACTGGTATGGATGGGGTAGCTTTGAGCTCTGGTGGGTGCACAGGTGACAATCCAATGAATGATGTTATTTTTCATTTTTTAAGGACTGGGGTTGATGTACTAAAATAACTACATTGGCTTGAAATACTGACACCACCACTGCTACTATGAACGCTACTAGAACATTCTAAGTCATCCTCCTCCTCAAGCCTGTAGTAATCCTCCAGGGTTACTTCACTACTATTCCCTGCATTGCTAATTACAGTGAATTGGCAAGGCAAGGCACATTTTATTTATATAACACCCTATCCAAGGGCTCAGAGTGCATAACAAAATAACAATAAAATGCAGTAAAACAGCCCCAGAATAAATTAATTCAGAGCAGTTTAAACACTTTATCAAATAAATAAGTTTTAAAAAATGGGATGGGGATCCCTTGCTCAATAAGGTTGATAAGGGAGAATGCTCCACTACAGCATCAGCTTCCCTCTGGTGCTGAGTCCAGAGTGTCAGGTGCCTGGTCTTCAGGTGAGTATGCTGGCCCCCAGTGCCAAGGTGACTACCCTTTTTCCCACGCCTCACACATGCTTGGCAAAGCTGGCAGATAGCCACTGTTTCATCCTTTTTCTCTTGAATGAAACAAGTCCCAAACTTGGGATTTTGCTGCCCTAGATGTCACATGACAGCGGTGCTGCATAGAGGAATGCAGTATTTGAAGAGTTGAAATGGGAGGTCTGAGGCATGACTTTTGGTGTGATGCAACCTTTGACTTGGACTCATCATCTCAATCTATTGCTATGACTCCGAGGTCATTCACAGATACAGCTACAGCAGAAGAACGTGGATGGGGGGGAGTTTACTAATGACATGTTCTCCTACCTTCGCCTTAATTTTCTTTTTCTCAGGTTCCCATATAGGTTCACCATCATCATCATCCACACCTTCACTTATGAGGCTATCCTCGGAGATATGACACCATCCTCCTCCCCTGATCATCCACACTTTTTTGACCCCTGTGTTTGTTTTGATGCCCCGACATTGGTACCTGTAGAAACATAACACTGTGACTAATGATCAGGCTGTTGTTTGACTATTTTGGGGACATCAACTAGCCTCAAGTCTTCTGACTCACCCACATTCCCACATGATAAATTTTCATGGGTTGTTGCAATACTGCTCCTGTTGTCCACCATGTAGTCACCCTCATCACTACCAGCACCAGCATCACCCACCAGCATTGATGCCACTGATTTGGGGGAGAAAAACTTTGCCACACTAATGCCTGTACTTGCATTACTCCCTTTCCCTTACACTGCTTATTATTAGTATTACAAACAGCCTTAATAGTCCTAGCCCCTGATAAACATGCCTCTTTACAACTTGGACTGCTACCCTTTGGAAGCACACAAGCAAGTATCTTGGCAGCAGCACCACAGCCAGAAACAGCTTTGCAAGACTGTCTCTTTTGTAGACATTTTCTTGTACTACACAGACAGTCACCAAAAAGAGAAACACGTGCACCGCAAAAAGAAAATCCCTTTTGGGGGGGAGGGGGTGACAACTTCAAGAGAATACACAACAAGATAGTACAAAGGAAGAAATACAGCAATAATTTATTTTTTTATTATTGTTTTCTTTCATTTACACACTGAAATATGCACAGGACAGAGATTATTCAAGATACTCTGGGGAAACATACACTAGTTCTACTATGACAACAATTTAAACAGCCAGTAGACAGAGACTTAACAGCAAGGTTATATTTATACCATTTTTGGTGGGTGGGAGGCAAAAAACCACAAGAGGGACTTCAAGGTGGAAATATGGGCAACAAAGCAAGACAGCACAGGCACAAGACCTTAACCAAACAGTTCACAAATCCAACAGTGGAACAACGCTACCTTCTTTGGGGGAGGGGGATTACAGCAGTAACTAGCTAGCATCAGGAAACGGTAAACAGGAATTTCAAAATTAACACTATGGCTCTGACTCTGGCTCAAGAACCTGCCTATGCCTTGCCTGCATGTATACAGAATAAAGGTACCTCACAGAAAGTTTTATGCTTCAGTACAATAAACCGCACTGTTCAACACAAAGGAAGTATCAAATGCACAGCAAACAGCACAAAATAATCAAAAATCACAATTAGTATTACTGTGTGTACACAACTGAACAAAGCACCACTACACACTAGCCTACAATGGTTGGCAACACTGCCTTTCAGACTGTGGTCTGTGGAGCTCCAGCACAGATCCTCCCCTCCCCTCCCCTGAAGGACACTTCTGAACTGTCTCTCTCAATACAGACACCGAAAGTACTAATTTAAGACACAAAATTAACATAGAATCAATAAATGATAGATGAAACAGACACACAAGGAAACAGGATACTGAATGGACTAAATTTGGACTCAGAAGTCCAAACGTGGATTTTTTTTAAAGGTTTAAAGCACACAGCTCTGAGAGCTAACTCCAGGTTACCACTACACACACTACACTGAAGTGATGCTGTGCAAGTCGATATAGAGCCCATGTGAATGGCTGTCCCATGAATCATTGCAAAATTCACCTTAGAATCAACCACCATGCAAAGTAAGGTCCCACGGGGACACTGTCAGTGTCAGTGGCTCAGTAAGTAGTGCACTCGCCTCTGAGGCTGGGAGATCAGAGGGCTGTGGGTTCAGTTCCCACATCTGGCACTTGGGTTAATATCCCAGTACTGACACTGTAGTGCAGCATGAGAAGGGTGCTGCACTTCTGAGGTGCCGCCTTTCGGATGAGATGTTAAACTGAGGTCCCATCTACCTGGATTGGTGGTAGTTCAGGTGGATGTTCAAGATCCCATGGCACTTATCGAAAAAAGTAGGGGGATTTTTATTGAAATCACATCAAGAAATAAAGTTTCAAATACAGAAATCAAAGTAAAAAAAACAGTGTTAAAATCATACATAGTTATGTTGAAATCAAAAAGTACAGTCAACTCAAAAGAAAATAAAAAAAGAACCATTTTTTTTCAAATAAAAACACAATTTTAACTCAAAAACAGTTAGAAGACTTCTGATTATTATTTATATTTAATAAACCAAGAAAAACCCTTCCACCAATTTGTGACTTTTTTAGATGTATGAGTTACTAAATCTGAGCTATGTACTTTTCCCATAGCTACCTGTATTAGATTTTTCATCATCTCATAAGGTATCCACCTCTGATAAAGGACCCATAGGCATCTAGCTTGCCAAAGATAATATTTTAAAACACAACAAAAAACTACTAATGTATCTTTAGAATAGGAAGTTCCTAAATTATGAAAGTGTCCCAAAACTAGGGTGTCATAATTCATATTTTTTAACCATGCCATTTTCCATTTTGCAGCAAGATAACTCCATAGGGAGTGAGCATACGAACAATGAAATAAAAAATGTTCAATGGTCTCTTCCTGATTAATACAAGCCTCATACAGGCAGTTTCTTTCAGATTTTGCCTTATATTTGGCATTGCCTCTTACATTAATTCTACCATAAACAATTAGCCACAAAAATTCCCACATGTAGGATGGTATTCTGGGGTTATTTAGCTGTTTCAGGATTGTATGATTTTGAGAGGATGGACAATTTTTAAAACAAGGTGCAGTGGTATGCACTAAGGACATAACTATAGTATATAACTGAGGTCCTGTATTGGTAGTGATCATTTGTGGTGTTACCCCCCATTTATATAATCATTTTGCAGCAGGGAGAAACCAACAGGGAATAGATATGGTACTGGTTAATTTAGGTGGGATGTTATGCCATTTGGAAATATACCCTGCTAAATTTAGCATACTCCAATAAGAGTATAGTGCCTCTTCTGATATTAAGCTATACTTAGCAGAATGTGTAAAAAATAAAGTAGAAAAAATATTACTTGATCTATCATATCTAGACCCCCTTTTTCTTTGTTGAGATATGTATAATGGCGCTTAACTGGATTTAATCTATTTCCCCACAGCATTCAAAAAAATGTACTATATAATCTTGTCTCCAAATTCTGTGGTGGTGGAAAAATCATGGCAACATATAAAACCATGGGAATAAGAAATTGCTTCATAATCTGAATTCGTTTGAGTTTGGCTATTCTCCAATATCCATTTTTGTACTTTAGCATCAATATTAGTTAATGCTAAATCCCAAGTAAAAGAGGGAAGATTTTGTGTACCAAAATAGATACCTAAAATTTTAAGAGGTTCAGATGAGATCAAGATCTCTTGTAGACAGACTTGATTCGGGAAGTCAATGCCAATAAACAGCCCTTTACATTTTGATATATTTGCTTTGTAATTAGAAAAAGTGGAATAATTAGCCATAAAATAAAAAAAAATAGGAATTTGGGTGTAGTCTGAAAAAAAAAACAAATATCATCTGCATAGGCAGTCATATGAAAAACCTTCCTTCTGTCTGGTCCTATAATACCTGTCCATTGAGGGGTATTAGTCAAAAGATGCAGCAAGGGGTCCAAAGTAAAGATATAAAGGAGAGGGCTAAGAGGACAGCCCTGTCATATACCTGTTTGTAGTGGGATTCCTGCTGTAATGTGGTGTCTGATTATAGGATAGACCTCTGCTCCATAATATACAGACTTGAGCCACTGCAATAATTGTGGTGGAATGCTATATGACTCCAGAGTCAGAAAAAGAAAGGGATGGGAGACCCTATCAAAGGCCTTATACTGGTCAACCGAGAGAAGACATCCCTGACTATGGTGTAATTCCACATAATCAATTAAATCTCTAATAATCATTAGGGCCTGTTGAATTGTACGGTCAGGCAGACCACAAAATTGCCAAGGAGATAATACCTTTTTTAGCATGGGTTTTTATTCTATTATTTAGAATGATAGCAGAAATTTTGTAATCTGTGTTTAAAAGTGTAATTGGTCTCCAGTTAGTAATTAAAAGTTTGTCTCCAGATTTAAACAGCAAAATCAGTAAACCTTCTGTGAACCAGGAAGGTATAGCATGGGTAATGAAAAAAATTAAGCACTACTACTAACACTGGACTAAAAGACCGAAAAAAGATTTATAAAATTCATTGGTCAAACCATCTGACCTGGGCTATGTGCCATTTTTTAAAGTCCTAATGGCCTGCTGAATTTCCAAAATCATAATTGGCTGTATCAATTGTTTTGTGTCATTTGGAGCCGTAGGGATTACTACTGAGGCCAAAAATAGTTTAAAATTAGCTTCTGAGGGGTCATGTGTAGGGACATGGGATAGCATAAAATCTTTAATGATATCATGCATCCCTGTTAAGGAGGACACAACATCACCTGATTTATTTCTTAAAGAATCCAGAAAAATAGAATTTTTACAAGTTCGGAAAGCTTCAAAGGGGTCCTCATGGGGTAATTTTAATACTCTTTATTGTAGTAAGTTTTTCATGGTCTGGGCCCTATTATACTGGTATTTTAGTAGATCTTCCTTAAGCACTTTGATCTGATTTGAATAATCAAATCAAGAAGTATTAGCTAAAGAATATAAGTTTTGGAGCTGCTGTCTGATTTGTAAGTATTTTAGAAATCTTACATTTTCCCTGGTTTTCCCTAGTTTCAAAAAATAATGTTTGAAATCCAATTTTGAGTCTGCCCACCACTCATCTGCCTTGTCATACAAAAAGCAGACAGATAATCTGGCCGCTAAAATGTTGGCTATGTGTAGTTTCACTTCCTGATCATTCAGGATAGAAGAATTAAATTTCCATCTTGGCCTGACATTGCATGGGCATATACTAAAAGTAAAATAACCTATTAATAGCAGATGATCTGAAAAGGATGTAACTACAGTTTGGAACTGTACATTGGGGAGAGATTTGGAAAGAAATATATAATCAATGGTGGAAGTATATTCCTTTTAAAAGTAAACTTAGGCCCAGAAGTTTGAATTGAATTACAGTTCAAGAGATCTGTAGTATCAATCAATTTCTGTAAAGCGTTGGAATCACAGTATATTTTCTTCCCTTGTGGAACAGCTGTAGCAGATGAAGATGGTAAAGTGCAATTAAAATCTCCACAAAGAAAGACCTTATAGGTAGTAAGCAGGTAGGGTTTCAAACTGTTAAAAAGAGCTACTCGTTCAGATTTAACTTGTGAGCCATAGACGTTTATAAATCGACAATGTAATTGTTTCCACATACCATCCAAAATTAGAGCCGTCCCAGGGATTAAATCAATGAGTTTGATTAAAGTAAAATTAAACGAGTGAAATAAAAAACACACACCATCCACAGAGGCAGTGCCAAAAGACCAAAACGAAGGCCCCACACCCATTCTCTTTGGAAAAACCTTGCCTGATCACTGGTATACATCCATGTCTCTTCTAAAAAACATATGGCAAGATTATGATCATGAATATACAGATAAACTGTCATCCTTTTTTTATAGTTCAATAAACTATGAACATTTAATGTACCAACACGAAAAGAAGTCATACAGAAATTTCATTAGTGAATTCAAGACTCTTATTTCCTTTTCTTCTTTTTTTTTCCTTTATAGTCAGATCTGGTCAGTGACAAGGTACTAGCTTCTGTTTTAGTTGATTGAGAGTCTGAGTCTCCCAAATCCATTTCAGTATCTCCCCATTGGGAGGGTAAAATAGAAAAGGAGTTTTTCAGCTCTAGATCTACCAATGGTGAGGCCTGTCCCCCTTTCAAATTCCTGGCCGATCTACGTACCGGAATGGTAATGAAAGGTGATGGGTGAGTAGTACCAGCTTCACCGTCTGCCACATCTGCATAACATACAGGAAGAGAAGTATCTGGTGGCAGATCTGCAGAGTGGTGGGTGGGGAGGGTTCTACAACTACCTGTACAGGAGGGTCCGGGAGTGGAGAGGACAAAGGAGGGAAGATTCTTTAGGAGGAGGCCTGATCAGGGCCTCCGATACTAATGGTTTGGCAGGTTTAGAGGAAACTGAATTCTGGGCATTCTGTATAAGAAGGTCCGGGCTTAAACAAGAGGCTTTATTTTTAGCAGCCCAGGGACATTCCGCAAAGACATGTCCTGTTTCCTCACAGAGGTCACACTTAGTGAGATTTGCACACTGGAAAGCTATATGCCCAATCTCTCCGCAGTTGTCACACCTGGGCCTATCACAAGAGCTTGAGAGATGTGTTTTAGAGCCACATTTATAGCAAGCCCGAGGCTAACCTGCATAAAAACAAACTCCTCTATCCCTGCCTAGCACAAAGGGATTTGGAATATGTTCCACGCCAGCTTCAGATTGTCTAAGCTTGATTTTATAACGTCAACCTCCTGTTCAGAACAACTCAGTGTCCAAAATAGCCTCAGGGGGACTCAGTACATCACATTTCTGACTAAGCCAGTAAGTAATGTCTTCTACTTGGACCCCCTCATTTCTAAATATTACAGTAACATATTTTATCAATGGCTTAGTCAAAGGAATGACTAAAAAGGGGGTCCATGTAGGAGAGAACTTGACCTGGTTGAACCTTTCCCAAAACATGTCCAAACCATAAGCAGTTCTGAAGTTAATGTCAAAATTATCTTCACCAGAAATATTGATAAAGGCAAAGACATCTTTGGGGGAAAACTTCAAGGAGTCTTTTAACAACAATTTTCCAACATAATGCCTATCAGGGCAAATTTCTAAACCCCCTTTATATCGTATTCGAACCGCATTACGTCTTGGAGCAGCTTCTTTTTTTATGTTTGAAAAAAGGTCAGAAAGAAGAGGTTTGATTGGTTCAGCAGAGGCTAAAGGATCTTCAGGAACTGGTATGGACGCCTCAGCATTGGAAATATTTGGCAATGTCTGATCTGCAGAGTTTGTGTCATGTAATGGAACCACTGGGGGAGAAATCACTGCAGCATGTGCAATAGTTCCGTCAGGTAGTCCCACTAGTAAAGTAGACTCAGAAACTTTAGGGTGCCATGCAGGAGAATTTTGTGTGAAGTTGAGTGTAGGATCCCAATCTGGGGTAGGAATCCAAATTCTTTTAGAAGTTCTCATCCAATCTGCCTCACTTAAGGCTTTTTGGGGAGACCAATTGTCATCTGAGATAATAGTGGATTGTAGGACATCAAATTCCCATTTTGTAGACCTAGAAGAAGTCTCTGTAAGTGGAGGATTAATCCTGGGTGTGTCTAGCACAGGAGTAGTGGAGGAAATCAGTTTTGCTTCAGGTAGAGTGGGAACAGCATGTTCATTTACATAGTCTACTTGAGACCCAGGCTGTGGGTCTGACTTTTGAAAAGAGAAGATGGTCAGTCCATCCTGCTTGGTAGGAGAAGTCTGGTAAATGATTCCAGCATCTTGTGCAAGTGAGGGCTCTGCAGGTAGCGTAGCTCTAAACACAAAACCTGCAGTTCGAGAAAGTGTAGATCCACCTGACCATCAGGCAGCACAGGCAGTGCTGAGGAAGCCGTAATTACAGTACCCTCAGAGACAGAAGTATCTACTTGCACTGAAGATTTGTAAGGCAAAACAGTGGGCTGCTCCAGCTTTTGGCATGGGTCATCAACAACCCATTTACTGCCAGCTGGAGAAAGTAAAGTTTCAGAATGTACACAAGCATGTCCAGTAGAAAAAGATTTGTCAATCTTACCTCGCACTACAAGGTATGCTTCAGCTGCAACGTCATTCTGGAATGCAAGCTCAGCAGCAATCGAACCCGGTTTCTTGACAGCAAGCTTAGGTGTTTGAAAGTGGGTTAGTTTTGCAACTAAATGCTCAGTTTCACATAGATGCCTCTCCATTTCTGCGTAAAGCAGCTCTTTTAGGGTTTTCTCATCCATGTCAGCATCAAGCATAGTCTGTACCAAAGGTGTAACTTCAGGTTGGTGCACATTTAAAGCAGGTTCAATGGGTAATGATACTGAGTCTTCAGCTTGCTGAAAATCTGACATTACATCCATAAATACCTCGGAATACTCCAAAACAAGTATTTCAGAAGCAAATCTCTCCCCTCTAGTAGGGATGTCCTGCTCTCCTGTCGTTCCACTCGAAGTGGCCATGGCTCATAGACAGCAAGTCCTCCTACTGCCAGCAATGCAGTAGGGGAATTTCCCCGGTGTCCTGGCCAAATTTCCCTCATTCACTAAAAATACCACCAACAGCTTAATCTGGTTCAAGGTCAGTTGGCATTCACCTGTATCCCAACTCCCCCAGGTCGTGCCTGAAAATAGGCAGGATTTGCCTAGTGCCCTTACCCAGTCAACAAAAACTAAATAAATAAATAGAGGCGTTTGGCTGCTTGTAATATGGGGATTTTGCAAAGTTATAAAAGGCAAAGTTTTACTTTGCAATGTGGATTTATTTAGCAAATTCTGCATTATTCATGAAATTCTCCACGTAGTGAAGTTGGCAGACCTCACCTGTCTCCACTCATGGTGACTTCAATATGCCTGGTCTAGATTGGACCAAACTTGAAGGCAGAACAGTAGCAGAAAGCCGTTTCATAGATGTAGTGGGAGATATAACATTTGAACAATATGTGACCACTGGCACAAAGGGCGATAAAATCTTGGATATAGTCCTGAGTAATATGGGTGATCAGTTAGTTGACTGCAGAACTATTCCCCCTATTGGAAACAACGACCGTAACATGGTTAGAGTTTATATTACAGAGGAAAGCATTAGGGTCACAGGTGGAAACAAGATACAATGCTTTAACAAAACTAACTTTGATAAAATAAGGGGAAGAGCTTAGCTGCTGAAATTATAGGGCAGCTTTCATGAAGTAAGACCGTAATGGCATGTGGGAGGTACTTGTAGATAAGTTGGACCAATTAGTAAATAAATATGTGCTTGATCACATAAAATACAACAGAACTGGAAGGATTCCTGAGTGGTTGAACAAAAAAGTAAAAAATGCAATCATTAAGAAAAAACAATGTTAGACTAAAGCTAGAAAGACTAACACATCCATGGCTTGGGATAGATATAAGCCCAAAGTTAAGTACAGCAACAAATTTATTAGATCAAACAAAAGGAAACAAGAAGAGAGGTTAGCTAAGGATGTGGCAGATAATTATAAGTCGTTTTTATAGTTATATTAATTTTAAAAGAGGTGACAAAATCCAGATTGGCCCACGCCAGGATGACAGTGGTAACATAATAAGGAATGAAAAACAGACAGTCCAAATACTTAACAAGTACCTCTGTTCAATTTTTAATAAGAAATCTGATTTAAAGCTCCCACCTCTTACGAAATCATGTGACAGGGAATATAAATTAGAAATTAGTGATGTCAGGTCCCATTTATATAGGCTAAATATTAACAAAGTGCATGGACCAGATGGAATTCATTCAATGATGGTCAAAGAATGTGCTGATATATTGGCAGAACTGATCACCCTACTTTTCCAAACCTCCCTGAATGCAGGTTCTGTAGTCAACTGTTGGGGAAGGGCAATAGTAGTGCCCATTTTACAAAAGGAAACAGAAGCCATGTGAACAATTACCGTCCAATTAGCTTAACATCAAACCTTGGCAAAGTCACGGAAGGCATTATTATAGACACGACCGAACAGTTTATCAGGGAACATAACATGTTCGATAACTCACAACATGGGTTTATTAAGGAAGGTCTTGCCAGACTAACTTACTGAAATTTTATGACATGGTCAGTAGGGAGTTGGACAGAGGAAATGGGACTGATGTCATATATATGGACTATGATAAGGTATTTAATACTATGCCACATTATAAGCTGATAGATGCACTGGCAAAATTGTGCATTGGCGTAAACATTGTAGCATAGATCAAATCCTGGCTGGATAACAGAACACAACAGGTGACAATCCATGGGGAGAGCTCAGATTGGGCAGGGGTGACTGGGGGGGTCCAGCAGGGTCAGTCCTGGGCCTCAAATTAAACTTCTTTTTCGATTCAATGAACTGTGGGGAGGAAATCTGCATCTCTAAGTTTGCAGATGATATTAGCAGGAGGAGTTTGGAAAGCTGCAGGCTGGACTAACTACATTGGAAGACTGAGCAAAGGACCACAAGCTCCACTTTAACTTGAAAAAGTGCACAGTGATGCACTTTGGTCGAGCAAACCCCAAGGATCAGTACATCTCAATGGCACAACCTTGAAGGAAGTTACGGAAGAAAAAGATCTCAGTGTTATAATCACTAATGATCTTAAATTCAAAATCAGTGCAGTGTTAGTGCCAAGACTGCATCTAAAATATTATATTGCATTAGAAAGCACATAAGAAGCTGTGACAAAAGGGTCGCAATGCCCCTTTATACTTCCCTTGTGAGACACCATCTAGAGTATTGTTCCCAGTTGTGGACACCATATACCAAAGCTGAAACAATCACATCAGAGAGAGAGTGCATCATACTGCGACAAGGATGGTGACTGGACTCGCAGACTTGGCATATGAGGACAGATTAAAATCTTTGAGGTTATACTCCTTAATATATGGAAGGCTTAGAGGGGACCTATGCCTCCTTTTTTCAGTATTTAATAACAATGATTTGTGGGATTGTTTGGTTCTAGATCTCAAGGAACAGCATTACTACACCAGGGTACACATTCTACAACTCAAAGGGGAAACATGTAATGCTACATGAAGGGCGCACTGGTTTAACAAAAGGGTGATAATGTCTGGAATGGTCTTTCACTGGAGGTGGTGGGTAGTAAACATATGCTGGAATTTAAAAATAGACTCAACATTTATTTTGCTGGCTACAAAATGGACCCTTCCCCCTGATGACAGGGGTGAGCATTGTATAGGTCATTGGCCTTTTTGCTCCTAATAATCTATGAGCTCTATTAGATTTGAAAGCTAATTATAAAATGTGAAGAATTTAGACATTTCAAATCAATGCTTAAAACTAAGAAAATGATTGTTGAAGGAAACTTCACATAGTTGGCAGTGCTTTTTATAATATCACACTGTGTAACTCGGGCAGGGGTACAGCCATCAATAGAAAGTTTATTACTAGAGCTACTAGGATCGGTTGGTGTAGACTGAAGTGTCAGAAATTCATTGAAGCTGCCAGCTTGTCGGCACAGCAGTAGGATTTCCGCTCACGACACCGGTGACCCGGGTTCAGGAATGGATCCAGGTCATCAGAGGGCCGGCTGGGGGAGAAGGATAGAGTGTCCTTGGACTGGTCTCCTTCTCCGGGGGTAGGGGGGTACTGAGTGTTCGGTACAGTGGCAACACCCGGAGGAGGCTAGGTGTTCCACTACGTACTGATGCCAAGTAGAATCATCAGGGGCGGGGCAGACATTGGCGTCATTGCACGTCCCCACCTCTGCCTACAAGGGGAAAATAGATGTTCCATGTCCCCGGCCTTCTCCATGAAGACCTGCCCACAGTCCTCGAATTGCCTCCACCGCTGGCTCCCTGACTAGTTACCAGTGTCTCTGCGCTGGAAAGGACCACAGCACCGAGAGTCCCGCCCTCTGGGGGGTAAGCCAGGGGTAACTGGAGAGTGCAAGCAATTGGCGGAGGTGGAGGTGAGGGGGTCCGTGACCAGGTCGGACAACAACGGCTCAGGGGCACACAAAAAGTACTAAATAAAAAAAGAAATTCATTGAAGCTACCTCTTGCTGGTAACAACTGTGATTTTGTGATTTGGTTGAATTAGTTGGTTTCTTTGATTGCAGTGGAAATAACTATAATGGAAGTCTTGCCATACACCATGTCATGCCAATCTGGGCACTGCCAAGTATGGGGGAGTCATGTGACTAGCTCTCTTAGTGCTTCACATTGCCAATAATTCAGATCAGGTGATGTGGATTAAAAGAGCACAGAATATGTATCACCCCCTTGGCACTCCTAATGGCTCACTAATTATGGAGCTTACCTTGCTGTCACACTGATGGTGTGTACTGCTGCTATTACACAGCTGATACAATGAATTGCAATGGTGTTTGAATCACCATTATATAGAGAAAAATGCACAAGTGACTGTTTATTATGAGGTTTTTTACACATCCAAGGTATGTGATGACCATATAAACCTTGAAAGCAAAGCTCAAGAGGTTTAAGTAGCCATCACACACTGAGGATATATATATAAAAAAAAACTTCATAAGCACACAGTTGCTTATGTTTTATATTTTTTATAATAACTGGTGCAGGACCATGAGTATAAAATCAAGTTTCCCAAAAGGGGAAAGTGAAGTGTGAGCTCTCCAAATATTATAATAACTGGGTATGACATCATACCCACATATTATGGCATTAGATCACACTAATAATCCATGTGATAAAGGGGGTCACCAGTTATTACATTACACAAATCCTTAAAGCCCTAGTATTTGTTTGTCACTATATGATTTTTTTTTTTTATCAGTGATAATGATTTTCTGGTAAAAAAACAAACATCGACATATCAATTTTTCTGTTTCCCTTCTTTCATTCCTGGACTAAGATATGGGATTTTGGAGTTTTTTTAAATTCCCATCCCCGTGCTATGCTTACCATAAAAAAAAATCTTGATACAGCGCTGTGCTGTTTACCATCTGAAACATTTATTTATTTATTTAGCTTTTGTTTACCGGGTAAGTACACTAGACAAGTATTACGCCTATTTTCAGGAACAACCCGGGAGAATACAACGTGAGGAACAACAGTCAAGGAGACATGGCAAAGAGAGTACAGTTTTTTGTCACAGTAAACAAACATGTGGGAAATACATCATTTGATGCTAGGGGAAACATAGTATTAAGCACATTTCAGATTATACATTCTAGACTAGCTAGTTCAACTGACAGATATATACAGGTCATCATACATAGGAGTGGAGCATAGCTCAAGGACTGGATTGGTCATAATATAACTTATAACATTGTCGTATACACCCCCTAGGCTAGTTGGATCGTGGACAGGTATATACAGCTCATCACATTTTTCTAAACATGTGGTTGGTCTATCCTATATCCACAGTAAGGATCTAGTATGTACATTTAAAAGATAACTTAAATGGAAAACATATTTAAAAATTGTTAGTGCCAGACATCTTTTATGACGCATGCCATTAAATACAAAATTAGCTATAAAAGGGATTTTAAAAGTATTTGAGAACCTAATAATACACTGAAGATTAATGTAAGGTTGTCAGAAATACATCTTGCTAAAAAATGTTATGATTAACATTTTTGCCAACTAACAAATACTGCTGCTTTAATTTAATATTTGTGGTGACTCCATGAATGTCACTCACACTCAGGCACTCCAGCATGCATGCACACACATGCATGTGTACACACACACACACACGCACGTCTTCCCATCATACAGAGATGCAGACTGTACCACCATACACACTCTGAACCACCATAAGAAGCAAACTCATACTGCAGCTGAATGTAAATAACAAAAATTAACAAAATACTATTGTCTGTTGTGTCACTGTGATTTATTTCTCTTTTTATAACTTGTCTCCCGGGCTCGCTGAAAAACTGATGCATGAGATGTGGAAGACAGAGAAACTAGGAGCATCAGAAACTGAAGCAGACCAGTCTGAACCAGGACCCCCACCAGGAAAACAGTGCGAGGGTGAAATAGGAAAATAAGACAGTCCAGATCTCTTGGTATATTACAGACTGGGTTACCTAAAAGGGACACTGTCAGCTTTTGTGTGACTATTTTGCCCCTAATTGAAAAGGTGCCTGCATCCATATATATGCTTTGGCATTGCATATGAAGCCCCAGACTACCCCAAATTATTCATTTACTGATTTTTGTTTTTACAATATTTTGTATTTTAGGAGATCCACTCTTATGCTAGCCACCGATGCTCAAGTGCATTCACTGCAATATGCACAAAGTGCCTGTAAACGCATGCACAGATGAGTTTATCATTTTATATGCAGTATTTTATTAATGCATTATCTAAAAGAAAGGAGTGAATTGAGCTTGAGAATGTAAGTCATTTGAAAAAATGAGTGGTCTAACCTACTTTAATTGTTGTTTGAAAAGTACAGCGAAAGCATGGTCCCAGTCTTAGCTATACTTTTCAAATAACTAAAGTATGTTAGCTCACTCATTTTTCTAAATGCCTTACATTCTCAAGCTCAGCTCACTCCTTTCTATTATATAATGTAGTAATAAGAGACTGCATATATGTAAGCCCCCCTCATGGATGAGCTTATGTCTCACCTTTAGGGACTCCCCCCAGGTGCTTTGGGAGTTTGTGCACTATGGGGGGTGTATTTTCTGTTGCTGCCACTTGGGGGCAGCAGACAGGGCTACCACTGTACATATATAGGGGAGAGACAGTGAGAGATGGGGAGAGACTGCTGGGTGTGGCTGCAGGGCATTTCGGAGGGGGTACCCCCCTCCCGTTAGGCAGGTCAGCAGTTTCGGTGGTGGTGTGCCGGGTTCCTGAGTTTTGGGCCTCCATGGGAGGTGAAGCAGAAAGGCAGTTGCAGTTGTTTGGTACCAGGGGTTCCCTTGGGACAAGTGGTGAGAGCATCTGGTGGGGTGGTAGATGCTTGGAGGGTAGGCAGTGCAGAACCATGGGGAGCATTGGGCCCAGTCTGTGAGAGTGGTATTTTTGAGCCACTGCCAGCTGCTGAGATGGTGGCAGAGCCTTGGCAGGGTGATTGGAGGATGGTGGCAGCTCCTTTACCCAGTTTCCCCAGTTGCACATCAGCTCTGCTGTGGAGAAAGGTGGGAGTGGGTGGCAGCTTGGACTCAATGGGGCCTGCCATGCCTGTGTCTGGGGCTGACCCTGGGGCCTACATATGGGTAGGCCTTTAGGCCAATATAGGCTGTGGCTCATCTCGGACAACAGGTGTTTTTTTGAAAGGAGGGAATAACTGTAGCTGTTTTGGGAGGCTCAGCTCTGGAAGAGCCAAGGGGATAATTGCAGGGAGAGATCCCAAGAGACCAGGCTGGTCCAGGACTAAAGAGAGGAACTTCTCCATGAACAGCCATGGAGTCTTCAGGCTGCTACATTTTCGCCCTGAGTATGAAATATCTCATGGCCGCAGAGGAGCATATCACTCCCCTGAGGAGGAGAGAGAATGTGTGGAAGGAAAAAAGGGATTGAAAAAGGTTCTGCGTGAATTATACAGGTGACAAGGAAGGTTCTTACCAGTGCCAGTGAGTTCATTGGGAGCTTCATGCTTCTGGAAGTTGCAGACATACATCTCTGGTCCTGGGGTTAAATATTTGCTGCTGGTTCTGTTATATGGAAAATCCATTCCTAAGTAATGCCCACAGCTCTCTCTCCAAATATTCAGTCTGTGTAAAAAAGTTAGCCCCATGGAGCTGGTGATATCTCAAAGCTTTAAGAAACTTGGACCCTGAGCTCTGGTAATCATTTAGGAACTCAGCAGAATAAACTTGACTGGTTTGGAGAATCTGGAGTCCAATTTTGATTACTGCTGCAGAAAGATGTTAATGAAATTATAAGTCCTTTTAGTTTTTCAGGATCTTCACAGCTTTCCTGGGGTCCAAATTATTTAAATCCTTTGCACCCTCCTGTTCTGGGTCCGTTGGGGTGGAGAAGCTGAAGAAGAAATGACCAGTCTGCCTGCCAGATCGCCTGCTGATAAGAAGGAGAGCACCTTTGGGGCTCGGTGTCATGGGTATGAAGACAGCTCAAAGTAAGACACCCATGTTTATTGTTGCTTTATAATCCGAGGACAACTTGATCAGGTACTAGAGTCTGGGACCCCCTTCTCTCTGTAACATCTGGCCCCTAGACATTGGGAAGGGGGGCTACATATTGAATACAAAATCAAAGCTGCAACACCCCTCTCCCACCCCAGCCTGCTAGTTCTCAGATGTACTGTAGCAGCCAACTGGGCTCTACAGATTGCCAAGATGCAGTGATTCTGCTCAAATCCACAAGTGCACACCATCAGAATCTTATAATAAGAAACCATTCTGTATGTGGTTTAGTAATAGAAAAAGGAGACTTGTGGTTGTGAATGAGCTCAGAGGGTTTACCAAGCAGTCTTTCATGTGGTACGGCAACACAAAGGCTTTTACATGGAGCTGGCGACTGCTACAGGAAGGGCAAGGGGGTGACAAAAAGAAGCAGGAGTATAAGGAGGGCACAGTAGTAAGCATTTAACCCTTCATTAACAGCAAACTCAGATGCAGTCTGGTAATCTATGGGGCCTGCCAGGGACAGCAGATATTAAGGTGCAGATACTGTCAAATAAAACCAAAAAAAAATACTGATAATGTAGTCCTGTTCCCTGTCCTGATATTAGCACACTTGCGGATCAGTCTGAGCTGGGACCCTCACCAGGAAAACAGTGTGAGGGTGTAAGAGGAAAATAAGAGTCTAAATCTACTGGTATATTACAGATTGGGTTACCTTAAAGGGATGCTGTCAGCTTTTGTGTGAATATTTTGCCCCTAATTGAAAAGGTGCATTTCAGATGGGATTTTAAAAATGTTACCTGTCTTGATCATACTGTCAAGACATGATGGAGGCAGTACAGTGCAGTGGTTTAGTGCTCTGAGCTGCAGACCTGGGTTTGAATCCCACAGCCCCCACTTGCATACTGTGTGACCCTGAGCAAGTCATTTAACTTCCACGTGCTCCCAGGTCACACCTGTAAACAAGCTTTCAGCTTAGAATGTCTCTCCTGGTAAAAAAAAAAAATAAAAGACTGTTGGACATTTTAGGTCAAAATGTGAGAACCCACTTAAAGTAGATATTGCCTCTTAGCTGCCCTATCCTGGGTAATTACAATCTAACAATGTGTTAAAGCAGGACACCACTGAAAATAAGACATTGCATATCATCCACTCTCTCCTGGGTAAATACAAAAATGTGTACAAGCAATATCAGCAGCAAACATCCGGCATAAACAAATGCTTGTTTAAATAAATAAAACAGTTTTTCTCAAAGTTAGTTGTTCTTTAAAGTAGTTAACTAAATCAAGTAGTTAATTAAATCAACAGTTCTTGTTAGCTGGGGCCATTTTTCCACATAACATTTTTCTGAAGGATATGTATTCCTGAGACATCCTTAGGTTCTCTGCTAAAATATATTTTGTCCATTTTACCATGCTTAGCTTGTGCGGAGCACAAGAACTATTGTTACCACTTTCGGAGTCTAGTAGCAAAAAGAAATACACAACGTAGCCCATGCAATTCAAAATACACTATTCGTGGTACTCTTTCTAACTGGTGAGGTTTGGACAGGAATTGTACCTTGGAGCACGTTGGCATTAAATAAGTAATTAAAACTGTATGTTTTTTAGCTGGTAAAAGTCAAACGTCTTCTTGACATTTATTGCCTAGGTGTACTTGGCAAAGCATTACATAGCAGTCAATGGGAAGGCAAAATGATACACCCACACCTAATTCATTTTTCAAAATGCATAGGGATCTGGGGTTGGGGTAAACACAGGTTATGCAAGTCTTTCAGTGGAACATCACTAATGCTTTTGGACATCTTTTGTTCCAAGCAGACAGCATAGCCTAGAAGTTAAGACACTGAGCTGTCAGTCTAACAACCAAGCAGACCTAAGTTTGAATCTTACAACTGCCACTTGCATATTGTGTAATTCTGAGCAAATTTCTGTTTCATTTAATTGTATTTTAGAATAAAACCATTGAGCATTAGTTCATTTGCAATGGTGTCCTCAAGCTGCAGATGTTAAACAAGCAGTTGTAATGTGATGAGTGGAAGTGTAGAAGAGACATGGTAGGTACATGGGGAAGCATCACTTGTATTATGCGCAGTGAATGACGTACAGTGCATAAACATATTGTAGCTCTGTGCGAACGCAAAAAAATACAACTGATTTACTTTCAATTATGCATTTATTATGTAATAAACAGCAAATAAAAATGACCACTACCTTCTCTTAGAAAACAGCTACTCCAGATCCTTTGTACACATCTATGTGTATGTGTGTGCAGGGCTATGGGTGGGTGTCGAGGCTACCTTCTAGGGTGGTGGCTCGGCAACCAACACAGATTGGGGTCAGGGCTGGACTATCAGCTGATGGGTGGGTGTCACAGGGACAATGCTGATGGAGGCAGTGCAGGTGGTACAGGGAAGTTATATAAAAGGTGAGACAATGAAGATAGTACAGTGTGGGTGGTAACGTGCTAGCAGGTATATTACAAGTGTAGGTGACACAGGTAATCTAGTGTGAGAAAAATGTTAAAGATGGGAGTACTGTATACATTGTTGGTGGCTGATTCAATACTGGCCAGTGCATAGCAATCAGGCACACTGCAACTGGTACAGTACTGGCACAGTGCTGTGTTACTGCAGGGGTCAGTCCTGGAACCAGACCTTTTTATTATGTTTATCAGAGTCACAGGAGAAGGAATACAGGACAAGGTATGTATCTTTACAGATGACAGTAAGCTCTTCGGCAGGGTAAACAATGAGTAGGTTGTAAAGGAGAAGAAGTAGGACTGGCAAAGGATAGAGAGGTGGTCCAATGTTTGGTGGTTGTAACTCAACCTCCAAAAGTGCAAGGTGATGCACACAGGGAATAAGAACCCCAGGATGGAATACTGGATGGGAGGGGTTACGCTGGAAACTGTTTCAGAGGAAAGGAACCTGGTAGTCATCATAAGTGACTCCTTAAAACAAACTATAATGTATCAAGGCCTACAGCAAGGCAACCAGAATGTTGGGGTGCATTAAAGTGGTTTTGATTGCAGAAGAAATCGATAGCAGAAGGAAAGGGGTAGTACTACCTAGCTATAGAGCACTGATGAGACCAAATCTGTAATGCCATGCCTAGTTCTGGAGTTCCCAACGGAGGAAAGGCAGAGACAGGATGGAGACAGTGCAACATAGAGTAACCAAAATGATTCAGGGCCAACATTGTATTCACTTTTTATTTAAAACTTTGTTAACCAGGTAAAAAAGCACAGAGCCACATGGCCGTTTTACAGGCTTGACCCAGAAAAGACAGTACACACATTCAATGTAACAATTTAAACAGGCAGGCACAATAAAAAATCAGCAATATAACAAACATACTATACTATACTATACTATACTATACTATACTATACTATACTATAATCCTAAAACAGATTATGTTATGTCTATAGTACATAATGAATTTGTGAATGGTAATACCATAAAACTACTTTATGTGCATTTACAGATCGCCACTCAATATAGATATCTTTTTAACAGTGTTTTTAGAGTTGCACCTTTCAATATTTCGAAATTCATCAGGCAATTTATTCCATCTTTCTATTGCACTGTACTTGAAGGATTTATGATCTTTTGAGATGTTACAAAGTGGGATTTCCAAAGAAATAAAAGTACAGGATCTGACCTGTCTAGGATTAGTTCTTTGTTTGAAAATATTTTTCATGGGGTTATATACAGTACTGTAAAGTGATTTATGTACAAAACACGACATCTGCAGGGTGTCTCTTTGATCCAAAGGTAACCATCCCAACCTATTATATAGGCTACAGTGGTGTTCCCTATGTCTAGCCCTTAAGGCAAATCTACAGATGGAATTGTAGAGACTGTGGGCAGGATTCACAAATGTGAGGGAAGGTCCTGCAGCTGCGGGAAAACCTCGGTGCTAGAGGGTTTCCAGTTGCGAAGCCGCAGGTCAGGGTATTAACAAAGGTGGAGCCGGAGTATGACCAGCTCCATGGAATATGGCAGCTTGCAGGTGCTGTCGCCAGAGACAGCACTGCAGCCATGGAAGGCTACTATGAGCTTTGGGACCCGCTGTAGCACCCTCCGCAAATGCTGCAGCTGAGGATCAGCTGCTCCGCGGCTGCGCTGATTTCGGCGCACAACTGGGGTTGCGGAGTGGGACTTAGTCCCATTTTGTTTTGTGAATCCTGCCCAATATCTTTGCTGTTTAACTTTTACAGATGACCCACCCCATATCAACCCACCATAATCCAATATAGGCAACAAGCATGCTACTGCTATAGTTTTCCTAGTGTCATCCATTAAAAAGTCATTTACTGTATAGAAGGCATCAATTCTATTATGTATCTGGTTAGTTACATCATTTAAGTGTTATTTAAAAAGTAAGTAACTATCTAAAGTCACACCTAAATATCTAAATTTAGTGACAATTTCAAGGGTAGCTCCAACAGGGCAGATCCTATGACAATCAACTTGAGTCACTATACATTCACTTGCTAGAGGCCAGAAGGGAGACAGGCATGACAGACACATTTAAGTTTCTGGAAAGGAATGAATAAGATTAACTGTGGGGAACTACAGCATTCAGTAGGATTAGCAGGTCAAAAATAAGGGGACATAAGTGGACATAATTGGAAGCTGTTGGGGAAGGGGAAGATTCATGTGGAATGTGAACAAGTTTTACTTTTCTGAGAGAGTGGCTGAGCAATGGAACAGTTTACTGGTAGAGGTGGTGGGCACAAAAAGCATTAATGGATTCAAGCACCACTGGGACAGTGTAAAGGGCTTAATAGTTACTCCGGGGGGGTATACTACCCCAACAGTGACATGTCGACGTAGACCGACACTACAGCAACAACAGCGCCAGGTCGCTGTAGTGTCAGTGCTGGACCCCGGCACTGTTATCTGGAGGTCTTGCACCCCCTCCCCTAATCAGCTCCAACTCAGAGTTGATTATATTAAGTGGGGGGTGTAGGGGGCACAGCCCCTGCTTGGGGGGGTTTGAGGGCAAAGCCCTCCGAAGAAAACATGGTAGACAGAGACTATCTTTATGCCAACCGCAAATGCGATCAACATAAAGTTTTTGCTGTACCATCGTTCGACAAAATGTTTGTTGACGAACCATTGTAGATCCCTCAGGGGGTAACAGTAAGACAGGGAGCAAGGGGGAGACTAGGGCAAATACCCTATCTAGACAATAGGTCACATGGTAGATTAAGGTAAAACTAGGCAGACTGGATGAACTAATGGTCTTTTTCTGCTGGCATTGTCTATGTTTCTGGCAGGTAAGTTGCATAAGGAGGATCTGAGGGGCTTTGAGAGTGGTACAGTCTGGGCAGATATGCCACAGGTAGAGGCTGTGTAGATGGTAAATTTTTCCTCTGTTGTGGGTAAACTGATAAAGTGGAGAGACTACCTGAAGAGCAATGGACTCCAGAAAAGTAAACAGTATGGGTTCGTGACAGGGAGGTCTTGTCAGACGAACTTGATAGTTTCCTTTGACTGTGTGATAAGAGTATTGGATAAGGGGCATGCTGTAGATTTACTCTACGTTGACTTCAGTAAGGCTTTCAGCTCATTGCCTCACAGAAGACTGCTGAAAAAAAAAAATGGAGGTTCTGACTACAGCAAAGAACATAGTAAGATGGCCAGAAAATTGGTTGAAGAAGAGGCAGTAGAGGACAGTGATTAATGGTGTCAGATCAGAACAGAGGGAGGTCATGAGTGGGGCGCCACAGGGACCTGTCCCGGGTCTTGTCCTCTTTAATGTGTTCATCAGTAACATTTGGAGAAGAAGTTTGGAGCAAGTTGTGTCTCTTCGCAGATGACACGCGACTGGTTCTGTGAGAGGGTAGATAGTCACGAGGGAATTAGGGAGATGCAGAGTGAAAGTTTAATTTTATAGAAAGGCTTTTGGAACCAAGGGACAGACTTGAGTCAGCCAGAGAATGTGGTGTGGGTGCCAAAACCATAAATGGTTTCAAGCATGGCTGGGACAGAGTGAAGGGTTTAGTGGTTACTCATGGTGGTACCAGTAGGGAAGGGAACAGAGTGGTAGATAGTGAGTGCTACTACACTGTATAGACACTAGGTCCCTGGGTTTGATTGGGAACTATGGGTAGACTGGATGGACCATTTGTCTTTTTCTGCCGTCACTGTCTATATTTCTATAGTACATTATTGGCAATGCATGTGTATTGCAGGTGTGACAGTACTGGTTAGTAGCACAGTGCAAGCAGATATGTCACTAGCAGAGGCCACTGGCAAAGGTTCAGACACAACTACCTTCTGTATTATAACAAATCAAACTGCACAACTGGAAGTGAAGGGAATAGTGGTTACTAAGGACTGTAGCAGTAGGGAGGGGAATGGGGGGTGGATAGTGAGGGTTAGTATCCTGTATGGACAATAGGTCTCTGTATTTCATAGGGAATTATGGGCAGACTGGATGGTCCATTGTTCTTTTGTTTTGTATTGTTTTTTCCCTCATTGTCTATATTTCTATGTTTCTATGGTACAGTACTTGGAATGCATGTACATGACAGGTGGGATACTATTGGTTAGTAACAGTGCAGGCAGGTATGCCACTGGAAAAGGCCACTGCTCAAAGGTTCAAGTACAACTACCTTCTGCACTACAACAGATCAGACTGCATAACCACACAAACCAGTTCACTTGTCAACAAACAGCACTGGTTGAAATTGGGTGAATTAATAATTTTGGAATTAGTGTGGATCCGCAGTAAGGATAGCAGCCTCAACACATTTTTAAAAATCATCTTCCCTGAGGTCCAAAATCATCTGTGACAGCTCTATTCGAATTGTAGACATAAGCTGCAGCAAGCAAATTCTTCTGATGACTGACAACATAGTACTACCCTAATCAACATACTGTAGCTTCATCAAGGAAAGCCTGTAAAGGAAACAAGGTCTTTTAACAATTTTGAAAATGTGTATCTTGCCTTATAAATGAAATAAAATGGTTGGATAAACTGGCGCCTTAAGTTTTTATTTGTTCTGTTTGCTGATTGGGTTATCTTAATTTTTGCATCTTAAACTCATATTTTAAATATGAATGTCATCAGAAACAAGAGTGGGCTCAAGACAACAAATACTACATATATTTTGAAGGGAATGCTGCAGTCCTGGCAGTGCTGATAGTAATTTTGCATGTGCATGTTAACTAGGTAAAATAAAATATCAGTGGTCGTATTCTTGGTTACATTTGAGGGTGGTGCAAAAATGGTTGTTTACAGCTCACAGTGTTAAACTGCCACTAAGACAGTCATACTCAAACAGTGGCACATATCTGGGGAGAGAAGATGTGCTGCAAGGCAAACTGGCATTCCTGATGTTAGGGGGTGCAGTTAGGGACTTTAGTAACACCCTAGTGTGCACCCACAAATGTGACAACCCCTGTCACAATGCTCAAAGATACCACCAGCTACACTGCTCAAACCACTGTGACCTAAAATCTGGTGGTAGCCAGGGAAGGTCACAGTGCAGTGTGAGAGGGCTTGTGAGGGCTGCCATTCAGCTGACAATAGATTTGCATATTGGCCCCCACCGACTTTCCTGAGTGTCCACCAAGTCCTTTGCAGGCAGTTATCCCCCGACAGTGACATTTTGCCAGCAAGGTCCCCCAGAGCGACTACAGCACCATGCTGCTGTGGGAAACACACTGGAACCTGGCGCTGTCTGGCTGGGGTCCTGCACCCCCCCCCAATCAGCTGTGACTCAGAGTTGATAATCCTTAAGTGGGTGTTGTGGGGCGCACAGCCCCCCATGTGGGGTATTCAGGGGCAAAGCCCCCCTGAAGAAAACACAGATGGACAGTGCAAACTGGCAGTTGGCTGCAGAATGCGGTCGACCTGCCGGTGTCACTGACGGGGCATTTGACAAATATTTTGTTGAGCTCTCGTCATGGATCCCTTTGCAGGCAGAAAGCAACAGTGTGTGACCACCATTGATCCTTACTCAATTGGGTAAAAAAGTGCATGTTGCAACCACTCTACATTGCAAAACGAGACTGAGAATGGGGCACTGTTTTTATCTGTATTAGAGTTTCTTGTATACCACAATATCTGATCTAATAATTATCCATTGGTACTTCAGCCAGATCAGATGCATTATATCTCATTAAACTATCAGAGCTGAATGTAATAGTATATTGTAGACAACTGCAGTACATTGAGATTTAACAACCTCCAGAAAAAAGTAAAATAAACAGCATGCACCTAACCAGTCCCCAATTTACTGCAACCCCTCACTCTGTTACAGGCTCTGTCTCTCTCACCCCCTCATCTAAGAAGTCCCTGGTAGTTCGGTAGACCAGGTCCACAATTAAAATTTATACAACCCCCCAATTTCTGATGCCCCCTCCAACAACAAGTTTGACAGTTTTATGTAACTCTTGTCAGCACCTATTGCTTTTACTGGCAGTCTGAGGATTCTATGCTGCTTACCCTGATTCAGTTCTATGTATAATGCAAGTTCTAATTACCTTGACCAGGGCCCCTACTCAATGGCTCTTTTCTTTTTGGGATGCTTTGGTTTCCATAGCTTTCAGTGGCTGCGCTGTTAGTCTGTTGCTTCTCATAAACATCAACAAAAATGTTTACGCCAGGCTAGTGGGTCGAAATCAAAAGGAGTCTGCATCTCTAATTTTGTTTGTCAGCCTGTGGCTCTGAATCTCAGTTAATAATAAGGACAGAGTCACACTTAATACCCTGAAATAAAGGTTAACTATTATGCTGCTGCCTACTGAAAATATTAATAGCCAATTACCACTGCCATAGCAGAGAAGCTGAATAAGAAGATATTTCTGAGCTGGCTAGCCACATTTAGTGGACCAAAAGAAAAAGGGTCAGATCAAGAGTTAATCTGTCCCTATCAACCCATTTAACCATTATGTTTTATTCTTGAACATTGATCTGTAAGAAAATAACTTATGGAGAAAGAGCTGAACAAGTTGTAAAATTTGGAAATGGGGCACAATGACATTTGTTTATTTTGATGCAGGGACAAGGGTTACAGGTTCACAAGACTTGCGAACCAAATATACAGAACTCAAGTAAGTGACAATCCTGAAATGTTTGCCACACTGCATATTGTGATTAGCCCCACGCATATGTTATTGAGCTGAATAATGAATGTTTATCTTTAATCCAGCGCACTGCCAAGCTCTTATACCATTAACACAGAAATTGAAGGTCAGAAGGGATTCTTCTAGGTCCATCATATTCTCCCACCTCTCCACATCATAAGCATGGATGAATGAATGAATATGCCTCTAAACCCTTCACATTGCAACACCTTGCAGATACCTCACTCTGGGCTGGCAACAAACCCACTTTTCTGAAATTCAGGATAGGCACAGGCTATACAGTAAGTTATTGTTTCACTTCACTCTGCCTCCCTTCCTTAGACTTCGAGACCAGCCTAATGTTTTGTCTACAGAGCATGTTTAATTAGAACTTGTAAACTGTGGCCCTCTCTTATTATATAAGAAGACTGGATCTGAGTGGTTTGAGGTTCAAGGCAAGGAGAACTCTAATGGATTGCATTTCTGTAGCGTTTATTAAAGTCAACACTGTCCTTAAGTCCAGTGCCACCTTCATGTTTGTTTTAATTTAGGTTGAACTCTGTGACAGGAGTCAAACGTCTCAACATCAATATTTGCTCTGAAACTTTTAGCCGCCTCTGCCACTCAGCTATGTCAGCCCTGCTAATGAGTAGCTTCTCCTCTGCCTCCCAATTAAAAGCATCCACATCTGCCTCTCTTTTAGCCTTTCTAGTACTGACTTCAGACATGAAGCTTACAGCCATTTCATGGTCTAAGACGTCAGACAAAAAAAAAGCCAACTAATAAAACCAACGCAGGGCTAGCCTACAACCAATCACCATTAAAGTGCAACAGTTGAAGTCCAGCTAATGTCCAGAAAATAACCCAACAGTGTAAACTATAGGAAAAGCACATTTCTATCCTGGGTGGCCTTAGCTGATTATAGCACCATTTTTTAGTGAAGAGTGGGTTACTATATATTTATATATTCAGGTACCATGTTGTGTACTGAACATGACAGATGAAACAAAAAAATATTCCTGTGAAGGGCAGTATTCACCTTTTAATACATGTGCTCAGAATTCTGCTGCAACTCATGATCCAAAAGACATGGAATCTAAAAACAGTTATAATAGCCATAAACAATAAAATTTGTCGTTGCCTATACAGTGTCTCTTGTGATTTTTATACTCAGCACCTTGCAATGTAGTGATTATAAGGTGAAAAACCTACATATGAAATATACATACATATGAAAAACCCTCCCCATCTTTTATTTTTTATAATAACAGACCAGCAATTTTTCTCCAGCAGTTTGTGAGACTATTTGGCCCTGCCCACATACAGAATGTTGGCCAATGAGGCAGCAGCATAGTTTGACTGGCATGGCTCATGAATGTCATAACAACCAGCTGGTTGTTATGGAAAATATCAACCTGGTCAGTACATTGAGAGAAATTGCTGACCAGTTATTATAGTGTGTTAAAGACTCAGATAAAAGGGGTAATCCTTTTCCTTACATCATTCTCTTGGAGGTCCTCTGAACAAATGCTTTGTAAGAAGGAAATGACCCTCTCTACTGACTCTCCATCATCAAAAGCACCTTCCCCCTCTGGCAAATTCTGTCTAGTTTCCTCTGTTATCAATCACTTTGCCAGTTCATGCCACCTCTGTAGATGTTTTTCTTCATTCAAAAGTAGTTTTGTTGTCAACAGCTCTGTATCATGAAATATTGAATAATACCTGGGTGGGTGTGTGTAACCAGAATTTTGCACACACCGGAGGTGTGGGATGCTACATAAAAGCATCCCACACCAAGGGTGTGTGTAAAACTCTGGTTTTACACACACTCACCCATGTATTATTTTATTTAATTACTGGTACTTATTTTTTTTTATGAGACTGTCTTTGACATTGATTTACTTTTTTTTTTATTACAGTGTGAATTTGGATGTTGTAACAGCCACGGTGTGGCTTACGCCGCTGTGCTTAATGCTGATTTTCTATGCTCTCACTGTCTCTCTCTCTCTCTCTAACCTCCCCTCCTCTAGTTTAGCACTTGCAGTGTGAGCGGCTTTACTTACTGGGATCCCACCACCTCTCACTACAGCGATGATTGAGGAAGGTGGGGGAGGCGCTTAAAAGGCAGGATTAACCAGATATGTATAAAAAATGTTACAATTACTACCTTATGAGGCTGTGAGGGAAAGGATGAGTGTGATGCTAGGTATCAGAGCAACAGAGTTTCCATGTTGACCGAGATGTTCAGCCAGCCTACATACTGTGTAATGGCCAATGAGGTTTTGAAGTGCGAGTTGCATTGGCAGGCAGTGATTACAACTGCCTGGCTGTAATGGAAAATATCAACAGGGTGGTTATAACATGATTTAAAGGTCTGGTTATCCAGGTTACAGTGTCAAAAAAATAAGACAATGGCGGCATATGGCTCCACATAGTGACCAGCATTGCGCTGAGTTTGTGACCTGGTAGTGTTTGGTTATTGTTGGTGTTCGAAAGAATCTAAGTAGTGTAACCTTCCCCCATGGGTGGGGCTTACCTTGCTTTCTCACCGGGCGCTGTCATGCCTCCCAGCAACCTGGTCCACCAGTTCTGACCCCTGGTTACAGCCTTTAATGCTCCTGCCAGCCCCATGTTTGTTTTCTGGCAGGTGTACCAGAGTGGCGAGTGTAAAAGTTAAAACTGCCAGCTCAGTGGTGTAGTCCATAGTGCCATGCAGCTCAATGTGCACACGTTCAAACTGGCTCCTGCTCGAACATGTAAGCTGGTGGATGGCTCACATATCTGAAAGACCACTACAGTGCTAAGTGTTAAAGCCACACTGGCAGCTCTCCCAAGTTCCCCTTTCATGTGCTCCGACCCCCAGGACCTAAAAGACATAAGTAGGAGTCTGGAGGCACACAGGCAGGGGGAAAAGAAAAACTGCGTAAAAGCACTTTTAAGCACTATGGGCCCAATTCTAGAAGGGTGGCGCAAGTTGCATGCAAATGCAACTTGCGCCACCCCAACTCTGACATTGACCTTGTGCCCTATTTTAGAAGGGCAGGGTCTCTGAAGCTAAGTCCTGTGACTTGCAACACGTGGCCAGGTATGCTGAACTGCGGGCGCACCTGGTGAGAATGTCGCAAGCCGCAATGTAGATCGCACGTGCCCCCATGCCCAGCTTGCCGCAAAACGCACCCCGCAGGTCTGCCCACATCAACTGCCCCAGAATACCTGTATAAGTACAGCCCAGCAGAGCTTCCCACATTCCCAGCCCCCCAAAGTGTGCATACAGAGCCCTTGTAGGGTTGCCACACCTCAGCCCCCAATCTCTATTGTAAAATGCCCGCAAGCAAGCAGTTAAGTCCTTTCATTTGTGTTCTGACCTCAAAGTTATCAGCCACTAATGCGGACAATTCTGAGAGCTCCTGAAACCCAGTGGGTTCCTCCTCATTGGGGTGCTGCTCACTCAGCATTTTCACTCATCGTCAGCATTGCGAGAGCACTCCTCATCTCCATGGTTAGATCCTCACTGAGTTATGTAGGAGCCGCCACTGGAAAGACATGCCTATAAATCAATATCTGAGCGCTTTTTCGCAGCGCGCTATATAACTCAGTCGGCAGCTGGTCATGGAGGTGAGAGGTGGCTGTGCCAGCCGCTGGCTGGGGATGGGTTGGGGGTGCTGGGTGGGCTGGCATGGCTGGGTGAGGATGCCAGACTACCAGGGCTTATCAGGTTATTTGCCGGACGGCGGCTGGTGACTTGGGGTTCGGGGCACGGGTGAGGGATGATAGGCTTTGCAGGGCATTTTACAACAGGGATCTGGAGGACTGGGAGGTAGGAGATTCAGTGGGCATGGATTTCACAGGGAGTCAGGGTAGGGGCTGTTACTGTGTGGGGCATGGGGGCATGTACTGAATGGAGGATGGGTGGTGTGCCATGCCCATTGGGGCAACAAGGGAGGAGGTCTGGGCTTGGGGGGTAGGGCACATGGACCGAGTTCTACAGACTCTCGGAGGACGGATGTAAGTTACACCAGCTAAATGCAGGTGTAACTTACATTGCCGGTTCTCCTCTGGGGGTTCTTGTAGAATCCCAACATTGGGGACTTTGTTGCTGCCCTTCTGGAATGGGGCGCAACTGCTGCCGTAAACCCCCTAGCACCATGTCGCAAAGGTTTTATGGTGCAACTGCCGGCGTATCAGCTGTTCAGTGCAAGTGGCCTGCGACATGTCGCAGGCCACTTTGTAGAACAGTGCAAGTCACAACTGTTGGCCTGAGTTGCTACTTGCGCCATTCTACTTGGTGCAAGTGCTGTTATGCCAGGTGGTTATTTTCTGGAATTGGAGCCCATGTCTTTAAGAAGCAGCATTTCTGCCATGAACATTCCTAACCCTGCATACCACCTGGGGGGACAGCACTATGGAGCTCACAACAGGCAGGGGGATTTACTGTCATGCCCCACTCAGCCACCAGTGATCAGGGCATAGGTGCAGCTAATGGACTGTGGGTCAGTTAATTATTAAAATTACTGTTTTTAGTTCGCCTGCAGGAGAGACTGAAAGTTGGAACTTTACATAAACTGTTTTGCAGCAGCCATATTTGCCTTCCTTGACCTGCCAAGCAGCCAATGGGAATCAAGGAGCCCAAAGGACTATGAAAAAGGAATGTCTGGGAAAATGTGAGAACAGTTTATTGGTGCATTTCCCCCAACCAATCAGGTGTTGTCTGAACATTTTGAATACCAATTTCCCTGATTGACAGCCTGATGGACAAACTGAGACCCCTATTTGATCCGCTCAGACCTGGGGGCAGATAGATTTAGGAGCAGTTGTGTGTGAGCTTCCAGAGTGACAGGAGGCTCTGCTGTTCACTCTGACAAAGGCATGGAGGCCTGCCTGAGGCTTTCACAGCCAACTGAACAGGGAAAGTCTGGTTAATTTCCAACATCTGGAAAACCTGTGAAAAAGTGAAAACTGTTTTTATTCCAACCTGAGCATTTAAAAGCCTGAAGCCGAGAGACTGACTTTGCACTACAACCTGGTAGGATATCCAGAGACTGTGTTCCTGCAGAACTCTGTGCCTCAGCTGCCAGCTTGCAGTGTGGCTGAAGCTGTTTACAGCTCGAGTTCCTGAGTGCCAGAAAAAGAGTTACAGCAAGCAGAGGATGGTCTGGGGAATCGATCAGGTAATGTCACAGCCAGGTGATACTCATTGTTTTCCCCAGGGAGTTAGATGCCTGGATGTGTGGGGTAGGTGTGTGGCTCTGGTCCCCTCTACTGTTCTGTTCCAGCATCTGTGAATCAATCCCTACAGAAGGTGGCAAGCTGCCAGAGACTGCCTCATCTCAGAAGGTGGAAAGCTGCTGGAATTCAGCCACAACAAAGTTTCTAACCTGCTTGTGGAGCTCAAGGCCCCCAGCTCAATTGACTGAACCTGCTGTTGTTGTCAGATCCTGTGAGACTGGTCACAGAACCACGAGTAAAGTTAGGACCTGCCCTGACCTAGGGATTTTGGAAATAGTTTGCCAGCTGAATTCTTCTTTCCCTTTAAAAGTGCACCAGTGCTGGCCAGCCAGCTGCACCACATTGGGCCTGCACTGTATGCCATCTGGGAACCCAGTCAGGACTCTAGGGGGACATTGGTATCAGTGGTGAGGTGGGTTTTTGTACGGATGTGTTGCTGTTGGGGGGTGACCACTATTATTATTCTTGTTTATGGCTTTACCAGTAACATCCATGACTGCAAACAGTTCTTTATTTCTGCATTCCCGCTCCCCTACCCCTTAAATAAATTGTTGTTCTTCTTGTTTAAGACTGACTCGTGAGCATATTATTAGGGATAGCCATTAGCTGCATGCACAGTAAAGTATTGCATCTGTTTACAGTATTCCATGTGTGGGGTGACTGCAAGGGGAGGTGGGTAGGTACAGCATCCCAGGGGGCTGTAACCAACAGCCAGCTGGCTCACTATATTTTAACTCTGGGTGGAGGCAGCATGTTAACTAACTTTTATTGGAAAAGAACCCCCCCATCCCAAGCAGAACCCAGGTTCCTCAGCCTTACTTGAGCCCACAAGGCAGGGGTTGTAACCAAAGTATACACAGCGACCCAGTTACAGTTGTACTTTTCAATAAAATTCCCTCCATAAGGGGGCTAAAGTAACTTTCCAACCATTTTGCAATCTCTTGTCCCAATCAGAATCACAACAGATTTCCCCATTTGCTTTTCCCATGCTTTCACAGAATTGATAGAGGTCCCTTGTTCCTTCTGTTATAGTTTATAGACACCTGATATGTATCTTTGAGATACTGCTATTGCAATTACCATGTAGAGAAATTCTTCCAATCCAGTCAAGGGCCTGCCCAGTTTTTCTTCATTCCCTGTGGTGTTAATAAAATGCCTGATTTGTATGTACCATAGAAATTCAGTGTTAACCTAACCAAATTTCTCCTTTGCCCTGGTAAATGAAATGCAGGTATACTGTTCTAAAAACTGTGTAAACCTATTAATTCCCTGCCTTTCACATCTGGCATATCCCCCATCTAGCCTAGGTGGTAAAATATCATCTTCATAACTAATGAACAATAATAGAAATGGGCCTGGGGGACTTTGTGTAAATTTTCTAATGTTCTGCAACACTCCCAAAATATATTTAACTCACCTATTTCTAATGAGCTTTTTCATGTTGGGGGCTCCAGACTAAGGATGGGTGGGTCAGCTGTGACTCAGTTGTGATTTCGACTCTCATTTTTTTCCAAAAGACTCTGATTTACCCTGATGAATACTAAAATTATTTTAGTCTATTTGAGTATGAGAAATGCATCAGTGGCTTACTTAAACATGGATGTGAAATAGAATATTCAGTAAACAAACAGGGATGCACCCAAAAATGAAATGGTATCAAACAGAAGATTCAATACCACTGAAAACTACCAAAACTGGTACAGAAACACACTAACAAAATGGCTTACTTAAACACGGATGTGAAACAGAAGATTCATTAAATAAAAAGGGTTGCACCCAAAAAATAAGTGGTGTGATTTGTGAGGATCATGACTAAGTGACATGAAAAAGAAGATTCCATGAACAGGGTTGCACTGAAAAATTAAGTGGCGTGATTCATGACTACGTGACACAGAACAGAAGACAGAGAGAGTTGCATCCAAAAATGAAGTGGTATCAAACAGAAGATTCAATAACACTGAACATCAACAAAACTGCTGCAGAAAGACGCAGACAAAATGGTTTACTTAAACACAGAAACCCAAGTGAGAAAAGAAGTGTTCAAATTAAATTGATGAATTCAGCAGTCAGTCAACAGGGGTAATTTATATTTTGTTATGCTACCAAAAACATTTGAGTTTTCTTTTACTTTTGTAAGTTTTTATGGATCCTATAATGAAAAATGATATACTGATATGCAGGTTTTTATTTTACTCTGTGATTTATATAATAAGCGTATGTTTACCATATATATATATATATGTAATAGATATACCACTCTGAGGTGTGCGGTCGTGTTCTGATATACACACGCCTTGGTGTGTGTCAACCGCTCAAGGCATGCGTATATCAGAGCGCGACCGTGCACCTCAGAGTGGTTTATCTAGCTTATAAAATGTCTAAATTGTTTTGGAGGGGGCGTAAAAGTGCAGGTGTGCAGTCACACTCTGATATACGCATGGTCACGTGATGCTCATCATCCAATAAAAGAACAACAATTTCCCTACCTATTTGATAAATATATATATATATATATATATATATATATATACACACATATACACATTTATATATATATATATATATATATATATATATATATATACACACACACACACATATATTAGTGTATGTTGCAAACACTTTGTTAATGCTCCAGTTAGGGTCAAAGTGCCAAAAGTTGGGAAATGAGGCATTAGGGTTTCCCTAACACATCACCCTGACAAACCAGGCAGGACAGCAGGTGTGGGGCGTGTCTTGGGCTTCTCATGCCTAACACGTATAGGCATTGAATAGATCTCTTGCCTCTGCCTATCAATAATTACAAACATTCATGAAATCAATATGTACTGAAGAGTCAAAAGCCAGCATACATAAACTCAGAGCAACAATGATTAGTATACCTGCTATCTACTTGTCATATTTAACCACAGACTGCCCTGTTTGAAGCAGCAGAGAAGAAATAACATTTATATAGAAATACACTAGTTACAATGGACAAGTGTCTGGTGTGGTCCCTTTAAACATGAGCATATTGTTATTATATTACTCTTTTTTTTAAAAACATTATCCCTGAGATACAACCCTAGAAGCACTTTCCATGATACATAGCAAGTTAGGCTAGGTTAAAGTACATGATTTTTCTTGCCCGCTGCTCCAGCTCTCTCTTGGGACAACTCATGACCCCCTTTGACCTCCCAGCAGTTGGAGTACCAACAGATCATTTCTTATGTAAAGAGATTTCAGGGTATATTATGTAGAAACACATCATGACCTAAACAGGTTTTATTAGGTCGCTGAGATGAATAATATTGTATGTTTAAAAACATAATAAAACATTTGGGAGATGCTTAGCAGTTGTCTGTTGCTTGGTGCTGCAGAGCAGGTTAGGCACACAGGGTGAGTGCTGAGGTCATGTAACCACTTGTGCCCTCCCACACCAGATTCCCCGAGGAAAAGAAGTCTTTTTAGCCTGTGTATGCTCTCAGTGTTTGTATCTCCATTGTTAGAGAGAGCGGAGGTCAGGAGAGGGCCTGAGATGCTTTCAAGCTTCATTAGAGAGTGAGTATTAGATTTTTGGATCCCAGTACCCTAGCATTGCACATAGGAATGTATAATCAAATTAATAAGATATTACAGGTGCTGAACCAGACTGTTTAAGTTGAAAAGCAGCATTCATTTTGTAAACAGGAGGTATTTGATAGAACATAGGGTTATTGGTACATTTTTATTTCTTTCAGAATGCTTCAGTGACACTCATAGAGAATTAAACATGTAGCAGGTATGAGGAATTTATAACACGCAGAAAGAGATAAGCCTGTATAACATTAAATTAAGCATTGTTTTTATTAGAGCCTGTACAGAGTGCAAATGTTGTCCAGGATATTCAAAGGAGATGCGCCTTGTGCAACTGACTTGCCCAGACGCATCCCCCAGGTGTGCTACTGGGACATATTCAAAAGAGGCTGATGCACTGCGCAAATCTGGATGCGCCGCAGTGCAAAGATAATGCATGCAGCGCATCTGGAGGGGGCGTTCCCCTGCATACACGGCACATCTCCATATTCAGCCAAGATGTGTGGCACAGCTGCCTGCACATCCTGGAGATGTGCCACGAAAAGATAGGCAAGGAAAAACCATACCTAAGTGATAGCTACCCAAAGGTGAGCTGCTGTATTGCACAGCACAACACAGCAGCCCAGACCCTGGGTGGCTATCCCCTCTAGCCCCGATCATGAGGGAGAGTGTTACACCCCACATCCCCAGTAGTCTAGTGGAGTCCCCCTTCCCAGTACCCCGAACGCTAACAAAATAGTACTGCCGTTCTAACCTTGGTAGTCTAGTGGTACCCCCTCCCATCCCCGACACCCGACGTGCTGATATAACAATACATTCCATCCCTGGTAGTCTAGTGGTACCCCCTCCCAGCCCTGATCACAGCACATCCCATACTCATGATCACCCTGGTAGTCCAGTGGACCCCCAACCCCCACCCACTGAGGCAACCAAACCCCACCCTGCTCCCCATCCCAGCATGAGCATGGCAGCCAGCAGGCAGCAAAACCCACCCACACAGCTCCACAGCTGCCCGCCGACTGCACTGTCACTGAATGACAGCTTACAGTACGCTCTGCAAAACCATTGGTCAACATCGTTGACCAATGGTCTTGCAGTGAATATTGTAAGCATTCATTCACAACTCTGTGGCTGATACTAAGTTGTGAATGAATGCTTACAGTACTCACTGCAGGGTTTTAAAACATAAAAATAAACATTCTGAGGTCACATAAAATTAAGGTAAAGGCACACAACAATAAAGGACATCCTGATGAAAAAGATACATACTTGGATGTCTGCAGAAGACGTCCTTGGGCAGAGTTATGACAATTTGTTTGGGCTAAAAAAAAAAAATAAGATGGCAGTGGACAAAAAAGGAATTTTTTCTCACTTAAAAGGATTTTAAGGATCCTTTTTCATGAGCTGTCAAAATCCTTTTTCGTCAGGCCAAAATCCTTTTTTGCTCCATGCAGCTATCCAAAAGACTGAACTAAGCATGTTCAGAACCCACACTTTCAAAATTTAATAACTTTGGAATGGATTAATATTTTTTTCACCAAACCAATGCTGTCTTGTTCTTTGAGGCAAGATCTTTCTACCTTGAAAATTTTGGACCACAATTCCAAATGATTTGGCCGCAGCGTGATGAGGTAAACACAGCCAAAAAAGCAAATTTTAGCATTTCTTCTCAATGCGCAGCATTACATCCACCAATCAGACCAACAAGAAACTTGATATGTCAAGAGATCTACTCCATGGGACAGCATATACCAAGTTTCATGCAAATCCATTGGAACTGTTTCTAAGTTATTAAAGTGCAAAATTAAAAGTGCCTACTCAACCTTAACTATAAGGGTGTGATCACGCCCCTATAATATACATAAATGTTACTTTAACCCTAACTGATGCATTTAAGAAATTCCTTGCAATATACATATATATATATATATATATATATATATATGTATAGATATATATTTATATGTATGTGTGTATATATATATATAAATTGCAAAGAACTTCATAAATGCATCAGTTAGGGTTAAAGTGACAAAAGTAGGGAAATGTGGTGTTAGTGTTTCCAACCCTAAAACCCCATCCCCACTCTATACAGATCACTAGGCTTCAGGGGGTGGCATCAGGGTTGTCAGCCCTAATGCTCAGGGCATTTCATTAGAAAATAAGCTGGGTGGGTGCAGTATAGGAGAATGGGGTGAGCTTTGGGGCTGACAACCCCAATGCTGCCCCCTGAAGCTTCTTAGTCTGTACAGGGTGGGGTTTGGATGTTTGGGTTGGAATCCCTAATGCACATTTTCCTACTTTTGTTTCTTTAACCCTAACTGATGAATTAACAAAGTTTGTTGCAATGTATTGCCTTACTTTTTGAGATAGTATAACAGCATCCTCTGACCCTGTGCTCCCATCCCTCTGTAGATGTGTGTGTGTGTATATATATATATATATATATATATATATATATATATTTATTATTCATTATTCGAGATTTCGGAATTTATAACCTTTGAGTCAGAGACTCATTTCCAAAGGCTCCACATCATAGGAAAATACATGTGAGACATACAGAAGAAACAGCAATGTAGTATAATACATATAAATGAGATACAGTGTATAGTGCATCATGCATGTGCAAGGTTTACAGTAACATTTATTGTATTGCAGTGTGCAAAATATTTTGATACAGTGCATAGGGCATCATGCATGTGCAAGGTTTACAATAACATTTGTTGTATTACAGTGAGCAAAATATTTAACCTATGCACTAGATACTCGATACAGTAATGAAACTAAGCTAGCAATATGCCCAAAAATTACAGGCCTGATAGTGCATATTGTGCAGTCTGAGGTAAGACTTTGTCAAATATCATGGGACTCTGAAGTGAGCTTTGTGCAAATTGTCCCTTGAGCCAAAAACTAGGCCGAAAAACAGTGGTGGGGGGGTGACCTATTATGGACAGTTGCATGAGCGAGAGGCCAGAAGGTGATTCTTCAGGGTGACCTTGAAAGGGCCAAGCTTAGCATGGCAGGTGATTAGAGTGGGCAGGGTGTTAAACCAGGTGGGGGCCCTGACCAGGAACGATCTTTGTGCCAGGGTTGTTTTGACCCTAGAGACAGTAATAGAGGTTTTGTCTGAGCTGCAAGCGCTCATGGAGGGGGTGGACATTGTTAGGGCAGTCGATAGGCCTGGGGGGTTAGGCCAAGCAGAGATTTTTTAGCCATGAGGCAGGTCTGGTATTGTACCCTTTCATCAAAGTTAAGAATCTGGGCAAGGGAGTAGAGGGTGCAGGTATGTGTCATTCAGTCAGCACCAGTTAGGAGTCTGCAGACTTTATTAATCACTACTTTTAGTTTACCTATGGCTGTGGCATTGGCTGCAGAATATACCAGCAGGCCATAGTTGACTAGGGAGAGTACTGATGATGTGATAGCTAACCTTAGGGCGTCTGGGGGGAGGCAGGCTCTGTGGCGATAAAGGAGCCCAACGCTTGCATTGGCGGTGAATGTGAGAGTGCTGATGAGTGTGTGGAAAGATAGGGCTGAGTCAAAGATGACACCCAGGTACCTGTATGATGAGACCTGTTCCAGGGTGTAGTGTGAGCTGGACTGAATGGACATTTGGTCACTTTTTAGGTTACTTTGATAGTGGGTGAACAGGAGGGTCTTTGTGTTTTTTAGATTCAGTATCAGTTTATGCTCAGTGAACCAGTGTGCCATCTGGCTAAAGGCAGACTGGAGAGAGGTCTGTAGGACCAATGGGTTTGGGTGGGAAGCACAGATGACTGCTTCATCTGCATAGAAGAGGATTTTTTCAGTACACGAGGTAGGGAGCACATTTAAAAACAAGCTTAAAAGTAGGGGCCCCAGGATGGAGCCTTGTGGGACCCCAGAGCAGGTGGGGCATGAGCTGGAGATAGTGTTGTTGATCCTGATACATTGTTTATTTATTTATTAGAGAAGTCAGATATACAACCTTTGAGTCATGGACTCATTTACAAAGGCACCTCATCGCGGGGGGGGTAGACAGAGTTACATAGTGTGGTTACAACAGTGAGAACAGTACAGGTGCAGAACATTAAACATAGAGTACACATAGGTTACATAATAATGTTACTTATAATAGGTTACAGTCATATACAAGGTACCCAAGGGTTACATTGGGAGTATAGCCCTGGACATACTTAGAAAATGCCTGAAGAGTGTGGAGGTAGGGATGGGGAGTGGGGTGGGAAGGAGAGAGGTTAGGCTGTCCGGAGGACATTGTCAAGTCAGGAAGGCCTGACAGTAGGATCCCACAGTGGGATTAATTAAGTACATCTACAGCAATGAGTGTCAAAGAGATGGAACATTGGGATCTGGGACTGACAGGTAACTGGTGAACCAATCACACAGTCCTTGAGAGAGACCCAATTGTATGAGGGTGTTTAGCGGTGGGGAAGCTAACCATGCTGAACACCCTGGATAGGTCAATGAACACAGCTGCGGCAATGTGCCTTTTGTCGAGGGGGTGGTGAAGGTGGTTTGAAAACTCCAAGAGGACTATGGTAGTGCTATGCCCAGCCCGGAAACCATGTTGTTCCTTGCATAGCAGGTTGTGCATATCTAGGTAGCTTGCCAATTGGTCTGCCATGATTTTTTCCAGGGCTTTGGAGAGTGGGGGAAGAATAGAAATAGGGCAGTAATTACCCGGTGATAGGGGGTCACCTCCTTTGTGGATAGTGGTGACTGCTGCTTTTTTCCAGGCTGTTGGGAACTGTCCTAGACAGAGGGAAAGGTTTAAAATAGCGGTGAGGGGGGCAAGCAGTATGTCCAGAGTGAGTCGGAGCAGCTTAACGTCAAGTGGATCGTTCAGGGGGATGGTTCCATATAGGGCCTTGGTAAGGTATGGCCTTGCCTCATGTGGAGAGACAGTCTGGAGGTAGAAAGGTAGCCGTGGGAGGTGGGGCTGTGCAGTATTGGGTACAGGGTCAAAAAAGTTTGGGCGGAGGACAGAGATGAGGTCCGTGAAACTGTTACTGAGCGTATCAGCAATACATATATGTAGCTGTGGAAGCACAGGGTCCTCTGAGCCCAGCACTTCCATTTATAGGACAACAGTGACAAACTGTCAGCATAGCCTTCTTATTACCCCACCTCATGTATCTGTTACAGAAAATTTTTGAATCCCTGCCAAAACATTATTCAGCGCAACCGCAACACTGTTCTGTGCCACAGGTGCAAAAACATTTTGGCCAGGATTTGAAAATTGACAGCTGGGACATACATGAGGTGGGGTAATAAGAAGGGTATGTTGAAAATCTGGGCTAAAAATATGTAACATTTCCAAAATTATGAGCAGGCATAGCTCAATAGCAATGAATGGTCATAACTTTGGCATTTTTTCATATTTTGACCCCAAATTTTCAACATAGTCTTTTTATGACCCCACCTCATAAACCCCATAGGTGAAAATATTCAAATCCATGCCAAAATGCCATTCTATGCCACAGGTGCAAAAACACGTTTCAGACAGGATGTGAAAAATGACAGCCATACTGTTTACGATGTGGTCTGAAAAAAAGGCTACATTGAAAATCTGGAGTCAAACTATTGAAAATTACCAGTTATGCATAGAAACATTTCAATGAACACACACAATTTGGGCATTTTTAGGAATTTTTTCACCACATTTTGAACATGGCCTTTTTGGGTCTCCACCTCATGAACACTGCAACTGTTTTTACATTAATCAGGCCTGAAAGGTGATTTCATGCAGTGACAGCAAAATCACCTTCCATGCTTGATTCATGAAACAATAGCTGCAGTGTTCATGAGGTGGGGTCCCAAAAGGCCATGTTGAAAATGTGATGAAAAAATTCCAAAAAATGGCACAGTTATGAACATAAGTTCAAAATGCCATTGAAATATATTATATGGCACTTACCTTGATTCCTCAGTTCATGTTTCAGCTTTAAAGAGTGCAGACATGTCCTGGTCCACAGAAGATGACAGCCCAGAACCTCTGGTGATAAGTATAGGGTAAGGGGGTGTTGTGCGGTTTTGGGTGCTCAGTGGAGGGGTCAGGATGGGGAGGATACAGTGGGGACTAGGGTCCGTTTTCTTTTTTTCAGGTAAAAAAAATAAAAAGACATCAGGGGACTGTTTTATTTTTACAGGATTTAAGTCAAGAAATATTTCAGGCACTGGGGGTGGTCTCCCTCGTGTCCCACACTGCTGGGGGGGCTCTAAATGTTGACATGGGAAATGGGCCCCCCGATGTTGACTAATTAATGAAACAAGGGGCTGTAGGGGGTGGGCATCTGACACCAGGGGTGGGCATCCCAGTGTCAGATTATACTGTATAAGACATTGAATTCACATTCACAAATTATGTAGTTTGGGCCGGTCTGACATTTTCACGCCAGTCTGAATTAACGCAAGCACGGTACAGTTTTATCACTATTATTAACTGGCACCTCTGCTATCACTAGCAACCCTTTGTCTGTTGCCGAACCTGATATACTGTTTGTGCTATGCTGGCTGCCTGTCAGTCTGCCATGTTTATGGATTTACCTGGCATCCTGTCTTTACTTGGTACATTCCAGCTTACAGGCATGGCAGAGGAATCAGAAAGAGATGCTGAAGAGTGCTTTCTCCTAAAATAACAACTGATATATATATATATATATACAGAAGAACCTGTACAGACAGGGGAAGTAGCCTTCCAAATGGGGGAGCTGACAGAAGCCCCAAGGCTCTCTTGGTCACCAAGAAAGGATTCTCGAGTGACGTAAAAGGATTCTTTTTCATGATTCCTAATATGAAAAAATGATTTTTTTTCATTTCATGTGGCCACAAAAAAGGATTCATTATATTAACCCTTAGACTGCTGACAGAATTAGAATGTATTGGAGTTTGGGACTGATATATCAGTCCACGACTCTGCAAGGGTTAAAAAAACACATTTATGGGGCATATTTCTAATTTTGAAGTGCAGATTGCATCTAATGGAGTCCCAATGAGCCAGCTATGTGTGTTGGTCTCTCTCTCTCTCTCTCTCTCTATGATGTCATTTTTGTGGCTTTTGAAAAAAAAATTAAGAAAAATCTGAAACAAGATGGCAGTGCACAGAAAAGGATTTTTTCTGTCATGAAAAAAGTATTTAATTCTCATGAAAAAGGAATGGGTCTCATAAGAGTGAATCCTTTTTAGTGAGAACAGTGCAAAAGTGTCTTAACCATGTGCTGCTATATGAGCAGATTCGATAGACCTTTTGGCCTACTCTGCTGGCATCTTAGTATGAGAATAAATGCTTTGTTGAAGTTTCTCCCTCTATCCTGAAAAGTGATCTTCCCATTGAAAATAATGGGAAATGAAAAACTATATAACTTTGCAACAGATTAATTTTGTTTTTCAGAAAACTAAGCAGGCCTGTTCTGTTACCCAAGCTGGTTCTACATAAAATAATCACACCAAAATTCCACATTGTCTGGACGCATGGCGAAGCAGAAAAAACTGTAAAAAGTGGTGACTATATGGCTTTTATCACTGTCCAGATCTCAGAATCCACACATCCAACTAGAAAGAAAGTTGCCACATCAGAAGATCTACCCCGCGGGACAACGCATATCAACTTTTAAGCAAATTCATTTATCGGTTGCAAATATATTAAAGTGCAAAATCTGAGGCTTAACATTAAACATGGTACTCAACCCTAACTATGGGGCACTATCATATATATATATATATATATATACTGGGTAAGGCCCGCTAGCCAGAAGTGCCTGTTTTCTGGGGCAACCTGAGATCACTGGTGAGGTTAAGTGACATGCTCTGAGTCAAACAGTATGCAAGTGGAGGTTGTGAGATCAAACCCAGGTCTGTTAGACATATCAAACTATTTCACAACTCATTACTATAACTTCCAGACTGCTGGCCATATTAAAAAAACTACCAATAGGAATAAAAAAATTACTTTATTTTCACTGGTAGAGGAGCTGAAGTGAAAAACAAAATCATTTATTTTGACTCCAGCTCAGAGAATAATGAATATGGCCTAGTAGTAATTCAGGCACAGACATGGGCAACACAGAGTCCAAGACATGACACCTCCCCTCACAAATCTGTATTGCACTATGACATAGTAGTAGTAGTTCAGGCACTGAGATGGGCAATGCAGAGTCTACACTACAGCAGTATGACCTAGTAGTAGTTAAGGCACAGAGATAAGCAACACAGAGTCTAAGATGTGACACCCCCACTTCACAAATCTGTATGGCACTATGACCTAGTAGTAGTTCAGGCACAGAGATGGGCAACACAAGGTCTACGCTTTGGCAGTATGACTTAGCAGTAGTTCAGGCCCAGAGATGGGCAGCACAGAGTCTGAGATGTACCCCTCTTCACAATCTATATGGCACAATGAGCAGTACTTTAGGCTCAGAGATGGGCAACACAGAGTTTACGCTATGGTAGTATGGCCTAGTAGTAGTTCAGGCTCAGAGATGGGTAACGCAGAGTCTACGCTATGACAGTATGGCCTAGTAGTAGTTCAGACACAGGGATGGGCAACACAGAGTCTGAGATGTGACCCTCTCCCATTCACAAATCTGTATGGCATTGTGACCTAGTAATAGTCCAGGCACAGAGATTGGAAACACTGGATCTATGGCAGTATGACCTTTCAGGGCAGCACAGAGATGGGCAACATAGAGTCTGATACATGGGTGACACCCACCTACAAAATCTATATGGCACTATAAGCCCGATTCAGAATTACGGAGGCACTATGACTTTCAGACAGGGTCCTCCTGTCCTGTCTGACTCTGCTCCCAGTAATATTTGTTTTGTTTTTGTTTTTATTTTCTGCACTCTGCTGTTGAATTTGCTGGTCTCCCTCTCTCTCTCTCTCTCTCTCTCTCAAAACAGGTGTTTTTTCTTCTTCAATTTTATACTCTCTAGTCTGCTATGTCTGCACTCTGCTGCTGTCTAGTCTGCACTCTGTTGTTGAATTCGTTGGTCTCTCTACTCTCTCTCTCTCTTTCTAATGGAAAAAAATCCTTTTTATATGAGTACTCTGCAGACTGCTACGATGTCTGCACTCTGTTGTTGAATTTGTTGGTTTCTCAGTCTCTACTCTCCCTCTCCCCCTGTCCCTCTCCTTCTCACTCTCTAACAAAATGATTTTTGCTGTTTTTGTTTTGTTTGGAAATCTCCACACATGCACACACAACTGTCTCCATTGAATGCAAAGCCCTAAATGCACTCAATACTTGCTTTTCTAGGGATGTCCTGTGGTGGATGACACAGAGGATTGGCTAGAAGATGTGTCTGTCACAGATCAGAGACCCTCACTGGTGCCTCCTCAGTGTCCCAGGATCATGAGTGTTTCCCTTTGTTGGTCATGTGATGTTCCAGGGACTCGGGAGTCTTCGGCAGAGATTAGGGGGAAAAAATAAACACTTTTTTTTTCTACACCTTTCTGCACCCTTTCCTTCCTTTTCCATGCAGTACTGGTGGTGACAGTGTTATTCAAAATCAGGCCACACTTCTGAACCTGGCCAATTCAACAATTTTGGTCAAGCCACAAAAGGCTCAGTTTTCCTTGTCAGAGCTGAGTTGGCCCAGTCCAGGGGGGTTGGACCTGCATCAGAGGCAGTTTGCCCATCCCTACTCCAGACATTAAGGCTAGCATAAACAGGGGCTGTTGTTTCACTGCAAAGTTTTCAATTTCATACCAGTTAGAAGTTAATCTCTGCTTAGCTCAGGTGTAAACCACTGTCATCTGGGTTGCTAAAGAATGTTTCCTTAGATCAGGGAGGGCAAGCCTCCCTTTGTCTCGGGGTAATTGCAAACTTGTTTGGGTTATTCTGGTGCATTTATTACCCCAAACAAACTTCTGCAGCTGGCAGTGAACCTTATTCCAAAAGTTGGTCAGAATTTTGCTCGGTAAGGTTTGGAATAGGAACAAAAACCTAGGCAAAATATTTATTTTTACTATATCTATTCTGCCCACAAGGGAAAGGGGCAACAATTTCCATCTGTGTAAATTGGCACTTACCATTTCCCACAATTTCTCATAATTTAGAGAAAATAATTTATTTAAATCTTAAGTGACCTATATTCCCTAACAGCTAATCTGATTCTGTGTCACCCAGCTGAATGGAAATGTTGCCCTAAACTCCCTAGATCCACTACCAGCCACTACAAGAGCACACGATGTTGTGAAATTAATTTTGTAGCTTGAAAGAAGGCCAGATTTTTGCAAGTGAAATATCCACTGAGGGACTGAGCATTCTGGCTTGCCCAGGAAAAAAATTTGTTCTATGCCCCTGACTAAGATGCCAGTAACCACAAAGTCTTGACAGACCTCTGCTGCCAATGGCTCTAAACAGAGAGCAAATAGAAAATGGGACAGGAGCATCCCTGTTGGGTCCCGCTGGTGAGAGGAAAAAATGCAGAATTAATTCCATTAACCCGCACCAAAGCTTGTGGGTTAGAATATAATACTTTCATAATTGCTAACAATTTATTTATTTATTTTTTATTTATAATCACATCAGAATTACAACCCTTTGAGTCATGGACTTATTTCCAAAGGCTCCACATTATGATACAAAGAGAAAAATACAGATAGTAACGAAAATTGAAGGAACAGGTAATACATGCGATGGAGAACATTGAATACAATTAGCAGGATGGTGGTGTCATCCAGCAGATGAACTTCAGTCCTATACAAATAGTTGCTAGGCAGTTGTTAACATGTTCATCAGCAAAATGAGCTGTAGTCCTATACAATCAGTAACTAGGCAGTTGTTAACATACAAGTATAACCCCCTGTTACCCGGGGTTACTAGAATCTCAGTAAGACCTAGTGGTAGGCAGGGAAGGCAGCTTGTGAAACTCCAGTTAAATGGATTTCACACTGTCTCACTCTGTTCTCAGTCTCAGCTGAGACTGAGGGATGACATAATTTAGAACTGTCGCAGCTGCATAAGCCACACTGGAATGTTGCTGTTGGAGGTTAGAGTAGAATGTTGGGAAATTTGAAGTGAGTTTGGTAGAGTTCGGTAGAGTGTGGCAGTCTGAAAGAGGTGCTCTGCTGTAGGCATGCCTTCAGAGCTCTAAGCTCTGTCAAAGAGCTACTTTTGTTTTTCAGGTGTGTGTTTCCACCTGAAGAGGAACACAAGAAGAGCATATTGAAGTGGTGGAGACCACTCTCAATGGCGCAGGGCCCCATCCCTGCGAGGATGGGGTGAAGAAATCAGCCTGCTTCCAGGGGCAACCCTCTCGGTCCGGCTAGAGAAAAGAAGCTGCCTGTTTAAGTTTGTGCTGAGGCACCAGAAGCTCTGTAAGAGAGTTCCTTGAGGAGAAAACACCTGTGGGGCACCTGCAACCTAAGGGTGAGTTCACCCTGCTAAAGGGCCAGGTGTTTTCACCTGCAGCAAGATGAAACTAAAGGGACTGTTACTGTGGGGTCAGGAAAAGACAGCCAAGTACAGTTTGGAAGATGTGGGGATTGGACTGCTTAACTCTGTGGGGGGTCTAGAGTAATGGACAAATGCCACTCTTTAAGTATGTTCAAGTCCAGCACAAATGGGATGTAAAGACAGTAGATTGAATGTGATATACATTAAAAAGAATCTACACAGCAAAGTGTGTTAAAGAATGAGGTGTTACAGTCCAGAGAAATGGCCAGGTATGAATTATGGGAGCGAGAGGTGGGAGACCCCCCATCAGTAGTAACCAAATTCACCTCTACGGATTTGCTCTGGGACACCTGTTGCTTTCTCTCAGGTACTTGGCCAGTGCCTGAGGAAAGTACCCAGATGTGGGATTGATGAGGAAGATTCCCTTATGGAGCAGAAGTGCTCATAGGTGGTTTAGGGAGCCACCAGTAAATGTTTCCATGCTATATGGAAAGTGTCCAAGTGGCTGGCAAGGGAGCAGAGCCAGGGAAAACCCAGAGCAGCATAAAGTTTGGGCTGTGTGCCCAGTGTGTTTCAGAGCCTGAGGACTAAAGTGATGAGGATGTGTTCTGGTCTCCTTTAATCTGCATTACCAGGAGTGTAGCCCCATGGGGGTCCGTCTATGCTTGTTTATTCTGTTGGATGTGAATAAAAGCCACACTTTAGAATCCCACGTCTGGTATTGGACATTACAGTTATTGCTTCCTTTGTCTGGAGTTACTTGGGTGCCGCTGTGCAGAGTAGCCAAACCTAGCCAAAGTGCTGAGTGGCATATTCCTCCCTGAACCCAGCCCTCCAGGTAGAGCTGTCAGATAGAAACGGCATACCTGGGAGGGGGTTACAAAAATGGAGGCACCGCTGAGGATTTGGGTTTGGAATTTAGGGAGGAATGTAAGAAAGGTCGCTCAGACAAAGGCTAGCATTTTGGTTATCTGGCAGTGGGTAGCCCAAAAAGCTGAAGCAATGTTAACTAATGTGCCGCTGTGTGCTGTTATCCATGTGCTGCTATTAAAATGCCAACTGTTTACCAAGGAGCAGTAAAGCCTGAGAGTGTATGCCCTTGTCCTGCATCAAATTACAGCACTTGTCAGCTTTTAAAAGCATTTGTGACAAAGAAAAGTGTGGAAAACTGTGGGTAGCAAATGTTGGAAATGCTTTCTGTGTGAAATGAGAGACTTGTTGTGCTTAATGGGCATGAAAAATGGTTGAAATGGGCTCCCGTCGTGGAGTCAGTTGGGAAAAAAAAAGTGTGGTTTTGCAGTTTAAATTTGCCTGCTCGAAGATTGCCGTGAGGAGAATAGCACGAGAGGAAAGAGGCTCATTTGCATGGCGTCGAGTGATTGGTGAGACTGCAATCAGTCCTGCCCCCAAGCCAGCTCTAGAGCGACTGCACAGCATTTGAGAGGGAGAGTGAGTGGAGTGTGCGAACTGGCTTATCAGGAGGAGCGTCACAGTGACTGAAAGCACTGTAGAAAGTTTAAAAACTGACTTTTCTGTTTAAATTCGGGCTCAACCCGCATCTCGATCAACTGGACTGTGAGTGTGGTGTTCAGAGGGACAATCGGCTGGACTGCCAACCCGCTTCTTTCCAGAGGCCTCCAAGACTGGCTGCAGGCTGTATTTCCTTCGCAGCAAACAGCTACTGATAACAGTGAGTACCAACAGAAATAATTGCTCAAACTAAGTGATTTTCCCAAAAGCCAGCTGAGTCTGTGTGTAGCAGTGTAATCACTTTGCAAAGAAAGGCTGTGTTAAGTTTTACCAGCAAAAGCAAGCATTCTAGTCAATTGACTGTGAGCATAATTATAGATTCAACGTCAGTATAATTTTCGAAGCCATGAGAGAGACCGTGAGTTGTATCGGATATACAGCAAGAATTACAGGCAATCCTGTGCTATGAAATACTGAGGCTTTAAGGGACTGTATGTTAGAGCAATGTCTTCAGCGAGTGAAAAGTCCATGGTAAATCATATAAATGTGCTGGGAAAAAGAACAGTGCAAGTTTGTGCAGTTTGAGCAAAGTTATCAATAGAGTGTGTAAATCGGATGCGCAGTGGCTTGACCCAATAACAGAACGTTGATGCGTAGGAGTGCTGCCGTCGCCATTACAGGGTGGGGTAGTAATGTAAACACAACAGTAGAGGAGCCATTTTGAAAGAGAAAGAAAGTTTTCAGTGATGTGGGACTTGAAATAACAGTGAATGTTGTTTGTTTTTCTCTGCAGTCATGGCTTCAGGACCAGCCCGCTACCCGGATCATGCCCGGGCTGTGATAGCAGTAGAAGTTAACAAGTTAAGGGACATTGAGAGATGTTACTACAGAGGATAACTGCCTCCTCATGTGGTGATTCCTGGATATCCAGTGCAAGTATGTGTGATGTGCTTAAATGCTAGAAGGGATGTCTTCATGGTACCTCACTGTTCTGGGTGCCTAGAGAAATATGGCTTGTTTAAAGTGCCCAAGATTCATTTGGCTCCCACATGGACAAAAGTTCAAGAATCTGCAGTTGGCAGCACACAGCACCAGGCGTAGCCTGTTGGAGAAGGCCCCTCAGAGTGTGGCACAAAGCAAGAGGATGCAGATTTACAGACAGAACAATGTGCTGATGTTTCAGAGTCTGAGTCGCAGAGAGACATTTCAGGAAGAGCATCAGTAGGCTCTTGGAGAGAGGGGCCTAGCCCAAGTCTCATAGGTGAAGACGAGATGAGGGAGGCCTTTGAATGGGAGGTTTCGACCTCTGCACCCAGCAAAGAGTGGACAGTCTCAGGAGTGAGGACGACTGCTCACTCCTGGGCACAGATTCTCAGTGAGGAAGAAGAAGAGGGGGAACCTATGTGGCCTTGTGAAAAAGGAACTGGTACACAGCCTCAAGCTCTTGCCTCAGAGGAACGCATGGAAGAGAGTGGCGATTCCACTGCCCTGGCTGTGCAAGAAGAAGCCAGGGATCCATTTTTGTGTCATTAAGAATGCGTAGCTGGCAGAACCAGGACTGGCCACCCCCAAGCCAGGCCTGAGGTCTCAGGTTGACCGAAGCTAGTAAAGAGGAAAGACTGGTTCATAGGGAAGAGAATGAAATCTACGGTATGTCCTTTCCTACCTTTCCTCAGAGAGTCTGGGAGGAGATTGAAAAAAGCAGGAAATACTGGATTTGGGAAGAAGCAATGAAATGTGTGCATCCTGGGGCAAACAAGCATGTCAAGAACAGAATGTTTCACGAAAAATACAGCCAGTGGAAAAGAGGCAGAACACTGTTTATGGACACTGTTCGAATTGTGGATGGAGAGGGACATGAAACCTTTCACAGTGTGAATTATGAGCTCCCAGATGGGGTGATAATTCAAGCACCTGATCCGTTGTGCTATTGGCCACAATGCAAAGACCTTCCTGTGAATGTGCCCTTGCCTACCAAATGGAAAGCAGAGCAGTGGTAGCCAGTGCTGCCACTCCAGCCTTTGCCATACCTATGTTGTTCCACCAGTCTGGACGTCCAGGACTCAGGTGCCCCACATTCATCAGTTCTGCAGTGTACTGGCTTTCCAGAATCCATTGACTGGCCCACCAGATGACTTCAGATCCAGAGAGGACACCAGCCCAGCTGTATCCTGATTCATCGCCTGGGTATCGGATGACTTTAGACCAGCTGTTTTCCTTTTTGTTCCTGTTCCAAGGTTCCATCTCCAGAGATGACATCATCCCAGCAGTTTCCAGATGTGCCCTCCTGTAGTTTCCTGGAAGATGTCCGTCCAGCTGTATCGGAAGAATGCTCAGAGATTGTGAAGAAAGCACAGCAGTTGGACCACAGTGGGCTCGGGGAGGGTGAGGATGGTGGAACAGAGGCACACCCAGTCAATTGTTCCACTCCACAATCCATACACCATTCTGGGGGAGCATAGCTCCCCTATGGATGCACCCGCAGAGAAGACTGATGCCAACTGTCACAAGGGAGGCCCACATGAAGGAGGCAGAGGACACCACAGGGAAAGGAAGCAGCTCCTGGTGGGGGACTCAATTATTAGGGGGATAGAACTGGGGGGGCAGGGAAAACTGAAGTAAGGTGCCTGCCTGGTGCCATGGCTTGGAGGGACAGGAAGCGCATCCTCAGGATCAAGAGAACAGCTGCAAGGGAGTCTGAGCTGGACGTCATTGTCCACCTAGGGCAAATGACTTGGCTCATCATGAGATCAGAGCAGTGCAGGAGGACATTGTAGAGTTGGGGAGGGCCTAAGACAAGTAGCACACACAGTATCCTTCTCAGAGGTGCTGCCTGTCAATGGCATGGGGAGGCGAGGTAATTAGCACCATGCAGTTTAATGAATGGTTGAAAAAATGGTGTGGAGCACAGGGTTTGGCTTCATTGGGGACTGGGGTTCCACCTGGAGGGACACCAGCCTATACTGGCAGGATGGTCTGCATCTGCCCAGGAAGGGAACAAGTATTTTGAGCAATCGGTTTAAATGCTTCATTGGCAAGCTTTTAAACTAGTCAAAGGGGGAGGCACTGATAAGCGGCAGGAAAATCCCAGCCTCTCCCTACAAAACAGGGTACTAAATGAGAAAAAGACCGAGGTAGAAAGGTCAGTGGGGGATGCTGCAACAGAAGGTAAAGCCATCAAAAATGGAGAGCAATGAGTACCAATGCCCGTAGTCTGGGTAACAAGCTTCCTGAATTAGTGGCCTTGATGGAGGAGGAACATCTGGATATCGTTGCAGTCACAGAAACATGGTACACACAAAACCATGACTGGGGCCTAAGCGTACCAGGATACACTATCTACAGGAGGGACAGGGAGGGTAAAGAGGAGGAGGAGGAGGAGTAGCTCTTTACATGGGAAGGAATAAAAGCAACAGAACAAAAGGGTAAACAGGGAGAGAAGAAGCACTGTGGGTAGAATTTGGAGACAGGCAATGGCACCACAATCCGCTAGGGGTTGTATATGAACCCCCTTCTCAGGGAGGAAATGGACAAGGAAATGATAGAAAGTATACTTAGAATGGCAGAAAATGGGAGATATTGCTGATGGGTGATCTGAATATGCCAGATGTTAACTGGAGTGCAGTTGCAGCAGCCACTTGAAGAGTGGGGTTATTCTAGATGCCCTACAGGGGGCATGCCTTTGACAACTAGTATTGGAGCCCACTTGAGAGGGAGCAATCTTAGACCTGGTTCTCTCAAATGGAGATGGAGAGAGGATCACAGATGTAGAAGTGGGTAGCCATCTGGGAACTAGTGACCATCGAACAGTATGGTTCACAATAAACACAGCAATAGAGTCAAGCCATACAAAGGCAAAAGTACTGGACTTTAGGAAGGCTGACTTTGCCAAAATGGGTGAGTGCCTAAGGAATGCACTAGCAAATGGGCAGGAAGGAGGGGTGGAAGAACAATGGGGAATAATAAAAACTGCCATCACAGAGGTAACGAGCCTTTGTGTGAAGCAAATAAACAAAACAAAATGATGTGAGAAACCACTATGGTTCTCAAAGAAGTGGCAGTGAAGGTTCAAAAGAAAAGAAAGCATTCAGGAAGTACAAGGAATCACAGAAGAAGCAGGACAGAGAACTGTATCAGTTAAAGCAAAAGGAGGCTGGGAAGGCAGTCAGACAGCAAAGGCCCAAACCAAGGAAAAGATAGCCAACTCAGTTAAGAAGGGGATAAAACCTTTTATAGGTACATCAGGGGCGAAGGAAGACCAAGGAGGGATAGTGAGGCTTAATAAAGGGGTGGGAGGGTGGGCAGAGGAAGACTGTGAAAAGGCAGAGATACCAAACAAATATTTTTGCTCAGTATTTACAAATGAAGAGGGAGGTACCTAAAACAAACAGTAGAAACACTCTGGATACAGAAGTTGATACCAGCTCATTTACAGAAGAAAGGGTTCTGAAAGAACTCTTAAAACTGAAGGTGGACAAAGCAATGGGGCCGATGGGATTCTTCCCAGAATTTAAAAGAACTAAGGGTAGAACTAGTGACACCACTGACTACCCTTTTAACAAATCATGGGAGGATGGGGTGGTACTCGAGGACTGGAGGAGGGCAGATGTGATTCCCTTCACAAAAGTGGCAGCAAGGCAGAAGCAGGAAACTACAGACCTGTTAGTTTAACCTCAGTGATAGGAAAATGATGGAATCACTTCTGAAGGAAAGAACTGTCGAGTATCTAGAGGCCAGAGGGCACAGGACCCTAGGCAGCATGGATTCACAGCGGAAGGTCATGCCAGATGAATCTGATAGATTTCTTTGACTGGGTGACCAAAGTAGTAGATCAGGGAGGGCTGTGGACATGGCCTACCTAGACTTTAGCAAGGCATTTGACACAGTCCCACACAAAGATTAATATACAAGTTAGCCAGCCTGGGATGCGTCCCAAGATGACAGCCTGGGTAAAGAATTGGCTGGGGAATAGGACACAGAGAGTAATAGTAAATGAGTCCACTCAGAAGAAAGGGGTTACTAGTAGGGTACCGCGGGGTTCAGTATTAGGACGGTCCTCTTCAATGTCTTTATAAGCGACATTGCAGAGGACTGGAAGGAAAAGTATGTCTCTTTGCAGATGACACAAAGATCTGCAACAGAGTTGATGCACAGGTGGGTGGAAAGGATGAGAAGGGACTTGGAGGTTAGATGAATGGTCAAATGTATGGCAGCTTAGATTTAATGCTAAAGTGCAAGGTAATGCACCTGGGAAACAAAACCCAGGGAAGAGTACACAATGGGGGTGAGATACTAACAACAACAAAAATGGAAAGGGACCTGGGGGTAGTCATATCAGATGACCTAAAGGTGGGAAAGCAATGTGAGAGGGCAGCAAGTAGGGCTGGGGGGATACTGGGATGCATAGGGAGAGGCATCACCAGTAGAAAACAGGAAGTTATTATCCCTCTGTACAGATAGCTGGTGAGACCCCATCTGGAGTACTGCGTGCAGTTCTGGAGACCCAGTCTCTGCAAAGACATAGACAGGATGGAAGCTGTCCAGAGGAGGCAACTAAAATGGTGCAGGGTCTGCACGGGAAGACATCTGAAGAGGCGAAGGAGCTTAATATGTAGCCTCGAGGAAAGGAGGAGGGGGACATGATAGAAGCGTTCAAGTACCTCAAGGAATCAACAAAGTCCAAGAGGGTAGCATCTTTCAAAAAAGAGGTGTGCAAGAACAAGAGGCACAATTTGAAGAAAGGGGGTGGCTCAGGGTAATTTAAGAAGTATTTTTTCACAGAGAGGGTTGTGGATGCATGGAACGGCCTTCCGGAGGAGGTTGTGGTGTCAAAAACAGTGGTGGAATTCAAGCATGCATGGGACAGTCATAAGGCCATTCTGGGGGTAGGAAGAAGTAGGCTGCTGGTTAACTAGGATCTGCAGCTTATCCAGTAGGTAGGAAAATGGGCAGACTGGGTGGGCCAAGCGGTCCTTATCTGCCATCAAATTCTATGTTTCTATGTTCCATGTTTCCATGTTAGGGAGAGTCTTCGGCTGAGGACCAGGTGTGGTGCCATTTTCGTTCTACAAGGGACTGGAAAGTCCAGACTTTTCTATTCTTATGACATTGCAGTACACACCCTACACTAGCAGACTCCAGATGTTTGACCTGACCTCAAAGACCCTCCCCTTCGGGACTGTGGCCTGCTAGAACTGTGCTTCACTGGGCTCCGGCCAAGGAGAGACTCTTTAATGGACTTGCCTTCGGGCACTGTGGTCACTAGATGGGACTTTTAGGGCACTCCATCCCCCAAATATTGTGTATTGTAAATAATGTCATTGTTTTCTACTGTTTTCTAATGTTTATACTGTTTTTTTCTACTTTTCTAAAAAAAATATTTTTGGGGATTCTCCAGTGTTTTGATGGTAGGGTTTAGATAGACTGTGTATGCAGATTAGAGTGTGTGTTGTCTTTCTTTTCTTGCAGGTGTTCCTGAAGAAGATAGAAGAGAAGACAAGAAGAGGAGGAGGGACTCAGCGGAGTTCCTCAGTAGTACTTTAGAGCGTAGTGTTTAAAGTTCTGTTGTTGTTGTTACTGTGTGTAACTTTTTCTTCCACAGGTATGGTTGTGGGGGAGTGTGGGAGTAATGCATAGTGTATGGTATTAGCTCCTAGTATGTGGTTGCATGGTGTCCAGGGTCAGGGAGGTCCCCTGCTTGTTTTGTTTTGGGATTTTTAAGTTAGAGGCAGACATATTTTCCATAGAGGGCTAGAGGGGGATAGACAGGCTGTGGCCCTGACCTGCACTAGGGGTTGCAGTACTGATCTATTAGGGCTATGCTCTGGACAATTATACCAGAGCCACTAGGTACCCATAGTCAGCGGGTAGAGTAGAGGCTAATACGTCAGCCAAAGGCCTCTAGGCCCTTAGTGTTGTCTGTCTGTGCCTAGCACAAGGTAGGAGGGGGCCTGATCACCCCTCTCCATAGGTAACACATAGGGTAGGATGGCCTAGGTTGGATAACTAATGACTGCAGACAGTCATTTTCCTGGCCCAGGGTGAATGTAACCCTCCTGTTACCCGGGGTTACTAGAATCCCAGTAAGATCTAGTGGTAGACAGGGAAGGCAGCTTGTGAAACTCCAGTTAAATGGATTTCACACTGTCTCACTCTGTTCTCAGTCTCAGCTGAGACTGAGGGATGACATCATTTAGAACTGTCGCAGCTGCATAAGCCATACTGGAATGTTGCAGTTGGAGGTTAGAGTAGAATGTTGGGAAATTTGAAGTGAGTTCGGTAGAGTTCAGCAGAGTGTGGCAGTCTGAAAGAGGTGCTCTGCTGTAGGCAGGCCCTCAGAGCTCTAAGCTCTGTCAAAGGCTACTTTTGTTTTTTAGGTGTGTGTTTTCACCTGAAGAGGAACACAAGAAGAGCATATTGAAGTGGTGGAGACTGCTCTCAATGGCTCAGGGCCCCATCCCTGCGAGGATGGGGTGAAGGAATCAGCCTGCTTCCAGGGGCAACCCCCTTGGTCCGGCTCGAGAAAAGAAACTGCCTGTTTAAGTTCGTGCTGAGGCACCAGAAGCTCTGTAAGAGAGTTCCTTAAGGAGGAAACGCCTGTGGGGCACCTGCAACCGAAGGATGAGTTCACTCTGCTAAAGAGCCAGGTGTTTTCACCTGCAGCAAGATGAAACTAAAGGGACTGTTACTGTGGGGTCAGGAAAAGACAGCCAAGTACAGTTTGGAAGATGTGGGGATTGGACTGCTTAACTCTGTGGGGGGTCTAGAGTAATGGACAAATGCCACTCTTTAAGTATGTTCAAGTCCAGCACAAATGGGATGTAAAGACAGTAGATTGAATGTGATATACATTAAAAAGAATCTACACAGCAAAGTGTGCTAAAGGATGAGGTGTTACAGTCCAGAGATATGGCCGGGTATGAATTATGGGAGTGAGATGTGGGAGACCCCCCTATCAGTAGTAACCAAATTCACCTCTATGGATTTGCTCTTCGACACCTGTTGCTTTCTCTCAGGTACTTGGCCAGTGCCTGAGGAAAGTACCCAGACATGGGATTGATGAGGAAGATTCCCTTATGGAGCAGAAGTGCTCATAGGTGGCTTAGGGAGCCTCCAGTAAATGTTTTCATGCTAAATGGAAAGTGTCCAAGTGGCTGGCAAGGGAGCTGAGCCAGGGAAAACCCAGAGCAGCATAAAGTTTGGGCTGTGTGCCCAGTGTGTTTCAGAACCTGAGGGCTAAAGTGATGAGGATGTGTTCTGGTCTCCTTTAATCTGCATTACCAGGAGTGTAGCCCCGTGGGGGTCCATCTATGCTTTGTTTATTCTGTTGGATGTGAATAAAAGCCACACTTTAGAATCCTACTTCTGGTATTGGACATTACAGTTATTGCTTCTTTTGTCTGGAGTTACTTGGGTGCCCCTGTGCAGAGTAGCCAAACCTAGCCAAAGTGCCGAGTGACATATTCCTCCTCAAACCCAGCCCTCCAGGTAGAGCTGTCAGATAGAAATGGCATACCTGGGTGGGGGTTACACAAGCACAGTAACTTCTTATGAGGTACAAAGTCTGCTGTCTCAGGAGAGACATTGTCAAGGCTGGCTAGGCTCAGGACCCTGAAAAGAGACACCTAGAGGCCTGGGGTGGTTTTGGAAGAGGACACTCACAGTTGCAGGTGTACAGAATGCGTTTCTTGAGTGCGACCTTGAAAGACCCTGTTTTGGTGGGAGAGGTGATGGTGGTGGGGGGGACAGCATTGTACCAGGAAGGTGCTCTAACAGGGAAGGATCTTTGTGCTGGTGCAGTCCTGACCCTTGGAATCTGCAATATAGTCTTGGAGGCACTGCGAGTGGCAACAGTAGGGGTGGCAGGGAGAAGGGACGTGGAGACCCAGAAGGGGGGAGCATACCCAGTTGTATTTTTTTGACAAGGAGGCAGGACTGATATTTAAGTCTCTCCTCGAGTGTGAGTATGTTGATTAAGGAATAAAGGGTGCAGGTATGTGTCCGTTTATCGGCTCCGGACAGGAACTGGTATGCCTTGTTAGTAGAAATTTGGATTTTGTTTAGAATGGTGGCATTGGCTGCTGTGTATACTGTGAGTCTGTAGTCCACTAGGGACAGTACACAGGAGGTGACCACCAGGCGGAGGGCTTTGAGTGGCAGGCAGTCCTTATGTCTGTGTAACAGGCCAATGCGTGCACTGGTGACTGAGGTGAGCATATTGATGTGAGAGTGAAATGAAAGGGTAGAGTCAAAAGTGATGCCCAGATATTTGTAGGTGAGGACTTGGACAAGTGGATGGAGTGAGCTGGAGAGGATCTAGATGGGGGAGCCCTTGGCTTTGCTTTGCAGATGGGTGAAAAGCATGGATTTGTTTTTTTCAATATTTACAATAAGTCGGTGGTCCATGAACCATTTCTCAGTTTGACTGAAGGAGTGCTGGAGGGAGGACTGGAGTACAGAGGGGTCAGACTCGGAGGTGAAAAGGACCACATCATCCGCATAAAGAAGAACACCTGCCTGAACAGAAGCTGGGCAGGGCACTTAGATAAAGAGCAAAGGGCCCAGGATGGAGCCCTGGGAATCACCATTGGGACCTTGAGGAAAGGTAGCTAAAGAACCAGGAGAGGGGTCCGTGAGAGAAGCCGAGTTGGTGGAGTGTGTTCAGTAAGAGGGGGTGTGAGACCATATCAAAGGCCTTGGAGAAGTCAACAAAAATGGCACCAGTGAGGTGGCCCTTGTCTAGGGCAGAGTGAAGGAAGTTAGAGAATTTCATGAGGGCAGTGATTGTGCTATGGGCAGATTGGAAGCCATACTGCTCCCTGCATAGCAGGCCATGGGTGTCAAGGTATGCTGAGTTGATTGGCCAGTATTTTTTTGAGAGTTTTGGAGAGTGGAGGGAGGATGGAGATTGGTTGATAATTGTTGGGGGAGGAGCTATCCCCACCTTTCAGTATGGGGGTAATGACTGCCATTTTCCAGGTGGTTGGGAACTGTCCAAGACACAGAGAGCGGCTGAGTAAGTCTGTGAGCGGGGCAAGGATAGAGTCAAGGACTAGTCGAAGGAGTCTTGTGTAAAGGGGGTCATTGCAGGGTAGTATACCTGAATTTATAGATGAATTTCATTATCTTCATGTTTTTTTGTAAACAAGTCCAGTTAACCCTATCAAAAAGTTTTTCAAGTATCCATGGAGATAGCTATTTGGAATTCCCTCATTCCCATGACTCCTCCAAAATATTCAGCACTCTTCTAATATTGTCTTGGAGATATCTGCTATTAATAAAACCTGTCTGGTCATGATGTATGACTGATAAAATAACTTTTTGTAATCTACCCACCAAAGACCCTGTAAACATTTTTAAATCCATATTAAGCAGAGACACTGGCCTATAAGAGCCAGGCTCAGTGGTATCCTTCCCTGGTTTCAGCAAAACTGATATTTGTATAGAGCTCCAATATTCTGGATTGTCCCTTCCCTCTTGGCTCTCCTTGCATACCTGATGCAATAGGGGGTTACTTGAGGTGCAAATGTTTTAAAAAATTCAGCCAACAGGCCATCCAGGCCCGGTGCTTTACCTGTTTTAAGTTGTTGTATCTGAAGTAGGATCTCCTGTTCCCTTATCTCCATATCAAATGAGGTGGCTTCTAATTCTGTCAGCTGCAAGAGGGCCAGGCCTGAAAAAGACTCTGTCACCTTAGTGTCGGAGGAGTCTATAGGCTTCTGGTGATATAACTCATTGTAATGTCTGTCAAAAATGTCTATAATATCCCCAAGGTTACTGGTCAACTGTCACAGTACCTGTGGGTTACACAGCCTCAATACCACCATATTACCCTGCTGCTTTCTAAGTGTGTATGCCAAAAGGTCTCCTGCCCTATTGCCCCCTTTATAATACCTCTGTTGGATTCTATGGTAGCTACACTCTCTCTGTGTGGTAAGCATGGCAGTGAGCTCCCTGTGTTTCCTCTCTAACTGTTCTTTTAGCTGAGCATTCAGCATAATTTTGTTTTGAAATTCTAGCTCTCATATCTGCGACTCTTGTTCACTTTGTTTTTCCATCCTCTGTTTCTTATGTTGGGAGGAGTAAGATATAATGGCCCCCCTGAGAACTACTTTTAGCATGTCCTACCACACCGAATGTGAGGCTGCCCCTACAGGATTATGTTGTAGGTAATCCCGGATAGTATATTCTATAAGCTCACAAAATGTGGAGGAATTTAGATATCCAATGTTCAGGCACCAATTAGAATGACGCAAGGAGAGCGAAAGCATCAAAGCCAGCTGAACCGACATATGGTCAGAAACTGTCTGGGGTAGTATTCTACATTTATGTACCACGTGAACCCACTCCGTGGCCACTAAAAACATATGTACTGTATACGGGTATAACAGTTATGCCTGTCGGTATAATGGATAAAATCCTGTGTTGCCCCAAAAAATGCCATATTTTAGACAAATCTAATTCTGCTTCCAGTCTGCGCAATTATTTTCTGGACCTTGAAACCCCCTGCACAGTCCCACCTCTTTTATCCCTTCTGCCTGACATAATCATATTAAAATCACCTCTTTATTATATATAAGTTTAGGTCAAGAACTGTATCTAGGAAATATTTTTCAGGAACTCCATATTTTCGGAAGCCTCATTTGGGACATAAAGGTAAAAAAAAAAACACATCTAGTGTCCCTGTACGTCCCTTGCAACCAGATAAAATGGCCTTGGGGGGCCAGATCTATGGTGTGATATGGTTAGGGCTGTTTCTTCTGAGGAGTATTACTGTACCTCGCCTGTGGGGGTGGGCATCACCAGGAGGGGGCATAAACCTCCCCAACCCATTTACGTTTCAGTTTTTTATATTCTGCGGGAATAAGATGGGTTTCCTGTAAATATGCCACCAAGACTCCAGTTTTACCTATTTCTTGTAGGACCTGGGCCCATTTTATTGGGCTATTAAGGCCCCTGACGTTATAAGTAATGATGCTTAGATCAGCAATCTGTCCGGTGCATAGGCATAGTAATCTGTACAGACCCCCCAGTCCCCCTTTCTATCCTGTAGCCTTCCTTTGGACACTGAATTCCACCATACAAGGTGAAACCCCAGATCAAGGTGCTGAAAACATACATGTGACAACCCTGATAACGACAATGTGAAACAGTGAACTACAGTATGTGCATGGCATAATCTGAAACAGTCTGAACCAGATAGCAGTCCACCTGCCACCTCCCCCTCCCTTTTTAAACCTACATTAAATTAGGTTATCATTCTTGTCCAGCATTAATGAACTTTATGAGGACATGTTCAACACAGAAAAGGCCTTTAAATGAATGAACGATCATAACCACTGTGAAGTATAAAGCTTTTCCTGGGAATTTTTCCATCAAGAACAAAAGTCAACATTTTCTGTGGACAGTCCTCCTGTTCTGTGTCCTCTCTGAGACTTCATCTGTCCCTTATCAATCCCCTACCACCTTGTCTGTACCCTATCTCGCCTCACCTACCACACCCTCCCTTCTACCCTGTTATACTGTTTGTTTTTTTTTTTTAACTCACTGACTGTCTTGTTACTTATGGCATTGTATGTAATATACCTTACCTAACAATTGTCCTCGTTTATTTATTTATTTATTTATTTTTGTTAACCAGGTAAGCACACTAGACAACGAGTGCCTATTTTCAGGAGTGACCCGGGAGGTTACAGTACAGAGAAACAAGGTACAAATACAGGGTAGCATACAGGCCCACAACTACAAGTGGACGAAAGTGGAAAACAGTACCCAGGACATTGAATGGACAATAGAACATTCACACCCAGACACAGGTGGGGCCAGGGTAACAGCATGAAGACAAAAGTACATGGTCAGAGCAATAAACGAGAATACAACTACAGGCTCATTAATACATAAGTTCACACATTGTGGCAGGGTGTGAAGAGCAGCAAGTACAGGGGGTAAGAGGGAGGGAGTAAGAAGGAGGGTAAGAGGGAGGGAGGGGCAGAAATCTGCTGACTCCCCCCGAGGCGGTCGGGAAGAATGAGCAAGGGGGGCAAGATTTTGCAGAGGGCAGCGTAGCAAGTAGGTGAGAACCCACCTGGAAGACCACCTTGGCAAGCACGAGCAGCAGGGGAGTACTGCCCCGTCCCAGTAGCAGGCCCTAGTAGAGAGGTTGGGGGATAGTGAAGGGACTTACAGGAGCCCCAAGAAGGGAGCAAGAAGGGGGATCCCAGACAGCATGGGGGAGGGCGTGCAGACCGGAGGGGAGCGGTAGGGATCAAGAACTGCTTGAGGGTGGGGAGTAGGGTAGCCACGAGAGCAATTAAGTGCGGGGGTGGAGAGTGGTTGAGGCCGAAAACCAATGGGGTGGGGGAGGGACAGTTAGTACTTCCAGCTACTGTTACTAGACTCATTATACACCACGAAGGAACTGAACCACTGTTTCCAAACGGTTCTCCATTTATGACTACGTTTAACTATTGTATCTCTGTATTGTATAAAATTACTGAGGTGTTATGTTGTGACTGTTCATATATTGTATATCCTGTGTTCCTGTGCTAACCAGGTCCATCTTGTAAATTAGCTATGCTCAATGGTGTTCCCCTGGATAAATAAAGATTTGATTGATTGATATCACTTCCTATAGTAGCCTAATAGAAGTATTTATACACTATCTTTCAGTGATACTGTCTTGATTGAACAAGTGAAAAAGGAACTGAACTTGGTAACAGATGTACTAGTAGGCATTGTTCTGAACTGCATACAGTAAGTGGAGTTAATAGAAGCTATAATGATCAAAGGCAGAAAGATTTGGAGGACAGCAGTAAGGGCTGGGTTTGTGGGTGATGAGCATTTCATTAAGCTGAGTGACTATCTGTTATGATAGTGTCTTCCTTGACAGCATAGAAGAGCCATTACTGATGAGGTTTATTGCCCCACCAGCCCCTTCAGTACAGTGGTAGTGCTACCACCCACGTTGCCAGCGACCCGGTTTGGGAATGAGCCTGGGTTGTTGAGGGCCAGATTGGGGGGGGGGGTTAAGCATCCCATAGGATGCTGTCCTCCTCCTCCAAGGGGGGGTTGTCACACCACCCATTACCGTCACCTGTGGATTCACGGGCAATGGAACAGGACTCAAGGTGTGGGAAGGGGAGGATTTCATTAGGTGCTTGACTGAGATGTGCGCTAGCATGTCTACAGCCTGGACTTTTGTCCTTTGTGCTGCCATCTCAGGGATAGGGTTTTAGGGACCAAAATCAAAAGGAAGAATACAAAAAAATCCAGCCCCCACTGCTGCACCACATGAGTCCCAATAAGTTGGAGGAGGAGGAACGGAGCACAGATGGTCAGTACTACCACCACTGAATCCTGCTGGCAGTGTGAGATAAAATGTGATATAAAAAAAATGCATTGCCCCAATACTGGGAGCAGGGGCTTGCACTCTGATACTGTAACACATGTACTTATGTGCCAAACTGTTCAGGATCTACATAATATTAAGTTCTCCTGAACAGAGTGAAGCATTCCAGAGTTCTGAGTCATTTGGTTCTGTCATCTGAACCACTGTGCACTCTTGTTAAAGGGAATGAGATCTTCCTGAATTGTTTTTCCCATCCTCAAGTGGGGTCCACCACCTTGGCTAACTCAACGTCATCTGTAAACTTAAGTAGCTTGCTGGAGATTCCAGCTATCAGATCATTGATGAAAGTATTGAAGAACAGTAGCCCCAGCTCAGATCCCTGAGGGACACTGCTGAGTTCCTTTCCCCACTCCGAGTAGTGCCCTTCCACCACACCCACTTTTGCATGCCCCAAGCCAGTTAGCAATCCATCTTTTGTATGTTTCATGCATACCACTGTCTGTGTCATAGCTCACCTGAGGTAGTCATTATCACTGAAACCTGGCTGAGTAGAAGAATTTCAGATGCAGCTATTGAACTGGACAGTTACCAAATGTATAGAAAGAACAGAAGTAAAAAGGGAGGGGGGATTTTGGTATATGTTAACACTGAATTAGATACATGTGAAATATCAAATACAACTCATACTGGAGGCCTAGAAATCATAATAGTTGAAGTTAAACTACCCTTCTCCAAACCATTACTCCTAGTAGGTGTTTACAAACCACCAAAAATTAATATGAATGTTTTTAATGATTTACAGGATCTTCTATATAAATACAAAACGTCAGTGAAATCTTAATGTTAGGAGACTTTATGTTAATTGTTTAAAATTGATATAAATCATAATATTTTAGAACTGCAAGAAAATTTAGGATTTACTCAATTAATTAAGGAGCCAACTAGAATAAACCCAAAAGATTTCAATGTCAGCTCTTTTAGACCTCATTTCACTAATTGCCCCCCAGTTTTATCCTACCAGTGGAGTCATACCCGATACTTTTTCTGACCATCAGCTCATCTTCGTGTTGTGAAATAAATTGCATAAATCCAGTATAGGGTCAGCTATTTACTGGAGAAATTTCAAACATTTTGACAATTTAGCATTTATGTTAGATGTGGAAAGAATTGCATGGAACAGACTAGGCCTCATTCCCACTGCTTCTGAGGCCTGGAGTTATTTCCATTAGGAATTCATGCAACTATGTGATCGGCATGTGCCCATAAGAAAGAGAAAGATTAGATATGCAGATGCCAATTGGTATAACTCTGAACTTTACAAACTTAAAAAGGATAGAGACAAGAAATGGCAAAAGGCAAAAAATACAGCTTTAAACAGTGACTGATATCTTTGTAGGCAGGCTCGAAATAAATATACACAAGTACTGAAGATAGCTAAACAAAATCACTTTAAATCTAAATTAGATGATAATATTACGCAAAATCCTAGAACGTTTTGGAGCATTATGACTATCTAATGGGCTAAAATAAAATTACACAAGTACGTAGGATTCAAATAAATTAACAAATGGTGCAGATGGGTAATGATGTTGTGAATGCTTTCAACAACTATTTCAGTGATATAGGCTCCATAGCATCATGATCAAATAATTCTCATGTACTGAATAATGAAATGGAAGATGTGCAGATTGAGGTTGGCATGCAGGAACCAATTAATTCTAATGATGTTAGTTTTGACACTATCTTAGCAGCAGAAATTAGAGAAGAATTGTTAAAACTGAATCTCAACAAAGCAGAAGGGTTGGATAGAATACCCTCTAGATTGCTGAAATATGCTGCCCCCTGCATTGCCTATCCTCTGTCGCTCATTTTCAATCTGTCCCTTAAAATGGGTGAATACCCAGTGGAATGAAAAATTGCTAGGGTTGTACCCATTTTTAAGGCAGGTTCTAGGCAAAAAATTAGTAATTATTGGTCAATTTCACTATTACCACAGGCGTCCAAAATCTTTGAAAGATTAGTATCAAGGCAACTAAAAGTATATTTGGAATCCAAAAATAAACTAAATGAATTTTATTCAGGGTTTGGATCCCTTCACAGCACTCAAACAACTTTAACTAAGGTGGTGAGTGACTTACAATTGAGCCTGGACAGGAGAATAATGGTAGGCGCCTCATTCATAGATTTATCCAAAGCGTTTGACACACTGAATCATGATGTTCTCCTGGCCAGGGTCAGGGAAATAGGCCTCTCTTGTGCCATGCTCAGGTGGTTTAGTTCTTATATATGGGGATAGAAACATTTGGTGGAAATTGGCCCATGTAAATCTCAGTTAGCTCTTATAAAATCTGGTGTGCGTCAGGGTTCAATTCTGGGGCCACTCTTATTTATTGTCTATGTCAATGAACTTAGGTTCTATGACTTGGATATTAAATGTCATTTGTATGCAGACGAAACAATGATATATGTTGAGGAGAGCTCCTTAGATTATATAAATAATAAGTTCAAACTGAAGGAGTCCCGCACTGGGACAGTGATGCTCCAGGCAGAACCATGTGACTTAGAAAGTAAAAAAGCCAAGCACTCACCACCTCATATTAGATGGACACTGTGGTCAATAAAAATCCATTTTTATTGTTAAAAGAACATGCAGACTAGCCGCCTGACATGTTTCAGGTCAATTGGAGCCTTTATCAAAGGCTAACTATAAATAAGTTAAAGCAGGCATTTGTACAGATTCAGGATTTTTTCATAAACACATATTTAATATTCAATGATAATGCAACTCAATCAATTATTTTTAGAAGAACTCTAAAATCAGAAAATAATCTTACTTTAATCATCCAGACCCAAGGAGGGAAAATCATCCAGCAGGTCAGAAAAGATATAAATATCTTGAGCTTTGGCTGGATAACTCACTAAAATGGATGGACATATTGATATGATATTAAGCAATATAAGTAAAAAACTAGGGGTTCTTTACAAATTGAAATATTACATGTCACTGGATGTAAGATCAAGAATTGGTAACACAATGATTGTCCCAATCTTGGATTATAAGCATGTATTATATTTGGGGGCCTCTGGGACATAACTAGACAGAGTGGATGTAATGTTCAGTAGGCTGGCTCGCTATGTCCTTGATGATCCACAAAGAACCCATCGCTGTGAACTGTTCAGTTCCTTGAATTGGCCTAGACCACAAGCTAGAAGAAATTTACGTCTTTTACAATTTATGTTTAAAGCCTGGAAGGGAACCGTTCCTAATTATATCCTACATTTATCCAAAATCAGAACAGTTTAACAAGACTTGAAATCTGCTCAGGGTATAGAATACAGCATAGCCAGTTATAATCTGGGGGTTGGGAGGTCATCGATTTCCCATAAGGGGGGAGTGTTATGGAATTCTATCCCTGTAGGACTATGGGTGTACAACAATACTATTAGGCTAAGCCACCTAAAAAGATGGTTATAGAACAGGGAGCCATCTCATTGTCTTGTTGTTTCAGAAGCAATTACTTAACTTGAGATCGTAAATACACTAGAAAGCTATGACCCATGAAATGTACATTGTTATTATACGTTATAATTTTCATTTTTTATTTATTTTATATATATTTAGTATTGTATTTTTCATTTTATTATTTAATTTTCTTAGTTTAGGAGAATATATGTATTTTTATATTCAAGTATAATGTTTATTATTTTCTATTCAATTTAATATACTGCTAATGTTAATTAATATGTATTAGATATGTGATTATATTCTGTCTTAAATGGCAACTAGTATGACTGTGATGGGACCTCATTGGAAATGAGCTATGCTTCATTAAGTTTATTCCTGTTCGTGACTCATGAATAAAAGATATACTACTACTACAGCTAACATACACATATACATGGATAACACTAACCTGCTTACTAGAGGAGCAAGTTCAAGTATGAAGTGTGATGAGTTTGCTCTGTTCTTTGCTGGCAGTGTCCTCTATCAGGACTGAGATCACCTCCAGTGCTGCTTAAAGGGCTAGCATGATCAAACCGATGACATGTCGGGGCATCCCTCTTGTTAGGGGTGAGTTTGATCCAGTTAGAGCGGAGGAGGTAGTTGAGATAGTCTTGAGGCTGCGATCAACCTATTGCAACCTAGACCCAGGTCCAACCCAACTTCTGGTCAGTTGTGTTGGCCTGATTGGATCTGTGGTTGCTGAGATTGTCTGGTGTTTCTTGAGGAGTGGGGTCTTTCCTATGGCCTTGAAACAGGCCTTGGTGAAACCTCTTCTGAAGAAACCCTTACTGGACCCGAAGTGTTTCACCAACTACAGACCAGTCACAAGCCTCCCATTTGTAGGGAAGGTTTTAAAAAAGGTGGTGGCCATCCAGTTTGAGACTCGCCTCGCTTCCTCTGCCATATTTGAGCATTTCCAGTTTAGATTCGGACCTGGGCATAGCACAGAAACTGCCCTGGTGCAAGTGCTAAATGATCTCCTGATAGACAGAGATAAAGGAGAGCATACCATTCTTGTCCTCCTGGTTCTCTCAGTGGCATTTGACACCCTGGACCATGAGGTGTTACTGGACCGACTGCGGAACTGGTGTGGACTAACTGGCAGTATCATCAGCTGGTTTAGGTCCTACCTCATGGTTATAGTGCAGAGGGTGATGATGGGGTTATCCTCATCTAACCCGATGCCCCTACACTGTGGAGTTCCACAGGAATCGGTCCTGTCACCTCTGTTGTACACGGTGTATATGCTGTTGTTAGGGGACATTATCAGGTGGTATGGGCTGGGTTTTCATTGCTATGCTGATGATACCTAGCTGTATCTGTCCTGTGCACCTGGACACCAGATGGTGGTCTCCATGTTTAACACCTGCCTGGACAAGATCCAGAACTGGATGGCTCAACACTGGCTATGACTCATCCTGGACAAGATAGAGGTACTGGTAGTGGATTCTGGCCATTGGCGGAATGGGGGGGTTGGGGAATGACCCTGGCTTTGTACTGGGAGATGTTCCCTTGACCCCCTCTACTTGAGTTAGGGACCTGAGCATGTTCCTTGATGATGGTCTGACAGTTGATGCTCCAGAGTTGTCCGTCGTCCAATGTGGTTATTGTCATTTGAGGAACATTGCCTGGATCTGATCCCTGATACCAGCTGACAACCTTGTCACTCTAGTGCATGCCTTCATCACGTCTAGGTTGGATTACTGCAATGCACTGTACCTTGGGTTGTCTGAAGGCAATCTCCATTGTCTGCAGCTGGTGCAGAATACAGTGGCCAGGTTGCTGACCGGTGCTTCGAGATTTGAGCATGTCACGCCTCTCCTCTGCGGACTGCACTGACTGCCAATAAGGTGGAGAATTGCCTTCAAGGTTGGATTACTGACCTATAAAGCCCTGCATGGCTGGGGACCAGACTATCTGCAAGACCTTCTGGTACCTAACCACCCAGCTCATGCTCTCCGTTCCTCTGAGGGTTGCCTCCTGGTGGTCCCCAGGGCTAGATTGTGGCAATTTGGGGATCGTGCTTTCTCCATTGCCACACTGGCCCTTTGAAACTCACTTCCAGTTCATCTAAGGGAGGCACCCTCAGTGGAAACCTTTAAAAAAGGGCTCAAAACATTTTAATTTAATCAAACCTATGAATTCTATGATATCTAACTGATTAAGGTCTTTTATTATACTGACTAACGTATTTTTACATGACAAAGATAGATACTGTAGATTTTAAATATTGCTTATGTTCTGCAATGAGCTGTTGTTTTTTGAATTGTATATTTTGTTGAAATTTTGTGTGATGCTATTTTATGAAATTGTGCAGTGCTCTGAGCCTCCGGGAAGGAGCACTATTAGAGATGTTGTGAAGTTTTTCTCCACCTGCGAATTCCCTGCAATGTCACCAACTTCACACTGTGACGAATCTTGTGAAATTGGCTTCTGGTTATGAAACTTCACTGGTAAACTTTGAAAACTTTGAAGTTAACTTAGACATGTTAGTAACTTCAAAGTTAATGAAACACATGGTTTGTCACATGATACACTTACTGCAGGTCACATGGGAGACTACTGGTATGCAGGAAGTGAATGTTTCAATTTCATTTCGGCAGTTAGAGATGGTTCAGATCAGATCTTGTTGTTGCAAGAGTGTTGTTGGAGAGTGAGACAGGCATAGCCTGAGTAGAGTAGGAGATATCTATATTTTGTAGTGTTTTTGTACACAAAAAAAGCTCATTTGGTTGAATAGTTGATCTTTACTTTTGTTTTCTGAGAACTTCTGTTAGTGTTTAATCTTTTTTTTTTGTCAGTTAAGGTGTGTGTATGTGTGTGTATGTGTGTGTGTGTGCGTGTGCGTGTGCGGGTGTGTCTGTGTGTGTGTTTGTGTGTGTCTCTCTTTTTCTTTATTTTATTTTATTGACCTCTTTTTGGGGGGGATATAAAGCCCTTTTTGTTCAAAATAATGGATGGCAAGGGTGCAAGCCAGAAGCCGAGTGGGGCAAGTAGCCGGTGTGCTTTTAAAAGAGGCACTAATATGTCCATATTTAAAAGAGAGGACATATCAGTGTCTCTTTTAAAAGCATGCAGGATTTAAATGCAGGATAATTGTTTGGATATTTCTTTGTATCTATTCCAGTATGATATAAACTGTTAAGAATGTTGTAAAGTGTGAAATGCTGACTTTTAAATAAAGTTTACAAAAAAAAAAAGAGTCACTGATTCTCCCCACCCCCAGTGGAGGATGGGAGTTCCACTGTTCCCCAGAAGCAACAGCAACAGCAGGACCCAGTAGCCTCCACCCCCCAGCTGGAGTATGTGGTGTCTGCCCAACCCACAGACTCTAACAGTGCCACAACCAGCAGCTCCACCACTGGCACTGGGAATGAGGACATAGAGCACCCCATAGTAGTTTTACCTGGTGCCGCCCCCCCTTTCCTGTGGCACAGCGGTCATTAGTTTGGGAGTTTTTCTGCCTCAGTCCCTCAAACCTGCAGATGACACTGTTGTCATCTGCAAGATCTGTGGCTAGAGTGTGAGGCGGGGGAAGCAAGGCAGTCACCTGGGGATCAGTGGCCAGTGCACACATCTCAAGTGGTGTAGTTTGAGATGTGTGAATTCAATGTGGAAGGCAAAGGAGAGTGAGTTGGAAGCACATAGTGGAGGTGATGGTGAAACTACGGAGTCCGAAGAGGGGAAAAGTGAGGTCAGCAGTCGTGCTACTGTCAGGGTGACTCACCCCTCTACTCATCCTCGAGCATCTAAAGGTCAGCAGGTGGCAGCACAGTTACCCTCCCTACCACCAATGAGTATCACTTCAGGAAGCGCGATCACATATGAGTGACTCACAAATGAGCGAGTCACATTGAACGAAATGGTTAAATGCTACACTACAAGGGTAGTACCCTGGTCAATGGTGACCATGCAGAAGGGTAACGGGAAGAGGAGGGATAGGAGAGAGGGTTTCTGTGGTTCAGGTTTCCTGGTGCTACTGAGCCAGCCCATGTGGTGTGGTGGTGAGGGTGGCTGGCTCTGGCATAGGAGGTTCAGGGTTCGAGGATGGGACCGGGAGAAATATTTTGCTGCTGCCTGCAGCTCTTGTTTTTTTTTATTTTGGAGGGGAGTCTCACCCCTCCCCGACATGCACCCCCTGGAATTGAGAATACTTTAATTGGGGGTGTGGGGGGCACAGCCCCCCCCCACATAAACATTGAAAACTACTGGCTGGATGTAGTGTCGCCATTTTGTGTATATCACTGAATTGCTTTTCACCTATATACACTTGTCATTTAGCAATCGCTCTTTTGCGTTCACTCTTATGACAGGGAACCCCACCAATGAACCCCAGGGAACCTGTCTCATAGGCAGAGGTGGCTATCCTGTGGGATAAGGTGTGAAAGCTGCATCAAGATTTCAATGAGTTCTGGCAGGAAGTTCAAGATGGCATGGACAAACTGATGTCCAGCCAGGAGAAGGCATTGAACATCCTGCATGAGCTTCATGGTGGTGGTGGTGGTGGGCCTGGCACTGCTACTGGCAGTGGTGGTGGTGTGGAACAGTAAATTTTCAATTTATGTTTAGTAATTTAGTTTGTTTATTCCGTACATGCTGTGTTCAGAATCCCTCCCACCAAAAAAAAAAAATATAAAAGGTGATAACAAAAAATAAAACATGTTTCTGGTTCCTCTCTGTCTTCTTTTTTCGTTCTGTACAATATTTGTTTTGCAATTTTTTGTGTAATTGTTTTATGTCATGACCCCTATTTAATTCCTTCCATTCCCTTATTCACTCCCTGAATGTATCCCTCATGTAGACTTCTTCATTCCCCTTGCCTTGATGACCCTGCCCTGTCCTGTTATGTTCGACATGAATCACTTTCCTGACTGTTTTTTTTTACTGATTCATGTGTACGCCTGCTATTCACAAATGTCAAGTATTTGCCACATTAAATAAATTGTTTCCTGTTGCTATGTGATGGTGCATGACTGGTAGTTGTCTGCAACCGCCAGCCACCCAATGAAATACAAAGCAATAATGCAAACATGAGATATTCTCCTGAGAAGGTCAACATAAATCTGTTTTTAAGCACTTAACATGTTTACTGCATTTGCCAGAAATGTGAAGTTGTGTACCCAGAGAGAGAATGCTTCACTTCTGTCAAATACTGTTGCTGCACACACCTGAGAAGGCAGTGCAAACCACATATGAAATTTGCAAAAGAATTTAAACATAAGTATGATACTAAGCATTTTTGAGCCTGCTGCCACCCCACCACCAGCCACCACCACTGTGCCAGAAATGTCAACTTGTGTCCCCAAACAGAAATTGCTTTTTTTCTGTTAAATACTGCTCCTGCAAATGCCAGACATGGTGTTGAAAACCAGATTAGAAAATTGCAAGACAAAATAAACATAGGTGTGCTGACAGGGACACAACTGTAAGAATATGCTCTCCCACAAGCACATGACGTACACAAGGTATGTCATGACTACAAGCTTACCGACACACACACACATATCACGTGCACAAGGCACGTCATGATTACCTGTATGCTCATGCTATGCAAATGACACACAAGTACATAGCCCACAACCATAAGTGGGGATACTTACATGCACACCCATGTCTAATGAGTGGAAGTATCATCCACACAGTATCCATATCTGTAAGTGGGGCATTGCACACACAAACAGACATAATGTGGTGCCGGCTCACACAGACATATCAGTTACACCACGGAGCTAGGGACACACACACACACACACACACACAAAGCATTGGGGGAGAACACATTACATATAGAGCTAGGGACACACACATGGCAAGAGAACATCTACATAAGTTTAGTATAGGTGTACATACACATAAGGCTAGGTGACTCTTTATTCTTACATAGAACCTAGGTACAAGCTATGAATCTACACTGCTTCTGAAGCATGACCTTTACCCTACATATGATCCTGTAGGCTAGAGACCAAACACCTCAAATGATATTCTAGACTAGAACTGCACTGCTATTTTGCTGCGATAATGTCAGAAATATAATGATTGATGTACCCAGGGGCGCCCTCTACAGCTAAGGTGTCATGTGCAACCACAACAATAATTTATAAATGGATCTTTCAGACAGAATGATGATACATTACAAAAATGTTTCATCCATAAGAACATGTCATTGACATAAGCGTATTCTTATAAGTAGAATGCTACAACTGTAGCATTCAAAAGGGCAATTGAGATAATACTCTGCTGCCCCCCAAATTAACCAATAGAAGTAATAGTAAGTGCGATCATCACACGCACATGAGCTGGCTATCACCAGCCTAGATCTTATCAGGGTATAAAACCCCTTTCCCCATGCCCCCCTCCAAGGAAAATGCAGGCAAACCCTACATGACACTGCAGTGTTTGAGAGCTCCAAACTCCCAGGTACGTATGTTACATAATTAGTATGCAATATATAACGACTGTCCTATAAGACAAGCTGGTAGGACAATAAAAGAACCCTATGTTGCTTTTATAATTGTTTCTGTTTCTTTTTATTATTCTTTCTTTAGTCCTAGAATCTGTAAGAGGAGTATTGTATGTTTTGTTATGGTGTAGTGAGTGATCTTCTGATGTTCCCCAAAGGGCTACATTTCCCTGCTGGTAACTAAGGGTTTGTTAGATCATAATAATGAAGTCAGAGGGTGTCTAACCAAGCCTAGCAAAATACACAACACAACAATCACTCTGGTTAAATCACAGTCAGGAGGACAGTGAATTTTTTTTCTACAGTTGGTGTGTTGACAGGGACACAACAATCACTCTGGTTAAATCGTAGTCAGGAGGACGTGATTTTTTTTTCCCTGACAGGCAGGAGTGCCAACAGGGATACTACACTTACTCTCATTAAAGCACAGTCAGAAAAGTGATTTTTTTCTTAAGAAAATACAAGGCACTGGGCCAGTGATTTTTTTACTGAACACAAGTGTGCCTTTTAAATTGCTTCTACCCTCCCCCACACAAGCCACCAAACCACTACTCTGTTAAAACAAAACTAAATACTTCTAGTAAAGAATACAGGAGAAAATCCACTCAAAAAAGTACTGTGTATGCACAGGGCATTGACAAACACAGTTTTGAAGAAATTTGACAACCAAAATGCTCTTTTATATAATGTTATATTTAGAGTTTAACTTTAGGCTGCCTACCATAAGCACAAGGTCTGCCAAGTCTCTCTCCAACACACTGCACTTAGAGAATGACCAAACTAGCTTCTCATTGGCTGTTCAGCAACATGTGACCTCCTATCCCATGGTACATTGCAAACTTCACATATTATGCTAAACTTCAATGGCAAAGTTTCAGCTTCGCGGATCTGAGATATTTCCATTATTAAATTAACATGTGTCAAAGTTTTCGACTTTGAAATTTTGCGAAACTGCCAATAGTATGCAAAGTGCAACTTCAAGCTGTGAAAAACTTCGTGGAACAGTAAAAGTACGGGAAATTTTATGTGGAGCAAATTTTTGCAACTTTGCACACTAGGTGCTATATAAATAAAGCATCTATCTATCTATCTATCTATCTATGTTAAATTCCTAAAAGATAGTTGCTATGACTTTTAGTATCGGATTGTGCCTTGCCAAACTCATCAACCCCAATCATTTTAACCCTGAGTGGTGTGCCACTTGAAGAGGCCTCCTACTTCAAGTACCTTGGTGTGTGGTTGGATAGAAACAGACTTCTCTGCCCATGTTGATGCCATACAGTGCATAAAAATCTCCTCCCAAAAAATTGGACTCAGTCCAGAGTGTCCCTCCTGGTTCATTGAGAGATCCTCCTAAAGATGATCTTATGGTCATAGAAACACAGAAACAGTATTTTCCGGGAGATAAGGACCACTTGGACCACCTTGTCTGCCTATTTTTCCCTGCCTACAGTATCACCACAGATCCTACTTGATCTTTGGCACAATCCTTTCACCCTTCCCTACGATTCCCTTATGCCTATCTCATGCATCCTTGAACCCCACCACTGTTTTCATCCCATCACATCTACTGGAAGACTATTCCAGGAATCCACCACTCTTTCTATGAAGAATTACTTCCTCATATCTTTTCTGAATGTACTCCCTCCAGATTCTTATCATGCCTCCTTGTCTTTGAGTGCCTTTAATTCTGTAAAATACTTCCCCTCTTGTACCCTATTAATCCCTGTGAGGCATTTTGAAGGTCTCTATCATATCCCCATTCCCTCATCATTTCCAGGGTGTGCATATTTAAGTCCTTAAGTCTCTCCTCATACGGCTTCTGATGTAGACTCAGCACCATTTTAGTTGCCATCCCCTGGACCCCCTCCACTCTGTCTATGTCCTTCCAAAGATGTGATCTCCAGAACTGAAAACAGTACTCTAGGTGGGGTCTTACCAGTGATCTACACAGAGGCAATATCACCTCCTTCTTTCTGCTGGTGATACCCCTCCCTATGTACCCCAGCATCCCACTAGCCCTCCCAACTACCTTGTCACACTGCTTGTCCACCTTTAGATCATCTGATATGATTACCCCCAGGTCTTTTTTCTGTTTGGTGGTTGTTAGTACCACTCCTCCCATTTTGTACTCTGCCTTTGGGTTTCTGTGCCCTAAGTGCATTATATGCACTTTTCACATTGAAATCCAGCTACCATACCCTTGGGCACTCCTCTAGTTTTCTCAGATCTCTTCTCATCCTTTCCACACACACACACCCAGAGTGTCCACCCTATTGCAGATGTTGGTGCCATTCACAAAGAGGCAGACCTTCCCTTTCAGCTGCTTGGCAATATTGCTTAGAAAGACATTAAAAGGACCGGTTCCAGCACTGATCCCTGAGGCACCCCGCTGGTCATCCTCCCTTCCTCAGAGTGAACTCCATTTACTACCACCCTCGGTCATTTATGTAGATGTGGTCTATGGTGCTGTCCCATAAACAACCCTGGCAAGGCTGAGTCTTCTCCTTTATTCATTCTGTCACTTGACCAGTGACTCACGCCTACACTCACCACTGTTCCCATGACCAGAACATTTCTGTTCCCTCTCTGGAATCCCATCATCTGTCTCACTGGGATGCTTTCCTTTCAAAATATTGGTTTGCCTCTTTCCCTTCTTACCTGTCTGTGCTACTCTTACCCTATACTGCCTTCTCCTACTGACTGCACTGCTCGAACCTGCACTTTTTCAACATTACTTGTGTAACACCTCTATTGGCTATTGACCAATCCACCCTTTCTGTGCAGTTGACCTTCCTCTGGCACTCCCTTCCTCATGCCATCTGCCACTCCTCCTCCTACTGCACTCTCACACAGGACCTCAGAGCTCACAATTCCCCAGTCTGCTCCTACCTATTACCTTTACCTTAGTCTAACTCTTGCCTTGTTCACACAAGTACTACCCTCTGATTATGTTGCCAACCTAGTTTCCTCAGGTACTGTATATTTATACAACAATTTACTGGTTATTGGTGGTTACAATTCTTGGTTCTTTATTTTTGTCTCTTCTGCTTCCTGCCACTTACTAGTTTAAACTGCCCTCCCCTCTTAATCAATGACGGGTTTGTGGTTTGCGCTTTTGTTTTCACTATATTATTACTGTACTTCCTCTACCACTGCTTACTCCACTGCTTACTCCCAGCCCCAGGTCACACCTGGAAACAAGCCCCCACTCAGCATCCCTGTCCCAGTTACCAAATATAGATGTATATATAGGGGATACATGATGTGCATGAGTGTGATATGGCAAATATTGTCACTCCTGCAGAGTGAGATATCCAAGCTCACGATGCAGGAGTGACAATATTTGCCATAGCGCACAATCTGCCCATCATGTATTCGATATATGCAATAGGGCCAAGAGTTTCAGAAGTTTTGTTATGCTGTCTTGTGTTCTGTTCCTGTTAATGTGTTTGCTCATTCTGTGTGTGAGCTTTTCTGAATGGGCTGGCAGTGTTATAAACTCTGAGAGACACATGAGTGTGTTTTGCAATGCTAAATGAGTTAGTTTTAGATAGGATGAGAAACATACTTTGTGAAGCTGTATTGTTTAGCAGTCTGGCTGCAGTGAAGTTAAAAGCATCACAGTAATTGTAATGAACTGAGAGGCAGAGTGTCAGAACAGCTGATACTGTTTTCAGTGGTAATTAAGTTAGCTGCAGGCAGAGGTGCAGAATGTTCTGTGAAATTGTGCTCTTTAGGATTCTGGCTGCAGTGAAGTTGAAATTGTCACAGTAATTGTAAGGGTGAGAATCAGAGTTTGAGGAACAAGTGCGAGTGTGTTTCAGTGGTAGTTGAGTTAGCTGCAGGCAGTAGTTTAGACTGTTCTGTGAAACTGTGCTGTTTGGTATTCTGGCTGCATCAAGTTGAGAGCATCACAGTAATGAGCTGGAAGTTGGGGGGATAGGTGTGTTGTGTAATGTTCACTGAGTTAGCTGTAGGCAGCAGTGAGACCTCTCAGTAGTTCTGCATTTGTGTCTATGGTAACAGCACAGGTGTTTGTTTCATGCTGAGGGGAAAGCTGCCTAGGGTGATGATATCAGTAACCTTTTGTGACCTGTGTGTGTAAATGTCTCATATCATCACAGTAGAGCAGAGGGTAAAAATATCACACTGCAGTGGATGATACGCTGTTTTATCTCACTCATTTACCACTCACCCCTATTTTATATATACATATATACTAGTATTTATGTCACACTTGTGAGGATATTTTAAAGCACGTATCAGTGATATTTTTTCTCCCTCCAGACCTGCACTGATAATACTGAAATATTCTCACTGTATGTTACCAGGAGTAAAAATATCCTCACAGTAAGTCAGGATTGGCTGGAGCCAGCAGCTGAAGCACTATGCTTTTACTTTCAGAATACTTGCTGCCTTGCTAAACAGCACACACATTGACACAATGATACATTGACATGATGACACAATATGCACGAACATTGCACGTGCATCCCAGAAACCATGGGCCATCCAGTAAACACAAACCCCCCACAAACTAACAAAACAATAATAAGAAAAACAATTAAAATGATGTGAAAACAATATGGTGTGGCATAAACCAAATATGTCATAGACTGAGTGGAAATATCAGTAATATTTATCCTCATGTATTTTGACCTTTTGACATCACTCATGGCTATGCTACTCATGATATCATAAGATCAAACTGCACTTGAGCAAAATATTACTGATATTTCCAGTTGGCCCATGGCATATCCCAGTTTATACATATATACATACATACATAGATACATAATGTCAGCAGATAAGGACTTATACAGCACATCTAGTCTGCCGAGTGTTGCTCCAGCTACTGAGTTCCCCCCTCCCCCCAGATCCTATCCTTTCCCCCCGGGATTTCCATGTGCCTATCCCACGCATGCTTGAAACCTAAGACCATCTCAGCCTCTACCACCTCTTCCGGCAGGTTGTTCCCATCATCCACCATCCTCTCTGTGAAAAAGTACTTCCTCGTGTTACCCTTAAAATGCCCACCCTCCAGCTTCATACTGTGGTCCCTAGTTGCAGGCAGTGCTTCCTTTCAATTGAAATAGGCTCCCCTTTGTGTCCTGTTAATACCTTTTAGATATTTGAAGGTCTCGATCATTTCCCTCTATCTTGCCTATCCTCCAGGAAGTATGTATCCAGATCCCTCAACCTCTCCTCATATGCCTTCCCCTGTATGCCCTGTACCATCCGAGTGTAGTAAAGTAAAGTAAGTAAAGTAAATCTTTATTTGTATAGTGCCTTTCCATAACCAAGGCGCTTAACATTTAAATTATAATACCGAACATAAAAATGACTATGAAACAATAAATGCAGCAATAAGTTAATTTAAAATTTGACTGGGAAGGCTAATCCAAAAATATAAGTTTTTAACTCAGCTTTAAACCTATCGATGGTCAGGCATTCTCTTAACCAACGAGGTAGAGAATTCCACATGGCAGGTGCGGCAAAAGAAAAAGCACGAGCACCAGAAGTTTTTAAACAAACCCTGGGAATTTCTAGCAGTCCCTCATCAGTGGATCGAAGAGGGCAAAGGTGGTAGTAGGGAGTCAGGAGATCTTGCAGGTAGCTGGGTCCCTATCTGTGTTGGGCTTTAAAGGTTAGCAAGCCAACCTTAAAGGTGATCCACCACTGAACAGGCAGCTAGTGCAGATCGCGGAAGCACAGGCGTGATATGACTAGCTCTTGTTATGCCAGTCAACAGCTTGGTCACTGCATTCTGAACTAGCTGCAAACAGTGGCTATCAACCCCAGGAAGCCCTAGGCATAAGGCATTGCAGTAGTCAAGGTGGGTAGTGACAAAGGCATGGACCAGTGTTGGAAGGTCATCCGGGGGAACCAGGTGTTTCACCCAAGCGATATTCCTCAAATAGTAAAACAAGGACTTAACCATGGCTGACACCTGAGATTTCAGGGTCAAGCCATCGTGAAATACAATGCCCAGGTTACGCACCCAGTCTGAGGTAGTGAGCTGAACCCCATCAAGCCATAGGCCTAATGCATGTCCAGCCCCCAAGCCCACCCCCTGATGACTCGGGTCCACTACCAACACCTTGGTCTTGTCCAGATTCAGCTTCAGCCAGCTAGTGCTCATCTAATCCTTGATTTCGTCAAGACAGTTAGTTAGCACAGTGACTGCATCAGCTTGTCTAGGTAGAAAGGACAGATACAGTTGAGTATCATCTGCATAGCAGTGAAAACTCAAACCATATCACTGGATGATATCTCCTAATGGCAGCATATACACTGCAAAAACATGGGTGCTAGTATGGAGCCCTGCGGCATCCCACAGGACAGGGGAAGGGTGTCAGAGGAATAAATTCCAGTGACCACCCTCTGAGACCCGTCCATGAGAAAAGATTGAAACCATTTGAGGACTGTACCAGACAGCCCACTAAGAAGCCGCAAGGGCTCCAAAAGCACACGATGGTCTACAGTGTCAAATGCTGTAGAGAGATCAAGAAGGACCAAGATGGTACGAGCCTTTCTATCTCTTGCTATTAGGAGGTCATTCAATACTCTGACAAGCACAGTCTCTGTGCTAAGTCTCTTCCAAAATCCAGACTGGAGAGCTTCATAAACATTGTAGGCCACAAGGTGATCATCCAGTTGCAACGCAACTACCTTTTCAATAACCTTCTCCACAAAAGTAAGGTTAGAAACAGGCCGGTAGTTAGCTGGACAGTCTGGATCCAAGGAGGGTTTTTAAGGAGTGGTTGTATGACTGCCTCCTTGAGGGGATCAGGAAAGACCCCCGTCTCCAAGGAACTCCAGACAATTTCAGCTAGGATCAGGCAGATAACATCTACACAACCCACTAATAGGGGGTCAGGGCCCGGATCCAAACTACAACTAGTTGGGCACAAAGTCTGGACAATCTTCACAATGTCCATGAATTCTAGCCAGCTAAAGTCCATCCAGATAAATTGTGTGCTCTCCACCTCCTACTGACCTCCACAATCCCTCATTAGGAGAGCCGGGCTGATACTAGACCTGATGCTGGTAACCTTATCTGCAAAGAACTGAGCAAGCTCCTCACATTTAACCTGAGAAAAAACTCCCCCAGACTGAAGACAGATTGGATTGCACCATCTGTCAACAGTCCGGAAGAGCTGAGCCAGTCACTTCTGCACAGCAGAAATCTCCTTGGATAGGAATTCTGCCTTCTTACAGGTGATTTCTGATTGATAGCCCTTATAATGTTCCATTAATCTAAGTCTGTCAGCATCCAAGCCAGACCACTGCCATGCTCTCTCCATCCTTCGAACAACTCACCTCAACTTCTTCAAGGAACCATCAAACCAAAGGGTCCTTGAGAGAAGAGTGAGTAGCTGAACATGAACATGAGCAATCAAGTCCAGGGCATCTCACACCTCCTTATTATAGGCTATTACGAGATCCCCTGGACTCATGCATTCACCCAACAATCCCGATAGATCCAGCACCGCTGATAGACCATCTGGGGCAACCCCCCTTAAAGGGCAGTACTGGACCATCTCCATAGGGGCAGGTCCATTGGGAGGAGCCCCAAAACTGAACCCTATGGTGTGATGGTCAGACCAACTGACTGGTTCCACCCCCAAGTCCATGATCTCCATCCCCAGGAGGAACACCAGATCCAACAAGTGACCCCCTCTATAGATAGAGCAGGTAACCACCTGTGTGAGGCCCAGCATTGTCATAAGTTGGAGGAGATATTGACCAAATTGCCAGACTTCATCATCGACCCAAGCACTGAAGTCCCCCAGAACTATCCATCTGGGGAACCGCAATACCATGTCAACAATGAAGTCCGCTATCTCCTGCAGGAATTCTCCACCATCACCTGGTGGACAGTAGATGAGGAGCATCCCGCAACCTACACCCTCTCCCAGGATACACTCGAAGGATCTGGTGGGCCCCACTGTCACATCTAATAGTCCTCCTCTGGATCACCTCTACCATCTCCATATCACTCTGCAGGTGCAGTCTCCAGAACTGAACACAGAACTCCAAATGAGGTCTGACCAGGGTCATATACATGGGCATAATGATTTCCCTCCTTCTACTAGCAGTGCCTCAACTTATACATCCCAGCATTCTGCTTCCCCCCAACTGCAACCTGGCACTGATTTGCCACCTTCAGGTCAGATGAAATGATGACCAAGTCCGTCTCTTGTTCCACAACTGCTAGTCTCTCCCCATTGATTTAATTCCCCTGAGATCTGCTGAGAAGTTCTTCCTAGCCCAACCCAAGTGTAACACAGAAATGAGTGAAAATGCCTTCTCTGCTAGTGCTCCAAAAGTGTGGAATCCCTCTCACTGGCTCTTAGGAACACCATTACCCTCAAGAGTTTTAAGTTGAAACTCCGTAAGGTCCTTGCCAGTTCCGAACTCTGCTCCTGTGGTGGGTGTAACCACCCACTTGCCTGTCCCTCTTTGCTCTTGCCCTGGCACTTGGTCCTCTTCTCCATGACTCACCATCCAGAGCTTTAATAGTATCAATGTTTCCCCTCACACTACCCTCTATTTGTACAATGCTTTTTAATTGTCATGCATCAGGGACACTGTTTCTATTATATCTTTGCCTATGTCAGTGTTATGTGTCACATTTGCAAAATTTATATACCTGACCTATTGCTTCACTTTGGGTTATCTGACTAATGTTTTGGCTAACTTGTACTGTTTGTTGTTAACTGATATATTCTTTGTAACTTCACTGTTGTTTTTCCCACTCAATTGTAAGTAACCTCCCAGACTGTGCCTGAAAATAGGCAGCTTTGCTGTCTAGTGCACCTACCCAGTCAGCAAAAATGAACTAACTAAATAAATAATGCATTGCTCCTGGATTTCCATGCCCATATGCATAATTTAGCATTTTCCCACATTGAACCCTAGCTTCCAAACTTTGGACCACCTCTCTAGCCTATCACGGTCTTTCTGCATTCTTGCAACCCCACCTGGGTGTCTGCTCTATTACATATCTTGGTATCACTGGTGAACAAACACACCTTCCCCTCAAGGCCTACAGCAATATCCCCAGTGAAAATGTTGAAAAGGACTGGGCCTAATACTGACCCCTGTGGTACCCCACTTGTGACCCTCTCCACCTCCAAGAGCACCCCATTCACCATCACCCTTTGGGTTCTCCCTGAGAGCCAGTTTCCCACCCACTTTGTTAAGGCTGGACCAACTCCCAGACCTCCCATCTTGTTTAATGATATTTTGTGGAGAACAGTGTCAAAAGCCTTTCTGAAGTCCAGATAGGCCACGTCCACTTCCCCTCTCTAGTTCACCACTCCTGTCACCAAGTCAAAAACTCTATTAAGTTTGTCTGACAGGATCTCCCCCTAACAAACTCATGCTGCCTGTGATTGACCAGCTTTCCCTTCCAGATTGTCTATCAGTCTTTCCTTTAGGAGTGCCTCCATGATCTTTCCAACCACTGACATCAGGCTCACCAGCCTGTAATTTCTCACCTCCTCCCTCCCTCCCCCCCTTGTGAAGCGGTGCCATGTTTGCTCTCCTCCAATAATCCTGAACCTCTCCTGTTGCCAGCGACTGGGTGAACAGTTCCACCAGCGGTTTTGCTAATTCCATTCTGAGCTCCTTCAGGATCCTGGGCTGCATCTCATCCTGATCCATCGCCTTATTTACCCTTAAACCACCTAATTCCCTTAAGACCCTATCTGCCATGAAGGGTGAGCTATCTAGATAGATAGATAGACAGACAGACAGGCAGACAGACAGGCAGCACTGGAAAAAGAAGTCATCTGTTTTCCACATGACAAATACAGCACAGGTAATCACAGTGCAAGCTTCCACACACTGCCCCACCAATGCGCCTCAAGGGGATCAACATATAGGTGAGTAGTTTGTTCAGAATCTATTTCTATTCAGTCCTCAGCCTCTCATGTGAGACTGTCATCAGCCAACAAGGGTGCCAGTTAGTATCAGTGACGTTGATGGTTTTGTGACGTGGACACCTGCCCACTGGGAACTGGACTGAGAGCACCACAACTCATTTAACAAAGGCCACTGAAGAGCTTTCTGGTGATAATGACTTTCAGCCACTATCAACCTGGGCTGGGTTTGAACCAGTGACCTAGAAGTTATGTATTTATTTATTTATTTCAGATTCGGATTAATACCTTTGAGCCAGGGTTCATTTACAAAGGCTCCGAGTCAGAGAGAGAGACAGTACAATACAATACAATACAATACATGGGTTACAGATCAAGTAGGAGGAATAATCAACAAATAAGAATGTTTGCTGGGGTACAGTTGTTGACAAAGAACAATCATATTACACGATTTCAAATGAAAGCAGAGTTACCACTTGAAGGATGTAGCAATGAACAACACTTATTCAGTGTGGTACAGCCCTTGTGTAAGTGCCAGGTATTAAGGTAGGGGGGCCTCCAGGAGAAGTGGAAGGAGGAGCAGGAGGAGCCAGAGAAGGCATTGTCATGGTATAGTCAAATGGGCAGGGCAGAGAAGTGTGAGTGAAAGGCTCCTTAACTTGCTTCCAATCCACTGAGCCATCCAGTTCCTCTAGTTACCAATTTCTTAATAAATAAATACCTCACTGTTGTACTATCTCTTGTCTTCGTCCATTGTCGATACTTGTTTGTTTTGATGCTCTCTTCCTTTGCTCTCAAACATGCTGCATTGTATGTAATCTGAAGCAACATTTAACTTGTGTATTTGACCATATTACCAAACTTATATCTGTACCCTCTGGCCTACTGAAGGGAGCATTACTCACAATGGGCCCTAGGCGCAATGCCAGCACACCACATAAACCAGGCAGTTTGGCATCCATGCATGTGAATGCCATGGAGTGGGGTCCCTCAGTTCCCATGTGACACTCATGAACCAGGCACAAGACAGTTGTGCACCTGATCTCCTGGCTGCACAGATACCAATGCACCGGGGGCAGGGTGGGGTGTGCCAGGTGCGGGCACTACACACCAATCACAAAGGCATGTAGTGCTGTCCAAGGGGGGACATAGTGCAGAGCAGGTTACAGCAGCAGGGACCCTGCCATAACCCACTGCATGCCCCCACAGACTTCACCTGCCGGATGCGGTGGGACCTGGAAACACACCTCCATGCCGCTCCAGCACAAAAGGCAGATGAGAAGGGCTGGGGCAGCTGATCTGGCACAACATGACACACAGGGTACACCATCATGGATCCACACTCAGGAGGTGCACCCGTCCTGCCAGCCCCTGACCTTCCAAACACCCCCTAACAACACATGCCACTCATCCCCTGTATGGTCCAGTGCCTCCCACCCCAACACAAGATAGCCCCCACTGGAACCTGCTTATTGGGCCTCTCCACCCACTGCAGCACCAACAACCTCCCTTGTGCCCCCGCACCTGCCTGACAGTGCTGCAGCCAGCAGTCCAGCCCTCCTCGCACCTCCTCATCGCCGGCCATCCAAGTGATACTGGGTGTGCACCCCTATAAATAGACAGCACACTCCTGGTATCACTTGGACAGCTGGTGGCTGAGGAGGTGTGAGGCAGGCTGTGCTGCTGGCCATTCCTGGCCATGGCACTGATGGGCAGGTAGGGGTGGGGGGGAGTTGTTGATGCCACAGTGGGTGGGGGGTTCACTGGTCACCAATGTGGGGGTGGGAGTACTGGGGGTAGACCATGGACCCTTAAGATTGGGGCACGTGTGTGTGTGTGAGGGGGGAACCTGACAAACAGTGGAGTAAGGGGGCACTGGGTATGGGGTTGGGATCTCAAGAGGATGCAACTGCGGGGTCCGGGCACAGCTATGCTGGGGGACAGCCTGTGGGATGGGGTAGGGTTCCACTGCCAGGGGGCCATCTGTGTGCCAAGAGGGTGCCATGCAGAGAAGGCTGGTACGGGGATCCACAAGGTGACGGGGCCATGCCACATGGGTTTGGGTGCCTGCAGTAGGCATTCACGCACCCAGACCCATGCTGTAGCGCAAGTGATCCACTATGGGACCCATACTTGGCATCTGATTGGATGCCTGGCTGGGTCTGTGACTCCACCAACTGCCGACCTGCATGGGCCTGTGCCCCGAGGTGGGCAGAGCAACGGACAGGTGGCAGCCGTTAGTGAATAATGGCTGGTGAGCACCTATCCACAGATGTGGAGCTGCATGAACAGGCTATGCACTTTTGGTGCATAACTTATGCTTATTGGTGCATAGGGGCCAATAATTTTATTTTTAAATATTTATATAGTCCAATGAACGGTATTGTAAAATGGCTATGGAGCATTGCTGGAATCCAGACATCTCATCATTGCAATAGTACCACATAAAAATTGTTTTACCCCAGTAAACTGGCAGTGACTCTATTCTTTAAATGATTTAATACACAGTTATACTTAATATCTGTACCTTAGTAATCACATGTTAAATTGAAACTTTAAATGCGTTTAAAATTCAATGAGTGTCTGTGTTTTATTTGTACATATCTCATTACTAAATAATATTAATATAACAGTGCTTTCCATGTTACAAGCACATTAAGCCACTCCAAAGGATGGTTCTTCTATGGAATTGATGCATGGTTAGGTGGTTGGAGACACACGGCCTGCAGCCTTGTGCCCCATTAATTCAAGAAGAGCTGCTTTATTTCTCAAGTTCGCAGTAGTAGAAATGTGTTGTTAATTTACTCTCCTTGTCCAGGGAGCTCTAATAAAGGCTATATTTACAAATGGCAAATGACTGAGATAACTGAATGAGCTGTTTTGTAAGGAACCAGTTAAGAGTCCACTAATTATAGCATTTGTGACCTTGGGTGAACTGTGTGCTTTCTTAATGGTTGTGTGCAGTTTGATAAAATGAAAAGTTTTAAAAACCAAACATTTACTTCTGCTGGCTCAATCTAGACACATACCTAGAAAACAGAAAGTTTGGATTAGACAATGTTATTTAGTTGAAGCCAGAGTATCAAACTTCTAACAGTAGATTGCTACTGCAGTAGTCACTACTCTCTGAATCAATGGTCCTGGATGTATCAGTGACACATAGGACAGGAGGCATTGTGGAAACAAGAAGAGCCATAACAAATGTTAACATGGAGATTCCCAGAGACCACAAAACCAGCAAGCACATTTAGAAAAAAATCCTTTCAACAAATAAAGGGAAGGACTTACTAAGATTACACCTACAAATCAAAACACTCTGCATAACATATTTTATTTTTGAAAATTTTGACTATTGTTCCTGTTTAGGAGGCAGAATAGAAAAACTAATCAGCACCTGTCAGGTGTGCAGGAAACTAACTGTGCCTTGCTGGCAAGATATCTGTTCTGCAAAATGCACATCACATTCTTCTTTATTTCTATTACAAGTCAAAAAACATTTTGTAATTGGGTTAATTCATCCACAGTCTGTGCTTTATGGGAGATAAGAAAAAAAATATTATTTGTAGTAATGTTGTTTCTTCTTAGGGATCCATTATGGAGATTTACAATAAGCATCATTCTCCAGGACAAGTGTGATGCCCAGGAGATATAACTTTATGCTAATCATCAAACTTTAGAATTAAGTTCAATTTCTGCACTGTGGTCATGCTTCCCCTGTAGCTCTAAAATCAGAATTTATTTTTTATAGCTGGGGGAGCTGTGACCCTTAAACTAGCTAACTGGCTTCAAAACAATTTCTAACAATTCTATTTAAAATTTTTGAAAAACACCAAGCAATTTTAGGACAGACAACATGAATAATTATTTAACTGACCACATTTCACAACTGCTAAGGAACTGCAGTAAGTAATGCTCAAGCAGTCTTAAGGTAGAACTTCTTCTTGTGTGAACCTACAGTATTTTCAAGTTCTGCAAGGGCAGGCGGGGTCAGGGATTGTAAATCACGGTGATGGATCCCTGAGAAGACAGAACATTACTATGCCAGCTAATGTCTTTCTTGTAACTCCAGGAATCCATTACTGATGCTTTACAATATGCAGACTCTCAAGCAGTACCTTTGAAGAATGGGTCCAGAACCTATATGGAAAAGGGTTCTGCAAGAAAGCAGTACTAAAACTGGCATCCTGCTGGACTGAATGTCGAGGCAGAAGTGCTTCATGAAGGTGTGCACTGTTTTTTAGGTACAGTAGTTGCTTTATAAAGGCCTAGTAGGGGAATGCCCCTTGTAGGTGCCACAGAAGCAGAGGTATCCTATGTGAAATGTGCCCTTAGGCCTCTAGGAGGAATTTCTCCAGCTTTTTCATAACAGAATTGTATGCAGGAGACTATCCAACAAGAGATAGTTCTCCTAGTTGTTGGTTTACCTTTGCCCACCTCACCATAAGTAACAAACTGCTGTGTACTCTGGGAGCTAGCATCTTTTCTACGATCCGGGTAGTGATCTAGTGATCTTTTTACATCCGGAAAATGCAGGTTCTGTTCACTTCCACTGGAATGCTCAGGGTAGAGCACAGGAAGGGCAAATGACTGGTTCAGGTGAAATTCCAACACCACCTTAGATAAGAACTTCCTGTTAGTCCTCAGGACAACCTTATCCATGAGGAAGATTATGTAGTTCGAATCTATACAGAGGGCTTGCGGTTCACTTACCCTCCAACAGATGTCAAGGAAATTAGGAACATTTTTGCATGTGACATATTTTAAATCAGCAGTAGCCGTGGGCTCAAAGGGAACCTCTGTGGAGCAAGACATATATTCAGGTCCAGTGAAGGAACTGGGGGGTACAGGTGATTGAGGCCTTTAAACAACCTTTTAAAAACAGGCTATGTTTATGTATGTTTAGATTGTCACAATAACCTTATTATGTATTTGTATGCATACCTTTTGGCTAGTTATGTAATCTCTTTTAAATACGTTCATAAGTTGTGTTGCTTGTATTTCTGAAAAGTTCTATACTTGGTTCTGTTCTTGGTTATGAGACGGAAGAATGCATGAGCCCATCAAGTCTGTCTCCCACCATTGCAGGGCCACTTGTTTAAATCATCAGTTAGAAGGAATTTGTAAATTTTAGTTTTAAACATGTCAATAGATTCAGCAGACACTACTTCACTTGGTAAACTATTCCATAGTTTCATTGCTCTGCATGTAAAGTATTCCCTACTATGATTCTTTTTTGATAATTCCATCATAATTTGTATATTGTGGCATTTCAAGTTCATGTCCCTGATGTTAAATCACTGTCCCTAGGTTATTCATTAATCCTCTGTCCCCTATGATCTTGTACATCTGCAAAATATCTCCTCTATCTCTTCTCTTCTCTTCTCTTCTCTTCTCTTCTCTTCTCTGAACAGTCCTAGCTCTGCTATTCTGTGTTCATATGTCTTAAGTGTATTTATCATTTTATTGGCTCTGTGTTGCAATCTCTCAATATTGTTTATATTCCTTCATAAATGTGGGCTCCATACAGTGGAGCAGTAGTCCAGGTGAGGTCTTACTTATGTTTTGTATAGTGAAAACATACAATTTTTGTCTCTAGACACAAACGCCCTTCTGATACACCCCAGGATTTCATTAGCTGTCCTAATTACCTTATTGCAGTGATTCCCGAAAGTAAGGTCTTTTTGGACCAGTATTCCCAAATCATTTTCACTTTCTACTTCTAAGTCATAGCCATCGAGGTGGTATCTATGATTTCTGTTGTTAAATCCTGAATGCACTGCAATGCATTTCTCCTGGTTAAAGGGCATACCATTTATCTGTGCCCACTGTTCTATGGTTTTGAGATCTTTTTCCAAGGTATGTACTCTATTTGGTCTTCTGTGCTGACTACGGCCCTTAGCTTAGTGTTATCTGCAAACTTCACCAGCCAGTTTTTGACATGTTTGTTCAAATCCAAGACGAATAGCCCAAATAGCACCAGGCCCAGCACGGATCACTGTGGAACACCGCTAGTCACCCTGCCAGGTTGTGACATGTTACCCATGACTCTTATCATTTGTGATCTAGGGTTTAACCAAGCAGAAATCCAGGTTAGAAGTTTATCATCTAGAACCATCCTGTGAAGCTTCATGACTAATGTATTATGTGGAACCTTGTTGAAAGCTTTCTGCAGATCCATGTATATGATATCAACTGGTTCATTTCTGCTTAGTGACTGACTGACCTGCTCATAAAAAACTAGAGCATCCGTTGTGCACAAGCTATTTTTCCTAAACCCACGTTGGCTAACATCAATTAATTTTTTTGTTTTTATGTCTTCTTCCAATATTTCTTTGATCATGGCCTCCATGATCTTGCCCGGGGTTAGGTTAGACTTATTGGTCTATAGTCAGTAGGACTCTGCTTGTCCCCCTTTTTATAAATGGACACACCTATTGCCCTTCTACAGTCCTCCGGGACATCCCCCATCACCAGGGATAAGTTGAACAGTGCTGTCAGTGGATCAGTAATCCATTCACTAATCTCCTTCAGTAATCTTGGATTAAGTTGGTCTGGACCTGCAGATTTATTAGTTTTAATTCTACATATGTGTCTTTTGATCTCTGTATTAGTAATTAAGCAAGCCCCCATATTAGTTGTAATCATTGGTGCTTTATTAAAAATACCTTTTGTTGCTTTTACTGTATCAGGTTTATTAAACACCAAGCAAAAATAATTGTTAAACAACTCTGCCATTTGTTTTACAAAATAAAAAAACAGCCTTGAGGTCAAGGACTTGCCTTTGCCTGCTGATGTGAAGGCTGATGCTGCTGACAGATGTACCTTTAGTGTTGAGGGATGCTGTCCCGAGGACTGTAGGTGTACCAGGTAGTCCAGAACTGTAGCAGATCTGCCTGGATTGGGATTATCTTCCTCAGGGAACACCAGTATAAGAATGTCTTCCACCTAGAGGAGTATTCCTAGTTGCTGGTTTCCTGGAAACCTTAAGCATCCTTAGCACCTCCTGTGACAGATAAAATTGCATTGCCCAGCAGTCCACTAATAAATTGTTTTGTGCATTTTATACCATTTCAGGAGCTTTTCTGTAGTCCTCTGGTAGCACTTTTTTTGTGTGTTTTTCTATTTCTAGAGTGCCCCATATTCCGAAGGCTGAAGCCAGCGCTTGCTGGTTAAGGGCCCATTCATGATTTCCATGACTAATACTGCTTAGGAAGTCTACCAGGACACTGTTTTTGCCTGAAAATGTACTTCAGAAGTCCAGGGAATAAGCTAGATCCCAGATCCTCATGGCCCCTGTGCGCAGTCTTGTGGATCTTGTTCCTCCTTGCTTGTTAATGTACCGCATTGTGGTGTTGTCTGTTTGAATTTGAACAGATTGACCATATGTCTGAGAGGAGAAAGATTGTATTGCCAGCACTACTGTCCTGAGTTCCAGGAGACTGACATGCTCCTGAGCCTTCTGTGGGCTCCAGAAACCACTCACTGTGAGGACTTCTATGTGGGCACCCCACCATAGAAGTTAGGATACTTGCTGGTGATTGCTGGAGAAAGGGAATGCTCTCTTTGAGGTTGCTTTCATCCTTCCATGACAGCAGTGCTTGCACCAATGTATTTGTGACTGGCACTAGTTTGGAGAGTTCAACTCAGGCTGAAGGAATGCTGCAGAGAGGAAGGGTTTGGCTATATTGGGGACTGGGTGCCCACTAGGGAAGATAATGGTCTATACAGGGGTTATGGCCTGCATCCATCCAGTGGTGGAACCACAGGCCTCAGTTGACAGTTTAAATGTTACTTCAATTAACATTTAAACTAGCCAAAGGGGGATGGCAGAAGTGTAACTCAGGCGCCATGTGTCAGTGGGCTACTACCCCTGCCTGTTGGCCCTCTAACAGGTTAAGGGGCCTGGGTCCTGCTACATTGGTGATCGAGGGTTCTATCCCAATGTTATAACAAATAGCATGGTGCCTCTAACCAGAGTGAATTAGAAGTGGGTCATGTGACTGGTTGGCACAGCACCCTGGGATGTTGCACCTACCTACCTCCACTACCAATCACCCCACACACTGAATACCCAACAGTTCATTAACACCATAAACTAAAGACCAGCAATAACTTGGCAGATGCAAAAACACCCTGTACACAGTAATTTCAAACAGTAAACTCACAGCTTTATTGGGGGCCAATGTTAGGATAGGGGTACCTGGATAAAGGATAGCTGTGGAGGGAAAAATATGGTTAGCAAGAATTAACAAGTCTGAAACAATTGGACTTGAAGGCCAGACCACTCCCAGCTGCCCACCCCACTAGTACCAGTGTTTTACCCTGACAATCTGTTGGGTACTCACTAGTTGCAGGCCTGGACGTTGCAGTGGGTTTGCTGTCTGTTGGGGCACTAGGAAAATTGAAAGCAATAAAGTTAAATGCAAAGTGAACACTCCCTTTTTCATCCCAGGAGCAAGTCCTGCATACTCACGATTTGCAGCTCTACCACCATGCCTCAAGGCAGGATCCTTCGCCAGTCCAGGGGTGAGGAGTTCCACCCACAACCGGCAGCAATGGGCAATAAGATGGTGGTGATCTTTCTTACAAGGCTTGATCTTGATTGAAGGTCTTGCAGCTTGTCCTCTTTGTTGAAGATCTGTCTGCTTGTCACCTTCAGCCTCTTCTGGCCCATTGCAGAGCTCAACTGCAGGTCCACACCAGCCTTAGAAGGCCCAGATCCAGGAGTGGCTGCACAGCCAGGCTCCCCACACAGGTCATAGGTGCCCTAGCACCCCAGCAAGCGCCAGTGACTTCCTGAGATTGTGGGCCCCACTTGGAAGGGGTTAACTGGTTCCCTCCCTGGCTCTGGCGGGGTGATTCCTAAGCAGCAGGGATCCCCTGAAGTTCCTGCACTGAATCCGCAAATGAACCGGCAGCAGACAACTCCTGGATATAGCAGTGACAGTTCGCCACGGGTGCTAGCCTCTTAGAAACAGCTTCAGATGGGACTTAGACCAAAGCAAGCAGGGAGGAATTGAGAACTAAACAAGTGCCTGCCCACCCTTTTGTACTTTCAAGTCTTAAAAATGTCCACAACAGTTTCTCTTCAGCCTCAGCTGGGACACAGCTCTTGGCCACTTCGATCAGATCACACAGCAGATTCATAGAACCCGGCTAGCACCCTGCACCTGGGACATTTTGCCTCTTCAATCTCTTAAACAGAGTCCCAATACTTACAGAGGTTCCTCTGCAGCAACTATTCACTTTCAATCGGCAGCACAGTTCCATCTAATCAATCCCATATACAGTGCAGGGTCTCTGCAACTCTAATCCTTTCCAATCCAGACAGCACAGCTCATAATACCTGGAGAGTTAAAGGAATCAGTGCAGTCTCTCACTCTCTTTTCTCCTGATATCCCTTTTCTGCAGTGGCAATCTCCAACGGAGGACTGAGCAAGGCCTGTCACAGTCTAGATCCACTTACACAGAATTCTCCTGACTCGAGAAGAGCCTGGGAACAGACTGACCCAAACCCAGAAAGTCCCTGGGTTTTCACTTGAGAATCCTGTCTCCTGCTTGGCTGTACAATCAGCAATAACCATAGTGATCAATATTTCCTGATTGTAGGAGTTACCCCCCCAATTCTTCAGCGTTCCCTGGAGCTGTTTTAAAAAATGTTCAGAGCCCCAGAGACACCTTCCCTAGGTGTCTGACCCCCATTCAGCCCAACAAGGGGTTGAGAACACCAGAGAAGTGGAAAACCAGCCGTAACAGCAGCTGCTGAAACAACAGGCTATGCGCTACTGCACAAGTGTGACCTTGCGGTCCTCCAAACACATACTTGAAGGTCGACATTCGTGCCGATGGAGCCTCTCACAACCCATATGGGCAGAAACATGAATGGGAGCCCCAAATCATCAGGAAAGCCCCCAGAGAAGGGTTACACTCCCTCCCCCTTGAATGCTTGACTCCCATGCCAAGTCTAAGGGTAAAGTATCATAATTATTTTACATTAACACATAATAACATTTCTAAGTATACACTTGAATCCTATCTATGACAACTATTTCATAGATTCATAGATATCTGTCGTCAGAAAAGGACCTTCCTGTCCCATCAAGTCTGCCCATTTCCCCCTCTTTACTTGCCCTCCTCTCCCATAGATTCCACTCTCTGCTCAGAGGGAAACATTATAACTGGAAAACAATTACGTACGTCTCAGTAAATAACTTTCCCATTAATAGCTCCTGACCACATAAAAAGTGGCATCCACAAATATGGCCTATCTCACCATATGCTGTCTAGGCTCAAAAGTTCACTTTCCCCACATCAGTATTCCCTGTGAATCCCCTCACCTCCTTTTCCTTCTCCTTCTCTGGGTAACCTTCCCTTCAGATCTAGGAGGTTTAGCACTAACAGGGCATGTGACTACCTTCTGCAGGGACCTAGCGGTAATATATACTCCCTTGTGTACTATGAATGCCAGTAAATCTGATGGGACTCCCGGGGCATCATAAGTTAACTTCAGTATCAGTCTAACCATCCTGCCTGACCTTCTCTGGGTTTCTTGATTCGCAGAGGTACCAGCTGCCTCCTGTTCGGGGGCAGGTTCCCTGTCATCCCCACTCTGACCAGTACCCTCAGTATCTTTTGGGGGAGGGTGTTCTTCCTCCTCCTCTTCCTGTTCCTCAGGGCTATCTTGGTGCCATTCAGAGGACACAGTCGGACTAGTATTCAGTTCTTACATGGGTCCTCCAAAAGGTATATCTGCAGGGGAAATGCTCCGATACCACTCAAAGGGCTCAGCTGGACTAGTGTTCAAGTCCGGAGTGGTCCCTCCAATAAGCATAGCGGGAGCAGCCTCCCTATCCCCACCCTGTTCCATGGGTACAGCCATATCCACCAACATCAGGGGCAGTCCCTGAAACAACCTGGCTAACTCTGGGGTAGGGTAGGAACTCCAGGGGGGATGATCATTTTCCCCCTCAGTTTCATCATCTGTATACTCCTCCTCCGATATTCCACCATCCTGGGCAGACTCAGAACCTATGATATCACTGTCTTCATGCCTCCATCTCCTGTGTGCAGCAGCTCAAGTAGAAGCGGTTGAAGGAGGATCTTCCACGTCAATCCCAATGTCCATTACTCAGTAACTGATGGGAAGCAAGTGATTCCAATGTATGATCTTATGCACTTGAGTTTCTCCTTCAGGCTGAAATTTAAACACCAGTAGACCTTCCAACTTCTCCAGTACAACATACGGGGTGCCTCCCCACCTGTCAGAGATCCTGTGCTTCCTGGGTATACCCAATCTCTGCAGCAATACCCTATCACCATCCTCCAGATCTTGGATCTGCACTTTTCTGTCATAACATTCTTTATTAGTCTGGTTCCTTTTCATAGCCATTTCTAAAGCAAGGCAATAGGCATCGTCTAGTTGCTGTCTTAACATTTTCACATACTGCAAGTAGTCTCTGGCCCCAAGACCATCAGCAGACACCCCAAAGCACAGATCCACTGGAAGACGGGCTTCTTATCTGAACATGAGTTGGTATGAAGAGAACCTCGTAACATGGTTTCAAGTGCAATTGTAGGTATGAACCAGGGAGCTCACTCGTTGACTCTGGGTGCGTTTGTCTCAAGTATCCAGGGTGCCCAACATGTCTAACAAGGTTTGATTAAATGTCTCTGGTTGTGGGTCATCTTGGGGATGGTATGGTGTAGTCTGAGACTTTCTAATCCCTATAATGATAGGAGTTCCTTGATAAGTTGTCTCTCAAAGTCACGCCCCTGGTCTGAGTGAATTCTCTGGGGGGCTGTGTAGTGTACAAAAAACTTCTCCACCAGGATTTTTGCTACAGTAGAAGCCCTTTGGTCCTTGTTGGGGTACACTTGGGCATATCTAGTGAAGTGGTCCGTGACTGCCAGTATGTTGGAGATGTTGGGGGAATCTGGTTCCAAGGTGAGGAAATTAATGCACACTAGCTCCATTGGGCCAACTGTATGTATGTTGACGAATGGAGCAGCCTTCTGGGGAAGTGTCTTCCTTTGTATACATCTCCAGTAACTCTTGCAATAAGTTTCTACATCGGTTCCCATCTTTGGTCAGTATAACCTGCTCTTGACCAAGTCCAGGGTGCATTCAGTGCCCAAATGACCCATATCATCATGCAAGGCCTTCAGCACCATCATTATGTGCCTTTTGAGTAACTGTCGAAGGTACATGGGTGTGCAAAGATAATGCAGGGTACAACACAACCACTGTGTGTTTTATTTTATGAAAAAGTACAAAAATACAAAAATTATAAATAAATAGCAATAAACAGTTCTATCAGAACTAGAAAATAGACAATAGCATATTGCTATTCCACCTTACTTCAGGTATCTCAAAATTCAAACCTCAGCTTTTCTGCTGTATGAGACAAATTCCCTGTTTCAGGTACAGGTCCTTCCTCTTACCTTAACCTCAGGTAAGTGCGACTGGGTGGTTAGCTAATCTGACTCTTGGTGTTTGAGGAGGGCTTGTATAGCCCTCCCTCTTATGGGAAAGTCCCTCCTATAACATCCAATTAGTTCTAGAATGTTCCTTAAACAAGGAAACTCCTCCTCTATTACATAATGAGGTTTTACTTAGGGGAAGTCCCTCTATAGGAAATCCTCTTCCAGAGGTTTTAATTATGGGAAGTCCCTTATTTTCTATATGTGTAAACAGTGCAAACAGTTATTGTATTTATACTAGTGGTGTATTGTTATAGTATATGGACACCAGACTTTTAATTTATATCTCAGGGCTTTATACCTAATGGGGCTCATTTAGAGACCTACAATGTCTCTTTATTCTTTAATTTGTTTAATTTCTTTATTGATTTAGTTTATCTTGCAGCCCTCTCCTTTTTCTGAGGGCTACTTCAACTGTATAGCATTTCCACATACATAGGGACATTCCTGTCTCTTTAAATAATTTGTTTTCTATGTTGAAGCAGAGTAACAGACTGCTAGACAATCATTATCTAGCAGCCTATACTGGCTCTACACATGCTACTGACTCCTCCACGGCTAGCTGGCACCATTCTATAGCATATTTTATACAAAGCCAGCAGCCAGGAGTCCTAATAATACAGTGGCATCAGTAATTATTTACATAAATACTGAGCAGCAGCAAAAGTAAAAGAAAAGTTTGCCGCTCGGTTCAAACAGTTCCTGCTTCAATGTGGGATTTCTTTGGCATAACATTCTACATAACAACAGAGCGGCAGCAAAATAATTCAAACAACATAAGCATAATGCCGCTTCATTTGTATCCATAATCCACCTATCAGAGTGGATGTTATTTTGCATTTAACTGCCATTTTAAACATTTCTAAATATTCCTGCACCACATACATAAAAATGGCAAAAGCATTACCTTAATTAAGCACTGCAGCACTTTAAACTCACAATAAGGCACAAAATGCACTCTATGCGCTTTGTTTCAACCAGCACCTTATATCTTAAAGACACTTTATATCTTTGGCATTTAATGCCATAAATGCACCTTATTTCATTCCTGCTGGCTAGTTTTAGCCTGATGCATGTTTTTGGGGAGTTCTTGGTGAGGGATGGATATATAGAAACTAGAAATTAAAGTAGTAGGAAAAAAGTTTTAGTGAGAGATAGAAAAGACTGACGTAGGTGGCCAACCTACTCCGTGGGCAGAAAAAGCTAAAGTATAGTATAGGAAGAGACTGTTGCACAACAGATTTATTTATTTATTTGAAGGTATCAGAATTACACACCTTTGAGTCATAGACTCATTTTCAAAGGCTCCACATCATATAACATCACACAACATAATACAATACACATAACACAGTATAGCATAGTATGATAACAGTTTCAGTGGCTTACAGCACAAAACCCAGTTCAAGACGACTGCCACTGGGATGCACAGCATATAATGAGTACAGTATTTTAGGAGCGAAAAGAAGAAGATAGAAAATGCATCCCTCCACCTAGGTTATCAGACTGGCAGAACACAGTTCTGCCACACTCCTCTCTCTTTAAGAAAAAAAACAGTAACTCTTACAACACTGGTTTTAGCAACAAACCCCCAGAATATATGTACATTCTGTACTGATTGGGGTTTGTGTTGGAGCTTCCTCCTACCCTCGGTTTGGAAGCTCCACCCCAGGGTCCCTTTAACAATAATGAAGTATGCATTAGAGTACAGAAAAAAACTGCAATAAACTGTAATTTACTTCATTACTCTGGGGCTGAAAAAATTGTACTATTAACCATCATAGTATGGTCTCATAACATTTGATCAACACATTGTACATAATTACATTTCAAGTTTCATTTGTCTGGACCAAGTCTGCACCATGCGTGGATAAAGAAAAATCAGCATTCTTATGTTGGCTTCCTGAGCTATGCTTTACTGTAAATTTAAAAGGCTGTAAGGTCAGGTACCACCATAATGCAGGCATTTTGGTCCTTCATCTGATTTATCCAGCACAAGGGGTTGTGATCAGTGAGAAGGGTAAACTGAGTGCCCCATAAATAAAAGCGTAAAGCTTTTATTGCCCACTTAATGGCCAAGCACTCCTTCTCAATGGTAGCATATTTCTGTTCCCTGTCATGTAACTTATGGCTGATACATACTATAGGGTGCTCTTCTCCTTCAATGGTCTGACTTAGGACTGCTCCAATCCCCGTATCGGAAGCATCTGTATGTACCTCGAAAGGGAGACTAAAATCAGGGCACCTTAACACAGGGGAAATACAGAGGGCAGCATTGATAGCCCTAAAGGCCTCATCACTTTCAGGGTTCCATTTTACCAGCTTGCTGCATATCTTTTTAGTAAGGTCAGTTAAAGGGGTGGTGATGGTGGTGAAATTAGGAATTAACCTCCTGTAGTATCCTGCCAGGCCTAGGAATGATCTTACGTTCTTTGTGGGCTTTGGTACTGGGCTATTGACTACTGCCTCAAGCCTTTTCAACCTCTGGTCACTCACACCCATTACCCACTAGGAACCCAAGGTATCTGGTTTCAGACATTGCTAGAGTGCATTTCGCAGGGTTTATGGTGAGTCCTGCTTTCTGTATGAACCCTAACACAGCGGTCAACTATGTCTTGTGCTTGGCCCAGTGTGGACTATGGATAACAACTTCAGCCAGATAGGTGGCACAGTAAGCAGTGTGTAGGGTCAGTATCCTGTCTATAAGTCTTTGAAAAGTAGCAGGGGCTCTGTGTAGGCCAAAGGGCATTGCTGTGAATTGGAATAAACCAAGGGGCATGTAAAAGCTGTTTTCTCTCTAGACTCGGGGGCTAAGGGAATCTGCCAGTATCCCTTGGTCAGGTCAAGTGTACTGATGTACTTAGCATTTTCCAGTATTATCAATAATGTCGTCTACCCTAGGCATGGGGTATCTGTCAAAATGGGAAACACTGTTGACTTTTCTGAAATCTTGGCACAGTCTACTGTCACCTTCTTTTTTTGGGGAACTACTACAATCGTCGATGACCAGGCACTAGTGAAGGGTTCTATGATGCCCAGAGTCGTCAACTTTGCTATTTCTTGTTTCATCCCTTCCCTGACTTTCTCAGGCAGCCTATATGCTTTCTGTCATATAGGGCCAGAGTCTGTCTTAATGTGGTGCTGTACCCCAACTGCTTTTCCCTGTATGCATGTGAACATGGGTGCAAAGGATCCTAACAGCTGGATAATTTCCTTTCTCTGTTGGGGGTCTAGCTCAGGGTTTGCCTTTATGTCTGTGAGGTTTTCCTTCTCCTCTAACCTTTGATATGCCATCTCAAGTTCAGACTCTTCTCTTTCTGGGAGAATATACAGGGTCCCCGTAGCTTCCTTACTTTCTTTCCACCCACTTTTTCAAAAGATTAGCATGGTAAATCTTTCTTCCTGGGTACTTATCAGGGGTCTCAGCTTCATAAGTTACTGGCCCTGTTTGCTTCAAAATCATGTATGGCCCTTGCCACTTCATAAGTAACTTGTTCTGGGTGGTAGGTAGCAACAAGAACATCTTCTCCCCTGCCTTCAATTCTTTGGGCTTATAGTTATTGTTGTAATAGGCCTTTTGTTTTGTTTGGTACTCTGTGCTGTTCTCGTGTGCCCTCTTAGTGTAATGAACCAATCATTTACAGAGCTGGATCATATACTCTGCAATGTTGGTGTGCCCTACATTTGTCCCTTCTTCCCAAAACTCTTTGACCACATCCAATTGGCCTCGGGGATTCCTTCCATACAAAAGGAAGAAAGGGGAGTAACCTGTAACACCTTGGGGAACCTCTCTGTAAGCAAATAACAAGAGTGGGAGGTATTTCTCCAAGTCCCTACTCTCCTCATGCACAAACTTTTTGAGCATGCATTTTAATGTTTGGTTGAACCATTCAACCAATCCATCAGTTTGTGGGTGGTAGGGCATTGTTCTTACTGCCACTACCCTCAGCAAACGGTACAGTTCTTTCAACAAAGTGTCCTGGAAATTACTGCCTTGGTCAGTTGACACGTCTTTCAGAATCCCAAGATGGCTGAACACTTTTACTAGTTCCTCTGCTATCCGGGGAGTGGCGTCAGCGCACAAAGGTATGGCCTCAGAGTACTTTGTCGCATAGTCACAGATGACCGGGATATATTTGTACTCTCGGGCGCTCTTCTGCAAGGGACCTACTATGTCCATCACCATTCTTTTGAAAGGCGTGCTGACTATGGGTAAGGGTACCAAGGGCACTGTATCCTTACGAATAACCTGAGCAACCTTTTGGCACTCAAGACAGGCACTGCAGTAGTCTGCCACTTCCTCATGGATGTTAGGCCAATAAAAATGCTGCAAGAGCCTATCAAGGGTTTTATCACTACCAGCATGACCTGCCCATGGTAAATCACGTCCTAGGTATAATAACTGTTTCCTAAAGCTCTTAGGAACGACCAACTGCTCTATTTTTTCATCAGTTCTAAGGTGATTGTACACTCTATACAAAATGTTATTAGTGCATTTGAACACAAGGGCCCTTGGTGGTTTCTTCTGGTCCACCTGTTAAAATAAATCTGCAACTGTCTCATCATTGCATTGTTCCTGGGCAATGTCAAATTTTAGAAACAGTGGGCCCAATTCTAGAAAGGTGGCGCAGGTTGCCACTGAATGCAATCTGCACCACCCACAACTGCGACATTGACCCTGCGCCCTATTCTAGAAGGGGTAGGGTCTCCGCAGCAAAGTCCTTTGAATTGCGACATGTGGCAAGGTACGCTGCACAGAGGGCATACCTGGCCAGCATGTTGCAACCTGCTGCTGCAGGTCGCAAGAGCACCCCCCCACCTGTGCCCTGACACCCGGGTTTCCTGCCGCCAATGAGGCACCTCACCAGCCCTGGTAGTCCAGTGCCCCTCCTCCCCAAACTGTACATGTCCAGTAAATAAAGACATTCCAAGATTCCCTGATAGTCTAGCTGCCCCATCCCCCCACCCAACTGTTCTAAGCCAGCCCCAGCATCTCTACCACTCAGTCAGTGACTGGCACAGTCTCTCTCACTTCCCAGCTAGCTGCCTACTGAGTGCTGTATTAGTGCTACAGCACAGATATGCTCAGAAATTAATTTCTGAGTGCATCAGTGCAGTAGCACTAATACTGAACTCAGTTGGTAGCTGGCCGTGGAGGTGAGAGGTGGGCTGTGCCAGTCGCTGGCTGGGATGGGTGGGGTGCTGAGGGCTGGCATGGCTGGCTGGGGAGCCACCAGAATACTAGGGAATTGGGAGTGTATTTATTTACTGGACATGTATAGTTCGGGGAGGGGGGGGACACTAGACTACCAGGGAAATGGGATATATTTTATTATATACTGTACAGTTTGGGGAGGGTCCACTAGATTACCAAGGACACAGGATATTTTTTATTTTAATAATGTACAGTTGTGGGGGCATTAGACTACCAGGGAAATGGGATTGTTTTCACTTTTAGTACTGTACAGTGTCTTAGTGCCGCATATGCGGCAGGCGACTCGTGGTTCAGGGCACGGGTAGGGGATGGCAGCGCCATCCTGTGGAGCTTCTGCCTATGGCTATTTCAGAGGTCTGGGGGTATGGGTAGCCCTGTGGGCCCCGCTGGGGTGTGCTGGGCATGAGGGGTGGGAAACAGTGCACTATTCACATGACAGCTGACGGGTCTACAGGCATCTGTAAGTTATATCAGCTAAATGTTGGTATAACTTACATTGCCGAATCTCCTCCAGGGGGTTCTTGTAGAATCCTGATGTGGGCACTTTGTGGCTGCCCTTCTAGAATGGGGCGCAACTGCTGCCATAAACCCCCTAACGCCATGTCGCAGTGGGTTCATGCGGCGTAACAGCTGTTTGTTGCAAGTGGCCTGTGATATGTCGCAGGTCACTTTGTAGAATCGTGCATGACGCAACTGCTGGCGTAATTTGCTACTTGCGCTATTCTACTTGGCATAACTGCTGTTACGCCTGCCATAACCCTTCTAGAATCGGGCCCAGCTTTTCCACAATATCATTTGACAGTCCATTTTGAGCTCTCCAGCTCTTCTGAGCCTTTTTCTTCTCTTCTTTTGTTTTCCTCTGGGAACATGGTGGATCAAATACATCCCCCCCTCAAAAGGAAATGTGTCTCCCAGGTTTTTCACCTTAGTCTGTGATCAGTAAGTAATGGCGATTACATTTTTAGGGGTTAGTAGCACTTCAAAATGAGGAAAGTCTTGCCCAATGACTATTGGTACTGGCAGCCTTGAAACTATGCCTACCATCATCTCTGCCTCCTGTCCATCAATGTTCAAAGTCACCTTGGTGGTGGGATACTGGTGAATGTCTCCATGCACACAGATGACACAAGTGAACATGTCTGACATTGGGGCCTTTTCTAGCACATCAGGATGTACTAATGTATGTCGATTGCCTGTATCGATCAAACCCATCATGTACTTATTTCTGATGGTGACAGTGGTGGCAATGTTACCCCAGTTAAATATGGCACGATGATTAGCTTTGTTCTTCTTTTTGTAACAAAACTGTTCTATGTGCTCTTTTAAATTACAGTATCTACATATAATATCAGGGTTATATGGCCTTCTCTCTCTATTCTCCTATATACCAACATTTTCTCCCTGGGGAGATGAGGTAGAGTAATATTAGATGGTCTTACCAGTTGTTGGGTGGGGGTGATGATTAAGTCCATGGTCTGATATCCTTTCCTCATTGGTTGCCTGGCCACCAGGTAATCCTCCGCTAGGGTGATTGCAACCTCTGCCAACTCAGGATGGTGTTCCCTCACCTAGATCTGGACCTCTGCTGACAATATCTGCAAAAATTGCTCCATTATCACAGACTCAATTATGTCTAGTATAGTCTTCCCTCTGGTTGTAACCACTTGTTGCATAGTTCGTTGAAACAGGTAAACGTCTCTCGTGCAGCATCGTTCCCTTGATGCTTAAGGGAGTGGAAATGCTGCCTATAAGTCTCAGTGATTATATCAAAATGCTTTAGTATTTCCTTTTTCACTAGGTCATACTTTTCAGCGGTCTGCCGTTCCATGTGGCTGTAAGCCAGTTGTGCTCAACTAGTGATATAGGGAGCCAACCCGACTGCCCACTGCTCTGGAGGCCACCCACAGACCTTCACTACTCTCTCAAAGGTTGTGAGGTGTGCCTCAACGTCATCAATAGCTGACATTTTCATTAGTTTTATGTCCTTAGGGATGGCATGTGTACCTTCAGTGGCTTTACTGGTCCCAATGATCTGCAGGTCCCTCAGTGCATCCGCCCAATGCTCAACCTGCCATCTTCTTTCCCTCTTTTGCTCCTGGCTGTCCTTCCCTTGGAGCTGCTACATTTCAATTTGCTTCTTGGCAAGCCACTTCAACAGCTTGCCTAGGTCCTCCAGCAGTTCCTCAATTCTCACTTCCTCCAGCTCTTCCTCTTCAACCTCATCCTCATAGATTGATGTATCCACCGATTAACGATCTGGTTTGGCCCCTTGGTGTCTTCCCAAAATCCAGGCCAGGGAGCAACTGCTCACCTGTTAGCTTGGCCTTTGCTATGGTGAGAGAGGGTGGTACACATGTTGTCATCTCTGAAACTGTACTAGCATGCCACGGGTTACCTTAGTATCAGGTCTGATACCTACTGAAATCCACCCTGTGGCAAGGACTTTGAGTATCTGACCTCTGACACCATATGTTGCAGGTACGTGGGTATGCAAAGATAAAGCAGGACACAGTAATAGGTTACAACACACCCGCAGTGTTTTATTTTATGAAAAAGTACAAAAATACAAAACTAATAAATAAATAGCAATAAACAGTTCAATCAGAACTAGAAAATAATAACATAATGCTATTCCACCTTACTTCAGGTATCTCAAAATTCAAACCTCAGCTTTTCAACTGCTTGAGACAAATTCCCTGTTTTAGGCACAGGTCCTTCCATTTACCATGACCTCAGGTAAGTGAGACTGGCTGGTTAGCTAATCTGACTCTTGGTGTCTGAGGAGGGCTTATATAGCCCTCCCACTTATGGGAAAGTGCCTCCTATAACATCCAATTAGTTCTAGAATGCTCCCTAAACAAGGAAACTCTTCCTCTATTACATAATGAGATTTTACTTATGGGAAGTCCCTCTATAGGAAATCGCTTTCCTGAGGTTTTACTTATGGGAAGTCTCTTATTTCTACATATGCAAACAGTATAAACATTTATTGTATGTATACTTGTGCTGTAATGTTATAGTATATGGACACTAGTCCTTTAATTTATTTATTTAATTTAGTTTACTTTATATTGCAGTGTCAGTGGCTCAGCAGGTAGCACACTAGCCTCTGAGGCCGGGAGATCAGAAGGCTATCAGTTCTATCCCCACACTAGGCACTTGGGTTAATATCCCTATACTGACACTGCAGTGCAGCATGAGGGAAGGGGAGGGGAGTGGTGCTGCACTCCTGAGGTGCCGTCTTTCAGATGAGACGTTAAACCGAGGTCCCATCTGCCTGTTCTGGTGGTAGTTCAGGTGGATGTCAAAGATCACATGGCACTTCTTGAAAAGAGTAAGGGAATTTTTTATTCATAACTTAAAAGAACATACAAACAAATCAGTATTTCTTCGTATAAAATCATAAAAAGGAGAAAACATAAACACAAAAGAGTATTACTTCATACTTCAACCCCTAAACATAAATAAAAATACTGTAAGCATACCCCCTCCCCCTCCCTACTAAAAGAGTAGGGGAATTTTATTGTTTCATAACTGAGAAGAACATACAAATTAGTATTACATCATACAAAATCATAAACGGAAAAAAATAGAAAAGCAAGAAAGTATTACATCATACTGTAAACCTGAAAAGGGGTGAAAAGAAATTTACTATAAGTATACCCCCATCTCCACCCTACGAAAAGGTTGGGGGATCAGTCAGCCAAAGCCATTAAAAAAAACAGATATATGGGGAAAATTTATGATATCATAACTCAAAAGGTAAAAAATGTAAAGGAGCAAAATCATGAGAGAAAACTACATTCAACAAAATGCCTGACTTACGATTAAAATTGAGAGAAACAGGCCCCTTCCTCATCTTTACACAGAGTTATACAAAATCAGAAAGGGTACTAGAACAAATCAGTATGTCTTTACACAATATGATCCCAAAAGGGAGAAAACATAATAAAAATATGACACCATCCTGAGATTCCCACCCACAAAAGAAAGGACGTCTAGACTCACCCTCTCCCTAGTTTCAGGAAAATCAAGGAACATGCAAACTAACATGCCAACAATCCGTATACAAATAAAAAGGATACCAAGAAATGAAGGAGGGTATCACGCCTGTCCATTGTTAATGCGCCCTACCTGTGACTCTCACAAGACAACAGGATAATCGCTTTACACCCAAGAAATGGACTGCCACCAAGTCTGGAAATCCTGAAAAGGCACAGAACAACATTCTTTATTTTTTTATTTATTTATTTATTTAAGAATCAGTTTACAACCTTTGAGCCAGAGGCTCGTTTACAAAGGTACTTCGTCACATAAAGACATACTTGAGCTCTTAACTTACATAAATTCAGTGAAATTTGTTCAAACAGCTGATCTTCAGAGATAAATTGTTGTTGCAAGGATAAACGACACTGGGTATTCCAAATATAATATTTAAAGAAGGTCGAAAACAGCCAAAGCGTTGTTTTATCATGTTTAGTCCATTGATATAGGAGAATGCCTAATAGCAAAATCTCCGGGGTCATGGAAAAATGGACGAACCAGGCCAATGAACCTGCAGCAGCTTCCAAAATCTCTGAATATACTATATGGAAATTCAAAAAATAAGTGAGCAATAGTCTCTATTTGTATAACACCAGTGAATCTTGGGCAAAACCTTTCATTGTTAGGTTTGTGTTTTAAATTCCCTGTCACATTAAGTTTAGAGTGAAGGACTAACCAATTCACATCCCACATATGTCCAGGTGTACGGGAGGATGTTATCATGGCCGAGATTTGCTTAATCTCCTCGGGTAACTTATCCGAAAAATGGGGTTGGGCTATGAAACAATTATCCTGAATCAAAGAATGCAAAAGTTTCTATGGTAGTGAGGAAACCTGGTGTCTGGTCAGTGCCCACAACTTAATGTTACTGAAACAAAATCTATAAGAAAAAGGTAGAGCCACTATCTTCTTTTGTCTTGGAATGACAGCATCAGCCTGCCAAGCTCGATAAAAGACACCAAATCTATCTAAGACCCGGGGCACCCATACTTTGGAAGTAGTTAGAAGAATTGGCCATAAACTATATACAATAAATAAGAAGAAAAAAAAAAGGAAATGGAGTTAGTCATGTTCAGGCCCCCCAGGGCCAGGGCCACTGGTCGATATAGAATGCCTCTTTTCACAGGGTTCAGTCTACTCCCCCAGATATAAGAAAAGAAACAACCATAAACTCTAGCATCCAGAGATGATGGAAGGGTAAAAAACACACTTAAATGTAAGAATAAAGATAATAAAAAGGTTTTAACCACAAAAATACATTTTTGCTTGGACATCCTCCATCAATTCCAAGATGTATCCTTTTGACATGTTTTGGACAATAAAATGTCCCAATTAAACATAGCTAGATCCCTGGTCCAAAAATAAACCCAACATTTTACAAGGCTGTAAAATAACTGGGATACCTATAAGCTTCTACCCGGGGCATGAGCATCACCAATTAAAGGCATTTGCTTTTCTGAAAATTAATACTAGACTGGGACAATACAGCACAAGTTGAGAGTTCTTGATTGGCTAATATGCATGTATTAGTGTCAGACAGAAATAAAATAAAATCATCTGCATAAGATAAGGTGCGCAGTTCCGGGACTGTACTGGAAAAGGAAAGACCGGAAAGGGAGTGACAATTATTGAGTCTATGTAGTAAGGGGTCAATAGATACAATATACAATGCAGGGCTAAGAGGACACCTCTGTCAGACCCCTCTAGCTACCAAATGCTCCTGACCCAGCCATCCATTAATAAGAGGAATAGTCTTAGCTTTACTATAACAAGCCTGTATAACATGAATAAATGTGTGTGGGAACCCATAGGCAGCCAAACAAAACCATAAGAAATCATGTGGAACTCAATCAAAGGCCTTAGCTTGGTCCAGAGACAACAGAAAACCCGATAGTTCCCCCTCCTGACCACGTTCCAAAACCTCCCGCAACATTATTAAGTCATCCATAATGGATCTTCCCAGAACAGTACATGTTTGTGAGGGATAGATAATGTTCACTAGCACAGGAGTAGTGGTGAAGTGGCTGAAATTCGATCTGTGAAGTGATTTAAGAGAGTAATGCGGAATCAAGAAGTAGACCGCACGTAAGCAGAGTACTTCACGTTATAATGGGGAACGTGAAGTCCATTGAGAACAATGGCTTTGCATTATTCCGCCTTTCCAAACCACTTCTCCACCAATTTTAAGGCGAAGTACATTAAAATCAATGTACTTCACCTCATTTCGCCTTGTTTTTGAGCTCCAAAGGTGAATTTTGCAGTGTTTCATGGGATTGCAGGTCACATGGGCTCTAGATTGTTCTGCACAGCCTCAGTTCTGTGTAGTGTGTGTATAGTGGAAAATGGAGACAGTTTCCTCTCAGAGCTCTGCGATTCAAATCCTCTAAACGCTGTTAAAAAAGCCTTTTTGAGCTATTTTATTTGCTCACAATTTAGTACATTGATTGTAGGAAACCCTCCTGTGCTCATATCATCGAGTGTTTATTGTTTGTGTGTGGATTTTGAATGTTAATTTAGAACAGTCAGTCTTTGTACTGTGCAGTGTGCTTTGGGGAAGGGGTGTATTTGTGGTGTAGCAGATTATTTATTTTTCATTTTAGTCTTTGGTAATCGGGTAAGGCCCACTAAGCACAAGTGCCTGTTTTCAGGGGTGACCTGGGAGCACTGGGCAGTAAAATGACTTGCTTAGAGTCACACAGTATGCAAGTGGAGGTTGTGAGAATCAAACTCAGGTCTGGCCTGCAGGATGTGCCAAACCCATTCACGCTTATTAACTGTTAAATGTTATTAATTATTAATTAATTAATTATTAACTTATTAATTGTTATTAACTGGGAGAAAAGGGCAGTCTTTCTGTTTTGGTTATATTTTTCTTGTATAACTGTGTTAATGTACACACAGTAATATTTTCAGTAATTCTTGACATTTTTTGCTGATTGTTGTGGTGCAGCAGTGTATAATTTCTTTGTTTAAAACATTTGGTTATATTACTAAAGGTTTTCAATTTGCTACATATTACATGTAGTGTGTGTGAGTGTGTGTGTGTGTGTTGCGATGCATGCCATTAAATCAGATACCTTTTATTGTGCCACAGAGTAATTGCAGCAGTGTGAACCTGCTATCCACTGCACCTGCATGAATTTTTTATACAGCTTTGTGGTAACTTTACTGGTAGTGGACTGTTACTGCTGTGCACTACCCCCTCCTAACTGGCAAAAGCTATTCTTTTCCAGATTTGGATTTGTGACTTGTGAGCACTGGTTAGGTGTTGTTGTGTCTTTGTGTTGTCTCTTGAGTGCACAGCGCAATCTTAATCTGTCTGTGCATTTGCAGTACACGATTAATCCTGGGAGACTTCTCATTTCTTGTTACACTCTCATTTCACTTCATCAGTGCTGGGGAGTTTTCTGGACACAAGACAGTAGCATTTTAGGGATGCACATTAATTCTGGTGCATGTGTGTGACCACTGAGCACATGACTGAGTGCGCCATTCATTCTGGGAGACTTCGCATTTCTTGTTACGCTCTCATTTCACTTCATCAGCACTGGGAAATTTTATGGACACAAGACAGTAGCATTTTGAGGATGCACATTGATTCTGGTGACTGTGTGTGACTACTGCGCACATGACGTCTGAGTGCGCCATTAATTTTGGGAGACTTTGCATTTCTTGTGCTCTCATTTCACTTCATCACCGTCAGCACTGGGGAATTTTCTGGACACAAGACATGAGCATTTTGGGGATGCACATTAATTCTGATGACTGTGTGTGTGAAGGGCTGCCAATATTATTGTCACTTAGCCTTACTTACTAAGGCAGAATGACAACACAAAGTAATAATCACAAGGCAAAGTGAAGCTTTTGCATTGGCCACTCCACATAGTGGAGTGACAACGTGAAGTCCTCACTTCTCGGGCACTTCGCCGGTGAAATTCACTGCATCTCTACACAGGAGCTAGCCTCATGTTTAAAAGTTTAGTAAACATTTTTAATTCTGTATCTAACAGAGTAATGGTACACCGATTGGAAAGGGATTCCCTGTCACCAGATTTATACAATAAAATTAACAGACCTGCTGATATGGAAGGAGGAATATTAGGAGATGACAGCAGACAATTAAAAACTGCCAGGAATTCTGTCAAAAACAACAGGTATAATTTGTGTGTATAGTTCATATGGCAATCCGTCTACTCCTGGGAAGGATCCAGATTTTAGTTGAGCAAATATTGTCAAAAATTCATTCTGGGAAATAGGACAACAAAGAGATGTTTTATTAGCCTCTGACAGCTGAGGTAAACAACTCTCTGATAACCAGAGCTGGATCTCTGAGGGCAGGGGAGAATAAGCAGGGAACTGTAAAGAGGAAGCCACATATGCATCCACTGCTGCCATAATATCCTCTTTTCCAGAAACATAGGAGCCATCGGATAACTGAAGGCTACTAATCTGCTTTATGTGATTTTGACTCTGGCAAAAATCAAAAGGGTTTACGAATGCAAACTTACCCTATGTGCCAAATCGTTGCTCGACCTCTAAAGTTTTTAACCTATTATGATGCAAGTTGTGCTTTCAGAATCCAGAAGTCGTCCAAATAATCCCCACAAGATGCATCATGCAGGAAGAAAGTTCCAGTAAACAAGACCTGTAATATGTATATTGATCAGTTTTAAATTTCCTGTTTAACCTACCCATTTTTTTAAAGAAATCTTGGATATCAGATTTAGTAGAGATCCACCAATCTAAAGGGGAATTATACAAAAAGAAGACTGATTTCCTGGCTTCCAGAACTGTCTGAAAGCCTTGTTGAATAAGTGCATTCTGAAGTAACACCAAATTCAGTCTCCAATAACCCGGGCCACGACTGTTCAGGGCAAAATTTGAGATCTTTAGACTGAGCAAAACATGGTCAGAAGAAATAACCTGGGTTGTTGAGGTTTGCTGGACACTCAAAGCAACAGACAGAAACACATAATCTATCCTGGTGGCCAGTAACCCCTTAAAATATGTTTTTTATGGAATTTTCCCCCCAATAGAAAAGGCGTCTATCAGGGATGCCTGTGTGAGTAAAGAATTTAAACAGGAGGCATCACAGAAGATTTTAATGTTTTTGGCCCCTTTATCTGTAAGATACCTGCTACAATTAAAATCACCAGCAAAAACAATTTTCCTGTTGGTAAAAAGATAGGGCCGAATCTGCTGCTACAGGGCCACATGAGCAGCCTTGGTTTGGGGAGCATAAATATTGATCAATCAGAGGGGTACTGCACCAAAGTCCATATCTATTAACTGGACCTTCCCTGGTTCCACATCAACCAAATGAATTAGTTTGGCTGCTGTGTTAGATATTGCTATTCCAACCCCTGAACAAACATCCATTCCTGGAAACCAATACATATGTCCCCATAACCAAGCAGCACTTGCTACGTCCATTTCTGCAACTGAATGTAAACGTGTATCCTGGAGAAAGACAATATCAAATGGATGAGTGGAAAAGTAAAAAAAAAGTCAAAGTCCTTTTCCACTCAGACTGAATACTATTTACATTCAGTGATGCAAGGGAAAAATCATATAGTGCATAATCCAGCAAAAAAATCAATCAGGGGTGTGTGCATCAGGATGCAATTTGAGCCAGGCCCTAGTACACATTTATTTTTTCATTACCTTCACTACAGGTACATCTTGCAAAATTTCACCCTCCGAAGTCCCATCAACCTGAGAAGAAGGTAGAGAAGCCGAATCTGAACCAGATTCTATGTCTACCTCTTCAGCAGGGAGCACTGAGAATTTATTCCTCAGGGGAACAATGTCTTCAACCACCACGGGGGGAGCAATGAAGACTGTTTATGTCTCAAACTGGCTCTTCATTTTTAGGTACTCTAAAATCATTAGCTAGGGTGGGGGACATCACAACAGTTTCTTCTGGTGTAGAAATCAATGCTTGTTCTTGAAGAGCTGGCTGCTCTACATGCACAGGAATGGGGGGGGGTCTTCCAATTGAGTGCAGAGGGAGGTACAGAGGGAGCGAAGGCAGACTCCACTCACAAAGGGGAAACTGGCTGACCCTGTGGTTCAGGAATATGAGGGGCCCCTGAATGGAAAAGTCTACTAGCAACATTAATATAGTAATCCTGAATAGCAAAATCTGAATTGGAAGTGTTATGGGCAGCCCAGGGACACACCAAAAAGGAATGATCCGCATCACACAGGGAACACTTGGGTGGACTACAACAATGAAAAGCAGAATGCCCAGTTTCATCATATTGAGAACACTTAGAAACATCACAAGTCCTGCTCAAATGTCATGCCAAACCACACTTGTAACAATGGCATGGTTGACCAGGATAAAAGATGAAACCTTTGTCCCACCCTAAAAAAAACAGTTGGGGAGATGCGATAATCCAGAGTCTAATTGGGAAAGATTAACTTTGAAATGCCATCCCCCATTCCAAAATCCTTCATCGTCCATGATGGGCTCAGGATTGCCTTGGATCTTGCAGTGTTTCTCCAGCCAATAAGTAATATCAGTCACATTCACCTCTTCATTTTCGGAACAAGACTGTTATGACTTTAAACGTCTGTTTTGTCAAAGGGATCACCTGGAAGTCCTGCCATAGGGGGTTAGTTTTAAACTGGGCATAGCTAATCCAGAATTTGTCCAAAAAAACCTTGGGAACGAAAGCTGACATCATACGAGTTCTCCCTTGGGGTGTGGATAAGGGCATAAACCTGGGCAGGGAAAAAAAATAGACTGTTTTAGCAGCACTTTCCTGACATAAAACCGGTCAGGAAGTTCTTCAGAGAACCCCAAAAAATTAAGACGCACAGCATTCCTTCATTTTGCTAGCTTAATAGGTGTATGAAACAAACTGGCAAAAGTTGGGGCAGCAGACAGTAAAGAAGCAGAAGCAGTATCGTCTGTCTTGGCCTCAGGGTAACCTATCACAGGCAGGGCCTCTAAGGGTACTGAGGAGTCCAAAGGAATCCTTATGGGTATTATATTGTTAATAGAAACATCAAGAGAGTCATCCTTACCCTGAACCTGGTCCGCTCATGAAGAAGTATGCCCAGACCCCTCCAAATTCGGGTCCATAGTTTGTAAAACTGGGCTGTGCACAATATCTGTTATGGGGATGGCTGGGTCTGAAATCCAGGACCCGTCTTTCTCCTGGCGGCAGCCGGCTCTAGCCAAAGCCTTTTCTTGGGACCAGTTAACTCCATGCACCAGATCTTTCTCCACATCAGCAGCATCCAGCCCTTGAATGGGTGTACATGGGGAAACATCTACAGAAGTATCCAAAGTTCACAGTTTAGGGGAAGCGTTTGTACCCTCAGGTGAGGTACTCATCCCTCGCTTCTGTTTTTTGTCTTCTTCACTCAGGGGACCATGCGACTGTAAGACAGGAGTCCTTGGGTCACCGGATATATTATCCCCATCACCCAGCATCTGTGGAACCTAGCCTGAACCATCTCCTGGGTTTTGAAAATCAGCACCATGTAGGCCTTGTTCCATTTCTTCCTCTGACATAGACTCCACGACCTGGGGGGAGAGCACCGAGTCAATCTCCTCCTGATCATCGGACGGAAGCTGAGTCTCTGAAGCCAAGCTGCCTAAAACTGCATTACCATGTAAAGCTAGGAGAGATTCTTGTTCTGCAATAATGCTGAGAAGCTGATGTTTTTTACACTCCAGTCCCAAATATAAATCATCCGCAGCATCCTGCGGTGTCTTTGAAGTCATTGGTGAAACCTTAGATTGTAGCAAACCATCAAACTGCTCCGAATGTGTAGCTCCTGAGGTAACAGAGAACGAGGGGGGAGTTAACCCCTCAGCTCCTTCCACATCCATCTCCAGCACTGGACTGCCGATCTCCTCCTCCATCCTCACGTCCAACAGTGCCCCCTACTAGTGAGTAGGGGAATTTCCCCAGTGCCCTGGTCAAATTTCCCCCCATTCACTAAAAATATCACCAACAGCTTAATCTGGTTCAAGGTCAGTTGGCATTCATCTGTATCCCCCTCTCCCCCTGGGTTGTGCCTGAAAATAGGCAATAAATGGTCTAGTGCACTTACCCAGTCAACAAAAACGAAATAAATAAATAAATAAATCTCATGGATCTATTCCTAATGGGGCTCCTTTAGAGACCTGCAGTGTCTCTTTATTCTTTAATTTGTTTGCGTTCTTTATTGTTTTTAGTTTATCTTGTAGCCCTCTCCTTATTCTGAGGGCTACTTTAACTGTATAGCATTGCCACATACTGTACATAGGGACGTTCCTGTCCCTTTAAATCATTTGTTTTCTATGTTGAAGCATAGCAGCAGACTGCTAGACAATCATTATCTAGCTGCTCTGCTTTGGGGTTCTGTATGGATTTAGTAAGTCTGCCTCTCTAGCAGCCTAGACTGGCTGTACACATGATACGGACTCCTCCACGGCTAGCTGGCACCATTCTACAGCATATTTTATACATAGCCAGCAGCCAGAAGTCCTAATAATACAGGGGCATCAGTAATTATTTACATAAATACCGAGCAGCAGCAAAAGTAAAAGAAAAGTTTGCTGCTCAGTTCAAGCAGTTCTTGCTTCGATGTAGGATTTCTTTGTCACAACATTCTACATAACAACGGAGCGGCTGCAAAATAATTCAAACATACGCATAACGCCACTTCATTTGTTTCCATAATCCACCTATCAGAGTGGATGTTATTTTGCATTTAACTGCCATTTTAAACATTTCTAAACATTCCTGCACCATATACATAAAAATGGCATAAGCATTACCTTAATTAAGCACTGCAGCACTTTGAACTCATAATAAGGCACACAATGCACTCTATGCACTTTATTTCAACCAGCACCTTATATCTTTAAAGGCACTTTATATCTTTGGCATTTAATGCAATAAGTGAACCTCATTTCATTCCTGCTGGCTAACTTTAGCCTGGTGCATGATTTTGGGGAGTTCTTGGTGAGGGATGGATATCTAGAAACTAAAAATAAAAGTAATAGGAAAAACATTTTAGTGAGAGATAGAAAAGACTAACATAGGTGGCCATCCTATGCCAGGGGCAGAAAAAGGTAAAGTATAGCATAAGAAGAGACTGTCGAGCAACAGACTTCAGTAGGGAAAAGAAGAAGACATAAAACGGCATCCCTCTACCGGGGTTATAGGACTGGCAGAATGCAGTTCTGCCACAGTAACACCAACTGCTCATAGGGCACCCCCTGCAGATCTTGAGTCTCCCTGTAGAGCAGTCCTTTTTCCAACCATAACTTTGGCCACTCTCACAACAGAAGTCTGGCCATGGGATAAACAGTATCCACTTGTGTCTGATCTCCATTGTGTTGCAGCACTCGTATTATTTCTCCTGTGACAGGGCTGGCTCTCTGTTCCCTTTTCAAGTCCTGGGTGGTCAGCTGTGGTAGGGATCTCACATCCAGGTCAGCTAGATGGATGTAGGCAACAGGGATACAACTTCCTGATGCTCCCAAACAGTCCACCAGGTGGAAAACATCTTCTTCTGAGGGAACATCTTCACCATCTAGCTTTTTACATAAGGCCTTCACTGTGTGTTCAGATATTCTTTCCCAACCAGAGTTCTCAGCTGTATAGGCTGGAGGGTGTCTGGACAGAGCATCGACATCCACATGGTTCAGGCCAGGGCGATACTCCACACAGTAATCCTAGGTGGATAAAGCTGACAACCACCTATGACCAACTGCATATAATTTAGTAGTGATCTGCACATTCGGAAGTGGGTTGTTATCAGTCTTCACCGTGATCTTAGCCACATCCAGGTAGTCATGGAACTGGTCCAGAATAGCCCATTTTAACATTAAAAACTCCCATTTGTGGGCATGGTATCTCTGTTCTGATGAGTTCAAACTCCAGCTTCCGTAAGCTACTGGGCACAAGCCCTCAGGGTACTCTTGAGACAGCACCACCCCAGGCTGCTAAAGCTTGCATCTGTGTGGAGAACATAGGGCTTCTGCGGGTCTGCATAAGCAAGTACCGGGGCATGAATTAAGCAGTAGATGATGTCTTCAAAAGCCTGGACACACTTCTCAGTCCACCAGGAGCCGAAAGGTTCTGATGGTGAAAAGTACTTTGGTTGGTCTGATCTGGCTCCAGGTGAGAAGATTTTCTTGCTCTTGTTGGTCAGAGGGTACACCTGTAACAAGTTCTAAAGGGGTCAGACTACCCTTGTGTAGTCCTTCACAAATCTTTGATAGTACCCACAGAAGTTGAGCAGGTTGAAGTTCTTTCAAGGTCCGGGGCATGGATCAAGTGGTAAGGGCTTCAGTTTTACTGGGATCAGTATGGATGCCCTTGGTGGAGACTACATGCCCCACATATTTGACTGAGGCCTGGAAGAACTGGCACTTATCGATGGACAACTTCAGACCAATCTCCTCCAGGTGGTCCAGGACCTTGAGTAACCAAGCTTCATGTTCTTCCAGCATCTTTCCAAAGACAGTGATGTCATCCAGATATACTAGGCACTCCAGTAGATTCACATCCCCCACTGCTTTCTCCATCAAGTGCTGAAACATAGTCAGGGTGCTCAAAATCCCCTGTGGCATCCAGAAAAATTCATAAAATCAAAGGCGGCATATGAAGGCCATCTTCTCCTGCTCTGTGGGGCCATATGGATCTGGTAGTAGTCACTCCTTAGATTCAGGACCAAAAACCACTGGCTGCCATTCAAACAGTCCAAAGCATCCTATATTCTTGGCACAGTGTATTGATCCGGCACAGTTCGCTTGTTCAAAGTGCAGTAACCACACACAAAAGTACAGCTCCACTTTTTTCCTCACCACAACAATAGGTGATGTATAAGGGCTCCATAACTCTTGAATAATTACAGCTGCCAGCATTTCCTGGAGGCATCATCTAACATCATCTATGTTGGCTGGGGCAAGCCGCTTGTATAGTTCTCTGAAGGGCCACTCATCAGTGAGCCATATGTGGTACTGTTCTCCGGTCACACATCCTACATCCCACTCATGCAGAGAAAATACCTTTGTTCTGGCTGCCAGCTTCTCCTGAATTTTATACTTCCACTCCTCCAGGATAGGGGAGTCACTCAAATCAAACAGTCCAGGATAAATTCCAGCTGAAGAACATCCCTTTGCGGCAGCAGGTTGCACTGCCATATCGGTGCAGTAGACCCTTGCTAGGATCCAACCTCTTCTCACTACCACCTCTCGGTCTGTAACATTCTTCACCTGCACAGTAACCCTCCTAACATATACATGTGCTCTGGCAGGTAGGACGCCGGGCTTCACTAACAGTCCCATGGGGAGCCCATGTTCCTCAGGGGCGTCCACCATCAGGAGTTGGTTCTTTACATCCTTTTTCAGCCTCACCACTCCACTAATGTTACACTCTGCATTGGGCAGCAGTACAATCTCTTTCCTATCTGTTCTCCACACTATTCCAACAGGATGATCAGGCTTTTCTACGAGAGACGTTAGTTTCCTCTTGTAGGCCTCCCTGATCAGAGGGTGAATGGGGCACTCAGTGCCTTCCCTTTCAGCTTCCCGGGCTTGATGTAATTGGGCTAGGCATCCAAATATGTGGGCATTCGTGCCCACCAGCATAGACACTCCATCATAGATTCCAGACTCAGGACAGATAAGAGCCAGGGTTTTCACCGCTTCACCCACACAAGTCACCTTGGTTGGAAAAGCCACCCACACCGTGATGTAATTGCAGTAAGGATATGATTTTTCACTGTGCCCCAACACATGTAGTCCTTCAAGTGGCTGCAACTCGATGTGAGACAAATGCTGGTCATACCAAGACTGAAAGATGATGGCAACTTGGGAACCGCTATCCAAAACAGCTCGTGTAGGAATCCTATTGATGGTGACAGTAGTTTCAGTTGATGGTCCCATCAACTTCCACATGTTGACTGAAGCTGAAGTGGTGGTCTTAGCTGCAGAGGATCTCACATGGGCCATGGAGCTGGACCTGCCAAGGGCTCAGATGTGCTCCTTTACCAGGCCTCTCTGTAGTTTCCCTGGTTCTGACCTGAATTCTAAGGTGGCCTATCTCTAGCTGGGACACGGGTCGATGGCATTCTAAGCCCCTTCCTTACATGGCCCTCATTTTTGCAGCGATGGCATATAATAACCTCCCGATGCTGCTGCCTATCTGGTGCAGTGGGGAACATTCCTGACACTCCCACCAGGGCACTAAGGACTACAGGGCCCCACTCTGCAGCCCTCTCACTGCTCTGGGCTGTAACCAGGAGTCCTGCCCTTTCTAACTTGGCCACTCTTCTGGCTAGCTCATCCGTCTGAGTTTTGAACTCAACTTCAGTAGGGGGCACTGGCACTGGGGACCTGCCATTAAATATTGTGGAGCCTGTGCTGGGGACTGTCCAACTCACACCCTGGGGCTCAGCTAAACCCTGATTCTCTCACAATTTGGTTAATGTAACCACCTCTCTACATTCCCTCATAGAGTTTTCAACTCCTGTATCTTACCAGAGGGCATCCCTCTGTCTACCTGTGTAACGGCCGCTGAGGCCTTCGGTATCCCCCATTGCCCTTGCTCCTCTTCAGCTCCCCTAACTTCCAGCACTAATACCCAGTAGGGAGAGGGGTCACTTTTCCTATCTGCTAAACATATCTGCAGCACTAACAGGGTGGAGTGACATGCAGATTTTACCACATACTCCAACCTCACACGGTTCAAATCCTGAGCTGCCACTCCTCCCTTCCTGAATGCCTTTTGCAGTAAAGTGGACAGGGACTCCCCCTCCCACTGACAGGTAGTCTTAAACCTCTACAAAAGGTTCTCACTGGACTCTGGACTACCAAAAACACTCTATAAGGCTGTCAGGTATACCTTGGCTGGGGTATCAGGGTTCATGGCCCATAAGGAGCAAATGACTTCTAGAGCACAGGCCCACAAAGGCTCTCCACTAAGCACTTCCTTTTCTTAATGTTGGAGCACTGCCAATCCTGCACTAAAGGGGTGATGCAATCCATCCACACCTCCAAGTCATCCGCAGTTTGGGGTTGGCTTGACCCCTGAAAACATCCTCAACTTACAGTAGGAGTCAAAAGTCACTGGTACGTGACCAGGTTAGGGTTTCTCATTTCGGGGGGACATGGATGAGTGCCCAGTCCCCTTTCTTCCCTCCCATGGGGCAATTACACTAAATGATGTGAGTGACAATGGGCCAGGCCTTGGCTAACCCCTCTGCCACCAAAGCCTCAGGTATCCATGCAGCCTCCATGGCATTAGTACTCTCTATTAAAACAACCAGCATTCCTTCTTCAGAATCAAGCATTTTACCCTGGACCTTCACTTTACCTAGTCCCTTTATTGTGGACAGGTGCTTCTCTATGGCCTCCTCCATCAAATCAGGAGGTACCCCTAAAAGTAAAAGGGACTTCTGGGGGTCCATTTGCATGCCACTACTCCAGGCGACCAATTTAACTTTGTCTTGCTTCATAGGTTGAACTTTTGGCAAGGAAGGGAATAGACTTGGGTGCTGGGAACCAAACAGGGGTTGTTACAGTTGGGTTCTCCATAGAGGTCATAGCTGGTGAACAGGAGATCCCAGCGGTGCCTCCAAAGATGCAGCCCAGACACCATGTGCTGGTAGGCTACTACCCCTGCCTCTTGGCCCTCTAACAGGTTAAGGGGCCTGGGTCCTGCTATTTTGGTGATCAGGGGTTTGGTTCCAAAGTTATGAGAAATAGCGCAGTGCCTCCACCCAGAGTGAATTAGAAGTGGGTCGGGTGACTGGCTGGGACAGCCCCCTGGGATGCTGCACCTCCCCACCTCCCCTACCAACCACCCCACACACTGAATACCCAACAATTCATTAACACCATAAACCATAGACCAGCAATAACTTGGCAGACACAAAAACACCCTGTATGCAGTAACTTCAAACAGTAAACTCATAGCTTTATTGGGAGGCAAGGTTAGGATAGGGGTACCTAGATAAAGGATAGCTGTGGAGGAAAAAATATGGTTAACAAGAATTAACAAGTCTGAAACAACTGGGCCCAAATGCCAGACCACCCCCAGCTGCCCACCCCACTGGTACCAGTGTTTTATCCTGAGAGTCTGTTGGGTAACCTCTAGTTGCAGTCTTGGACATTGCCACAGGTTGGCCAGCTGTTGGGGCCCTAGGAATATTGAAAGCAATGAAGTTAACTACAAAGTGAACACTCCCGTTTTTATCCCTGAAGGAAGTCCTGTGTACTCACGATTTGCAGCTCTAGCACCATGCCTCAAGGCAGGATCCTTCGCCAGTCTGGGGGTGAGGAGCTCAGTCCACAACTGGCAGCAATGGACAATGAGATAGTGGTGATCTTTCTTACAAGGCTCGAACTTGATTGGTCTTGTAGCTTATCCCCTTGGTTGAAGATCTGGCCGCTTGTCACCTTCAGCCTCTTCTGGCCCATTGCAGAGCTCTACTGCAGGTCCACACCAGCCTCAGAAGGCCTAGACCCGAGAGTGGCTCCACAGTAGGGCTGGGAGAACTTGGTGAAGTTCTGACCCTTATTAAATAAGAACCGGAACATGGTGGAGCCCTGATTAGTTCTGATTGTTTATAAATATTTGAAAAAAATGCTATAAAATGCATAAAATTGGCCAAAGTCAGTCACATTTCACACAGAGGCCCAAAGGAAACAATTGAATGCTTGATTTGTATAAAAATTATAGTAAAACTGTTAAATAAAAGCAATAACTGCTAGCTGCTTCATGGCTGGGCTGTACTGATGGCATATCCTGCTCAGGCCTGTGATGCTGAGTGTGGAGAGAGAGAGAGAGAGAGAGAGAGAAAAGGAGAGAGCGGGAGAGAGAGAGAGATGGAGACAGACAAACAGATGCAAGCACTATTTTGCCTGCCTGCCTTGCACAGTGTACACACACACACTGCACAGTCACACTGAGGCCAAGATTAATTTCTTTATTTGTGATTTCTGTGACTGTAACATTTCTCTTTGGCCCCCAGTAGTCTAGTCTCTCTCTCTTTCTCCCCCTCTGGATGGCACAAGTCAACATTTATTTTGCCAGCATGCCGTTGCCCTGTACACAGATAGCCACAATGAGACCAGCAAAAATACACTTTATTTGTGATTTCTGTGACTATAACATTTCTCTCTGGCCCCCAGTAGTCTAGTCTGTCTCTCTCTTTCTCGTTCTCCTCTGGATGGCACACGTCAACATTTATTTTGCCAGATACCCTTGCCCTGTGCACAGACTGCCACAATGAGACCAGCAAGAATACAGTATAATGTATGGAGAGTGTATATTAACCCCTGTTTTCAATCAGTTTATGCTGTATGCTGTAAACCTTGCTTAACTATGTCATAATGATGTGATTACATGACAGAATATCACCACCTGTCAAAATTCTTGGAAAGGAAAGGTGATCTGCTGCTTGGACGTTCATTCAAAACACACACATTCCATTCAAACAGTTACAGACCTACTGCAGTATAGATCGCAATAGCTAATTTCAGCATTTCAGTTGCTCAACATTCAAACCAGGAGGCATTCATAGCTGAGCAGGAGAACAAATGTGCATTGAAAAAAAACTGCACTTTTTCCCCACAGTGGCTAGTTTTTCCATACACTATGAAATACAATGCCTGAGTAACAGTGGTCAACCACGGATGTAATCACCTCTCACAGTTACCATGACAACTATAAACATCTTGAGCTGCACTATTGAGGTTTACTTGGTTGCCCTGGCAACTGCTTGAGGTGATTATGTAAGCAATAAGACATGATGGGTTGTGCATTATGGTGTGATAACCACTCTCCTAGCGACGTAGTTAGGCACGCAGGCTGAAAGCCGAGTGCCGGTCATCCCTAGGAGTGCAGTTATCACACCGTAATGCACAACCCCGGAGTGTCTTATTGCACTTATAAAATAGCCCTTTATTTTTAGAAGCAGTTCTTTTATTTTGAAAAACATTTTTAAATAAGTAAAAATGTAAGTTAGTCTGTGCTTTTAACATAAAATAGTCCTTCCGCCTATTGGTGCTAGATTAAAGTAATGTTATACAGTGTGTGTGCCTCCAAGCCCACTTAAGCTTCATATTCTCCTGCCAGCCACAACAATTCACAAATACTGTTTTCGTCATTCCAAGTATGACACATAGCCCTTTTACTTTATTTCATTCTCTTCTCTTCTCTGTAGACAAAACTAAAAGGAAGCCATAACAGAGGCTTCTCAGTTGCCCAATGTTGCAAGCATGAGCCTGGTTCAAAACTGCCACACTCACTGACAGTATCATGAACTGCTTGCTCTGTCCTAAAAGCTAAACAGCAGGGTGAGTCATTTACCACCTTTTCTCTTTGTTTATATAGTAGTATTACTTACTTTCTTCATTCTGTTTTTTTTTTTTCTCCGTGTTTCCCCACATTCAAGAAATGGAATGTTAATCATGGAATGCTTAGCATGGAATACAGGGATTCAAAATTCTCCTCAGTTCCACTGGCAGAAGTTCCTCTTCTAACATACTATATACACACACACACAGGCCTTTTCTAAAGCCACAGACTCAATTATTTCACAGTCAGGGAAAGCAGAAGAGATTTCCCTGATGAGCATGGTAAAGATAGAAGGGGGATTTTTCACAGTCAGAAAAGAAACAGTTGTAATGAAAACTATAAGCAATACGTATTGTTTCTAAATTGTTTATGTGTGTAAGGAGAGTGTGATGATCAAGAAAAAAACATTTAATTAATTTATTTTATTTGTTTTATTTTTAGGGCCCAGTTGAAGGTTTTTACAGTGTAAAGGTATCAGCCACATTTGTGATGGAAAATCAGTTCCGGTTGTAGGGGGGCCGATGGAAGATAGTTCTGGTTGTAGGAGGACTGATTTGCTTATTGTGTGATGTGGTTTAGGATCATGATGACTGTGCACATATAGAGATTTAATGTATGGTCAGCTGATGTCTCTTGGCCAATGAGATTTCTAGATGTTCTCATGTCATTTTATAAATCATGGTTAACCACTCTTACTCAGGCATTATCCTCTATGTATTTGTGATTTTTGTGACTATAACATTTCTCTTTGGCCCCCAATAGTCTAGTCTCTCTCCCTCTCTCTCTCTCTCTCTCCCCCCCAAGATGGCACAAGTCAACATTTATTTTGCCAGCATGCCCTTGCCCTGTGCACAGACTGCCACAGTGAAACCAGCAAGAATACACTTTTTTGTGATTTTTGTGACTATAACATTTCTCTTTGGCCCTCAGTAGTCTAGTCTCTCTCTCTTTCTCTTCTAAATGGCACAAGTCAACATTTATTTTGCCAGCATGCCCTTGCCCTGTGCACAGACTGCCACAATGAGACCAGCAAGAATACACTTTATTTATGAATCCATGGCAAAAAGGTTTTGTTGTGCTCACTAAATTCTTATTGTAGAACAGAGGCAATAGGTGCTGTATGGTGACAGGGAAATATGTTCTTGGTGTGTCAAAAAATGGCACAGTTCACCAGCACTCTTTAACAATGGGGTATGGCCCCTTTAATGGGTGATAATCAGTTTTACTAGTATAGGTACAAAGCTATGAAAATTACAGCTTCTTTTGGTGAGTCAGGAAAGTGCATTTACTTTTTATGGTACAAAACCTGTTACTTCCAACTTCAACCATTGAAGTCTATCGGCAAGTTTAAAGTGCATAGAAGAATATGACAGTATTTTACCACTCAGTTGCTTCTTATCTTCATGGCTCAGTTGTCTAATTCCACATTCTTCAGGTCTCAAGGTCTGAGAGAGAGAGAGAGAGAGAGAACAACAAGATTGATGACCCAGCCGACCTGAGAAAGAGTCACAAACCAACCACAGCAGCTGCAGCCCATGCTCAGATCTTCCCACCACGTGACTGTGACTATGGTCCTCCGGCACCTGGGCTGGGCTGCACCTTCTTTCCTCAGTCTTTGGTCCACTCAGCATCATCCATTCCTCCAGCAAGAACTGCTTGCAATGGCATTGCAACTTAGGCATCAGAGTTCTGCGGTGAAGTCTGTATTTATCCGGGTCTGTGGATTCAGGGATCGATCCAGGGGTCCAGACTTTTGATGGAACAGTCCGCCCAGCCCTAGACACAAGTCAAAGATTTTGCCAGCCTGTCCTTTCTCATATACACAATCAGCTATACTGCTTGAGACCGAGAAAAGAAAAAAACTTTCATTTGTGATTTTCTGTAACTGTTCTCACTTGGGCCCCCAGTAGTCTCTCCCTCTCTCGTCTGACTCTGGAATGGCACAAGTCAAAGATTTTGCCTGCCTGCCCTTCTCATGTACATACAACTACACTGTCTGAGGCCAAGAAAAGAAAAAAACTTTCATTTGTGACTTTCTGTAACTGTTCTCACTTGGGCCCCCAGTAGGCTCTCCTTCTCTCGTCTGGATCTGGAATGGCACAAGTCAAAAATTTTGCCAGCCTGCCCTTTCTCATGTATACACAGCTATACTGTCTGAGGCCAAAAAAGGAAAAAAACTTTTATTTGGGATTTTCTGTAACTGTAATCTCACTTGGGCCCCCAGTATTGTCTCCCTCTCTCCTCTGGATCTGGATGGAATGGCACAAGTCAAAGATTTTGCCAGCCTGCCCTTTCTGATGCACATACAGTCATACAGTACAGTACTGCCTTAGTTTGCAACCTTGCACCCCCCAGAAGCCACCCAGACCACCATTATCTCCCCAGTCCTGACACTCTGAGTCCCTGACCTGCCTTCACCCACCCCCAATGATCAGTTTCTCTCCCCATCCTTTCTCTCACGCTCCCTAATTTCTTCTGTTGTTCCCTCCTCTCTGGCTCAATTTATTATTTCTGGTGGGGTCTTCTTTGAAGGGGGGGGTGTTGGTGGCTTGGTGCTTTTGTTTTGCGACTGTCTCTAGTCTGTGTTGCTGATCACAGCTCCTGTTCCTGCTCCTGCTCCTCCGGTCCACCTCACTTGTCTGGGGCCACATGGCACACTCAGCAGGGTTATATAACGTGAGTTTGCCACATGACCTTCTGTTGCCTGACTGGATGCTGCCAGCCGCCTGTACATGCTAATCGCATCCCCATGGCAATAAACAACAAAATCAAGGAAATGGCATTTCCACAGACCCAGAACTGGGCTTCTGTGGTGAAGTCCTTATTTATCTGGGTTCATGGATAGCAGGTTCGATCTGGGAGTCCAGATCTCCCGTGGAACAGTCCGCCCAGCCCTACACCACAGCCCGGCTCCCCACACGGGTTATAGTTGCCCTAGCACCTCAGCAAGTGCCAGTGACTTCCTGAGACAGTGGGTCCCACTTGAAAGAGATTAACTGGTTCCTTCCCTGGCTCTGGAGGGGGGGACTCCTAAACAGCAGGAAACTCCTGCCATCCCTGCACTGAATCTGCAAATGAACTAGCAGCAGACAACTCCTGGATAACAGCAGTGACAGTTTGCCATGGGTGCTAGTCTCTTAGAAACAGCTTGAGATGGGACTTAGATCACAGCAAGCAGCAAGAGATTCAGAAATAAACAGGCCCCTGCCCACCCTTTCGTGCTTTGAGGTCCTAAAAAAGTCCGCAACAGTTTCTCTTCAGCCTCATCTGGGACACAGTTCTCAGACAATTCGATCAGTTCGCAGAGCAGATTCACAGAACCTGGCTAGCATCCTGCATCTGAGACACTTTACCTCTTCAATCTCTTAAACAGAGTCCCAATACTTAAATTGGTTCCTCTGCAGCAACTGTTCACTTTCAATCAGCAGCACAGTTCTATCCAATTTATCCCATATACAATGCAGGGTCTCTGCAACTCTAATCCTCTCCATTCCAGAGAGCACAGCTCATAATAGTGTCAGTGGCTCAGTTGGTAACACACTCGCCTCTGAGGCCGGGAGATCAGAGGGCTGTGGGTTCAGTTCCCACATCTGGCACTTGGGTTAATATCCCAGTACTGACACTGTAGTGCAGCATGAGAGGGGTGCTGCACTTCTGAGGTGCCGTCTTTCAGATGAGACGTTAAACCGAGGTCCCATCTGCCTGGATTGGTGGTAGTTCAGGTGGATATTAAAGATCCCATGGCACTTATCAAAAAGAGTAGGGGAATTTTTTATTAAATGGAGGACTCCAAACAATATACAAACACATATATAGTAAGGAAAGAAACAAACATTAACTCAACCAATTATCACAATTCACCCATAAAGTAGAACATGCCGGTTGACCAAACTTTTTCAAATCAGAATTATACATTGCATGAACAGTATTTGATATATTGTAGAGAAGTTCCTCAAACGAAATAGTACGTTGTTGAGTAGACCAAAAAGTTCTAGATTGCCAAATATAAAATCGAATAGCAAAAAAAAATAAAAGTAACGTATCAGCAGGATACCTAGACCATTCACCCTTATTTGAACCATACATTAAAATCTCATAAGAAATTAAAGAAAAGGAAGGTTCTTTCCATTTTTTTGCTAACCAGACCCAAAAGGGTTTAATATACGAGCAATCCAAAAAAAGATGCTTCTGCGTTTCCAACTCAGAATTACAGAGAGCACGAGTACACCATCTTTCACTTAATTGTTTATGTTTATGTGTATTACCCACAGGCAATCTACCGTAAGAGCTAAGCCAAACACTATCCCATATAAAGGCAGGTATCCTTCCATGGGAAAGTAATTTTAAAACTTTTCTTGAGACTGAGGAGTACAATCTGGAAAAATTAAAGGTTCTGAAAATCGAAAGAAACAATAGTAGTATACAATTGTTTTGATTCAATGTCTCAAATTGGGTACAGTTAGTTTCCATTTTTCAATAAACTAAAAACTTTTTGCCATACGTCGGAATATTGGGAACTTTAAACAAAGAAGTCCACTTACTGCTTTTCCAGAATGGTAAACCTTTCAAAACCATGAATATACGTAAGGGAACCAAATCTTCAAGCCAGGCCGTAACAAAGGGTACAAATTACAAGATACAAAGATACTAAGGAAAAAAGCTATAGGATGAATCATAACAACACCTCCCTGACTAATATTTTTATACGTAAATCCTCTTTTAATGGGATTCAATCTACTCCCCCAAAAGGCCTGAAAAAAAACACTATATAAGGTTGTAAATAAAGACGATGGTGGAGGAAACACATAACTTAAATATAAAAAAATCGGCAATAGTAAAGTTTTAATAAGCAAAACTCATTTACGCTTTGCTATTTGTTTCCCTTTCCAACGAGCAACTACCGATTGGGCTACATTAATTTTCTGAGACCAGTTTATATACATCATGTCTATATCTCCAAACACAATTCCCAAGATAGTTATTGGATCCTTTGAAATATGAATTCCTGCAAGGGTACCAGATTTAGGAATAGGTGAAGAACCAAAAGGAAATCCTTTACTCTTACCGTAATTAATCTTTGAACCCAAGCTTTTGAAAATAAATCTAAACAGTAGTGAACTTGGATTCTTCTTTTGCTAATTTAAGCATACAATCAAATCATCCGCATATAGCTAAAATTTTAATTGGTAAGACATTCTCAGCTAGCCTCACACCTTCTAAACCACTATGGGCGCCACTATACTAATAAAATATCAATATAGAACACATATAATAACGGACTCAACGGACATCCTTGCTTAACGCCTTTTAACTGCTATTGAGGGCCACACCAACCATTAACATTCGGTATCAAAGAAGCAGATTGATACAATAACCTGATCCAATCAATGAAAATTGTAGGTAAACCATACGCTTTAAGACTGAAAACAGAAATCTATGTGAAACACAATCAAATGCTTTTTCCTGATCCAGGCTAAGTAAATAACCCTGTAATGTACCTGTTTGAGATGCTGAAAAGTTCACGTAATTATCAATAAATTATCATTCTGAGAGCGACCTGGTAGAGAACAAGTTTGATAAGGGCTTATCAAAGAATCCACAACTGGTGTGAGTCTCCGTAATAAGATTTTACTTAGAATTTTTAAATCAGTATTTAATAAACTTATCGTCCTCCAATTTCAGAACTGCTTTCAACCCCTTTTATAAAGTAAAATAACTAATGCCTGATTCATAGAAGGAGCCAATCTAGCTGAAGATAACATATCATTAAACAAAGATGTCAATATTGAACATAGTACTATGGAAGGTCTTATAAAAGGCTACACCAAAGCTATCTGTACCAGGAGCGGAATTAGTATTTAAAGAGAATATAGAATCTGTCACTTCCGACTCAGAAATATCCTTCAACAGCTGTGTGCATTCTGTTGAATTTAGGTGGGGCAATTGAAGTCCATCAAGGTCTAATAACTCAGATTGAATATTATCATCTTCACAATACAAACTAGCTAAATAATTAGTCACAACATCCAATAAAGCAGCCGGAGTCCGTACTAAACCTCCAGAATCAGATATTAATTCTGTAATGACACGATTTACCACCCTATTTTTACAGTCATTAAAGGGATCCAATGCTCCTTTATGCAATTTTAAACCAAACCTATGTTCAAAGTCAAGAGATTTAGCTCTATCATATCTATATTGGAACATGAGATTTTTCACCTTACTAATTTGAGTACTATAGTCTAAGCCTTCAGATTCAGTTAAGGATATTAACTTTTGCAACTGTATTCACAACCTTAGATACTCTAAATATTGTGAATTAATCTTTTCTTTGAAAGGATTGGAAAAACTCTCCAGTCATTTTGGTATCTTCCCACCAGGTAGCCACATCCTCATAGACATCCAGAACTGACAATCTAGCATTAAATTCACCGCCAGGCCTTTTGAACAGATTCATCAGATAATAAGGAGTCGCTCATTCTCCAATTATTCTTTTACACCGTGGGCACCTTCCCAAGACATGCAGACAGATAAAGATTTATGATCAGAAACCCATATGCTCAAGTTAGTCTTAACTATTCGTAAAGGAATAGAAAGAAAACAAAGTCTATTCATGTGGATAACTGATTTTGAAAAAGTCCTACCCCCATCAGAATTAATGCTACGATAAGCATCTTTAAGCTGAGCAGTGTCTAAAATTTGATTCAATTTCTGGGAATCACAAAACAATTTAGACGTCTTCATTCCTCTGTCATTAACAGTAAGGACACAATTAAAATCACCAGCCCAAACAATTACGCCAAGTGTACAAATAAGGGTGAATGTCGCTCAGGAGAGCAACTCTCAAAGCTTTGGTCTGTGGGGTATATATTGATTAAACGTAGTCTTTCACCTCCAAAATTAATATCTAATAAGAGCGCCTGGGCAAATATCCACCATTTTAGATACCCTTAAAGCCGAATTGGTAAACAAAACCCACCCCTTCACAAAGATTTTCTCCATTTGACCAAAAGGACATCCCTAATGACCAAAGATTCCGTGGTTGCTGAACTTCATAAATAGTCTTCAACCTTGTATCCTGGAGACATATAATATCAGTATGCAATTGTTGTAAACAGGACAAAGCTGTAACCATTTTTTTATGGCTCTTTATACTATTAACATTAAGTGTAGTAACTGTTAACAAGGTCATTATATGAAAAAAAAAAGAAAAAAACCTATAAATCCTATTTAAGTAAATACCGTTAAGTAACTTTAGACACACGTCTTCTCTGAGAACGCCTAGGAAAGCTTTCAGTCTTTCTTATGTCAACATCTTCCCTTCAGAAAAGGTATCTGAAATCAATGAAGCCTTTAGAAGAACGGTCAGACTCATCACCCTCTGACTCCTCCTTAGAACCCAAAATTGCATAGTTGTTGCCCACTTTCCAAGACTCTGAAGTATCACCACTGTGAGGCCTTAGGCTCCTGTTGAGAGGGAACCAATTTTCCTGACCTGTGAGCGTTTTTGGCAGTCACTTTGTTAAAAGGAATTTCTTGGGATAAGGGAGGCATGTCAGAATTCTCACACTGAACTAAAGGAGCAGAAACAGGTGTAGTAGACCGGGAAACATCCAAGGTACCCTCCTCCAAAGGGAGCGACGGTACACTGTTTTGTACTATATCCAACGCTGAGCTATCCGGAGCAGTTTCTACAACTGGACTAGATGCAGCATGTGGAGGGGCAGTTTGAGGAAGTAAGAGAAGTGTGACAGAGGATTTTGCTGGAACTAAATTACCATGCTGGGCACCCATAATCAAACCTTCATGAGAGGTACAATTATCTCTGTTATGGGAAGCCCAAGGGCATTTGGCATACCCATGTCCAGACTGCTCACACAAATTACATTTGAATAAGTTCAAACAACTAGCTGCTAAATGACCAAATTCAAAACAGTGGGAGCAACGCGGAGTATCACAAGCAGTATTCAAATGGGTTCTAGAACCACATTTAAAACAGGCCTTAGGCTGACCAACATAAAACAGACATCCTCTATCCCTCCCTAAAAAGAAACTATTCGGAAGGTGCTGTGGACCATTATTAGAGGAAAACAATTTAACTCTCACTTTCCAACCTCCATTCCAAATTTGTTCACTATCAAAGATGGGAACTGGTTTGTCCAAAATTTCACACCTCCTACGTAACCAGAAAAGAATATCTTCTATGTGAACCCCTTCATTACGAAACAAAATAGTTATCAATTTAACCAAAGGTTTGGTAAGAGGGACTGCAAAAAGGGGTCCAAAGAGGGGTGTTCTTACCATCTGAAATACAGACCAAAACGCCTAAACTCCAGAAGTTTTAAAACTAATATCGTAATTAGCATTTCCTAAATGAATTAACGATAAATATCTGAAGACATAAATTTCATAGAACCTTTCAATAACATTTTAGATATATAGAGCCTATCTGGAAGGTCTTCTAAACCACCTTTATACAATAATCTCACAGCTCCCGACGAGGTGCAGGTTCTCCTTTGTTAGAAAATAAATCAGAAAGTTTAAAGACAGAAGGGGAGCTTCCCATGTACTTAGGATTCAAACTAGCAGTTGTGGGCAATCCAGACTTAGAAAGAGTTTGAGCATCAGAACAAGTAGAAACACAGGCTGGAGCTGGAATAACAGGACTTGTAGTGTTAGTTTGTAGAGAGTGTAAATCCACTGAAGTACCCAGCTTATTATAATTTTGTACTGTTACATCATTGGGATCAGGCACCCATTCCCCAGAGGGAGATTGTAGCCATCCTGCCTCAGAAATAGCTCTTTCAGGGGACCAATGGTTAGAAACAGAGGATGCTAAAGCAGGCTTCATAGGTTGTGCTGGATAAACACCTTCCTCAGCTAGGGATATAAAAGGAACAGACTGTCCACGAGGAGTCTCTATTTCTAGAGAATCTCTTTCCTCTCCCTTACTGGCAGCTCCACTTTGAATAGTAGGAGGACAAGTCCTGAAGGCCGATTTATAACGCTCACGACATACCAAAGTTGCTATTAGGATGTAGCGCTTCCAAATAAACCGCTACTTTATTGTGTATTTGCGGTTCCAAACGTGTCCCTTAGAAAAACAGAAGTAGAAACACTTACTTTTTAGGTTAGATCCCGAGAGTTCTCCGCTGTAGAGTGTGCGAGATCTGAGGCAGACAACTCCATAGACACACCTGGCGCCACGCTAACCACTCATGACAGAAGTACAGGGAGCTGTGGAGACAAAGTTATAACATCAGACCAGAAGTTCCGATTTCTTGAAGCAGTGTTTCCTTACATTTGTTACAGCTTTCCACCTCAGCGAGGAATTTGTCTAGTAAACATTCTTTCTGTAACAGAACTGCAGCATAATCTTCAGATAGACTGCTTTGGTCAGACAGTATAGATGCAGCAGGAGGCACATTTTCGGTGGTAAAGAATTCCTGTGGCATAGAAGCATCTTGCAATTCAGAAACCAGGTTTTCATGACTTATCTCCTCTGGTGCAGGAGAGGACGCCCACTCCCTCTGCTCAGTCACATCCATCAACTCTGCAGATTGGGACATAGTGGCCATCTTGTGTCCATCCACCAAAGATTCCCCCTCCAAAGAGTAGGGGAATTTCCCTGGTGTCCTGGCCAAATTTCCTTCATTCACTAAAAATACCACCAACAGTTTCATCTGGTTCAAGGTCAGTTTGCATTCATCTGTATCCCCTTCCCCCGGTCGTGCCTGAAAATAGGCAGGATTTGAATAGTGCACTTACTCGGTCAACAAAAACTAAATAATAATAATAAATAAATAATACCTGGAGAGTTGAAGGAATCAGTCCACTCTCTCAGATTCTGGACCAAGAAGGTTCAATGTTCCCTTCCCTTCCCTTAAGAGGCAGTATAGTGCAGTAGGTTAAGTTTCTGAGCTGCAGATCTTGAGACCTGGGTTTGAATCCCACAGTTGCCTAGGTGCGTACTGTGTGATCCTGAGCAAGACACTTAACTTTCTTGTGCTCCAGGTTGCATCTGGAAACAAGCTTTGGCTTAGTGTGCTACTCCTGACTAAACAATGTTCCCTTCCCTCTCACTCTCTTTTCTCCTGATATCCCTTTTCTGCCGTGGTGATCTCCAATGGAGGCCTGAGCAAAGACTCTCACAGTCCAAATCCACTTACACAGAATCCTCCTGACTCGAGAAGAGCCTGGGAACAGATTGACCCAAACCCAGAAAGTCCCTGGGTTTGCACTCGAGAATCCAGTTTCCTGATTGGCTGTAGCCTATCAATCAGCAGTAATCATAATGATCAATATTTCCTGATTGTTCATTGGGGCATGTTTTAGGAACTTGATTAATGAAACTCCCTCTCCCAGAAGTCCTCTGGCTTAGGTCTAGGCACCTAGACACTTGATTGGCTGCTGGCAGGGGTCATTGTATCATCAACATGTCAGCCCCCATCCAGTTCCATGCTGTCCATAGCAGTCCAAACTTCATTATATCCCTGCAGCCAATGAATTTACATTTATTGCAGTTTCCCAATATGTAGTGAGGACTCCTATCCACTGTCAAGCAACACCACAATCAGTATTCAGAAGCCATCCTATAATCATTCACTAGCTCCATTCTAAACAGTCCCCACAGAGTAGGCTCCAGCTCATTAATATTCATGAGCTGACTGATTTTTCATGTATTCCTCCCGATTCTTCAGTATTCCCTGGATCTGTTTTGAAATATTTTCAGAGTTCCTGAGCTGCCTCCCCTAGGTGTCCAGTTCCCATTCAGCCCAACAAGGGGGTTGAGAGCACCAAAGAAGTGAAAAACCTGCCATAATGGTGGCTGCTGAAGCAACAGGCCACACACGACTGTGCATGCGCGACCCAGTGGTCCTCCAAACACATACTTGGAGGTTGCCAGTTGTGTTGATGGAGCCCCTCACAGCCCATATGAACAGAAACAGAAACGGGAGCCCCCAAATCTTCAGGTAAGCAACCAGAGGGGGGTTACAGAAGAAATTAAAGAGTCAGAAACTGCCTCCACCTACAGACTGAAGCAGAGAGTATGAAGAACCTGAGGAGAGAGGAATCCCCCAGGGTGCAAATTAATAAAAGGAGCAGGGTGGTACAGATAAATGGGAAAGGAATGGGAGCATTAAAAAGAGAGATGGAAAAGAGGGAGGGCAAAAAGGAAAAAAAGGGGACAACAAGCAGAGAAGAAACAAAATCTGGAAGGTCATTTATGTGAATGCTAGAAGTCTAGGAAGTAAGATTCTGGACCAAGAAGCCATCATGACAGAGGCTGACCTGGATATTGTGACCATTACGAGTCATGGTGCACTGAAAACCATGACTGGGACATGGCCATACCGGGCTATAATCTGATCAAGAAGGACTAGGTGAGAAGGAAAGAAGGAGGTGTGGTGCTTTATGTGAGGCAAAGCATACAAGCCATAGAGATACAGGTAATACAGGGGGAGGCAGAGGTACATTGGGTCACCCTGGAGATGGGAAATGGAGCCACTATTCACACTATAGTGATCTATAGACCTCCAGCACAGATGGAGGAATTAGATAAGGTTCTGGTGGAAGCCATCAGTAAGATGGCAGAAATAGGGGAGGTGCTGCTGGTGGGGGACTTCAGCCTGCCAGATGTAGATTGGAGCCTCCCAGCTGCAGCTTCAGCTAGTAGCAGGGACATTCTGTACTCTCTGCAGGGGGCATTCCTTAGGCAACAAGCCAGTGAACCCAGTTATGATGGGGCAATACTGGACCTGGTACTCATTAACAGGGACAGTGTTAGCGACATCAAGGTGAGAGGCCACTTGGGGACCAGTGATCACTGTATGATGTGGTTCAATATAAGAATGGCTGTGGAATTGAGCCACACAAGGGCAAGGGTTCTGGACTTCAGGAGGGCAGATTTTAAAAAGATGGGTGAATGCCTCAGGGATGACCTAGCAGGGACTGGGTGACCTGGGTGGGGTGGAGGAACAGTGGGCAAAGATAAGACAGCATTCAGAAGGTAAGGTGATGCAGAGGGACGAAGATAGGAAGGTGTATCTGGGGAAACAGTGGGAAGCACTGAAAGCAGTATGGAGTGCAAAGGTGCAAACTGAAGAGAAAATAGCCCAGGAGATAACGAAAGGGGACAAGATTTTTTTTAGATGTGTAAGTGAAAAGAGGAAGACCAGGGATGAGATTGTAAGGTTAAAAAGGGAAGGTGGAACTGTGCAGAGGGGAACCAGGAAAAGAAAGACGTCCAAAAGAAATGCTTTCGTTCAGTGTTCACAGAGGAAGGATAAAGGGAGGGGCCACAAAAATGTAATGAAGGTGGACAAAGCAAGGGGTGCATCCAAGGGTACTGAGGGAGCTCAGGGAAATACAGATTGCATGTCTGACAGTTCTATTTAACAGCTCATTGGAAACAGTAGTGGTTCCGGAGGACTGGAGGAGGGCAGATGTAGTCCCACTTCACATAAGTGGTATCAGGGAGAAGGCTGGCAATTATAGATCAGTCAGCCTGACATTGGCAGTGGGAAAATTAATGCAATCAGTGCCGAATGAAAGGATTGTGGAATATCTTGAATCCACAGACACAGGGCAGCATGGATTCCCAGGGGGAGGTAATGTCAAATGAATCTGATAGATTTCTTTGACAGGATGAGAAAGGAACTAGATCAAGGTGGAGAGGTGGACATGGCCTACCTAGATTTCAGTACAGCTTTCAACACTGTTCCACATAGGAGACTAGTAAGCAAGCTGGGTAGCTTAGGAGTCTGTCCAAATGTAGTAAACTGGATAAGAAATTGGTTAGGGGATAGGTGACAGAGGGTGGTGGTGATAAATGGAGTTCACTCCAGGGAAAGGAGGGTGACCAGTGGGGTGCCTTTGGGATCACTGCTGGGACTGTTCCTCCTTAATATTTTTATAAGTGACACTGCAGAGGAGCTGGAAGGGAAGATCTGCCTCTTTGTGGATGACACCAAAATCTGCGATAGGATGGACACTCTGGGGGACTGTGGAAAGGATGAGCAGAGACCTGAGAAAACTAGAGGAGTAGTCAAGGGTATGAAAGCTGGGTTGCAATGTGAAAAAGTGCAAAATAATGCACTTAGGACACAAAAAAACCAAGGCGGAGTATAAAATGGATGGAGTAGTATTGATGACCACCAAGCAGGAAGAAGACTGGGGTAATCATACTGGATGAACTAAAGATGTCCAGGCAGTGTGACAAGGCAGTAGGGAGGGAAGGTGGGATGCTGGGGTGCATAGGGAGAGGTATCACTAGCAGAAAGAGGGAGGTGGTGATGCCTCTTTATAGATCACTGCTAAGACCCAACCAAGAGTATTGTATCCAGTTTTGGAGACCACATCTCTGAAAGGACCTAGATGGAGTGGAGGCAGTCCAGAAGAGGACAACTAAAATGGTGCAGGGTCTGCATCAAAAGCCCTATGAGGAGAGACTAAATTACCTCAATATGTACACCCTAGAACAGAGGAGGGAGAGGAGAGATATGATAGAGCCCTTTAAATACCTTACGGTGGTAAATAAGGTACAGGAGGGAAGTATTTTTAAGAAGAAAAGGTGTTGAATGACAAGAGGACATGCTATGAAGCTGGATGGGGTAGATTCAGGAGAGATATGAGGAAGCACTTTTTCACAAAAAAAGATTCTTGGAACAGCCTTCCAGCAGAGGTAGTGAGGGCAAAAACAGTGGTGGGGTTCAAGAATGCATGAGATAAGCATAAAGGAATCATAGTGAAAAAGAAGGGGGGAGGGAGGAAGAGCTGTATATTGGTAACAGTCTAATGTAACTGTGTAGTAGAGAGAAATGGGCAGCCTGGATGAGCCAAGTGGTCCTTATCTGCCATCAAATTCTATGTTTCTACATTTCTATGGATCCCATCCTTGAGACCAATGGTCTCTTAAGTCGTACTGAATGTCCCTCATCTGAAATCTGGCCCATGGCACCACTGCTGTGGATAAGGCCATGTAGTCCAGTAACTTCAGGAAATACCTTGCAAGCCTTGGTTGGCCCAGTGTGAATGATTCTCCAGTAGCAATCAGATTTGATAATCATTGGTGTTCAGTGCAATCCCCCCAGCTGCTCGAAGAGCCTGCAATTTTTTTAAGTTTATACTTTTTTTTACCATTTTTTTGCTCCTGTTGCCAGTGCTTGTGGCGGAATATATATACCTGCCTGTCTGGTCCCCTAGGCTGGGGACTGACATGGGGTTTAGCACTGGGGGGATTTAACCCTTTGTTTCCCTGTTGTTCCCCTTCCCCCTGAGGATGCTGTCATGAATGATTAACATCCAGAATGGAGACATTCTGATACACATCACAGCCAAGTGCCTCATTCATTTATTGAAATGTTTCACCTGGAATGGCACACTGAACAACAAGTTGCTCATCTCACGGTGCATCCTGGGGGGGGGGGTCATAAAGGTGAACCAACATAATAAAGTACATACACAGTGTAACATAACAGTTGACAGATTAAGTGAATAGATTTATTTTTTTTGAGTAAATCTGTTGTCACTTGATGTCACCGGTCCTCCTCCTTCGAGAATATAATAAATTCCCTCCCGGCCTCTGTCCCTTTTCATTCCTCCTCAGATCCCCAGACCACAGCCGACCCCGGATATCCCGTGTGTCCTTCACTGGGAGGGTCCCTCTCCTCCAAGGGGAAAGGCACCGGGGGGGGGGATAGCCCCAGCGTGCATTTTCTATGGCCCGGGGATGCTGCTGGGGAACAGGAGGCACCGGGAAGGCACTGGAGGCCCTTAGGAACAGACAGCCATCATCCGGAGGCCAGCGAGCAATTTTCCTGGCTATCTTGAGGTGCTTGACATCCGGACGTCAAGGCAAGAGCCGACGTCTGTCACGCACCACCCCTAATGACCCCGACGTGCTGCACTACCACCGGCCTCCACCAGTGGTCGCTTCGGCACCGGGTCATGATCCCTTCCCTCCCTGGAGACAGCGGGCAGTCGTGGGATGCTCAAGTTGCCTCCCCCCTGTCAGGTCCTCCAGCGACCTGAGCTCGTTCTCGAACCCGGGTCGCAAGTGAAAATCCAACCGCTGCGCCGACAGGCCGTGAATAGAGTTATGGTGTACATACAACATACTACAGCAATATATACATCAGGCTCATTAAGACCAAAGGACATTATTACATTGAAATTCGTTAAAATAGTGCAGGGTGTACATGACTGAGCACTGAAGTGCTGTGTAGAAAACAATTATGCATAGTATTAAGGAGACCAGTTAAGCATAGCAATGAAAGAGAAGCGTATCCTGTATATGAACAGCTAGCCTAGTAGGAGATAGAAAGCAGTGGGCCCACTTGAACAGGAGGAAATAAGGACTAGCCACAGGTACATGTACAGTTTACTGCTCAATCGTTTTACAGGGCTAGCTAAATGGAGTGTGAGGAGGAGGAGTGACGAACCTGTGGAGGAAGAGTATTCCATAACTTAGGGAAGCGACAGAAGAAGGCCACATTCTGTCCAACCATGGTGGACTGACGTGGAACTGCTAGCAGTCAAGAATCATATTCACTAAAAATACCACCAACAGTTTCATCTGGTTCAATGTCAGTTGGCATTAATCTGTATCCTCCTCCCCTGGGTCGTGCCTGAAAATAGGCAGAATTTGTCTAGTGCACTTACCCGGTCAAAAAAAAAACCAACTAAATATGACCTAAGAGAGTGGGCTTGTGGGGAGAGAATAGTAAGGGAGAAGGAGAGATATGGGAGGAGCAAGCCAAACCAAAATTTAGTGCAGTGTAAGAGGCGGTGGTTTTCTAGGGAGGAGAAAGCCAAGGAATGGTAGAGAGAGAACAGTGGTGAGTGAAAGGGGAGGCATTAAGAGCAAATCGACAGAAAGAGTTAAAGAGAGAATCCAATCTGTTTAAGGAGGTCTTGGGAGCAGCACTGTAGACTACATCACAGTAGTCAAAGATAAGTAGTATCGTCTTCTGAACCAGTTCACACCTGGCCGGTATTGGGAGGCAGCTACAGTTCCTATATAATGCACTTAGTTGGGGGTGCAACTTCTTCAGGATGGCGTCAACATACCTAGAGAAGCTGAAGTGTTGGTCTAGCCAGATCCCCAGATACCTAAAGGAGGAGGTGTCCTCAATAATTGTCCTGTCAAGGGTGTGGAAGGAGGGCACAGAGGGGAGCTGAGAGAGTCTCTGCTTAGTGCCAAAGGTCATTGAGACTGTCTTCTTGGCATTGCGTGAGACCTGGTGGGAACTTAACCAGAGCTGGACTTGATTGAAGTCATGCCGAAGTCTGGTTTCCACAGCAGCAGGGGATTGGCCTCAGGTGAAGAGAAACATATCATTGGCATACATGTGGATAGAGGTGGTTGAGCAGACTGCGGGAAGGTCATTTAGGAAGCTGGAGAAAAGAACAGGGCCCAGTACAAATCCCTAGGGTATGCCAGTGTTGATAGGGAGAGGAAAAGATATGGCATTCACTATTCTCACTGCCTGGATCCTACCTACTAGGTATTCTTTGAACCAACTAGTGGTCCATTAGGTTTGGAAAATATAAACACTGTTAATGATACTAGAAAGCTTATATAATGTATGGTAGAATGCTGTAATGTGGCAAAAATCATCTTTTTACAGCGTTGTTACACTATCGATGTGACATCAAGCTCCTGTTACAGTATTGATGCTACGTTGCATCGGTAGTGTAACACATCGAACACAAAGCTTTGTTGTTGCTAATATACTGAAGACACTCGTCTTTTACCAGTTCAAACACAAAAAATAAACTAGAAAAAACTCGGCAAAGTATCGCAAGTAGTTAACAATGGCTGCAGCTATCTATTCAAAGCCAGACCTCACTGACCGGCAGGCATTCATAGAAGATCAATTAACTGACATTTTTTTACATCTTCTCCGCTGATCATACGTATCACCATACACTATAAAAGACAACGTATGGTCAGCGGTGTAACAACTGTAGTTAGCTCGTGGCAGTTCTTTGGCGACGCTGGTAAACCTCTTGAGCTTTGCTCTTGAGGTTTAACAGCGTCACCAAGGGAACCACTCGAAGGCAAACCTAGCGTTGTTACACACCGCTGACCATACGTTATCCTATATGTTTTGGCTTAGACTGACCAGGTTACCAGAAGAAAGAATATCTGAAATGAGCCTACAAGAAAAAGAACAAGCATTTGTCAATGCCGAATGTTGCTTGCTTGTATATGCTGTTTAGGTATTTGGAAGTCATTGGAGCGCAAATATTGAAAATTCGTGAACTTACGTGCGTGCATAGGAACTGAGCAATCCAGACACCGTGAAAGCAGTCATTTTTAGGAATTTTCACTAAATTTTTCAACATAGCCATTTTAAGCCCTCTGCTCATGAACAGTGTCACTGTGATTTTCTTAATGTGTCCCAAAATTGATTTCAAGACACGACTGCGCCATTGTGCGCTATACGGACGAAAACACGCTTTGGATGAGATGTAAAAGACAGCTGTACTGCTGATAAGGAGGTGTGGTAAAATGGCAATGTTGAAAATCTGAGAGAAAATATTGAAAATTTATGTAATCCTACGAGCGGCATGAGGAACCGGCGCAATGCACGCCGAAACAGTCATTTTAGGAATTTTTCACCAAATTTTCAACATAGGCTTTTTGAGAGCTCACCTTATGAACATTGGCAGTGTCATTTTGTTACTGGGTCCCAAAAGGTGATTTCGCGCAGTGACTGTGTAATCACCCTTCGGGCCTGATTTACGCCATGATAGTGCAAGAATTCATGAGGAGTGGTCCCAAAAACCCCATGTTGAAAATTTGGGCCCAAAATTCCCAAAAATGCCTGAGATATGCAACAAAGTTGAAAAAACCCTATTTATTCCATTATACAGCTTACCGGCATTTCCTCAGTTCGCGGTCAGCTTTGAAGAGTGCAGACGTGTTCCCGGTCCACCGATGATACGTCGTGCCAAGCTCGAGGTAAGTATGAGGTGGGGGTGTGGGGAGGCAGGGTGCGCAGTGGGTGAGTGCGGGTGTGGGAGGGGCGAGACTGCGAGGGAATGTTTCTTCTTTACAGGTTTTTAGACGACGCGGATGTTTGCCACGCTGAGGTGGGCTCCCAGCATGGCAGCTGGAAAGGCTTTTGGGGGCTGGAGCCAATGGGGATTGGGCACCTCATCCGCCATAACAAGCTTTTGCCACGCTGGGGTGGGCTCCCAGCGTGGCACATGGAAAGCTTTTGGGTGGGGCGCAGCCGTGGAGCCGATGGGGATTGGGCACCCCGTCGGCTATGACAGTTTTGCCATGCTGGGGCAGGCTCCCAGCGTGGCATCTGGACAGCTGTTGTTGGGGAGGCGTGGAGCTGATGGGGATTGAGCACCCCGTCGGCCACACAGTGTGCGTGGGGGAGGCGCATCAATTACACAATGTCGTGCTCCCATGTAGGGGGAGGCTCACTGAAGCGAGCTCTCCTTTCAACGTATGCCACTGCATTTTCAACTGCTGTCATAGACAGCTGCAGCAGTGATTGGGGAACTGGGGCCGCGCCTGCAAACACACTGACTGAATTGGAAGACTGGTGTCACACCTCCGAAAACTCGGATGATGGCACTATGTTTCTTGCACATGCGTGCAAGCAACATAAAAATGGCTAATGTTAGGATGTTATACTTCCCCTTGGCTTAGAAATATTGACACACTATTGGAAAAATACGATCTAAAAGTGTTAAAGATATGTGGAATGAGAAAGTGTTCTAAGTCTACAATACAGATAATATATCCAAAAACAGGTTAGAAACTATTGGATTCCCATAGATGAGACTTGGATTGCTAATTCAAGGTATTCACAATGGTTTGCAAATAATTATCATAATGAAGTTCAATTACAGTACTACCTTGAAGGCTTGCCTGATCCAAAGTTGAGAATTAAGCAATAATATACAACAGGGTGTGGTATATCATGAGATATCATCATGCTTCAGATGCATTGTTAGGCACAAGGCTGCAGGCTGAGTGTCTCATGCACCCGAGAAGTGAAGATATCCCATGATATACTACACCCTGGAGTGTATTATTGTGATTATAAAATGTGCCTAAAGTGTTAGTAAGTGGCTGGTCTTGGTAAACAGTTTTGGACCATGACGATATTGTGAGATATCATCACTGGTCAAAGTCTGCTTCAGCCAACCGGCTTCCAGGATTTATCATTGCCATTTTATAACTGTTTTTATCAGACATAAATTTGAAGTTTTTTAAAGTAATGTTTTATTCAAAAGATACAACAAAGAATCTACTGTAACTGAATGTTGTAAGTGTCAGATGGGGGGAAAAAATACACTATACATGTACTCTGCATGATTGGGGACAAAAGGGGAGTGGGTGGAAGGTGCTAGGGAACAGGCGGAAGTATTAAATGATTACTTTGCCTCAGTGTTCACTAGAGAGGGGGTTGGACATTGTACAAAGAGGGAGATAAGGGAGTTAGATGGGGCAGCAGACAGGACTGGTGGAGCACCTGATATAGAACAGGATGTCGGGGGAGAGATTCCAGGGTATCGCATCAGGATGGTTCTGTTGAAGGATGGGGAGGGACCGATGAAGCTATCCCCATTGGAAAAGTGTGGGAAGCCCTTAAATCCCTGAAAAAGGACAAATCTCTGGGTCCAGATGGCATACATCCCAGAGTTCTGTGGCAACTGGCGGATGTTCTGGCTGCTCCTCTGAGGGACCTCTTTAACATGTCGCTGGAGACCGGGTGGGAACCTAGGAATGGAGGATGGCACACGTTGTGCTCATCCATAAAGGGGGATTGAGGGAGGTGCTAGGAAACTATAGACCCATTAGTAAAGGTCAGAGTGGTATACAGACCACCAGCACTGGCAGAAGTCCTGGAAGAAAGCTTGGTGGCAAATCTTGAGGAACACTGTGGATTGGGAAAGGGAAGAGTAGTAGTAATGGGGGACCTCAACATGCCAGGAACAGACTGGGGGCTATGACATCACCAGTGGCCAGAGAGCAGAGGCTGCTGGATGTCTTCCAGGATGCGTTTCTGACACAAGTGGGTGAGCCAACTAGGGAGGCCTAGACACTGGATGTGGTCCTGGTGGACAGTGATCAGATTAGGGGCCAAGAGGTGAGGGACCCATTGGCTGGGAGTGATCATGCCACAGTCTGGTTCTTCCTGGACCTGGGGGAGAGGAAAGCCAAACAAGGACGGTGGTAACCGACTTTAGGGGTGCAGACTTCAGGGATATGGGAAGGATCCTTACAGTAAAGATTGTCTGGACAGGATAAGGCTGGATATGGATGCTGACAGCAGGTGGGGGATCATTAGGAGGGGAATACAGGAGGTTACCAGATCCTGTGCAAGGGAAAGGCATAAGTTCAGTAAGGCCAGAAAACCCTGCTGGTGGACCAGGGAGGTACAGGAGGTGGTGAGGGAAAAGAAGGCGGCCTATGGGCACTTCAAGTGCTCAAGGAGTGAAAGGGATCAGGAGGAATCTGAGCTGAAAGCCAAGAGAGTCACCAGAGTGGTGAGAGCAGCTAAGGCAAAAAAGGAGCAGTCCTTGACCAGTGGGATCTGGAGGGGGGACAAGGGGTTCTTTAGACAAATGGGGAAAAAAGGAAAGTAAGAGGGCAGATCAGCAAGATGAGGATAAGGAATGGTTTGGCACAGGAGGCAGGGGAACAGGCAGAAGTCCTAAATGTGTACTATGCCTCAGTTTTTACAAGGGGGGATAGAGGGGCTATGTCTTGTGAGGGGAGCAGGGGAAACCGGAGGAAGGGTGGGACCGGTAGAGACCAGGGGCCCTGATGGGATCTGGGGAAGGAGTGGCCACCACAGACAGGTGGGGCCCGCAGTGCAGGGTGAAAAGGGGAGGACGTGAGGCTGAATCCCAGTAGAGAGAGTAAGGGAAGCCTCCGGTCCCTTCGACAGAGAAAGCACCGGCCAGATGAGATACATCTCCAGGTGCTGAGGGAACTGGTGGATGTCCTGGCAGTTCCTCTAGTGGAGCTTTTCAACATCTCTCTGAGGACTGGGTGGGTGGAAGACAGGAGGGTGGCCCATGTGCCGATCCACATGGTGGGATCAAGCAGCAGGCTTGTCCAGGAAGATTGTGCAGACAAACCTTGTTGAGTTCTATGACTGGGTGATTAGGGCCCTGGACCAGGGTAGGCCAGTGGACGTCCTCTTTCTGGACTTTAGCAAGGCATTTGATTTGGTACCCACAGTGGCCTGCTGGCTAAGCTGAAGGAAATGGGGTAGGAGACAGTTGTTGAGATGGATAGGAAATTGGCCTCTGAGCTACTCAGGTGGTGGTTGGAGGTTAGCCTCATCCCCAAGGTGGGTTACTAGTGGGTTCCCAGGGATCAGTGCTGGGGCCACTCCTGTTCAATGCCTATCTCAAACATCAGGAGGGGATCAGGAGTGAGATGAGTCTCTTGCAGATGCCTCAAAGCTGGGTGCAGTGGTGGATGGGGAGGATGGGAGGTGGCCTTGCAGGAGGACCTGGAGGCTCTGGAAAGGTGGTCAGGAAAATGGAAACTAAAATTCAATGTGGGGAAGTGCAAAGTTCTGCACCTGGGAGTCAGAAATCCAGGACAGGGGTATACCCTGGGAGGAGACATGATTCAAGTCACGGAGGGTGAGAGGGACTTGGGTGTAGTGGTAGATGTCAAAATGAACAACTCAGAGACCTGTAGAAGGGAAGCAGCAAGGGCAAATAAGATGCTGGGATGCATCGCCAGGGGGATTACCTCCAGAAAGGCGGAAGTGATCCTTCCACTGTACAACTGCTTGGTTAGGCCACATCTTGAGTATTGTGTACAGTTTTAGAGACCACATTTAAAGAGGGACATTACACTCCTAGAGAGGGTCCAAAGGAGGGCAACCAAAATGATCTGGGGCCTGGGGGAGAGGACCTATGAGAAGAGGCTGAAGGAGCTCGACATGTACACCCTGGAGGAGAGGAGGGACGGGGGGGGATATGATAGAGGTCTTTAAGTACAAGAAAGGGATCAATAAAGGAGGCCCAGTCAGGGTGTTCCAAAGGAAGGAAGGTGGGGCAACAAGAGGTCACGGATGTAAGCTGAAAGGGGGCAGGCTCAGAGAGGAGAGGAGGAGATGTTATTTCACTGAAAGGGTGGTGGAGCCATGGAATGCACTGCCCAGGGAGCTGGTAGAGGTGGAGACTGTGGACGGGTTTAAGAGGAGATAGGACAGGTACAGGGGGAGGGTAAATCTGACCAGGCCCAATACAAGTGGAATATCTGGGACTGAGGACAATATAACCCAAGGGGGAGGGGGGACACCAAAATCGGCCCTCAGTGCGGGTGCTGAAAATTGAGCGACTCGAGAGAGACTGTTAGGCCTATTCTGCTGGCATTTTAGTATGTTAGTTTGACATTGGTGGTGAGGACGTTGATGGAAAGTATACTCAAAGAAAGACTAGGGGGGGTTCTTGGAGGGGTTGGAATTTCTGGATAGTCGTCAACATGGGTTTGTGCCAGGTAGATCATGTCAAACAAACCTTGTGGAGTTCTATGACTGGGTAACATCAGAACTCAACAGGGGGAAGCCAGTGGATGTTCTGTTCTTGGACTTCAGCAAGGCATTTGACTCGGTCCCTCACAATGGACTACTGGAGAAACTGAGGGGGATGGGGGCAGGACCATGGATGGTCAGATGGATAGGAAACTGGCTTGCTGGGCATACTCACAGGGTAGTGGCAGGAAGAGAAATCTCAGCTCCAAGGGGGGTCATGAGTGGGATTCCACAGAGATCGGTTCTGGGGCCTCTCTTGTTCAATGCCTACATCTCTGATATCAGGGAAGGTATCAGCTGTGAAATGAGTCTCTTTTCGGAAGACTCTAAGCTGGGGGTAGTGGTGGAGAGGGTGGAGGGGAGGGTGGCCCTGCAAGGGGACCTGGATTCTCTTGATAGGTGTGCCTGCACCTGGGAATTAAAATTTAACTCCTCCAAATGCAGGGTGTTACATCTTGGGTGAGGAAACCCCAAACATGAGTACACCCTAGGAGGATATGAGTTGGAGGCCTCGGAAGGGGAGAAAGCCCTGGGAATCCTGGTGGATGTCAGCATGAATAATTCGGAGCAGTGCAGGAGGGCTGCAGTAAAGGCAAACAGGATGCTAGGATGCATTGCAAGGGGGATAACCTCAAGGAGCAGAGAAGTGATTGTGCCTCTAAACAATGGTCTGGTTAGACCACACCTTGAGTACTGTGTGCAGTACTGGAGGCTGCACTTAAGGAGAGACATCCAGCTCCTGGAGAGGGTTCAGAGGAGGGCAACCAAAATGATCAGGGGACTGGGGGAGTTGGCGTATGAGAGGCTGCAGAAGCTCAAAAAGCTCAACCTGTTCTCACTGGAGGCGCGGAGGGACCTGGGGCACATGATTGAGGTCTTCAAGTACTTCAAGGGAATCAATAGGGTACATCGAGATGGGATTTTTAGGCTGAAGGAGGGTGCAGAACCAGAGGACATAGTTGGAAGCTCAAGGTAGAATGATGAGAGGGGAAAGGAGGAGGAGGAGGAGGTATTTTACTGAGAGAGTGGTGGAACCATGGAATGCACTGCCAGAGAAGCTGGTGCAGGTTACTATGGTGTGAGTTTCAAGAAATTTGGGACAGGAGTATGGGCAGTAGAAACTAGGGGTTGCTTGCCTGGGGGGGGCTGACATGGGGGGAAGGAGAAATAGGGAAAGGAGACAGGGGGATGGCTTCGGCACTGACCCAGGGTTCTGAAGCATGAGCAGACTCGATAGACAAAAAGGCCTACTCTGCTGGCATCCAGTATGTTAGTACTGTGGTCCCGTGAATGGTACAGTAAACGTAGGAAAACTTTGTTAAAAACAATATTATATGTAGATACCTTAGATTCTCATGAGTTAACTGTGATTCTACTCTATATGCAGGATAACTTTGTCTTAAAAACACTAGTAGTATTTGCACAATGTGAAAGAATAAGGAAATGAGGAATGCAATAAGCAACAAAGGTATGAACTAGCTTATTCTTTTTTGAACGAATTAATTGAGTAAATAGATAAAGATTATATGTACTTAGATGTAATATAGTAAGGAAGATGCAATACTTATGTAAGTGCAATATGTATGTAAGTGCAATATGATTGTACTTTCTTTGTATATCCTATATCGTATTTTTTTTTGTATTCAAATTTTAACTGTAATTTTTAATTTTAATTGTAAAGACTTTGGTCCAACAAATAAACTAAACTGAAACTAGTGGCAGAGACAGTTAGGCCAGTCGTGGAGAGGGAGTCTAGAAGAAGGATGTAGGAGACGGTGTTGAAAGCCTTTGCTAGATCGACAAAGATGGCAGATGTGATTTGACCATTGTCCATCCCTGACAGGATGGAATTAGTGAAACTAAACAGGGAGGTGGTAGTGGAATGATTCTTCCTCAAGCCAAATTGGAACGGAGTAAAAAAATTAATGTCAGAGACATAGGTAGTTAGTTGAGCAAGAACTAGATGCTCCTGGAATTTAGTAAGGGTAGGAAGGAGAGAGATGGGATGATAGTGGGCAGGAGTGGAAGGGTCACCACCCTTGGGCAAGGGAAGGACAGTAGCATGCTTCCAGATAGATGGGATAGAAACAGTGGCAAAAGAGTGGTTAAGTTGTTAAGATAGTGGAGCAGAGATGGCAAGCGCCAAGAGGTACAGCATTTTGGGGTCCAGACCATCTGGTGAACTGCCAAATCGAAGTGCCTAATGCATCCTTCCCCTCCTTACACTGCTGCCCATGCACTGCCACACATGCATCCACAGGTGGCAGTGTTGGAGTGGTGTGATGACCCTCCCTCCCTCCCCCAGTGAAGGAGAGCTTCCCCTGGGATGCTCAAACCTCCTCTGCCCCGCTAGCCGCTGATGACCCAGGCTCATTCCGAAACTAGGTCTCTGGTGTCATGAGTGACAGTGCTACTGCCATGCTGATGGGTAGGCCAAGTTTACACTTTCTTACATCTTATCACTTCATGATTTTCAAAAGGGGTTTCTTAGTTTTCAGATGCCAACTGATACATGACATGAGCCTATCCACCAACGCCAAGATGGAAAACTACTCTAATATTTTAAATATATAACTCAGTTTGATTATTAATTGGGAAGGATGTGGTCTTCTCTAAAAGGAAGCTCCCCACACACCAGCCATAAGCTGCAAAGTATCTGATCTCCTTATAGGACTGAACAGGGAGAAGCACAAGAGGAGTCCCACATATGGAGAAGCAGTGAGGACTCCAGCTTAGATGAGCGAGTTATATATTTTAAAATGTTAAAGACGTTTCCCATCAATGGGTTTCACCTTGCCATCAGTGGATGGGCTTATTTCGAATATCAGCTGGTATCTGAAAACTCCAGTAAGACACCCCTTTCTGAAAATCATGGTGTGACAAGATGTAAGAAAGTGTCAATTTAAAAAAAATGCTGGCTTTTTTGAGCAACTCAGGGCGAGTGCACTGGACACCAATGATTGTTTTGATATATGCCACAAATCAGTAGCACACCTCTACAGAATTCAGGAATTTAGAAGAAATGTGATTAAATTTGGTAGCTGAGCAGAGGAAGAAAATCAAAACAGGTGGCCACTCGTTGCAATATGGGTGCCACAACATATACGGTATCTCCTTGCTACAAACTTCAAAGTCGGGCTTCCCCACTGTTAGAAAAAGACCTCCGAGCTAGCAATATAAAAAATATTTTTTATTATTCATAAAATAGCTACAAGCAGGTCACCAAGCCAAATCGCAGCACCCCCTCGTACACTTACAAACGTACATTTCACGTCAGCAGACGCTTTACCAATGCATGAGCTTCAAGTAGAAATTATCTAATTTTATAGGGCAGCAACTTAAAAGGCCAACTCTCAATAAAAAATGTCAATTAGAAAACGTGACAATTAATCTCCTCGGATGATTTATAAGAAGGGTCAGAATTTGACAGATCTTGTGGCTAAAAGCCACTTTCAAGCACAACCAGATACTGACAAACAGAATCTACCAGGTGGGACCTTTCCATGTGGAAACTGTTCATTTTGTGCATATATACAGCGGGGATCTATGTTCCAACATTCAGTGACTGGTAAAAAATATGTTAATGGAGATTTTATTAATTGTTCTTCGACCTATGTAATATATATAGCTGTTTGTGGTTGCAATTATTTTTCTATTGGCAAGACCAAAAGGAATTTTAAAAATCGAATTGCAGAACATCTTAGATGTATTTCTAATAGGGATCCAAACAATGCCTTAGCTGTACATGTTATGAACAAAGGTACAGGACATCATTTCAAGTTTCAGGGATTACAAAAAATATTTGCTAATATTCGGGTTGGGGGATCTAGACGATAAATTACTGCAGATGGAAAGCAAATGGCAATGTCTCTTGGCAGCCCATAAAGAAAAGAGTTTAAATGTAACCTTTAGTATTGTCCCTTTTTTGAAAGATAGAAGTCATTATTGATTGTTCAGGACTGTGTGTTTAGTTTGTCTCCTTATGAATTGTTAGTGTGTTTTGTTTTCACTGTGTGCATTCATATAGATTTTTAGCTTAAGATTTTTTCATAATGTTGGTGTTGAATTGCTGTATTTGCACTGTGATGGGGAAAGAAATAGTGTGACATTAGTCAGATGTAGATTAATTGTCATGTTTTCTAACTGACGTTTTTTACTGAGGGTTGGCCTTTTAAGTTGATGCCCTATAAAATGAGGTAATTTGTACTTGAAGCTCATGCATTGATAAAGCGTCTGCTGACGTGAAACGTACATTTGCGAGTGTACGAACGGGTGCTGCAAGTTGGTTTGGTGACCTGCTTGTAGCTATTTTATGAATAATAAAAAAAGCTTTTTTTATCGTGACCTAGCTCAGAGGTCTTTTCTCCGCTTGGTGGGGTAGCCCGACTGAGCAGAGGAAGAGCTTGCTAACCCTCTGACGTGATTACTAATCAGATTTATTACCCCTCCTTGTAGGAGGAAAGATTTCCCTGTAGAGTATCCAGTTCAGCATCTGTGAAGTCCAGTACCTGAACAGGTTCTATTTGGGACTTCTGCAGGTTTATCAGGAACCACAGGCTTTCCAGGGTGCTTTTCACCTTCTGGATAGAGCACATTACCTCTTACTCTGTTTTTCTTGGGACTAACCAGTCATCCAGGTAGGGAAAAACCACCACACCTTTCCTTCTCAGGTGTGCTACCACCATGGCTATGTACTTTAAGTGAAGATTATTGGTGCTGAAGTGAGACCAAAGCGAAGAGCTGTAAACTGGGACCTGCAGTTTCCTAGCCTAAACCTGAGTTATTTTCTGTGGGTAGGTCTGAGTGGAATGTGAAAATAGACATCTTTCAGGTCCAGCATCCCTAGCCAATACCCTGTTTATAAGGGTGAGAGCACTGTGCCCAGTGTGACTATCTTGAATCTTTCCTTATTGATATGTTTGTTCAAATATCTTAGGACTAAAATGGGTTGCCAGTCCCCATTTTTACTGGTGGGTGAGGAGGTATCTTGAGAATAGGCCCTTTCCCCACTGTGAGGTAGGAACCTTCTCCACTGCTTTTGCCTGCAGCAGTTTGTTTTCTTCCAGTTCTAGCAGGATTCTTTCTGGAGCTGAATGTACTGTAAAGGTTTTGAGTTTCTACAGTTTTGGAATCCTTTGGACAATCCCTGCCCACTAACTCTAGGACCCACTTGTCTGTGATAATTTTTACCCATTCCTGGAAGTAGTGGGCCAGCCTTCCCACCACTGATTCAGTGACCTGGCAGAATTATCAGGGGTTTTGTTTTAGCTGTGGCTTGGGGGCTGGTGCCATGGCAACCTGCCTGGAGCACCTCCTGCCTCTGTGGTGACATCTTTGGGGTTGGCGCTCATAAGGAGTTTAGGGTCTAGAATAGTAGCCCCTGCCCCTGCCTCCCCTACCATAAGGCCTGTAGGAAGTGAAGGCCTTCTCTTTATCAGTGTTGTTTTTGTAAGTGGTCTTGTACTTCTCCATTTTTTTTCATGTGTGCCTGTTTTGTCACCAAAAAGTGAATTTCATTCAAAATGGAAATCCATGGTCTTTTTCTGAGTGTCCTGAGAAAGGATGGTTGCCCTTAACCAGGAGAACCTTTGCAATGCCACTACATGGGTTAAGACCCTTGAAGCAGAGTCACTGATGTCTACAGCCATGTGGAACTGGTATTTAGTGACACTTAGGGCTGACTTTGCTGTGGCAGCCACGTCCTGTGCCACCTCATCTTCCACCTTATTAGTTAGTTCCAGTAGTGTATTCCAAAGTGCTTTCTGATACTGGGCTGTATATGCCAAATATGATGCCTGTCTGAGGAGCAGGGACACTGTTATATATACCTTTTTGGCCATTGTACCCAGTTTTCTGCAGGCCTTTGTAGGAGGCTATGCAGAGAAGGGGAACTTAGCCCTCTCACAAGCAGATGCTTAGACCACTCCTTCTTGATCAGGATGGGCATACAGGCATTCCACCCTGTCTGTCCATCGGATATTTTTTTTTTCAACTTTTTTTGTCTATGCCAGTAGGGGCAGACATGATTTTTAAAGTGGCTTTTTGGAGTGATTTGTATATAGGGACTAGCAGCATTCTTGTAGCAGCTAGCCCCATCATATCCATAAATTCTGCTTCTTCCCCATCCTCTTCTGTTTCCTGATAAGGGATGCTGAGGGTGCTCACCATTTTTCTGATAAAAGAGGCGTATAAAGTATAATCTTCTAGCCCTAGGAGGGGAACCAAACTCCTGTTGAGGTGAACCATCTGATTCAATAGGTTCACCTTCCTCCTCCTCCTCTTTCTTCATAATACAGATCCTCCTCCTCCACAGGCAAATGGTCCAGAGCCTGAACATGAGGAGCAGGAGCAGACATACTAACAAAAGTTCCCATAGCCTGGAAGACCTGGAAAAAGTGCTGTACTTTTACCATGTCCTCTGCTGAGGGCATTTTTCTTAGGTCCATTGCCTGTTCCTTTTCCTTTGCAGGAAGGGTGGCAAGGACATTATTTTTTTCCCTTGGCAGATGCTGTTTCCAGTGTTTGCTCTGAGGCTAGTTTATCTGCATTTTTATTATCGCTTGACTCAGGATTCCCTCTTTCGGACACCCTGGTATCTTTATCATGCTTATCTGACGGCTCAGCAGCTTTATCTTTTTTTTCTCTGTCCCCTTTGAGAGGGACTGCTGCTGTTTATGAGGAGACTGACCCTCTGATGCGTGCTTTCCATCGTCATTAGGAACTCCCTATGAGCCTTTATTGTGTTTTGGTGAGACAAAGGCAGAATAAGAGGTCATAAAATCACTTTTTTAGCCATGTTCTTGTGGGTTTTAAGACAAAACACTTTATAGAGATCACAATTGATAAAATCATGATCTGGACCCAGATACCTTAAAAAGATCTTATGGCAGTCTGCCTTTGCCAGGAGCTGAAAACAATTGCACAGTTTTTAAAGCCTGTGAGCCCTGTTCTCTTTTTCTTAGGTCTATCAGTCATGCAAAACCCTGAAGACCTTAGACAAAATGTTCTAGGTTCACTGAAACAGTAAAAATATTTTTGACAGAACCTGTATAGATAAATGTGGTTCTGAGGAAAAAATATTTATACTCTGGTTCCCTTCTTCCAGGAACCGCATTTAAATAATTCAAAAATTACTAATATACTTAAATTTTAGAGTGATGTGAAGATTTGGATGGTAGATTTAATAAAAATGATCTGGTCCCCCTCAGCAGGAACTGTGTTTTAAGAAAATAAAAACTGCTATTAAAAAGTGAGTTAAGCATTTTTTATATATTAATAACGTATTTTTCTCAATGGAAGTGGTCCCTTCAGGCGAGAACTGTGCTATACTGCAACCTTCTCCGGTTGCTGAAAATCCATTGAGAACTGGAGAACCACAGCTGCTATAAAAAAATTAAATACACCCAAACTAGCACAGAGTAACCAAAAAGAATTATTAACTCACTAATATGACTGGAAAAATAAAGTGATAAAGTGATCTGGAGACCAGAATACCGGAGCTGTACTTCGGGGCAACTGTTCTCTTTAAGCGGAGAAACAAATCTGACATTAGTGCTACAGGGGGAGTGTAACTGCATTAAAACATAGAAACACAGATGCATAGAATGTATCAGCAGAAAAGGACCAGTAGGCCCATCTAGTCTGCCTATGATCCCCACCTATCTCTTCACCCTGGACCCTTTTTGGTCATGAAGACACTAACTCCTCCCTTTCCTCTACCTGTTATGCCCATGTGCCTATCCCATGCATGCTTAAAGATCCCCACTGTCTTCACCCCACCACCCTTTCTGTAGAGAAGTATTTCCTTATATCCCTCTTAAACTCCCCTCAACTTCATAACATGCCCTCATGTTCTGGTGTTCCTTCAGACTCCCTTCCTGCACCTTGTTTACCCCATGAGGTACTTACAGGTCTCAATCATATCCCCAATCTCCCTCCTCTAATCAGCCCCCATGTGGTATAGTGTCAAAGGCCTTACTGATGTCCAGATAGGCCACATCCACTGTTCGAGGCTCCCACCAGATGTCCTCCCTCTACAGAGATAATGATCTGTCATCCTTTACGGGGATTGACCCCAGAGGGCTTTTTGGCTGCAGCCAATTTATCTGGTGCGGGCAATGCATGCATCTGAGGTGTTGGTGCCATGGTGGGCTCTTATAATAGAGTTCTATCTGATGCCATGCACTCCCTCCCACCTGTCCATGTATGACCCAAATTTTCCTACCCGAGGTCCCCATGGTTTAATGGGGACCTCAGGGAGATGAAGAGAAAGAGTCGGAGGTTGGAGAGCTGCTGGAGGAAGACCGGCCTGGAGGGGGACAAACTGGCCCCGCGTGTGCATTATAATGCATTCCTGGGGCAATCAACTGTAAGAAGGCAGTGTTCCTGTCCAGGGAGATTGCTGCTGGGAAGAACTGACCAGCTGTACTTTTTCAGAATGTGGACAGGCAACTTCGTCCAGCCTGTCTTCAGCTGAAGAAGGTTCTTTCTAATGCTGAATGTGAAGAGTTTGCTCGGTTCTTCTTGGACAGAGTGTCTGGTATCCAGCAGGGGGTTCCTCCAGTCAGCAATGCCATAGCTGGCAGTGGTCACCTGAAGTGTTCTGAGTGCACTGCACCTGGTTGGGGGGAGTTTAGACCAGTGTAGGTAAGTGAGGTCATCAGGGTGGTGACCAATCTGAAGCACACTTTTTGTAAACTGGACCCGGTGCCGACGCATTTCTCGATGAGATGCGTCAACGCCGTTGGCCTGATGTTTGCTCTGATTGTCCAGTGTTCCTTGTCAGAGGGGTTTTTCCAGATGCCTTGAAGGAGGCATTGGTGAGACCTCTTTTAAAGAAACCATCTTTGGACCCGGAGATTAAGGCAAATTACTGACCTATCTTCAACCTTCCCTTTTTGGTGAAGATTCTGGAGAAGGTGGTGGTGCTTCAGTTGGAGGAGCACCTTGTGACCCACGAGTTGTACGAACACTTTCAGTCAGGATTTCAGATGAAGCATAGCACAGAAACCACACTTGTTCAGGTGCAGAATGATGTCCTCAGGGCTAAAGATTGAGGAGAAAGGACAATTCTTGTTCTTCTTGACTTCTCGTCAGCATTTGACACTGTAGGCCATTGTATGTTGCTGGGCCACCTCAGAGAACTCTGCGGACTCACTGGCACTGTTATCTGCTGGATTCAGTCCTTTTTAACCAACAGGAGGCAACGGGTTGTGATGAGGAATTTCTCCTCCACCACTAGCCCCCTATCTTGCGGAGTTCCGCGGGGGTCGGTGTTGGCCCCAATGCTGTTCGCAGTGTATATGCTACCCCTGGGAGTGATCATTAGGAGGTATGGCTTGAGTTTTCATTGCTATGCTGATGATACCTAGCTGTACTTATCCTTTGCCTCAGGAATATCCAACGTGGTGGATGTGCTAAACAGCTGCCTTGCTGAGATCAACAATTGGATAGCCTCTAGCTGGTTGCGACTGAACCCTGATAAGATGGAGGTATTGGTGGTGCAGTCAAACACAGTGTGTGATAGGATGGCCTCTAGATCAGAGACTGGACTTGTTCTGGTATCTGTTCCATTGAAGGCCTCCTCTAGGGTGCGGAATCTCGGGGTCATGCTGGACAGGAGTTTGACGATGGAGATGCAGATATCTTCCACCGTCTGCTCCTGTTTTTTCCATCTCAGAAATGTTGCCAGGATAAAGCCCCTTGTTCTGCCTCTGGATCTTCCCACTTTGATACATGCCTTAGTTGCATCAAGGCTTGACTACTGTAATGCGCTCCACCTCGGGTTCGAGGGAGGATCTCTCCACAGTCTACAGCTAGTGCAGAATGCAACTGCCCGGTTACTTACTGGGCAGTCAAAATTTTTCCACATTACACAGGTGTTGTGTGAACTGCATTGGCTGGTGGTCAGGTGGAGGATCCTCTTTAAGTTGGGTCTTCTCACCTATAAGGCCCTACATGGTCAGGGCCCTGGTTATCTGTTAGACCTTCTTGCACTTGACCTCTTGGTTCCCTCCCCCCCGTTCCTCCTGTGGGGCCCCCGGTGATTCCCAGGATGAGGTTGAAATCGGCTGGCGACAGGGCATTTAGTGTCACCGCCCACATCCTGTGGAATTTGTTGCCCCTCGGGGTTAAGGGGGGCCCCTACTTTGGAGGTATTCAAGGCCTGCCTTAAGGCCCTCCTATTTGCCCAGGCCTTTTTGGATTAAGCTGTTTGAGTATAGATATTAGTAATTTGAATTTAATATACCATTTATGGGAAATGTTTTATGTGAAGTTAATTATTTAAATATCTATCTAAATAAAATAAAAATAAATAAAATAAAATAAATTATTTATATGTTTATAATTTTTTCTTTGCTTCTGCTAACTTATCTTTGAATATGTGTTTATCTGTTTGTACAGCACCCAGAGCCTCCGGGATTGGGCATCTCTTTTTAAATAAATTTTGCCTTGCCTTTTTTTGTTACCACTGCCCTTCTCTGAGGCACCTTCCCAAAACTGGGACTAAAAACAAAAAAAGCAAAAAGGAAATCCAAAACACTTCTGATCATAGGAAACTCCATGATTTGGGGAGTTGATACCTACCTCCAGCCAGGGTAATCATTAGATGTCTCCCAGGTACATCAGCATGGCGAGACACTGATCGCATTGCTAAAATCATGCATGAAGCAAGAGAAAACATTGACATCCTGGTACACATAGGGACTAACAATCTCACCAGCCAGTCAGTTGTGGAGACCAAGGAACACCAGACCAGGCTGGGAGACAAACTGTCATCCATTTAGTCTGGCATCTCCTTCTGTGAGATCCTGCCAGTCTGGGAGAGGGGGGGCAGAAGGATGGAAGGTCAGAAAAGGGGAGATAGGGAAGCTAAATATGTGGCTCAAGTACTGGTGCCAGAAAAAGGACACAAATTTGTAGGTAACTGGCAACAGTTTTGGGAGAGAAAGTTCTTTAAATTCAATGGACTGCATTTGATGAAGGAGGGAGTCAGTGTATTGGGCCAAAAGTTTAATGTCTTTGTAGAATATTTAAACTAGCAAATGGGGAGAGGGGTGCAGCGCCTGATACATCGAATAGGAAGAACACCCCTTCCCCCTCAGCTAGTGATCAAACTGGAGTTCAGCATGTTTGTAGTTCATCTGCATCACCAGGTAAGGAAAAAGATCCGGCTCTCCATACGACATGCAGGGGAAAAGCCAGACCTCACCCAACAACTAACGCACCGAAATCTGGCCAATGGAAAATCATGAACACAAATGCCCGTGGTCTGGGAAACAAGATCCCAGATCTGGAGGCAACAATGACAGAGGATAAACTGGACATAGTAGCCAATAGCGAGACATGGTTCACCAGTAACCACACTTGGGAGACTTCAGTACCTGGCTATGTACTGCTTAGAAGAGACAGAGGCACAAAGAATGGTGGTGGAGTGGCCCTTTATGTCAGTGAAAATATCAAAGCTACAGAAATTCAGAATACACATAAGGAGCCAGAAGAACTGTGGGTCACCCTGGAAACAGGAAATGGGACAATCATACGAACTTGGGTAATCTAAAGACCTCCAGACCAGGGGAGGACATAGACACATTACTGTTAGAAGATATACAAAACATGACAGATAAAGTGGAGGGTCTGCTAATGGGAGACTTCAACATGCCAGATATAGATTGGTCAATACCAGCAGGAACAACCGCCAGAACTAGACTCATAGTGGATTCCCTACAGGGGAAGAGCCTCAAATAACTGGTGCAACAACCCACGAGAGACAGGGTTATCCTGGATCTAGTACTGACTAATAGGGAAAAGATCACAGATCTCCAGGTAGAAGGTCACCTGGGGGCCAGTGACCATCACATGGTATGGTTCAATTTGGCCACTAGAACTAAATCATCCCATTCCAAGGCAAAAATATGGGACTTCAGAGGAGCTGACTTTGATAAGATGGCCAACAGAATTAAGCTAGCCCTGGCAAAAAGAAACACAAGGTAGGGGGTACAGGCAAGGTGGGTAAGCATTAAGGATGCAATACTTGAAGCAACATCCCATTGTGTTAGACAGAAAAGGAAGTGCAAAAGAAGAAGGAAACCACTTTGACTCTCAAATACAGTAGCAGAAAAGGTCAGAGCCAAAAGGCTGGCCTTCAGGAAATATAAGGGAACACAGCAGGATGAAGATAGGGAGGCATACCAACTGCCCTAAGGGAAGCAGGGAAGGCAGTAAGGCAGGCAAAGTCCCAAACTGAGGAAACACTAGCACGAACAGTAAAAGAAGGTGACAAGACTTTCTATAGATACGTTGGTGAAAGGAGAAAGTCTAGAGGGGGGTATCGCTAAGCTCAAAGGAGAAAAGGGGGCATGTGAGGAGGAGGAGGACCCTGTAAAAGCATCTATCCTAAATAGATACTTTTGCTCAGTATTTACTGAAGAGAAGGTAGGGCAGGGCCCACAGCTCTGCACCATGGACATAGGGGGGAGGGAGGTGAGCACTACTCCCTTCACAAAAGAAAGGGTCCTACAAGAGCTCGCTAAGCTCAGGGTGGACAAGGCAATGGGACCTGATGGCATACATCCCAGGGTACTAAAGGAGCTAAGGATGAAACTAGTAGAGCCATTAGCAGAACTGTTTAGTGAGTCTGTGAGCACAGGAGAGGTCCCAGAAGACTGGAGAAGGGCTCATGTGATCCCGCTCCACAAGAGTGGTAGCAGGGAGGAGGCAGAGAAGTCAGTCTTACCTCAGTAGTGGGCAAGATTATGGAGGCACTCCTTAAGGAAAGGATAGTGCAACACCTGGAATCCATAGGGGCACAGGATCCAAGACAGCATGGATTTACAAAAGGAAGGTCCTGTCAAACTAATCTCATAGATTTCTTTGACTATGTAACTAGAGTGGTGGACCAAGGGGGAGCAGTTGATGTTGCCTACCTTGACTTCAGCAAAAGCTTTGACACTGTTCCACATAGAAGATTGATAAATAAACTGGTAGGAGCTCGGGGTGGGTCAGAAGTTGGTCAACTGGGTGGCAAACTGGTTGTGCAGACGAAAAACAGAGAGTGGTGGTAAATGGTATACAGTCAGAAGAGATGCAAGTCACAAGTGGGGTACCTCAGGGATCAGTCCTGGGGCCAGTCCTCTTCAATATCTTTATTAGTGACACTGTAGATGGACTAGAGGGTAAGGCTTGTCTGTTTGCAGATGACACCAAGATCTGCAACAGAGTAGATGATCCAGATGGGGTGGACAGAATGAGAAGAGATCTGGATAAACTAGCATAATGGTCAGAAGAGTGGCAACTGGGATTTAATGCAAAGAAGTGCAAGATCATGTACATAGGGAAGAGAAACCCTGAAGCCACCTATAGGCTGGGAGGGGAGTTTCTGGCAGTCACAAAGGAAGAAAGAGACTTGGGCATCATCATCACCGATGACCTGAAATCATCCAAGCAGACCTCTAAAGCAGTAGGTAAGGCTAGGGGGATGTTAGGGTCTATTAGTAGGGGTATCACAAGTCATAAGAGGGAGGTAATAATCCCTCTTTACAAGACAATGGTTAGGCCCCATCTGGAGTACTGCATGCAGTACTGGAGGCCACACCTTCACAAGAACATTAACCAAATTGAGGCAGTCCAGAGAAGGGCAACCAAAATGGTGCAGGGACTGCATCAGAAGACATATGAGGACAGATTAACAGAGCTCAATATGTATATCCTTGAGTAAAGGATGGAGAGAGGTGATATGATTGAAACATTCAAACACCTTAAGGGCATTAACAAGGTGAAAGAGTCTAACATGTTTAAATATAAGAAAAATAGTAGGACAAGAGGACACAGCATGAGACTAGAGGGAGGCTGATTAAGGGGGAATGTGAGGAAATTCTTTTTCACAGAAGGGGTGGTGGATGCATGGAACGGCCTACCTCAGGAAGTCATGGCTATGAATACAGTGGTGGGCTTCAAACAGGCATGGAATAGGCATAAGGGAGCAATACAGATGAGTATGAACAGATAGGCCACTGACAGAGCAAAGGCCGATGGCACATTTATAAGGTAGAAAAATAAATGGGCAGACTGGATGGGCCTTGCAGTCCTTATCTGCCATCAACTTCTATGTTTCTATGTCCCATCTCCAACCTACCCTTTTTGGGTAAGGTTGTTGAGAAGTTAGTGTCACATCAGCTTGAGGATTGCTTGGTGTCCTCGAATATCTATGAGTCATTTCAGTTGGGTTTTTGGGCTAGACATAGCACAGAAATAGCCCTAGTGAGGGTGCATAATGATCTGCTCAGGGCTAGAGATAGAGGAGAGAGGCCAGTTCTTGTTATCCTCGATCTCTCCTCAGCATTTGGCTCTGTGGACCAAGTTGTGCTTCTTGATTGGCTCTGTGAGTTTTGTGGACTTGCTGGTACTGCCATCAGGTGGTTTGAGTCCTATCTCTCAAACAGGGTACAGCAGGTAGTGATGAGGAATTTCTCCTCCTCCCCAATGCCCCTGTCTTGTGGAGTACCACAGGGCTCGATCTTGTCACCAGTGCTGTTCACGGTGTACATGCTTCCCCTGGGCAAGATCATTTGACAGTACAGCGTGGTGTTTCACTGTTGTGCAGATGATACCCAGCTGTACTTGTCTTTTGCCCCCAGAACATCAGGAGCTGTTGATGTGCTTAATAACTGTCTGGATAAAATCAATGACTGGATGGCTTCAGCTGGCTGAGACTTAACCTGGCCAAGACAGAGGTACTGGTGATTGAGCCTGGTTGCAGACGAGATGGGTTGCCACCTGGTGCTGATTCAGGGCTTTTCCTGGGTTCTGCTCCATTGGTGGCTTCCCCGAGGGTGCAAAATCTGGGCGTGATCCTTGATAATAGATTGAATTTTGAAGATCAGGTGTCATCTGTTGTCAGTAAAGATTTTTACTATCTGCAGAACAGTGCCCGGATTAAGCTCCTCATTCCGTCCAAGGACCTTCCGATGCTAGTGCATGCTTTTGTGACCTCCAGGCTTGACTATTGCAACTCTCTGCACTTCAGGGTCATGGGAGGAACCCTCCGCAGACTTCAGCTAGTGCAGAATGTGGCAGCCCAGTTACTGATGGGTCTTTCAAGGCCCAGTCATATTACCTCGGTCCTGCGGGCTCTGTACTGGCTGACAGCCAAGTGGAGAGTCCTTTCCAAGGTTGGACTTCTCACCTTTAAGGCCTTATATGGACTGGGTCCTGGCTACCTGTCACAGCTCCTGACATTTGTGTCCTCTGCTCGCTCCCTCCGCTCCTCTTCAAGGGACTTCCTGGATGTTCCCAGGGTTCTACTCAAGACTTCAGGAGATTGTGCATTCATTGTCTCTGGGCCGACCCTGTGGAATTCGTTACCACCTTTCATCTGGGAGGCCTCCTCAGCTGAGGCGTTTAAATGGAGGCTCAAGGCCCACCTTTTTGTCCTGGTCTTTCCAGATCTCTGAGTCCATTCTGTGTTTGTCCCTTGCTGTGATAGGCTTTTAACCTTTTTACTCCATTTAAATTTCTTATACTAGTATTTATGCATTATTATCATATTATGTTTTATGCTGTTTCTTACTATGTTCTGTTATAATTTCTGTTATGTGCCCAGAGTCTCTGGGATTGGGCACCTTACAAATAAAATTGTCTTGCATTGTTTTCATTTGCCAACTTGTTTTTGGGCAAGTGGGAAATAGACTTTATCCAAAATCCCAGCGTTAACCCCCATTCCAAACACATAGTTACATGGCATCATTTTATTGATGACAAACTATGAGTCTGGAATGGAACAGACGCAGAAGCTGCTGATTTCATGGATTGGATTAATGTAAATAATCTTAATTTGCACTTTACTTACAATATTGATACCACTGATATTGCCTACCTTGACATTACATTCATGCCATCAACACAAAATGCAAAGGTAACTACCAAAGGTTATAGGAAGAACATGGCTACCAACAGTTACTTGTTGGCTAGCAGTAGGCACCTGAAACAAACTAAAGGAATCTATACCCTTTAGCCAATTTTTGAGGCTGAAAAGAAATTGCTCAGAGCCTGATGAGTCTGAAAGACAAGCAGGGGAGTTAATGAACATGTTTCTAGAGAGAGGTTACAAGATAGAAATTTTAAATGAAAGCCTCAAACACAGACAGAAACACATTCTTGAGCCCAAACCAGAACAGGTGTGTTTTAGCACAGTATATAATCATCTTTCTGGTTGGATTGGTGGGACAATGCACAAATACTGCCCATATTGTTAAATGACCCCATGTTAGCAGAAGAAATAGGACCCAAGCCGTTGCTAACATTTAGAAAGGACAGTAGTCTGAGACTCAAGTTAGTAAAAAGTGATATTGTAAACAAACAACATGTTAGCAGTACTTGGTTACCTGTCAGACCACTAGGAATGTTCCTCTGTGGAAACTGTAACGTGGGTAATTACTGTCAACTGGGTAATAAATTTGAACACCCTTTAGGCAACAACAAAAGTGTTAGTATACGTCAATTCATCTCCTGAGTAACCTCTTTCATTGTATATGTTGTTTGGTGTTCTTGCAGATTACTTTATATAGGTAGGACTACACACCCCCTTAAACAGCACATGCAAGAACATTTGAGAGACATCAAAAATATGAATTTTGAAAATACAACAGCTAAACATTTTTTTTACCCTCATAACAGTGATCTAAAAGACTTTAGATTTATGGGTTTGGAACTGGTCAGAATTGGCAGGAGAGGGGGAAATAGAGTGCAAAGGTTGCTGCAGAGAGAGGCTTTTTGGACTTATGCATTAAATGCCTTAACACCAGATGGGCTGAACACTGAGCTTAATTTTAAGCCCTATCTATAACACCATATACCTCTCATTACTCCTGATAGCTACACTATACCTATTATTAATCATTGTAATGTTAATCAATAACTCCAATCTATTACACTGCATGAATTTTCCTTCCATCCACCCCACTGTATTACGTGTTAAAATCATTAGCTTCACTTACAGTAGCTTATATTTGTTTTCTCTCTCACAGGTCTGAGAAAGGTGAGTGCAGGAGGTACCTGCAATACAAAACAGTATGTAGATCCCTATCTTTCTGTCTGAAGACCAATAGATCCTGGGGGTATACCCCCTGTATGTCAACACCAATACAGCGAAAACATTGATGCCGACAACATCGACGTTTTCACTGTAGCGGTCCACCCAAGACCCCAGCATGCTGTCTCCCAGTCCTGCACCCCCTCCCAGATCCAGACTCAGAGTTGGAATCCTAGTGAGAGGGGATGCAGGAGCCAGAATGAAAAAACAGCCAGGGTCTCCGATTGGATTTATGTCGATCACAAGTTACGGTCAACATAAATCCGTCACTGTGATGGTGGTCGACAACTTTGTTGTAGAACCGGCATTGCAGAGCCGATCCTGGGTAACCCTTTTTTGTCAAAGAATAATATAGCATTTTGGCATTTGAAATCAAGTATTGCATTATGACAAATGAAGTCACATAAGAGTAAGTTTTGTTTGGTTTTATATGCAATAGCTCCAGATGTCAGTCTTTTCAATTTGTGGTTCCCAGTTAAATAGTGCAGGTAACCTTTTGTTTTCTACGTACCATGTTTTAGGTTACTATTATAAGTTATTTGCACCTCGTCATTTATCATCACTGTGGACTCTAATTGTTATCATATGATTTAAAGTTTTCTTAAAAAAATGAGAAAAAATAGAAAAATGACTTTAGGTGTACAATTGTGATGTCATTTAGAGTGTTGCAATCTGGGTAATCTGCTCCTTGTTTGATCAGTTGTCTTATTACATTATTTTTCAGTTTTATGCCCATTAGCAAGGGATATGTAGGAATAACTTATTTTTATCATTTACAGGTGAAATTGGGCTTAATAATTATTACTGTTTAAATGTATTATCAAAGCTTAGTTTGCCACCATGTTCCATTTTCAATTATGGATAAAAAACAGTATAAATTGCATATCTTTGGCACAGAACAGTGCCCCCGAAGGAAGCTCCAGTAAAGCAAAGCGCAGGGGCTAGTGCACTGTGGCAGTCCTCTTACTTATACAGTTTTGAGTGCTTGCAACTTTGTGGTGTGCTACAATACATTTGCTTTAATTTTCAAGCTGCAGCTGTTGTTTGGAATATCCTTCATAAGCACACCTTGCATTTCAGTCCAGAGTGAGATTACAATTGTGTTTATTGGTTTTATTTGGGCCACAAGCCCTTAACCAGCACCGTGCTACATACCTAGGTGCAGTTGATTTCTGTCAGGTCAACCCTTTTACCCACCCTCCTCCATGGCTCTCCTGTCCTCCTCTTGGTTAGCTGCTCTGAACTGAATGAGCTAAAATCTTTATATCATACAACAGCTTGCTTTGCAGTTGATGCCTCACTCAAGGAACACCATTGTAGAGTTCTAGATTCCCTCCAATGGCCTCACCAAACAGTAAACTGAAATGCCATCACCGCTAAAGCGCCCATAGCCCCTCTAACCTATACAGCCTATTAATGAGCAAACTCGATAGGCGACCCCCTCAGATCTTCCAGTAGAAAGCTCCTTCAGGTCCCCAAAGTTAAAACAGTAACGGAGGTAGATCCTTTGCAAATTGTATCCCCCTCATTTGGAATAGCCTTCCAAATACTCTATAGGTACTGTCTTCTCTGGGCAGATTTAAGAAGGGCTTAAAATCCCACATTATAGAAAGAAACCAATGCAGCTGTTACCGCTGATAAACAATATAACCTACATCTCAACTTTACTGATTATTTGTGTTCAACAGCACTGCAATTTGTCCCAGTATGCATGGTGGCAAATTTTACTAAACTCGTATGTATATTGATGTGAATTCACACTGTAGTTTGAATGTTATGTTTTTTTGTTTTTTTTGTTTTGTTAAAAATGAATTTATCTCCATCATGTAACCTGTTTCTAATTGTAATACCTACTGTCCAAGCCTTCCAGGTACTGTACTCCTGTTTAGATAATTTTTTAAATGAATTCCGGGTCGCCCCTGAAAAAGGGACTCTCTGAGGCTCAGTGGGTTTACCCGGTCAACAAAATTCGATAAAAAAATTAAATATGTAAAGACTGAACAGATCATTGCACTTCACCTTGTTAATCCCATAGAGATGTTTGTATGTTTCAATTATTCTTTCTCTCTCTCTCTCTCTCTCTCCCTCCCTCCTCCTCCTCTCTCTCTCCTTGTACATGTTAAGACCTGTTAATCTTTCTTCATATGCTTTCTGCCCTAGCCCCAGGATCACCTTGGTCACCCTTCTCTGCACAACCCCATGTTATCACAGTCCATCTGCAGGTGTGGGCTCCAGAACCTCACACAGTACTCCAGGTGAGGGTAAAGCAGAGATCTATACAGGGGAAGGATGCCATCCCTGCTTCTACTACGAATCTCCCTTCCTATGCACCCCAGCATCCTGTTTGCCTTCCCCACTGCCTTGTCGTACTGCACTACAGATTTCAAGCTTTTCAATATTATCGTAACAAAATCCTTTTCTGCCATTGTGCCATCTAGTAACCCCTTATTAGTTACAACTTGTTTGTTGGTCTTCTTTATTTTCAATAAGACTTACAACTATCACATTTCTTTCTACTGGCATTTTCCTTTTAGTCTGTTTAACTAGAATATCTGGGCTATGTCATGATTAGCACTCCTTACTCTACAAGATGTTTATATATTTAGCATTTGTGCTGGCACTTATGACAGCAACACAGCTATTTTTAGTTCTTGGAACAGTTTGAGGCAAACTGCAATAGGTGCCTCTTGCATTATAAGGCCAAAGGTTTGCTCTGGAACTATGGTTTACTCAGCAGTGATGTAAGTCTAAATTCTGCACTCTACAACAAGCTGACTGTTGTTCCAAAGCATTGCATCTGCCTATAGAAACCAGAGATAACCACTTTACCTAGAGAACAGAAAATTTATGCTGGGATGGTATTGCATGATGTTGCCAAGTTAGTGACACAGGTTTCAGAGTTTGATGTTAGATTCCTGCATTGGGCAAACAGGAGAGAGCATATGCATCCCTGAGCTGACATGCTCACTCTTGAGGGGGAAGGGGGAAGCAGATCTACCTCTCTGTATCAGCACCCCCTGCTGGCCAATCAACTGAGTGATCTTAAAGTTGGCTAGAGAAAGGGAGCAGTCAGACATCATTGCTGTGATGGGGATGTGGGCTGAAAAAAAGGAAAAATGTGGTAGGTAAATAAGAGGATGGAGAACACCTAAGTTTTTGCTGCTACTGTAAGATCTGATCCCGAGTCACTAACCTAAAAATTGACCTTGCTAGCTGTGTTAACCCTACTAATCCAAGGCCCCTGTGTAGATCTAGTCACTGGGTAATGACAAGGGGTGTCGGGAGATCCCTATCACTACAGTTTCCTTCTCATGTCTCTTTGTGACATGTGCAATAAAGATGTTCTTGTTTTGCAATTACCTACAATTAGAAGAATATAATGTTCATGGGTTGCAGAGACACAGAGAAATAACAAATTTGTTAGACAACTGATAGGAGACACAGACAAAAGGGAAGAAGTGAGCTCAGCTGGACTGCAGTAACTTTCATGCAGCCTTTCTCTTTTTCCCAGAGTCCTTGCATAAATGCATAATTTGCACTGTGATAAGGCTGGTTGCGCTGCCCTGGCTGAATACAGAGGCCAGGCACAAAGGCAAGTCTGTCTTTCTCTGGGGGCTGCCATAAAGAACAACAAGCATCTGTCAATGCCAAACGCTGGGTGCTTGTTGAACATTTTTTTTTTTTGCAATTCTGAGCCCAAATTTTGAAGATTTCAACTCCTGCCTTAAAGGTGATTTTGTGCTGCGATCGTGAAATCACCTTTTGTTTGTGAATATTTTTGTCCCAGATTTTCAACACACCCTTCTTATGACCCAACCTCATGAAAAAGTGCAGAGAAAAATTTCAACACCTGCCCAAAAGGTGATTTCACGTAGCAACTGCAAAATCACCTTTTGGGATGCAAAAAAATATTTTGGCCAAGATCTAAAAAATGGCAGCTGTCACATTAATGAGATGTCGTGAATAAATGGCTACATTGAACATTTGGGGTCACAACATTGAAAATTGCCAAAGTTATGAGCCTGAATTCACAAATTTTAATGCAGGCTCATAACTTTCTGATTTATTTTGCCAGTCTGCTCTTGCCCTGTGCACACACACACAGTCACACTGGGGCCAAGAATAAAATGTATATGTGATTTCTGTGACTATAACATTTCTCTTGCCCTGTGTACACACACAGCCACATTGGGGCCAGGAATAAACTTTATTTGTGATTTCTGTGACTATAAAATTTCTCTTTGGACCCAAATAGTCTCTGTCTGTCTCTTTTTCTCCTCTGGATGGTGGTACAAGTCAAAGATTTATTTTTCCAGCCTGCTCTTGCCCTGTGCACACACTGGGGCCAAGAATAAACTTTATTTGCAATTTCTGTAACTATAACACTTCTCTTTGGGCCCCAATAGTCTCTCTCTCTCTCTCTCTCTCTCTCTCTCTCTCTCTCTCTTTTTCTCCTCTGGATGGTAGCATAAGTCACCGACATGTTTTGTCTGTCTGCTCTTGCCCTGTCTAAACAAGCACAGCCATACTGGGGCCAAGAATAAACTTTATTTGTGATTTCTGTGACTATAACATTTCTCTTTGTCCCCCCATAGTCTCTCTCTCTCTTTTTCTGCTCTGGATGGTGGCACAAGTCAAAGACTTATTTTGTCAACCTGCTTTTGCCCTGTGTATACACACAGCCACACTGTGGCCAAGAATAAATGTTATTTGTGATTTCTGTGGCTATAACATTTCTCTTTAGCCCTCAATAGTCTCTCTCTCTCTCTTTTATTAGTTGCTGTAGGAGCGGTGGCGGAGGTGGGGGTGTCAGAAAAGTGGCTGGAATTTGTTGTATGCTAATTTTTGAAGATCCCTGGAGATGGGGATGTGCAATAATGCCAGCATCTGCCTCACTCCTTGCATGAGGTGCTGGTACTGGTGGTACCCCCAACCTCCACCGGAGTCACACAATGCACTGGACACTCTTCCCCCTCCCCCCAGAGATGGAGAGCAGTCCCTGGGACACTCAATCCTGCTGCTTCCAACCGGCCCTCCAACTCCTGAGTCCGCCTCTGAACCCGGGATATAGGCGCAGCAAGAAGACACTTGTAGGTTACTATGATAACTTTGCAATTATTTCACATTTTGACTCCAAATGTTCAACATTGTCTTCTTATCACCTTACCTCATAAACCCCATAGGTGAAAATGTTTTAGTCCATAGCAAAATGCCATTCCATGCCACAGATGCCGAAAGTCATTTTGGGCAGAATGTGAGAAATGACAGCTGTAGTGTTCATGCAGTGGTGTGAAAAAAATGGCTATGTTGAAAACTGGGAGTGAAAACATGAGAAATTGGCAAAGTTACGTGCATGCGCAGGAAACTGTCAATGAATATGTGTAACTTGGGTGTTTTTTGGTATTTTTGCTCCAGATTTTCAACATGTCCTTTTTGGGACCCCACCCATGAACAGTGGCACTGCCATTTCATTACTCATCCCCAAAAGGTGATTTTGTGCAAGGATTGCGCCATCCCATGCCACAGGTGTGCAAACATGTTTTGGGCAGGATGTGAGAAATGACAGCTGCACTATTCATGAGGTGGTGTGAGAAAATCTGTATGTTGACAATTTTGAGTGAAAACATTAAAAATTGCAAAGTTATGCGCCTGCCCAATGCATGCTTATAACGCAGCCATTTTTGGGAATTTTTTCACCAGATTTTCAACATGGTATTTTTGGGACACCACCTCATGAACAGTGGTACTGTCATTTTGTTACTTGGTCCCAAAAGGTGATTCCACACAGGGACGGCGAAATCACCTTTGGGACCAAGTAATGAAACAACAGTGCCAATGTTCAAGAGGTGGGATCCCAAAAGGCCCATGTTGGAAATTTAGTGCAAAAAGACCTAAAAATGGGCAAGATATCAACATAAGTTCAAAATGCCATTGACTACCATTATACGCCACTTACATTTATTCTTCAGTTCGCCATTCAACTTTAAAGAGTGCAGACGTGTCCCAGTCCACAGAAGATGCCAGCTGCTGACCTCCAGAAGTAAGTATGCAGCTTTCAACCACTGCTCTTTATTTTTGAATATATATAGCCCACTAGAAGGGATGATCATCACTCACAGTTCCTTGGGCACCTGTTCCCTATCAAGGTGTTGTTCGAGGGTTGTGATGTTACAGGTAATGTGTATTTCCTTGCACAGTAACTTCTCTTGTTTATTAAAGGCAAGTTTTACATCACCTGCTGAAAAGGGTGGTTGTTATAGTACATTTTAGCTGTTTCTTTGCATTCTGTCTCCTAGTGGAAAAGCATTTAATTCTCTCCCAGCTGTACTCTTCTGAGATCCTAGATGCAGATGCAGAATCAGTATCTTTCATTTCTTCTTGTCTTAGTTGACTAGTCCTACTCCCAGAGAGTTCAGCAGATGGCAGCTCCAAAATAAAAAGGCACATAAGGATTTCCAAGCTTACAGTGTCGCTCTAGACACATGTGATCAGTGGTCTCAATGACAAAACCAGGAAGGCAGCATTCAGGGTAGAGAGACCACAATATGCACAGTGCAAGGTGCCCTGGGTGTAGTGTAATTTGAGAAGAAACATTAGGGTATAGGTAAGTTTCTCTAAGCGGTATTGTACCATATTCAGCGTGGTAATTGTGATACATCCAGTGGAGGAAGCAGCATGGAAACGGAAGAGACTGAGGAGAAGAGTTGAAAGATTCAAGGCAGGGATGAAGAGTAACCTAAATTCCCATTGTCTGCAAAGGAGATGGGGGGTGGAGAGCAGTTAGGTAATAAGGAGAGGGAGATCAGTACACAGAGGGCTTAGTTATGTAGTGCAGGAAGAATAAGTTCTGGCCTAAGCCACATATTTTTGTTATAGGGAGCAAGAGCAAGTAAACTGGCTGGTAAGGTGGGAGCGCGGTTTAGGCTTGAATGGTCCTAATTTTGGTTTGGCTAGGAGGTCACCGGGGAGTGAGTTAAGCCACTTTGGAGCACGATAACCAAATTATGTGAGGGAGGGGAGCAGCAGCATTGTAGGAGGCTAGGTTCAATCAAGATCTGTAGTTTTGTCATTTTTTTCTTAAAGCAATGTTTTTTGTGTTCTATGTTGTTTCTGTTTCTTTTCTTGCCATATTTCCCACTGTCTAATTATATCCCTGTGCATTTTGTGTGTGAAATATTGATTATGTGTTCAGTTTCACTTGCCAGATTTCCTGGTGCTAGTCGAAAACCAGACCTGCCATTTTTCCCTGTGATAGAAAACCAGACCTATGATTTGGGCATATAAAATACAGATTCGGTGTTCAGTTTCATTTGCCAGATTTCCCTGTGCTGGAAAACAAGACCTGTGTTTTGGGTGTGTAAAATAGAGATTCAGTGTTCACTTTCACTTGCCATTTTTCCCTGTGCTAGAAAGTCAGATCTGTGTTTTGGGTGGTTAAAAATATAGATTCAGTGTTCACTTTCACTTGCCATTTTTCCCTGTGCTAGAAAACCAGATCTGCATTTTGGGTGGTTAAAAATATAGATTCAGGCCCAGATATTTAAAAGGGTTGCGCATGGAGCAGCAGTTTTGCACCATGCACAACCCACTGATGCGCCCTAGCACGATATTCAAATGGGAATTGCACCTGGCACAAATCCTGATGCGCCGGAGCGCATCATTAATGTATGCAGGCGCAGGTAGGGGGGGCATGCCCATGCATACTCTGCACAGCCCGATATTCAGCCGAGGATGTGCGGAGCCATGCATGCGCAACCCCTACCTGTGCCAGCACAAAGTTGATCCCCCCAAAAAAGGAGCAAAGGCCGGCCACCCACAGGTGAGCTGCCACATTGCAGGGCGCAACACTGTAGCTGCCACCTGTGGGTGGCCACCCGAGCTCCGGCTGCACCTCTGTGGTGGTGCCCCCCATGCCCAATCACGGGCGTCAGTAAAAAAAGATTGCTCCTATATCCCTGGTGGTCCAGTGGACCGCTGTCCGCCCGATCGTGGGCTTAAGTGTCAATAAAAAGATTGCTCCTATATCCCCAGTGGCCCAGTGGACCAAAGTCTGCCTGATCGTGGGCTTAAGTGAACTAGTACTGACCCCCATATCCCTGGTGGTCCAGCGGACCTCCACCTCCCCACCCACCCACTGATTCCCACTGCCCCCTCCCCAGTGCGTCAGCGGCAGGCAGCAGCACCCACCCGCCTGCGCCCGCCGCCCAGCTAAGTGACACGTCCAGTGGGGCTAATGCCCATTGGTCCACAGCGTGAGCCAATGGCGCACACAGCTCATACATACTCACATTCAGATATGTGAATGGATCCAAAATACAGATGCAGGACCAGATATTCAAAACTTTGTCCCTGGGCTAAATTAGCCCAGACCCAGTAGCACGCTATATTCAAAAGGGAGAGCCCCAGTGCTAAACCTGCTAAATATAGTGTGCTAAGGAAGATGGTAAAACTGGGCTGGGAGTGCAGTGCAGAAATAGCCCGGGAATAAGATAGCTCTAAATATAGCAACCAGGAAGTGCACACCACAACAGCAGCCAAGTTCACAGTGATGTGAAGAAAGGGAGAGGGGAACTATGTGGCCAATGTGTGTGCTAGCAAAGGAGTGGAGTCAGTAAAGCTGCAAGCAGCAGTGCATGTAAAATTACATTGTGCAGAAATGTACAATATTCAGTAATTCCAAAACGTTTGCGTGGCGCAAACACATTTGGGTGGAGCTAAGCCATTTGCCTGGGGCAAAACTGTGCTATATTCAAAAGTGACATGAAAATGAGCCTACTTGGGTAGTCTGTAGGCAAACATCCAGATTAGCACCTCATTATGACCTGATTTGTATGCAGTTTGCCCAGCGCTATTGCAGGGTCCCACAGCTCCACCTGCAGGTAAGTCTGGAAGTACAGGGGCTGGCTGGGTCTGCCCACAGCTCCACCTGTAGGTTGGTCTGGAAGTGCTTGGTGGTAGCCACAGGCTACATTTGTACAGTACAGCATAGAATATTGTGCCCCAGGGTACTACACAGCACAGGCACAGGTGATGGTGCTGCATGCAACTGTCAAACTGTAGTGCATGCTACATTGCACAGCAGACACTACAGTAACAAGGGGGCCAGTAGTGTGAGGGACACAGCAATGCCTATGGTGTGTAGGGCAGTGATGACCACTGCACTATACACAGTGACAGGCCCAACCTGCAGGTATATAAAATACAGATTCAGTGTTCAGTTTCACTTGCCAGATTTCCCTGTGCTAGAAAGCCAGACCTGTGTTTTGGGCATATAAAATACAGATTCAGTGTTCACCTTAACTTGTTATTTTTCACTGTGCTAGAAAACAAGACCTGTGCTTTTGGGTGTATTAAATACTATTAGCCATGTTGTGATCTATAAAAAAAAAACTTACTGTTAAAACACAAACAGGAATCATGACTGGGAAAAAAGGGCTGGAAAAGGGATTGGTGCCCATGCATTAGGGAAGAGGGTTGGTAAATCAAAGGCACCAATTAATTCTCCACTACCAAAATCAATGTCTGAGCACATGTCATCAATAGTTCCTGTGGGCTCAGGGGCAAATAGAAGTGAGAGTACTGGAGTTGTTGGCAATGGTGACATATATGTCACAATATTTTTCAAAGCTAAATCAGTGGTGGCAACGATGGTGGGTGAGGGGACACCTGAGGAGAAAGGTAGCAGCGTCACTAGTACCAGCAGGCAGGAAACAGTAGAAGAGGAGAAGGTAGTCTGGGTACCCGTGGGTGGTGTTGACGGTCATTCTTCTGGAGCAGACAGTGTTGAGAGAGTGGTAAATACCAGAGATGCAGAGAATGTGGTTGAGACTGCGCACATAGAGGTTGAGGAGGTTGAGGAGGACATACATGTTGATGAGAATGAGAGCATTGTTGATGATTATGATGATGATGTGCAGGATCCACTATGGGAGCCTGACAGTAAGAAACACAAGTCACATGATTCAGATGTTGTTGAGGAGGATGTTTCATCCAGTACCGTCACAGCTAGTAAAGAAAGCAAACCTAATATTTTTGATATGCTGAAATCATTTCGAAACACCAATGTCTCTACACTTTCCCCTCCGCTGTCACAGACCTCCTGGCACCATGGAAAAAGAAGGGTAATTAAATCCCCTGTGTTGGATTTCTATGTTCTTGGCCCTGCTGATGAGTCAGTTGCGATCTGTCAGCTCTGTCAAGCGCAGGTAAGCAGGGGTAAAAAGGGAAGCCATCTAGGCACTGGTGGGCAACTCACCTACCTCAAGAACAGACACCCTGCATGCTTGTGACAGCAAGAAAAGAAATCTAGTGGCAGAGTTCACAGTGTCAGTCCAGTTGAGAAAGTGGTTGGAGGGTTCACAATGTCAAATGCTGTGCACTACGTAGCGAAGGAGCATGATTCCAGTCTGTCTAGTAGTATGGGCATAGCAGTAGTGCTGCTAGTACCACCCCATTGAGTCATAGAAGCATAGTCACTGTATTGCATAATGCAGCTAAAGTTAGTACTGAAGCACCAGCCCATAGCACCCCAGCAATGCCACTGTGACGATTAAAGTTGTTTACTCCAACTAAGAAAGGTCCAGCTCACACTCCACGCCATGCTTGATCATAATTTAAAATTCCCACCAAATCATGTAACTGCAAGGGAGCTCAATGCAGCAGCAACTGAAATGTTGTCCATTGATCTCTTGCCATATTCTCTTGTTGAGAATGCCAGGTTTTGGTGGTTCATGGCCCGTGCGTGTCCCAAATGGTAGATACCATCTCGAAAGTACTTTGAAAAACCTGCTATTCCAGAACTGTATGGTAGAGTATCAGATATGTTAAATCATGTCATTATTCATTCAGCAACGCCGTATATACATCTGAGTGTGGATATGGACCAGCGGCAAAACAGCTGGCAGTTCATATTTGTGCATTACAGCTCACTGGGCACAGATACCTGGGGTACTGTTCAATTTGGGCAGTGGTAAAAGTTGCAGCAAGGCAAATTGTAATAGTAGCACCATTCCGGGTCTTTGTCAGCATGCCACACTGATGATGAAAAGCATAGCAGGGTCACATACAGGTGAAAAGATGCTGGAAGCACTTCTTTTGGAAATTGATGAGTGGCTCCACCCACACTCATGGAAGACAGGTTTTATTGCCAGTAATAATGGATCTAATGTCATCAAGTGAATTAGTGATGGTGTTTTTTTCAGGGTGCCATGTCTTGCTCACTGCCTGAACCTCATCATCCAGCAGTTTCTCACCCATCTGGACATCAGAGAGATTTTGTCTGTTGTGTACCACATCTGTGTGCACTTTGCATGGTCCAGAAAGGCATGTGACCTGCTGCGTGAGCCACAGATTTGCAACAACTTGCCTCAGCACCGCATGAAAATGGATGTGGTGACAAGATGGAACTCCACCATGTACATGCTGGATCAGTTATACAAACAGTAAAAGGCGATTTCCGAATACATGCTGGTACATACTAGCTGGGACAGTACTTGTGCATCCATGAGTCTCACGACGGAACAGTGGTGGCAGACATATGGATTTCTCATGATCCTCAGGCCATTTGAACATGCCATGCAGGCCATGAGTGCCGACAGTGCCTGTATGAGTCAAACACTGTTGAATGTCCAGCAACAGCTCGAAGTTGGTGTTGACACTGGTACTTGTGACTTGATGGATCACATGCTGAATGTGTTTCAGTCCAACACACATATTAACAGAATTCTGTACTCTGAAGAGTTTGGCATTACCATAATATTTGACCCACGTTATAAACATGGTGTGGCTTCAATCATTGAAGGTGAGTGCCAGTAGGTTAAGAAGTTGACAGATCTTCTAATAATTTATTTATTTAGTCATTTATTTGAATTTTGGTGACCGGGTAAGCACACTGAGACAACAATGTCCCCTTTTCAGGGGCGACCCGGGGGAAAGGGTCACAGAGGGATGAGACATTGAGACAATGCTATCACAATATAACTCACAAAAATAAGAAGGGCACATGGTGCACAGATGCAAATAAACACACAGGTGCAGAAGAAGGCAAAACATGACACAGCTAATAGAACCAGTGTTGCTACCACCACACAGGCCTCAAATCTGAAAGTTTCTTCCAAAACCTGTACCATGAATTAAACTAATAATAATCCTATTTGGGATGTCTTACGTCAGGTGGGTGTGGCAGACATGCAAGGCAATGAGGAGAAGGCTGATGATGAATCAGCAGGAATGCAAGTAGTGCAATGCATGATTGATGCGTATCTTTTAGACACAAGTCACCTAAGAATTGGAGATGAGCCCCTGATATACTGGAGCACAAATGTCTCTGATTGGCCAGCACTGACACTGGTAGCCATGAAGTACCTGAGTTGTCCGGCATCGAGTGTTAAGTGATGAACAAGAATTTAGAACAGCCAGTGCCATGGTGCGAGACAGGCACACCAATCTGTTACCAAAAAATGTTAGCTTGCTAATATTTATTAAAATGAATCAAGGACACATTCCAACAAAGTCAATAATGTCTGTGTTCAGGCCATACAAAAGCAGTGAAAAGGAAGAGGATGGTACTGTCAGCACACTCAGTAGTACCAGCAAAAGTGAGGTGGGAGGAGCAGTATTGGAAAAAGAGTTTCCATCTGGTTACAGCTCCAGCCTGGAGGACTGTGAGGGCTGCTTCCTTGCGGATGTTGATTAACATACGGCCTAATTTTTCAGTCATTGGTCCTCTGCAGCAGAAACATTTTAAATATGACTTATTCTGTTACTTTATTTTCATTCATGTCTTGATGTTGTAACAAGTAATTTCTTTACTTTGATTAATGTCAAAACATTATCCATGCAAAATGTTCTGCTGTTTTTTCTGTCGCCAAATTCAGTGTCTATTTCAGATTCTGACTCCATTGACATTTCTTGCTGTTCCACATGGCACCATACTGTACAGCACTTATTCCTCTTCTTCCACCAGTGGACTGCGTTGTTCTATCATATCCAGTGATCGTCATTGTCCAATCCAAATTGATGGAACATTGCAAATGGCTCCACACCACCAGACTCCATCCTTACATAACTGTGTTTCTGATGCAACTATTGCTCCTGATGCAGTAATGTCCACCAGCACCAGACTGTGATGTCTGCATAACATACCTGCTCCATACAGAGAGACATATCACTGCTTCATCAGCCTCCTCCTACTCCTACTCTACTACAGCCTACTTGCATTGCTCCTTTATAATCAGGCACAAACAGGATGCTTTGTCAGCTGCATACAGTGTGGTGCAGCATAAAAATGCAATTTCAAGAATCACAGTAATAAAACAGTTGTTTTGCTGCTCTTCAGACTGATATGAGTGATATCATCAAGCACAGCAGGTTTGCAAAGCAACAGCTATTCTGACAGCAACACACAATGATGACATGTGATATCACAGACAGCATTGCTATTACTCATATAATGGTATTTTTTTTTGTTTTGTTTGTTTTTATAAATAATCGTCCTTGCTGTATTGCAATAATATATTTTTTTGCTTTCACAGGTCAACACGGCTGTTCTTCTGCTTCATCATGATTTTTCCTCTCTGCCCTTGACACGTCATCTATTTCTTCTTCTTCTTCTTCTTACAGCCAGACAATGTGACACAAAAACATCTTGGGAAGTACCTGAAATCAAGCAACAGAAACACAAAACACGTACTATGACTCGGATGACTTTGAGTCTGACATTAAAAAAACTATGCAAATTTCAACCTACTCCCCCACCGATAAAAAGAAAAATACTTACCTTTATGTGGTTGTTGCTGGATTCACAGAGATACAGGATGCAGAGTGGCATATGTCATCATAATCATACCTGGGCATGGAAAATGTAAAAATACATGGTTATTACAGACAAAAAAAAACTGCCCCCCAAATAAGAAACATACAAAGAATACATATTTATCATACCATGGTTGTGTGTGAGATGTGGTTAATAACGACTTCCTTCAGGATACCAAGAAGCATAATGTAATGTAGTGTGGATGATTATGTCGCTTCATTGCTCATGATATGTACAGTAATTGAAAAAGGAAAATATTTACCGAGATATGGATATAGGTACAAATAACAACAGCACACACTGTGCAAATAAGTAACCAATTCTTACCTTTCCATGGTTTGACACTGTGTTGTCTTCAAACTTTCACAGCAGCACTTTACAGCAGCAACAGTAGTAGCTGCAGGCAGCACAGCAACTTGACATTTGGTCATCATCAGTTTCCCATTGTAGAACTCTTGGTGCTACCGTCTTGCAGTCTTAAATGTCACAATTTATGTCACTTCTGAAGACATTTTCTCATGTGTGTCTTCTCGACTTCTTTGGACAGTTGCATAGCACAGCAGCAGTAGGCATACAGCAGCAGGGAATTATTTTTGGTTCTTGGGCAAACACTTCAGTAATGTGGATAGTAGGGGAAATCTTGTATTACAATTTCCACAACGTGTTTCACTTATTAAGACATTTTCTCACATGTGTCTTCTTGACTTGTTTGTTATTGAGGCAAGTTGGAGAAATCTTGCATGAGGGGGGAAAGAGAAGTGATAATAAAAAAATGATAATGTACAACTACAACAAAAAGTATCGAAATAACATAATATGACACATACATCAACAAAATAAAGAAACACTATAGACAATCACAGATCTCTCTCAGGATACTTACTGTATTAATGTCTTCTGGTTCTCCAGTACCCATGTGGTGTCTCTACATTCTTCTGTGACCTTCCTTGTAGAGATCATCTAACTCAGACCCAAGAACGGCGAGGTCAGCTTGAGTGACAGATACTCCCTGGTATGTATGGAGACCAGGAAGATGGGGTGGATGGAGCAGGCGGTGACGCAGATTGGTACACCCTCACACTTGTAGGTCTGCTCTCAGTCCTCTTCCTCTTTCTGGCACTTTTTTTCCTGCCTGTCATTGTCTTGTTTGGCTATAGCCACTGCTGCAGGAACAGGCATTCTTGTTCCCACCTGCAGCCTGGCTTCCAACTATGCAAGGTGGTGACAAATAAGGCAGCTTCTCTGCAAAATCTGTTTCACTTATTAAGACATTTTGTCAGGTGGTTCTTCTTGACCTCTCTGAGCAGTTGCACAGCACAACATATGGATGCATATTGTATTTCTAGATGTTGTGTGTGCATTTTATGACTGGCTTGCACCAGTAAGTTACATTAATGTATATTACCAGATAGTTTCATGAACACAAGGTAAGAAAAAAACTAATGATTTTTAGTTAATGGCTTCTTAAACAATACACTACTATTAGTGGTTGTCATTTCCTGTTATACACTATCAGCCATTGGGACACCATGCATGCTAATGAGGCAGCATGATTAGTTTACATAAGATAGAAACCTTTTTTTTGGGGGGGGGTTGGAGTGGGTAACAGCAGCAATGAATTAACAAAATAGTACGAGAACATATTTACCTATAATTTGTTATTCTATTTTAAATTGCCACTTATCTACTAACTAGAGTCATGTGATACCATTATTCACACAATTTGAGTATGCTTCAGAACTTGTTTTCACATCTGAAATATCAAAAAAGGAGCACTCAGTTGAATATGGCCAGGACCAGGTTTTCAGCAGTTCTAATAGCTGCTTCTGCACGTGAGTTTTTGAAACTCACTGCTGCATTGACTGAAATCAACTACTATGAAGCACACAGTGCCCTGTCACATTATGGGACAGTATGTGTTCAAAAACTGCTGCAAAGACTGATGAAAACCAGGTGGGAGCCATATTGAACTGAGTCTTACTTTAATATTTCAAATGTGAAAGCAAAATAGAAGGCTGACTCTTAATCGAGAAAGAATGGTATCATACAACAAGTCAGTAGGTAAGGGGAACTATAACACTGAATAAAAAAGTATAGGCCAAATGTTTTACAACATTAATGTGCTGCTGTTTAATATTTTTGGGGGTGGGTGGGGAGTACAACTCTCAACAACACTCGAAAAAATGAGATTTTAGAAGGATAAGGAAGATATAATAGGAAGTATTTTAGAAATGAAAAGAAGTTTGAGAAGTAAACATGTGTAAGACCCAAATTTTTTTCCCATCTTATTTATTTATTTTTTGCTGTTTTTAGTTTGTGGTGTTGGGACAGGAGAGGAGGGAAGGGAAGTGAGAATAAAAAAATTATAACATACAGTACAACTACACCAAAAACAAGCTAACATAATGTGACACATATGTAAAGAAATGACGGAAAAACTAAAGACGATCACGGATCTCTCTCTGGAGACTTAGCATTGTCTCCTGGTTCCCCAGTACCCTTTGGATGTCTGCATGTTTTGCTGGGATCTCCTTGCGGAGATCCTTTATCTCTGACCAAACAATGGCAAGGTGAGTCTGAGTCACATGTCCACCTGGTGTGAATGGAGGACAGGCAGATGAAGTGGATTATGCAGACGATGGCACAGATTCAGCTGCCTTCTCACTTGTATGCCTGCTCTTAGTCTTTTTCCTCTTTCTGGCATGTTTTCCCTGCCTGGCACTGTCTTGTCTTGCTACATCTCCTGCTGCAGAAGCAGGATTTCAGGTTCCCTCCTGCAGCCTGGCCTCCCACTCTGCATGGTGGTGATTAATAAGGTGGCTTCTTTGCCCACCCATGCCAAAGTGGCTTCCCCTTTTCCCATGCCGGACATGAATCTCACAAATCCTGCATTTCACTATATCGGAAACATGCCCGGGTATCTTGAAATATTCCCAAACTACACAGCTTCTTGGTGGTCAGGGAATAGGAAGAAGGGGGCACCAGGTGTGATGGTAATGGGCTGATCTGCAGGTGGGGCCTGGGTGCTAGCTGTGGTGGTAGAACAAACAGGAGGAGGGGTAGGCACAACAGGGTGCAGGAACTGCCTGTGCTGCGGCGCCACTAACAGAGGCAGAATTGTCTGCTGCTACTGCTGTAGCATCTATTGCTGCTACTACTGCTGCTGCTGGTGCTGCTGCTGTAGCATTTACTGCTGCTACTGCTGCTGGTGCTGCTGGTGCTGCTGTATCTACTGCTGCTACTGCTGGTGCTGTGGCTGTAGCATTTACTGCTGCTACTGCCGCTGCTGCTGGTGCTGCTGCTGATAGCATTTACTGCTGCTACTGCTGCTGCTGGTGGTGGTGCTGCTGCTATAACATTTACTGCTGCTACTGCCACTGCTGGTGGTGCTGCTGCCATAGCATTTACTGCTGCTACTGCTGCTGGTGCCACTGGAGCATCCACTGCTGCTGCTGTTGCCGTTTCCAGTGCATTACCAGACAAAAAATGATGGTGGTCAAGCCTTATGGTTCTCCCACCCCATGGCCTTGGCCCTCACTGCCCAAAGCTTTTACCTCTCTTGCTTTCCATTTCAATTAAAGTTTAACTATACAAAATAAAAAATGAAGGGACAGGAAAGAAAAGTAAAACTAAGAAAATATAAGCGTAACAAGAGTTACAAAATGAACAAGAAGGAATCAAACAAAAAATAAACCTCGCAAAGAAATTAAGTTCTCAAAATATACCTTACAGGTGTATAAAAGAGTTCAATTAAGGGTAAACAAAGAAAATATAGAAAGACAAAGTATAGAGATTGTTCTTTTGGATCGCCTCTCAGACACTCACACAGACAAAGCACACACAATGCTTTCTCTGCTGCTGTGAAACTGAAAGTGAGACGCTCACTCCCAGTCTCACTCAGTTACTTCCTGCCCGTCATGTGGCCTGATGAAAGGCAGACATGTGATAATAAGACCTTTTTTTAGCTAATTTTGCCAAGAATACACAATGCAAAATTAGTGGTATAGATATAAGGCAAAATTATAACATGAAATCGACATGACAAATTTCTGGTTCAGAGGCACAATTATGCAAAATGATGTGCGGATGCAAAATTGTGCACTTCACATGAAATTTGTTGGTGAAATTAAACTTCACTGCATCCTTAGTGGCAGAGAAACAAAGCACAAGACAGCACCAGTGAAACAGAACAAACTGCACAGGTAAAGTTGATGGTAGGAAGTACAAGCCTCACAAGAAGAATCTAATTCCACCTTACATTTTCCAGCCTTGTGATTAGCCAAGTACTTCTAAAGAAAAAGGCAGGGAGTGTGCGGTGAAAGGCGGAGAGTGGGCAGAATAAGGGAGGAGATAGTGTATTCCAAAGCTAAGATAGGTGGAAGTGGGGCATGACCCCAAAAGTCCTCTCAGAGTTCAGACCAATCACAATATGTTTGCTCGTCTTTGGCAAGCAAACATAAAAACTTGGGGTGAGGTGTGTTACTAACCAGTATTCAGTACTGGTTTGTTACAAGCCAGTATTCATTACCTGCTTGCATGACAAACCCCTCCCCTTCACACCTATGTCTTGTTCTCAAAATTATTGGTACACAATAAGACACTTTTTATTAAGTGTGCGTAGACACTTATATGTTCTAACTCATTATTTTCCCCTTAATAACATGGCTGTCCCTGGATGGAATAACCGGAAATTTGTCCTGGTAGTAGTCAGTGTTAGGATCTCTGGCTCCAGTAATTTTTGGAATGGTCTGTTTAGCAGATTGAAAGTTCTAGGAAGTTGAAAATGCATAAAAATAATAGTGTTAAGGACCATTTGTGCTCACTGATAGCACAAAAATGGATATAAAGTGAAACCTGGAACTTTCAGGTTTGTTAAAGTTTCACCCATGGATAGTTCTTTGATAGGTCATGTTACTGGGAAATCTTTAGTTTTTAAATTATTAAGAACATAACATGCTGTTTTTGTGCATGGTGTAATAATACGTGGAGGCAGGTAAGCTTATCTTGAAACACTTTACTAACGATTGCCAGCTTATCACATACAGATGCATCTAGTGTCTGGTTCAATGTTAATCTGGCAGGTTATAGCCCACCAAGCCTTATTTAGACATTTAAAAGTGGTGAAGTCATGCCAAGCATGCGTCATTAATATGCATGAATCCATTAACATACATATCATCATATCTCCCCCCTTAGTACGATCTTTTTCAAATCAACAGAAATGAAATATAATAAATTGTACATTACAGTTCTTTAGTCTACAGTGTCCAAATCCACTTTTATGCCCTGTATCTTGTAGGCTTTATTACTGAGCAGCCACTCACTCAGCTCATCCTGACCAGGCTTTCTGTCTGGCCACGCATGCTCTGTGGGCAGCCAACATCACTGCTGATATTGTCAGTGGTGGATCCTGGATTGGGTCTTGTTGCTGCTGCTGCACCACCATGGTTTCGTCTCTTCCTACAGACATCTCTCGCCCATCTGCCGACTCGGCCTCTCTCTTGCCCGCCGCTGACTCGTGGTGCTCTCTTCCTCTCTCTACTGTATGAATGGTCTTGATCTGTCCTTGACAAAGTGGACCGTGGTTCAGGAGGTCCCAAAATGTTCCCTTGGTTGCATCAATACTGCTTCTCATTAGCTTCAATTACATATGATCGAGGGGTTTGGGCTGGTGAGAGGATTACTGTAGGGGTCCATTCATTCTCAGTGGTGAGCAGATGCACCGACTGTCCAGAGGTTAAAGTAAGCAAGGGGTGTGCATTTTGACTATAAAACTGTTGTTTTATGGTATGCCGTTTGCACAGCAAGCTCACGACGGCAAAATTCCTCAGAGCGACAATCTCAACAGGTTTCAAGATTGTCGCTGTGAGGGACTCAAGGGCGCAACTTTGCCCTTTTGTCATCTTTCACCCCCCCTTTGAAACAGCTCTGACTCAGATTTAGATATCTTAAGAAGGGGGGTGCAGGAGGTGCAGGCCTCTAATGGGGGGTTCGGGGGGCTCAGCCTTCTGTAGAAAATACACAATGTCTGACAGGTGAAATTTCATCGGTCAACATTGGGGATCTTGCCATGCCAAAGTTTGACAACACTGTTGTCATTTCAGCATGGTAGAACCTTGTTTTATCTGTGTTTTCTCTAAGGCAGCTTGTACATCAGTCTCTTTTCATTTGGGTTTTAATAGTTCATGCCATGTTGAAATCAGAGTCCTTGTTTGACATCCCATTAACAGTTGGGCTGGTGGCCGTAGGGCTTCAATAGGCATGTTTCTCAAGTCTAACAGTGCCAAGTAGGGATCTTTATGGTCCTGCTTAGCTTTTTGCAGCAAGTCCTTGATTGTTTGTACAGCTCATTCTACCATTCCATTGCTCTGAGGATATCTGGGTGACAAAGTAACGTGTTTGAGCTCATACTTTTTTGCAAACATCTCAAACTCAGAATTGACAAATTGAGGGCCATTATCAGTAATGAGAACTTCAGGTATTCCATGTCTTGCACATTGTGATTTAATATGGTTAATCACAGTCTCACCTGTTGTATTTTGCAGTCTAGAAATGTCAATAAATTTTAAATAGTAGTCTACCATAGCAATATAGTTCTGTCTGTTAAATTCAACTAAATTAGGTCCCATCTTTTGCCAGGGCATCTCGGGGAATTGTGTGGGGTTTCATGGGTTATTTTGGCTGAGCTTTTCTGTAGCTGGTGCAAATACCACAATTAGCTGCCATATCATTAATCTGGCTATTCACACCAGACCAAAACAGAACGTCTCTTGCTTTCTCCTGCACCTCTCTATTCCTAAGTGACTGCCATGTATTTTCATGGCCATTTCTTTTCTGAGTGAATCAGGCACAGTCTCTCACCCTTTAACAGTAATCCACTTTCAGTTATGATTTCTTCTTGAAATAACCAGTATTGTCTGATTTCTGGATCTACTTGCAATCTCTCAAGGGGCCAGCCATGTAACACAGTCTCTTTTAATTTTTGAAGCTCTGGGTCTCTTTGTGTTTCCTCTTGAAACTTGAAATTTCTCATCAGTAATTGTTATTTTGGCAGTTGTGTGAACTTCACATTTATCAATGTCATTTTCTGGCAGTGAAGCTTTCTGTAAAGCTCTGCTGAGGATGTCAACTGTGTGAAGTTGACATCCTGCTTTGTACTTCACTTGCAAATTATACTTTTGTAGCTTAAGCATCACTGTCTGAATTCAAGGTGGGGCAGTATGCAATGGTTTCCTGAACAAACTCTAATGGCTTGTGATCAGTTTCCACTAGCCTCTTCTGTCTTATATATATATATATATATATATATATATATATACACACACATCTATCTCTCTCTCTCTCTCTCTCTATATATATATATATACATATATATATATATATACACATATATATATATTAGTGGAACTTATTGTAACCATAGACAACGGCTAACATCTCTTTTTCATTCTGGACATAGTTTTTCTCTGCTTTTCTCAGTAATCTTGATGTGAAGGCAATGAGTTTATTTGCTTGCAGCAACCATGCTCCTTGCCCTTCAGAAGAGGCATTCACAGACAGAACTATTGGCTTCTGCAGGTCATAGCTGGCTAGCACTGGAGGGTACATGATAACTCTCATAAATTCGTTAAATACTTGATCATGTCTGGCTTCCCAATGCCATGCCATTTCTGTTTCCAGCAATTCTCTCAGGGGCTTGTTTATGGTAGACAGGTTAGATATAAACTTGGCTAGGTAATTGCCCAGCCCCATGAATCTCTGTAGTTCTGATACACACTTAGACGTAGGCATGTCCACAACAGTCTTGATTTTCTCTGGGTCAGCAACTAGGCCTTCCTGACTTAATTTATGCCCAATATAGGGGACTTCTTTCAATCAAATTTTAGATTTTTTTCAAATTCAGAGTAAGATGGTGCTCTTGTGCCCCACTGTAATGCTCTTTTCAGTCTCTCATTGTGCTCTTGCAAATCTAAACTCCATAGCAGTATGTCATCCATGTACATCTCAACACCATCTAAACCTTCAAAGATTTGTGATATATTTCTTTGAAAAACCTCTGGAGCTGAGCACATTCCAAATGGCATACACTTAAACTTGTAACACCCAAATAGGTCACTAATTCTGAGCTGGGGTCATCAAGCTTAATTTGCTAAAAGGCATGACCAGCATCTAGCACAGAGAAGATTTTGGCACCATCAAGCCTGACAGCTACGTCTTCTACAGTTTTCATAGGGTAATGCTCTCTCTTAACTGCTTTATTCAGATCTCTGGGATCAATACATATTCTTACCTTATTAGGATTATCTATTACTATCATTGAATTAACCCAACGTGTGGGCCTCTACTTTTTCAGTAACACCCAACTTCTCCATGTTATCAAATTCAGCTTTAACCTTGTCTGTTAAGGCAAACTGAATTTTCCTGGGCAGTTAAATTACAGGGCTCACAGAAGTGTCTATTTTGATGTGGTGTTCTCCCTCTAAACACCCTAGCTCTTAAAATACATCAGTAAAACTGGACAGTATCTCTTTTGTTGCATTGTGTCCCTTTCAGCATTTACTGAGGACATTTTTCTTTACAAGTCTTATCTCTAAACAAGTAGGCAGTCCCAACACTGGAGTTACATTAGCATCCACCACTTGAAACATTACAACAAAGTACTAATTTTTGAAACCCACAGCCAGTGTAACTTTCTTGTGCATGTTCAGCTGGTGGCTTGAATAGGAGACCAGTCTTGCCTTTGATTTCTGGATAGTCTCTCTAGACACAGCTTAATACAGTACATGTTCAAAGGCATGGCATTACATTGAGCTCCAGTGTCCAGTTCAAAAGTCACAAATTTCCCATTTATATTTAAATTTACTTTCCAGTCAGTGTCCACAGCATTATCAGTCAGCATCTCTACGATAAAGGTATTCACACTTTCGCTACTAGTCTCTTCATTAACAACATGCACTTTCATGTCTTGCTCAGCATAGCACATTCTGGCAAAATGATTTAGTCTTTTGCATAGTTGACACCTCCATATGCCAGACACCTATTTGGCCCATGCTCTTGACCACATTTCCCACATCCATGCATTCTTGGCTCTCTTGATGGCAAATTCCATTTCACTTTGTTCACAGTCTCTCATTCTCCCCCTCTTTTGAGAATTGTCATATTAACTTCAGTTTCCTCCCCAGGGGGCTCACTCATAGTTTTAATTTACATTTCACTGAAGTCAGCCACTCTGCAGATATCAAGAGTTTCAGCAAATGCCAAATCTGCTTCTCGGAGCAGTTGGCAGTGTACATGGTCATTTAGAATGCCACAAATAATTCTGTCTCTAATCAGCGAATCACGCAGGCTGCCAAACTCACAAGACTTAGCTCTCAGGCACAACTCTGTAATATAGACATCAATAGATTCACCTGGAGTTTGATTCCAAATGTTAAACAAATGCCTATCATATGTCAAGTTCTTGTGTGGGTTGCAGTACCTCTCAAATTGCTCCATAACTTTGGAAAAGTTTTCCTTGTCTTCCTCCTTTGCCCAGTCAAAAGTATTATACATCTCCAGGGCTGCAAGACCAATGCCATAGCCTGTATCTTCTGGTACTTCTCAGCAACACCTGTGGCTACAAAGAAAATTTTGACTTACTGCTTGAAGCAATGTCAGTTTTCAGCCAGCTTGCCAGTAAGATCAAGCACAGGTGGTGGTGACAGCAGTTCCATCTTCTGACATCACGCAATGAATAATATGTGGAGGCAAGTAAGCTTATTTTGAAGCATTTTACTAATGATTACAAACTTAGCACACACAGATACATCTAGTGTCAGGTTTAACATTAATCTGGTGGGTTATTGCCCACCAAGCCTTATTTATATAGAGATTCAAAAGTGGAGACATCACGCCGAGTGTCCATCATTAATATGCATGAACTCCATTAACATGCATATTCTCACACATGGGAAGTTCAAGTCTTTAATGTTCTTTTGCAGTTAAACTGTTTTATTAATTTTTCATAAGATATACAGACAAACCTCTTACAGTACAGTACAATGTGAGGATTTTTTTTTTTAAAGAAATTGAGGCAGCATATAATAAGAACATTGCTACAATAATACAAGGAGCTTTTGGTTTAAAATATAGTAAACAACACAGGTCATGTAATTAGCATATACTTGACATTTGTAGTGAACTTAAAGTGGATAGTATGATTAGATACGGTTTATATTAAAATGTTACATAATTATATATGATGCTGCAAAAGGAAAAAAGTACATTGTAAAGGATTGTGAGTAATAAAGAACGATTGAGAACAGAGTATAGGAAGAAAAGATATATAAGAAAGTTAAGAGAGAGGAAACTATAAAAAAGGGAAAAGCGAGACTACAATGATGTATCAGTAAAGGGAAAATCCATATATATTAAGTCCATACATTGGTGTTGGAAGATTTAGTTGATTCCAAAAATTAAAGAGCCCTGCCAACAATTGTTATATAACATGAGCGGTCAGACAAGATATATGTCATACGGTCCAGAGGCATATTGCAATAGTTGGTTAATGATGCCAGGAAGGGTAGGGATTATGTTGGATCTCCAATGCATGAGGATTCAGCGTTTAACTTGAAGGAAGAGTATATTTAACCATCTGCTCTGTGAATATGAAATTTTATAAGAACAGTGATTAAAAATACCAAGAATGCAATGTTTAGGGTCTAGTGTAAAAGGTTGACCTACCACTTTCATTGCAAATCTGTGAGTACAGTGCCAAATCTTTTGTATGAGGGACAGTGCCATAAGATATGCAATAAATCCCCATTGGGGAACTGCAGCGCAGCAATTGTTATTGTTCAATAAACCCATTTTTGTAATACAACAGGAGTTCTGTACCACAAATGAAGGATCTTGGTTTGAATGAGGGAACTGCGTTTATCATTAAAAGATTTGATGACAGGAGAGCCAACATCTGGACCATTGTGCATTGGTGATATTATATTGTAGCAAAGTGCTCCATCTGTTTTAGCATTGACAGAGTAGTCAGGAAGGATATCACAAATATCTTTGTAAACAGTGCTATTTAAATTGGATGTTGTTTTATCCATTTAGAGATGTGCTTATCATACAGAGAATTGATAGAGAAGGGTGTGAGGTAGAGTTGCATGCGTATGAGGCTGTAGATATTTCCAAAATCCTGATGGGAAGATTCCATATGCCTTGTAGGTCGGTGTAAGATTTTAACTTTAATGACTTGGGTTAAAGTATATCCTGCAAAGAGAATACCCTTATTTTTCCAGGTACGACAAAAATGGGGTGATTATCAAAGAATATAGGTGGTTACCCCAGATGGGTGTGTAAGCTAAGGGTTTGGGGTTAGATTTAATATGCTTGTGAATAATTTTCCAATAGAATATAGAAACAGCTATGGTAGGGTGAGACTTTAAAGAAGAGGTAAGGGTGTTATAAAGGAAAAGTACGCCACATTACCAGGACATAAGGATGTTTCCATATTGACCCATAAAGGAGACTGGATGTTGGGTTTGTTAAACCATTTAATTGTTTGAGATGTCACGGAAAGCCCATAAGTAGGCTTGGAACCAAGGAAGGCCAAAGCCACCTTTTGACCAATGGGATCTAAGTTTATTACAACTAAATCTAGGTATTTTGCCTTCCCAAATGAAGCTGCCGATAATTTTGTCTATTTTGGTAAGAAAACTAGAGAGAAGTATCAAAGGATATTGAAAAATAGGTATAATATTTTAGGAGTTATTGACATTTTAATGGCGAAATTTTACCATTAAAAGAAAGTTTAAGTAGCTTCCATTTATCAAGTGTTGTTTGGATACTGGTTAACAGAGGGGAAAGATTAGCATCCCATAATTTATTCAATGTCGGGGTGATCTGAATGCCAAGATAAGATATACCTTGGGGGGCCCAATGAAAGCCTAATGAGTTGTCCATGAGGGGACTACAAAGGGTATTCAGTGGTAGCGTTTCGAATTTGTTAAGGTTTAGAGCTAGTCCAGAGTGGGAGGTGAAGTCATTCAGTAGTTTAACTAAAGGTTGCCCAGAACTTTCGAGGTTTTCAAGTAAAATAAGGAGATCATCTGCATATGAGAGTGAAGTATAGTGAGAGTTACCAATAGTAATGCCTTTATTTGTACCGAATTGAAGTAGGGATGCAGAAAGAGGTTCCATGGCAAGTATAAACAATGAATGCGATAAGGGGCATCCTTGTCTGGTGTCTCTTGCTAAGTAAAAGGAGGGGGACAAAATAGAATTTGTGAGAACTCGAGCTGAAGGGGAGGTATACAATAATTGAATCCAAGCACAAAAATTATTTGTAAAGCCAAAATGAGATAGCACCTGATATAGATATTCCCAATTGAGAGAGTCAAATGCTTTCTCAAAGTCAATGGCTATTGCAGCTGCAGAGGTTTTAAGAGTTTTGCTTGCAGAATTAAATTGAGTAATGGAAGATGATCGGAACTGTTTCTCGTTTGATAAATCCTGATTGAGAAGTATAGATGAGTTTAGTCATTAAAGATTCTAAGCGGAGAGTTAATAATTTGTAAAGATTTTTCCATCAGTATTAAAGTGAGATAGGTCTATAGTTTGAAGGAAGTAAAGGGTCTTTGTCTTTTTGGTAAGACTGTTATGATGGCTTTGGTCATTGTGCATGGGAGTTTCTTTATTAAGGTTGCTTCTTGGAATACATTGACTAATACAGGACAAAGAGTGTCAGATAGGGTTTATAAAAATCAATAGGGAACCCATCACTGCCAGGTGCTTTACTGTTTTTAATGATGATAAAGCAGTTTGGATTTCCTGTAAAGTGATTGGTTTATCAAGCACAGCTTTGTCCTGAGGGATAGGTGGGGTAGATTCAATTTTCCAGAAAATGTTGTATTAGGTTGGATTTGTAGTATTAGGTTGCAGTATAGTTGATGGTAAAGGATTGCATAATACGATTGATTGAAAGGTTTTCTGTGTGTGTCTGACCCGATGGATCTTTTAGACCTGCTATATGTCTCTGCATCTGTTGAGTTTTTAGCTGGTAAGAGAGCAATTTTCCACATTTATCCCCTTGTTCCCAATAACCGTGTTTAATCCTAAAAAGGGCAAGTTCAGCTTTCCTGGATATCAACTTGTTAATTTTAATTCTTAATTGTAGAATTTCCAGATGAAGCTGTGAATTATGATTGGGATTATTTAATTTATAGTATTGGGTTTCTTTTTCTTTAAAGATTTTCTAAATTAGCTAATTGTTGTTCTCTTAATTTCTTTCTATCAGCTGCATAACTAATAATTTAACCTCTAATAGTGGCTTTTAATGCTTCCCAGATAGTACCTTGAGACATATCTGGAGTATCGTTAATAGAAAAAATCTTAAATCTGGGTTTTAATCCAGGAGTAATTCAGAGTATCTGAGTAAAGTGGTCTAAGCGCCAAGATGGGATTTAGAAGAAGGTGGACCCACAGTAACGCAAAACTGATAGGGAATGATCAGATATAACAATAGGAGAATCGATGTATCAATAATTTTTCAGTAATGAGGGAGAAGAGAACCAATAATCAATCCTACTATATGATTTATGTAAAGAGGAATAAAGGTGTAATCTAGATTGTGTCTGGGATGATGTAGTCTCCAAATGTCAGAGAGACTAAATCCTTCATAAGCATTGATAGAGCATTAATACTACAGAGGTGGGCATCATGTGATGAGTTACTTCTGTCTAAATATGCTTGTAGTGCTAAGTTAAAGTCACCACCAATAAGAATAGGTGAATTATTTTTATTATTAATCATAATTTGTTGGGATAGATTATGGAAGAAAATGGGTGAATCAAAGTTGGGTGCATATACATTCCACAAACATAAGCGGACCTGCTGTGGTGTTTAATAGGGTTATAGTCCACCTACCATCCAGTCTCTAATGATTTTTATGGGGGCCAATTAAGAGATTTATGTATTAAGATAGCAACCCCATGTTTTTGGATGGAGAAGAAGATGGTATACTTGACCGACCCAGTCCCTTTTAAGTCTGTCGACATCCTCTGATAAAGTTTAGTTTCTTGTAAGAAAGCAATATGTGTTTTATGCTTTTTAAGATAGGTAAGCACTTCTTACGTTTACAAGGCGAGTTGAGTCCTTGACATTCCATGAATGTAAGATTAGATCACTCATGGTACTAGGATATAAGGTAATTAGTTACAAATAGGAATGAGGGACTCAATACCATTAATTTGGAGGATGTCACAGATTCAAAGGTAAATATATATATTAAACAAATGTATGCAGGGCCCTTAACTTGTATGGGTTCGAGATGATTGAGTATTTGTATTCATTTTGTCTCAGAGAGGAGAGTATAGAGATAGGAATATCAAGTAATTAAACATTAGAACCAACAAGCGTTAGTATAAACTCAGTAACAAGAATATTAATTTGAAACTTTATGAAATGCAGAGCAATAAGAGTCGGTAAATATGCCAGGACTCTCACTCTACACTACTAGGCGTTAGAGTAATTAGTGAATCTCAAGATACGTGTTTACCTATAATCTTAAGATACTAAACTTTATATAACAGTATATTAAAGAAGTGTAATTGAGATTTGTGCTGAGGTAATTAAAGCATTACCCTGGAAAAAACAAAACATCATTCTACCAAATAAAAAGGATAATTATGTAATAGTGTTAAATTCCAAACATAATGAATTAGCTTGGACCTAGCAATAAGTCCAATATTAAATAAAGTATACCAACATGATGGCAGATAATGCTGAAACAGTGTGAGCCAGATAAAGGATGCCCGATGTGTATTAATCCACATAAGCTAGGTTAGGAATGCAGTATATACTATAGGTTCATAGTGCATCAGTGTATTGTGGAATCATTTTTATAAGTTCCAATGATTTGGAAGAAAATGGGATGAGGAATAATGTGAAAAGGTGGAAAAACTCAATGTATAGAAATACAATTGGAAGCATACTTTGGTGCAAAATCTGTGAGATATAATGGGAATGCACCTGATGCACTACATACCAGAAGTGATGCAAAATAAGTATTAAATAAGTAAATGATTTTAAAGTATTTGTCTAATCATCCTCCACATTCCAAAAGATAGGATTTATGTGGAAAAATGCTATAATAGTAGGGGTTAAGGGCACACTGATATGAAATACAGAACTCTATATATGTATGTATGCACCTGACCACATGGTGGCGCTAAAGCTTATGAAAAATTAGAGTGTAAATAGCAATTATATATACTAATGTCTGGCACCACACAAGGATTAATTAGAAGAGATCTTATAAACATTGTAATATTTATTCTTTCTCTCATTTATTTTTTTTTCCATTGAATACATTGAGAGTAACTCCCACATGGATTAAATACCTCCATTGTCAATTGGCTCACCTCCCACAGACAGATACAGGCTTCTCAGCAGCGATAGCGATTCTGCATTTAGTGCTCCAAACCTGTTGAGTGAGTAGAGATCGCGCTTATGTAAATGTACCAAGGAATCGAGTGAGGTGGTGTGAAGAGGAAGGATTCTGGTGAGAAACTGCTATATCACATCTAATTATGGGCCATAGTATTTATTACAAATTTATTTTTTTTTTAGTGGGAAAAGCCTCAGGTAGCCTTGCTCTTGATTTTCTTCTCCTTTTCTTTTGGGTGGTTCAGATGATTTAAAGGGAGGCTGGACACAAGATCAGCCAGGAAGAATGGGAGAGTCATTACCGTTGAGAGCTTCTTCTGGTCTTGAGTAAAGGGGTCGGATACAGTCTGTCTCAGATCCTCCGTAGATGAGTGCAGATCTTCTTGGAGCAGATCTTCTTGGAGTGGGAGAATTTGTTAGACAAGGTAAGAGGAGTAGAAAAACTGATGTGACGTTCCACACGGGAAGCTGGAGAGGTGGAAATATTATTTAAACAGCAGGTATGTTATTTAGAAGAACCAGATGCTTTTTTCTTGTATGCGTCATGGAGCTTCTGGCAGGAGCTACAGAGGCAGATATGATGGCTGCAGATTTCTCAGGGACCTGAAGGACAGTTTCAGCAGGAAGGGCAAGACATTGTAATTGCGAAGTGCTTGTGCTGGAGCAGGAATGAGCTGCATTAGCATTGCAAGGCAATGTAAGTCTGGGCTGTGTCCAATTCAGAAATTCAGAAGAGATTGTAGTACTGAAATCTCTGGTAGAATCATTCAAAAAAGACGATTGTTGCAGGGGTACACGAGTGCAAACTTAATTCCATGCTGATGAAGGATTGTTTTAATGGGGTTGTAAGCTTTTCATTTGTTACATAATTCTTTAGAATAGTCTCTGAAAATTAGGATTCTGTTTTCTTGTAGCATAAAAGTGCACCTAATTGCCTACTTTTGAAGAATCAGTTCAGTATGTGCCTGGTTTAGAAATCTGGCAATGATGGGCCTGGGTTTCTGGTCGGGTCCAGGCCTCAGATTTAAGGTATGCGGTGAGATCTCTAGATGATTAGGTCTTGGCTGGCTGGTAATTTAAACAAAGAAGGAAGTACGTGAGTTAGAAGAGCACTGGTGTCTCCTAGTTCAACACCTTCAGGAAATCCGAGAAATCTAAGGTTGTTACGTCTGTTTCTATTTTCAATATCACCTATTTTGTCCTGAAGATTCCTAATAACTCTGTCATGCTCCCTGATGGTAGCCTGTAATGTGTTAACGGAATCTTCATTTTGAGATGCTTTAACATCAGTAGCGCTGATTTTTTGATCAAGTGCCTGCATATTATTGATATTTTGTTGAGATGCAATTTTTAATACATTGATTTCACTTATTAGTTGCTGAAACATTGCCTCCACTCTATTAAGAGAACTGTTGTGGAGATTGGTCTGCCATTATTGTAGGCCTTAATAGAGAAATTGAAAAGCTGTAGATAACTCGTTCAGTAATTATGAGGCAATAAAATACTGTACCAGAGCTGTTCTACGATGTACATATAGTAAGATCTCAGATGTTGGTGAAGGTAGGAAGTCTGGAATCTGTAGGATGGATGATGATATTTGGTGAATCCAGGGAGATGAAGAATCAAGCAGCCATCTTCAGCACAGCGCCCTCTGGCTGTCTTTTAATGTTTATTTAAGCACTGAATTTTTGTGAAACTGACACCAGTCACTTTCATGAGCCAGAAACCACTTTCATGAGATAAAACTCCTGTTTTTGTGAATCTTAGTAATCATGAAACTGTCAAAATGAAGAGAAACCATTGCTCATCAAAAGCAAGAAAAAGTGTTATAATTTAAGTCTGAAACTTATTGTACAGGATGTGATTGCTAGAGTAAGGTGTAAGGTAGGAGTGTTGCAAAATTTTGCATGGCTTGCTAATTGTTGGTGAAGTGTCAGACTTCACACTTCATGTAGGCAGAACAAAGTTGGCACTTTGCCAGTAATTCACTGGACAAAAAACCAAAAATGTCCAAAATATTTTCAAGACACAATTCTCCATCCTCCACCCTCTTTAGAACAGAAAAACTCACCCTCCCACTCTGGGTAGGGTAGTTACTTGTACATCAAGTGGCAAGTGCTGCTAATCTAACTGTGGGGCTGCTGGAGGAGGGAGGGTGCCTGTAGGTGCTTACTGCTGAGTGGGTAGATGGGGTACTATAATACTTATGTATGATGTTTTGATCTAGGTAGGGAAGGGGGGTTTATGTTCTACAGTGGATGGGAGGAGGAGATTTTTTTTCAAAGTTGTGAACCCTCTGCGAGACTCCAGAAAGTTTTTTGGTTTAAGGTTGTAAACCCTCTGCCAGACTCAACAAAGTGGAAATTTACAAGCAAAGTGTCACTTCATGGAGTCTTCACCAGGTGGAGTACTTTGCTGTGGTTTTGTGGATTTGCATCTGTGGCTGCAGAAGTACTGAAGCCGCTGGGAAAAATAGTGTTATTTGAGTATCATGGATTTCTATCTGTACCAGAAGTGGGTGTGTATGTGTTGAAGAGTGCATAAGTATCCATGGCTGCAGAAGTGCTGTACCCTGATGATGGATATATGTTGTGTTATCAGGAAACAGTTGTTTGTTGTTTGTCTTATCTGATGATAGCTGTTTGTGGCTGCTAGTGTGGTATTGTTCTTTTGCTGCTAGGTGAGGGGATGGGGAGTTAGGGTAGGGTACCCTTTTTTAGTGATGAATTTCCTTTCTTTTTGAGGAAGATGATAGTACAGGAAGAGAAAAAATAGGCAGACTGGATGGGCCAAATGGTCTTTCTCTGCCATCAAATTCTGAATTTCTGTGTAAAACAATAATCACAGCTTACAACAGTACTTCTGTCTGCAGAAGTAAAGGCCCTCTGGCTGCAGATAAACACTGACACTGCAAGACCTACACAAGAAAAACACAGCAGCTTCTGTGGGGCCAGCTCTTCTGCAGCCTCTGATATATATTGACAATGCAAGACATACAGCCACTTTTGGCTGCAGAAACACAGGCCCTCACCCTGAAGCACAGAATCAAATTTTACAGCCCTTGCCAATGTGGACCCAAATGGTCCACAGCCAGTGCTACCACCCCATGTCCTGAAGGTCAGAGGTAGTAAATTCAGTAGTATCATTAGGACATATTTCTTCCCCCAAAAGGCGGCATAGAATAGCCTAAAGCCAGTGATTATTTTATAATGTGATCCAGACCAGGATGCAAAATGGAGATAATGAGGGGGAAAAGAGGGAAACCTGCCCCTGACTATGGCAGCTTCCAGACCCCCCCCCATATCAATTCCGAACCAGAAAGTTGAAAAAGATTCAATTTAAAATATTGACCAGGGCCCAAAGTGGAGCTAAAAAATCTTTTAAAAATCAGCAAGTACAATGCTTGGACTGCAAATCAGACAGACCAAATTAAATGACTGTTCAACATTTATATATTTATGTATCCCCCCCTTACCCATCCCAACAAAACCAGTCCCTTCCTACTGTCATGTATAGAATAAAGCATGGCAACAATACACAACAAGGCTGTGTTTTTAACAATGGGGGTTGCCATGATGACAGAGTGACCGAGAGCAAGCTTGAGCTATCCCTGTCATCACAGCAACCCTGAAGTGGAAACACAGCCTCAGAGCATATGGTTGCCCATACCTTACACTGTTTAGTGTATGGGCAACTATAACAAAGAAAATCACAGCAAAATGCAGAACTTAGTGCCTGGTACACTTTTTTTCTCTGCTGTCTCTCATCTCTGATAACCCTGCTGTTCTCAGTAATGCCACACCAACAAATGGACTATTCAGCCCCCCAGCACTACAAATAGTGTATATGTCCCCCACCACACCACTGCTCAAGCCTCACTATGTCTGTTTTTGATAAAGTGCTACAGACTGTGCACTTTCACTCAGTAGCACGAGTGACTGTAGCATGATAAAATAGCCAATTTGGCTGCTTATGTAACCCCTAGGTGGTGCTATTCCAAGGGCTACTACCCCTGTCTGTCTTTCTAAAACAAGGTTGAGGGGTCTGGGTTCCAAATTAACAATTACCGTGGTTCTCCTACCCTGAGTAAACACAATGATTTGGTGCCTCCACCCAGAGTAAGGTATGTGGAGGTGTCTATCCAACCTGGTATAGCCCTCTGGGAAGCTATAACCACCTACCAGCCCACCTAGTGACCAAGTACCTTCACATTGGGTACAACCCTTTTCAGCAGGGAATACACAATTGGCAATGAACATTAATAATATGCTCACGCCTCTTGCACTTACCACCAGGGTCTGGTCTTCTGGCAAACACCCTGGAGCCCCCTGTAAAGCAATATCACATGCAAGCATACACTTTCCAATGTTTTACCCAAGTCACAGTGAAGTTTAACCAGACAATAACTTGCTCCTGAGTCTGCTTAACAGTCAACCAATTAATTTAATTTATTGAGGGGATATGAACAAGGGAGAAGTGCAAATCTGGATAAATGATTGCTAAGCTGGTATTAGTCAGGATATTTTGCATGCAATTTCTTTAGTCCCTTAAGTACAGTCTTGCAACTGCTGGGTACCCAGAGTGTGATGTTGGTTAGCCAGAATGGTGCCCAGGGTTGCAGCTGTTGTTGGGGTCCTTGCTGGGAAGAAAAGATGATTAAACATGCACAGACAAAGACTTTACGAATTGTATCCTTGGCTAGTTGGCCTAGTCCACTGAAGCCCTGTAAAGCACTGAGTAAAATCAGATGGTACCACAGAATAATTCAAGAGCTTGTTGTAGGGAGTTACCTTGGGTTTACTTACAGCACCAGTAGGTAGAAGATGGCCTGGTGAAAGTTAGACCTGTTATAGAGCACTAAAGGGCATGAGGAAGTTGGGCCAACACGACTCACCTCTGCTTCATGGCCTTTCCCTCCAGGTGGCCGCAACCTGCGATACCTTGTTGTGCAGGGGCTGGATCCCCAAGCTGGTCTCTCACTGAGAAAACTGTAACTGGTGCAGAAATAGACAGCTTGGGCTGGGTTTGGCATGAGCCCAAGGTTGGATAAAACACTTCTGGCAAAATTCAGTTCTTTTGGCTGGTGAAAGCCTCCAGCTGGCTGACAACTTGGCCAAACAAGGCAACTGGCTCCCGGTGGCAAACAGGCATCCCTGGTTAGTATGCCTCAGCCCACCTCGAGCATTCAGCACATTAAATGGAAACAGCATCCACTTCTCATTTCAGCTTCAGGCTGGTTCACAGTTATAGCCACTCTGCTAAGTAAACCTTTCAGCCTGCAGAAGGCAGTCTCTGGTGACTGATTCCTGAACTTGGGACCACAGACACATGCCAGAGGAAACTAGACCTTTCCTAGGCCAGAACCCCACAAGCTTGAACAGGGCTTCTCACTCCATGGAGTCTTGGGATGAACTGCTCACAGTTTGAAATCAATTCTCAGATTAGTCCATTTTTCTTGCATTCCAATTGGTCAGGGGGAGCTGTCAATCACAATCTTGTGCTCCAATTGATTCCTTTAAGTGCCAAATTTTAGAGTGCACAGTTTCTCCCACAAGGTACCTGAACTAAGGTCCCCTTTGTCCCAGTTTGGTCCAATTCCTGGAAGTCCAGGACCAAACATGGTGGCTCCCATTTCGATGCATAAGCTGCAAGAAGGCAGGTTAAAATGAGCACTCTAATTTAAATACAACAACAAAGTAGAGGTAAATATTTACAATACAAGTTAGGGCTCCCTCTGTTCTAACAGTGACAGCAGAGTGTTGCAAATCTGGGGTGATGCCTGGCTGATCACAAGCTTGGAAGCACTTGGACCCCTAGCCCAGGCCATTAACAACACACTGGCAGTGTTACTTTAAAAGGACAGGTGCGGATGCGCATTATGGCACTCTCACACAGATCAATAGGGTCAACAAATAACCATGCATTTATTGTTTCCAATGGACATCTGCTTGGAAGTGGGCATTGCTGGATTCCTAGAAGACAGTTAAGGTAAGCCCCAAATTCGTGTGGGGGGGGGGGCTACACTTAATGATGTACAGTATCTACAGTAGCATAACAAAAAGTCATTATGCTACTGAAGTTTCATCAGTACTGCAGCACAACCACATTTTTCAGTTTATCGATTTTCATACAGAAAAAAAATCGACACATACTTTATATAGCCTATTCTGAGCCCCTGGTCTGATTTGTAGTCACACTGTGGAGGCACAAATCAAATCCTATCTTTACCTGATAACAAAGAAAGGGTGCTCTGCAGACATCTTAAACCATATGGATTTTGTTTACAACCTTAAAAAATGCTGCACTTAGATATACTGTAGGTTTTTGTTGCATGTGGTGCTATCAGAAGGATCATCTGCATTATGAAAACAACTGTATGGGGGATACCAGTTCAGTTTGGAAATTTCACCAGGAGTAATGAGGGGAACCAGCAAAACAACTGGGCCAGACTTAGTACAGAACTTAGGTTGCCAGCAATGATGGACAAGATTTCATCCAAAGGCCCATAGGCTATTTGTTTTTCAGGAATAATAGTGCTGATCACAAATGTTGAGGGAGGTGTGGGGCTTGAAGCCTCCCTTTTTCAACTTCATTTTGATCACTGAAGAAGCTTTTGGAATTAAATATCATTCACTTTTATTGGAGAGGTGTGCTTTGCACTACTGCCAACCATCCTGTCACCGACTGTGGCAACTCCAGTCCCAGCCCTACCACCGGAGATGCCTCCTCCCTTTCCATTCCAAGAGACCCTGCATAAACAATTCAATTTAAAATGTAATTGAGTGGGGGAGTTCAGATGGGAGCGGGAGATTCACAACAACCCATACTCCAGACCAACCTCCCACTGCCATTGGCCTCCAAACCAAAAGAAATATATAAATACCAGTCTGCTGCCCTATTGTTGCATAAATAAACTTATTAGCTATTAAAAATAAGTTATCTAATAGACCGATAAACTAACACCCCCTACTGATTTCATAATATAATTACCTGACTTCATTTTAACCTCAAATTATTTCTTGTTCTGTAAGGATTTCTTCCAACAGACCCATGATACTGCCATGGGTACAACATTTGCTCCATCACTAGCAAATATCTTTGTAGGTGAATGGGAGAATATGTACATATGAAACAGTAATAATATCAAATTGAGTGAATACATTAAACAGTGAATAAGATTTTTGGACAATATGTTCTTTATATGGGAAGGTCCAGAAGAAGAATTGGAACAGTTTATTTGATGCATAAATTCATGGGACTCTAATTTAACTTTTACAGCAAGATCAAGTAAGGAAAGACTGATTTTTTGACCTCACAATTTACAAAAAGAAAACTGGTTACAGACAAAACTATTTGGTAAAGATATGGATAGAAACACAGTTCTGCATTCCTACAGCCATCACCAGCCCACACAAAAAAGAACATACCCTATGGGCAATTGCTGCAGATAAAAAGGAATTGTACTGAAAAGGAAGAGATGACTACAGAAATGATTAAAACATGTCAGAGATTTTTAAACAGGGGGTGTGAATCTTGGCCATTGGTGAAAGCTGTGGAAAGAGTTAACAGTGTTGATAAAGAAGAATTGTTGAAAGATAAAATTAAAAACATTGAGGGTGAGCATGGAATTTTGTTTTGCATCACTTATAACCCAGTGTTCACCGAAATAAAAATTATTGTTCAGAAACATTGGGAATTATCTGGTTGCAGATCCGTGGTTGACACCATCTTTAGACAAAGGTCCCAAGTTCAGTTATAGAAGAGGAATACATTTTAAAGATGTTTTAACTGAGACTTTATTTAAGGAAGAGAAAAAGACTACATGTCCGGATTGGATCCCACCTATACGGACAGGCAATTTCAAATGTGGCAACTGCACACAATGCAGCAGCACTATGAATACAAAAATGTTTAATCACCCTAGATCTGGGGAAAAATATGGTATAAAAGATTTCATCACTTGTACAACAGAAGGAGAGATGTATATGCTTACTTGTCCCTGTGGTCTTGTTAATATTGGACAGATGAAGCATGCACTAAAAACATGCATCAGCAAACGTAAAACTGCAGCAAGAACACAGAATTTTACATATGCGATGGCAAAACATTGTGCAGACATAGGACATGGATCTGCAGCCGCACTTAGGCAAATAGGATTGGAATGGGTTGAACTCTATCTGTGGAGGTGATATTTTAAAACTACTAACCCAGCGAGAAGCGTATTGGATAAATGAGTTACAGAATTTAAAGAGCCAGTGTACTGCCTGGAATTAATTGTAACTTTCAGATGCAGTCAGCTATCACTTCTTATAGCACAAGTATTTTTTCTTTTCTGTTTGTTTATTAGAAGATTTTCCACATGGCAGTACCAGGGTGATGTGTGGAGCAGCACTCTGTCTGAAGGCTAAAAAAATCAGTTCTGTTCCTCCCACTACATCAGCACTGAGACCACACTGACTGTGACATCACTAGTAACCAATGAGAACAATTTTCCACTGCCAGATTATTCTCTTTCACATGAAGCAGCAGTAACTGGCTCTTCTTGGTTACTAGTGATGTCACAATTTCCTGCATTTTGATTGGTGAATTGTGAAAGTCACTGCTCAGACTGCAAGGATTGTGGTGCCTCAAGGTGTTTAGAAACATAGAAACATAGAAACATAGACTTTGATGGCAGATAAGAACCGCTAGGCCCATCTAGTCTGCCCATTTCCCTACCTACAGGATAGGCCGCAGATCCTAGTTAACCAACAGCCTGTATCTTCCTGCCCCCCACAAGAATTGCCTTATGTCTTTCCCATGCATTCTTGAATTCTCCCACAGTTTTAGACCCCACAACTTCCTCAGGAAGGCTGTTCCATGCATCCACTACCCTCTCTGTGAAATAATATTTCCTCACATTGCCCCTGAACCGCCCTCCTTCTATCTTTAAATTGTGTCCCCTTGTTCTTGCAAGTCTCTTTTTCTGAAAGATGCTACCCTCTTGGACTTTGTTGATTCCCTTGAGGTACTTGAAAGTTTCTATCATGTCCCCCTCTCCTTCTTTCCTCAAGGGTTTACATATAAGCTCCTTTAGTCTCTCCCTCTACGGCTTCTCTTGCAGACTCTGCACCATTTTAGTTGCCCTCCTCTGACTGCCTCTATCCTGTCTATGTCCTTATGGAGATGGGGTCTCCAGAATTGGACACAGTATTCCAGATGGGTCTCACCAACTGTCTGTACAGAGGACAACAACTTCCTGTTTTCTGCTGCTGATGCCTCTCCCTATACATCCCAGTATCCCCCGGCCCTCCCTACTGCCTTCTCACATTGCTTGCTAACCTTAAGGTCATCTGATATGATTACCCCCAGGTCCCTTTCCTGTTTTGTTGTTGTTACTACCTCCCCACCCATTGTGTATTCTTCCCCTGGGTTCTTGTTTCCCAGGTGCATTATTTTGCACTTTTGTGCATTGCATTGGTTACATTTCTGATGATGTTGCGGGGGGGAACAGAGTTGACTTTTTTCCCCCTCCAAACACAGTGCTGCTCCACAAATTAGCCCAGTACTGCCAGGTGTAAAGTCTTCTAATTAGCAAACAGAAAATAAAAAAATACTTCAGATACTGGAAGTGATAGCTGACTGCATCTGAAAATTACTGTTAATTCCAAACAGTACAACAGCTCTTTAAGTCCAAAAGGATTGAACAAGGATAACGGTTATAATAGCTATTTGTAACAGCTTGCATTCACCAAATTGATTCTAAAAAAAAATGTTAAGCATATATCATAAGAGGATTGCATTTTAAATGTGTTTTGGATAAATCTTTTAAATGTGGTTTTGTGTCTTAGTATGTAATTTTGATACACGGTGGTGGTTCAAATATCATAATTCAGGCTTATGTCACTGTCACTATAACTGCATAACAAAACAGTTCATTAAGGTTGCGATGGACTACAACTTCATTAGTCTCCTTGGAGACCAATGTGGATTAAAGGAGAGAACGGCACCACAGTAAGCTAGCGCTGAGAAAGAGGTCACATGACCTCAACAAGTCAGTTCATTTTTTCCTTCACATCAGCAAGGTGGTTACCTCTGTTCAGATAACAACAGCCACAATGGAAGAGCTTCAAACTGAAGCCAAAGCAGCTGTGATGAATTCTGGCTAATGCAAATGGATCTTAGCCAAGGTCCACAAATGGGAAAGGAGCTTTTAGCCAAAAGCAAGTTGAATCCGTCACAGTTAAAAAAAACAAAATGATACAATGATCATGAAAGGATTAGGCAACTGAGTCAAGAAGACTCCAATGTGGTATAGTGACTCTAAACTTTTTTTATAATTCATTTGAATACTGATTGGCTTGAAAACGAGTAAAAGAATCAAAAAAGGTTTTGCACTAAAAAAGTTTTGAAGAAAATGTTACGCACTCATGCAAGCATGCACTTTATGTTGTCTATTGTCATTAATAAAATTACAAAAAAAGTGATATTTGGGGCATGGCCAGGCTGGGAATGGAGTAAGTCACATAGAAGGAGAGCGCCACATCCATCCAACATTTTTGTAAAGCATCTTGCACTAAATTTTCACAAATCAAGCCAGAAAGATAAAATAGTACATCTATGATGACGTCTAGTACAAAATTGACAAAAACCCAAGCTAAAATAAATTTTTAAGCAAGCAGGAGACAGAGGGAAAACCTTGGGCCTGGAGGCCCCAACCACCCGGGGCACTGCTCGCCATCAGCAGGAAGAGAGTGATCAACTTGATAAAGACAAACCCCTTAATGACTCTTCCTACAAAATGCTGGAGAAGTTATTTAAAGATTTAAAATATGAGCTGACTATGAAAATGCAAGCTGGTTTTGAAACCGTAACCTCACAGCTCCAGCACTTGCAGCAGACAGTTAATTTGGTATTGGAGACAGTAGATACGCACAGCCAGCACTTACAGAATTAGAAACTCGTACAAGCATCCAAGAAGGTGACTTGGCGAGAGTATTGGCTGAACTGCAGAAAGAACAAAAGACATCTCCTTTCTCAAACAAGCAATTGATGATCACTAGAATAGGGAGAGGAGGTGTTCCCGGAAGGCTCCGAAGGCAATGACTGTGTGACATACCTTAAATCATGGCTTCAAGAAAATCTTCTGTTGCCAGAAGCTTGCTCCCTGGAAACTCAATGAGCTCATCGGTTCCCGGGCCTGAAACCATCACCTGATCAAAGCCCAAGGCACATTCTAATTAAATTCTTGAGGTACCAAGATAGGCATTCGGTCTTGTAAGCTGCCCAGAAGAAAGGTAACCCAACGGTGAGAGGTTTCTGAGTCAGCATTTTTCCCGATTTCTTCAGGAACCCCCAGAGTCAGCACCAGGCTTTCTTGCCAGCCAAAAGAAAGCTGCATGATGTAGACTGGCCATTTGCACTAGTTTACCTGGCGCGTTTGATTATTCATAAGCCAGGGGTGAAACAACATGCATTCTTGGATCCAAAGGCAGCTATGGCATATATCATGGAGGAGATCAAGCAGAGGAAACAACAGGAGGAGCAAAAACCAGATGCACAAGAGTGATCCCATGAGGCCATACTATCTATAAGGTACTGATTTCAACTTTGCATGGTTGGGTAACATTGGTGAGGGGAGAACGCTAGAAGTGCAGTCTGCAACACAATCGTGGCCTATAAGGCAGAATTGCACTGCCTCCCTTCCCAGGCTACTCATGGACCCATACTCATAAGAACAATATCTCTTTTACATGGATAGTTCACTTCTATGTCGGGTCAAGAGACCTATATCAGCTGGGATGTAAGCACTCGCCTGGAAGAATACACAGATCCGGGGGATTTTTAGTCCTAATTATGTGAGTTTTGTATGTTTTATCACGGTACCCCATTTGCGATATGGCAGAGACTTAAACCAAACTCAGAACTTTCAGTTTAAGGCATTTATTGCAAAGCTTTCTATTTGTTTAGATTGCCTACTTAATAGACACCTGAGGGGGAGTGAATTAATAGAGTTGGTTGTCTTAAAAATGCTTACTCTCTCAAATTTGTTTTAATTTGGATTTAAAAACTCAATATTCATTTTAAATGTTTTTTTTAAGTGGTTTAAAAGTTAGCAAATGAAATTATAAGAATAAGGGACTGTATCAGGCTGTACTATATTTAATATCACAAAGGTTAGGTGGTAAATAATATCTTGTGCTTGAAATGCATATAAAGGGATATTAATAATGATGCTGGGGGGGGTAAGGAGAGAAAGAACTGCTAATGAGTCTAAGCAATGTAATTCAATCTGCAAATGCATTTACTACGTATGGGGTGCCGTCGCGGCGAATCAAGTCATCTGCGAGGAGCTCATCATGGGAAGCTCTGGCCTCCTCTGTCCTCGCACACAGATATAAATCCCATCTGGGGGAGATTTGCCCCAGTGTTACTATTTTAATTTCAGATAGTTGTAAGCAGACAAGTTAACAGTTTTCTCACTCGGCTGGGTAAGAAGAAAACACCTGCATAATTTACAAAGGATGGATGGCCCAGCTTCTTCCATGAAGGACAGTGGGTTTAACTATGCCTATTCAATAGGTTGTGGGGGGGGGAGAAAGTTGGGAATTTAATGTATGTTTTGATGTTTCTTTTTCTTCTGTGTTTTATTTTTTTTTTAATTTTAGTCTTTGGTAACCGGATAAGGCCCACTAGGCACAAGTGCCTGTTTTCAGGGGCAACCTGGGAGCACTGGGCGGTTAAGTGACTTGCTCAGAGTCACACAGTATGCAAGTGGAGGCTGTGAGAATCAAACTCAGGTCTGGTCTGCTGGATGTATCAAGCTCATTCACACCTTGTTCCTCTAACCTCTAGGCTATACTGCCAGCCCATTGTTGTTAAGGGAAGAGGCGGACATAACATCCCCCAAGTGGGGTAAACAAATTGAAATGGGGTGGGGAGTCTGAAGGATAAGACTCCTTCCCAGGCAGGTGGAAAAGAGATACAGTTCTTAGTACTTAGTTGGTGGGGGGGTTGTTTGGAGCTTATTAAAGGTTGTAGAAAAGGGGAGGTGTAATGTTGGGGAAAATGTTAAAAACCAGATTGGCAGAGGATGTCCCAGGCACAAGATCTAAAGTGATAGAAGTTAGATCACGGGAGAAAGTATTTAAATATAAGGTAATATAGATAATCTGACCTTTATGATCTGGAATGTCAATGGACTTAAAACAGTGGTTAAACGTAAATGGACAATGTCCTATATTAAAAATATGAAGGGAGATATTGTCTTCATGCAGGAGCACCACATGTCTCAGCAAGAAGTGAATAGACTGGCCTCCTCATGGGGGGAATGCTGAAATCAACTCCATTCTCCTCTAAGGCCAGGGGGGTGGGAATTTGGTTTTGCCCATCTCTTAGGATGGATATTCACAAAGTAGTGGCAGACAAGCAAGGCAGGTACATAATTGTAGACTCCACAGTTCAGGCAGTAAGAGACACCTTAGTGTTCATATATGGATCGAATTTCGACTTACCATATTTTTTCCACCATTTATCAGTAGCTCTGGCCCCATTTATGGGTACTTTAATGATAAATGGGGATTTTAATGCCTATTGGGACTGCTCCCTAGATTACTCTGGTTCCTTACTAAAGGCTCAAACTATGGGGGCAGTAGCACTGCAGGATATGATGGGGGAAAGAAACCTGACTGAGATATGAAGGTATAAACACCCTCACAAAAGGAAGTACTTTTTCTACTCCCATTCACATAAAGTATATTCCAGATTGGATTACATCTTTGACCCCAAAATAAATCTAGGAGGGGTGGTAGAAGCTAGGTATGGACCTATTTTGATATCTGACCATGCCCCTCTAACGATCACATTGTTGGTCTCGGGGATATCCCCCAACCAAGGCAATGGAGGATGGACCCCGCCTTGTTAAATGACAATAACTTTGTTAGTCTTATTGCTGGTAAAATAGAGGAGTTTATTAGAATTAATAATGCAATAGAAGTCCCTATACAGACAGTCTGGGATGCCATGAAAGCCTACATCCAGAAAAAACTATCTTATATGCAGCACATATGAGGAAACTTTGCCTCCAGGAAGAGGAAAACTTAATGAAAGAAGTGGAGAAATTAGAAAAACTGAACATGAATTTGGGAGTGACAGACATTGGCCCTTTAAACATTTTAAAGGGGAAATTAAACCAGTTATCTTCAAAACGTATGGAAAGGGATATCATTTTAACACAATCCCAATACTATTTCAAAGGTGATAGGAAAGGCAATCTCCTTGCTTGGCAAATTAAGAAAAAGCAAGCAGACAAGACCATTCTAGAGACAGAAAGAAAGGACGTCTCCCACACAGTAAATTAGCAAGAGATAAATACAGAATTTAAAAATTTCTACCAAAACTTATGCAACTCACAGGTTCCCCCAAATTCTAATTCTGCCTCTTTTCTGCATACACTAAACCTCCCAACCATTTTGACAGACCAGCAAGTAATAGCTGACACACCCATTCTGGTATTTTCCATAAAGAAAGGAAAGGCCCCAGCCCGGACGGAATGCCCTCAGAATTTAATAGGAAAGTGTGGGAAACCATAGGACCCTTCATGCATACCATGATATGTACAACACTGCAGGATGGAAAACTCCTGGCATCCCTTTTAGTTGCAACTATCACAGTCCTACCGAAGCCAGGTAAAGACCCTCGAAAATGTGGCTCTTACAGGACAATATCTCTACTGAATGCAGACTATAAAATTATCACCAAACTTTTGGCTACCTGCCTGAGGGGCTTCTCCCAGAATTGATACATCCAGATCAAGGACGTTTTGTGGGGGGCAGGCAAGCTAAACATAATCTGAGAAGGGCAATGAACATCAGACATCTTTGGTCCAAGAAGAGTGGGGGAGACAGGGCCTCTTAGCTTTGGATGCCGAAAAGGCATTCAACAGAGTCAAATGGCACTATATGTTCGAGGTCTTAAAAAAATATCAATTCAGCCCTGTTGTTCTCTCCTGGATAGGTTCTCTGTATGCTGGCCCTAAAGCACAAGTCCTGGCAAATGATACAATGTCCTCCCCTTTCCTGTTGACAAGAGGTACCAGACAGGGATGCCCTCTGTCTCCCCTCCTTTATGTTCTTACAAATGAATCTCTGGCAGCTGCCATTCATGGCAATAAGGACCTGGTAGGGTTTAAATGGTGGGGAACCAACTAAATTATATCACTTTTTGCTGTTGACATTTTATTATTTGTAGCAGAACCTAAAAAAGCCCTGCAGACTCTTACAGCCTCTTCTCAATTTACAGCCGCATCTCAGGACATAAAATCAATTGGAGTAAGTGTGCATGGCTCCCCTTGGGGGAAAAAAAATCTGCAATAACATTGAGCAATACAGTGGTGCACCCCTCCAAAGACATAAAATATTTAGGTATTAAACTTAAGAGGACGATCTCCAAACTATTGCAAATTAACTATAACCCTCTGGTTGGGAAAGTAAAAGAGGAGTGTCATAGATGACAATCACTACCCTTTTCATTGTTAGGAAGGGTCAGCCTAGTGAAAATAAATATACTTCCCCAATGTTTATATTTATTTCAGTCCATTCCTGTCCAAGTTCCGCTTAAATTTATAAAAACTTTGGAGGAGGCCATCACCTCTCTCCTTTGACAAAGTAAATGTCCTAGAATGAAGAAAGCTACCCTCAGGTTGCCCCAGGGAAGGGGGGACTTGGCCCTCCCAACCTTCACCTATACTATTTGGCGTCACAACATACCTTTGTGGAGGATGTTACATATCATGCTGAGAGACGCAAAGCTTGGGTAGACCTAGAAGAAGTGGGAGGAAATACTGTATATATCATGACCTCCTAGCCCCTAGTACGAATTTCCAGAAACAACCACCCATAAGCAACCCCTTTAGAAGAAACTTGACTAAAGCTTGGGTTAAAGCACATAAGGGCCTAGAGGTACAGTCCTCTCTCTCTCTTTCTCTCTCTCTCTCACCTGAGACCTCCATAAAAGCCCTAGTATCATGCAAAATAAGGAATCTGACAGGAAGAGATCTGAGAATATTGAAAGAATGGTCCAGGAAAGGCCTCTGGCTCGTTGCACAGTTATGAGACCAACAAAATCTGCTAGGCTTCACTGAATAGAAAAGAAGCTACGGTATAGAAACCACAGGATACTTCCTTTATTGCTGAACTAGATCTGTGTTAGTGAAAAATAATGAGCTGATGGTGGGGGAATGTTCTTCTCTGGAGGAGTTGGCTGCCAGTCCACGTATCCACAGTAAATTTAATCCACTAAGTAAATGCTACAAACTGCTCCTGGTAGCAGAAATGAAAAAGGGATGGGAGGAGGATTTGGCCCCTGATAGTCTTACATTGGGAGACTGGGAAAGTTTGATGAAGTCAGGGATGGAATGCTCTGTAACAATAGGTTGAGAGCTATACATTTTAATTTCGAACACAGGGCTTACTTCACACTAGTGCTAGCACATATTATTGATCCCAGTATCCCAAACACATGCCCAAAATGTAAATCCCAACCGGGTACATTTTTTCATCTAATACAGTTTGTGAATGCCCTAGGGTGGCAACCTTTTGGAAAAAGGTGAATAAGATATTATCCTAAACCTTATCATACCCAGCTGCATTAGATCCTGTAGAAATATTGCTGGGACTCCCTAAACTTTAGGGCCTGAAGGAATACCTGCAGCACACAGGAACAGTGAACCCCTGTTAGCTCTGGGTTACGTGGTTGGCAAAAAAATTCTGGCTATGCATTGGTACATGGAATCTGTGCCAACAATAGCCCAGTGGGCTCAAACCCTCCTCCAATGTATGAAATTGGAGCACACCCAACTAAAGGCAAGAAACCAGCTGGAGAAATATCACCATATATGGAACCCCTTGGAAGCTGCTATACAAAAGCAGATCTTCCCTGTTCATCAATATATTGGAAAGTATATATAAATAGATCAACACCCAGTAAACAGGCTGGTCTGTTATTAGTTATCTGGGCTCATGCCCCACTTAAGTCTATCAGCAATAGAAATACTAGGCCATTGTTGAGTAAATGTTTACAAACAGTCCCTTGACAGCCCTAAGGGAATGAAGTAACACATCTACACCATTTTGAGATGAACTCCTTTTATTTCCACAGTATGTATAAATTCAGTTATCTGTTGTACAAAATTTCAGGCTGTTAAAAATGCTAAACAATGTTTATTTGTGTACAAGAAATGCCCATGAGAATTAACATACCTGTACCTCTTGTGATATATTTAAGTCAAGTCTGACTGGGAAACATGTAATGCCAGCTTACTTTTAAATAAAGTTTACAAAAAAAAGTGGTATTTACCATTTTTAGCTTAGCATGAATTTAACTGCTTCACTCAGTGTAGCACATTTTTCATGACTTTGTCACCCTGCTATTGTGCACAAGAAAACCCTTTAAATTTAACAAAACATTTCATTGAGCTCAACAACTCCATTGCTTCACTTGTAAACTTATTTGTAATTTGCTATTGCCAGTCAAGATGCCTTACTTAACTTCATCGTACGTCCAGAGGCAAGAAAGCTGCTCCTGCTGCAAATTCTGCAATTAACCCTTGATGTACCGAGGACTGATATATCAGTCCAGAATTTCTATACATTTTAATTCTGTCGGCAGCCTATGGGTTAAATGTACATCAGACTCCTACTCCTATAACAGGAATCATAGAAACATACAAACATAGACTTTGACAGCAGATAAGGACCACTTGGCCCATCTAGTCCGCCCATTTCCCTACCTACAGGATAGGCCGCAGATCCTAGTTAACCAACAGCCTATTTCTTCCTACCCCCCACAAGAATTGCCTTATGTCTGTCCCATGCATTCTTGAATTCTCCCACAGTTTTAGACCCCACAACCTCCTCAGGAAGGCTGTTCTATGCATCCACTACCCTCTCTGTGAAATAATACTTCCTCACATTGCCCTGGAAATGCCCCCCCGTATCTTTAAATTGTGTCCCCTTGTTCTTGCAGGTCTCTTTTTCTGAAAGATGCTACCCTCTTGGACTTTGTTGATTCCACTGAGGTACTTAAAAGTTTCTATCTTGTCCCCCCCCCCTTCTTTCCTCAAGGGTATACATATTAAGCTCATTTAGTCTCTTCTCATATGGCTTCTCTTGCAGACCCTGCACCATTTTAGTTGCCCTCCTCTGGATTGCCTCTATCCTGTCTATGTCCTTGCGGAGATGGGATCTCCAGAACTGGATGCAGTACTCTAGATGGGGTCTCACCAACTGTCTGTACAGAGGGATAACAGCGTCCTGTTTTCTGCTGCTGATGCCTCTCCCTATGCATCCCAGTATACCCCCAGCCCTCCCTACTGCCTTCTCACATTGCTTGCTAACCTTAAGGTCATCTGATATGATTTCCCCCAGGTCCCTTTCATTTTTTGTTGTTGTTACTACCTCCCCCCCATTGTGTATTCTTCCACTGGGTTCTTGTTTCCCAGGTGCATTATTTTGCACTTCTTTGCATTGAATCCTAGCTGCCATACTTCTGACCATTCCTCCAACATTTCGAAGTCCCTTCTCATCCTTTCCATGCCTCCTTGTGTATCAATCCTGTTGCAGATCTTTGTGTCATCTGCAAAGAGGCATACTTTTCCTTCCAGTCCCTCTGCAATGTCACTTATGAAGACATTAAAAAGGACTGGACCCAATACTGAACCCTGCAGTACCCCACTAGTAACCCTCTATGTTCAGAGTGGACTCCATTTACAACTACCTTCTGTGTCCTTTTGTCCAGACAATGTTTTACCCAGGCTACCACCCAGGGACCCATTCCCAGGCTGGTTAATTTGACTATTAATCTTTTGTGTGGGACTGTGTCAAATGCCTTGCTAAAGTCTAGGTAGGCCATGTCCACAGCCCCTCCCTGATCTACTACTTTGGTCATCCAGTCAAAGAAATCTATTAGATTCATCTGACATGACCTTCCCACTGTGAACCCATGCTGCCTTGGGTCCTGTGCTCCACTGGCCTCTAGGTACTCAACTATTCTTTCCTTCAGAAGTGACTCCATCACTTTCCCTACCACAGAGGTCAGACTGACAGGTCTATAGTTTCCTGCCTTTGTCTTGGTCCCACTTTTGTGAAGGGGAATCACATACGCCTTCCTCCAGTCCTCGGGTACCACACCATCCTCCCATGATTTATTAAAAAGAGTTGCCAGTGGTTTCACTAGTTCCCCCCTTAATTCTTTTAGAATTCTGGGGTGAATTCCATCAGGCCCCATTGCTTTGTCCACCTTCAGTTTTAGGAGTTCTTGCAGAACCCTTTCTTCTGTGAAAGGACTGGGATCAACCCCTCTATCAAGAGTGCTTCTGTTAATTGGATTAGGCACTTCCCCCCCTCCTCTTTTGTGAATACTGAGCAGAAATATTTGTTCAGTATCCCTGCTTTTTCACTCCTACACCATCCCTTCTCTCCCTACAAGGAATCAAAATGGTAATTGTAAGATAACTCTCTGGAATAAGAACCTGTAAAATCTACGTGTGCCATCGTGGATAGACAGACTGCTGCCTTCAGTGCTGGCACCCAACAGATCAGAAACATGGGCTGAGTTCTGCTAGGTGGAAGAGGGAGATAGACTAATACACAAGCTGTGTATAGCAACACCCTGGTGAATCAGACTAATACACAAGCTGGGTATAGCAACACCCTGGTGAATCCCGCCTCTGATCCTTAAACCAGCTATCATAGAACATAAAAACAACATGGGGCTGGAGGGGATCTTGAGAATGAAAATATCCCAGGGGGAGCCCTTTGCCTATGAATCTGTTACAAAATGAACTCCCACTGTGAGGCCTTGTAGGGAGAGAAGGGATGGTGTAGGAGTGGGATTGGGGGCAGGCAATGGATGCTAGTAATAATACTTCACAGCACAGGTGGTGGGGCAGGGTACATAGAGGAAGGGAAATGACATGCCTGGTTGGTCGTAGTGTGTATTCATCCGAATGCCCTGCCACCTACCAGGAGAAGCGACTGTGCTTAAGGGATACATACCACAAGGACGTACCTGCAACCCCAAATACAGAGGTCAGAAATTAATATTGTATATGCAAGCATTGGGGGGAGACAAGCAGAAACAGAAGTAGGAGAGGTGATCAGTCACTCCACTGACCAGCTCTGTTGCTAGGACCTCTGGGGGAGGGGGAGATATGATGTCATTGCTCCATTTGTCGGTGTGATTCACAACCTAGTTCACTTGTCCATATCCCCCTATCCCCTATGCAAGCAATAACACACGACAAGGTGTGGATAATGTGCTGATAAGAGCACGCCCAGGGATGTACTAAGGCATGAGACGCTTGCACCGAGTGCCTTATGCCCCTGGGCGTGCTGTTATCAGCACGTAACCCACACCACAGAGTGTGTTATTGCCCTTATAAAATGGGCTGTCGGTATAAGCACCCCAGTAGAAAAAAAAATATGTATACATTTAGAAAACTATGGTTGAAAACTGTTAAATTTGTAAGACATAGAAAAATAGTCCCCCAGTACTACATAGGCTATGCATGATGTAATGTGTACCTGTGTACCTTCCCCCCAAGTGTTCTGCAAGACAGAAACACTTCTTTTTGTTTTTTATTTATTTTCTTTTTGTTTGAGTTTTTTGTTTGTTATTTAAGGGTTTAGCGAGTTAGAACATTACACAGTGTGTGTCTGTTAGCGGCCGTAGAAAACAATTTTTGTAATGGTATCTGCATGTGTTGTAGTAGGTCTGTTACTGTTGTAAGGGAAGTAGAATTCATTTTTTTTTGTGTGTGTTTTCTTTATTTTACTTTTCTTTATGGTTCCTGTGTGATTTACGTAGTGGCAGGTGGCCCAAGTAAAAGCGAACGTGTCCTGTATGGGCGGCCGTTGAGAAAGGCGGTTTAGTGTGCAGGCATCGATGGAAACGGGTGTTTGCGACTGTTGAAGGGAGGAACGTAAAGTCTGACTTTTTTTTTGGAAGTTTATATTTGGTAGTTTGATTTTGTGGATTGGGAAGGGAGGATGGAATTTGAGGAGGTGTTCCGGGTCGGATATTTCAAACCCACGGCTCGCTGGATTTCTTGCCATCAGGACATTCAGGTCAAGATTCAAATGATTACAACACATAGAAAAATACATGTGAAATAGGTGTGTACTTATTCTGGGAAAACGGACTTGACGTAGTCTATGTATCGGGGGGAGCAGAGTTTTCAGTGCATGCTGTGGGCTGTCTGTGTATGTCGAGGTCAGGGGCAGAGCGAGAGTGTTGAGCAGCTTGTCTAGTGCACAGTGGTTGACATCTGGTTAGCGTGGCATGGAGCTGCGGGTCATTTTTTTGAGACAGAATGATGTTGGGGACAGTGATATTTTTGTGTGGTGTGGTCAGCTTGGTAGAATTAGTGCCGGTTGGCACAATACATGCTCATAAGGACACAGCTAAAACTAGGTTTTAGCCAATCAGCATTCTGGATTTTTTAAGCCCATTTTATAAGCTGTAGTAAGGATCTCTCCTGTTCCGAGAAAAGCAAAGTCTACACACTCTGCCCCACCAACCAACATAGTCCCAGCACCTTTGGCCAGTCTGAAGTAAGGAGGAAAAATGGCTCGGCACTAGAGGTGCACATTGGGCATGTTGTGAGAAAGGATTTAGGAGGCGGAAAGGCAGCTCGTGTGTTCTCTCCTTTCCATGACAGACAGGCAGGAGAGTATCCAGGTTGTAGCCTGAAGGCCTAGGCCTTAATTTGGATTCAAAAAATTTTAACCAGGCATGCCTTAACTCAGCCGACCATGGATACTACCTGCCCTACACAGAATATATCAATATTTGGACTTTAAATTTTTAAAATCCTGGTTTCTCTACTGATGGGGTTAGCTGAAATTCACTTAGCAGAGGAAGGGTGATATGGGGCATCAAAATACCTCCTGTATTCCTCCCTCGCAGTGTTCAAAAGTAGTCTGGACCCACCTATAGCACCCCACGGCCTGCTACCCCCTCCCTTGAGGCATTATCAGAAACTGATTTCAACCTTGCATCTGAACTGTGAAAAAAATAAATAAAAGCATAAATTAGCATGCTCAGGAGAGTCCCTAGTACTCTATGAAAAACAATATTATCCCATCCTCTGCCATTGTGCAGAAAGTTCATCAGCCAAGCTTACATAGGGGACATAAAAAAGTTTGGTGCACTCTTCTGCCAGAGGAGGGAGGTGTAAACTGGTACCAGAGAACTAAGATATTATAGTAGACCACAGAGCTGGGTTTCCAAATCCAGTTGGGGAAAACCCTCACCACTGGTGAAAACTGTCTCAAGGGGGGAGTAGTAATCGAACCCCAGTTTACAGTGGCATGTGACCTGTCACCCTAGCAACAGAACCAGTGTCACAAGGGAACCCTGACTACAAAGGGCAACTAGTGTGTCAAAAATAGATCTAAAACAAATGGGTAGACTAGATGGACCTAGCGGTCTCCTTCTGCCATCAGCTTCTATGTTTCTATGTCACAAAGGGGGAATAGTTACTTTAAGATTGGGACTCCAGCTACTAGAGTCACTGAGGTTTTGGTGAGGCAGAGAGCGCATTTTCTTTTGGAAGGGTGGCAGGGATGGCTGACAGAGATTCCACCCTCTCAGCACAAGTCAGTTCGATGTTCTTATGCGTAGCCCCATTTGGTGAACCTAGTGTTGGTGAAGCTGAGGATTCAGCTTGCTTGTTCGTACTGCCAGATGCAGCTTCTCGAGGGGAGGTTGATCCAAGAGCCTCACAGTGATGCTTAGTTGGGAGTGGGGGCACCTGGTGAATGGCTGTATGAAGAGGCTAGGGAGGGAGAGGTGCAGTGCGGACTGCAGCAGCATTGTTGAGAGTGGTATTCAATCAAAAGAATTTCAGCTTTCTGGCACTTCCGACTGCAGCCTTTCTGATGTTGGTCAATATATCACTGTTGTGAGCTGTCTCCTAGGGTCACCAATCACCCCCAGTGGAGGGGGGATGGAGACAACCATCTGCTGCAGTAGGTTTCTGCATGGGGTGGTCACTGCTCAGTGGTGTGGAACTCATGCTCAGGCCACCAAAAGTAATCAATAAATACACTGGCTAAACAAATTGAGCCTTATGTTCTTGACAGGAGTGGGATCCACATGCTACAGGCCAAACAAACTGTGCCCTTTAGATAAAAAGAACCCACAAATAACAGGCTAAACAAACTGAGCCCTTCGTTCTAAAGAGACCCTGCAAACTGGTCTAAAGAAGTGCTCAACTCAGGTCTGCATTCTGGTCCCGAGAGGATGCACAAGCTGTGGTCTAAAAAAACAATCATGCTTAGTTGTAAAGGCCTGCTTTAAATATATTTCTGAGGCAAAAAAATTCATACAGACACAAATTCACTGAAAATATGAAATCTTACTGTCACTTATCCTTCTGCAGCAGTGGTACAGTGTACATTAGAACTGTAGAAAATAGCAGCAAAACAAGCTTCACTGATTATTGACTTGTCAGCTGTTTACAGCATGCCACATTTAGAACGTAAGTCAGGTTGCCTACTCGTCACCAAAGTTTCACTGCCCAAAGGCTTCAGACTGTTACATTGCTTCACTTCCAATCATAATCGCGCTCCTACTCTGCTCAGTAAGATAAGTTTTGTTGAAAACTTCTTAACACTTCATGAGAACAGTGATTCAAGTATATTGCCAGCTCACATGCTCAGCACAAAAAGACAGCACACTGCCCAGGCCAGCTCCCTCCTGTCACGCAACTGTGCACTGACCTGTTGTAGCTTTTGTCAGAGTCAGTTAGCACCTACTTATAAATAAGTTTCAACATTTTTTGGCACCCATCCCATTTCCCCTAGGACTACAACTCTAGTTATGATAATTGTAGCAGCTGCTCTGAATAAAGAGATAGCTTATTTCCCATCCCTTTCATCACGCAACTCTACAACCACCTTTTATTTTATTTAGTTTTTGTTGACTGGGTAAGTGCACTAGACAAATCCTGCCTATTTTCAGGCACGACCCAGGGAAGGGGGATACAGATGAATGCCAACTGACCTTGAACCAGATTAAGCTGTTGGTGGTATTTTCAGTGAATGAGGGAAATTTGGCCAGGACACCGGGGAAATTCCCCTACTCTTTTTCGATAAGTGCCATGGGATTTTTAACATCCACCTGGACTACCACCAATCCAGGCAGATGGGACCTCGGTTTTTAACGTCTCATCCGAAAGATGGCACCTTAGAAGTGCAGCACCCCTCTCATGCTGCACTACAGTGTCAGTACTGGGATATTAACCCAAGTACCAGATGTGGGAACTGAACCCACAGCCCTCTAATCTCCCAGCCTCAGAGGCGAGTGTGCTACCTACTGAGCCCCTGACACTGCATATATGTGCTAGTGTAGTTAACTGCTATTTGAATGGGCATCTGGAGCATCACAATGGTGTCATGGCTGTCATTTGAACGGGGTGAGTATGAGGAAATGGTGCAGTCTTTTGGTGCTTCTGTTAACTCCCCCCCCCCCCACTGGTGGGTTGGCTCACTCATGTCTTGAGCATTCTGGGCATGATCTACAAAATAGCATAAAATGAAATTAGGTCTTACGTATATTTATCTGTTATTATTATGTAACTAGAAAGCAGTCTGATATTATCTGGTTCTGTCTTTGTTTGGATTTAGTTGTTTGTTCTCTCTGCAGCGGTATATTTGCTGTGCAATATTTGTATTTTTTCTTGTTGTTGAAAATCTCCAGTAAAGATTACAATTAAAAAAAAATTAAATTAGGTCAGTGAAAAAATTCAAATTAGTGGCGATTTTTCTTATTAAAGCAATACCTACTACTATGGATGTTTAGTTTTAACAAAAGTCTTCAAAGAATCCCTTTTTAATATGCAAACTGAAAATTCTTTGTTCACAGCACTTTATGTGTGACCAAAGAATTCTCAGCTCCCATCTCATGGCCCAGAAATTGGCCCTCTCACTAAGCTGGGCACTCAAGATTTTAGGGGTAGCCAGCCCGCCGGCACAGCAGCAAGATGTCCACTTACGGCACCAACATCCCAGGTTCAGAGATGGACTTGGGAGTCAGAGGGCCAGCTGAGAGAGAAGAACTGAGCATCCCAGGGACAGCTCTCCTTCTCTGGGGGAGGAAGAGTGTCAGGTGCTCTATGGACCCTTGGCAGAGGCTGGAGGATCAGCTGCGTCCAGCACCGTCATTCATGGGGGGGCGGTGCGGATGTGGCACATCATTGCACATCCTGCCCCTGGGGAGCAGAATTGCAAAATGGCTAGGATCCTCTTTGATGCCTGCCTCTGGTCCCGTTCTCTTACACTGCTCCCTCCAGTCCTTGGCCTTGACATATTCCGTTGGGTCATCTCACCCCTGCGGCCCCATCCATTGGGGTAAGCCCAGGGAGCCCTGTCAGTGGTGGTGATGCCGCTGGTAATCTGGATGAGTGTTCATGGGTGGGGGCAATCCAGGGTGGTTGGCGGCCAGAGAGGTCGCAGTGGGCAGGATGGGCTGAGAGGTAATGGCAGATGACTTGGATCCCCAGCCACAAAAAAAAAAAAAAATAGATTTTAGGGGTATCCAGAAAAAAGGCATTTCTGTGCCATTTTTCTAAAAACAAACACCAGAATCTAGCTAAACTGGTCCAACTTACTTAGGTTCAAGTGTTTTTGTTTTTTTTTTAATTATCATTTTTATGTTGCTTGCACGCATGTGCAAGAAACATAGTGCCATCATCGGAGATTTCGGAGGTGTGTCACCTCCTCCTCCAATTCAGTCAGTGAGCTGGCAGGCGTGGCCCCTGTAAGCCAATGCATTTTGGAGCTGTCTATGACACGCTCCAAAATGCAGTGGCATACAGTTGAAAGGGGGAGCTACGCTTCAGTGAGCAGAGATAAGAAGCCCACTGAAGCGTAGCCCCCCACACGCAGGCGTGCGCGCCCCGCACCTACTGCATAGCCGACGGGTGCCCAATCCCCGCTGGTTGAGCTGCATCTCCCCCCAGTTGTAGGTGCCACGCTGGGGAGCCCACCCCAGCGTGGCAATGAGTCTTTGGCCGACGGGGTGCCCAATCCCCGCCAGCTGAACGCCTCCCCCAACGTTCTTGTGCCACGCTGGGAGCCCACCCCAGCATGGCAAATGGTCCCAAGGCGTCTTTTTTTTTTTAACCTGAAAAGCAGCGGTCCCGTGGGCGTCTCCGACCTCCACACGCACCACCCACTGCGCACCAGCCTCCCACACCCCCCCCACATACCTCCGGACTCCGGAGCTGACGATCTTGGTGGACGGGAACACGTCTGCACTCTTCAAAGCCGACCGCGAACTGAGGAAATGCCGGTAAGCTGTGTAATGGCCTAGATGGGGGGGGTTCAACTTTGTTGCATATCTCAGGCATTTTTGGGAATTTTGGCACCAAATTTTCAACATGGGGTTTTTGGGACCCCTTCTCATGAATGATGTCATTGTCATGGTGTTATTCGGGCCCGAAGGGTGATTTCGCACAGTGACTGTGAAATCACCCTTTGGGCCAGAATACTGCCATGACAGTGACATCATTCATGAAGTCCCAAACCCAGTTGAAAATCTGTTAAAACCAAAATGACTGTTTTACAAGCGTGCGTTGTGCAGTTCCTACGCAGGCTCGTAAGTTCATGAAATTTCAATATTTTCACTCCAGATTTTCAACATTGCAATTTTACCACACCTTCTTATGAGCAGTACAGCTGTCATTTTTCACTTCTCACCCAAAATGTGTTTCCGCCCATGTAGCGCACAATGGTGCAGTCGGTGCACGAAATCAATGTACAGGACAAATTAAGAAAATCACAGTGACACTGTTCATGAGCAGAGGTCTTAAAATGGCTATGTTGAAAATTTGGTGAAAAAATTCCTAAAAATGACTGTTTTATGAGCGTGCGTTGCGCAGTTCCTACACAGGCTCGTAAGTTTGCAAATTTTCAATATTTTCACTCCAGATTTTCAACATTGCCATTTTACCACACCTCCTTATGAGCAGTACAGCTGTCATTTTTCACATCCTGCCCAAAACGTGTTTCGCCCCATGTAGCGCACAATGGCGCAGTCGGTGTGCAAACTCAATGTATGGGACACATTAAGAAAATCACAGTGACACTGTTCATGAGCAGAGGTCTTAAAATGGCTATGTTGAAAATTTGGTGAAAAAATTCCTAAAAATGACTGTTTTACGAGCGTGCGTTGAGCAGTTCCTACGCACGCTCGTAAGTTCGCAAATTTTCAATATTTGCACTCCAATGACTTCCAAATACCTAAACAGCACATAGAAGCAAGCAACATTCGGCATTGACAAATGCTTGTTTATGTATTTTCAAACTTTTTCCCAAAAAACAAAAGTGTGGTGGCCCTCATGACCTAAAAATGTTTCTCTTGACTCAAGAACACATTTAGTCTAGACCTAAAGATGGCTTGCAAAAGCAGAATTCTTCTTTCATTATCAGAGGTTTAACTCAAAAACCCTACTGAGCATGCTCAGAAGCCAAATTTCAAAACCCACTAGAACTGAATGATATTTTTTCACAAAACCTTCAAAGGCCACACCCTTTGGAAAAGCCCCTCCTGCTCTGAAAGTTTTGGAACAAAATTCCAAACTGTCTTTTCTGTAGGGGTGAGCAAAAGAAATAGGCAAAGGAGAGTCTTTCAAGGTTTTTTAATGTTCCAGATCTCAGAATCTGAATGAGTGCCCGTTACAGAACATCCCACATCTTGAGAGCTTGCCACCCAGCTCATACACACAAATTTTCTCACATTTTTATTGAACGGCATCAAAGTAATTAAGGAGCAAAAATCTGGATTTAACATTAAACACTCTGCTGAACCCTAACTATACTTGTGGTACCGCACAAGCATAATTTCTATGTGTGTGTGTGTGTGTGTGTTGTGTATTTATGCAATAGGTGTGGACCCAAAAGCCATGTGATAAATCCATTTATTTCCACATGTGTAATAAATTTTAGAACCCAAAATGTAAATGGAACCTGTCAATCAACCCCCCCCCCAAGCTGGCACTACTTCCCAGCTGTCACTTCCCCCTACAGCTCTTTCAAAAGTTGTACTCTACCAGCCACTCCTTCGCACAGCATCATTGCCTGCCGAAGTACTGCTTCTTCCTCAACCAGATTAGATCCTTATATAATTTATTTGTACAGAAGCAGTTTACAAACATTTTTTTTAAATAAACCACTTGCTGCATTCTCTTTCTCCCCTGCCCGCTCACTCACCCATCTCGATCTCTTGCTCCTGCCCCCTTGTACTCTGCTCCTGGCTCCACACTGCCCTCAGCATCAAGAGCCCACTGAAACAGTTTCTTTGCTTTCACTGAACTCAAACAGATCCTTTTTAATAAACCATACCTCAAAATCAGGTTACCTCTCCTCTTAAGAACCACTTTTGTTTCTAATTAGGCACAACACCAGCCATAGTCCTCCATTCTTTTTGTCTCTCACCCACTTAAGACCCCACTCCTTCTTTCAAAATCTCATTATACTAGTGACTGGACACTCACTCCTCCCTTACAGACTGTGACTGCTGTTCTGAAAATATGACCATCACTGAATTTAAAAAATAACAGTCTGATCTTCCAGTGGCAAACAGCAGCTGCTGACATATTTCACTGCCTTCAACCCAGAAAGAACATGTTGGCTGACCCTCTTTAACTACTGCCGACACCTTGGTTCAAATTTTTTCAAAATGACACAATCTCCATCAATCAGCACCAACGTTTACATACTGAACATCAGTGCTGATTGGTACAGACTTCAGAACTACCTTCACAAAGGTGCACACACCTGGCAAAGCACCAAATAAACCCACTAAAACTATGATAAATAACTTTTCAAAAACATTTACATTTTTCTAAATCAAACACACAAAGTCTGTCCTTATTGGTGAATCAGTGGTGGGGTCTTATTAGGGTTGTCAACCCTAGTGCCCACCCCCCTCCCCTGCCTGTAGGGCCCTACGTGACAAAAAACTCCCAACAGATTATGTTGCAATACTGTATCACTATGAGGCACTAGGTTGGAGCTGTATCTTGTGCTTCGGACAGGAGGCAGTGGGCTGGGGGTAGGGCATGAGCATTAGGGTTGACAACACCAACTAAGACCCCAACACTGATTCGTCAATACTCCAGAGACCCAAATCCCTAATGTTTTCATTTCTCTTCTTTGTGTACTTTGCATTCTACAACCCTAATGTCTGCATTAATGTAGTTTTTTGCAATGAATTTCCATCCTTTTTCCGATAGTGGAATTGCATCCTCATTTGTGAAGGTCTGTTTGGGACCTGCACAAAATTAGATAAATACAATATTGGAGACAGTACTGGCCAGTGCATGGGCCCAGCAGACCCCAGCACGCATGTCGATACCTTGTGGGTGAGGTTGCCTGACCCACCACAGGGTGTGGTGTATGTGCAAAAAAATTGCTCCATCCCTATCCAGGACAGGGCTGGTGCTGCATACTGCAGTACCTTCCCCATCAGCCATGTCCCATTAAATCAGCTCACTGAATTCACACCAGCACTCAGGCCACTGGCACAATAAGGCAGCATGTTCCCCAGTGGTACAACAGACATATCTGCAAGCAATATTACTTAAGTAATTCTTTGTTTTTTAATATTTTGTCCCCAAACTTTCAACATAGTCTTCTTATGACCCCACCTCATAAACCCAATAGGAGAAATTGTTCAAATCCCTGCCAAAATGCCATTCAACACCACAGATGCAAAAACACATTTTGGACAGGATGTGAAAAATGACAGCTATACTGTTCATGAGATGGTGTGAAAAAATGGCTATGTTGAAAATTTGGGGTCAAAATATTAAAAATTACCAGCGTTATGTGCTTACGTAGAAAAATGTCAACAAATGCTCGTAGCTTGGCTATTTTTAGGAATTTTTTCACCAAATTTTAAATGTCCTTTTTGGTACCCCACCTCATGAACACTGGTGGTAAAATTGTGTTATTCAGTCCTGAAAGGTGATTTTGGGCAACGACTGCAAAATCACCTTGCGGGCCAGATTAATGAAATGACACTGCCAGTGAGTTCATGAGGTTGGGTCCCAAAAAGGCCATGCTGGAAATTTGGTGAAAAAATCTAAAATTGCATGTGAACATACAGGAATAGCGTTATAGAAAAGCTTAACAGTACCGTGGTATTTTCTAGCAACCGCATTAAAAAATATTGCAGATTTACCGCTACTATGGTAAAAATCCCATAGAATAACATTACATTTTTTACCATGGTAGCAGTAAATCTATGGTAATTTTTCCACAGTTGCTGGAAAATATCACGGTACTGTTAAACTTTTCTATAAGCACTGTAAGTTCAAAACTCCATTGATATACATTATACGGCACTTACCTTTATGCCTCAGTTCATGGTTTGACTTTGAAGAGTGCAGACATGTCTCTGGCCACAGAGGATGACAGTGTACCACCTCAGCAGCTAAATATAGGGTAAGGGTGTGTGTGTGTGAGATGGTGGGTGTTTAGTGGGAGGGTCAGGATGGGGGAATGGAGACAACAGTTACAACGAAGGATCGTTTTCTATATTTCAGGTTAAAAAAAAGCTGGGGGATGGTTTTCCTTTTGCAGGAACACAAGAAATAAATAATCTATTTCAGGACACTGGGAGTGGGCTCCCCAGTGTCCCACACTACTGGGGGGGGTACTTGCAAATGCCAACATGGTGATTGGGCCCCCCCAATGTTGGCAAGTATTATATAAAAAAACAACAGACTGCGTCAGGAGGGTGGGGGGGCATCTGACACCGGAGGTGGGCATCCCAGTGTCAGATTACACACAAAAAAAAGACATAGATACATAGATAGATAGAAAAATAAATAAATAAATACACTGCCACTGGGGATTGAGGCCCCCGGTGTCCAGATACAGTTTATAATTCTTTTTTTTTTTTGCTGCTCTGGCAGGCAACAATGGTCCCTCCCATGAAGGGGCTTGACTCTTCAATCCTGGCATGGAGGCAGCTGGTCCATCACGGAGCTTGCCAGCTCCATTTTTCTGATGTCTTCCCCTGGGCCTATGATTATGAAATGGGCAGAGCAGTTGGGCTCTGCCTCCAAGGGGGAAGCCTTATGCCCTGAATGTGGCCCCTCCCCATTCTGGCAGCATGCCTGTGCTGATACCCAGCCACCACTGCGTTAACCTCCTCCCTGGAGAGAGAGAGAGAGAGAGAGAAGAGAGACTTTTTAAAAGAGATTTTGTATTTCCTCTGAAACTTTGCCCCACTGAACCAATCTACATAAAATGTTCAGGATCAAGAGAGTCCTGGCACACAGGCAGTGCTATCCAAATTCCATGTAAATCGGTTAACCAGGTGCAAAGTTATTAGGGTGCAAACACTGAGGTTTAACATTAAAGTGCCTCCTCAACCCTAATATACAGGCACTACCGTGCCTTTATAATATAGATATAGCAATAGATAGATTGATAGATAAATAGATGTATATTATATATATATGTGTGTATATATATATATATATATATATATATATATATAAGCAATAATATCCAACAGGGTGGGCAGTATTGGGCTTTACCAGACCTCCCAGTAATGAGGCCTGATGCCACAGGCAGAGGGCCTTATAGCCCCTGGAAGGTCCAGTATAGCCCAATACCATCATCCTGGAGGGTATTATTGTGCTTAGAAAATGGGCGCTTTAAAAAAAATAAGTTTAGTAAGAAATTATTAATAATAAATATATTTTAAATTAATTTTGTAATAAAATAGTTCCTCCACCTGCATTATAATGATGTGTTTTTTTTTTAAGCTCAGGACTTTTGTTTTGCTGTGTAGTATCTCTCTTCTTCCCTTTCTCTTCCCTCTGAGTAGTATCACCTGCTAATGAGTAGTAACGCCAGCTAATGATGGAAATAAAAGAAATAAAAAAGCATAACATAAACATAAAATCACAATTTTTAGCTCCTTACAGTATTGGGTCATACTGTGTTCCACTGAAGATGACATGCTGCCCTGTTTATCCCCATGAGTTCTGACCACACTCTGAGAAAGTCTTGAAAAAGACTCAGTGAAAATTAATCAAAGAAATATCAAATTATTATTTTTTAAAATGCTTCTTTCTATCTGGTTCTCAGCTTGCTCGACATCGCTAACACCAATGCTTTCACACATACAGTGTGTGCCGCGCTCATCTTCATTCTCTTCTAACTCTGGACATAGGGAAAATTAAAAACTAAAAAAAATACAGTTCTGTTATTTATTAAACTTTTCAGTGGTCTTGATACTCAAGCAGATTGCTACTCCATTCAGTGGGCTGGTGGCCAGCCAGCCGCAGTATGTAGGTGCTGAGGAACGGAAGGAGGTCTGCGACGGAGCGCATGCAGGACTTCAGTTCAGGAAAGTAATTTAAAAACACTGTCACCTTCAGTTCGGTGAGGGTAGGGATGGTAGAGACAACACAGTTGGGATTTTGTAAGAGGCTGAAGGTGAGAGGATTCAAGACACTCACTGCGCTATGTTTACTACAAGTTACTCTGGTCTGGGACCTGTCAGCTTCGCTGTGGTCAGTGGAGGGGCCTGCACATTTACTGTGTCAGGATTGGGATTTTGTATTTTTGGAAATATTGCTTTTTATGTGCACTGCTTCATTTGGCATATGTTTTTCTGAATAGAACAGTTGCTGAAATTATAGTGCCTTCTGAGACAGAGTGTGTAATCTCCGGTACTGTACATGAGAGAAGTGGTAGTTTTTTCATTTTTGTCCATCTGCGGTATAGAAAACTAAGAAAATACACTACTGTCACACACAGATTCATCTGCTACCACTGGATCTCTTGCTAGGGTTACTTTAGATGTTCGTTGTGCTTTTTACTGTACCATTCCAGTTTTATTTTTTTAGACTGTGTAATATACTTCGAATTGTTGTAAGGGAAATAAGTGTGAGTGGACTAGAGAAAGACTGACAGGCCCACCGCTACTTTTGTTCGGCATCAGATGAAGCGCTGGTGATCAGCATGGTGTGGGGAAGTTAGATAGCTGATTTATTTAGAAAGACTTTTCAAACTGTTGCGCTGAGTTAATAGTTACTTTCTTTTTTATGGTGGTGGCAATGGTAGTGGGGGGCATAAGTCACTCGCTAAGTGTTAAAAAAATGGCGACAGTTTGAAATTGTGTACCCAGCACTTCAGCCAATGAGGAACCAGGGTGCTGGGCACAAGGATACTTTGCTTTCTATCAGGAAGGTTTGGGCTGGGGCTTTTTATTTGGTGGGCATCTATTGTCTGATAGATGCCCACCTAAATTAGTGTCTCAGCCAATCACAAGAGAGAAGTTTCTTTGCCTATTTTCTAAATATATATATATATAATAGTGGTACAGTAGTTAGGGTTGAGGAAGCACTTTAATATTTTATAGTGGTGCCAGTAATGCCACTATAGTTAGGGTTGAGCAGGCACTTTCATGCTAAACCTCAAATTTTGCACTTTAATAACTTTGCAGCCATTCAATGGATTTGCTCGAAGTTTTGCATGCACGGTCTCCTGGCATAGATCTCTTGACATCCCAAGTTTTGTTCCAGTTGGATGTGCGGATTGGATAGTGAAAAAAAACTTACAATTTTCCACTTTTTGCTGTTTATTTTTTCTCATTGCCCTGCGCACAGACAGTATTAAATTTTGGTCTGAGATTTTTACAGTAGAAAGAGCTTGGTCACAAAACAGCCCAGCATTTATTTGGTGAAAAAATATTAATCCATTTTAAAGTTATAGCATTTTTAAGATCCCATTATTTTCAATGGGATTTCTATTGTAAAGGATAGATTCATGGAACAAAAAAGGATTTTGCCCTGATGAACAAGGATCCTTTTTCTTGAGGGGCCAATCCTTGTTCACCAGAACAATATCCTTTTCATGAGTTGCCATCTTGTTTTTTTTTTTTGATTTCTGGCTGGAAAAAAGTATCATAACTGTGCCCAGGGAAGTCTGTTGCAGACATTGAACTGTGTATCTTGCTCATCTGGAGTTGATGAGCAGTTTTTTGTGGTTTCTGACTTCTGTATGCCTGTAGAATTTTTTTTTAACTATTTTAATCTTTTTTTTTGTCAATCGTTAACTTCCTTTTTCACTATTCCTTTTTCGTTGTGGAGAAAAAGGAAATTGACTGGTGAAAAAGATTTCCCCTTTTCATGACCAGATGGCCATGCCATAATCCTTTGTCACCAGCAAGTTTCCTTTTCCACCATGATAAAAAAGGATGGTGAAAAAGGAAATCAGTTGGTGAAAAAAGATTACTGGCATGACCATCAAGTCATGAAAAGGGGCCATCTGGTCGTGAAAACGGGAACTCCTTTTTCACCAGACGATTTCCTTTTTCGCCATGTCAGAAAAGGATGGCAAAAAAAAAGAAACAGGATGGTGAAAAAGGATTATTGCCACAGCCATGTGGTCATGAATAATGGTTTCTGGACCATCTGTCCCAAAAAAATACAGCCATCTGGTCATCTTAGCCCTGTTTAAATCTAGAGGGCAGGATTCACAAAACAGAAGCACCTGGCACATTTCAGATGAGCCAGCGCAAGTCAGAAATGTGCCGGAAGGCAATTCAGGTACTGGGAGGAAGTGCCAGTGCAAACAAGATGCCCTGTGCCTAAAGACATGCACCAAAGGTGCAACGGAATGACATGCGGCACACATACAATGGACGTACCCATGCATACACCATGCATCCCTATCCACAGAGCAAAACCAAGGAGCAGCAATAGAGCAATTCCAGTGCAAAGCCAAGATGCGCTCTAGAAAGATAAGTACAAAAGAAGGAGACTTAAGTCCAGCACACCAGCAGGCCGTCAAAGGAACGACAACAGCAGGACACACACAGAGGGGAAGTCAATACAGAGGGAGAGGCACAGACAGCAAGCCACACCACAGGGCTACAGCAACAGAGGGGATGAACCCAGCAGCAGTCGTCATTGCTGGTGCCCTAATGAGGAGGAGGAGGCAGGGCGTCAGAAGTAACCATAGGTGGACGGCCCCACAGCGGTACCATGCCCGGCTGTCCTTCGAGCAGCTGACAGAGGTGGAGACAGTCAGGTGATACCGCCTCAACAGGGCCATGCTGAGACAGCTTTGTGAGCTGTGCCATGATGTGATGCAGGCACCCACTACACGAGGACACACCATCACGGTGGAGACCAAGGTGAAAACGGTCATGTGCCTGCTCACCACGGGAACCTTCCAGAGGCCTACAGAGGACACCACTGGCATATCACAGGCCTCAATGTCCTGCATCCTCATACAGTTCCTCACCGCACTGTTACCACATGCTTCGGAATACATCAGATTCCCCAGCACACAGGCAGAGAGGACAGAAACCATGCAGGGGTTCCACAGGGTGGCACGCATGCCAGGTGTCATAGGGGCCATCGACTGCACCCATGTGGCAATCCACGCACCACCTGGTGAGGAGGGTGTCACATACATGAATCGGAAGGGGTATCACTCAGTGAACTGCCAGGTGGTGTGTGTGTGATGCCACGGGGTGCATCACCAATGCCTGTGCCACACACCCTGGGAGTGCACATGATGCATACATATGGCACAAGTCGGCACTCTGTGCAAGGTTCGAGGCTGGGGACATCCAAACTGGACACCTGTTAGGTACATGTGACTGAGCGCCAGCAGCCCGGTTGGGCCACCATGCCCAGGACACCTGGGGCGGGTCGTGGGTGGGAGACTGCAGGCATGAGGGCACTGGGCCAGCAGGGATGTGGAATGGTGCTGGGGCAGCTGCAGGGTGGCATGGTCCCAATGTGCACCATAGGATGGATGGGGGCAGGCAGGGGCAGCAGGTGCAGGAGCTGCAGGACTGCCAGGCATGTGGCAGCATGAATGGAGGGGCAGGACAAGGGCGTACAACACAGGGCGAGACAGGATCAGTCACACGCCACAGTCTAACACCATGTACTAATGGACACACATCTACCCCCACAGGTGATGCTGCATACCCATTGCGTCCCTGGCTCCTCACCCCATCCGATGACCTGGAATAGTGGCAGAGGAACGCTACAATGAGGCACATATTGCGACGTGCGCCCATCGTCAAGTGTGTCTTTGGCATGCTGATGATGCGTTTCCAGTGCCTGTGCCGGTCAGGTGGTGCCCTACAGTACAGCCATAAGAAGACCTGTGGCATATTCCTGGCTTGTTGTATGCTACACAATATGGCCAAAGACCATGGGATACCTGCTGAGGCCAGCGAGGGCAACAGTTCCAGGAGGAGGAGGGGGTGGGAGAGGGCGCAGCAGGGCACACCCAGAGGAACATGGAGCCGACAGTGGACATGGGCGCAGGGATCCAAGGCTGGCGGCCATGTCATGGGCATACCACACCAGAGTGGTGGAGGAAGACTTCGGGACATGCAGGTGAGTATGCAGGATGGTACATATGCAGCTGTGGGCACCACAGTGTAGGGACATCATGGCGGGGGCATGGCAGGCACCGTATGCCACACCGGGGTGCACATGCAGGCACATGCACACAGTGAGGGACACACACATGCATGCGCGCGCACACACACACACACACACACACACACACACACACACACAGGCACCATGCATGCACCACACCAGAACCACACAGGCCACGCTCACACTGTCATGGGTCAGTGTGCACTGCAGCCGGCACATGTGCACTGCCTGCACCGTAATGCACTCTTCATAACCATGATACATGGCACGACTGTAGCACACACAAACACACAGGTGCACAAGTACAGGTGACATGGGGGTGTGCCAGGGCAACCGTGTGGCTGAAGACCACCACGCACAGTGGCACTGGCACCACCCACAGGGAAGCCAGTGTGCATAACCATGCCACCCACCACCACAGGCCCCTGGGCATGGACATCACAGGGCCACCCTATGACCACCACAGACATGCGGGCGGCCTCTGCCATGGCCGCTGGTGATAAGGGTGTCACCACCAGCCACAGAGAGTGTCCCCAGTGACCCCACAGGGGTGCTGCACTGAGACCGTGAACTGGTGCTCAGTGGGATGGCTGATCCACGCCCCCCAGGTTTGCCATTGCCAGTGGGGGTGGATGCCAGTGGGGACAGGGTCAGCAGCAGGGGGCCTACCTGGTCCCATCGTCAGGGTGTCTGGGACATGCTCCTGGGCATCCAATAGGATGCACACTGTCTGCAGTGTGCTGTGGATGCAGTCACTTCCTCCACAGAGGCTGCAATCCACTCCATGGCTGCGGTCATGCCCACCCACATGAGACGTGTCTCAGCCAGCATCTGAGCATGCCACACTGCTGCGGACTCATTATCCTGGACCATGACAGCCCGGTGGCTCCGGAACTCCAACCGGAGTGCCTCCTGACTGTGCACAGTTGTCCACAACAGGTTAAGGAAGACACCCATGTCATCGGCAGGTGATGCGGCATGGGGGCAGACACCTGATCACCCCCCCGTATATATTAATGCTTTCCCTGGTATCCAGTGGTCTTTCCCAGCCACCCAATCACCTGCCCGATATGTAATAATGTTTTCTCTGGTAGCTAGCAATCCCTCCCCCCACCAGATCACCCACCTTATGTGCTGTTATCATATTTCATTATGAGTGGCATATAATATACTGTGGAATTTCGCATAGCTAGCACGAACAGTAAAAGAAGGTGACAAGACCTTCTATAGATACATTAGTGAAAGGAGAAAGTCCAGAAAGGATATTGCTAAGATGAAAGGGGATAAGGGGGCGTGTGAGGAGAGGACCATGTAAAAGCATCTATCCTAAATAGATACTTCTGCTCAGTATTTACTGAAGAGAAGGTAGGGCAGGGCCCACAGCTCTGCACCATGGACACGGGGGGAGGGAGGTGTGCACTAGTCCCTTCACAAAAGAAAGGGTCCTACAAGAGCTCAATAAGCTCAGGATGGACAAGGCAATGGGACTTGATGGCATACATCCCAGGGTACTAAAGGAGCTATGGATGGAACTAGCAGAGCCATTATCAGAACTGTCCAGTGAGTCTCTGAGCACAGGATAGGTCCCAGAAGACTGGAGAAGGGCCCATGTGATCCCGCTCCACAAAAGTGGTAGCAGGGAGGAGGCAAGGAACTACAGACCAGTCAGTCTTACCTCAGTAGTGGGCAAGATTATGGAGACACTCCTTAAGGAAAGGATAGTGCAACACCTGGAATCCATAGGGGCACAGGATCCAAGACAGCATGGGTTTACAAAAGGAAGGTCCTGTCAAACTAATCTCATAGATTTCTTTGACTGGGTAACCAGAGTGGTGGACCAGGAGGGATCAGTTGATGTTGCCTACCTTGGCACCGGTCGGCTTTTTCAAATGAAAGTTTGAAAAAGCCGACAGGTGAAATCATAAGAATTTGCTGCTCCCTACTGCGCTGGGCTTCTGTTGCGTGGTGTTGTTCTGCAATAAACTGAGGTGAAGAATACTTCAAGTTTGGACTCTGATGCTATTGCTTTCAATTTCTGTTGGCGAACAGCAAATGGTGAGTGCCATGACTTTAGTTTAGTTTAGTTTAGTTTATTAGTCTAGGAATTAATACCTTTGAGCCAGAGCTCTTTTACAAAGGTTCCACGACACATAGAACATTTAACAAAGCACAATACACATTACAGGTAAAACCAGACGGAAAAGTTACATAATAAATTTGCTATTAACAGTTTAAGGCAGTAACGTTTTTTTAGAAGTTTCATAGTAAAACAAGCTATAACAGTTTCAAGGGAGTAGACAATTTGGAGGAAAAAGAAACTTCCAGGGAGAGGGCGATCATTAGGAGCCAAAGGGAGGCAAGAGAGGAGGGAAAGGTGGTGAGCAGGAGAGTAAGTGAGAGGGGACAGAAAAAGGGGGAGGGGAAGAGAGTGAGTTTGGGTGGGAGACAGGAAATAGTAGTGGTACCAGAGGGCTCATTAGACAAGGAGAAAGAGGCCTCAGATGTGAGGATGGACACGAGGAGTAGTAGTCTTTATCTAGCGCAATCACAGTTGCTAGTGGTGGTGAGGTGGGCATAGAGCATGGTTTGAAAGCTTGGCGAGGTTGAGGATCAGTAGGTGGACTTAGAGCATTGAACCATGTCGGGGCCCTGTATGCGAAAGATCTTTGTCCCTGTGCAGTCCGGCATCTGGGAACCAGGAAAGGTTGGCGTTCAGATCTGGTGGAGGGTCGTGAGCCAGGATTCGGTCGGAGTAAGTTTTGGATACATAATGGAGTCAGTCCCAAGATGGATTTTTTTGCCGTTATGCAGGTGAGATAAGTAAGACAATTTAATAGGTTCAACCAGCCTGATTCATAGTACAGTTCACACGTGAGAGTCAGTCTTTGAGCCCCCGTGAGGAGCCGGCAAGCATTATTTAGAGTGATTGAGATACGCCTTAGAGCAGTGGAGGTAGCTGAGCCATAAATAATAAGGCCATAGTCAATGATAGAGATTATGGAACTCTGTATAGCTATTCTCAATGCCGCTTGGTTTAGAAATTGACGATTACAAAATAGTATTCCAAGACGTTGGTTCACTGTTTTCACAGTGTTGTCAATGTGGGTTGCAAAGGTGAGCCCTTGGTAAAAAGTGATGCCAAGGTATTTGAAAGTATTTACTTGGTCCAGTGTATTTCCCGCAGAGGTTTGTATGGTAAGTGGAGTATTTCTATTTTTGTTTTGGTGATTGGCGAAGAGCATGGCTTTTGTTTTATTGTGGTTTAGCACAAGTTTACTATCCAGGAACCACCTTTCAACACTAGAGAAAGCAAGTTGCAGGCTTTTGCGTAGGGAGTTTGGATCCTTGGGGAAGAGAGAATTACAGCATCATCAGTGTATAAGATTATTTTCCTGGCAGAAATCTGGGAGGAGTTAAGGAACAGGCTAAAGAGCAGGGCCAAGAATTGATCCCTGCGGTACACGAGAGAACTGGTTTGAAGTCGGAGAGTTTATTAGAAATTTTTACAGCCTGTGACCGATTAGACAGGTAACTTTTTACCCAAGCACAAGGACCTTCGGCCAGGCCTTGGCTGGTAAGTAATGAGGTAAGTAGACCATGATGGGCTGTGTCGAAAGCTTTTGTAAGATCGATAAAGACCGCACCGGTTTGGCACCCTTTGTCCAGGGCTGAGTGGACTTCTCCAGAGAAATCAAGTAAGGCTGTTGTTGTACTATGTCCTTTCCCAAAGCCGTGCTGTTGTTTACAGAGTAGATTGTATTTGTCCAGGTAGTCAGAGAGTTGATCTGCCACTATACGTTCAAGTGCTTTGGAGAGGGGAGGGAGTATTGATATCAGTCGATAGTTTCCTGTTGAGGTAGCCACAGAGCACTTTTTTTTTATATTAATATGCTACTGGCAGTACATGGGATTCCCTTCAAGGAGAGGATGGTGGGCACTTGGAATACGCTGCCAGAAGAGATTGTCTCATTGAAGACAGTTGACAGCTTCAAAAGAGGCTGGGATAGGCATAGGTGGAAGGTAAAGATCATGGGTAGGGAGGATGGGAGGAGTTGGGGGGCAGGGACAGTAGCTCAAGCTGTGGACCCTGCAATATGAGCAGATTAGATAGACCAAATGGCCTTCTTCTGCTGGCTTCTTGGTATGTTTGTATGTATGTTCGTATTTATGTTTTTATTGTTGCATTTTAGTAGATTTCTGGCAGATATCTGATAGACAGTGCTTTACCTGATGGGGCAGTTTCTCAGTGCAGTCTATATACATTCACACAACAGTATTTACAATTTCCTAAGCGTGTTAATAATTTTTCACAGTTGCTTTTACCTCTCAGAAGGTGGTAGGGACCTAAAATGGGTTGTATGGAGAGGCAGGGATGTTGTAACATACCCATTGGACAGGTAATGGCATGATTTTTAGTGAGATCATGTGGGCAATTGGAGCCAATGCTATTCACTATGGATGAAATGAAATGAAATGGGTGCCATGGAACATTCAGGGGATTACTCTCCCCATAAAACAGAAAAAAATCCTCTCCCATCTTAAGGAGGCTAAATGTGATGTGGCCCTACTACAAGAAACACACTTGCTGAGGGCTGAGGCCGAAATGCTGAAATGGGAAAGGGTAGGACAGCAATTCTATAATTCCTTCTCTCCTAAGAAGAAGGGGGGGGTGAAATTTTGGTTATAAAAGAGTGCCCACTCATCACAGAAGATACAGAGGAAGACAAAATGGTAAGATGGGTCTGAGTAAAAGGGCAGGTACATGCTAGGGAGGTCTTTATAATAAATATTTATGCACCCAACAAAGATGACGCCTTTTTTTTAACACTGAGCCAGAAAATTGCCAGTTGCCAGGCGACATAGGGGTGCTTCATTTTACTGGAGGGGGGGACTTTAGCCTCATGCAGGAACTGCTTCTGTACCAGTTCCCTCATCAAACAGGACAGACTTCACACAAGCAGGTTAGGGAGGGATTATTGCATTTATGTCAGGAACATCACCCGTCCAATGTCTGGAGAGTTCACCTTCCCACTGCAAAGTACTTTACCTACAGATCATCACGTTACCTAAGGTTTAGTAGGCTAAATTACTTCTTGGTAAGTGAATGTTTTTTAGCTGAGGTGCTTGATTGGAAGATTCAACCTATCATATTGTCAGACCATGCGCTGGTGACCATAACTACGGTTATGGATCTCACAATGGCCAAATCCCCTAGGTGGAAATCTAATGCTATGCTGCTACAGTTCAGGCAGTTCAGAGACTGGCTAGAACAAGAGATTAAGCTGTACTTTGACCTCAGTCAACAACCACAGCTAACAGAGGCCACCCTATGGGATCCCAACAGAGGTACACACCGAGGGGGTGGAAAGAATGAGGGATGATCTGAAAAAGTTGGAAGAATGGTCAAGGAATTAGCAGCTGGGTTTCAATGCAAAAAGTGAAAAATCATGCACTTAGGCCACAGAAACCCAGGGGCAATGTACCAATTGAGTGGGGAAATATTAGCAACTACAATGCAGGAAAGGGACCTAGGGGTAATCATTTCTGATGACCTGAAGGTAGCCAAGCAGTGTGGTAAGGCAGTAGAGAAGGCTAGCAGAATGCTTGGATACATAGGGAGGGGCATCACCAGAAGATAGAGGGAGGTAGTATTACCCCTGTATAGATCACTGGTAAGACCCAACCACGAGTGCTGTGTCCAGTTCTAGAGGCCCCACTTCTGAAAGGACATAGATAAGATGGAGGGGCCAAAAAGGACCAAATGATGCAGGGTCTGCATCAAAAACCCTATGTGGAAAGACTCAAGGAACTAAATATATACCCTCTAGAGGAAAGGAAAGAAAGTGGGGATATGACAGAAACATTCAAATACCTCACAGGTATTAACAAGGTACAGGAAGGAAGCATTTTCCATAGAAAATGATGCTCCAGGATAAGGGGTCACACTATGAAGCTGGAGAAGAGGAGGCTCAGAGGAGATGTGAGAAAATACTTCATCACAGAGCGGGTGATGGTCACCTGGAAAACCTCCCAGCAGAGGTGGTGGGTGCTAAAATGGTAACAGGATTCAAGCATGCATGGGATAGACACAAGGGGACCTTAGAAGTAAGGCAAAGGGGGCAGAAGACAGGAAATCAAGTAGGGTCTGCAGTGGCACTAGGTAGAAAAGATAAGGCAGATTTGGTGGGCCAAGAGGTCCTTATCTGCCAACAACTTCTATGTTTCTATGTTTCTTCATGACTTTTGTATGGGGCTGTATAATTAGTTATGCCTCATACTAGAACAAACAAGCATTTGTCAATGCCGAACGTTCGCTAGCAGGTATTTGCAGTGGTGTTTGGCATGTATGGTCTTTACACTAATGCCCTGTGCAAGTGCTGGTATTTGCACAATACATTTTCAGCATGACCTTTTTTACCCCATTATGCGCTACATAGGCAGAAATACGTTTGGGCAGGCTGTGAAAATGACAGCTGTACTGCTCATAAGGAAGTGTGGTAAAATGGCAATGTTGAAAATCTGGAGTGGAAATATTGAAAATTGCAAACCTCTGAGAGCGTCATTAGGAACTGTGCAATGCGCGCTAAATAAAACAGTCATTATTAGGAATTTTTCACCAAATTGTCAGCATTGGCATTTTAAAACCTCTGCTAATGAACAGTGTCAGTGTGATTGTCTTACTGTGTGCCATACATTGATTTTGCACACCGACTGAGCCATTGTGCACTACATGGGCAGAAACACGTTTTGGGCAGGATGTGAAAAATGACAGCTGTACTGCTCATAAGGAGGTGTGGTAAAATGGCAATGTTGAAAATCTGGAGTGAAAATATTGAAAATTCGCAAACTTCCGAGCGTGCGTAGGAACTGCACAACGCACGCTCGTAAAACAGTTATTTTTAGGAATTTGTTCACCAAATTTTCAACATAGCCATTTTAAGATCTCTGCTCAAGAACAGTGACACTGTGATTTTCTTAATGTGTCCCATACACTGAGTTCACACAGCGACTGTGCCATTGTGCGCTACATGGGCGGAAACATGTTTTGGGCAAGATCTGAAAAATGACAGCTGCACTGCTCATAAGGAGTGTGGTAAAATGGCAATGTTGAAAATGTGGAGTGAAAATATTGAAAATTCGCAAACTTACGAGTGTGCCTAGGAACTCCGCAATGAACACTCGTAAAACAGTCATTTTTAGGAATTTTGTCACCAAATTTTCAACACAGCCATTTTAAGACCTCTGCTCATGAACTGTGTCACTGTGATTTTCTTATTGTGTCCCATACATTGAGTTCGCACACGGACTGCGCCATTGTGCGCTACATGGGTGGAAACATGTTTTGGGCAGGATGTGAAAAATGACAGCTGTACTGCTCATGAGGAGGTGTGGTGAAATGGCAATGTTGAAAATCTGGGGTGAAAATATTGAAAATCAAGAAACTTACTGAAGCCGCATGTGAGGAACTGCACAACGAGACTCGGAAAACAGTCATTTTAGAATTTTTCACCAAATTTTCAACACAGCCATTTTAAGACCTCTGCTCATGATCAGTGTCACTGTGATTTTCTTAATGTGTCCCATACATTGAGTTCGCACATCAACTGCGCCATTGTGCGCAACATGGCGGAAACATGTTTTGGGTGAGATGTGAAAAATGAACAGCTGTACTACTCATAAGAAGGTGTTGTAAAATGGCAATGTTGAAAATCTGGAGTGGAAATATTGAAAATTCGCAAACCTACGAGCATGCGTAGGAACTGCGCAACGCACGCTCATAAAACAGTCATTTTTAGGAATTTTTTCACCAAATTTTCAACATAGCCATTTTAAGACCTCTGCTAATGAACAGTGTCACCGTGATTTTCTTAATGCATCCCATACATTGATTTCAGACACCGACTGCGCCATTGTGCGCTACATGGGCAGAAACACATTTTGGGCAGGATGTGAAAAATGACAGCTGTACTGCTCATAAGGAGGTGTGGTAAAATGGCAATGTTGAAAATCTGGAGTGAAAATATTGAACATTTGCGAACTTACGAGCCTGGTAGAACTGAGCAGCATACTACATAAAACAGTCATTTTTGGAATTTTTGAACCAAATTTTCAACATGGGTTTTAGGACCCCTTCTCATGAATGATTTACTGTCATGGTGTTATTCAGGCCGAAGGGTGATTTCGATGCAGTGACTGTGCGGTGACTACTTGAAATCTGTCGAGGCCAATGTCTTCATGTGTTTATCATCATGAGAAGGGTCACCTATGTTAATTAAACTCAAAATACCTAGTATGCAATAAAGTTGAAACCCCTATCTAGCCCATTATACAGCTTACCGGCATTTCCTCAGTTCGCGGTCGACTTTGAAGAGTGCAGACGTGTTCCTGGTCAACCGAAGATCATCGTGCCATGCTCCGGAGGTAAGTATGGGGTGAGGGGGGTGTGGGGAGGCTGGGTGCGCAGTGGCTGGGTGCGGGTTGTGGGAGGGGGCACCGGGAGACTACGTGGGACCGTTTTTTCTTTACAGGTTTTAAAAAAAAACACAAAGGACTACGTGGGACGTTTGCCACACTGGGGTGGGCTCCCAGCATGGCAGAAGATGGCTGGGGGCAGAGGGCCGGCGAGATTGGGCACCCCGTCGGCAAACTATCGGGGGCCGAGGAGCTGACGGGGATTGGACACCCCATCAGCCAAAAACAGGGCGTTGCCATGCTGGGGTGGGCTCCCTGCGTGGCACCAAAAGCTTTGAAGTGGCGTGGCGTGGAGGAAACACGTGATGCAAGAGTGGCGTGGCGTGGTGTTGGTATGACAGCGGTGGTTTCTTTGAAGCAAAGACCACCGTTGTCATACAAACTCCGCACCCATTGATGCAGGACTGCCACGCCTGCTCAACGGAGCACTGGATTGCAAGGGAGAGGCACATCTCCAAAGTGTGCTACTTTCCCAAAATGTTCCTTGCACATGCACGCAAGTGAACGTAAAAATGGAGAGAGGAAGTCTTGTCTCTTTTCAACCAGCTGAAGGATGCAGAGGATGAATAGTATGCACAGACAACTAAATCACCTGTAGTGTTACGAAAAGTCATCTTCCACAAATACAAGTTGAACACCATTCTGCTTCAGCAGGTAGAGTGTGCTCTTTATTTTACTAAACAGAAGTTCTGGGAATCTGCGGAAAAATTCAATAAGTCATTAGCCTACTGGCTAAAAAAGAAGTGAAATGAGGCACTCATTGTACGAGTGGCCAGACCACAGGATGGTCTTACTACAGAACATTGACAAATCAATGACATATTCAAGCAATTTTACATGAACTAATATTAGACCCACCTGCAAGCTGAGGAGATGGGTATCAGTTCCTCAGCTCAGCTCACTGAACTTACCACAGGCTCCCCTAGAATTGATGGAACACTTGGAAGCAGACATTATGGATGAGGAGGTGCAGGCGGTGATCAGAAGCTTGGCTAAGGGTAAAGCCCCGTGCCCAGATGGCCTCAGTGCAAACTTTTACCAGGGATCTGAGGCATTATTGGTGCCTCATATGGTTAACATGTTTCAGGAGGCACAGGTTCGTGGTCAACTTCCCTAAACCCTCAGAGTAGCAAACATAATTAGTACTTCTGAAACCCAACAAAGATCCAACCCAGCGTGCCAGTTACCAGACAGTATCTCTATTAAATGTGGATGCTTAGGTGTTAGCGAAGATACTGGCTAGAAGACTGGAAAATGTACTTTCATATTTGATAGGCTTTATGAAAGTCAGACTGGAATCAGATAACCTAAGAATGGTGGTTCATCTGCTGGAGTGTTCCAGGATCTCCCTTGCTTCGGCAAACCTTGTTGCCATTGATGCTGAGAAAACATTTGACTCGGTAGAGTAGAAATATTTGTTCAAGATCTTGAGAGCAGTGGGTCTGGACCCATCCTTTTGTGTATTGGTGAAAACACTCTACATGAAACCAGAGGCCACAATTGGTACTAATGGTATACTCTCGTCTTAATTTTTGCTCCACCAAGGAATGATTCCAGGGCACCCACTGTCGCCATTGTTGTTTCTGCCAGCCATAGAACCATTAAGTGTCATAATTCAGCAGGACTCATCAATTCAGGGCATTAGCTGTGGAGCTATTGCAGGTACAGTAAGTCCATATTTTATGCAGACAACCTTTTGCTGACATTATCAGAAGTACAGATTTCCTTCCCCCAAGCAATACAATTTATACAGATGTCTGGCCATGTCTCTGGCCTGAAACTAAACTGGAGTAAGACAGAGATACTCCAACTGAAAGATGTGGACTCTCAGGTAACACATATTGATGGCCACACACTCTCATGGTTTTCAAAAGGTATCAAGTATCTGGGAATTATGGTAACACAGACCACAGCAGCATCGGTCAAGGCTAATTTGGCCCCTCCCTTAGACAAGCTAGGGAAAGAAACTGACAGATGGTCTAAGTTAAATCTTACCCTCCCTGGTAAAAAAGCTGCATTTAAAATGATGGCTCCCCTCCCAGTCTACTGCTTGCATAACTTACCAGTGACCCCATACCCTTGAATTAGGAAGCAAGTGGACAAACTCCTCTCATTTCCTTTGGTCCACTCACCTACCTTGGTTCAGCAAGAAAGTTCTAAGAGCCCCTTATCTGAAGGGGGGGTTGGAACCTGCCATGGACATGGGCTTATCACATGACATTTGAAGTGGAACAAGGGGTCTGCAGATGGCTAGCATAGGCAGACTACAGACCTTTATGATGTCAGTTTCTAGAACAGTGTCCTACACATGGACCTCAGCTATGGCTCACATAAAGGAATCCATTTTTGAGAAAACATGGAAACTGTGGCTCACATTTATGAGGGGGGAAGGCACAGACAACTGCAAAGTCCGGACCTAGGGGAAAGAGGTCACAGTATGGGATGGTCAGATCTCTCACAGCCAAGGTGCCTGATTGCTCACAAGCTTCCTTATCAAAATTTGTAATCAATACCACTGCATGTCCAGGGGATGGGTCTAGATACCATTTTTTTTTCTTTTAAACACAAGCGGCATGCTATATTTGTCCTCTTGCATGTCTTTCCCAATCTCACCACTTGGCATTTCTTGTCTCCCTTTTCTTCTTTTCCTTTTACACACATGCTGCATGCTATATTTGTTCTCTTGCATGTCTTTCTCATTCTCACACCTTGGCATGTTCTCCCTTTTCTTCTTTTAATGGTAATATGCATGCACCAACTCATTTGACTGTGCACTTCTTAATGTGTCAATATCAGGGTGGCTTGAGGGATATGATCAAGGCAGTTTCTAGGTAAAAAGTACTGTCTAGAAGTTATGTTAATGTATTAGAAATTTGAGTGGTAGAATTGAGGCCAACTAGGTTAGGTAACACTCTGGACCTGGTACTGTCGAATGGGGAGGCTATGAGGGAAATAAGGGTGAAGGACCCACTAGCTGGATGCGACCACCAATAGGTGTGGTTCGTATTCAGTTTAAGGAGATTGGGGTCTCAGTAACAAGGGTGGTGGACTTGAGGAGGGTGAACTTCGGAAAGATGCAAGAAATACTGCAGGGGCGATTAGCAGGGATTAGGCTAGAGATAGATGCACAGCAAAAGTGGTATATTGTTAAAACTGTGATAGCAGAGGCTGCAGAGGCTTGCACCAGGACCCAAAAGCAAGAAGAACAGAGCCAAGAAGCCAAGCTGGCTAAACAGCAGAGTGATGGAGCAGGTGAGGGCAAAGAGGGCTGGATTCCAGAGATTCAGGAGGACAGGGAGGTGGGAGGACAGAGAGGCATATGAGAGTTAGTTCAAGGAGGTTACCAAGCAGGTGAGGGAAGTCAGAGCCTCCAGAGAGCTAAGGTTAGCACAGGGCATTAAGGGAGGGGAAAATACTTTTTTAGATATGTCAGGGAAAAAAGGAAGTGCAGAGACAACATAGTGAGGATAAAAAGGGGTGGAGAGTGGGTGGAAAAGGAAGTGGAACAAGCAGAAGCACAGAATGAATACTTTTGTTCCATGTTTACGCAGGAGAAGGGTGGTCAACTACCTCTGTGGATGGGGAAGGTGGGGTTGGGGGAAGGGGATGACAGACATACAGACTGAGGAGAATAGAGTGTAACAGGGTCTGAGAGCACTAAGGGTGGACAAGGCACCAGGTCCTGTTGGTATTCACCCCAGTGTGCTGAGGGAGATGGCAGAGGTGTTGGCCAGGCAGCTGGTGGACCTATTCAGCACCTCCCTGGACCTGGGTTATGTGCCCCAGGACTGGAGGGTGGCCCATTTAGTGCTCATTCACAAGAGTGACCTACGGGATGAACCGGGAAACTACCAACCTGTCAGTCTCACGTCCATAGTGGGTATACTTATGGAGGCAATACTGAAGGAGAGGCTGGTGGCATTTCTGGAGGGAAATTAACTCTAGGATAGATAACAGCATGGGTTCATCTCTGAGAGGTCTTGTCAGACCAATCTAGTACAATATTATGACTGGGTTACAAGAGAGCTGGATAATGGTCACGCTGTGGACGTCCTATACTTGGACTTCAGCAAGGCCTTCGATTCAGTACCTCACAGGTGGCTAGGGGAAACTAACTTCTATAGGGGTGGGGGAGAAAGTGGCAAACTGGATAGGGAACTGGCTGAGGGGGAGGTAGCAATGTGTGGTGGTGGGGGGAATGCTCAGCACCTAGGACAGTGATGAATGGAGTATCTCAGGGCTCTGTGCTAGATCTGGTGCTGTTTGGGCTATTCATTTTGGATATCTGACATGGAGTTGGGAGCAGGATTAGTCTGTTCACAGATAATACCAAAATGGGGGTGGTAGTTGGTGAAGTGGACGGATGGAAACAACTGCAAGGGGACCTAACCAAACTGGAGGAGTGGTTGGAGAGGTGGCAGCTGGGCTCCAAAGCGTAGAAATGCAAGGTTTTTCACTTTGGGGCAAAGAACCCAAATATGGACAACTGGTTGGGTGGGGTGAGGCTGGGGGACACTGAGGAAATGAAGGACCTTGGGATGTTGATAATGGGGAGCAAGACCAACTCTGCTCAATGCAGGAAAGCCGAAGCTAAGGCTAACAAGTTGCTGGGGTGTATTGCAAGGGGATTCTCGTACAGGCATAGGGAAGTGATCCCGCTCCTCTACAGGTCATTGGTCAGGCCGCACTTGGAGTACCATGTGCAGTACTGGCATCCATATCCGAAGAAGGACATTAAACTGCTGGTGGGGGTGCAGCAGAGGATGACAAAAATGTTAAGGAGGATGGAGGGCAAAGCCTATGAGGACAGGCTACATGAGCTGAATATGTACACTCTGGAAGAAAGGAGGGATGGGGGGGATATGATTGAAACAATCAAGTATTTGAAGGGGATAAACAAAGCCGGTGCCGATGGGTTGTTCAAGCTGAGGAAAGGTAGAGACACAAGGGGGCGTGAGCTAAGATTAGAGGGTGGAAGATTTAGGAGAGAAATGAGGAGACATTACTTCATGGAGAGGGTGGTGTCAAAATGGAACGCCCTACCAGAGGGGGTGATATCATGTAAGACAGTGGAAGTTTTAAAAGAGCATGGGACAAGGAACAAGGGAGGGTCTGGGTGAATAGTACTGCTAAGAACGTCCTGAAGATGGGGGAGGGGGGTGGGGCAGCTGCAATCTAGGGGTGCTAGCTGCACACTCTATCAGACTTTGATAGACCATGAGGTCTGTTTTTTCTGGCAGTTTTATATGTTCATATGTTAGTAGTTAACCGGATTATTTAATAAGATTTGAAGCAAGTAGTTTTTATATAGTTCTACAATTTTTATTATCATATCATGGCATGTGGATTGACCAGTGTTGTTTGTTACAGATTGGTGTGTTGTTATTTGGTGGAATTAACAGCACATTACTTCCTTTTTTAGAGTTGTATATCCAAGAGGGTTTCCCAGGCCAGGAATGTTATTGTTGTATGTTTTAGCGTATGTTGTATGTACAGTTTGTTTTTAGTAAAAATGTTTACGCCCGACCGGTGGCGCTGAGGTTGTAGCTGGTGGCTACACCATCGGCGCCACGCGGCGACCCATGTTCGAGAAACGCACGGGTTGCGGTCGGCGAGGGAGGAAAATGTATTGGCGTCTGGAGGACTGCTCTCCATCTCCAGGGTGGGGATTTGGAGTGGCGGTGCTTGCCTGACCCTAGCGGAGGCTGGGGATCAACAGCACGCAGCCAGAAAGAGGAGGCAGGACATGGCAGGCGGCTTGACTAGTGCGCACGCGGGAGGCGTCGTGCACTCAGTCGCTAGCGTCATTACGCCATGCCGCCTGGGTGGCATCGATGAACAAAATGAAGCCCGGCAGCACAGCGTGCGTTCCCGGCGCCATTCCCAGAGGACGCCTCCTGGCATGGACCCGTTCGGGTGGGTTGAGTCCTCCCACCACCCCTGCCCACAGAAGGGTAAATCGGAGTGCAGAAGGAGGGGCCTCATGTCCGGGGATGGCGCCGGAGGAACGGCGGAGTGCGGGGGGCGGAGCTCCTGTGGAGAGAAGTAACATCCGTAAAAAAAAAAAAAAGTTTACAATACTCCTGAACCATAATGTTCCCATATATTATAGTCTACATGTTAGTATTAACTTTTGTATGGTTCTTTGTAAAATGTGGACTGTAATTGCCACTCTTTGAACCCATGTATTTCATTATGTTTTGATTTTACTGTACTAATTGCCTGTCCTAACCAGGACCTTCTTGTAAATGGGCAGTGTTCAGTGGAGCTTTTTTCATGGTAAAGTAAATAAATACAAATAATCTTTTAGATATCTTGCACACAAATTCAGAAATCATTTTGCCCTTTATGCCTCTTTAGATAGAGAGACCATAAAATCTGAGTGCTTATTAAGGTATCCAATGCACACTGTTCTGCATATTGTAAGCTTTTTGCACAAATGTTATTGGGACATTGTTTTTTACCTTATCAAGCAATCAATCAATCTTTATTTTGCCAGGTGAACATCATTGAGAAGAACTCATTTACAAGATAGACCTGGGTCATGACACAATAGTAATAAAAAATACGTAATACACACAATCATGAAAGTAGGACAAACAAGAGAGAAGCATCATTGGAGGCAGGTAAAACCAGAGACATTAGCAAGGTAGAAAAAGAGTACAATTAGGCAGCAATATTGCAAGGGGATAAACTAAACTTCTATATTTGCATGTTTTTTTGTGAAATTAAATTGTATTTGTCCTTTTAATGCTTGACTATTTAAGGCTGATTGGGGAACTGTACCCTTGGCAAAGTGTTGAATGTGGTGGAAAACACTGGGGTGTTGAGTGGTGGCAGCATTTTTTTATTATAGTACACTGTGTAGCAGCTTTCAATAATAAATCTGTATTCACTATACACATCTTTTTGTGGCAGTTTTCGGGCACCAGTAAGTAGATGATCTTGTTTTTGTTTGCTGTTTGATTTCTCACAAGATGTACAGTACCATGTACTCTATGGGCATCCCCTGTGTTGTTTTTTGTGAAATTTAATTGATCAGTATTAAAGTCAGAGGGGGTTGACAATATGGAAATTATGAACTGTAAGATGCTTTATAAAAGGGTATGACATTTCCTGTATCCTGATTGGTTGAAAGAGTCCTAGACCCATGCTTTTATGAATATACAACATAGAACAATTTGTCAGCAGAAAAGGACCGCTTGGCCTGCCCAGTCTGCCCAGATGGTCCCTGCCTAGTCTGTCTCCACAGGCCCTAACTGGTCTCCAGCAAAACTCCTTCCTCCCTGCCTGTTTACTAATATTTCACTATGTCTATCCCATGCATGACTGAAGCTCCCAACTGTTTTTACCTCCATCACTTCTGCTGGCAGTCTGTTCCAGGCATCCACCACTCTTTCAGTAAAGCAGTGCTTCCTTACATCCCTCTTAAACTTCACCCCACATTCATCCCATAATCTCTGGTCCTAGTGCTTTCTTATTTGGAAGAAACTCTCCTCCTACACACTGTTCACCCTTGTGAGGTACTTGTAGGTCTCTTGCATGTCATCTCTCGCTTTCCTGTCTCCCAGGGTGTATATGCTGCGAGCCCTCTGTCTCTCTCTTGATGGGACTTTTGATGCAAGTCCTGCACCATTTTAGTTGCTTTTCTCTGGACTGCCTCCACCCTATGTCCTTTCTGAGGTGAATTCTCTGGAACTGGATGCAATTCTCTAGGTGGGCTCTCATAATGGAGCGATACATTGGTAACCCTAACTCCTCCTGCCGCAGATACCTCTCTCTCTCTCTCTGTCTGCCTATCATGCTCCAGGTTGCCTGAACTCTCTACCCACTGACATCACAACTTTAACTTTGATCAGTCTATTAAAAGAAGACTGAGACAACAGCTAACAGCGAATGCCAATTGTGATTGCTTCCATTGACAAATTTCACAACCTACCGCAGCTCTGTTCCTTCCTGACTCTGCTTGCTGCCCCACATTGCCTGGCAATTACCTCCTATGCTCTTGTTCTCCCCCTTCTTGGTTCCTAGAGTGCTCAGTCATCGCCTGCCATCCTCCTCCCTCTTTCCCTTGATCCCTCCTATCCTCCCTCCCCCAAACTCACATCACCATCCTTTAACGCCCACTCTCCCTGAAACCTGTGCCCTTCCCTCTGCCTTCCATGCTGGACAAGCAACCTGTGCCCTCCCATCTGCCATCTCCACTTTTCTTTTGGCAACGATGCCCTATGGGTTTATGTTTAGGTTCCCCCTCTCCTGTGGTCCAGCCTGTCATCTGTCTCACATCCTGCTAGTGTCTAAGTTTTCATAAAAGTGACTCAGGCTATTGTTCACAGCCTATGATTATGCCTTTCTATTAGTTATAACCATCCTTATTCAATTGTGTTTTATTTGTTCTTACCTATCTGTACAAGTAGAAGGTAGATTATTGTGATTGTAGTTATCTTTTGATGGTAAGGGTAAAGAGCTGAGATAGAAATGTATGTATTTTTGAATGTTATAGAAGCCAGAAAGGGAAGGAAGCATATTCAATTCAATGCTTTACAGTAACTGGTAATTGCTGCTTTTCTTTTAGACTTGGATTGTGGGCTTTGGTGACACTGTACTTTCTTTGTTGTCTTTACTTAGAATTGTTTTTGGGCTGTTGAGGATTTAAAACGTAGTGGTGGTGTATTCTTTGCTGTCTTTGGTTGCTGCAAATTTTCGCCCCCCCTTCCCAACTCTTGATTATATGCCCTGTTAAATCTGATTGACAGGAGCTAAACTGCTAAGTATTGTAAGGAATTGTGGAGTAGGAGGGCATACCAGGAAAAGGAACAGCAGCAAGTGAAGAGGTGACTGCTCTCTCAGTGGAAGGGAAGTAAATGCAAATCTAGGAGCTTTCATTATTACTTCTTTGCATTGATATTGCATTGGGGAAAGGAGGAGCAGGAGTTTGAAGAAGGTTGTGCAATGGCTACTTAAAGTCTGTTTTTGAGTGTGGATAGGAAGGATAGGAATATAAAAAGCAGTTGCTCAATATATCTAAACGTGTGCAACAAAGGAGGTAAGGGAAATAAAGAAAATGTTTTGCACTGATAGAGGAGGGAGAGGGGAGACTTGGGGGAGTGTTTGGTATCCTGCATCTGGAAGGGTGGGGGTCGCTGGTGGGCAACGACAGCAATGGGTAGGGTGGTAGGCTGCAACAACTGCGTGCACCAATCTTTCTAAAAATTGCCTGGAGTGTGGGAGGATGTTTAGTGCAACCACACAGAAAAACTTAGAAAGGAGATTGAGGGTCTGCAGGAGGAACTAAGACAGGCAAGGCAGATTGGGGTGGGTTTAGCCCAATACTGGAGGAGGAAGAAGGGAGATGAGGGAGGCGATTTAAACCAACAGAGGTGAGGAGAGGGTCAGAAGAAGGAAGCAGAGACAAAGGGCCCAGGCCAGGAAGAACAATTGCCGGGAAACCAGGTCAGGAGACAAAAGACAAATGGAAGGAGGAGATAGGGACTTGTGAGGAGGCGAAAAAGTGGCAAAGTCATGGAGTGGAAAGGAGAGAACAGGTTACTATGAAGAGAGAGGGAGGGCATTTGTGAAGGGCCTTCAGAAAATAGTTGTGCACTGCTAGAGAGGAAGAAGGTGGAGGAGGGAAATGATGAAATTAGAGGAGTAATTTATAAATGCCTGGACCAAACTGGAGCGGGAGGAGTTCTGCTGGGAGAATTGCAACAGGTGTAAAAGGGGGAAATAATGTGCAGGAGGAAGAAGAGGAGCTGGAAATGAGAGACGGAGATGAATGGAAGCAAGCAGGGAGTAAGAGGGGTGGAATCTTAGTGCTGGGGGACTCAATACTAAGAGGAGTTAGGTGGGGTAGCAAGGGGGAGAGGCATAGTCGCATTTGGGTGGAGGCCATGCCAGGAATGACAGCGGAAAGGGTGGGACAGTCTGTTCTGAAGTATGCTAGAAGGGGTAGGGACAAGCCTCATTTAATTATACATCTTGGGACAAACGACCTGGCTGACAAGACAGTAGATACAGTCCAGAGGAGGTTTGAGGAACTAGCACAACTACGTGAGGGGCGGAAGATCAGTAACTTTTCAGAGATACTTCGCTGTCAAAGGCAAGCACAACAAGAAAGCTGAGAATAGAGGAATTTAACGGATGGCTAAGAACCTGGTGTTGTGCTAAAGGGTATGGGCTGTTGGGGGTGGGAGGGACCTGGGAGGACAGTAGTCTCTATGCCAAGGATAGACTACACTTGAGTGAGGAGGAAAGAAAGTGTTGAAACAGAGGATGGAGGAGTAGAGGAAGTTGGGAATTTAAACTAGGAGTGGGGGTGGCAGTTGGGAAGAGATATGCAGAGACCACAGGTTGGGAAACCATATGAGCTTACCCCCCATAACAGTGACAAAGAACAAATGGCAAGTACTGTTGGTGATGCTAGGAAAGGAAGGCAGGATGGGAGGGGGGGAAAGGGTGGAAGGTGGTTACCCTTAATGCTAGGAGCCTTGGGAGGAAAACTGCAGAATTACAGGTTCTCATGGCAGAGGGAGAGGTGGACATTGCAGCCATCACGGAAACATGGGCCACCCAATACAATGACTGGGATCTGTCTGTACCAGGGGTGCAGGTTAGTTCGTAAGGACAGGGTGATTGGGAAAGGAGGGAGTGGCACTGTATGTGAAGGAAGGACTGAAGTGTGTAAGGGAGGAAGGGGAGGAAGGTAGTACAGAGTCACTTTGGATGCAAATCCAGGATTCCAAGAATTGGATTCTTAGAATGGGAGTGGTGTACAGGCCACCATCTCAGACAGAGGAGTTAGACAGGGAACTAGCGGGACAGATCAGGAGGACCTGCAAGAAGGGTAGTGTCGTGATTGTGGGGGACTTCAACATGCTAGGAGTGGACTGGAGCACCCCAACAACCAGGAACAGAAGGGAGCAGGTGCTGCTGGATGCCTTCCAGGACAGCTTCCTGCTGCAAATGGTCAGTGAACCAACCAGGTTAGGGAATACCCTTGACCTTGTGCTGGCAAATGGGGACTTTGTGAGAGAACTTATAGTGGAGGAACCGCTGTCAAGGAGTGACCACCACTCAGTATGGCTCACATTGGATATGGGCAAGGAAGGAGTGGAATCGGGCACAATAGTGCTGGACTTTAGGAGGACCGACTTTGGGAGGATGGGGGAAGTGGTAAAAGGGTACCTGGCCAGAATTCAATCTAGTATAGACACTAACCAGAGGTGGGAGCTCATAAAGCTGGGGATAGTGGAGGCAACCAAAACCTGCTGCAAAGCCCAGAGCAATAAAGGCTAGGGCTAAGAAACCGATCTGGTTGAGCAAGGAGGTCATGGAAAAGGTAAGGAGGAAAAGAGCTGCCTTTAGGAAGTACAAGAAAACAGGGAGGGGGGAGGACAGGGAGGAGTACTTGATAGAATCGAAGGAGGTGACAAGGGCAGTAAGAGGAGCCAAAGCATACACGGAACTTAGGCTGCACAAGGCATTAAGAAGGGAAAGGACTTCTTTAAGTACATCAGGGAAAAGGGCTGTAAGGACCGATAGTAAGGATTAGGAAGGAGGGGTTGGGTGGAAGCAGGGTGCGATAAGGCGGAAGCACTAAATGAGTACTTCTACTCAGTATTTACTAAAGAGAGAGGGGTGACACCCAAGGTGGGAGAAATGGCAGAAGCAGGGTGGGAAGTGGTGACAGATGGGGAAATCATGGAGAGCAGAGTTTGAGAGGGTTTGAAGGCACTGAGGGTGGACAAGGCACCAGGCCCAGATGGCATCCACCCCAGGGTACTGAAGGAGCTGGCAGAGGTCCTTGCAGGACCTTGGCAGACCTATTTAATGCCTCACTACATTCAGGGTGTGTACCTCAGGACTGGAGGATGGCTTATGTGGTGCCCTCCACAAGAGTGACCCCAAGGATGAACCGGGAAACTACAGACCAGTGAGCCTCTCACATCCATCATGAGTAGCTAATGTAGACTATCCTGAAGGAGAGCTGGTGGCCCTCCTAGAGGCCAAGGACTACAGGACAGCAGACAGCATGGCTTCATACATGGCAGATCCTGCCAAACCAACCTGGTCGAGTTCTATGACTGGGTAACTAGGCAACTGGACAGGGGCCATGCAGTGAATGTCCTGTATCTGGACTTCAGTAAGGCATTCGACTCAGTGTCACATAGAAGGCTGGGAAGGAAGTTAGTAGGCACAGGGGCGGGTCAAGCTGGTGAGATGGGTAGGAAACTGGCTGCAGGGAAGGCAACAGAGGGGTGGTGGTGGTGGGGAGCCTCACACCAAGGGCAGTGAGACGGCGGTGTTCCACAGGGCTCGTGTTGGGACCAGTGTTGTTTGGGATATTCATTGCAGACATATCATGGGACATCAAGAGCAAGATCAGTCTGTTTGCTGATAATACCAAGGTAGGCGTGGTCGTGGATGACCTAGGGGGATGGCAGGGGTTGCAGGATGATCTGGCAAAGCTTGAAACCTGGTCAGACACCTGGCAACTGGGCTTTAATGCCAAAAAGTGCAAGGTGCTGAATTTTGGGATGAAGAACCCAAGGAGGAGTTACCAGCTAGAGGGAGTGCAGGTAGCCTAGACAGAGGAGGAGAAGGATCTGGGTGTGCTCATTACAGGGTCAATGAACAACTCGGCACAATGTAGGAAGGCAGTTGCAAAGGCCAACAAAATGCTGGGTTGTATTGCGGAAGGTATATCCTCGACGAGGAGGAGGTGATTCAGCCACTGTATAGGTCATTAGTTAGACACACCTGGAGTACTGTGTGCAGTACTGGCGTCTGTATCTGAAGGGACATTAAGTTACTGGAGGGTGCAGCAGAGCAACAAAAGATGATTAAGGGGCTGGGGGACTTATCATATGAGAGGAGGTTGAAGGAGTTGAACATGTACTCACTGGAGGAGAGGAGAGACAGGGGTGACATGATTGAAACCTTTAAATACATGAAAGGAATAAACATGACAGGTACAGAGGGGCTGTTCAAAGTAAGGGAGAGGAGGGATACCAGGGGTCATGATATGAGGCTGGAGCGAGGAAGGTTCAGGAGGGAGATGAGGAGACACTTTTTTACAGAGAGGGTGGTGGCTGGGTGGATTGCGTTACCTGCTGAAGTGGTATGCAGTAGAACAGTGGACTGCTTCTAACGAGGATGGGACAGGACAAGGGGGAGGGTTAATGAAGGGGAAGGGTGGAAGGAAGGGGCAGCTGCAGAATAAGGGGTGCTAGCTGCACATTCGAGCAGGCTTGATAGACCTCTAGGCCTTTATCTGCTTGCAAATTTCACATGTTCGTATGTCAAAAATGTTTGTTATCCTCTGACATGGAATCTATGTAATGAGCTTGTCCTCAAAGATGTTAATCCGAGACTTCAATACATAAATAAAATAAATGCATTCCAGCATCCCACTGGCGCCATCCACTGCTTTCTCACATTGCCTTGCCACTTCAACATCATCATATATAATTACACAGATTACACAGAAATGTGATGGTAGAAAAAAAGCCACAGGACCCATCTAGTCTGCCCATTACATCTTACCCTTCCCCCTCCTTTTATACTTCCCCCCTGTTTCCCAACCCCTTATGTCTGTCCCATGCCCTCCTGAATCCCTCCACCATTTTAGCTCCCACTACCACTTCAGGCAGGTTGTTCCAGGCCTCCACCCCCCTCTCTGTGAAGAACTGCCCCCTGACATTACCTCTATATTTCCCACCTTCTAGTTTGAGGCTATGTCCTCTTGTGTTCGTTCCCTTCTTCATTTTGAACAAGATTCCACTCTTCACCCTATTTATTCCCTTCAAATACTTAAAAGTCTCAATCATGTCCCCCCTCTCCCCTCCTAGTCTCCAGAGGGTACAGATTCAGCTCCCTCCACCTTTGCTCATATGGTACATTCCACATCCCACATAACATTTTGGTTGGCCTTCTCTGGACCATTTCCATCAGCTCAATATCCCTGCATAGGTGAGGCCTCCAGAACTGCACCCCATACTCCAGGTGCGGCCATACCATGGTTCTGTACAATGGCATTAGCACCTCCCTCTTCCTGCTAGTAAAGTCACCCACAATGCAGGCCAACATACTATTTGCCTTGCACACTGCCTTGCTACACTGGTTCCCTACCTTAAGGTCCCTTGATACCATAATCCCTAGGTCCCTTTCCTTTTCCTTTTCATTGATCACCTCCCCCCAAGGGCGTAAGTTTCCTTCTTGTTTTTCCACCCCAGGAGTGTCACCGAGCACTTTTGTGCATTACATTTTAGTTGCCAGGTTTCTGACCACTTCTCCAGCTTCTCCAGGTCATATCTCATGGCTTCCACCCCCCTTGTGAATCCACTCTGTTGCAGACCTTTGTATTTTCTGCAAAGAGACACACATATCCCTCCAAACCCTCCGCTAGGCCATTAACACAGATGTTAAATAGCAGTGGTCCTAGTACTGACCCCTGTGGCACCCCACTGGTCACTGCCTGTTCCTTGGAATGTGTCCCATTTACCACCACCACCATTTGGCACCTTCCAGTAAGCCAGTTCTCTACCCACCTAGTAATCCTATGATCCACCCCCAGCCTGTCCAGCTTATTCACCATCCTTTAATGCGGAACTGTGTCGAAGGCCTTACTAAAATACAGATAGGCCACGTCCACCACTCCTCCCTAGTCCACTATCTGTATCAACCAATCAAAAACTCTATCAGGTTAGTCTGACAGGACCTTCCCTTGGTGAAGTCATGCTGCCTTTCGTCCTGCATACCATTTATCTCCAGGTAATAATACATCATATATAATAACCCTAAGGTCGCTTTCCTACTTAGAGACCATCACTATTTCTCTCCACCCATACTTTACTACGTTCCTGGGTTCCTATGAGCTATGTGCATGATTTGCACTTTCTGGCATCAAATTCCAACTGCCATGCTCCTGATCACTCCTCGAGTTTCCCAAGGTCCCTGTGCATTCTCTCCAGCCCCTCCTAAGTGTCCACCTTATTACAGATTTTGGTAACATTTGTAAAAAGGCATACCTTCCCTTCCAGTTCTTCTGCAGTGTCACTTATGATGACTTTGAAGAGGGTGTCTCCCAGTACTGAACTCTGCAGCACCCTGCTGGTCACTCTCCTCTCACTAGAGTAAATGACATTAACCACCACTCTCGGTAGTCTACCATTAACCAGTACCTTACCCACCAATTTGGGAACCTTTCTGGCCACTAGGACACTGCACACCTACATATCCATGCCTCCAGAAATGTTTGAAAAAAGATTTCAGGAGGCAGCCTTGATTCCGCCTGAGGATCTGCCTTCACTGGTACATGCATTTGTGACATTGTGACTTGACTATTGTAATGCTCTGTACCTCTGGGTCGCTGGAGGGGTTCTCTGGTAACTGCAGCTGGTGCAGAATGTGGCAGCGAGGTTACTGACGGGCCTCCGGGGGTTCTAACATGTGACCTCGGTGTTCCGTGAACTGCAATGGCTGCTGGCTAGGTGAGGAATCACCTCCAATGTAGGCTTGCTCACCTAAAAGGCCCTACATGGATCGGGCCCCTCATTATCTGAATGTCCTCCTGACTCCTGCCTGTCCCATGCACTCACTTCTCTCCTTTACCAAGGGCCACCTAGCGGTTCCTAGGGCCCACCTTAAGTCCTCTGAAGATCGATCGTTTGAGGTGGTGGGCCCGGTACTCTGGAACTCACTACTTAGATCCTTGAGGGAGGCCCCATCGGTGAAGGGTTTTAAGTGGGGCCTAAAGGCGCATCTTTTTAGACAAGCATTCTTAGAATGTCCATAAATACTTTGCAAACTGCTGCAACACTTCAGTAATATTTTATTTAAGCTGGATTTTAAGTTGTTTTATTTGAATTATTTGTCTTTTATGTTTGTTGATCTTCTTGTCTCCTACTTACTAGTACAGTGCCCAGGGCCTCAGCCAGGATGGGACACTCAACAAATAAACTTTTACTTACATGTTTACTAATATTTATAAGGCAAAATCCGTAAGACACCTAACCTTCAATAACTGTAAAAAACGTGTTTTAGCATGTTTTAGCCTCCCCTAACCTCCCACCATTTCCAAAAACACAGAATTTAAGAAGAAATATAATAAAATGGCATATCTTACTATATCCCATCTGTTTTTGTGGACTACTCTTTGTTTAGGCCTCTGAAGTGCTGTTGTCAATGCCGAAATAATCCAGACTCTGCAACACACTCTGAAATGCTCCTGCCTGCCCTGCTCGGCCCCTTCCCTGCTTAGTCCCCAAGATCCAAAATGCTCTTCTCCACTCCGGGCTGCCTGGCCCTTACACCCCCCCCACGCTCACTCGGCCACTCACAGCTATCCTGGAACATCTATTTAAAACTAAGAGAAATGCTGTTATTTTTGTCTTAAAGCAAGCACTGATCACAGACATTCGCTCTCCCATCCACACTAACTAGCACTCTCTTTCTTTCTCTCTGTCCTAGAACAGCAGCCAGAAACTGATCAACACTGCAGTAAACCGCTTAAAGTGGCAGCTTCTCTTCCTCACCTAATTGTACCCTGTTTCTCTGTCTCTCTCTCTCTCTCTCTAAGAAAAGTTGTTTTTGGGGGTGGCAATGGTAAATAGAAACTCATCCCAGTCTCTCTCTTTAAAAGCTGTTTGTTTGGGGGAAACAAAAAGTCATATCTGCAAACAAAGAAGCTGGGGGAGAGAAACAAACACATACTATAGCCACTAGTCACGAAACTTCTAACAACAGCATCACATAGTGCTGCATAGAAGCAACAGGGATCAGTTTTACTTAAACTCAAATTTTTTTTTTTTTGTATCTTTTCATTTTTTTCACCTTCCATTTTTTTTTACATGGCGTCCAGTTTACAAGTGCAATAGTGCAATCCAGGGGTGTTGACTGTCTGTGGTTAATGCACATCCAGGAGCTAAAAGCACTTGGCGCAAGCACCTCGAGCCTCATCATGCAGCATAGCGTGCATAAACCACAGATAACCAATAACCCTGTTGTGTCATATTGCTTTCTTTTTGCTCTTCAAAAATGAAGAAATAAAACAATAAAGATGTGAAAATTGAAACTTTCAGCTACATTGGATCCAGTCACAAAGCAGTAAGCAGCATTGTTTGTAGTTTTGGGAACTGAGAATTTTAAAATATTTACGTTCTATTCAAAATAAAATCTGCTAGCAGCATATGTGTGGTGATTTTTTCTGTGTTGTTTCACAAAGGATTTTCATGTGCTTCTAATCAAATTCAGCAAATAAGTCACGTGAGCACCACAGTACCAATGGAGAACAAATACCCTGCTCTCCTGCTCATAAATGAGACAGCAAGAGCCCATCCCCAACTGCCAGTTATGTAGTTTCCATCTTCCATTTCAAACTGTGGCATCGGAAGCCCATCTCTGATGTCACTAATTTAACTCCCCTAACCACTTTGATGTGAAACACTGACAGCATATGCTTAGTCTTCAATAACTCCTACCCCCTCCAAAAAAACACTGGCACCAACTAGATGCCAGATCCTGGTGTTTGTAAGTTTTGTTACAGCACCCCCCCCCAACTCCTAATTGCAGCACTGGGAGCCTATTTCTGGTATCGCAAAAACACAACTCCCCAACCCCCCAACCTCACCACTGAGTGTGACACTTGTAGGATGTCCACAGTGTTACAAAAACACAATCCCCCACCACCACTACTGAGTATGGCACCAGGAGCACATCCGCATTATTGTAAAATCACAACTTAGCAACACCCTTCCCCCTCCCCCACTGAGTGTGACATCAGGACCACATCCCTAGTGTCACTAAACACAATTTCTGTAACCTGCCAATATGAGTGACACTAGGATCCAGTTCCATTTCACAAAACACAATTCTCCTCCCTACCCCCTTTATTGATTCTGACTTCGGAAACCAAACCCCAGTGTCAGTGAACTGATATTTAAACCCCTCCCCCAAGCCCACCCTTTCCCCCCTCCTAGAACTTATACCAGCACTAGGACCCCATCTGTGGTGCCACTAAGGAACTCCTAAAACAGAGTGTCCCCCAGACAGCAGCCAGCACAAATCCTTCACCTAGCTCCTTAACTGGCTGCCTTCTGAACTACATTATCACAACCGCAGGGTGTGTAATACATGTTCACTGCATCTATTTCAGAAATTGTGGTCTGTGATAGAGTTATCAGAAATCGCAGTTTACAAAACACTGCAGATTCAGTGTGTCTATATGTCATAGATTGTGTCACAAACCCACTCAGCAGGTCAGCCCTCTACTCACAAAGTGCCCAGCCTCCGAGCGCAGTCTTATGAACAGTTAACAGAAACAGGGTAACCCTCCTGTCTGTTTTGTGGGTTCGAATCAACCTTTGGTCTCAAGTCTTGGAGGGATTCAAACTGTGAACCTCTGGTTAGCATACCCAATGCACAGGCTCAGATAATTCTGTCTTTGGGGGGCCAGATATCTTTGCCTATGGGCACGTAACCAGGTGAACTAAAATGAACCCTTAAAAACTCTAATAAAAGACCTCAGATTACTCTTATCTTTTTCCAGTTTGTTATCACCATTTAAGCTTATGCACAGTGTCTGCTTTAACAATATATAATTCACTTGTTAAAGAAAAGAAATTCAAAGATAGACCAAGTAGGTTCTAAAAATAGAGTTTACTAAAATAGATTAAAAAATATGTAAAACATAAAATACAGAACTATATATCACAAGAACCATACAACCTTTTAAAAGAACAAGGTTTTAACAGTGCAGTTCCTACTACAGTACTTAGATTTCTCTCTCTCTCTCTCTCTCTCTCTCTCTCTAAATACCTGTGTAAAGTGCTCAAAGATGTTTCTTTGTCAGAGTGTAGATAAAAGTGTATCTGAAGGAAAAAAGAATACCCTTTAAAAAACTGTATTTGCCAACCCCTTTATGTGAGGTCACCTAACTCCTCCTCTGTTTATTAAAAATCATACACCCAGGAAGTTTTATCATTTTAGAAGGAAAGTTAATTAAGGTTACATCAGCAGAAACTCCTTTCCCCATGTGACCTCCCCAATCAAGTCTAAATTTCCTTTCATCTATGAGCAGTATCCCCTCTCACACAGACATCAAAGCATTTATGATTTCGCAGCAGTGTGATAAACCTGGCTTCCTCCTCGAAACGTCATAAAAGGGATACTGATTTCCCTCTTAGCAGTTAATGCTATATTTAACTTAGAAAAACAGGAGATTCTTGATTAAGGCCTGTTCTAGTCTGTAATTAGCTTCTGGCCTTCCAGGTAACACCTTGTATCTAAAACCTGTGTGTGTGTAATCTCACATGCTGTCTCAGCATCTCTCATGAGAGACAGTCCATAACACATTTTTATATTACAAAAAAAATCATAGTGTACTCAGAACTGGCTGTCCACATGTCACAGATTGCAGTTGTGATGATGTGATTCAGATGGCCAAGGAGGCGAGTGCAGGGTTTGTGTTGGCTGCCATCTGGGGTGGGACTATTTTGGTTGAAGTGGGGTGAGGGGTTCCACAGGATGCCAAGGACTGCTAAACATGGGGCAGGAAGAGGAAGGGGGTGTCACTGGACACCAGGAATATATTTAAAGAGCTTAATATTTACTCTGGGGAGAGGCAGGTAAGAAGAGGGCAAGAAGAGAGTTGAATACAAAAGCCCCATCTAGACAGTAGGTTTTATGGTAAGACAGGGTATAAGGGGCAGACTGGATGGACAAATGGTCTTTTTCTGCAGATGTTGTCTATGTTTTTATGACTATGTGACTTGGGGCAGGGTGAGAGAGTGGGTGCCACTAGACACCAGTGACTGCGTGACTGGGGGGAAACAAGTGAAGAGGTGCCACTGGCTGCCAGAGACTGCTTGGCAGAAAAAATATTAATACCAGCCAAATAGGTCAAAATTCAATCAAATCAAATACAAAGCCATGTGAATCTATTATTGTCCTTTTCAAAAAGGATGGAAATTCATTGGAGAAATATTCATTGAGGCATCAGTAAGGACTGAAGCACAAAGTCACCAAAGTAGGGAAATATGACATTAGGGTAAAGGCAACCTGAATCTTCATGACTCTATGGTGTGGTATTCCTCGGTGTGTGAAAAACTGCTTGAAACAGAGTTGGTATCACTTTAACTGCAACACCCTGTCTCAATGCATAGGTGCATGAGTAAACCTCTAGAAACATAGAAACATAGACGTTGACGGCAGATAAGGACCGCAAGGCCCATCCAGTCTGCCCATTTCTTTTTCTACCTTGTGAATGTGCCATTGGCCTTTACTCTGTCAATGGCCTATCTATTCATACTCATCTGTATTGCTCCCTTATGCCTATCCCATGCCTGTTTGAAGCCCTTCACTGTATTCATATCCACCATTTCCTGAGGTAGGCCATTCCATGCATCCACCACCCTTTTTGTGAAAAAAAGAACTTACTCACATTACCCCTTAATCAGCCTCCCTCTAATCTCATGATGTGTCCTCTTGTCCTGCTATTTTTCTTATATTAAAACATGTTAGATACTTTCACCTTGTTAATGCCCTTAAGGTGTTTGAATGTTTCGATCATATCACCTCTCTCCCTCCTTTGCTCTAGGGTATACATATGGAGCTCCATTAATCTGTCCTCATATGTTTTCTGATGCAGTCCCTGCACAATTTTGGTTGCCCTTCTCTGGACTGCCTCAATTTGGTTAATGTCCTTGTGAAGGTGTAGCCTCCAGTACTGCATGCAGTACTCCAGATGGGGCCTAACCAGTGTCTTGTAAAGAGGAATTTTTACCTCCCTCTTCTGACTTGTGATACCCCTACTAATACACCCCAACATCCCTCTAGCCTAACCTACTGCTTTAGTGGTCTACTTGGATGATTTCAGGTCATCGGTGATGATGTGACTTGAATGATGGTGCCACAGTTACCAGCACTGATGCGAACAATTGTTCAAATGCTGAGAAATACCATATTATCCACAGAATCAAGAAGATTCAAATGACTTTTAACCTTAACATTGCATTTCCTTACTTTTGTGGTTTGTGCAGTTCACAATTTTTGGCAGTGCCTGCCTCAAAATAAATGTTCCAAAATGTTGAATTACTGTTTAAAATATTGGTGCATTAAGCCAGCCTGGTGGTGCTGGAGGTTGAGGCACTGGTCGCTACACCTCGCGCCATGCTTGCGACCTGGGTTCGGGAATAAGCCTGGACTTCTGGGGGTCGGCAGGGGCAGGAGAGGATTGAGCATCCGGAGGTTGGGGAGGGAAGCTTTGTCATCCCACTGATTGACTGCCCTCTGGCAGTGGCTGGAGGGCAGTATGGGTCAGGACGCACATACTGACATCCTTACATTGGTGGGGAAGGGGGATGGGAGAAAATGTGGAAAGGGAACTGGCAGGCTCCATGATAGCCCATTGCATCCCTTAGGCCACTGCTTCCCGACTTCTGTATTATGCTGTTGTGGGGGGAGATAGCCAGCACTCTCCTTCCTGTCCCCGCCATGCGGGGGGGTAAGCCACAGGGGAATATACAGGGGTCGGTGTGAGTGAGTACACACGGGCCAGAGGATGAGTCCCTCTGAGGGAGGGCCATAGCCACCTGCCAGGCTCTGGGAGTATAAAAATATAATAGAAAAAAAATGTTGGTGCATTTACAACAGTTTGCCTACTTTACAGCAATAAATGACACAAATGTCACTATTTTGATGTATGCATCATTTTCTGAGTGCAGCTTGCATCATTCTTGGCAAGACGTTAGACCACATTTTCTGAGATCTAATGTACTGACACAAGTAACATAGTAATGCTAAAACTGTGACACAAGTCATCACATGTGTTTGGAGGTCCTTTGAAAATCCAGCCCGCGAAGTAGTTTGCCTGTCTAGCCAGGTCTGTGATAGTGGACTTACTATATAGTGTATGGTGGAACGTTGTTCTCCACAGAAATCCATTACTACAATGGGCTTGTTGTGCTGTCCTGACTATATAATGATCTTGTTGTGCTGCATCAGGTATGTCACTAATGCAGCACAACAAGATCAAATGTAGTCATGCATGCAATGAAGGGGCCGCAGCGGTGAGAGCTGTCTGAGAAGTGAATGCCTTTAAATCTCTATATGCTCGGTATTTGTGTGAGCCATACAATTGTTACCCCAGCCCCTAATGTTTGTCTGAAGCATCAGGCTGCCGCCCTCTCAGCATAGTTGAATTTATGATCGCTTGTAACCTTTGGTGACCTTAACTCTGTGAGTGTCTCATGCCTTAAATGTTTTTCCCCCTAGAAATCCCTGTAGGGTTGTTATCTTTTCATGGCTTCACAGCCGCTACACCTTACTCACCCTGCTGTCTTTTACATATTGCTTAATCTGTGGCTCTTATTCCCCTACCCTGTACCATTTAACTGCCGTATTTCATCTTCGTATTCCCTTTCCACTGTATTCCACTCTTACTATCTCTTTCCTCTGTCCTCTAACTCTCTTCCTTGCCGTAGACTAGCCCTTCAGGGACTCCCTGTCCCTCAGGTAGGAGCAATGCGGACACCAGGTGGTTGTTGCTTCCATAGCCGCCGCCTGAGATACCTAGACCGGACTCCTTACTAACGAGGTGTGGCATTGCCAATACCCAATCGGAATGTGAGCACATTTCTGCTCTGGCGTCTGATTGGCTCCTGCAGTCTGCTCCTGTGTCTTCCTCAATACTAAGCTAAAGTCCGATTTTCTGTCTAAAACTCGCACTAAAAAGTGCTGTACTTACTTACTGCCTAACAGGCTTGACCTCTGTTTTTTCCTGTTTAGAGTGTCAAGAGTTGGGACTCTATTTGATTACACTCCTTTCTAAATTTCTGTGGTTGGGCCAGTCTTTAGGCATCAAGGAATACCCAATTCTGTTATCCTGCTGTTTTGGTCCTCCCACTGGTTCAGATGTTTTATTGTCCATGGCCCAGTACTTAATACCAACCCCTTCTTCCATCCCCTGCCAAGGATATGCTCTCCATGGGCTCCCTGCCCATAGGCATGGGAAACCCGGGCACCGGGCGGTTGGCGCTGCCTCTACAGCTACCTGAGAACCTAAGCTCTGACACCCAATTAGCAAAGCACGGCATTAGCAGCCATCCAATTGGAATATGAGCGCGCTTCGGCGTTGGCTTCTGATTGGTTCCTGCAGTCTGCTACTGTGTCCGTTCTAAACCAAGCATAAATCTGATTTCCATGAGAAATTTGCCAAAAAAGAGCTGTAATTACTTTTCTCATTGACTGTTAAGACCCTTATCCTTCTGTTTACTGTTACATTTAGTGATGCTGTGTGATTACACTACTTTTGAAATTCTGTGCTTGCGTCAGCTCCCTACATGAGCAGCCGATCACTTCTCCCTACTGAAGTTTCTACTAGGCCTCATCTTATGTCCTCCTTAAATCTTACAGAAGTACTCTGAACTGATATGACTGATGTAACATTGAGTACTTACTTGCATTAATTGCATGAATTGTTTTTTACTTGTGTTATTTGGCTCCATTGTAAATATCTCTGTATGCATTGTACCATTTGAACCAGAGCTAACCAGGTCCATCTTGTAAATGAGCTTGTTCAATGAAGTTCACCTGGATAAATAAAGATTTTGATTGCTTGATTGAGTGAGTAATTGAAGTGAACAGCGCCTACAGAACTGCGCCTCAATGAGTTACGGTATTTTTCTTCTTTGTATGGGACACTGGAGGCATTTAATGATTACCCATCCACTATAAAAGATTTTACATGAGTAATCATACACAGACAAGGCAGTTGTAGGATCTCAATGTTTCCAAAGTAATGGACCTCTCAAGCTGCTCTGTTGAGGTCGCAGGTTACCACGTAACCTTCTCAGCCCTATAACTGCCTTGTTGTGTATGATTACTCACACACAATCCTCTATGTTTTGCTTTAGTGTAATTGGAAGACAGAGAGTCCTATAGCATGGCTATTACTGACTTCATCTAGCAAATGTTAACTATGTCATGGGGCACAAGGGTCAGGATAATTTCATATATTTCAAAATACAGTGTGCCCAGTTAATGTCTCATGTGGCAGTACTTACTCGAACAGGAGCCAACATTATGAAATATATTGAGAAATATATAGAAACACAGGCTTGGAATCACTTGTAGGTCAAAGTGCCAGCACTCAGGTCTAAATATAGTATTTATTGTTTTAGGTATTTATTTATTATTATTATTTTCTTTTTTTTTTTAATCAGGACATTAACTCTTAAACTCAACATCATGTTTGTTCCTCTTTTTCTTATCTGTCTCATTTGGTCACATATCGTACTACTCCTGTATGTCCTCTAAGTAGCCTTCACTCTCTGCCAGGTTTGCTGTTTGTTTGCTGACACCTACAGTACCTCCACATACCCCTTATTACCACTTTAGCCCACCAACCTGGCTCTACCCTGCCGGGGGATCCCTATAGCCACAGGGAGCAACACAGTGCATGAAAGGAAGCTGCGACCAAATGGGAGGGGTGGTGGAGTCCTTGCACTGCAGGACTAAGTGGCATGAAGGGGTCAGTCTGGGAGCCATCATCTGGTACAACAAGGGCCCATTTCCCCATGCTCATGATGTCCCTCCCATTTCTGGCTAGCGTGTGGTTGCACTGCATCCTGCTAGAATGTTTGGCAGCACATAGTCACCCAAGCTGCCAGGTTACCTTTGAGCCACCACTAGGAGCCACTGTGGGCAGCACAGTGTAACCCACTCTCTCAGAAGGACAGCATCCAAAAGACACTCTGAAGCCCTCCCTACTAGTCTCTGCTCCTGACCCAGGCTTGGACTACATACCCAGATCACCAGCAAGCCAGAGCAGTCTCTAGCCACTCAGTGCCATGGAGCCAGCTCCAACCTCATTTTTATGTTGTCTTGCACACACGCAAGCAACATTTTGTGGCAGTAGAAGATCAGTAGCAGAAATGCAGTGGTGTGTCAGTTTTGGCAAATGCAGGGCATGCTTTAGAAGGTGCTTCCCTCATTCACCAATTAGTGAGCATGCTAGCGGTGAAACAAGTGATTTGCAGTGCCACCAACTTGAAATGATTTCACTGCTGTAATCAGAGCCAAGCTCGTCATGCAGCAGCACCAATGACATGCCTATGCTATGTGCCTTGCCTGGTGTAACATTACAATAAACATGGTGGCAGCTCCACCGTCCACCTCTTGCAATCCCTAGAAAGCCAACTTCAGGGGTGCCCAAGTCCCCTGTTGGCATGTGTAACCCCCCCAAGATTGTGTGGTACACTGGGAGCCCACCCCAGTGTGCCTCCCTGTATTCGGAAGCCAACCACGTTGGCATTTTTCTGCCCCTGCCCACCCCCATTGTGAGCCACACTTGGAGCTCACCCCAGTGTGGCAAACATCACATCCCCAAAGACATGGGACTGCTGGAGCCCACCCAGTGTCCCCAACATTGTTTATACACTTGTAAAGAAATGATCCGCTCAGTTGTTTTTGTTTTGAACCTGAAACAAAGAAAATGGTCCTCGTATCAGCGGGCTCCTCCCCAACCTGCACCCACCCTCGCGCACCTACCTCCCACACCCCTCACCCCATACTTACTCCGGAGGTCTGCTCGGTTTTCATTTCGTGGAACGGGAACACATCTGCACTCTTCAAAGCTGACTGCAAACTGTAGAAATGCCAGTAACCTGCATAATGGCATCAGTGGGGGAGGTTTCAACTTAGGCGGATATTTCGGCCAGTTTTTTGACTTTTGACTCCAAATTTTCAACATGGGGTTCTTGGGAACCCACTTCATGAAATTAGTCACTGTCATTTCGTTATTCAGCCCCAAAAAGGGATTTCACAGTCACTGCGTGGAATCACCTTTTGGGACTGATTAATGAAATGACAGTGCCACTGTTCATGAGGTGGGATCCCAAAAAGCCTATGTTGCAAATTTGGTGAAAAAGTCAAAAAATGACCGTGTTATGAATGTGTATCACGCAGTTTCAGCTCACACTCGTAACTTCGAGAATGTTTAATATTTTCACACCAGATTTTCAACATTGCCATTTTTTCACAAAGTATAGTTGTCATTTTTCACAGCCTGCCTAAAATGTGTTTTCGCACATCTGGCACACAATGGCACGGTCGCTGTGGGAAATCAATGTCTGGGACAGATTAAGAAAATCGCAGTATCACTGTTCATGAGCAGAGGTCCCAAAATGCCTATACTTGAAAATGTGGTGAAAAATTTCCCCAAAATTACTGTGTTACGAGTGTGCATTGTGCAGTTTCCACGCACCCCTGTAACTTCAACAATTGTAAATATTTTTTACTCCAGATTTTCAACAATGCCATTTTTTTACACCTACTTACAGCTATCATTTTTCATATCCTGCCCAAAATGTGTTATCACACATCTGGCACACAATGGCGCAGTCACTGTGGGAAATCAATGTTCGGGACAGATTACGAAAATCACAGTGACACTGTTCACGAGCAGAGGTCTCAAAATGCCTATGTTGAAAATTTGGTGAAAAAATTCCAAAAAATGACTGTGTTATGAGCATGCGTTACGCAGTTTCCATGCACACCTCTAACTTTGAGATTTTTTTTTTATATTTTCACTCCAGATTTTCAACATTGCAATTTCTTCATACCTCCTTATGAATGGTACAGCTGTCATTTTTCACATCCTGCCCAAAATGTGTTTTCGCACATCTGGCGCAGATTGGCCGGGTCGCTGTGCGAAATCAACATTCGGGACACATTAACAAAATCACAGTGCCACTGTTCATCAGCAGAGGTCTCAAAATGCCTATGTTGAAAATTTGGTTAAAAAATCCCCAAAATAATTGAATTACAGGCATCTGTTGACCAGTTTCTATTCACGCTCGTGATGTCACCAATTTTCCAGATTTTCAACATTACCATTTTTTTTTACATCTCCTCATGAACAGTACAGCTCACATTTTTCACATCCTCTGCAAAATGTGTTTTCGCACCTGTGGCACCAAATGGCGCAGTCACTGTGCAAAATCACCTTTCGGCTAACAAACTGGTAGTGCCACTGTTCATGAGGTGGGGTCACAAAAGGCTCATGTTGAAAATTTGGAGTGAAAATAACCAACAAATGCCTGGGGCATTAGGGTTTCTAACCGTAACGCCCCACCCTGTAGAGACTAACAGACGTCAGGGGTGTGGCTTGGGATTTTCAGCTGTAAAGTTCACACCATTCCACCCTCAGCCTGCACCCACTGACAGGCATTGAGGTGTGCCTTGGACTCTTCAGCCCCAAAGTTCACCCCATTCTCCTATAGTGTACCCATCTCAGTGTATTTTCTTATGGATTGGGGTGAGCGTAAGGCCCAAAGACCCCAAGGCATACCGTGACACTTGCCAGTGTCTGCAGGGTAGGGTAGGGTGAGGTGAAATGGCATGAGTGTTATGGCCGACGACCCAAAGGCACACCCCAGTGCCTGTCAGTCTCTGCAGGGTGTGGGTGGGGTTGGTGTCAGTTCAGTACTTCACTGCCATTCTTATTATGCATTTCTCTAACTTCTGCACTACCAATGCCAATGCCAGCAAGACAACATTCAGCATTGGCAAATGCTTGTTATCATAGGAGTATACTTGTGTGATTACTGTTTAAAACATAGAGTCTGGCTGGCCCTTTCTCCTCTTGATGTCAGTCAGGACTCTGACTCAGCTGATTAGAATGGGCTGCAGTGGCTGAAAGTCACTCTTTCTGTTGGCAACTAAGCTCCACCCCTTTCACAGATCCTAATTCTGACTGAAGTTCAAGTCACTGGGACAGTTTTAGACAGTAAGCCTGCAGCTGATATTCAAGCAGGTACTGACAGTCTCTTTCAAGTCCTGTTAGTTGTTTTCAGTAGAAGAGCCCGACTGGCCCTTGCTTTATCATTATGTCAGTCGGGACACTGGCTCAGCTGATGAGAACAGGCAGCCCATGCCCAGTCCCTGCTCCTGATTGGAGCTCAAGGCAGAATGACCACAGTCTCCCACAATAAGCCTGCAGTTGGTGTTCAAGCAGGCACCGATAGCCTCTTTCAAGTCCCTGCTTGAACACCAGCTGCAGACTTACTGTAGGAGACCGTCTCTATGAGTTGAGCTCCAGTAGGGAGCAGGTTCCATTAAGGGGCGGAGCTTGGTTGCCAGCAGAATGAAAAGCTTTCAAATGCTGCCACCCATTCTAATCAACTGAGCCAGTGTCCCAACTGACATAATGATGGATCAAGGGCCTGTCGGACTCTTCTGCTGCAAACAACTAACAGGACTTAAAAGAGACTATCAGTACCTGCTCGAATACCAGCTGCAGGTTTACTGTGGGAGACTGAGGCCCTTCTGCCTTGAGCTCCTAACAGGAGCAGGGATTGGGTGTAGGTGGATCTTGCATGAAGTACTTTTGGGCTTCAGTCTAGCAGTCCTCCACTGCAGTCCTGAAGTTTAAGGGCAAGCATAAGGGCAACAATCTTGATGGGACAGGGTGGGGCAGCAGTTGGCATGAGACACTGCACCCCAAAGTGCAAAACCCTAAGCTTCTGTTACTTAATTGTAGACTGTAATGATGTGTAAGTTGTCATGAGGGGAAAAACCCAACATCAATACATCGGACACAGTAAGTATAAAAGTGGATATCATTTATACTGGCTGTAAGTTGTTGTACAAAAAGAGTTTAGTAATTTGTATTTCAATTTACAGTTGGTGTTAAAAGGTAAACCTGGTAGAGTACTTCACATTATTATTTGTGATAATGGATAGTATAGATGTATTGATGCTGAAGTGTTTTTAAAGTGTTTTTAATAATTATTAGAGTGTATGTAAACACTTCAGGGAAGTCACTTCTATCATAGGTAAGGGTACTTAAGGGACAGGTAGAAGTAAAAGGTAGGCCAAAACGAATAGGAACAACACTCTATATTGGTATGTGTGCCAAGGGCATAACAATCAAAGGGGGGGAACCAGAAACACCCAATCGGGGTAAAGGTATATAACTATTGTTTACCTTATATTTTCTGTTTAGTTTGATCTACAGTGGATTTCCTATTATGTTCCCTGTATGATCCATGCTTTTCTCTCATTGAATTTTACGCTGTTTGTGCCAGTTTCTGGCCTGAGCCATGCCTGAAAAAGGTCTTCGGATCAGTGCACCAACCCATACCTGCCTAAGAGGATAAAACCTTTTGTGCAAAAAAAAAAGTATAATCTGTACAGATGCATAATCAGTTGTAGATGGAGAGATTGCTGGTGCTTCAAGGCTAAGAACTCTTCATCAGGGGGTAGGTCATCAGTACAAACTGACACAATAAACAAGACCTAGTTAAAGTGGCACAGAGCATTTAAATTAATTACTAGTAGCAGTGTAAGAAAACCTTTTGGTAAAGATACAGGACCAGTAAGTTCTTTGGAGAGCCTCTGCAAGTGGTTTTACGCCAAGATCATCCAATAAATTTAAAATATTAGTTCTTTGTCAATTGTGTCTAACATTTCAGGTAAGTTAACTTAGGTAAAAGTGACTAGTCTGTAATACTTTTCACTCAAAAATGGCTATTCATGTTTACATTCTTCTGCTTATGATGTTAAAGCAGTATGTCTTACTTAGTAAACACTGTGAAGCCCTAAATGAAAATTGATAACTTACTGTTGTGTTTTCATGAGAATATCAAATAGTTACTAAAAATATATCCCATCCTGTCAGTCTAGCCTTCCGATCACCAATCAATTCCTCAGCAGTCTGAACACCCTCCCTGTCCTCATCCACTCAGGACGTTCCCACACTCCCACTGGTGGCTCTTCACTCACGTCATGTGGCAGAACCCGTTAGCAGCCCACTCCTGCAAATGGCCAGAAGCACTGCATTGTTAGTGATAGGCAGTGAGCATGCACCAGCTGTAAAAACAGCTGTGCCAGTTGCATTCTCTGGAAGTGGGCAGATGTTAGGTCCTGCCTCCACAGGTGACTGAGATTTCACCTTAAAAAGGTGGTGGAGGAATCTGAATGGGCACAATTCTTTTTCACAGGTGATCAGACTGGCATTTGGGTGGTGAGGTCAATGTGGAAACACTGTGATACTCAAAAACAAAAGATGCATTTTTTTAAACACGGAAACATAGACAATGATCGTGGAAAAAGACCAACTTGTTCATCCAGTCTGCTCATGAAAGTCTAACAAACACAGAACCTATTGACCATACTAGGTTCTAACCTACACTTGTTTATTGCTGCAGCAATACCACACACAGCCAATCTATCAGATTGCCAGGTTCCCTCCAACCTTTCAGAAGGCCAGCTTCCCCACTCCTGACATTCTGAAATGCCAGATCCCCCACCTGTCAGAATGCCAACTCCCCCGATCTGTTGGAATGCTAGCTACCCTCAATAACCTGTCAGAATACCAGCTCCCCACAACCTGCCAGAATGCCAGCTCCTTCAACCTGTCAGAATACTAGTTCCTCCAACCTGTTGGAATGACAGCTACCCTTCCAAACTGTACGAATATGAGCTTCTTCCCCACTTTCAGAATGCTAGCCCCCCTCATAACCTGTCAGAATACCAGCCCCCCTACAGGCCTGTATGAATGCCAGCTCCCAACCCACCTGTCGGAATGCCAGTTCCCCCTGATAAGAATGCCAGCACTGCCCTCTGACCTGTCGGAATGCCAAATATTCCCCAACCTGTCAGAATGGTAGCTTCCCCCAATCTGTTGGAATACTAGCTCCACCTGACCTGTCAGAATGCTTGCTCCCCTCAACCTGCTGGAATGCCAGTTCCCCCAAACTCTCAGAATGTTAGTAGGGGGAGGCATTTCAGCAAGGTGGAGTGGCATCTCAGCAGCTGAAGGGGGGCAGGGAGAGCCATTCCTGTTTGTCTGTGTTCCAGTTTTTACACAGACCCCTTGGAAAACATATACCTCCAAAAAGTGAAAGCCATAAAGGCATGGTTAGCCACACTCCATCTAAACGGGGCTTAGTTCACCAAATCTGTAACATATTCACCGCTAGAATATGTTGCTAGACAAGCATCTTTATTACTTTTTAAATTGACCCACAGTTTAGAAGATTGCATTAGCCTGGATTCTGCCACTGATTTTAAAACTAGCCACCATCCTTACATGGTTTCATGATCCTAGGGATGCAACTTGGATGAAACAATCACTGGTTACCAGCCACAAAAATGACAATAAAACCCCATAACAGTGTTATGTTTTAATGAACACCTCAGTCCAGAACAGGCACTAAGTAGGCTCAAACAGTAACACTTATTCTACTTAAAACTACCATTGATCCAAGGGTTTATTAAAACAGTTGCTGGAATTCTAGTTGTAAAACAGATGTTTGAACTTAGTGAGAAGCACAATTACTGGGAAAAATAACAGTCATGAAATGTGTTGGTGCAAAGCTCTCTACACATACAGGCACTGGTAACCGTGCTCTTGAGTTTAGAACCTGTGTCTGTGGCACTGTCACCGAGCTGAGACTCCATATTCCAAAACAACAGAGAACTGCTTTGCAACATTGGGATAGTGGAACCAATTTGCATGCTAAATCCAGTGCATGTGCATTATGCGTATCGGGAACCAAATTGTAGGGTAACTAATTTCATTTGACAAAGGCTGCTGCTGTGCCCCATGTCTCTCAGAACAGACACGACTCTCCTTCTACATAGCAACAGCAGAGTTTATTTGGGGTTCCCACATGTGGAGTCCATTTGCAGCAGTGCTGCACCATCGTGGGGAGTGGCATTTCCAGTAGGTAGCACCATTTCAGTTCAGAAATGGATGGGTGGAAAGCTGCAGGGAGTGGGGTTTCAGTTCTGAACTGCACAGAGTGTGGGAGGAAAGCCACAGAGAGTGGCGTTACGATGGTGAACCAGGCAGATGGGTAGGAGGGAAGGAAGCCACAGGGAGTACCATTTTACTGCTAAATCAGGCAGGTAGGAGCAAGGGGAGCCACAGGGAGCAGCATTTTACTGCTGAACTGGATGGGAGGAAGGGAAGCCACAGGGACCAGCGTTTCAGTCCTGAACTGGGTGGGTGTGAGGGAGGGAAGCAAACAGGGCAGGTTGGAGGGAGTGAAGTCACAGAGTTAAGTGATCAGACACAGACTGACTACAGGAAAGACACACAGCATGAGAACAGAACATTATACTTTATGACATTTTGTTCTCATGTTGCGTGTCTTTCCTGTAGTTGAAAGCCGCTCAGTTGTTTTCTAGCTGACTTCATGCAAATGAAAGGACCAAAGCACTCTCTCATAGGAGCGCTTCAGTCTTCTCAACTACATGAAGTTTCTTTTCTGCAAACAGTGACCAGTGTCATAATCAGCTTACCCGGTCATTGGTCTGTCACTGCTGTGTCCACTGCAGCTTGAGCTGCATTGGACCTGACAGTGACACCTCTGAAATGCAGTTCATTGTAACAAAATGTTTGCTGTGCACGTAGGTGCTAATAAACATGAAAATGACTTAGAGGTTCTGCACAATTCTTTCTTAAGGGCAGGTCCAGGGATAATTGATCCACAGCCCAAGTTCTATAATTTGATGATGTTATACTAAATTGATTTTTAATGATTCAGGACCATTGGCAAGTAACAAATTCCATAACCTAGCTATTCCAAACTAGCAACATTTCTGTTCCACAGTTAACCAGCTCAAATCAAGATTGTAATAATATGTTTGCCAATCAGCATTCAGTATGAATCTACGCACATTATTGAACAGTACCCAAACATTATTCAAAGTTGTTTAATTGACTGAAGCATACATAGGAAGGATATAGTTAAATAGACTACTAGACTGTGCGCAGCCATTTTCCCATTTTAATTTTGATACAGTAATCCCAATCTAATAAAATAATTTTACGAGTGCATCAATATATGTAGAAAAAAGATGTAGTACCTTCCAAAACTAATGCAATAAGAAATGAGAAGGCTAATAGTCACAAAATAAATTTGAGTTTTATTGCTAGCCCACCTTAAAGACATGCATAATTTTGTGGCAGCATGTCATTTCATCAGGGGGAAGGTGGTAGCAAGTCATTGTTTGTTACATCACCTTACCCAGCTCACCCCTTACTTCAAAATAACAATCTTTGTTTACTGTCAGATATGCAATGCTTATTTGTTCAAAGGAAATGTTTAAGGGAGAAGCCCACTCCACTGTGAACTTGTCACACCCTTTCTCGCTTCTTATTGCATACAGTATGTTTCATGGTAGTCAACTGAAGATGCTCTTCCTAATAATTATGATCCAATGGATGGTATTGGGCATCCTGAAATTCCCCAATTGATTGTCGAAAACAAAGCCTAAGTATTTAAAATTAGGGAGTACTGCCGGCCCGGTGGCACAGAGGGTTGAGGTGCTGGCGCCTTACCTCAAACCATGCCGGTGACCCGGGTTCAGGAACGGACTCAGGTCGCTGGGGGTCAGCGGGGATGGGAGAGGATTGAGCATCTGAAGGATTGCTCTCCTCCCAAGGGATGGGTTAGGGTGATGCCTCACTCTGTAGCAGCCCCCGGTGGAGACCAGGGGCACTACAAGAAGTGGTACGACATCAGGGGGACCAGAAAAGTGGAAAAACGTCCTGGATTGGCCAGGATAACAGCAGACAATCTGCCGACACCACCAAAGGACTCTCATGGAGCCTGACTATCTCAGCAGCACCCTGGGGCCAAGAGAAAGAGTGTGCTAACTGCCCTACTGGTGCCTTCCCCCTCGGAGGAGAGGGACCCACTAAGCGAAGGGTTACACCTAGCTACCCCAGGGTTGGCTGTGATCTGAGGTAGGGGGTTCCAGGGGGAGGACAGTAGGTGGGTGTTAGGGATCATGGCTGTCTGAAGGAAGTGGCAGATACGGAGCACATAGGAGGATAAAGAAATAATGCAAAAAAAAATTAGGGACTACTTTCATTTCATTTTATGTTTTTATACTTTGTACTAGAGAGCTTTTTCATAAGCAACCAGTTATACATATTAATGTAGGTACAGAACAGACATAATTCAATAATAAATACAGAGTAAAAAAGAAACAATTGGGGAAGGCAACAATAAGGATGATTAGAAGTAATCGCAGTGCAAATTGTCAGTCAGAAAATGGTGGAGACTGAGCGTGAAGGTAGGAATGTTACTTCCATCTGTGACGAGAGAAAGAGGTTGTAAGGGCCAATAGTCCTGTAGGTCAGAGGCCTCAGTCTGGTGGCACTTTTCCAAAAGGGAAGCTTGAATGTAAATTGAGACTGGGAACATGTTCCCAGTAAGTTGGATGAGCACTGGAAGGAACAACTCAGTGATATATGAGGGAACTTTCCCATGCACCACCTTGTGGAGAAATACCACCGACCTATGGGCTAGGTGATCCTCCAAGGACAGGCAAGAAGCAATGATATACAGGTAGCGGTGGTGAGTGGGATAGAATAGGCAAGTAAGGAAATGACAAAACTGTTGTAGACAATGTGCACCTTGGAAAAGACCCTGGCAGGAGCAGCAGCATAAACAAGGGAACCATAATCAATTAAAAGGAACAGGTGGTTATGGACAAGCAGTCTCTTTGTATCTAGAACTTCGAAACTTTTAATTCGGTATACAGAACTCAGTCTTCTGATGTACTGTTTTTATCTGATTACTGACGTGGATATTGAGACTTAGAGAACTGTTCAAGTTCAGAACTAGGTATTTAAACTCGGAGACATGCTCCACCAGAGAACAGTCCATATAATGTAGATGGAAAGAGGAAGCCACAGATTTTTTTATGAACCCCACTTAAATGATGGATTTTGCTTTTTTGTCTATTGAGGACCATCCTGTTCTTCACAAACCAAGCCTGGAGTAGATCAAAGTGCCACTGACTAGTTTTGTTCAAGGTTATTAGGTCCTTGCCAATACTGAAAATGACTGCATCATCAGCATAATGGATGACTTTGGTTGATGGGCAGGTGTTAAGCAACAAATTCAAAAATATAGAGAAAAGTAGGGGACCAAGAATGGATCCCTGGGGGATCCCACTATAGATTTGACAAACATCAGAAAGAAAGTTGTCAGCTGCAGTCCTGTGGACCTATTTGGTCAGACAGTTTTTGAAGCATTTGGTGATATCTGGGGAAAACTGAGAGAGGATAGAGCCTAGATTAAAATTTCGGGGTCAATAGCGTTGAATGCTTTGGTGACATCCACGAACACCGAGGCTGCTAAACTACCTAAATATAATGCCTGTGGACAAAGTCTGTGAACCTCACCAGACAGTCTCCATGTTTTGTTGGGGGCAGAAACAATGTTGGGATTTGGTCAACAGACCATTTTGCAGGATATACCCAGAATTCTGATAAAAAACTATTGTATTCTTCTGGGCCCTTATGATGGGGAACCAGAAGGGAGATTTAACAATAGCTGGAGGTGAGATGTTTTGGACCAGACTTATGTAAAGGAATAATTCTAGCCATGCTCCACACTTTTGGGCAAACACGAGTACATAAGGAAAAGTAAAACATTTTGGAGATGGGATAAACCAGTGCCTTACTGGCTAATTTGATTAAGCGGTAGTCAATCCCATCATGATCATGCACATGTTTTGGGTTGGAGCAGCTCAGATATTTGGCCACCTGCTCAACAGTTAGGTATTTGAAATGTGATTTAGAAAAGGTATGGCTTGTCAAATTTCTGAGTGATTGCTGGGGGGGGGGGCCTGCAGAGAACTTTCAATACTTAGTGATGTCACCAAAGAAGTCATTGAACAGAGTTGCAGTGGCCTTAGGATTACACGTTACCCCCATCTTTGACTTCAATGACCCAGGATTGGTCAGCCTCGGACATACTCTTTATGTTATTAATATTGTTCCACAATGAGCTGGCCCACCAGTGCAGCAGTAGCACTACTGCTTGCGACGCTGATGACCCAGGTTTGGGAATGAGCCCAGGCTGTCAGAGGGCTGGATGGGGGCAGGTTGAATGAGCATCCCATGGACTGCTTTTCACCTATGAGGCGAGGGTTGGTGGTGCCTGATACTTCAGTGACACCCAGTGGAGGCAGGGTGTACGCCTTGCCAGGCCCACATACGTCAAGGTGATAGAAGTGGTGGACATCTGTGGGCATGTGTGGGAGCACACATGCCTATGCGTTGATGTCATTGTATGCCCTCACCGAGGGGGAACCGACACAAGGTAAAACCCCATGCAGAAATGCTTCATGATGGCCATTGACTGCCACTGAATGATGTCGCAAAAGCGTAAGTCTTGGGTGGATCACAGGTGGATCTTGGTCTCTCTCTTGGGGGACCCCATGTGGGGGATGCTATGGGACCTCTCCAACCTGGACAGCTGAGCAGGTGATGCCGGTGAGAAAGGTGGACAGACAGAGATGGGGTAAGTACCATGCCTGCATAAATAAACAAAATAAATAGAGTGTATGTATATGTGTGTATATATATATATATATATTGTTCAACAATTTTTTCATATCCTCTTGATCAGAAGTCAGGTTGAGTTTTATGTGATTTATTTTAGTTTAGAAAATGGCAAAGAACATTGTACTGATCTGATTGGCTGGCAGGTTCCCAGAGCTGGGCAATTATTCCCAATGTGTTAGCCTGTATTCTTGTCATTTCAAGGGGCAAAGGGGATCATCAATACTACTGAAATTTTGACAAAACTATTGTAGACAGTGTCTATATCCACAATATTTTCTAGACAAAACTAGTCACTGGAGTATAAAGCAGAGTTAAAGGCCTCCAGGTTTATGTCACCAAGCTGTCTGGAATTGATGTAGAGAGGTTGGACCCATGGTGATCAAGTGGATCACTCACAGAAAACTGGACTATGGTCACTAATTGAGTCTGGGAGTACTCCAGATTTATAGACATTTGAGGGATTTAACACTGCGACCCAGTATAGAATGGATTCATATCCTGATATATAGTTAATCCTGGTGGGGTCACCCTAATTTGGTTAAGGACTAAGTTAAAAAAAAGTCCTTTGCATTCTCTGCTAGGTTGGTGGACCAATTCATATTAAAGTCTCAGAGTAGGAGCCTTCCTCTGCTTTTTCACGGTGTTAGGCTAAATTCAGAAATCGTAGTCAGACCCTCAACAGCGTAGCCTGGGGACATGTAAACAGAAAGGATTTTGTCCTGGCCAAACAAAGATGTCCGGTGAGAGGAAATCATAAGGGCCAGTGGTTTGTACAGTGGGGAACTCAGTGACCCTCAGGTGTTTTGAAGTGTAGAATAGGCAACTCCCACTCCTTCTATTCCATTTGTCTCGTCTAAAAATTGAGTAGTCTACCAGTTTTAATTCATTATCTATTTTTGTTTGTGAGCCAGGTCTTGGGCAAGGCAATTACATCAAATGTAATCTTTTTTGATCCGAGCTACGAACTGGCCTTTCTTTGCATTAATGTGCTGAATGTTCAGATGCACCACTTTCTGGGCAAATTTATGAGAAGCGCTCCTCTTAGTGAATTGGGGCCCAGAGTGAGAGTGGACAGACCCTGACATGAGAAACAGGAGCAAAACCAATCCTTTGTGTCTGGGATCCTTCATAACCTTTTACTTGAGGACCTTTGGAAAACAGTGACACTAATACAAGTTGTGTTTATGTTGACCAAATTTTAACAGTCCTCTCAGTACTCCAAATACTAACTGAACATCCACTGGTGGTGGGGGGTCTTGCATGAGTGAAGGAAAGTCAGCCTGTTCACACTAAGGTAGGTTAAATGAGTTGAGCAAGGCAGGTCCTGCAATTAGGGTGAAGGAATTGTGATCTGTACAGTTAGCTAGGTGAAGAAACAAACTGTGAATTAGGGGGGAGTGGCTTAGAGAGAAGGAAGCCAGGTGTTTGCATTTAAAAACTGATCTAGATAGCTTGTGGCAGAGAACAGCAAGAGGAAGAAGCTGCTGTTAGAACTTTACTGGGACTATACTGCCCCCCCATCGCACCCCCTCCACACACTCCCCCACCCTTAGCCAGTTTGACTTTTATAGGCACAGGATTTGACTGACAACAGGAACTTCCTGTTTAGGAGCAAGAAGGGAGTGATCACAGAGGCACAAAAGACTCACCATCCTAGAAGAACAAGAGTAGCTCTCTATCACCCTCTTGCTGCTGGAGGTCTGACTCTGAGCAAGTAAAAGGAGACTACCGAGGAATATAGGAACTTACTGTCCCAGAACAGGAAGATCATGAGCTTTAAGGGCACGGAGGCAGTAGGAAAGTAGGGAAAAAGAAAAAAAAAATTATATAAAAAAAATAAATAAATACAAAAATAAAATAAACAGAGAGAGGAAATAGTAAGTATACAAAACAACAGTTAAGGGACCACAAATAAGACATGATGAGTGTGGTGCAATGCAGTGGCTGTGGAGCATCAGTCTTCCAGGAGACATTCTGGAGGATGTGGTGTTGTCTCATCTGCAGACACCTCTCTGGGCTGAGGGAGGAGGTTGCTCATCTCCAGCTGAGTTGGCCAGGATTTGGGGGACCTCCTTTCCCACCTAGGGACCACCAGGACCATTGCCCCTGCCTCAGAGGTTGCCAAGAAAAAGGAGCAGTTGGACCACAGTGGGCTCAGGGAGGGTGAGGGTGGGAGAACAGAGACATCCCTCCAGTTGTACCTCTCCACAGTTCAGTGTGGTTCCTCTATGAAGGCACCTACAGTGGAAACCAAGGAGGATGCTGGGAACCTCCACAAAGAAGACCCACAGGAGGGTGGCATGGGACTCCACAGGGGAAGGAAACAACTCCTGGTGGGGGACTCCATTATTAGGAGAGTAGAACTGGGGGAGGGAGGGGAGAGGGAGGTAAGGTGCCTGCCTGGTGCCATGGCTTGAAGGGACAGGGAGCAAATCCTCAGGATCATGGGAGCAGCTGCACAGGGGAGGGAGAAGGATGTCATTGTCCACCTAGGGACAAATTACCTGGTTGGGAAAGGGATCAGAGCAGTGCAGGAGGAGTTTGTGGAGGTGGGAAGGGGCCTTAGACAAGTAGCACGCACGGTAACCATTTTGGAGGTGCTGCCTGTCTATGGCATGGGTGAGGCTAGGGTACTCCACACTATGGGATTCAATCAGTGGTTGAAAAACTGGTGCAGAGCTCAGGGTTTCAGCCTCATTGGGGACTGGGGGTCCACTTGGCAAGCATTTAACTAGCCAAGGGGGGAGGCACTGAAAAGGAGAAGGGAAATCCTAGCTCTCCCCCCCAAAAAATCAAGGTAGTTAGTGAGGTAAACACCAAGGTAGAGCAGTCAATAGGGAGAAGGGCAGGGGTAAATGGAGAAAAAGACAAAGGCAGTAAGGACAGGGATGGGGCAAAAAGGGATAAGGCCATCAAAAAATGGAGGGTAATGATTACCAATGCCCATAGTCTAGGTAACAAGCTCCCTGAACTGCTGGCCTTGATGGGAGAGGGATGTCTGGATATTGTGGCAGTTACAGAAACATGGTACACAGAGAACCATGACTGGGATGTCAACATACCAGGGTACACAATCTACAGGAGGGACAGGAAGGGTAGAAGAGGAAGAAAAGTAGCTCTCTATGTAAGGGAAGGGATCAAAGCAATGGAACTAAAGGGTAAACAGGGAGTAGAGGAGGCACTGTGGGTCACTCTGGAGACTGGAAATGGCACCACAGTCTGTACAGGGTTTGTATACAGACCCCCATCTCAGAGGAAGGGAATGGACAAGGAAATGATAGAAGGCATGCTTAGGATGGCAGAGAAAGGAGAGAGATTGCTGATGGGGGACCTGAATATGCCAGACATTAACTGGAGCACCTTTGCTGCAGCCACATCAAGAGCAGGGCCATTCTCGATGACCTACAGGGGGCATGCCTCAGACAGCTAGTGTTGGAACCCATGTGGGAGGGAGCAATCTTAGACCTGGTACTCTCAAATGGGGACAGAGAGAGGATCTCAGATCTAGAAGTGGGTAGCCATCTGGGAACAAGTGACCACCACACAATGTGGTTCACGATAAACTCAGCTGTACAGTCAAGTCATACAAAAGTGAATGTACTGGACTTTAGTAGGGTTGATTTTGTCAAAATGGGAGAGTGCCTTAGAAAAGAACTAGCAAACAGGCAAGAAGGTGGGGTGGAGCAACAATGGGGAAACATCAAAATTGCCATCACAGAGGCAACAAGCCTTTGTGTGAAGCAAATAAACTAATCAAAGTGAAAGAAAAAAACACTGTGGTTCTCAAAAGAAGTGACAGGGAAGATTAGGGTGAAAAAGATAGTATTCAGGAAGTATAAGGAAACACAGAAGGAGCAGTACAGAGAACTGTACCAGTTAAAGCAGAAGGAAGCGGGGAAGGCAATCAGAATAGCAAAGGCCCAAACTGAGGAAAAGATAGCCAACTCGGTTAAGAAGGGGCATAAAACCTTTATAGGTACATTAGGGAGCAAAGAAAGACTAAGGGAGGGATATTGAGGCTGAATAAAGAGGGAGGTGGGCAGGCAGAGAGGGACAGTGAAAAAGCACGGATACTGAATGAATACTTCTGCTCTGTATTCACAAAGGAAGAGGAGGGGAAGGTACCTAATCCAGTCAGTAGAGGCACTCTGGATGGGGGGGGGGTGATATCAGTCCTTTCACAGAAGAAAGGGTTCTGAAAGAACTCTTAAAACTGAAGGTGGACAGAGCAATGGGGCCTGATGGTATTCACCCCAGAATTCTAAAAGAACTAAGGGGAGAACTAGTGACACCACTGACTACCCTTTTTAACAAATCATGGGAGGATGGTGTGGTACCTGAGGACTGGAGGAGGGCTGATGTGATTCCCTAAAAGTGGAAGCAAGACAGAGGCAGAAAACTACAGACCTGTCAGTTTGACCTCAGTGGTAGGGAAAATGATGGAATCACTTCTGAAGGAAAGAATTGTTGAGTACCTAGAGGCCAGTGGAGCACAGGACCCAAGGCAGCATCGATTCACAGCGGGAAGGTCATATCAGATTAATCTAATCAATTCTTTGACTGGGTGACCAAAGTAGTAGAACAGGGAGGGACTATGAACATGGCCTACCTAGACTTTAGCAAGGCATTTGACACAGTCCCGCACAAAAGATTAGTAAACAAATTAGCCAGCCTGGGAGTGGGTTCCAGGGTGGTAGCCTGGGTAAAACATTAGCTGGACAACATGACACAGAGGGTAATAGTAAATGGAGTCCACTCTGAAGAAAGGAGGGTTACTAGTGGGGTACCGCATGGTCTAGTCCTTTTTAATGTCTTTATAAGTGACATTGCAGAGGGACTGGAAGGAAAAGTATGTCTCTTTGCAGATGACACAAAGATCTACAACAGGGTTGATACACAAGTTGGGGTGGAAAGGATGAGAAGGGACTTGGCAAGGTTGGAGGAATGATCAAATGTATGGCAGCTTAGATTTAATGCAAAGAAGTGCAAAGTAATGCACCTGGGAATCAAAAACCCAGGGGAAGAGTACACAATAGGGGGTGAGATACTGACAACAACAAAAATGGAAAGGAATCTGTGGGTAGTTATAGTAGATGACCTTAAAGTGAGCAAGCAATGTGAGAAGATAGATAGATATATAGGAGAATGACTTTTAGGACCAACAGGCCCTGTTTATCAAAGTTGTCCTGTTTTAGATCACAGTTTCACAGATACAAACCATTATGTAATAAAATATTACAGGAACAATCTTAAATACAACCCTCACATAAATTCATACAATTCATACAAAAACATATACACACAATATACCATAGATCAAGGTATGGCATCTTATACTAAAAATTGGGTATTATCCATTAAATGGACAAGGAAATGTGTAGGAACTTTAATACGAAATAGATTTTCTAACATTCAGGTTAGGGGAGAGGAAACATCAAAAGAGAGAGAAGGGGGAGGGGGAGTAAAATGGGGGGGACATAACACATACGATATCTAAAGCTATATAGTGGTTCATCCCCTAATACAATTCAATTACCCCAACCCGGAAATGAGAAAAACAGAAGAGTTTGGACAATTACAATCTAAAAGAGCAAACAGAAACAAATGTTACTCAATTAACACCATAACAAAATACATCTGTCTCTCCAGACTAAATCTAGAGAGTGTTTAAATTGACCTAAATTGTCAATAATCCTAATTTCTGTGTCTGTCTCACTCCATATTTTTGGTAGATAAAAACTTCTTTGCATTCTACTATAAATGTTAACTTATAGAGGGATTTTTAAACATCTGTGTTTCAGATCCCTCAAGTTATACTTATGAGGAATAGAGACATCAGAAGAGTTCATTCCATGCCTATTTCCCCCCATACTCCATATAAGCCTTATATCCTACTCGTTTTTTTCTACGAGTTGCAAGGGAATCCCACTCTAAATTTTGAAGCAGAGTACAATGATGAGTAGAAAAAGGACATTTCACCACATATCTTGCCATTCTATAGTATGTTTTATCCAAACAGTATAATAATGTTTTTGAAGCAAATTGATATATTGCACTGCCATATTCTAATGTTGGTAGAAGTAACTGAACAGCCACTCCACTCTCGGGAGAATCTAAGTTTTCCTTCTAAGCACACCCAATCTGGAATTAACCTTTTTAACTGCAGTTGATATATGTACAGAAAAAGTAAAAGTGCTATCTATATGAGCTCCTAGATACTTGTAGACCCGAACTTGCTCTAACACTTGTCCACTTGCTGTATGTATATTTAATGTCTGGTTATGAGATGATTTTTTTTTCTATTTCTTTACTCTCCTACTGCTGCCACTGATCCCTCTCTCAGAGCTCCCCTCGTAGATCCCAATCTTGCAGCCCCAAGGAGTCTGCCCTTAGAGTGCTAACGCTACCCTCGTACCTCCAGAGCCTCAGATTATCCTCTGGGCAGGGCGGCGGATATCCCCTCATCTCCCCCTGAGCATTGTTGGGAGCATGCACAGTGGAGTCTGCTTCTCGGTTGCTGCCTTGGAACTGATGCTGAGGCTCGTTGCCTAGATCAGGATAGGGTTTTTCCCAGTGTTCTGATGGATCCCCAACGTTGGCATGCAATGAGGAGCAAGGCTGCTGGTGTGCATGGAGACACACAATCGAAGCCGGTCCTCTGCCAATATCTACCCTTGCATAGAGCATCTCCCAGCTGCCCCGACCACCCTGAGGTTCCCCCAACAGGTGGCAGTATCGCTGAGAAGAGTACAGTCCCCCCTTCCCGGAGAAGGAGAGCAGCCGTTGGGCGCTCAATCCTTCTCCAACCCGGCCGCCCCCCGTTGACCCGAGTCCGCTCCCGAACCCGGGTCGCCGGTGTGATCCGAGGTGTGGTGTCCAGCACCTCAACCCTCAGCGCCACTGGGCCGTCTAGATGATTTACCTTTTGAGTGAAACAATATTACCTGAGTTTTCTTTATACTAAGAACCATTTTTGATTGAAATAGCCAATATTTTAAAATAACAAAATCAGATTGAAGACTCTTTTGTAAACTATCTATATTTGTACCTTTTCCTATTAAAGCCATATCATCGGCATACAAATAAATCTTGCTGTTTTTAATATATGATGAGAGGGGGGTTTATGTATATCAGGAACAACAGAAGGCCCAGAATCTAACCTTGAGGGACAGCCCTGAAAATGCCTTCCCTATCTGACAATATTCTGTTTATACAAACCTGTTGTGTAGGCTCAGTCAAATAGGTAAGCAACCAAGTTTGAACAGGTTCAGACATGCCTATATTGAAATTGACCAAATCGAAGGCCTTTGAGAGGTCGTCAAACACCATGCCGACAGACTCCCCCCCCCGCCTCGATCCCACTTGCCACAGTGTCAGTGAAGTCCATCAGGGGGGTGTCCATCGACCTCCCAGGTCTGAAACCTGCTTGACAGTCTGTCAATTGTTTGTACTTATCCAGGTATTCATATAACTGGGCACAGACCAGATGCTCAAAGACCTTCAATACGATCGATAGCAAAGCTATCGGGCGGTAATTTGATTGGTTGTCCTTATCCCCTGCTTTAAATACAGGAATCACTTTAAAGTTTTTCCAAAAATCAGGGAAACTTTTTTGCTGTAAACTGGAATTAAAGAGGTTACACAGAACTGGGCTTATTTTCTCTACTGAAGCTTTTAAGAAGCTTGTCTCTACTTTATCCAAACCAATTGCTTTCCGTGGATTTAATTGCCTTATTTGTTTCTTTACTTCACTAATTTTAATTGATCAAAAGCAAAAGCATGGAATATCCCATTTATGATGTCTCTCCAATTGCAAAGTTTGCTGAATGACATGTTTCTGTTCACTATCTTCCTGTTCCACTGTTATGTCTGGGAGATAGCAGAAATATTGGTTCGAACTATTTACCACTTGTTTTATTGGCATCTCCCCTCCTGACTCATCCTTAAATGTTTTACTCAAATGTTTCCTTTCCCTACCTTCCAAATCTTTTACTAAATTTCAATACTGAGCTGGATTTTTAGTTTGATTTACTTTGTTTCGAAGGCAGTAAGGAGGGTTGGAATGATACTAGGATGCATAGGGAGAGGCATCACCAGTAGAAAACAGGAAGTTGTTAGCCCTCTGTTAGCCCTCTGTACAGATAGCTGGTGAGACCACATCTGGAGTACTGTGTGCAGTTCTGGAGATCCCATCTCCGCAAAGACATAGACAAGGTGGAGGCTATCCAGAGGAGGGCAACCAAAATGGTGTATGGCCTGCACCAAAAGACATATGAAGAAAGGCTAAAGGAGCTTAATATGTATAGCCTCAAGGAAAGGAGAGAGAGGGGGGACATGATAGAAACTTTCAAGTATCTCAAGGGAATCAACAAAGTCCAAGAGGGTAGCATCTTTCAGAAAAAGAGATGTGTAAAAACAAGAGGGCACAATTTGAAGACAGAGGGGGGATGGCTCAGAGGTAATGTGAGGAAGTATTTTTTCATGGAGAAGGTTGTAGATGCATGGAAAAGCCTTCCTGAGGAGGTTGTGAGGTCAAAAACAATGGGGGAATTCAAGAATGCATGGGACAGACATAAGGCAATTCTAGTGAGGGGTAGGAGGAAGTAGGCTGTTGGTTAACTAGAATCTGCAGCTTATCCATTATGTAGGGAAATGGGCAGACTAGGTGGGCCAAGCGGTCCTTATCTCCCATCAGATTCTATGTTTCTATGTTTTTCTCCATGGTTAGGTGGTCTATTGGTTGGATGGTAATAGTACCTCTAGCCAGTGAGGACATACTCAGGGTCAATCTAAGGTCATATGGTGGGGTCTAAGGTGCTGTATCATCATCAATGCCAACCTGGGCATAGCATAGCCAGGTGAGCAGAGTTAGGATGGTATACATTTTCTTTAGCTAGCAACCCCAGCCACTGGTAATTGGGAGGTGGCAGGAGCGCCAAACTGCCACTGAAACACATAGCACTTCACCCTGAGGTAGGTTAAATGAGTAGAGCAAGGCAGGTCCTGCAATTATTTGGCTCAGCTATGGGTAGGAGCATCACTGGTGTGGGAGTGTACTGGCAGTGGTAAGGTAAAAGGTACTTAAATGGCACTGTTTTAAGACTGCAGCCTATATTTTATAATACAGTAGTTTAAAATCAAAAGTTAGTGGTTTCCAGATGGGGAGCAGCTACAGGGAATGTAAAATAACAGTAATTTAAGACCTGGAGTTAGTAGCCACCCACATAGGGGCAGCTGCAGAGTACTTGTAACAGCACTAATTTATAACAGGGAGTTAGTGGCCACCCAGATAGGGGCAGCTGCAGGGTACATGTAACTGTAGTCATTTATAACAGGGAGTTAGTGGCCACCCAGATAGGGGCAGCTGCAGGGTACACATGACATTAATTTAAAATCCAGAGTTAATGGTCAATAGCTAGGAGCAGCTGCAGGGTACAGGTAACATTAATTTAAAACCTGGAATTAGTGGCCACCCAGATAGTGGCAACTGCAGGGTACATGTAACAGCAGTAATTTATAACTGGGGTTGGGAGCCAACAATGGTGGACGGGCATTAGATGGGATCCAGCTAGCACCTAATAAAAATCAGCAATAATTAACTTTTATCTCATGGACTGCACTTCAATAACTTGCATTAAGCAGTGGGCGGCTAATGGTAACTGGAAAATTGGCAAAACAGCAAACAACTATAGATGTGGAGAGCAAACAGAATGTTGGGATGCATAGGAAGGGGCATAACAAGGAGGGGATAGCAAACAGAATGTTGGGGTGCATAAGGAGGGGCATAACAAGCAGGAAGAAAGAGGTTGTGATACCACAGGACACATCACTGGTGAGGCCTCAGCTGGAGTGCTGTGTCCAGTTCTTGAGATCACATCTCCGGAAGGACATTGACAAAACAGAGGCAGTCCAGAGAAGGGCAATGAAGATGGCACATGGACTCCACCAGAAGCCATATGAGGAAAGACTTAAGGATCTTAATATCTATTCACTGGAGGAACGAAGGAAGAGGGAGATATGATAGAGAGTTTCAGGTACCTTAGGGGAATAAACAGGGTACAGGTGGAAAGCATATTTCAGAGAAAACCCTGCACAAGAACAAGGGGGCATGATATGAGGTTGTAGAGTGGAAGGCTCAGGGGTAATGTTAGGAAGTTCACTGAAAGGGTGGCGGAGACATGGAACAGCCTTCCAGCAGAAGTGGTGAGGGTGAAAACAATATGTGGGTTCAAGAGTGCATGGGATAGACATAAGGGTACCCTGGAGATGTGCAGAGCAGGACAGCCACAGATCAAATAGAACCTGGGGCTGCAGCAGTGAGTAGGGAAATGGGCAGACTAGGTGGACCATATGGTCCTTATCTGCTGATAGATTCTATGTTTCTTTAGATTTTGAGATGATTTCAAAGACTGCTCAGCTGCCAGGTGAAACAAGAACAAGATCCTGCAGCACGGCACCGGAGGCAGGAAGAGAGAAAGACAAAGAAAAAAAAGCCCAGAATAAATCGGTCACAGTTCTTCTTATCAACTTACAACAAGAAGTAAAAGCTGGGTTTGAAAACTTAACAGCCCAGATCACCCACATACAAACTGTGGTGACAGGGCCAGCTGAAACATCTGTATCCCATACCAAATGGCTAGACAAAGCCAAATCCCGAATAGGAGAGCTTGAAGACCTGGTGGCTGATCTCTCAAGGGAGTGTAATTCACTTAAAGATAAAATCCTTACTGTGACTGAATGAGCGGGATATCAAGAAAACAGAGGTTGCAGATCTACTATCAGACTAATTGGACTGCCAGAAAATTTTGAAGTGAGAGAAGACGGCAGAAAAATTAAAAATGGCTTTCAGACCAGCTGAGACTTGACCCGGAGGCAGCAGAATATGAGTTAGAGTGAACACATCATACGGGACCTAAATCCAGTCAAGAGGATAAACCTAAACATTACTTAATGAAATATCTTTGGTTCCCTGAAAAAGAAAAAAATTGGAAATGAATGGTGCCAATGTATTCTTGGTTCTGGATTATATCCGTGACTTACAAACAATGCGTCAGATATAGTCTGGTGTTAAGTATACTCTCTGGACCCTGGGTGGGGAGTATTCATTGTACTAGCCAGCTAAATTCAAGACCCCCCCTAAGTTTTTTTTTACCAAATCCCAGGATGCCGAGTCATATGTGAGATCTATGGAGGCGGCACAGGAGAGATGAATGCAAACCAGATCGGTTTGACCAGAGAAACTAGGTAAATGGTCCAAAATGCTTAAATTAAATGACTGAGAGGGAATCCTGGTGAGACGACAGTCAATGGCAAACTGTGGTAATGGTAGTGAGGTTGTGGGTGGCTTCGCATGGCATAGCAGCTGACATTTTGACTAGCAGAGAACTGAAGCCGTATGAAGCTGTACTGTTGATGTACTGTAGATCTAAGACTATATTAGCGCCACCAAGCTATCTGGTACTGATCAGCCAGATCAGATTCACTGGGTATACCACCAACAGCTTAATCTGGTTCAAGGTTAGTTGACATTTATCTGTATCCCCCTCCCCCGGGTCGTGCCTGAAAATAGGCAGGATTTGTCTAGTGCACTTACCCGGTCAACAAAAGCTAAATAAAAATAAAAAATAAAAATAAAAATAAAAATAAAAAATCTCTGGAGTTTTCTTATGTTTATGGATGTATGGAGAGCTCTCTGAGATTATTGCCAATTTTCAAAAAAACCTATGACAACTGCAGGGGAAGCCCATGGGATAGCACATAGGGAACCTCAGTGTGCCCTCTTTCCACAGTGCTTCACCGTGCATTCAGTTTACCTCATGTAAGTGTAACCCCTGTGCTAAATTTAGAGGGGTTACTAAATGATGCCCTGCTGGCATCAGGAAGAGTTTGCACTGCCAGGCTTGCCCCGGGGGCGGGCTTGGGCAGTATGTGAGGGTTTTGAAGTGCCAACTGGCATGAGAGCAACGTTGGGGGAGAGTTGTCATGAGGCAAGGATAGAGGTGCCAGCTTGTAGGTGTGATGGAGAGCCTCCAGTTGGGGTTGTGTAGGCCCGGGGCCAGGGTGGGAGGTTGCCCCCCATCCCAAAGCTCGCCACCAGTCCATCATGGGAGAAAAGAAGGAGGAAGCCTCAGCCCCAGTGAGAGAGAGAGAAGGCATAGTAGGAGCCCAATCAGCTCCATTTGGACTGAGAGAGAGAGAGAGAGAGAGAGAGAGATGTGGCTGCCACAAGGTAGGAACTGATGCTGAGGTGGCAGTGAAGCATCGGAGGGGCCATTAGGATAGAAGTGGCCCCTACCCTCCATGTTCACCCAGACAAAGTGTTGGGAGGCTGATGGAGTTCCTGGAAGACTGCAATCTAGAGGGCAGCCGTCATGTGTGATCCCTGCTATGGATCAGACCATGGCTTTCCCCAAGTGTAGAGTACAGGACTGTGCCCTGTGGAACAGAACTCACCCCCCAATTAGAGGTCAATAAAATGAGAGTGTAGCACCCGCTCTGACTGGCGCGGAAAATGAACCTAACAAAAGACTGGTTGGAACACTGCCTGTGTTCTTATTGTAGAAATCAGAGCCCCAAATGACTCATATGGAAGGAGAAATGTGTGTTAGGATCTGGGTTCAAACCTGGGTCCCCTGAAGTAATGTGCTACGGCGCCTTGCCATAGAAAATGTCTGGACTGTAACAAAATGAATTGTGCACCTTTATGGAGTTCTGCTGTGCTTGAGCCTTTGACACAAGAATAAAACTGCTTGTTGCACTTGATTCAGTCTGGGCCAGAATCATTGGAGTCCTACAAGAGTGTGTTAGTGTGCTTTGCCTAACTACTGTTCCACTGAATACATCCAGCCACTAGAGAAGCCACCAGCCATGTAGGGGAAAGTGTCATCTGGCTGCGCCTGGATGGAGATCATGCAGTCATGGATGAATCCAACTACAATGTAAATAAGGTACTGTGTCTGCACCCTACTTATTCATATGCTGCTCAGTTGAGTTGGAGCCCTTCCCCTTTCCCAGAGACTAATTCCATCAACCCCTAGACATGGAAGGGAGGGGGATATCCACCTCAGAAATCGATCATCATAGTCGTACTGAAAGCAGTTGTTGCTGCCTGCCTGAACTAAATAGCCCAAAATCCCCCAGAGCAGAAACATGTGGACTATTCAAATGACTGTTGTTTTTTGGGAAAAAGAAATATCCAGTTGAAGAAAATGCAGGGGCAGGGGTTACATAATTGGGGGCTGTTGTCTGGGATTTGAAAGGAGGTACAAGTTACATACCTGACACAGTCTGGAGGAGCTTCTGAGGTGATGGAAAATTGGTGGGCTACAGCCTGTTTAGAAGTTTGAGTAATAGTTTTGGAACAGTGAGAAGCATCGTGAGGAGAAAAAATAGTGCCTGCCTCACATGCAATAAAAATGTGATGATTGAATAGAAAGAACTGGAGTGATTTGATTGGTGGATGGGACTAATGAGAAGCAGCACTAGAAAAGGGAGGTCAGGTGGTCTTGCGAGCAGACTGCTGAAAACTTCCGAGGAGAAAGGAGTGTTGTTGTTGTTCTGAGACAAGTTGTGTTCTACACCAAATGGTGGAGTTGGATAGTAATTCTATTGCTATCAGAAGTGAAATAAAAGTTGTGCTCAACTTCTGCAGCTGGAGGAAAAATCTTTGTGGATTCTACTTTCCCCAAAAATGTTTTCATTGAAATATTTTTGGTACACTGGACTCTGGGAGATAACGAACTATGGCATACACTCCTGGGTTTGGAGGTAGGACCATTAATGTGCCTGAAGGTCTGGTGAACTGGCTATGGAATATGGTTGAGAGAAGTGGCTCTGGTGAGTCATGTATCTTTTGTGGACAATGTGGGAGTGGGGTGATCAGACAACCAGTTTGCATTTCATACGCTTGTGGGAATGTTCCTAGGGTGACTGGATCTTCAAATTTTCTCATGCAGGAAGAAAGTTGTGTGGCCCCTGTGCTCCCAGCTACTGCACCCTGGAAATGGCCGCAATCAGTAACTAAAATATCCCCCACACCCAGTGTGGCCACTACTATGGAATCACTGGAAGAATGGGAGGAGGTTGTGGCTGAGTTACCTGAATTCAAGGCAGAGGTGGTATCAGGGCCCAGCCATCTGCCCAGCCCTGTGCCGCTGCCGAGTAACATAGAAACATAGACTTTGACGGCAGATAAGGACCACTTGGCCCACCCAGTCTGCCAATTTCCCTACCTACTGGATAAACTGCAGATTCTAGTTAACCAACAGCCTACTTCCTGCCACCCCCCCACTACAATTGCCTTGTGTCTGTCCCATGCATGTTTGAATTCCCCCACTGTTTCAGCCCTAACAACCTCCCCAGGATGGCAGTTCCACGCATCCACCACTCTCTCCGTGAAAAAAAATGTCCTCACATTACCCCAAGCTGTCCCCTCTATCTTTAAATTGTGTCCCCTTGTTCTTACACATCTCTTTTTCTGAAAGATGCTACCCTTCTGGACTTTGTTGATTCCCTTGAGGTACTTGAACGTTTCTATCATGTCCCCCCTGTCCCTCCTTTCATCAAGGGTATACATATTAAGCTCTCTCAGTCTCTCTCTCAGTCTCTCTTCATATGATTTCTGATGCAGACCCTGCACCATTTTAGTTGCCCTCCTCTGGACTGCTTTCATCCTGTCTATGTCCTTGCATAGATGAGGTCTCCAAAACTGCACACAGTACTCCAGATGGGGTCTCACCAACTGTCTGTACAGAGGGATAACCACTTCTCTTTTTCTACTTGTGAAGCCCCTTCCTAGCATCCCAGTATCCCCCTGGCTCTCCTTACTGACTTCTCACATTGCTTACCCACCTTTAGATCATCTGCTATGACTACCCCCAAGTCCCGTTCCGTTTTTGTTGTTGTTAGTACCTCCCCTGCTATTGTGTACTCTTCCTCTGGGTTTTTGTTTCCCAGGTGCATTACTTTGCACTTCTTTGCATTGAATCTATGTTGCCATATGTTTGACCATTCCTCCAACCTTGCCAAGTCCCTTCTTATCCTTTCTACCCCCCCCGTGTATCAACTCTGTTACAGATCTTTGTATCATCTGAAAAGAGGCATACCTTTCCTTCCAGACCCTCTGCAATGTCACCTATAAAGATGTTAAAGAGGACTGGACCCAGTACTGAGCCCTGAGGTACTCCACTAGTGACCCCCCCCCTTTCTTTGGAATGTGTTCCACTCACTAGTACCTTCTGTGTCCTGTTGTGCAGCCAGTTTGCAACCTAGGCTACCACCCTGGGACCCACTCCCAGGCTGGCTAACTTGATTATTAATCTTTTGTGCAGGACTGTGTCAAATGCCTTGCTAAAGTCATGGTAGGCCATATCCACAGCCCCTCCCTGGTATATTACTTTGGTCACCCAGTCAAAGAAATCTATTAGATTCGTCTGACATGACCTTCCTGCTGTAAATCCATGCTGCTTTGGGTCCTGTGCCCCGCTGGCCTCTAGGTACTCAACAATTCTTTCTTTCAGAAGTGATTCCATCATTTTCCCTACCACTGAGTGCCCCAGGACTTCCCCTTGGCAGAGGGAGGGGCCAAGGGTGGACCTCACAAATTAGAAGCATTGCTGCAGGATATGTGAGAGACATGACTGAGCAGTCAGGTTCTCCCAAGGCTGTGGTGCAAGGCTTGCAGGGCAAGAATAAAGTACCAACTAAACACAATTTCTCCTGGGAACCCACAGTGAGGCCTAAGACTTTACCCAAAAAATTAGAAGAGGCCAAACCTTTAAAGTTGACATCCCTGCTCCCCACGGTGCTGGACAAAGACCCAGGTGCTACTGACCCAGACATCATAGTAGAAGCGGTTGAGGGAGGTGATGGTATGGAGGAGGGCACTAATGTTGATCCTACCGAAGTCATTTCCATATATGATCAACCCAAGGAGAATGTCACCTGCATGTTTGAGGACTTGGTCATTGAGAGAGAGATATCCCCAAACAATATGCTGTGCCCATACTTGGATTTCCGGAAACCACCCGCCTGCTCCCTGAAATTTGTAAACATCATATGGTGGACATGGATGCTAGGCATCATTTGGATCTGTCAGTGCTGAACTATTGAGATGGCATATGGTTGCCCAGAAAAGTGGCCCCATGGCCAGGCCTTTTTACTCTTCCTAACTGGAGCCAAGCCGAGAGGTGGGTTTACTTGGTAGTTTAGGACAAAAGAGGCCACAACCCATCGAGATTGTCCCCCACAACATTGTGGGTCATTGTACCTAAATTTTGTTGTTTTCCAACCATTTTTCCAAACCTTTTTTAAAGGCAGAGAAGGAGTCAAGATCCACAAGGTCTTGTGGAAGCTGATTCCATACTCTAGGGGCTCTGATAGTGTAATAATGTAATCTCTTATTTGTTTTAGCATTGCTTACATTAATTTGTTTGTGATGGAGTCTAGAGACAACCCTTCTCTGTGAAAAGTTAAGTCCACATTGCTGCATCAGTTCTGTCGACTGTTGAATTTTGAATAAGAAGAGGAGGAGGTCAGCTCTACTCCTTCTGGTTTGTAGGGAATGAAGCCCTGTAGCATTGAATCTCTCCTGATAAGTTCTGGATGCCAGGTGGGGCACCAATTTAGTTGCTCTTCTCTGAAGTTGCTCAATCCTGCCTCTATCCTTTGCTAGATACGGGCTCCAAAAAGGAGACCCGTAGTCAGAGTAGGGTCTGATGTGAGTCCTATATAGAGGAATAATGCATTGTTCTATCCTAGAAATGAATGTGCGTTTGATGCGCATGAGCAGTGTATTAGATAACTTGGCCACTATTATACACTGGTCTGTAGCAGAAAGTTTATTATTGACCATCACACCCAGGTCTCTTTCACTGAGGGTTACTTTCAAGGGTGTATTGTTAAGGGTATAAGTCTGTAGGGAGTTATGCTTACCAAGGTGCAGAACAGCACATTTACCTGTGTTCAGAGACATACCATTAGAATATGCCCATCATTCAATTATTTTCAAGTTGTTAATAAGTATGGTCCTGCTGTTAACTGAATCCAACTTTGGTGTCATCCACAAATTTGGAAAGCAGGTTGCACTAACTAATCTGCATATCACTAATAAAGATATTAAACAATGTGGGCCCAATGACTGAGCCCTGTGGCACACCACTAGTAACCTGCCCCTTTTCTGATAAAATATAATTTATTCTGACTTGCTGGTGTCTGTCAGATAACCAACTGTTAACCCATCTAACCAAACTTAGAGAGAAACCCAACTGGGGGAGTTTAGTAATGAGCTTGCCATGTGATACCTTGTTGAATGCACAACTGTAATCTAACAGGATCACATCCATAGGGCAGCCAGAGTCAAGACGTTGGATTATGTAGTTATAAAAAGATGAAAAGGTATTTAAAGGTTGAGTGCCCAGGAGCCACTTACCCTTACGTAAGTGAAAGGACTTGAGATCTCATTGAATGCCAGAGGTCTGATTGAGTGTTCCAGGGGATGTAAAGAAAGTGCACCTTAGAAATAGAGTGGACTTGCAAGAACAGGCCTCTGATTGGAACAAAGTAAATTCTCTGGCTAGATCTAGATACTCATCCTCGGCTTGGGAAGGACTGACTCTGTTTAAAACATTTGCAATGGTACAGGATCAGGCGGGACACTGTCTCAAGTACTTTGTGGTCCGCCATGACTGTAGAGGGGTTGCCTTGCCTGTACTTTGCACCTGAGGACCCCGTTGCCAGATACATAACCCCAAAGAAAAGAAGACCTCCTAAAGGCCCCATGGCCTTGTAGAGAGACTGAGTACAGAGGACTGCAACTACGGGTGAGATTATGTCATTTTATTTTTACAAAGAACAAAATAGGCAATTGCACTTCAGATGGACAGAAAAGTGCTAAAGTTGCATTGCTTTGAAAAAAAAATCTTCACTGTTGTTTTAAATTCTGCCATTGTCATTTTTTTTCTACTTATGTATCATTCACTGTGCATGCTTTTCTAATCTGCCTGTTTAGTCAGATAGTTAGGTTTTAGGAAGATGTGATAGTTTATAATGATAATTGTAGGACTGTTAAGTAGGGGCCCCTTAGAGATTAAGCACACTTCCCGACTGGTGCTGTTATTGGAATCCTGGACTTTGATAAATAGAGACAGATTCCAAAGCCTTTATTAAGCACCACAGCATGTGGTGTGGACAATTCCAAGGGAAAAGTGTGCCCCCTTTCCCCATTGCTAAGTAGGTTAGTATGTTAGAATGTAGAAGTAGGTTAAAATTATATTGCATTGTTTTCCAGTAGACTTGCACTATTCTGAGTAGTAGTCCAGAGTTTCTGTACGGGAACAAGTTCAGCAGTACAAATGTGTAGCCAGTGTTAGTAGCCTATGCAGTAGAATGTAGCTGAGTACTAATGCTATATAGGAGTACAGGTAGACTTGTAGTCTTAGTTTAGCCCACCACCCCCCCTTGGTAGTGTAGGCAAGTCAGTTCCTTTCTTGTAGTAGATAGACAGGAATGCTGTGTAAAGCAAACTGTTTTGAAAAAAAAGTGTGTTTTAAAAGAGTGTTATTAGAGTGCCAAATAGGCCTGGTTGGTTACTGAGCAAGGTCCAATGGGGAAAGTTTTGAAGCTGGAAATAGTAAGCTTAGGGTGTCCCTAAGGGGGTGAGTTAGGGTGGGATGTCAGCCCGGTGGAACAGCCATAGTTTTGGAAGTCAGATCGAGTTGCCATGCCCCTTAGTGGAGCCAGAGGACTGTAGGTAGGTAGGTAGGTGGGCAGGCCCACCTAGTTCTAATTCGACTGCTGCCATGCAGTTAGCCTGGTAGATCCTGGATATGATGGCCTGTGGGAGAGTGTGCATTATCCCACAGAGCACAGGAACCATGGTTGGCCAGAACTGAACCCGCTTCCCCAGGAGTCGAAGCATTTCTGTGGGGGAAAAGTGTAACCCTGTGCCGAATTTAGGGGGCTTACTAAATGATGCCCTGTTGGCATTGGCAAGAATTTGCACTGCCAGGCTTTCCACAGGGGTGGGGCTTGGGCAGCACATGAGGGTTTTGAAGCACCAACTGGTGCAAGAGCAACGGTTGGGGGAGAGTCGTAGTGAGGCAAGGAGAGAGGTATCAGCTTGTAGGTGTGAGGGAGGGCCTCCAGTTGCGGCCAACTACAGTAGGCCTGAGGCTGGGGTGGGGAGATTACCCCCCAGCTCCAAGCTCACCACCAGTCCATCGTGGGAGAAAAGAAGAAGGAAGCCTCAGCCCCAGTGAGAGAGACAGAAGGCGTAGTAGGAGTCCAATCAGCTCCATTTGGACTGAAGAGAGAGTGAGAGAGAGAGAGAGAGAGAGAGAGAGAGAGAGACAGGTGGCTGCCACAAGGTAGGGATTGATGCTGAAGTGGCAGTGAAGCATCGGAGGGGCCATTAGGGCAGAAATGGACCCTACCCTCTGTGTCTACCCAGGTAAAGTGTTGGGAGGCTGATGACGATCCTGGAAGACTGCAGAGCGAGGGACAGCCATCATGTGTGATCCCTGCTATGGACCAGCCCATGGCTTTCCCTGAGTGTAGAGTACAGGACTGTGCCCTACAGAACAACCCCCCCCAAATTAGAGGTCAGTAAAATAAGAGTGAAGCACCTGCTCTGACTGGCAGGGAAAGTGAACCTAACAAAAAACTGGTTGGAACACTGCCTGTGTTCTTACTGTGGACATCAGAACCCCAAATGGCTCATATGGAAGGAGAAGTGTGTGTTAGGATCTGGGTTCAAACCTGGGTCCCCCGAAGCAATGTGGTACGGCGCCTTGCCATAGAAAATTTCTAGACTGTAACAAAATGAATTGTGCACCTTCATGGGGTTCTGTTGTGCTTGAGCCTTTGGTACAAGAATAAAACTGCTTGTTGCATTTGATTCAGTCTGGGCCAGAATCATTGGAGTCCTACAAGAATGTGTTAGTGTGCTGTGCCTAACTACTGTTTCCACAGATTACATCCAGCCACTAGAGAAGCCACCAACCATGTAGAGGAAAGTGTAATCTGGCTGCACCTCGATGGAGTTCATGCCGTCACGGATGAATCCGTCGGTGGGGGGGGTCGGGTGAATCACGGTCCTTCTCCCTCGGCTCCACGCCCTCAGCTGAGCAGACAGCAGGGCGCCATTTAGGGTCCAATTTAAAAAAAAAACTTTTTTTGCCTCCCAGGAGTCTGTAGTGGTGCCTGAGCGCGCTTTGCTTTCTTGTAGTCTGTCTCACTCCCCATCCGTGACCCCAACACATCCATCCTGTTGCCATGGCTTGTGAGAGACTGTCACTGGGACCAGGTCACCTGACAAATTGGATGGCGGGATCAGCAGACTGCAGTAAAACTGGCGGGAACCCACTAGTTACCACACAACAAGGCGAAGAGAGAGTGTGGCGGAGCGAGAGGCTAGAGCGCGAGACTGAAAGATTTTTTTCAGTGTTTTAATTTCAGTTCAGGAATTTATTTCCAGCAGTTTACACCGGCGGCGTGAGGCGAGCGAGCTGGAGACAGTGTGTGTGGAGATTCAGAAGCAGTAGCAAGCATTTTGTTTTTGTCAGTCAACTTGTCAAGAGACCGAGCGAGGTCAGACTTCAGAGGGCAGTCCAGCAGAAGCAGACCCGAAGCCATAAGGTAAGGAGGACTGGAGGATCATGCAATATAGTTTGTACATCAACTTAACTGTATTGTACAATGAATAATATATCAACTTATTAAAAACCAGCCAAAGATGAAAATGTGTTTATTTTTATGTAAAAGTGAACTTTATTGATAATAATCATTTCCATGTCACAGTCCTTTTGTGTGAATTTCTGATTTAAATTCCTAGTAACTTCAGAGGCAGTAGCTGTCCTTTTGTAAAGTACAAATGTTCTTGCTGACTTGTGATTTGTGAGGGCCTTGTTCCATGGCTGTAGGCTGTTTACAAAATGAGCTTCAATAAATGATTAAATAAATGGGGATTTTGTAATGCAGTGAGATATTGCCCATGCTTCATGTACTGTTTAATTTTGTTTATATCTGCTTCTGCTTCTTTGTTTGTGCATGTGTGTTTCCTTGTTAACATAAAAAGCCAGAAGACTAGGAACACATGTCTGCCCTGATGCCCTACAATGTATAACCAATATTTCCCTCAGAGTGGTCCCTGTCTTTTACACAGTCTCATTCCTAATGACCCCTTAAAGATTACCCTTTGTGCTTTGCTGTTGATAATCATCCAGGTGTGGACCTGTGTGGGCTGACTCCTTGTGAATCACGTGTATGCCATCCCTACTGTGGATAAGGCCCTAATGCATATCAGGGCTATAATACCATAAAATTGAGTAATTTTGTTGTAAGAAAATTATCATTGTATTAGCATAATGGGATGATTGCACGTAAACAAAATGGCACTAATTTAAATTGATTGCCAGCATCAGGAACTCTACTAGAAGTTACATGAAATACTCAGAGACATTATAAACTCTCTTGCTCCTCAAGAAATAGAGGACATTGTGGTGGAAGGCAAGAGAAAGAGCAAAGTGTATTTACAATGATTGGTTAATTACTCATACCAAGTGCACATCCCTGTAAGACTAATCTAAGGGTATACTGGAATTATTTTAACATTTACTTATATGCAGTCTCCGCATTGATTCACCTACCTTGTTTTGCTAGCTAGCCAAATTCGAGCTGTCCCTGAATGTTGATGGAGTGTGTACACAAAGGCTGGTCAGGGAGAGACAACTCTGGGGGTTATGCCTAGGGAGCCATGGAGGAGGGGTGTGGATATAAATCTGCTATTATACAATGTTCAACTTGTTTTTTTGTTTTTATAGTGGGTATGCTGGAGGATTTATCACGGTCATGTGATGTGTTTTGACCAATGAGGTTACAGGATTTTCATACCCCATTGTATAATTTCACTTTTTCAGTGTGGGCTGTTTTCTGTAGGAGCAAGATAGGGCAATCATGACAAAGTGGTTTGGTGGTGCTTTCTGATACAGTCATTGCATTGATGTTTGTATGGTCACGTCATATACTGTTGCCACATGACCAACAGACACTGGCAAGAACATGTTTTTGTGCTTAGGTATCACATTTCACTTGCAGTGGCACATGTGCACACATCCGGTACAAGAGGCACTGTACCATGTGGTGTGATTTAAGCAATATACCATGAGAGGGAGTTGGTGATGCCAGGATTTATCCACGCCCTGGGGTGTTGTTTGGCCATGAGGCGCAGCCAGGTGGCTAAAACACCCCAGGGCATGGGTAAATCCTGGCATCACCAACATTTTCGAGTGGCATATTGCGATTATACAGTGGACATCTGTATATTTTGTGTGTGAAAAATTTACAAAAAAAAGCTGGATTAAATGTTTTATTAGTTTTTATTAGATTTGTTGTTGCACTTGGTAAAATAGTGCATTGATGGAATGTATGGCTCCCTGTCATATCAGAATGCTATCACCGATGTGAAGCTGTTTTTCAAGGAAGGTCTCTGTTGCCCCAGCTCTCCTGTGATGGAGGAAGAAGAGGTGAGTTCTGTGTTGTGTGCTATTTCTGCATTAAAACAGCCTTTCATGGCCAATTCTGTTTGGTAGACCTCTGTTTTTGATGGCTGCAGGTTTAATTATCAGTGAAGCAGGCAAGGAGATTTCTTTCTTGGAAGGAAATACTAGAGGTATGGGCCTTGAATAGCAACTGCATTGACTGTCATCATTGTCAGCCCCACCGCTGTTGATTTGTGGCTTATTATTTGTTAAAGCAAGGCTCTGCTTAAGGGAGAATGGGGCCTGGAAACATACTCTGCTATGATCCTACTGGCATCACTACTGTATACAGCACTGCTGACCACAGCTGCCTCAGTTTCTTTTTTCTCCACCATCACCGAACTCAGACTACATTGTCAGGCACCAGAACTTTCTTTTTTTTGGTTAGTTGTTTTGCCTAGTTTGTTGTGTTTCTTTACTTTTCCTTCTTACTATAGGTTTTTCTTTATGTGACATTGTCTTTGCTATTTTTACCATTTTTTGTGCTGTTCCTCTTGGTGCCATTTTTAGACTTTGTTTTCTATCACTTCCACAGTGCCAGCGTTTTCTTGTAGGGATCCATACTAAGGGCTTGATTATTGGGGCCTCGTGTCCTCATTGCCCTAGCCAGTCATTTACTGGATGGAACGGTCTAGCATTGAATTTTTGGGGATATCCCAAAGAGCAGCGACTCCTCTGGGAAAACTCCTCCTCTGTATGAAATTGATTTATTCCTTTGGTAACTGGGTAAGCCCACTAGGCACAAGTGCCTGTTTTCAGGGGACCTGGGAGCATTGGGGTGGTTAAGGACTTGCTCAGAGTCACACAGTATGCAAGAGGAGGTTGCAGGAATCAACCCACATCTGCTGGATGCCAGGCTCATTCATAGCTCATTACTCTACTTCAAGTGTCTCTCACAGGCTGTAAGGGTTGGTGATGGTGGTGTGGTTTATCGTGGCACTGTTGGTCAGTCAGTGGACACACATAGGTACTTGCAGCCTTGCTGGCAAACTGCATATTGTACTGCATGTGAGTGAGAGGTTGATGGCACTGTTGGACAGCCAGTTGTCCACAACCATTGGAGGTCCTACTGACTGTAATGCCAACAAGAGTTTTCCACACCCCTGATTCTTTTGTAATAAAACATTCCAATAAAATTAGCAGTGAGGAACATGTAACTAAACTGCGCTTTTACTTCAAAAAAAGCACTAAAACTCACCACAGAGCATGTAAACATCCCAGAGCTTCTGGGGCCTAGCAGCCCCCAGACACCCAGCAGCAGCCTTTATGTAGAAATATTTCAAACATCACAGTATATTACAAAAACTGCATAAGCCTAACAGCTCACTCTCAGAACTCGGAGTACATATAACTGCTCATTTTTGACATACAGATATATAAAAGGGGCACACGCTTGCACACTAGTAACATGGGGGGGCAAATAGGGCACCTTGACAGAAAACATGGGGGAGTTTAGATGGTGACCTGGTGCTCACAGCATAATATTCCACCATAATCTATGCACATAGTGGTACAATGCCCTGTTACCAGGCAGCATTACTAACACAGCAGGTAGAACCACGGTGGTTGATCGCACTGTTAGATAACCAGTTGTCCACAACCATTGGAGGTTCTGTAGACTTATGACAGCCACCTGCCTCCCACAACCCTGATTCCATGTGAAAAAAAGTTTCTCATGAAATTAGGGGTGGAGAACTATGTAACAAATGTGTGTGTTTTCTTCAAGAAACCCCCAAAATTCACCACAGAACATGTACACACCCAGAATATACCTGGCGGCCCTAGACCCCTGGCTTTTATCTATCCTTTTTCACAAATGTCATATTTAAACACCCCCCCCAAATAAAATTCTGGCTACGCCCCTGAATCCTACTACAATATACTGTAAATAAGCTACTGTGTGTGCACCCTGCTTATTCTTATGCTGCTCAGTCGAATTGGAGCCCTTCCTCTTTCCCAGAGACTATTTCCATCAACCCCTAGACATGGAAGGGAGGGGGGTATCTGCCTCAGGAATTGATCATCATAGTGGTACTGAGAGTAGTTGTTGCTGCCTGCCTGAACTAAATAGCCCAAAAAACCCCAGAGCAGGAACGTGTGGACTATTCAAATGACTGTTGTTTTTTGGGAAAAAGAAATATTCAGTTGAAGAAAATGCGTGGGCAGGAGTTACATGAGTTTTTGTAGGTGTTTCAGAGGTGAGGGTCATAACATTGAACTGTACTGCCCCAATCTCAATATTTGTTTGCTCAGGATACTTATGAATGGTGAAAGTACACTAATCATGCCACATTTAAGTTACAAGGGCGTAGTGATGCAGACAGGCTCTGTTTGACATGGCATGGGAGCCTCCGTACCACCCTTAGCACCATGAGGCATCCATCAGAGCAAATACTTGTACTCCAGTCCTGTGCAAGCATGGTTCTGTCAGCATCCCAAACCTTAATGCTTGAACCCAAATCCTGTGTGGGAAAATCTGAAGTATATGCATCATGTTACCAGTCTTTCATGCTGGTGAACTTTGCAAAAACTGATAAATTAATCGGGGTTAGTCTTGAGAGGTCTGGACGTGGTGTGAGCGACCCGTGGAACATCTGGTGGGCAGCCCCACGGCTGTACTTCGCTCTGCTCTAGTTTCCTTCTTGGTGGTGCGCGGTATAATGCAGAGCTTTCCATGTTACCAAACTGCAGTAAGGGAGCCCATCTGGAGATCAGAGACTGAAAATTGCTTAAACTAATACAGGACTGTGCTATTTCATAACACTGCGCCACTAGATTTCTGCACAAGCAGCCTAAAGAACACTCTGCTACTGCAACTGCCGGTGATGATCAGGCTTGAGTCCTTCCAAGCTTCTACCTCTGACTGTCGCTGGGGTGGCAGGTACCAACGGGGGGGGGTGGGAAAGGACGAGACATTTGGATTCCACTTAAGGACTAAACACCTGGAAATATCCTAGAGTGGCAATATGCAGTCAAAATATTATCTGGACAATTACTCTGCAGACGGGTGTTTCAGCAAAGAATCTGCAGTACCAAAGTCATGATTAACACCGCTACTGAAGTCACTGGGTCCCTGTACTGAATTGAACATTTTCTAATTGGTGAATCTTTTTATTTCTTCAGTTTATTGTTAATGGTAAAGTGTTTTCTACATACACTGAGGTTCATACTGAGGAGTGTCAGGAACTGTAGGCAAAACTGCCCATGGGCTCCTATCAACTTAATCCTTGTATACTGGTTCATTCCACTGGGGTGTCAAACAGACGAGGCATACTGATGAGTCCTGGTAGGATGAAACACGTGTCTATGTCTTCTGTTGGCACCCTTTGCAAACTATGTGAGAGGCCTTTTGGCACCATGCATTTCTGCTTAAAGCTAAACCAACATAATATTCTGTGGTGATTTGCATATGCAGCCCATGATGCTTTGCATTGTGGGGGCATGTGTGATTTTGTATTTCTTTAATCCTTATTATATATAAGAAGGGGTGAAGTGATCTATGGGATACCATGCTCAAGTTGAGTGGAGTGGAATGTGCACTGGGGCGAAGCCAAGCCACTGCTGGTATTCAAGTTTCAAGTTCAAGTTTATTGCAGGAAAACTCCATTGAGCAAGCTCATTCACAAGGAGGTCCTATGACATAAACACTTAAAGTACAAACACAGATAGGTAATAACAGTATATACATGAAATGCATGTTACATGATACAGGCTGGATATACATACAAGGGTACCACATAGGGTGACCGCAGGTGGTAAACATTGATATGAGACAGGGGAGCGATTTACAGGTTGCATACTGATAAATGAAACATGATGACTGGTGTGTCAATACATATATTTTGGCAGCTAGAACAAACAACAGTCTACAACTGATATGGAGGGAGGAGTGATTTGATAGAGTAGCAGTGGAGTGTAAGCATAGATAAAGCCAGGAGTAGAAGGCAAAGGGAAAGCAGTTAATATGACAAATCAATTATACCTTACCAGTGGATAAATATGGCACACATGGGGAAGGAAGAGACTTAATGACAGTTACAGGTGTCTTTTATTTTGGCTGAACTTAGCGATTTGTAGAAGTTTATTGAAACTGTGCTAGTTAGTTTCAGTATGGTTTGTAATTGGTTCCAAATGGAGGGAAGGGCGTATGCAATAGCACGTTTACCAAAGGAAGTCCGTGTCCTTGGTATGTCAAGCATAATAAAGTCAGATTTTCTTAACGAGTATGCACTATGAGAGATACTAATAAGGGAAGAGAGATAGCTTGGCAATTTCTGCAGGAGCAGTTTAAGAGTCCATAGCCCAGCAAGGAGCAGGCGTCTAGTAGTAAGGGATGTCCAACCAACAGCTGCATATAAGTCACAATGGTGCAAACGGTAAGGGGAGTTGGTAATGAACCGTAATGCACGGTGATAAAGGATGTCCAGTTTACTTAGATTTGCAAGAGTGGTGGAGGAATAGATTACATCGATAGCATAGTAGGGGAGAAAAGTGGCCTGTACAAGCTTGTTTTGAGTTTCAAGGGAAAAGGGCCTATTTCTGTAGAAGAAACCTAACCTTGCTTTTAACCTTCTAGAGACATCTTCGACGTGGTCATTGAAAGATAATTTATTGTCGATCCAGATACCTAGATATTTAAATTTGGTTACAACTTCCAGAGGCTCGTTTAGCGTGGTGACAATTAAGTCTTGGGCAAGGGTATTGGGGGGGCCTGTGACAGCACTGCGGGAGAATATCATCACTTTAGTCTTCTTAGCATTGAGCAGAAGCTTTGCCTTTATTAGATTATGCTCAAGTTGTGCGAAGTCCGCTTGAAGCACTCCTTTGACTTCAGATAATGATGAGCCAGAAGTATACAACACAGTATCATCTGCAAAAAAGTGCAGATTGGACGTAGATATGTTAGCATCTAAGTCATTAATGTACAGAGAAAACAAGATAGCGCCTAAGATGGATCCTTGGGGGACTACAGCCATACTGCCTGCTGCTGACCTACTGGTTAAACTGTTGCGGCTACCCCCCAATAACATGTATCTGAGCCTCCTGGACTATTGGCTACCAAGATTAGAATTGGGCCACAGGAACAAGGAATTGTCAATAAGGGGTTATGGGACTGTCTCCTCCACAGGGTAGGGAAGGCTCATTGACCCATTAAAAATATTGCTGTAAACATAATAGTTCAATTTCAAAGTTGCTGTTATAATAGGTGCACAACCCAAATTAGTTCTCCACCACAGAACAGGTGGGATGCTGCACTACAATGGTATGTTGCGGAGGGGGAGGAGGGATATAATAAGGGATATATAGCGGATCAGTATGTTATTAATTTCATTTTTGGATGGGGGGATGTGAGAGGGGAGGGCAGGGGAGCTCCATAATAGCTCAGGGGTATAGATACAAAAGTTTTAAGTGTTGTACCAAGTTGGGGACTGTTAAAGGTGGGGTGGGAGGCAAGGGTTGAAGTGTTTACACATTCATATCTCTTCATGGTTAGAAGGGATGTTAGTTTTTGGGGAAAGAGGTTGAATGGGAGGAGGTTAGGAGTAATTTGTAAGCTGCAAGGTTATTTGCTTTTTAGTGTGTTTTACTCTCTGTTAAAGAAAGGTACTGAAGGATTATTACAGCTTTGGTTAATCAATTGTTTAAAGTGACAAATTACGATGATTTCTATTATAAATGACAATGGGTGACAATATATCACAAGTTTGGTCATGGAACATAAATGATCTAAAGTCCCATAACAAACGAAAGAGAGTACTGGCTAAAATAAGAGCCATGAAGTCTGACATAGTCTGCCTACAGGAAACTCATATGGCAGAGAGGGAGGAAAACCACATGGATAAAAATTGAGGAGGGAAGTGGCACGGTGCATATTTCACCTTTAAATCTAGAGGAGCAGCAATCTGGCTATGACCGTGGTTCCCAGGGGTGGTAACTAAAACATATTCAGATCAGGGGGGCAGGTGTGTTTTATTACAGATGAAACTCAACACGGGGCTGACACTGGTCATTGGATTGGAGTATGGGCCTAATATTAGCTGTCCAGAGTTTAAAAAAAACTCTTAGTACAAATGGTGGACTTTGAAGGCCCTTGGATACTTTGTGGGGATTACAATTGTGTTGAAGACACAATCCTGGATAGATCATATACAGCTGTGGTACCCATATCAGCCAATGTTAAAGCGCTTTTGCATTTAATGCATGATCATTCCCTAGTAGATCCTTGGAGAAACTCCCATCCCACTGGCAGGGAGTATATCCACTACTCCCACTCTGCATCACACTGTGCCAAACTTGATGCTGTACTGCTCTCACAAAGTTTGTTTACCTCCTTACAGTCAGCTAAGCATGAGAACATTACTGTCACAGGTCATGCCCCTGTCCTGGCAGGCCTCCAAGACATGGGAGTCTCATTCAGCCTCAAAATGTGGAAATTAGTCCCAGTACTACTTAAAAAACCTGACTTTACAACTCATTTAAAAGAAAAGATTTTATTATATCTACAACTTAACAAAAAGAAACTACTATGTGTACAAGGTGGCACCCTAAAAGCTTTCGGGGGCATTATCTCTTACTCTAGTTACAACAGGAAAGTTGAAAATCAATGACTCTCTGAACTGGAGAGGTGAATTGCACAAACTGAGAAACTCCATATGGAACAACCACACCTTTGATTTGTCATCAGTTACAGAAATTAAAATGGGAACTCAACAGACTAGCAAATTCAAAAACTGAGTGCATTTTAATTTTAAGTCAAACTACTAATTATTTTAAGGGTGACACTTGTGGGAAGTTATTGGTATGGCAACTAAAACATAGAGAAAGGATTAAGAATGTTCAAAGTATAAGAAATTCAGAGGGAACAGATAAGCATACTGATGAGGACATAGGGGAGTCCTTCTGAAACATTTACAAAGATCCTTATACTTCGGCGGTCCACCCAAGTGAATCAGTCATTCTGACTTTTCTGGATAAGCCCTCACTCCCGGGCATACCTCCGCAGCAGAGCACTACACTTGAATTAGATATTGAATGGGAAGAGGTTCAAAACGCAATACTACAACTCAAAGGAGGCAAGGCGCAGGGACCAGATGGAGTTCCCATTGATATTTTTTAATAAAATAATTAGTACAGAACTACAGGAACCATTGTTTGACATGATTCAGGAAAGCTTGGGCAGCAGTGTGTTACCGCCCCCCCCCCACACACACACACACACACACACACAGAGTCTGCAGTGATTACCGTACTGCTCAAGCCAGGTAAAGATACAAAACAATATGGGTCATATAGGCTTTTTTCACTCTTAACAACTGACTACAGGATAATAGCATGGGTTTTGGCACACAGGCTAAAAAGTATACTGCTCACTGTTATACATCCAGATCAGGCAGGATTCGTATAGGGTCGACAAGGCAAACACAATGTATGTAAAGCCTTAAATATTATTTTGAGATGGGGGGTGAGGCATATGGGTTTCGGTGTAGCTGTCCTAGCCCTTGATGCTGAAAAGGCATTTGGCCATGTGGAATGAGATTACATGTTCACAATGTTTAAAAAGTTCAGGTTGGGTAACAATACGATAAGGTGGATAACAGCCTTATATCAAAAACCTACAGGCCAGGTGTCAGTTAACAGTAAATTATCAAGCCCCTTCCCACTCACCAGAGGAACATGTCAGGGCTGTCCTCTTTTCTCCACATCTGTATGTGATGCCCCTGGAGCCATTAGCTGAAGCACTGTGATCATCCAACTATATTATAGGTTTTCAATCCGGGGGCTATGATTTAAAATTATCCTTATGTGCTGATGACTTATTAATATTTCTAGATAACTCAGAGGAAGACCTACCGAAGGTATATAATCTGCTAAATAATGCTGTGTGGAATTTTCAAGATTCCAGTGGAATGAAATTCCATGGAGTTTTGGAAATTCTGCCAAAATTCTGCCGAATTTCACCTGAAACAAAATGGCAAAATTCTGCAGCAAAAATGGTTGCAGAATGATTTTCTGTGGAAAAAATGCTGTGCCACAAAATATTATTCTGCAGCTCTCAATATTTTCCATTGAAATGGTTGTGGAATGATTTGCTGCGGAAAATGCTGTTCTGCAGAATATTGTTCTGCAGACTACAGCAGGCAGAATTCCCGCAGAAGAACCAATGAAATTCAGGCAGAAATTCTGCCGGCAGAATGGTCATTCCACACTAATTTTGCCAGTGGAATTCCACATTCTGCACAGCACTACTGCAAAATGAATACAGTAAAATTTCCAGTCACAAAATTAACTGGTCAAAAAGCGAGATATTACCAGTGGGCCCTCAACCACATACATACATACATACAGCAGCTAGAATATAACCTGTTAAATATGAAGGTTGTAGGAATGTTGAAACATTTGCGTATCATCAATTCTAAACCTGGCCCAGCAATGTTCCAAGAAAACCATGGTAAGCTGCTGTCCATGGTGCATCAAGACTGTGAGAGCTGGATGGGCCTTCCCCTTAGCGTAATTGGGCGCATTAACACCGTAAAAATGAATATTCTTCCCAAATGTCTGTACCTCTTTGAAAACTTACCAATATGTGTGCCAGAAAAATTTTTTAAATCCCTCAATGCTATCCTTACAAGGTTTATATAGGCAGGAAAGAAGGCCAGAATAGCTAGAAGTATACTACTGCTGCCTATTAAGAAAGATAGGTTGGTGTTGCCAAATTTCAAATTTTACTACTGGGCTGCACAAATAGCACTCCTAACAGAGACTAGAAAGGAAAGCACCCTGGATCGGCTAAAATTAGAGGTTGAGAGGGATGTTTCGGGCCTGCTGAGGGGTTACCTTGTTCTGGGATTAATTGGTCTCTACATGACATGGAAAGTAATTCCCTATACATGGCAGCTTAGTAGGATCTGGTTCGGTACCCATAAATTCATAAAACATCCTATTGGACTGTCCCTAAGATCTAGTCTGGCAGCCATCTGTAAAAAGATGGTTGGGTGCAATGTTCTCTTGCACTAGGTTTGAATTAGGTGGAGTAAAAAAGGGTTGAACCTACTGGATGACCTATGCAAGGGGGGTATGTTGAAATCCTTCACAACAGTTAAAGATGAGTTTTCGCTACACACTGGTGACATCTTTGCCTTCATTCGAGTCAAGCAATATCTAACCAAGTGGAATATTGTATCTTCACCTACTGAGGAGATTATATTTAGTCTTCGGCCATGCTCTAGATCACTAACTGCCTTATACAGGTTCTTTTTGAGTTCAGCCCTTCTGCCACAGCTGAAGGCTAAAGACTGATGGAGTGATGATTTAGATATCACTTTAAATTCTGGGGCCTGGGTATCTGCAGTTAAATACATGCATACCTGCTCTAGCTCTAAAAGACTAAGAAGAATCCAGTATAACTTCTTACACAGAACATATTATACACCATTACAGTTGCAACATTATAGGCCCTCCCTAAACCCTCAGTGCCGTAAATGTCAAGTTGAAGATGGGGACTTTATTCACATGGCAATAACCTGCAGCAAGGTAGCCCCATTCTGGAAAGAGATCCACAGAATCATGGAGAGGGTTGTGAAGTGCCACCTGCCTTTCACGCCATCTGTTTGCATGTTAAGAATAGAAGATCCACAACCCCACCTCAGCAGAGAAGGAAGGAATAGTAAGTTATGGGATATAATATAGCCTTTGTTAATGCTAGAAAAACAGCAGCGCAACACTGGATGAGTACTTCACCCCCTACTCTGGCTCAATGGGTCAACAACATGCTATTTTGTAAGAAATTGGAAAACTATCACTATAATATTAAGGGGCAGGGGAGGCAATTCAAGGTAATATGGGATCCATTGGTTCAAGCCGTAGAGGACAATGTTGGCCAATGTAACTGATGTTATAGTATTTCATTTAAAACCAGCTATTCTAATTTATTGTATTGCAAACCCCCGTCAGAACACTTTGCTTGCAAGAATTCATAGGTGTAATTGTGTATAGTCAGTGTAAGGTTATTATGACAGTACCAAGACTGCTAGTTATGTAATTAAGTATTGCTATATTAGATGTCACCATGTTACATATATAATGTAAATGCCACACTGTGTATGCTGAAGATTGCTACTTGTGTGTTATGTGTTCCTATGTAGTACCTTCATAAAATATCTTGACAAAACAAAAATTATAACTGGGAGTTAGTGGCCACCCAAATAGGGGCAGCTGCAGGGTACAGGTAGCAACATTAATTTAAAACCCAGAACTGGTGGCCATCCAGATAGGGGCAGCTGCATGGTACATGTAAAACAAGTAATTTATACCCAGGAGTTAGTGGCCACCCAGATAGGGGCAGCTGCAGGGTACAGGTAGCAACATTGATTTAAAACTCTGAGCTGGTGGCCATCCAGATAGGGGCAGCTGCAGGGTACATGTAAAACAAGTAATTTATACCCAGGAGTTAGTGGCCACCCAGATAGGGAGCAGCAGCTGGGCCCATTTCTCAACATATGAAAATTGTTCAGAAGTAACTATAATGCAGTGAATAGTACCTCGTAGAGATGGCTGAAGGGGTAGCTGAGCACAGGCAGAATGGCCAGCCACTAACTGAGTCCATGGCTGATGCTATGGCAGATGATAGATTGTATAACCCTTTGTGCCACAGTAGACACCAGATTGTATTGCCCTTTGTGCTATGCCTGATACACTTTGAGTTGCCCTTTGTGCTGTGGACCTTAGTGCAGAAGATCGCTTGCAGTAGGAACAAAAAAGAGTGAGCCTGGGACTCTGCCCAGTCTCCTGATGTGGCTGCCTGACTGGTGAGTAGGAGAAGCAGGGGGCAGAGTAGCTGGAAGGACCATTCCAGTCCAATACTGTGACCCAAGTCCATCGAGGTGGCAACCATTGGGGGAGCGTTCTGATTCTAACCCCTCATGATCCCTTGCTGATGACCCAGTGCTGTAAAGAGCAGTAATGTGCCAAATGCTGACTGCTGCTGCAATCAAATCCAGGGAGTTTGAAACTCAGCACCATGCCTGGATCACTGCCCACTGTCCGAGTGCAGCTGCCCAATTGGCAAGTAGGAAAGGCTGCAAGTGGTAGAGTTGGGAACCAGCCCAGTCAAATTCTGTAGCCAGAGTCCATTGAGGTGGTGACCCCTGGGAGGAGGGGGTCTTTGATTCAAACCCCTCCTGACTCCTTGCTGATAATCCTGCTCTGGAGTGGGTGGTAATGATGGTGAATGCTGACCTCTGGAGTCAAGTCCTAGGAATTTGAAATTCAGTGCCTTGTCTGGAGCTCTGCCCACTCTCCTGATACAGCTGTCCAATTGATGGGTAGGCGAGGCAGGGAGCAGAGGAGCAGAAGGGACTGTCTTGCTCCAATGCTGTGGCCAGAGTCCACTGTGTTGGTGACCGTTGGGGGAAGGGGGAGCTCTAATTCTAACCCCTCTAAACAGATACAGGGAATAAAAAGTAAACAACAACATGAATCAGTAAAATAAGATATTGTTTAAAGCTTGTATTGATGAATAACACCGGCATTCTTTGTAGTTTGGAGTTTACAGCATTTTAAATATAAAATTCATTCCAGCCTTTGGATTTTTTAGCTGTATCGCTGGCAAGCACCTTATAATTTAGCCTAGGGTCCAGCCATCAGATCTAATGCAGGTCAGTTTCTCCTGCAATGAAAAATAAAAATAAACAGAGATTAAAAATGAAATAACTACAAAGTTAATGTGTGTGTGTATGTGTATATATATATATATATATATATATATACTATATATGTGTGAGTATGTGTGTGTACATATATATATATATGGTATACATGATGGGCATGAGTGTGATGTGGAAAATATTTTCACTCCTTTAGAGTGACCTCTGGACATTCATTAGAGTGAACGTGAAATAAATCAGAACGCGATTAATATCAGAATGCAAACCATACCAACAATGTTACTGCAGAGCTGTTTTGGGTGAGTTGGGGGGGGGCCTTACCTAGCTTGCCTCATTTACACAGTTCTTTTGTATTGTCACACCTCTGAAGCAGCCCATTCACAGCTTCGCCGCTTCCTATTGGTAAACCATTCACAACCAACTGGAACAATACTTCACTCTCAGCAGCCCATTCACAGCAACTATATAGCCCATTCACAGCTACTATAAAACAAAACAGCAGGCAGCAAAGAAATGCTCTACAAGCTTTATTTAGCAATTCATACAAAACTTAAAAAAAAAGGCTATCTCCTCTCTTCTCCTGGTTCAGTCTCCTCACTTTAAATCTCATGTTGCAGCTGCTTTTTCTGAAAAAACACAAATACCAAGTCTTAGCTACACCGCAGTTCTGAATAAGAAATACAGTACAGTGCTGTAATAGTATAAAAGTTAAGAAGTGCTTACATTATTTAGGCAATTACTGTGAGTCCGTAATATGCCAGGCTGCCAAAAGCCTCTGGTTATATCGTCGTGCCATGTCTGCAAAGTGTTGAAGCTCAATTCCAACCATCTGGCATGTTGTTCTTTTAAAGTTAGCTGCTTTAAATCTATGTTCAGCTCAGCACTGCCAGCAGAAATCTTTTCTGAAATCAGACTGGCATACCACTCCATGAAGCAGTTTTTAAAGAGATCCTTAAAGATCTTGTTCACGGAGACATCAAGGGGCTGCAGTGCATCAGTGCATCATGCTGGTACATACACCGGGATTATGCTGGCACCCTACAATGTTTTTAGTACTATTTCTGTGCTGTGCACCTGGTACAGGTCCATTATAAGGAGGCATTTCTTTTCATCAGGTAGCCCCATGTGGCTTAGTGGTTTCAAAACAGAGCTGTAGCACATACTCAATGAAATCAACTGTCGTCAGCTCATTTGCCCAATGAGTTATTGGTTGAGTAATGTGCCATGAAGGAGGAAATTTGTGTGAAGGAGTACACACAGAGGTCTTCCCCCTTTGTAGATGACCTGTGGTGTAAGTATGTCGCTGTCTAGTGTGCACGCAAGGACAACAGAGACCTGACGCTTATCTCCCAGTCTGGTAAGAGAGATTTGTTTCAATCCCATTTCCTCCATGGTCCACTCAGACACCGGGATCATGTTTACGCCAGTCTCATCTAAGTTTATCACCAGCTGTGGAGCAATCATCTCCCGGGCACAAGCTTTAGCAATTCTGTTTAGGAAGCCTGTGTTAAGAACTTCAAAATCAGCAGGGACCTTGCATACTACTTTGGTCCCCTTCCTCCTGCTGAACCCCATTCTGTTCAGAAAGCCCCAAGCCCATCTGATGGAAAGTACAAGGTGATCATCATTGCCAAATAGAAGTTGTGGTGCATTTGCCTTCACAATGCCAACAGCAACCGCATGGATTACTCTGGCATTTACCACTGCTCCCTCCCTCTGCATGTATGGAGCGGACAATTTGTTTAAGTTGGTCCTCAAAATTGTCTACCTAGTGTGTTGGTCTGCCCTGAAGCTTACATGGCAGGAAGGGGGAAAGGGTTGTAGGATCCCCAGCTTTGTTCACTGCTGCCAGGTAATCTGCTTTAAATTTGTGACCATGCTTTCATCGATTATTCCTCGGTTTTGGGCTAGATGAAAATGCGCAGCCACCATGACCCCGTTTTCAGCCACATACTTCCCCAGCTGATATCGGAGGTCAGGGGTATACGTGGCATGTGTGGTGGGCCTCCTTTTCTTTGCAGGAGGGGCTGACAGTTCTCTGGTGACTGAAGCTGCAACATTAAGCTCAACACCAGAGCTCTGAGCAAGTTCGTCGGCATCCAAGGCACTCGTCTCCAGAGGATATTTCCTCTTGCACTGCAATGATTTGAACCACTTGAGTAGTGACATGCTGGCACAAGAAATTGCACTACAACTGAACTGAACACTGACAAAGAAAGTATGTGCACTACTGGTAAGTGCAGTCAGCATGATTGAAAGTGGTAGAAATACTGTAACCAATGCTGATTGCAGCTGTCTGCGGCTGTTGTCAATTATAGTCAGCAGCAATCAATTACACAGTAATCACCGTAGTTGCTAGTACCACTGCAGCATGATTTCTAGCAGATGCTAATATGTATAGCAGGCTGGATTCCACCAAACCTGCAAGACGTGAATTCAACCTGATTTACAGTATGTATGTGTATATATATATATATATATATATATATATATATATATATATATTTATAAAATGAGCACATCATCCAAATCCAAATCCAAAGTTCTGATTGTATAAAACACATCACATGACCGTGCGTATATCAGAGCGCGACCGCACACCTGCACTTTTACACCCCTCCAAAACAATTTTGACATTTTATAAGATAGATAAACCACTTTGAGGTGTGTGGTAGTGCTCTGCTATACGCACACCTTGGCTGGTTGACACATTCAGCCTGTGGCTTCGTGTGTACAACGCACACCAAAGGTGTGCGTATATCAGAGCATGACCGTATACCTCAAAGTGGTATAGTTAGGGTGAAACTGCACTTCTATGTTAAAGTCCAAACTTTGAGCATTAATAATTTTGGAGCTGTTAAATGGATTTGCATGAAGGCTCGCATGCATAATCCCTGTGGATAGGTCTCTTGACCTGCCAGATTTTGTGGGAATCCCGTAAGTGGTTTCTAAGATATAAAGTGTTGAAAAAAATAGAAAGGTCTGGCTTTTTTGACATTTCTACAGCTGGATCTCAAAAACTGCTTTATGTTGTGGGCTGAAAGCCTTTGGGTCACAGAAGTGCATTTTGAAGGTTTGGTGAAAAAATATTAATCCGTTGAAAAGTAATGAAAATTTAAATGTTCCCAATATCTCCTATGGGAAAATTTATATGCCAGGTACAAAAAATACTATTGTTCAAACAATACTGTATTGTGCGAACAATACCAGCCTATTGTGCGCACAATACAGTATTGTGTGAACAATACTGGCTTCTTTTGGAAAAAAAGGCTGGTACTGTGTGCACGATAGGACCACTGTGCGAAAAATACCAGCTTCTTTTTGCAAAGAATGATGGTATTTTTCTAACAGTTTGCTGTGTTGCATTTCTGTCATCTTGTTTCCCCGCTTAGCGAGAAAGTTTAAGTCCCGAACCTTTTTAACACAAAAAAATTCAGAAAACAGCTAAAGAGAATTCCTTTAGGTGTATTCTATGTTTTAAACTGGACCCCAACAATTTTTGGGGGGGTCCAGCTTTGAGAAGAGCAGTATTTTCTTGACTTCTGCAGCCACAGCTGGAACTCATGCTGCCGGCTGCAGAGTCAAGGAAGACCCGTCGACATGAGGTGCCCAATCCCCATGTTGGGATGTATCCACCACACACACAGACACATATTTGGCACACTGGGAGCCCACCCAAGTGTGCCCAAGATCATTTAAAGACCTGTAGAAAAAGAAAACTGTCCCCTGATCTGTTTTCTTCAATGCAGAATCCTACATCAAAATGTGCAATCATTTTGTTGCAGGATCCTGCATTGTACTAACCTGCCTCCTTCACCGACATGGGGTGCCCAATCCCCGTTTTAGGATGTATTCCTTGCACACACACACACACACACACACACACACACACACACACACACACACACACATATTTGGGACACTGGGAGGCCATGCAGAGTGTGCTTACATTATTTAAAATCCTGTGAAAAAAGGAAAACTGTCCCCCGATGGTTTTTCTTCGATGCAGAATCCTGCATTGAAATGTGCGATCAATGCAGGATCCTGCATCAAAGTAGTGGTACCTTCACTGACATTAGGGTGCCCAATCCCTGTGACAGTGTGTATCCCACCATCCAATTATTGTGGCACCCTGGGACCCCACCCCAGTGTGCCATTATATGTTTAATTTATAACTTTCCGACACTGGGATGCCCACTCCCAGTGTCAGATGACCTCCCCAGTACACTCTTATTGCTGATGGGGTGCCCAGTCCTCCTGTTGGCATGATGATCCACCCCCCAAGTTACGTGGCACACTGTGAGCCCACCCCAGTGTGCCCAAATTGCATTTTACTACCTGTAAAAAAAGAAAAAGTTCCAATGTTTTTTTTTATCACACCAGCAATAAAGAAAACGATCCACCATCGTCTCCCTAGTCCCCCACCCCACCCCATCCCCACCCTCCCTCTGTGCACTAACCTCCTCACACCCTCACCCACACTTTCCTCCTGGCCAGGACTGGTGATTTTCCATGGACCGGGAATATGTCTGCAGTCTTCAAAGTCCAACCGTACACTGAAGAAATCGAGGTAAGCCGTATAATGGAAGTCAATTGGGGGTTCAACTTAAGTTGATATCTCAGCCATTTTCAGGAATTTTGGTGCAAAATTTTTAATATGAGGTTCCTGGAACCCCACCTCCTTAATATGTGACTGCCATTTCATTTCTCGGTCCCGAAAGGTGATTGCGGGGTTGCTATTCGGAATCATCTTTAGGGACTGAGTCACAAAACAACAGTGCCACTGTTTATGAGATGGGGTTCCAAAAAAGCCCATGTTGCAACTTCCCAAAAATGACTACATTATGAGTGTGTATTGCAAAATTTCCACACACACTCGTAACATCGCCAGTTTTTAATATTTCCACTCCAGATTTTCAGCATTGCCATTTTATAATACCTCCCTGTGAACAGTACAGCTGTCATTCTTCACATCCTGCCCAAAATGTGTTTTCACACCTGTGGTGCAGAATGGAGCGGTCGCTGCATGAAATCAACTTTTGGGACAGATTAACAAAATGACAGTGCCACTGTTCATGAGGGGAGGACCCATAAAGCCCACGTTGAAAATGTGGTGAAATAATTCCAAAAAATGACTGCGTTATGGCCATGCGTTGCGCACTTTCTACACACGACCGTAACTTTGCCAATTTTTCATATTTTCATTCCAGATTTTGAACATTGCCATTTTTTAACACCACCTTATGAACAGAATAGCTGTCATTCTGTACATCCTGTCCAAAATGTGATTTCACACCAGTGGCACAGAATGGCACGGTCGCTGTGTGAAATCAACTTTTGGGATAGATTAACATAATCTCAGTTGCACTGTTCATGAGGGGAGGTTCCATAATGCTGTTGTTGAAAATTTGGTTAAAAAAATTCCAAAAAATGAGCACGTTACAAGTGTGCATTGTGCCATTTCTACACATGCTCGTAAGTTTGCCAGTGTTTCCCAGTTTTCACATTGTTGCACTATCTGGATGGAGGGATGGGAGTGCAGGGTCCTTTGGACCCTGTGCTCCCACCGTGACATATGGGTATTGTTGTACTAGGTGGATGGAGGGCTGGGAACGCAGGGTCAAAAGGACCCTGCTCTCCCACTGTAAATGTAGACATTGTTGTACTATCCTGTGTTCCCACCATGAATGTGGACAATGTTGTGCTACCTGGATGGAGGGATGGGAGTGCAGGGTCCAAAGGACCCTGCACTCCCACTGTGACATATGGATACTGTTGTAATATCTAGATCATGGGATGAGAGTGCAGGGTCCAAAGGACCCTGCACTCCCACCATGACTAAAGGACTGTGTTGTACTATCTTGATGGAGGGATGGGGCCCCAAGCTCCTACAGTAAAATTAAGATACAATTACACTATCTGAAAAAGAAGGGAAATTCTTTGCAAAAAAACATCGTTAATGCATCAGTTAGAGTGGATACCACAGTGACAAAAGCAGGAAATGAGAAATTAGGTTTCCAACTCTAACGCCCCACCCCTGGGTTCCACCCTACCACCCCTCCCACCCTCTACACACCACAGGCATTGGGGTTATAAATATAAGGCCCAACTCTCACCCATTGTCCTATACTGTAGTGTGAGCATGTTTATATGTGGGATGAGGTGAGACTTGGGCCTATGACCCCATGGCACACCCTGACGCCTGTACGTGTGTGGAGGGTGGGGGATGGGATGGGGTGGGGTGGGGTGGTAGGGGTGAGAATCAGGGGTGTGGCGTTAGGGGTTGAAGCCCTAATGCCTCATTTCCCCTGCTTTTGTCACTGTGGTATCCACCCTAACTGATGCATTAACAAAGTTGTTTGCAAAGAATATATATATATATATATTTTTTTTAATATCATTGTTATGGTTTTATTTTCATTGTTATTGTGGCTTTCTTTATATGTCTCCCTGGTGTCCAGTGGTACCCCCTAACCCTTCATTGACCCAGTTTTCATTGGTGGCAGTGGGTCCCGTATCTGTGCCCCATTATTTTTTATATTTTCCTTCTTAAAAGTAGAAAACCATCACTCACTGTCTTTTGCAGCCTATGCCCTGGAATTGAGAAAACAATACATGGCCGATCACCCACTTACCACCCACCCAACCCCCCACTATGTACCCACCTCCTCACACACACCCCTGAAGTTCCCTCAGACCATCACTTACCTGAGCAGGTCCCTGGTTTGGCACCAGCTCCCGTGACTGAAGACAAGTCTTGCTGCTGGAATCAGAGACTGCAATCTGAACTAAGGTAAATGCAGTCCTATGTATTTTAATGGGGAGGGGTTTCAACTTTTGGCCATGACTTGGCCATTTTTTAAGATTTTGGTACCAGATTTTCAACATGGAGTCCTGGGGACCCCACCTCGTGAACAATATGATTGTCATTAGGCAACTCCCACAAGAAAGGTGATTTCGTGGTCACTTGGTGAAATCACCTTTCCAGTGGGGATTTGCATAATGACAGTCACATTGTCCATCAGGTGGGGTCATAAGAAGGCAATGCTGAAAATTGTTTTGGTCAAAATTTTGAAAAATGGCGACGTTATGTGTATTTGGCACAATCTTGCTACACACGCTCATAGCATAGTAAATTTTCAATATTTTCACCCCATAGTTTCAACATACTCCTCTTATTACCCCAGCTGATGTGCGTCACAGCTGTCTTTTCTCAAATCCTATCCAAGATGTGTTTTCACACCTGTGGTGTAGAATGGCATTGCGGTTGTGCAGAATTACATTTTGGCAGGGATCTGAACATTTTCTGTGCTGGGTACATGTGGTGAAGTCATAAAAAGGCTATGTTGAAAATCTGGGACAAAAATAAGGAAAATGTTATATTATCTTAATGGAGGGATGGACCCTGCACTCCTACCGTACTGTTGTACTATCTCAATGGAGAGATGGGAGCGCAGGGTCCAAAGGACCCTGCTCTCCCACAGTAAAATGAGGATACTATTATGCTACATCAAAAAGTAAGGACATCAGTTGCAAAAACGTTGTTAATGCATCAGTTAGGGTTGCAGTGACAAAAGTAGGGAAATGAGGTGTTAGGGTTTGGATCCACCACTGGTTGTTGACAAAATTTTTGTCGAACGACCAGACAGCGAAACTGGCAGGGTGACCACATTTTCCAGTCAGCTGCCAGTTTTGTATTAAAACAAGTGTGTTCTTCAGGGGGCTTTGCCACCTAGGATTGTCAACTCCGAGTCGGAGCTGATTTGGGGGGGGCACAGGGACCCCGACAGACAGTGCCAGGTTCCAGAGGGTTCCCTACAGCGAAGTGGCACTATTGTCGCTGTAGGGGACTGCACTGTCAAAATGTCAATGACAGTGTGGTATATCAGGTTTCATTTTGTCATTTTCATTGTTTCTTGGTGGAGGACCAGGAGGTATCAGGGGAGGGGTTGGCAACCCCAGTGCCACCTCTCCCCGACACCCTCCTGGTCTCCACAGGGCAGGTGGGTATTAGGGTGAGATCCTAATGCCTAATTTCCTACTTTTGTCACGCAACCCTAACCGATGCATTAACTAAGTTTTGATATATATATATATATATATATATATATATATATATATATATATACATACTCTCTGTCACCTCCTCTTAGCCCTCTCTCCATCATACAGCTGATGGTATTGGGGCCATTGCTGGTTATGGTTTAGACTGCATTCTCAATCTCACATCCTGTCAGCACTCTCAAACTACCGGTATGTAACTTCAAAAATTGGACGATCAATAGCTGCCCTCTAAGAATAGCCACCCTTGATCATTAGCCGTGGCTCAAACAGTGAATTTGGATTACAAGCCGCAGCTTCAGATTGAAAATATATGGCATATCCTTTTTTTTTGTATTCAACCTTACAGCTCTAATGAAGTGACCAGTTTGGTCCTGAAACAGTAACATCCCAGTGGGAATTAATATATTACTGGAAATGGATACAAGGGAGCATATTTCATGAATGCAGAGTTGAACTCTAATGGAAATTGTCCACTATTGTGAATACGGGATGACAAACCAAGCTGATACAATGAATAGAAAACTACATGTACAAACCTTATTGGTGTATATTATGAACTGTTTGGCATATACTGAAGAAAATATTACAGCTTTGATGCCTTGAAAGCGTATCAATAAAACAAGGGTAGAGAACCTACATTGATTTTTGTTATTATCCCCATCTTTGGACTTTCAAGCTAAAAGAAAAAAAAAGGAACCAGGGGAGGTATTTATAAAGTGGTCTCTGATTCTAACCCTTCATGACCCCTTGCTGATGATCCTGCACTGAAAAGAATGGTAATGATACCGAACACCAGCTGCTGCTAGAGTCAAGTACTGGGAGTTTGAAATTAGGCACTTTGCCTTGAGCTCTGCCCACTCTTCTGATGAAGCCACCCAATTAGCGGGTAGGAGAGGCTGGTATTTCTACTACCTTTTGATCCAGTGTCCTGTTCTCCAGCAGATGAGCATTGATCAATTTAGACCAGAGCAGAGGCACAGGAAGATGGGTGGGGACAAGGCAAAGGACAAGGGGGTATAAATCAGGAAAGCAAGAAGAACAACAAAGGAGACTGGTAACAGAGAAGGTAACAAGTGAAGATGGGGGTCAGGGGGAGCTTAAGGGAACAACACAATCAGGAGGGGGAAACAGCGAACCAGGCAGGGAGGGAGTAAAGTATGAAGAGTAATGTGTGCCAATACAAGGAGTTTGGGAAATAAAATTCCAGACCTGGAGGCCATTATGGTGGAGGGTAGCCTGAATTTGGTGTACATAACAAAGTCATGGTGCACTAACAGCCTCAACGGGGATATGGCCATGCCAGGCTTCTCTCTGTTCAGGAGAGACAGGAAATGGAGGAGGAGTTGTACTACATGTGAGACAGGGAGTCAAGGCCAAAGCTGTACAGGGGCACCTAGAGGAAACAGAAGGGCACAAAGTGATGTGGGTCATCCTGGAGACTGGTACTGGGCCACTATCCATACAAGGGTATTGTACAGATTTCCAAAACAGGGACAGCACTTGAATAAGGCACTTGGGCAAGTCATCATCAGAATGGCAAGTAAGAAAGAGGTGCTGCTAGTTGGGGATGTCAATCTCAGATGTGGATTGCATCCTCCCAACTTCAGCTTCAGCAAGTAACAGGGTCATCCGTGACTCCATACAAGAAACTTTTGTCAGGCAGCTAGTCAAGGAATCCAGTTGGAATGGAGCAGTGCTAGACCAGGTGCATATGAACTGGGACAGCATTGCTGACATCACAGGATGAAGTTCCCCTAAGTACCAGTGATTGCCATACAGTGTGGTTTAAGATTGGAACAGAGGCAAACCACATGAGGACACTGGTCCTGGCCTTTAGGAGGGTGGATTTTAAAGAAATGGGAGACTGCTTCAGAAATTGCCTGATGGAAGGGATTGCAAAGCAGAGGTAGAGGCACAGCAGGGAAAAATAAAGGAGGGCGTAATAAAGACAACCAACCTCTACATCAAGGAAGTGAGTAAAAGTAGAAGGAAAAAGAGACCATTATGGTTCTCTAGGGAAGTAGTCAAGGTGGCGAGGGAATAGGGGATGGCATTCAGGAGGTATAAGGAAATCAGAGGAAGGAAGACAGGGAAGCATACCAAGCAAAATAGAGAAGCAGGAAAGGCAGTGAGGGGAGTAAAGCCACAGACAGAGGAAAGGACAGTCAAAGGGGTAGCTAAGGAGGATAAGACTTTCTTCAGGTACATAAGTGAGAAGAAGAAATCAAGGGGAGGGATAATGAGGGTAAGGAGAGCAGCAGGGAGAGACTGCATGGAAGAAGAAGCAGACATCCTGAACAAGTACTTCTGCTTGGTCTTCAACGTGGAGGTAGTGCGGACGGACCACCAGGGAGCAGCAGTAACAAATGGGGGGGAGGGACACAAGTCAAGTTTCAGAGGAAAGAGTTCTGAAGGGAAAGTGAGGGGAGTGAGGGTGTTGCCACTGTATTGCTCGCTTGTGAGACCCCCACCTGGAGTTTTGTGTCCAGTTCTGGAGGCCACACCTCAGAAAATACATAGACAGGGTGGAGGCAGTCCAGAAGAGGGCAATTAAGATCATGCAGGAGTTGCATCAAAAGCCCAATGAAGTGAGACTAAAGGGTCTCAACATGCACACCCTGGAAGAGAGGATACTGAGAAGGGACATGATAAAGACTTACAAATACCTTATGGGGGTGAACAGGGTGCAGGAGGGGAGTCTCTTTCAAATGAGAAAGAGCACCAGGATAAGAGTGCATGCGATGAAGCTGAAGGGGACTTTAAGAGGGCTGTAAGAAAGTATTGCTTCACTGAAAGTGTGATGGGCGCCTGAACAGACTGCTAGTGGAAGTTATGGAGGCGAAAACAGTAGGAGCCTTCAAGCATGCATGGGACAGACATAGAGGAAACATAGAAACATAGAATTTGATGACAGACAAGCTCCACTTGGCCTATCCAGTCTGCCCATTTTTCTCTACCTACACTATTATTGCAGACCGTATCTGATCTACACTTCTTTCTCTTTCATTTCCACTATGACTCCCTTGTGCTTATCCATCCCATGTATTCTTGAAACCCATCACTGTTTTCACCCTCACCACCTCCGCTGGAAGGCTATTCCAGGAAACAACCATCTTTTTGTGAATAAGTATTTCCTCACATCTCTCCTGAATCTAACCCCCTCCAGCTTCATAGCATGTCACCTTGTTCTTGAGCCCCTATTCTTCAGAAAAATACTTCTCCTGTACCTTATTTACCCCAGTGAGGTATTTAAAGGTGTCTACCATATCCCCCCCCCATTCCAGGGTGTACATATTGAGATCCTTTAGTCTCTCTTCATTGGGCTTTTGATTCAGACCCTGCACCATTGTAGTTGCCCTCCTCTGGACTGCCTCCACTCTGTCTATGTCCTTCTAGAGATGTGGTCTCCAGAACTGGGCATAGTACTCTATGTGGGGTCTTACCAGTGTACAGAGACAGCACCACCTCCCTCTTTCCACTGGTGATACCGCTCCCTATGCACCACAGCATCACACTAGCCCTCCTTACTGCCTTGTCGCACTGCCTGATGATTAGCCTCAGGTCTATTTCCTGCTTGGTGGTCATTAATACCACTCCACCCATTTTGTACTCTGCCCCTGGGTTTCTGTGCCTTAAATGCATTATTTTGCACTTTTCCACACTGAAACTCAGCTGCCATACCCTTGACCACTCCTTGAGATTTCTCAGGTCTCTGCTCATCCTTTCCACCCCCCCTCCTCCCACCTGCAGTGTCCACCCTACTGCAGATTTTGATATCACCTGAAATGAGGTAGACCTTCCCTTCCAGCTCCTCTGCAATGTCACTTATAAAGACATTAAAGATGACCGGTCCCATCACTGATCATTGAGGTACCCCACTGGTCACCCTCCCTTCCTCGGAGTAAACACCATTTACCACCACCCTCTGTCACCTATCCCATAACCAATTTCTTATGCAGTTTACCACCTTTGGACCCACTCCTAAGCTACCCAGTTTGCTTGCTTGTCTCCTATGTGGAATGGTGTTGAAAGCCTTACTGAAGTCTAGGTGGGCCACACTCACTGCTCCACCCTGATCTAGTTCCTTGGTCATCCATTCAAAGAAATCTATCAGATTCATTTGACATAACCTCCCCTCTTTGAAACCATGCTGCCTCAGGTATTGTAACACACTGGATTTAAGATATTCCACAGTCGTTTCCTTCAGGTCTAATCCATGGTGTAATAATCCTTGTCAGGTTGCTCAAAAATATGGAAGACCTGGGTGTGGCTAAAACTGTAGTGAACTGGGTGTGTAGTTCACTAGAAGGGAAGCAGCAGAGGGTAGTGATCAGTGGGGTTAAATCAAAGGAAAAGAAGGTTACGAGCAGGGTTCCACAGGGATCTATCTGTTCTGGGTCCAGTCCACTTCAACATGATCATTAGTGACATTGGTGAGGGAATCCAGGGCAGGGTGTGTCTTTTCACAGATAACACAAAATTATGTGGGAGGATGGATAGTGATGAGGGAATAAGGAATATGTAGAGGGACCTACAAAAACTAGAGGGGTGGTCAAAGGTCTGGCAGTTAAAATTCAATGCCAAAAAGTGCAAGGTAATGCATGCACTAAGCAGGAAAGGGATCTTGGGGTTATCATCTCTGATGACCTCAAGGTAGGAAAACAGTGTGACAAGGCAGCAGGTAAAGCAAATAGGATGCTGGGATGTATAGGCAGGGGCAAAACCAGCAGGAAAAGGGAGGTCATAATTCCACTATACAAGACACTAGTGAGGCCCCACCTGGAGTACAGTGTACAGTTCTGGAGACCATACCTACGTAAGGACATAGACAGGGTAGAGAAGGTTCAGAGGAGGGCAACAAAGATGGTGTATGGATTGCATCACTAGTCCTGTGAAGACAGGTTGAAGGAACTGAACATGTACTCCCTGGAGGAGAGGAGGGAGAGAGGGGATATGATAGAGACATACAAGTATCTCACAGGGAGGAACAGGGTGCAGGAATACACTATTTTTAAGCAAAAAGATGTTCCAGGACTAGAGGGCATGGGATGAAGTTGAGGAGGACGATTTCAGAGGAAACATGAGGAAGAATTTTCACAGAACGGGTGGTGGACAAGTGGAACACCCTGCCAGAGGAAGTGGTGGGGGCTGAAACAATCACGGGATTTAAGAATGCATGGGATAGACATAAAGGAATTCTGGAGGTCAGGGGTAAGGGGCAACAGACTTCTAGGAAAACATAAACTGAACTTACAAGCTCAAATGGGCAGACTGGGTGGGCCATAGGCTCTTATCTGCTGACACTTTCTATGTATCTATGTATAAGGTAGGGAAAAGGAACCCTAAGACAGAGTACTGAATGGGTGGGATTAGACTTAGCACTGCAGAAGAGGAACAGGATCTAGGAGTTATCTTCAGTAATGGGAGGGCTTTAAGCCCGAGGTTCAATGGGTGGAGCAACCACATCACTCCCCCATCAGGCTTATAAGGTCACTCATCCTGGGGCTCTTCAGGATTCATTTCTTGTTGCCGGCAGAGGCACCGCTTGTCCACCTTCCTCGCTCTGTTATCTTTCTTTGGGCTTTTGCCTGTGTGTTTGCAGTCACCTCTGGCAACTGGCTCGCTCCCTCCCTCTCACTCCATGGCTTCCAGGTTGCATGCCCTTGGTGGGCCTCACTTTCCCCGCTCCCTACCCTCATTCCTCGCTGTGCTAATGTCTTCTTTCCCTGATTCTGTCTCACCTGTGCTTCGATTGCCCTCTCATTCCATTCTGCCCTTCTCTCTCTCTCTCCCCCTTGCTTCTTGCTCATTACCTGTCATGGCAGGCCTAGCTCCTGGTCTCGCTCGATGTGGAACTCCTTCTCCTGCTGTGCCTGCCAGCACTCTGCTGCTCGGTGCACTTGGATCTGTTTACCGCTGTGTTTGAGCAACTGCCGTCCTGCTTCTGCTGCCTGTGTGGGCTGGCTGCCTCGTCCGGGGGTTTCATTTGTCCTTTGCTCCCTGCTCCTGCTTCACTCCCTCCTTACATTGGGTCTCCTGCCGCAGTTCTGCTTCCTTGGATGCTCCCTTTCTCCACAAGCCCATTTCATTAGCCGCCTTCCTGGGGGCATTCATTCTCGGCTGCCTTCATGATATTTTCTTCCGCTAACGAAGTAATAAAAGAAAAAAACCTTGATCTGTGTTTGGACACTTCTACACTGCCGACTCAGCAGGCGCTCCTACCTCCCTCAGCTCTGTGGCTTTCTTCTGCTGCTCCTGCCACTTCATATGCACCTCTCCTGCCTACCACTGCCTTTCGAGAGCTGTAGTTTGTGGCTCACTGCTGCTTGCCCTGCAATTCTCCCCTCTTCATTATCATCATGTCTGTGCCACTATCGACCTTATCTTTTGACCTGGTGGAGTCAAGTGCTGGAGTGAGTTGTGATATAACCACATTTGTTCTGTATACTGTCTAGTCCTATTCATTCTGGATAACCTCAATAGTTCAGGAGCTCAAGTGTGTGCTGCAGTCTTAACAGTAGATTCACAGTTTAACTGATCTAATGATAGCACGGTATAGCCTTCGTTATGGGCTGCACTATCTCTAGCAGTAGTTTCTGCTTGTGTCTATAGGTTTACTGTGAGCCTTTTGGAGTTGGGCTTTTATGTGCCCAGTGCTTTCAGGCTATTTGGTTTGCTGCATGCTGTATTTGAGGTGTTGGGATCATCTGGTCCCCCCGCCCGTATCTCCTTCTCGCCCCTCGATACTTTGCATCCTTCACTTCTCCTGCTCAAGACACCGCTCCTCCAGCCTCAACATGGGTCTCCTCCTTTGCATCGACTACTCAATCTGTGTCCTTCCCATTGCCTCCTTTGCTCCGGCCCGTGCATTTCTTTTGGGGGTTCCCCTATCCTACCATCCCCTTCCCCTGTTCCAACCTTCGATGATTCCCTACATCATCATACCTCCTCCATTTCCTATTTTCCTTACTCATACTGGCCATCAAGGATTCACTCCTATCACAGCTTCATTCCATCACCATACCTTGTCCAGTTCATGTCTCACCTTCCCTGCACCGGTCTTCCTGACCTTATCTCTTTATCTTAAATCGTCCTTTTCATTCCTCGCTTTGACCCATTCGGGCCTTCTAGGCTTCTTTCCAGCATCATCCATCATCCATTTCGCTCCATTATTGTGCCTGCAATCGATATTTCTTTTGGGTATACCTATCATTACTCATATGCCACCTCGTCATTCCATAGCCCTCCTGCCACATGTGTCAAGTTCCTGACATCAGACATCATTAACCATTCCTATCTCATTGAGCCACCCATCATGACTTCAATCCATCATCAGCTGTCAAGGATTCACTCCAGTCACGGCTTCCATCTCTCATCATGCCTTTTCTCGTACCAGCCTTCATGGATTCACTCCACTCATTGCTTCACTCCTCTTAGTCCATCTCCCAATTTGCTCCTCTTGATCGCTCGAGCCGAGTGTACCCTCTGGTTCCAGGCCTGCCTTCTTGGCATTGGGGTCTACTTAATAAGGCCATGCCTTTCTGTCCATCACCCTTTGCTAAGGGCTGGCTAGAGGCTCTCCACCATCTTTCAAGTTCCTTTTCAAGTTCATTTCCGAATCTACCTCCTTCTGAGGAGCCTACTTAATCACATTACTCTATCGAGCATACCACCATCGTCCAAGTTCATTTTCCAGTTCATTTCCTGTCCCCTCTTTCTCACACTCACATTGATCAATTGAGCATATCTCTCATGAGGTCTTATGCTACCTCATCAACCCGCTGCGCCCATGCAGCGCTCATCATCGTCCATCTTCATCATCCTCAATCTTCTCATATTGGACTGCTGCACTCCTGCGGCAATCGTCATCAGTCTTCATCATCCTCAGTCTTCTCATGAGCACATCTGGATACCCCTTGGTCCCCTGACTTCTACATGGATCTACTCCTTCCCATCAACTCCTCGGCATACTCCTCTCAGGTCCCTACTACCTCATGTTCCCTCTTCGATCTGTGCTTTCTTTTTTGGGGTTTTTCCTGTCCAGTCATTATCTTCCCTACTCATAACCTTCTCTTTAACGACATACATCCTTAAATCAAACGTCTTCAGCCTGGAGGGAAGGCGACGTAGGCCTTGAATCCCCAGAGGTTTCCTCCTTAAAGGTGGTTTTTCCTCTCCTCCATGCCAATGGTTATAATATTAGTTAGAATTAGTGCTTTCTTAGGTTAATTAGTTAGGTTACACTGTTGGACGGAGGCAGATGGTGGTCCCGGCTTTTCCCTCCCTCCTTAGGAAGTCTGCCCTTAATCATCTTCTCAGAATTCATTCATTAATTATCCTCGCCTCTTCGATGCTCAACACCTGATTGGGTATTCTTTTTGGGCTTCTTTCTAAGCTACCTTTAGCTGACACAATCATTCCCGTGGCACCTGTAGAGGGAGAACCCTCCTCTAGGGTTCCTTGTGTCGTACCCTTACAGGGTGGTATATCCCACAGATAGAGAGGTGGAAAGCCACAAAGTAAATTAAGTTACACAAGCACCATCTGATCTCATCTAGTTGTGTAAGCACATTGAACTCCCTTAAATAAATGAACCAGTGCAACAAGGCCTACAGCAAGGCTAACGGGGTACTGGGATGTATTGGGAGGAGTACTGATAGAAGAAGAAATAATACTTCATCTGTACAGATCCCTGGTGAAGCCTCACCTGGAGTACTGCATCCAGTTCTGGAGTCCTCACCTCATAAAGGGCATGGATAGGTTGGAAACAGTACAGAGTAACAAACATGATTCAGTGCCAGCAGGGCAGATCCTATGAGCAGCACCTCAAGGCACTAAGTATGTACTCACTGGAATCCAGAAGGGAGAGGGGGGATATGACAGAGACCTTGAAGTTCCTTAAAGGATTAACAAGGTAAACTGTGGGAATTATTTACCCTGAATACCAACTCAAGATCGCGTTGTCACGAGTAGAAATTTACATGAAGGCAGTTCAGGAAAGACATGAAGAAGTACTTCTTTATGGAAAGGGTGGTACAACCTTGGAACAGTCTGTTGGCTGAGGTGGTAGGTGCAAACACAGTCAGGGGATTCAAGCAGGCACGGGATAGAATAAAGGGAATAGTGATCATCCAGGGTGACAAGACCAGGGAGGAGAATAGGGATAGACTGGGAGATGGGGTTAGTATCCTGAAGGAACAATAGGTTCCAGAGAAGGTTCCAGGGATTATAGGGAACATGAGCAGACTGGATGGACCTCTGATCTTTTTCTCCTATCATGGTCTATGTTTCTGTGTTTCAGCAGTGATTCCATTAACTTTCCCACCACCAATGGCAGGTTGACTGGTCTATAATTGCCAGCCTGTTCCCTGAAATCACTGTTGTGTAGTGGGACTACATCCACCCTCCTCCGGTCTTCCAGAACCACTCCTGAGTACAGTGAGCTGTTAAATAAGACTGTCAGATGTGCAGCCAGTATTTCCCTTTAGTATTCTTGCCTCCAAAAAGGAGTAGTGTCCACCTCCCTTCCTCCCTCCCTAGCTTCTGTTACTTTGTGGCTCCTCCCCTTCTTTCGTCTGTGAACATTGAATATTAGTAAATAGGAAGGGAGGAGGGAGGGTCACCAGAAACCATTTAGGGTATGAAGAGACCGACAGGGAGCATCTTGGCAGACTGGGTGGGCCAGGTGGTTCTTTTCTGCTGTCAAATGTTGTGTTTCTATGTTTCTGTTTAGAATATACCACACTTTTGTGTTTTTTACATTTACAATTGGTCACACTGAAACACAGAATTTGATGACAGAAGGAGACTGAAGGTTCGTTGAGTCTGCCCTAACTATACTATACTGTACTATACTATACTATACTATACTATACTATACTATACTATACCATGGACTTCAGGAGAGCAGATTTTAAGAAAATGGGAGAATGCCTGAGGAAAGCCCTGGTGGAGATTGGAAAACTGGGGGGAGTTGACGAAAAGTGGGAAAAAATAAAAGAGGGAATTAGGCAAGCTACAAACCCCTGTGTAAGGCAAGTTAGCAAGGGCAAGAGAAAAGGGACACTACTATTGTTTTCTAAGTAAGTAGCAAAAAATGTAAGAGCAAAAAAAGGGGGGCATTTAGAAAGTAGAAAACACACAGAAGGAGGGAGATAGGAAGGCTTACCAAGAGAAACAAAGGGAGGCAGGGAAGGCAGTTAGAAGAACAAAGGCACAGACAGAGGAAAGGATTGCCAAGTTGACGGAGGAAGATAAAAAAATCTTTAGATACATAAGTGAAAAGAGAAGGACAAGTGGGGATAGTAAGACTGAAAGGGGAAGGAGGATGCAGTGTGGAAGAGGACCATCAAAAAGTGGATTTATTAAAACAACTGTTTCTGTTCAGTATTTACAGAGGAGGGGGAAGGAAATGGGCAAGGATAAAGGGCAAGGGTATAAAGGAACAGGAAGTGGACACAAAACCATTTAAAGAAGAAAGAGTTCTTGGAGAACTATCAAAGATAAAAGTAAACAAAGCAATGGGGCCAGGCAGGGTGCACTCCAGGATACTCAGGGAACTGAAAGAGGAGCTAGTTGCACCTCTGAGAGTCCTTTTCAACATGTCATTAAAAACAGGAGGTACCGTGGGACTAGAGGAAGGCAGATGTAGTCCCACTCCACAAAAGTGGAAATAGGAAGGAGGCAGAAAATTACAGGCAAGTCAGCCTGACGTCAGTGGTAGGCAAGGTAATGGAAACACTGTTAAAGGAAAGAACTGGGGACTACCTAGTTACCAATAACCTGCAGGATCAGAGGCAGCATGGGTCCACAGGTTGGAGGTCCTGCCAGACAAACCTGATTGAGTTCTTTGATTGGGTGACCAGGGAAGTGGATCACGGGGGAGCTGTGGACGTGGCTTACCTTGATTTCAGCAAGGCCTTCAACACCATACCACAAAAAAGGTTGTAAAACAAGCTGGGAAGCCTAGAAGTAGATCATAAAGTAGTAAAATGGGTGGAAAATTGGCTGGACAATAGGAGTCAGAGGGTGGCGGTAAATGACAGTCACTCTGGAGCAGGCAAAGTGACCCGTTGAGTACCACAGGGATTAGTACTAGGGCTAGTCCTTTACAATGTCTTCATCAGTGACATTGCAGAAGGGCTGGAAGGGAAAGTATGCCTGTTTGCAGATTACACAAAACTCTGCAACAGAGCAGACACACTGGGAAGTGGGGAAAAAATAAGAAGTGATCTAGAAAAATTGGAAGAATGCTCAGGGGTTTGGCAGCTGGGTTTTAACTCAAAGTTCAAAATAATGCACTTTGGGCATAATAACCTGGGGGCAACATACAAACTGGAAAGAAAGGTATTAACAGTTACAAAGCAGGAAAGGGACCTGTGGGTGATAATTTCTGATGACTTGAAGGTAGCGAAGCAGTGTGATAGAGCAGTGTGGAAGGCTCGAAGGATGCTGGGTTGCATAGGATGGGGAATCACCAGCAAAAGGAAGGAGGTAATAATGGCACTATACAGATCACTGAATAGGCCGCACCTCATGTACTGTTTATAGTTCTGGAGGCCCCACCTCCATAAAGACATAGAGAGGGTGGAGGCAGTACAAAGGAGGGCAACCAAAATGACGCATGCCCTGCATCAAATGCCCTATGGGGGAAGGCTCAAGGAACTTAACATGTACTCCCTGGAGGAAAGCAGGGAAAGGGGGGATATGATAGAGGCATTCAAATACCTCACAGGCAAAAAACAGGTACAGGAAGGAAACAGTTTCTATAGAAAAAGATGCTCAAGGGCAAGGGGTCATGCTATGAAGTTAGAAGGGAGGAGGCTTAGAGGAAATCTGAGGAAGTACTTCTTCATGGAGAAAGTGGTAGATGTATGGAACAACTTACCAGCAGAGGTGGTGGTGGCGGAAAAAGTGACAGGGTTAAAAAATGCATGAGATAGACACAGAGGGATATTAGCGGTGGGGGGGGAGACGGGAGACTGAGTAGGGTCTGTGCTGACAATATAGGTAGAGAAAATAGGGCAGACCAGGTGGGCCACCAGGTCCTTATCTGGTGACAGATTTTAAGTTTCTATGTTTGTATACTATACCATACCATACCGTACCATACACCATACTATACCATACTGTACTGTACTGTACTGTACTACACTATACAAGTTCATTCTCAATTAGCCAAGATTTGAATTTTATGAAAATTCTGCTGTAGGGCAACTTTTAAGGAGGGAAGATCTCTGCCCTGGATTTCTAAACAATGTCAGCTGCATAAAGCAATTAATTTATTTTGTACTTTATATGGTAGATCATTAATATATGTGTTGAACAGTCAAGGTTCCAATATTGAGTCTTAGGTACTGCCATTTTCCCCACTAGTAAGAGAAGAAAAAAAAATTCCCAGTTTTAATGCATTATTGTCTATCATTTAAATAATCAGAGAACCAATCCACATCATTACACAATAGACCAATCTGAATTCAGACAGCAGATAAATGTGGGTCATCAAATTAGATGCCTCAGTAAGATCCAAAAACATAACCAAGGCTATGTCCCCAGAGTTCCAGGTCTGATGAAGTGAATGAGTTTAATACTGTTCATAACAGCAAAGCAGTCTGAGCGCCAAAACTGGCTCTAAAACCATATTGTTTTGGTGCAGGTAAATTAAATGACTTTTAAAACATTGTAAGTTGGTCAAAACAGCATATTCCAGGACCTTGTACAATGGGGACAATAAGAAGAGTGGACAGTAATTCTCAACAACAGTTCTCTCTCCAGCTTTAAAAATGAGAATCACTGTCACCTGTTTCCAGGCCACAGAGACTATTCTAGAGCACAATGAAAGGGTAAACAATATGCTGATCAGGTAGGCCAGTTCATCCTTAACCATCTGTAATAGGCACATATCTATTTTGTCCCCATATTCCTACGTTTTAACTTTCAGGGTTTTGTCTAAGTTTCCTTTACTGTTACCTGCTTAAAAAAATTCTTAAGAAAGTCAGCCAGGAATAGATAAGTCTTCCGTAGAGGAGCTAAAGTCATCAGTATTCCAATACACCCTTACTTGGGGGATCAATCACATTTAAAACAAATCTGGACATATTCTGCAAAAATTCATGAAACTTAGTTGCAAAGACCAAAGATCTGTAATCAGTCCATCTTGATATTCAAAAACTTTTGTCAGTGATAGAAGTTTCTTTTAATTCAGAAACTCATTTTCTGTTCTCCAAATTAATTTGGTGTTAGTAAAGGTCAACTTTTGTTTTCAAGGGCTGTACTTGACCTTGTATTTTTTCCCATATTTTGTACATGTATTTTGAAGTTCCTTATATTAAACTAGACAGCCATTACTTACTCCTTCTATGCTTTATTCCTCAGTTGCATGGTACTACGTAATTCAGATAGCTTCCAATCTTATTAGTTTTAGTAACAGATTACATTTAAGAGCAAACATGTCACAAAGGAGGCAGTATAGTGCAGTGGTCTAAGGCTCTGCGCTGCAAATATGATGACATCCAGCAGACCAGACCTGGGTTTGAATCTCATAGCTTCCACTTGCATACTGTGTGACCCTGAGCAAGTCACTTAACCTTCTTGTGCTCCCAGGTCGCTCCTGTAAAAAAGCTTTCAGCTTAGTGTGCCATACCAGGTTAAACAACTAAAAAAAAATTGTATTCAATTCCATGCAAAAGAAATGTAGGGCTGAGCCCACATAAGGAATATACTCCAGTGGGACCAATCAAAATTAGCTATATCACTTTTAAAGCAGCAGTATTTATAAGTCACCATATAGTTTTTTGCCAAAAACATTTTTCTTGCAAAAATAGCAAGATACCAATTTTTATTTTCATTTAATTTAATTCTTGAACCACGATATGGATGAGACTTTGACGTTTTTAAGTGTAACCCCCTTGTTACCCGGGGTTACTAGAATCCCAGTAAGACCTAGTGGTAGGCAGGGAAGGCAGCTTTTGAAACTCCAGTTAAATGGATTTCACACTGTCTCACTCTGTTCTCAGTCTCAGCTGAGACTGAGGGATGACATCACCATAGAACTGTCACAGCTGCATGAGCCACAATGGAATCTGAAGCAGGGAGGTGGAGTAGAATGTTGGGAGGTTTGAACAGTAGTCTATAGGTCAGTTGAAGTTTGGAGCTTGCTGAGAGAGCAGCACGGCAGCTCTGGTTAGGCTCTTGGAGCCTCAGCCCTGACATAGGGCTACATTCAGGGAAAAGGTGTGTGTCTCCACCAAAAGAGAGACACAGAAGATAGTTTTGAAGTGGTGGAGACCGCTGATTCTGGTCTCAGTGCCCCATCCCTCAGGGGATGGGGCAGGAAGGTTTTCTGCATATTCCAGGGACAACCCTTTGATTTTTCTACTAGTGGAGAAGCTGCCTTATTTGTTCAAGAGTTTATGGGAAACAAGAAGATTTGTGAATCGCCTGTGGGGCACCTGCAACTGGAGGGTGAGTTTCTGCTCTTTCTAAAGGGCCCATGTTTTCACCCTGGGACTTGTGTGATAGTGGGGATTGGACTACTGAAACAGTGGGAGACCTAGAGTAATAGGCTTAGCCAAAAGTAAAAGTATGTTCAAGTCCAGCACATATGGGAAGTCAAGACATGTAGAGGAGATGTGACATACGTCTACCCAGTAATCTACATTACCAAGCTTTCAGAAAAGAGTTGTTTAGTTTCCAGAGAAATGGACGGGTATGGATTGTGGGAGCTGGAGGTGGGAGACTCCCCCCATCTTTAGTGACCAGGTCCACCTCTACGGATTTGCTCTGTAGATTTCTACTTTGCCTCATGCACTTGGCTAGTTATGAGGGAAGTACCCAGACGTGGGATTGGAAGGAAAATTCCCTCTAGGAGTCGAAGGCCCTAAGGTGGTTTGGGGAGCCACACCAGGAAAATTGGTTAATTTCCCAAAATGGACCACAGATCAAGTGGCCGCTGGGGGAGCCAGGCCATGGGGAAAACCCAAGTAGTGTACAAGTCGGGCTGTGTACCCAAAGCTGCGTGCAAGTCCGGGCTGTGTGCCTGGTGGGTTCAGAGCCTGAGGGCTGAAAACAGTGAAAAAGTGTTCTGTTGTCTCTAATCTGCATTACCAGGAATGTAGCCCTGTGGGGGTCCATCTATGCTTTGTTTGTTCAGCTTGGATGTGAATAAAAGCCACACTGTAGAATCCCATTCCTGGTTCTGGACATTACAGTTATTGCTTCCTGTGTTCAGATTTACTTGAGTGCCCCTGTGCAGAGTAGCCAAACCTAGGCCTCCTGTGCCGAGTAACCTCATCCTCCCCGAACCCAGTCCCCACCAGGTACTGCTGTCAGCTTCAACAGCATGCCATCTGTCATTTTGCAAGAAAGGCAGGGGTCAGGGGTTACAAAAATGGAGGCACCGCTGGGATTTAATTCTGGGAAGGAAGGTGCTCGGGCAAGGGGGCTAGTGTTTTGGCTATCTGGCAGTGGGTAGCCTAAAAAGCTGAAGCAATTTACCTAGTGTGTTGCTGTGTGCCGTGGATCATATGCTGCTGTTTAGAATGCCAACTGTTTACCAAGGAGCAGTAAAGCCAAAGGGTGTGCCCTTATCCTGCATCAAATTGTTTACAGCATTTTGCCAGCTTTGTTAAAAAAGAACTGTGGTAAAGAAAAGTGTGGAAGACTAGGGGTAGCAGCAGGAAAATTGTGCCCTGGACATTGGAAATGCTTTTAAAAAGAACTGTGGTAAAGAAAAGTGTGGAAGACTAGGGGTAACAACAGGAAAATTGTGCCCTGGACGTTGGAAATGCTTTTAAAAAGAACTGTGGTAAAGAAAAGTGTGGAATACTAGGGGTAGCAACAGGAAAATTGTGCCCTGGATGTTGGAAATATTTTTAAAAGAACTCTGGTAAAGAAAAGTGTGGAAGACTAGGGGTAGCAACAGGAAAATTGTGCCCTGGATGTTGGAAATGCTTTTAAAAATAACTGTGGTAAAGAAAAGTGTGGAAGACTAGGGGTAGCAACAGGAAAATTGTGCCCTGGACATTGGAAATGCTTTCTGAATGAACTGAGAGACTTGCAGTGTAAATGGCTATGTTAAATGGCTGAAATGGGCTCCCGCCATGGAGTCAGTTGAGAAAAAAAAATGCATTCTGCAGTTTAAATTTGCCTGCTCGATGATCGCCATGAGGAGAAGAGCACTCATAGGAATAAGAGGCTCATCTGCATGGCATCGTGTGATTGGTGAGGCTGCAATCAGTCCCACCCCTCAGCCAGCTCTACAGTGACTGCCCCAGCATTCGAGAGGGAGTGTGAGTGGAGTGCATGTACTGGCTTGTGGAGGAGCGTCGCAGAGTTTTAAAAGTGCTGTAAACCTTCTAAAAATAGACTTGTTTACTTAAAATCGGGCTCAACCCGCTAATCGATCATCTGAATTGCAAGTGTGTTGGTCGAGGAGACGATCGGCAGGACTGCCTACCCGTTTCTGTTCTGAGGCCTCCAAGAACTGGCTGCAGGCCGTTTTTCCCCATCGCAGCAAACTGCTACTAATAACAGTAAGTACTAACATTGAAAGTGCTCAAACAGTGATTTTCTGCCCTATGCCAGCAAAATATGTGTGCAGCAGTGTAGTCGCTTTGCAAGTAACGACTGTGTCAAGTCCTGCCAGCAAGTGCAAGTCTTCTAAGCCATTGACTGTGTGCATAGTAATAAGTTCAGCATCAGTTTAAAGTTTAAAGCCAGAGAGAGACTGTGAGTTGTAGCCAAATGTGCAGCACTAGTTTTACAGGCAATCCTGTGCTTAAAAACCTGAAGCTTTAAGGGACTGTGAGTCAAAGAAATGTTTCCAGCAAGTGAAAAGTCCGTGGAAAATCATGTAAATGTGTTTAAAACAAGAACAGTGCAAGTTTGTGCAGTTTGAGCAAAAGTTATCAGTAGTGTGTGTGTAAATCGGATACACAGTGGCTTGACCCAATTTCTGAATGTTGATGCGCAGGAGTGCTGCCGCCGCCATTACAGGGTGGGGTAGTAAAGTAAACACAGCAGCAGAAGAGCCGTTTTAAAACTAAAGAGAGTGTTCAGTAAAGTGGGACTTTCAGTTACAGTGAGCTTTTGTTTGTTTTTCTACAGTTATGGCCTCAGGACCAGCTCGCTACCCGGATCATGCCCGGGTTGCAGTAACACAGCAGCAGTAAATAGGCTGAGGGATATTGAAAAGTGGTGCTATGGAGGACAACTGCCTCCTCATGTGGTGATTCCTGGTTTTCCAGTGCATGTGTGTCAAATATGCTTGAGAGCTGGAAGGGACATCTTCATGATTCCTCACTGTGCTGGATGCCTAGAAAAATATGGCTTGTATAAAGCACCTCAAATTCGTTTGGCTTCCACATGGACAAAGGTTCAGGAATCTGGAGTTGGCAGCACACAGCACCAGGTGGAGCCTGTGGAAGAAGGCCCCTCAGGGGAGTGTGGCACAAAGCTAGAGGGTGCAGAGTTAGAGATAGAACCAGAAGTTGAAGTTTCAGATGCTGTATCCCAGAAGGAAAGTTCGGATAAAGCATCAGTAGACCCCTGGAGGGGGGGGGGCTAGCCCAAGTCTCATAGGAGAAGATGAGATGCGGGAGGCCTTTGAATGGGAGGTGTCGACTTCCGCACCTAGTGATGAGTGGATAGTCTCAGGAGTGAGGACAACTGCTCACTCCTGGGCTCAGATCCTCAGTGAAGAGGAAGATGAGGGGGAACCTATGTGGCCTTGTGAAAAAGGAATGGGTACACAGCCTCACGATCTTGCCTCTGAGGAATGCATGGAAGAGAGTGGTGATGCCACTGCCCTGGCTATGCAGGAAGAATAAGTCAGGGATCCGTTTTTAATTTCGTTAAGGATGCGAAGCTGGCAGAACCAGGACTGGCCACCCCAAGCCAGGCCAGCGGTCTCAGGTTGACCAAAGCTAGTAAAGAGGAGAGACTGGTTCGTAGAAAGGCAAATGAGATCTATGGTATGACCTTTCCTACCTTTCCTTGGAAAGTCTGGGAGGAGATTGAGAACAGCAGGAAATCCTGGATCTGGGCTGAAGCAATGAAAGATGTGCATTCTGGGGCAAACAAGCATGTGAAAAACAGACTGTTTCATGAGAAATATACCCAGTGGAAGAGAGGTAGGACACTGTTTATGGACAGAGTGCGAATAGTGGATGGAGAGGGATGTGAAACCTCCCACTGTGTGAATTATGTGCGCCCAGACGGGGTAATAATTCAAGCTCCTGACCCTCGGTACTATTGGCCTCAGTGCAAGGACCTCCCAGCAAATGTGCCCGCGCCTACTAAAAGGAAAGCTGAGCAGTGGTAGTCAATACTGCCACACCAGCCTGTGAAGTGCCTTTATTGATCCACCAGTATGGACATCCAGGACTCAGGTGCCCCACATTAATCAATTCTACAGTGTACTGGCCTTTCCAGAATCCATCAACTGGCCCACCAGATGACTTCAGATCCAGAGAGGACACCAACCCAGCTGTATCCTGAGCCATCGCCTGGTAATCGGATGACGTCGGACCAGCTGTTTTCTTTTTGTTCCTGTTCTAAGGTTCCATCTCTAGAGATGACATCAGCCCAGCAGTTCCCAGATGTGCCCTCCTGTGGTTCCCGGAAGATGTCCGCCCAGCTGTATCAGAAGAAATGCTGCCAGGGAGAGTCTTTGTCAGAGGTATAGGTCGGTTCAGAATTTTTCATTCTACAAGGGGCTGGTAAGTCCGAACTTTTCTATCTTTATGACATTGCAGCACACACCCTACACTAACAGACTCCAAAATGTGTGAACTGTCCTCAAAGACTCTCCCTTTAGGGACTTTTGCCTGTTAGAACTGTGTTTCACCGGGCTCCGGCCCAGGAGAGACTCTTTAATGGACTAGCCTTCGGGCACTGTGGTCACTAGTTGGGACTTTTAGGGCACTCCATCCCCCCCAAATGTGTATTGTAAATAATGTTGTTGTTTTCTAATATATATATATACTGTTTTTCTTCCTTTTCTAAAAAAAATCTTTTTGGGATTCTTCAGTGTTTTGATGGTAGGGGTTTTAGGTAGACTGTGTATGCAGATTAGGAGTGTGTGTTGTCTTTCTTTTTCTTGCAGGTGTTCCTGGAGAAGATAGAAGAGAAGACAAGAAGAGGAGGAGGGACTCATCGGAGTTCCTCACTAGTACTTTCGTGTGTAAAATTTAAAGTACTGTGGTGTTGTTATTGTTGTTGTTACTGTATTAACCCTTTCCTTCCACAGGTGCGGTTGTAGGGGTAGGGAGGAGGCAGTAAAGTGATATAATAATGTAGTATTAGTTTCTTGGGGTGTGCGGTTGCAGGGTGCCCAAGGTCGGGGATGTCCCTGGGTTGTTTTTGTTTTTGGTACATAAAAGTTCTCACTCTGGTGGCATACCTGCCATGAAAAAATTTAATATCCATGAGAAACATTTAGTAGCACAATCCCAATACATCTACAGTTTGAATCTAGTATGTATATTCAACGGTTAACCTCCACAGAAGAGATTTTTAAGACTAGTGCATGGTGGCCATCTTTAATGACATGAGTCATAAATTACATAATAAGCTATAGAAGCTGTTTTAAACATGTCTGAGATAATTTAAAATATACTGAGGATGAATCTAAGGATGTCAGACATAAGTTTTGGCTAAAAAACTATATGATGACTTTTTTTGCCTTCTAACAAATACTACTGCTTTCAAAGCTACTAGAGCTATATTATTTTGCATCTTTTCTCAATGTTTAACAAGCATTTGTCAATGCTGAATGTATTCTTGCTGGCATTGGCATGGGTAGTGCAGGAGTTAGAGAGATGCATAATAGGAACGGCAGTGAAGTATTGAACTGACGCCAACCCCACCCCCACCCTGCAGAGACTGACAGGCATTGGGGTGTGCCTTTGGGTCATCGGCCATAACGCTCATGCCATTTCACCTCACCCTACCTTGCAGACAGAGACAACTGTTGCGTTGTGCCTTGGAGTCTTCAGACCTTACGCTCCCCCCATTCCATAAGAAAATACGCTGAGATGGATGCAGTATAGGAGAATGGAGTGAACTTTGGAACTGAAGAGTCCAAGGCACACCTCGATGCCTGTCACTGGCTGCAGGTTGGGGGGGGGTGGAATGTCATGAGCATTACAGCTGACAATCCCAAGTCACACCCCTAACATACTAGCATACTATTTGCCAGCAGATTAGGCCTTACGGTCTATCGAGTCTGCTCGAACCTAGATCCTTAGTTGGATGCCGAGACCCTCCCATCCCTTGATCTCCAGAAACCCCTATCATCCATCCCCACCCCCCCGGAACAGGCCATCATCTGATACATCCACTTTCTGTGTCTGTCCCACCCTCTCTTGAAGCCCTCCACTGTGGATCTCTGAACCAGCTCACCAGGCAGTGCATTCCAAGGGTCCACCACCCTCTCGGTGAAAAACCCTCCTCTTTCCCCTCACCCTTCCACCTTCCAACTTCAAACCATGCCCTCTGGTGATACCTCCCTGCTTTAGTCTAAAGATCCCTCCATGTTTACTCCTATTTATTCCCTTGAGGTACTTGAAGACCTCAATCATGTCCCCCCTGTCTCTCCTCTCCTCCAATGAAAACAGGCAGAGCTCCTCAAGTCTGTCCTCATAAGCCAAATCCCCTAGCCCTCGTATCATCTTTGTTGCCCTCCTCTGTACCCTCTCCAGGAGCTGTATGTCCCTCTTCAAGTGTGGTCTCCAGTACTGTACACAGTACTCAAGGTGTGGTCTAACCAGTCCATTGTACCCCTGATGCCTGTCAGTCTCTACAGGGTGGGGCGTTATGGTTGGAAACCCTAATGCCCCAGACGTTTGTTGGTATTTTCACTCCAAATTTTCAACATGGGCTTTTTGTGATCGCACCTCATGAACAGTGGCACTATCAGTTCATTAGCCGAACGGTGATTTTGAGCAGCGACTGTGCCATTTGGTGCCACAGGTGCGAAAACACATTTCAGGCAGGATGTGAAAAATGACAGCTGTACTGTTCGTGAGGAGGTGTAACAAAATGGTAATGTTCAAAATCTGGAGTGAAAATATGAAAAATTGGTGAAGTCACAAACGTGTATAGTAACTGCACAATGCACGCCTGTAACTCAATTATTTGGGGAATTTTTTTTAACCAAATTTTCAATATAGGCATTTTGGGACCTCCACTCATGAACAGTGTCACTGTGATTTTGTTAATCTGTCCCGAACTTTGATTTCTTACAGTGACTGTGCCATTGTGCGCCACGTGTGCGAAAACACATTTTGAGCAGGATGTGAAAAATGAAGTTGTGCTGTTCAGAAGGAGGTGTGAAAAAATGGCAATGTTGAAAATCTGGAGTGAAAATATTAAAAATTCTTGAACTTATGAGCGTGCATGGAAACTAAGCAACGCATGCTCGAAACACCATGATTTTTTGGAAATTTTTCACCACATTTGCAACATAGGCTTTTTGGGACCCTACCTCATGAACAGTGACACTGTTGTTTCATTAATCGGTCCCAAAAGGTGATTCCACACAGTGACCGTGAAATGACCTTTCGGGACCAAGTAATGAGAAGACAGTGCATGTGTTCATGAGGTGGGGTCCCAAGAACCCCATGTTGAAAATTTGGAGCCAAAATTCAAAAACATGATTGAGATAGCCACCTAAGTTGAACCCCCATCCCCAACCCCCCATCTATGCCATTATACACCTTACTGACATTTGTTCATTTTGCAGTTCGGCTTTGAAGAGTGTAGACATGTTTCTGCTCCACCAAAGATCACAGCGCCGGACCCTTTGGAGGTAAGTATGGGTGTCGGGTGTGTGTGGGGAGGTGGGGGGTGCAGAGGGTGGGTGCAGAGGGGGAGGGGACCGTTTTCTTTTTTTCAGGTACAAAAATATGGACACTGCGCCACAGAATGTTTTTCTTTCTTTACAGGTGAAATAAAACAAATGGGCACATTGGGGTGGGCTCCCAGTGTGCCCCATGACTTTTAGGGGTGATGTTGGTCACACAATGGGGGTAGGTGGTGGGGACAGGAGCATGCCGACGCAGTCGGCTTTCTGTGAGCGGCAGCACACTGGAGTAGGCTCCCAGAGTGCCACACAATGTGGGGAGGGGTAGTGGACATGCCGACACAGGGATTGCACCCCCGATGTCGGCCTTCTTTCGAGATTTGTGGTGGTGGCTCCGCCGCCATGTTTGTTGAAATGTTTCACCAAGAAAGGCACGTACGGGAGGCATGTCATCTGCGCTGCTGCATGATGAGCTTCTCTCTGATTGCAGCAGCACATTTCTCTCAAGTTGGTGGTACTTTGCATAATACTTGTGTCAGCGCTAGCATGCTGGCTAATTGGGGAATGAGGGACGCACCTACTGAAGCATGCCCTGCATTCGCCACAACACTGACACACCTCTGAAAGTGCTACTACCCCAATATGTTGCTTAAGCATGCTCGCAAACCAACATAAAAAGGGGAGATGAGGTCTTCAAGCATTCCACACACTATAGACTGGGCAATGAATAACCCCAGAATACTGTATCCTTTCTGAATGAGCGACCATCACCCATCATTGCCTGACCAACAGTAATTAATTTTAATTGGTATGCTAATCAATAAAGTTAAATTAAATTCGGCTACCCTGTCTTTAAATTTTGTATTATTTTTATTAAGCCAATATTTTTTCCCGTGACTCCATGTCCCCGCTCCTTTGGGCACTCATGCTGGACCTCCTCCTGTCCACTCAGGCACTATCTGTCACTGCATATCATGCATCAGACCCTGTAGATCTGACTTGTCAGGCACACCTGTTGATCCATCTGATCCCTTCTGAGGTGCTGAACCAGGGTTGTTAGCAGGAGGGGTAGAAACGGTCTGTTGCTGCATGACCTGGGCCGGTGTAGGGGAGTCATCCTGAGGCTGTCATCCTGGGCAGTGACAGCCATTTTCCTTGTTGTTTCTGATCCCACCAACCACCCCCTCCCCTTTTGCCATTGCATGCTCATGGATGGCCTGAGGGGAGTGCCTGATGATGTTTGGTCACCTACACCAACATCAGCACCACCACTAGCCAGCACCAGAAGACACAAAAGAGTGATGCAACAGCCACCCTCCCTCCTGGGAGGACAGCATCCATTAGATGCTCTTGAGTCCTCCCTGACAGTCTCTGCTCCTGATGTTCCAGGCTCTGGGCATGAACCTGGGTTGCTAGTGTGCCAGAGTGATCCCTCTCACTCAATGTCACAGAACTGGCATCATTAAGCCAACTTAAGTTTGTTCCCCAATGATATAAGATCATTATTTCTCATATTTTAACTTGATTACCTTTATACTCCTGGGGATGTGGACATTCCTGGGCTAACCCTCACACCACAACTGTCCACATTTTACCTTGCCTCAGATTTAAAAAACAGAGGACTCCAGACTGATCAGTGCAATCAATACTGTAATATTTCTACAGCACCTGCAGCAGACCCTACCACTCCATCCCCCAAACAGGCAGAATCAGCGTTCTGAGGTATTACTTTCCCTTCCTTTTACAGAGGATATTATTAGTCAGTCCAGCTAGATGGGGCATGCTGCACTCACTACTGAGCACAGAGAGAAGATATAGGCCATACCCAGTGATGCATGTGCATTACATTGAGGTTATATCTTATCAGACTGGCAGCAAGTTAGTGGGGCAATGATTGGGGTAGGGGTTGTAGAGGGTCAGCTGGGAGGACTTCGGGGGTAATTACTGCTTGTTTTGAGGGTGTGCTTGAAGTAGTGATGGTAAGAGTTGGTTAGGGGACCTGGGGGGACTTCTGCTTATTGTGCATGTGGGGCTCAGGTGGAGATGGTCTGGTCAATTGGGGAACTCATAAAGGGGATTTCATCCTGTTTGGGGGACAGTGCTCAGATAAGGGTGGTAGGGGGAATTAAGAGTGGGATTTCTACATACTTTGGAGAGAAGACTTGGAGAAGGGGGATGTCTGATTATAGTATATATCATTTACACAAGATCCATCCAGTGGTAGTAGGGCTAGGATTCAGGTCAGTCAAAGTATGGCCTGATCAGTGTCCACATTCCATCTCTTCATAAAAAGCCATCAATAGAAAATAAATAAGTTAAACCAACTGAAAGAAAAGCTAAGTTTGCTTTATTTTTTTATTCTTTAAGGGTAACAGTCAAGATTTCCCTCTTATGCAGAAAGTGGGCCCTCACTCAACTAAAGAAGCCACCGAGGAGCCATCCAAGGCCTTTACAGATGGTTCCTCCCTGCACATAGAACCCCATGGAGCAGGTTTATACCAGATACATTCTATAATCAAGACTACTAGGCAGGAGGCATGAAGGGGGCATAGCCAGACTACACTAGCATTCTGGCAGGATTCTCTATGGCATGGACCAGTTTGGAGGGTACATATGCTGGGCAGCCAAATGGCTCCCATACTGGCTGCTCAAACCCTGAACCCCACAAATAGCAACATTTCATCTCCAATCAGAAGCATCTAAAGATCTGCAAAATTCTACAGTTGCCTGGGGTACAGAAGTTGTGATTTTCCATCAATGGTATGCTATCATCTACTTTCCCCACTGGCAAGGGGATAGAGTAGTTTTTGCCAAGATGCAGAATGCCTTGCTATACACAGAGGAAGGCTCCACTGTTGACCAAGCTCCACCCAGTCTCTACATAATTCTACCCCAAGGCACTCTGAGGCATGCATGGTGGGTACCAATCTAACAGATTCATGTACCCAAACAGAGCAGCCGGGGGTCTAGAATTCATGAGTCACTTTCTCATGATCAACATGTGGAGTGTCCCACTGTACAGGTTGAGTCCTAAGAACCTTACAGCTTCAGCTTATCTTGAAAAAAATTGGCTCCAGTGAGCTCCCAATGGACAATGTGGAGAGGTGCAGAAACGACACAGCAAAAAGAATCATTCAAGAGAGAGAGAGAGAGAGGCTAGGGAAGGCATAAGCGTGTTCCACAGTATGGGCAGGAAAACAGTAGTTCAAAGAGTAGTATGAATCATTCATGGTTCATAACAAAATCAATTAATTTCAAACCTAGTGCGTGTCTCTGGCCACAGAATTAATTTCTGTCAAAATATTATTTAACCTTGAATTTATATGTGTGGTGTTTGATTCAGTTCTAAGATACACTCACATAAAGTGGGTTAGAGGCTGCATCTCTGGGCAGTCAGCCTAAAGCCTACTGCAGTGTGTCAGTCACAGAGAAATTTGCTGCAAAGTTTAACTTTCACTGCTGTTTTTTCCAGACAATTTTTAAATTAAAATAGAATTTTTATTATGTAATAAATGTAGTGATCGTGAAAGACTGACACCACTGGGATGATGTTCTTTACTCATCCATGGTTGGGTGAGGTGCAGAGTGGGAAGGTGCAGTACTGACTTCTCTAGCCCTGTCTGTCCAGTTACAGTACCACACAGGAGGTGCCACCAATCCACGGTGACAGAGGGTAACTCGGTCTTCATGACTATGCAATCTAGTTCTGAGATGTTAATGAGCCGTGTTTACCTACCATGTGCCATACTTAGTTTGTGGTGATTCTGGGATGTGGGTTCTAACCCACAAGCAACAGAGCTGAGCCACCAGTGTCATTTCAATAGGCACATGAAGAGGGTCTCCTTCTGAACACTTTTCTTTGTTGACAGAAAACCAGACAGGGTTCTAGGCACCCATGCATCCTTGAGTTAATATGTGCCACTTGATCAGTGTTTGGTAGTGTACTACCACAAGAGGAGTCCTCTAACCATGGTATTGCAGCCTGTCATTACCAGTATCACAGTAGTGGGCCCCTGCAAGAAAGAGTTAATAACAATGTTTCATTGTTTGGTTTATATACTGTATCCTTCTTTGTTTGACCAGAAAATTCCAATGTGAAAAATGGTCTGTTTTTTATGAAGACAAACCATTGCAGCCTCCATTGAGGAAGACCACTCTTGGTCAAAATTAATGTTAAATCTGGTTTATTAGATATTAGAATAATTCCTCTGAAGGACTGAGGGGTTCTGAACCTTTACAATGTTTTAAAGAGCAATTGCTCTTTGAACTAACTGTATCCCTGCATTATAGATGTTTTTAAAATATGTTATTGAATTTAACACATCCTGTTTTTATACTAATATTTTTATTGTATGTGTTTCTTGACTCAGGACCCTCTCATATTAGATCTTGCCTAAAGGATCTCTTGCTCAATAGAGTGAAATAAATGATGGGGACCTGTCCAAAATGCAGCAGATTACATCAAAGAGTTGAAATACAGCAACATAAGTACTGTATATACAATAGTGATTGTATGTACAAAGTACTGTTAGTATTCAAATGCAGACACAAGTTTGCTTTAGACAGCTGAAACACATTCAGTTTTTCTCAGAGTGATCAATTCGGACGTTTTAGATAGGGGTAGACACAGATTAAGACAGTGAGACTTGTACACCGACTAGCCAAAGTTGGGCACAACATTTATACATAGATACATAGACACTGTCGGCAGATAAGGGCCTATGTGCCACCCAGTCTGCGCATTTGATCTTGTAAGTTCACTTTACGTTTTCCTAGAAGTTTGTTGCCATCTTACCCCTGACCTCCAGAATTCCCTTATGTCTATCCCATGCATTCTTAAATCCCATGATTGTTTCAGCCCTCACTACTTCCTCTGGCAGGGTGTTCCACTTGTCCACCACCCGTTCTGTAAATAAATTCTTCCTCACGTTTCCTCTGAATCGCCTTCCCTCCAACTTTATCCCATGTCCTCTAGTCCTGAAACATCTTTTTCACTGTAAAATAGTGTATTCCTGCACCCTGTTCCTCCCTGTAAGGTACTTGTATGTTTCTGTCATATCCCCTCTCTCCCTCCTGCCCTCCAGGGAGCACATATTCAAGTCCTTCAACCTGTCCTCATAGGACTTGTGATGCAATCCATGTATCATCTTTGTTGCCCTAATCTGAACCTTCTCTACCCTGTCTATGTCCTTATGTGGGTAAGGTCTCCAGAACTGTACACTGTACTCCCAGGTGGGGCCTCACTAGTGTCTTGCATAGTGGAGTTATGACCTCCCTTTTCCTGCTGGTGACCCCCTGCCTATGCATTCCAGCATCCTATTTGCTTTACCTGCTGCCTTGTTGCACTGTTTCCCTACCTTGAGGTCATCAGAGATGATAACCCCAAGATTCCTTTCCTGCTTGATGCATGCTATATCCTCACCCCCCCAACTGATATGTTGTTGCAGGGTTTTTGTGCCCCATATGCATTTTCTTGCACTTCTTTGCATTGAATTTCAACTGCCAAATCCTTGACCATTCTTCAAGCTTCTGCAGGTCCCTCCTCATTCTGTCTACACCCCTCTGGCGTGTCCACTCTGTTACAGAGCTTCATGTCATCAGTGAACAGTGAAATTCTGCCTTCTAGGTCCTGTGCAATGTCACTGATGAAGACATTGAATAAGACCAATCCCAGCACTGATCCCTGTGGTACCCCACTGATTACTCTTCCCTCTGTGGAGTGACAGCTATTTACCACCACCCTCTGTGTCCTGTCACCCAGCCAATTACCTACCCACTGCACTACTGTCCAGCCCACTCCCATATTCCCCCAGTTTGTTTTATAGCCTTCTATGTGGTACAGTGTCAAAGGCCTTGCTGAAGTCCAGATAACCCACATCCACTGCCCTCCCCTGATCCACCTCCCTTGTCACCCAGTTGAAAAATTCAATGAGGTTGGTCTGACATGACCTCCCCCCTGGTGAAACCATGCTGCCTTGGGTCCTATAATCTGTTGCAACCAGATGTTCCACCAATCTCTCCTTCAGTAGTGCTTTGATGATCTTCCCCACTGCTAAGGTGAAGCTGACTGGTCTGTAGTTCCCCACTTCCTCTTTGTTCCTACTTTTGTATAAGGGGTCTATATCTGCTGTCCTCCAGTCTTTGGGTACCTCCCCTGTTTCCAGTGATCAGCTAAACAAGATTGCCAGAGGTTCAGCCACCACATCTCTTAGTTCTTTTAGGACCCTGGGGTGCACCCCATCTGGCCCCATTGCTTTATCAACTCTCATTCCTTCCAGTTCCTTCAGGACCCTTTCCCGTGAAAAGGGACATGTGTCCATTTCCGCACCATTCCCACCCCTTGTACTTCCTTCAGGCCCATTACCATCCTCTTCCTCTGTAAAGACTGAGCAGAAATACCTGTTCAATATATCAGCTTTACTGTTGTCTTCCTCCATGCTGCCCCCATCCTCCCCCTTCAGTCTCACTATCCCTCCCTTTGCCTTTCTTTTTTCACGTATGTACCTGTAACAGATTTTGTCCCCTCTACCCAGTGATTTTGTGATGCGCTCTTCTGTCTGAGCTTTGGCTTCTCTTACAGACCTCCCTGCCTCCCTTTGCTTCTCCTGGTACTTCTTCCTATCCCCTTCTGCTTGCGTCTTTTTGTATTGCCTGAATGCAATCTTTTTTGCTTTCACTTTCTCCGCTACCTCCTTGGAAAGCCATAATGGCCTCCTCTTCCTTTTCCCCTTGCTACCCTGCTTAATCCATAATTGTGTTGCTCTTGTAATCCCCATTTTAAATATTGCCCACTGTTCCTCAACCCCTGATTCCCACCCCATTCCCATTAATGCCTCTTTCAAGCATCTCCCCATTGTCCCAAAGTCTTCCCTCTAAAATCCAGGATACGTGTTTTTATGCAGCTTGGTTCTGCTCCTTCTGTGATTTCAGACCACAGTGACTGGTGGCCATTGTTCCCCAGGTGCTCCTCCACTGTTACCCCCATCACACTGTCCCTGTTTGTGAGCATGAGGTCCAGTATTGCCTTCTGCTGAGTTGGTTCCATGGCTAGTTGCTTGAGGAAGTCACCTTGAAGGGAGTCCAGGATAAATCTGCTCCTGGTTGATGTTGCTGCTAGGAGGCTCCAGTCCATGTCTGGAATATTGAGGTCTCCAACAAACACCACCTCATCTTTGTCTGCCATCCTTTGGATGGCTAGCATCAGCTCCCTATCTGTTTCCTCCTCCTGGGCTGGTGGTCTATAGACCACCCCTGTGCGGATGGCTGACCCCATTTTCCTTTCCAGCTTAACCCACAGTATCTCTCCCCCATTTTGTTCCACCTGGATCTCTGTGGCCTTTATGTCATCTTTCACACAAAGTGCCACTCCTCCTCCTTTCCTGCCTGCCCTGTCTCTTCTGAATATGTTGTAGCCAAGTGTTGCTTTAGTAGAAATGTTAAGACATAAGAAAAATCATCTCTAGAAACACAAATGTTCAACAGTGTTAACTTGTATGCCTAGAACTCTGATCCCTTACTATTGTTTGCAAGAACAAGTTGATGCTGGTTAACAGTTTCCAGTCAATACGGGCTTGTTGTGAGGCTCTATAGTTAGACAACCTTGTTGATTTTACTTTAGATATGGAAAGCAAAGGCAGCCTGCTGGCCCTGTCTGATACTGCTCTGCAAGTAAAACAGTGTTTCATGCATTATCACTGATCTCAGGTAGAACAGGTGAGTTTGGTTCATGGGATGGAGCAGAAAGGGATAATGGGGCAGCTTTTGTTGTTTGCACAGCTGCCATCCATTAGTTTAAGAGTTAACTCTTTCACTGATGAAAAGAACTTCCACATGGGGTCCATTCATTAGGGCTGCGCAGCATTTCATACATATAGAATAATGCGTGGGGAGGTGTGTGTAATGAGGATTTTGTTTACACACCCATGGTGTTGGATTCCTTCAATGAACCACAAGAGTGAAGTCTGAGTATTATAGATTAGTAAGGAATCCAACACCAAGGACGTTTAAAAAACATCCAAAATGTACACCTTTCCAGGTTTTATTTTATATGATAACTGGTGTGAAGGAGTTTTACAAAATAAAAAATATGTCACTATGGTGTGCTATGATCAAAAACTGATTTGCTATGGTGACTAATGTCTGGCAGAACAAACTTGAGCAGAGGGTGAGAAGAGTTTTTAAAAGTAAGGAGCGACTGTTCATTTATTTAGTTTTTGTTGACCGGGTAAGTGCACTAGACAAATCCTGCCTATTTACAGGCACGACCCGGGGGAGGGGGGATACACATGAATGCCAACTGACCTTGAACCAGATTAAGCTGTTAAGTGTTCATGATTGATGGGTTTCAGTTATGCAGTCTCTGCTATACACCTCCCATTATTCATGGGAATATAAAACAAGGATTGGCAGTCATGGATGTCCACGTATAAACATGGTTTGCCAGTTATTGTATTTATTTAGTTTAATATTTTCCATACCAGAAAAGTATTACTGAAAAGTGAGAACATGTTCTTCTTTTCACAGGGCCTCCCAGGGACACTGCACATTAAATTACATATAGAGAGCTAAAAAGTTAAATCTAAGACATGTATTTGAATACCAAAATTATCTGGGGTATGGGTGATGACAGCTATGAGGTGAGGGTGGTAGCCCTTAAAGCAACAGTATTTGTTAGTCATCACGTCACTTTTTTAGTAAAAATGTATTTCTGGCAAATACATCATGAGACCCATTTTCTTTTCTTTTTCTTACGCTCCTAAACTGAGATACATGTTTTCTAAGTTTTTAAATCTACTAGCTCCTTCGTATTGCCCACCATAATTTTTTTGTGGGGTGTGGTGCTGCACCATCATAACATACCCACAGCATAAGTCCAGTATTTATAGTCAAAAGGTACCCTCAGCTCATTAAAATAGATTTTTAATTCTTGTGAGTGGCCGCCATCTTTAATGACTTAAGTCATTCATTATAAAAATAGTTGTAAAAGCTGTTTTTTAAAAATATCTAAGGAAATTAAAGCAATTGCGAAGCCAAGGGTATCAGAAATATATTTGTTTCTAAAAAAAAAACTATATGAAGAAACATTTTTGACAACAAACAAATACTGCTGCTTTACCATGTTCACTTTGAAGAGCAGGAGGCTAGGAAGTGAGAAGAGCCCAGTTTTTTTTTTTTTTTTTGGCATATATATGGGTATCAACAAGACTGAGCAAACAGAACTGTTTGATCTTGTGTCCTGCAGTAAGATGTGGGATTATGCTTGAAGCTTAGAGGTGGTATGTTCAGGGGCAACATTATGATGGAAGTCTTCTCTCATTGGATGGTTAACATATGGAACAGCCTACCAGCATTGAAAGTGGACAAGAAGACAGCATAGGCTTTCAAGGTAAGCCTGGACAAATGCTTGCTTACCAAGAAAATTACAGGGTACCCTGGATGGTAGAGTGGGAATGGAATCCCAAAAACGGAGTACATGTCTACATAGCAAACTTATTTATTCATGCTTATGAAACAGAGGGTTCAGACATAATGGACCTAGAGTCCCTTCGGATCTAAAATTACTATGTTACTGTGTAAAGTACTCAGGGCATATTCATCTAAGAATTTAGACCTCACAAAGAGCTGCCTACTGTCTCATGCTCTGCCTAACTGGCAAGCATGGTTTGAGAGCAGATACATAATACTCAAGCAGATGGCCAGGGCTGGGAGATACTGCTGCTGATGGCAGTGCTTGGAAGTCAAGGGAGGGTGCCTCTTTTGGCACTTCAGCGATCCCAGGGATGGGCCAGGGAGCATGCACTCCCAAGGGGTTCCGCCAGTCAGTGGTATCTGCAGTGCTATCTAGTGAGTGGAGGGTAAAGGAAGGAAAAGGAGAAAAACAAGGGGTTAACCCTGTTCCCATCTGAATGACAGGGCCAGTATACTGGGGCCCCATGAAACAGAGCCTTCTGTGATACAGTAGATGCAGACAGGTTAGTAAAGGATGAATTTAGGTAGTTGCCAGTCCTCGAAGAGGATGGATGAGGAGGTTGGCTGGAGAGAAAAATATCTAAAGAAAAAAAAGTTTGACCTAATTTAAGTTTTGCAGGTGGGATTTTGTTCCAATTATATAGTGATTTAAAGCAGCAGTGCAACAAAACTGGGCAAAAAATGTGACCCTACATTTTCTTTTAATGTACAAGAGTCCAAGCATCTTCCAGTTTTATTTGGTGGTACATTTTCTAATTCCACTGAAATGTGAATATTTTATTAATGTTTTAATTGAGTTGTTTTCTCAAGAAAAAAGGATGGCTCTCACATTTTGCATAGAAATAGCACTGTAGACCTGGCAAGGGTTAGGATTGAAAAGATAAAAGAAGACTCATGGTGCACACAACATATGAGACAACTTGACAAGAACATTTGACAGGTATGCTAATATTTGTCCTAGTAGTAGCTGAAACTTGCTTTTTTGGGAAAGAAATTTTTTTTGATGTAATTGTAAGTGAGGTCAGTTAGGGATAGTTGGTTGCTTTCTGAAAGACAGTGGATGTAGGGTGCACATTATCTGAAATGTACAAAAGGCCAACAACATGAGAAAGCAACAACACCTAAAAGAGTTAGACATAAAATCATGAAATGGGTAGAGAGAATGCTGGCTCCTGACTGACCAAGAGGTATTTTCACCTGGGCCATTATCCCAACACAATAGCCCAGCTGAAAGTAGCTCAACACCAATATGTTTAAAAACTGCATCCAATTTATTGAAAAGGGCTCATTTCATAATCATAATACCGTCACTTCAGGGAGTGCATTATGGTGGGCTTACTGCCCTTCTCGGTTGGTGGAAGCACTCTGCTTCATCTCGGGCTTTAGCCTGCCTGAGGTGGTCCATTATCCCACCATAATGCACCCCTTGTCATTCCTTATTGCTTAATTATAGTAGATGCACCAGCCTATCAGCACAGCAATAGTGCTATCACTTGTGATGCTGGTGACTCAAGTTTGGAATAAGCCTAGATCATTGGGGGCTGTCCAGGTGGAGGACGACTGTGCATCCCAGGGGACATTCTCCTACTCTGGGGTGGGATGGTCACTGCCCTCACTGCAATACTGCCACCTGGGTGATCACAGGCAGCTGTATAGTAGACAGCATCATGGGAGGGATGCAGGCCAAGATCCTGTGTGGCAGCACACCTATATGTGCACTTGCACCTTGGCTGTCCTGCACATGCCTTTGTGCTAGACCAATGGAGAAAAACAGAAAGATCCCACAGCTGGACTGACGATGGCCCCCAGGGAACTGAAGACAGACTGATCTGGAACCTTCAGCTGCCAGCCTGACGATGATCATTCAGGTGTGGAGGGGGGGTTCTCCCTCCTTCCATGCCTGGGGGGGGGTCTGAGACCAAGGCAGAATGGAGGTGGGTAGCTGGAGGGGACTGGAGGCTGGCAGAGTCAGGCATCCTGGGGGAACATAGGGGAACCATACCGGCTCTGGCACAGAAGAGAGCATAAAGAACGAACAATAAAAAAAAAGTAGCAAATATAGTGTTGAAAGCATTAACTTTCAGATAACAGCTGATCCTTAAGAAGTATAGGATCAAATAGATGATTTCTTTGCCACATGGCACAAGTTGTAATCAGCAAGAAGTAATTTTGTAAAGTTTGCATGGTGAAGGGAATTTATCTCTCTGAGTCTTCTGTGATCTTGTTAGAAGATGCCATAGTGGTCCTGGATATGTGGCTGTCCATTGTTGTGAATGCTATGGCCATTTCCCCTGTTTCACCCTGTCCCACAGAAAGCTCTGGGCATGTGCATACAATGCATGCCATTCTACAGATGTCAGGGATGTCCCATCCACCCACAGGCTCTCCAATCTCACTAAAACCTGTAGTTTTCCACAGGTGGAGAGAGGATGGAGCCTTTCCTCCTCAATTGGCTCTGATAACCCAGGCTCGTTCCTGAACCTGGGTCACTGGTGTCGTAAGCAGTAACCCTACTACAGCACCAGTATGCCAGCTTGTTCAGAACATTTTGATCTTAGTTGTGCTCCAAAATGGATCAGCACTAGCCCAGTAAGTCACTAGTCTCTGTTCCCCCCACCCTTGTGCCCCCTTTGATTCCCATGCCCTATATTCATTACTGCTCCATGAGGCATTAAATAATCTAAAAAAATATTGATTAGCAATTAGTGTGAAACTGCAAATCACTTGCAAAAATGCATAATGTACTTGGCACAGACTGAGTAGCAAAATATAGAGCCATGTTAGTTGATCCCTGGCATTGATCTATGCCAAAACCTGATTTAAAATTGGGAAATGAACTTGTAAAAAGATGCTCCATTCAAATTGAAGCACACGCCCGTGCTTCCCTATGCCAACGTCACAAAACATCAGAGCGTGGGGGGGGGGGTTGACTATGAGGAAGTGGAAAGGAATTATGCTGCAAGCCCCTTGGGGGCAAATTATGATCCCTTCCCTTCCTTTAGGGGGTGAATTAAAAATCTTACTCAGCTGCCCATAGGAACTCCCTTTCAAGTAAAGGAGCTCCCTGCTTAGCCTTGTAAGCACTAAGAAAGGTGCTCTATTTTAATTTTATTCATGCAGTCTCCTGTGCCATGGACTCATTCAAAAAATGGTTAGCAGTCTACTGCTTTGCATTTCTGGAAATGGCTAGTATTACTCATTGTTTTGCGTAGTATTTTGCTGCACCATACAGCACTGGTTATTAACACTCAGCTGCATTTTGTTGGATAAGTCAGTTATGTTTACATTAAAAGTGTGCACTTTTTTAACTGTTACCTCCTGACTTTTTGCATATATATTTTGCTGATTGCTTGTATTTGAGGTTCATTGATTTACTGAATTTGTTTACACTGTGCTATACTGTAACTTCCCCCATCCCAGGGGAACATGCGGTTGGAAATGAATCTTGGCTCAGTGTGCCTGTCGTGGCCAAAAATACTAAATAAATAAAAACAGACAATACAATTTTTATTCTGAGCTGTGTGAAATAGGCTACTATAAGGGAAAAAGGCAGTACACCAATGTGGGAGTGGGGGGCTTCAAGTATGTGTGGGATGGACATAGGGTGTATAAGAAAACAGTCAGGAAGGAGGAAGGGTCACCAAAGATCAGTTAGGGTCTGCAGAGACAGATTAGGCAGGGAACATCTGGGCAGACTGGGTGGGCCAAATAGTCCTTTTCTGCTGACATATTCTATGTTTCTACATCTGAAGTATTTCTTCTGCCACAATCAGCAAGCTAGGCAGTGTGCGATTGCTGATGGATTGGGGGTGTGGATCACACACACACACACACACAGTACCCATAGCGCTACACTTTCTCTTTCTAATCTGTCCCCCCCAAGCTGCAACACATGCCCAACTAGTTGCAGTTGGCAGCAGCTATCTCCTCTTTTACAGTAGAGGAAGACATGCTTTACAGCAGTCCCGATCCTCGTCCTCCTTTGTAGAGGAGGACATGCTTCACTGCAGCCCTGATCATTGGCAGCTCCTCTGTTCCCCTTACACTTGTATATTTGAGGTAGTTACCAGGGACAGTTAACTGAAAAAACAGCGTTGTATATTTGCAGAGATATTTGGGGAGCAGCAGAGAATACTTTTAGTGTTTGCAACCATTTTTTCTGTTTCTATCTATTTTATTTCTGCTCTTTGTGTCCGGAGAGCATACACTACATTTTTTATTTTATAATGTTGTATTGATTTTCAAAAATATTACGCAGCCCTGTAAAAAGTATTTAATCCCTACAGAAACTATGTTGCTGCCTGTAACTGCTTGTGCATTTCTATCCTTTTCATGCCTCAAATACTCCTTGACATACAATAGTCCAGACTTCACTCAGATACATAGCCCATTTTACAGCTTCCGGATCAGATGTAGAATGCATTTTGGATTACTCCTGTTGCATAAGCACTGTAATATCGCTTTCGGTCATGTGAACTTTCTGGAGCGGAAGAGCACAGTGGTGATAATGCACCCCTTCCCCTGAATATACATCAGCAAATTAAATGTGAATACTCATGAAAAATATAGCTCCACACCAGTTTTATAATCAAATAAAGGTAGTAATATGGAGCAATAAAAACAAATACCAACAGGGAACCCAGCTTCCCAGACTCTGGTGATTGTTCAGGTGGAAGTTAAAGAACCCCTGGCACTTACTGTAAGAATGGGGGAATTTTCCATGTTATCCTAACCAATGTTCCTCATGTCAATAAAGCAGTTCTATGTACCCCCACCACCACCACCACGCTCCTAGAATGCTGCAGCTCAGTATGAGTTTCCTGGCAAGTAAAATTTCAAGTAAATAAACAAATAGGTTGTATAATAAAATCTAATAAACAACAAGCATTTGTCAATGCCGAATGTTGCTTGCTTCTATGTGCTGTTTAGGTATTTGGAAGTCATTGGAGTGCAAATATTGAAAATTTGCGAACTTACAAGCATGCGTAGGAACTGCGTAACGCACGCTGGTAAAACAGTCATTTTTAGGAATTTTTTCAACAAATTTTCAACATAGCCATTTTAAGACCTCTGCTCATGAACAGTGTCACTATGATTTTTCTTAGTATTATCCCATACATTGAGTTAGCACACCGACTCTGCTGTTAATAGCTACATGGCGGAAACACGCTTTTGGGCAGGATGTGAAAACTGACAGCTGTACTGCTCACAAGGAAGTGTGGTAAAATGGCAATGTTGAAAATCTGGGTGAAAATATTGAAATTCATGAACTTACGGCGTCGCGTAAGAACTGCATAGCGCGCTCATCAAAAACAGTCATTTAGGAATTTTTCTACCAAATTTTCAAAATAGGCTTTTGAGAGCCCACCTTATGAACACTGGCAGTGTCATTTCATTAATCATTCCGGAAAGGTGATTTCGCGCACTGATTGTGAAATCACCCTTCGGGCCCGAATAACGCCATGACAGTGACAGCACTCATGAGAAGGGGTCCCAAAAACCCCTTGCTGAAAATATGGTGCAAAAATTCCAAAAAATGCCTGAGATATGCAATAAAGTTGAAAAAACCCTATCTATCCCATTATACAGCTTACCGGTATTTCCTTAGTTCGTGGTCAGCTTTGAAGAGTGCAGATGTGTTCCCGGTCCATCGATGATCGTCGCACCGAGTTCCGGAGGTAAGTATGGGGTGAGGGTGTGTGTGTGGGGAGGCAGGTGCGCAGTGGTGGGTGCGGGTTGTGGGAGGGGGCAGGGAGACTACGAGGGACCGTTTTTATTCACAGGTTGTTTTGTTTTTTACTAAGACTACTCGGGACATTTGCCATGTTGGGGTGGGCTCCCAGCGTGGCAGCAGGAAAAAGCTGTTCAGGGGGCGATGGAGCCCGATGGGGGATTGGAGGCACCCCATTGGGCAAAAAAGATTTGCCACGCTGGGGTGGGCTCCCAGCATGGCACCGGAAAAGCTTTTGGGGGTGCAGCCTTGGAGCCGGCCGGGTTGGGAAAATCCCGTCGGCTATCACATTTTGCCACGCTGGGTAGGCTCCCAGCGTGGCACCTGGACACAGCTGTTGGGGTGGAGCCAGACGGGGATTGGGCACCCCAGTCGGCCATACAGTGTGTGCGTGGGGGAGGCGCATCAGCACGCAATATGTGTTTGCGCATGTGTGTAATGGGGGAGCTCTCCTTTGAACTGTATGCCACTGCATTTTCAGCTTGTCATAGACAGCTGCAGCAGTGATTGGGAAACTGGGGCCGCACCTTCAAACACACTGACTGCATTGGAAGACGGGCTGACACACCTCCGAAAACTCGGATGATGGCACTATGTTTCTTGCACATGCGTGCAAGCAACATAAAAATGTAAAAAAAAAAAGGCTTCCAACAAAGCCTTTTTGCTAGGAAATATCGTAGCTTGGGTTTGAATCACAGCTGACAGCCAGCTGTGCCGTGACACTCACATCCCATTCCAGCCACCAGCTGCCACAGTCAGGACTTGCATCGCTTCACAAGGTTGCATAGCAATGCAAGGCATGACACAAATGTTTTCTATGTCCAGCTCAGAATCTGAAACTATATACACCTGCAATATACTTATGTGAATATCCCCTAGGCTGATATGCCCCAATCTTCATGGAGGGCTACCTGAACATCCCTACATCATAACTATGTAAGCAGTGACAGGTAACTCCTACACAAAATAAGTGCACAGAGGACACTCATGGCTGCTCACTGAGCACCCATTTCAGGTGGCTGTCACCTGTCATCACTTATGTGGTCATGAGTGGGTGCTCCAGTAATAGTCCATGAAGTTTGGGACAAATCAGCCTGCAGTGCCTAGTTATGGCCATAATTCCATTGCCTCCTAGCATCCTTGTATCCTATTTTCTTCCATTGAATTCCCACAACTAGAGGGGGGGGAGAGGATGGCATAAGTGGAGCTGAGATCAAGTTTTTCTTTCTTTCTTTCTTTCTTTCTTTCTTTCTTTCTTTCTTTCTTTCTTTCTTTCTTTCTTTCTTTCCTTCCTTCTTCCTCTCTCTTCTTTCTTACCATACAAGGCATAAATTCACAGATACATAAACTCGAGAAAAAATTTAGATATGTCTGATCAATTACACAACCATTACAACTTTATACATCAAGGTTAATCAAAGGCAGCTATTGTTGGCTCTAGACAAATCTTGTTTAAATGTGTGTTTGTGCCAGCAAAAAAAGAAAAAAAGCGGGTGTGCCAGTAATTGACTTGCTCATGCAGGTCAAGTTCATCATGGACACATGCCCAGCACATTACTACACCTGCACAGAGATGCATGGCAGTCATTTACAACCCCATCACCACTACCAAACACTGGAAAACCTGAGAAGGTAAGAAACCAGCAAGTATTTTAAGCAATGCTTTACTGAGATAGGTTGGGGAGATAAGATGGTGAGGTTGTATGGCTTCCTGCCTTGTCCAGAGTCCTAGGTCAGAGGTGCTGCCACCTTAAATCCTCCCCAATAAACCTGACCCATACATTTATGCCTTCTTGGGGGCCATGAAATAATACATTTTTCTGGTCCCTTGACTGTCTTCTCTGGTGGTCCAGTTACTCCCTCTCCCAGTCCCTGAGTTATGATATCTCCATGGTGTCCCATGGAACCCTCCATCCCAGTTACTCCCTCTCCCAGTCTCTGAGTTATGATATCTCCACAGTGCCCCATGGAACCCTCCATCCCAGTTACTCCCTCTCCCAGTCCCTGAGTTATGATATCTCCATGGTGTCCCACGGAACCCTCCATCCCAGTTACCCCCCTCTCCCAGTCCCTGAGTCATGATATCTCCATGGTGTCCCATGGAACCCTCCAACCCAGTTACCCCCCTATCTCAGTCCCTGAGTCATGATATCTCCATGGTGTCGCATGGAACCCTCCATCCCAGTTACCCCATGCAGGCCTTTTCACAGTTTGGTTCCTTGCTCATTTTGATCCCACATCCACTCTTCAGGAGTCTGTTTTATGCCTGCACCACCCTGTTAGACATGCTTCACACAGGTCTGAGGGGGATGGTTGTTCTGTGGCATGCCATAGGCCTGTGTGATGACCAACAGCCACCTGAACGTGGCTCGGCATCTGATTTGCATAGTGACTGCACCATTTTCCCTGTGCTGCCACACTGACCATAGCAGCAGCCCAGGGAAAGGTGTGTAACCCCTTTGTGTATAGAATAAAGGGGCAGCAGTAGACATTGTGCCACAAAGTGGTCATTCTGACCACTCTGTAACACAAAATTGCAACTGCACGTGGGACTGAGGAGTCAACATAGAAATAATGCCAGTGTCAGGTAATTTCTTCTTTAAATATTTTTGAAAAACTAAAGAGAGATTAAGCACATAATTTAATTCTGTGTTTGTCAGACACTGTCCTTCCTGGTATTAGTTTTAAAGGGTAAAAGAGGTCTGAAGGGACTGGCAGTGCCCTTTATGCTCAAATCTATTGCTCAGATCCTACAAACAGTTTCCTCAGTACACACTGACAGACTGCCTCTCAGCTTTTTCTTCTGAGGCACATTATAGTGAAAATTTCATTAAAAAAATAGAGAAGAGAAGAAAGAGCAAAGGTGCAAAGGTGTCCCCTTGCAGTCAGTGACTGAACCTTCTAGTTGACAGTGACATTGGTGTGCACGACATGATAGCAAACAGAATGTTGCTTTGTGTTTATAGTGTCTGTGCAAAGCCCTGGTTTAAAAAGAATGTGCAAGGTCCAAAATGACTGACATCCTGTTAACTAACTTAGAGTTTGAATACCATGAAACAATACTTAATTTTAATCAGTAAAACAAAACATTACTTAAGACAGTCAGACATTCACTTCTGGTCCACGTGCACAAACAACAGGTAGCAATTTGAAAGAACTTCTTTCCAGCTCCCAGCCACAGGCTGTTAGGAGCTTACTGCTGCTTTAGTCCAGGCCTGTCTCTGCAGGGCTCGCTATTGGCATTGAGTGGTAGAGAAGCCGCTATGGACGTGTTTCAAGGAATGAACAGGATGATAAGGACAGCGTGACTGATAAGTGTTAAAGAAAAGACCTTTCATCATCAGGTTGTAATAGATCATTTACAGATATAGCTGTCCCATCGTGTCACTTTTGGAGAAGGGGCCATTGTCAGATAGGATGCTTTAAAAGTTTTATATTGGAGGGTAACCATTTGCTTAATGCATTTGGTTTCAATGCTGACTGAGCAGAATTCCTAAAAGTTTGACTCTTTTCATTTTGAGTAAATGTTTTGCAACTTTTGTCTGTAATCATGCCAAGTTCTTTTTGTTACATTTCATCTCTCTCTTTTTAATGCGGCACCATGTCTCGTGGCGATAGCATGTGTTTGATGTGGACTATTTCTGCTGAAAAGCAGATAGCATAGGGGCTACGAACGGCTGGATGTCTTTGTTCGAAGCTGCTTTTAACTCATCAAGATTTTATATGAGATGCTGCAAAAGCAAGATTGGCCTCTGTTGGCTTAGTCAGGGTAAACCTACAGTATTTCTGTGTTTCAAAGAAACAGCCTGAAGTACAGCGTGCCGAGGTTGCAGATCCAGCTCTTGTTTTGGTGCACTGCAAATGATGGTAGTGCTGGTATCATTCCCCCCCCCGGCTTAGTAGGGCTGTAGAAAAGATTCACATGTGATATAAGCACAACCAAATACCACATCTTTCCTAAATATTATGTAACTGGGTCGTCATGCAGATGTTGGATGTTACTCACTATTACTACCCCTGCCTTGTGCCCAGGAAGGGGGGGGCAAAAAAGGTTAAGGGACCTGGTTTCATTAAACTCCTCAAATAGAGGTTTATTGCAGAAAAGGAAAGGGAAATAGCATGAAGCCTACGCCCACAGAAAGAATAGCTGTCCAGGTCAGTTGTGTGCTTTAATACTGCCTCTGATATGCAGTACCAACCCACCTCCCCACAGGATACAGGACACCTCCCTGAGACCAACCAATACCTACACTTCAATTTTGGCAGAACACACCTTTGTACACTATTAAATAGCAATCTCCAATCATATGCTCACACACCAGATTTTAGAACAGGACTTTACTTTTCTGCAGTTGTCATGCGAATAAAGATGAGTGATTAAGCAGCTGGCAGATAAATACAGTCCAAAGCAATTCAGAGGAGACAGCTGCTTGCGAGAGATTTTGTTGTTCTTCAACACAGGCCTAAAGCTGTAGCACAGGCCCTGCCCACACCCACACAGGATCCTGTTGTCCAACAGTACTGTTAGGCTCCCACTACCATTGGTAGCAGTATCCCATGGCACTTCTACCCAGCCATGTGAGCCAAAGCAAGGAGTTTGGGGAATAAAATTCCAGACTTGAAGTCCTTCATGGTGGAGGCTGTCTTGGACTTGGTGGCCATAACTAAGTCATGGCGCACTGTGAAAACCATGATTGGGACATGACCATACCAGGCTACTCTCTGTTCAGGATGGATAGGGATGGGAGGAGGGATTGTTTTATATGAAAATGAGGGAATCAAGGCTATGGAAATACAGCCAAACCCAGAGGAAAATGAAGAGCTGGAGGTGCCGTGGATCACCCTGGAGACCGGAGCTGGGGCCACTTTCCGTTACAGGGATAATACACAAACCTGAAATACAAAACAGATTTGGTCCGCGTTCTCCGGTTTGAGATGGGTGCAAGCCTTGAGTGGTTACTGCCCCCCCTTAATGGTTAACAAGCAAGCAGAAGGTTAAGTTTGCACTCCCACTGTGTGATTAATAAAAAGGAAAAGGCTGATTAAGCTCTAACGAGTGAAACGCTGGTGCACCTGTGTGATCTGTGGACCAGTGTTGCTGTCAAATTCAGTCAATAAATGAACTAATTTTTGCAGCACTTTGGATTCAGCCTTTTCCTTTTCATCGACCATCCTGTGGGAGTGCAATAATATACAGACCTCCAGCATAGCGAGAGGAGTTGGATAAGGCACTTAGGGAAGCCATCGTTAGAATGGAAAATAAGAGGGGAGATGTTGTTAGTTGATGACTTCAATCTGCCAAATATGGATTAAAGCCTTCTAGCTGCAGCCTTGGCAAGGGGGAGGGCCATCCTTGACTCCCTACAGGAAGTGTTTCTCAAGTACCTAGTCAGCAAACCCACTAGGGAGGGTGCAGTGCTAGACCTCATGCTAACTAACGGGGATAGCATTGCAGATGTCATGATGGGCTTCGACTGGGTGACTGTGGATATAGATCAGGAGAGGGCAGTGGGCGTGGCCTATTTGGACTTTAGCAAGGCCTTCCACACTGTGCCACATAGGAGACTGACAATGAATTTGAACAGTCCAAGGGTGGGATCTGAAGTGGTAAATTGTGCAAGTAACTGGTTAATGGACAGGTGACAGAGGAGAACACCCACTATAAGGAGGAGAGAGTGACCAGCAGCAAGCCACAGGGCTAAGTATTGAGTTCGGTCCTGTTCAATGTCTTCATAAGTGACATTACAGAAAGACTAGAAGGGAAGGTGTGTTTTTTGCAGATGACACAAAAATCTGGAATAGGGTGGATACTCAAGTGGGGGTGGACATAATGTGTAGGAACCATGGGAAACTCAGGGGCATGGCAGCTGGGATTCAATGTGAAAAAGTGCAAAATCATGCACATAGGACATATAAAAACTCAGGATGTGAGTATTGGATGGGGGGAGATACTGGCAGTCACCAAGTAGGAAAGTTACCTTGGGGTAATCATATCTGATGACCTCAAAGTGGCAGGGCAGTGTGACAAAACAGTGGGTAGGGCCCGTGTAATGCTATGAAGCATAGGGAGAGGTATCAGGGAATTGGTAAGGGCCAAAAGGACAGCCTTCCACAGGTTTAAAGAGAAGCAGGTGAAGCAGAACAGAAGGAATAGGTTCAGTGAAATAGGGAAGCAAAGAAAGTGATTTGAGAGACAAAAGCAGACACAGAGCTGTGAATAGCCTAGGGGGTCAAGCATGCAGAAAAACATTTTATCTGCTATATCAGTGAAAAAAGAAAGTGAGGTGGGGGAATAGGTAGGTTATTAGATGGGGTCAGGGTGGTAGAGGATGACAAGCAAAAGGCTGCAGTCCTGAATGACTACTTTTGCTCTGTCTTCACCAGGGAGGATAGCTGCCCCCTCTCTGAGAGTGGCATCTAAGCTGCCATGAGAGGGACCCCGGAAATGGAGAAACCAGAATTTAGAAGGGCTATCGTCTGGAAAGGGCTAGCAGCCCTTAAGACAGACAAGATCCAGATGGGATACATCCGAGGGTGCTCAGTGAATTGGCAGATGAATTAACTGAGCCTCTGGCAGGACTATTCAGTAACTCACTTCAGATAGGGGTTGTCTCAAGAGATTGGAGGGTAGCAGATGTGGTTCTGCACCAAAAAGGGGAGACAAGGAACAACACAAGCTGGAAATTACAGACCTGTCAGTCTTATCTCTATCTTGGGGAAGCTGATGGAGTTCTTGCTCAAAACAGACCTTGTAGACTATCTGCCATCTGGAGTGTAATGGTCTCCAGAACAGTAGACAGCATGGCTTTGTGTCAGGGAGGTCCTGTCAGACTAACCTAATAGTCTTCTTTGACTGAGTGACAAAGGAACTGGATAAAGGCCATGCCATGGATCTACTTTACTTTGACTTCAGCAAGGCTTTTGACTGTGCCTCACAGACACCTGCTGAGGAAATTGGAGGACCTGGGTGGCTGGGGATATAGTTAGATGGGTAGAAAACTGGCTAAAATGGAGGCAACAGTGAGTTTTGGTAAATAGAGTTAAATCAGAGGACAGAGTGGTCACGAGTGGGGCACTATAGGGTTCTGTCCTCGGCCTGGTCCTTTTTAACGTGTTTATCGGGTAGCATCGTAGAAGGGAGCCAGGGTAGGATAAGCCTCTTCTCAGATGACACTAAACTCTGCAGAAGGGTGAGGGAATAGAGAATTACAGGGTGACCTGCAAAGGCTAGAGAGGGGGTCAAATGTCTGGCAACTGAATTTCAATGCCAAAAAGTGCAAGGCGATCTACCTAGGAAAAAAGAACCCAAGGGCAGAATACTGGATGAGAGGGGTTAAACTTAGCACCACAGCTGAGGAATGGGATCTAGGAGTCATCATCAGTGACACCTTTAAACAGGCTAGCCAATGCAGCAAGGCTTGTAGTAAGGCAAACAAGATGCTGGGGTGTATCAGGAGGGGTACTGATTGTAGAAAGAAAGAGGTGATACTTACCCTTTATAGAGCTTTGGTGAGGCCACATCTGGAGTACTGTGCCCAGTTCTGGAGCTCTCAACTTAGAAAGGACAAGATAGGCTAAGGCAGTACAGCATAGGGTGATAAAGATGATACACAGCCAGCAGAGGAAGTCAGCAGAGGGACACCTTAGGGCACTGAACATGTACTCGATGGAGACGAGAAGGAAGAGGACGATATGATAGGAACCTTCAAATTCCTGAAAGAAATAAACAAAGTGAACTACGAGGAATTTTTTAGCAGAAATACCAGTTCAACAGCATGAGAGCATAACTAGAAGCTGACAGGAAGAAGGTTCAGATAGGATGTGAGAAAGTATTATTTTACTGAAAGGGTATTAGAACCATGGAACAGCTTTTCCGCCAAGGTCGTGAGAACTAAAACTGTGGAGGGCTTCAAACTGGCTTGGGACAAAGCAAAAGGAATAGAGCTCATTTGTAGAGATGAAACCAGGGAAAGGAATAGGAAGACCGATGGGAAGGGTTAGCACCCTGCATTGACACTAGGTTGTGAGGTTATATAAAGCATGGGCAGACTTGATGAACCTTTGATCTTTTTCTGCTGCCACTGTCTATGTTTCTATGTACCGGCAGCAGAAAGGAGGGAGATGGTACTACTACTGTATTGGTCATGGAGGAGACCCCACCTGGAGTATTGTGCTCAGTTCTGAAGACCGAACCTCAGGAAAAACATAGACAGGGTGGGCAATCCAGAGGAGGGCAATTCACTGACCTATGCAGCCAGTATAGTGTTATGCTTATGTAACTGTGTTAGTTTTGGTTGTGGCCGTCCACACTCTCTATTCCAGAGGAATTACCACCCTGTAGGGGTACGAAAGCAAGGAACCCTCGGAGAGGGTTCCGCTCCTAGAGGTGCCACAGGATGGTTCCCGTGGTTAAAAGTACCTTAGGAATCCCCCTATGGAGACGGCGCTGCCGCTGGAGGAGGAGGGGAGGATGGTGGGGCAAAAACAAAATGCTTCACAGTGAGGCTGAGAGGAACTGCTTATATAGATCAGGAAGTGGAAGTGGTTGGCTACTTGGTCACTGAACTACAGGCAAAGCCTTTTAATTCACTGACCTAAGCAACCAGTATAGTGTTATGCTTATGTAACTGTGTTAGTTTTGGTTGTGGCCGTTCGCACTCTCTATTTTAGAGGAATTACCACCCTGTAGGGGTACGAAAACAAGGAAACCTTGGAGAGGGTTCTGCCCGTAGAGGTGCCACGGGACAGTTCCCGTGCCTAAAGGTACCTTAGGAATCCCCAAAAGAAATGTAGTATCATCTCCAAAAGGAGGCAACATGATGCATATGAGCAAGCAGTAACAGTGACGTAGAAGCAGTAACTGCAACATAGTAGTAGAGAAGAATAGTGATGGCTTGCATTGAGAGAAGGGGGTCCCCTAAGGAGAGAGGGAATGGCAGGACATCCTCCACCTCCATCCAATAATGGAACCTACCTAAGGAAACTAGGGGAAACAACTATGCTAACTAAGTGTTATGACCTGAGCCAACAGAGGAGAGAAAAAAAACCCTATGAGTAGGAAATATCTGGGGATCCAAGGCCTAGGTCGCCTTCCCTCCAGGCTTGGAAAAATGTATTTAGTGACAGCTCTGCAGCTGCAATTTGGAAAACCCAATTAGAGGGAGGTGGAAAATATTCCAATTTGGGGGAAGGCTCTCACTCAAACCCTCTAGCGGGAATGTCGTGGAAGGTTATGAAAACTCTGCAGCAATACGAGCATCCAAGGTGCACGAGGAGAGCAACAACTGCTGAGGCACTCACCTGGCCTACCCACCCTAAATCAAACCAGGTGAACCAGAGGCAGTCGTGGGGGAGAATGTGGTGAAGGTGCCTTGCTAGGGAAACCACTAAAGTCAATGGCCAACCGTTATAGTGGAACACTAGAGCCAAAGGAGATCGTCGTAACCACCCTTCACCACTAGACTTAAATTCTACGCCAGGAGCTGCTGTCACGTAGCAGGCAGCTAAAGCCAAGCCTGGGGTGAGGACATTCCCAGCTATGGGCCTGGTGAGAAGGAGCCCGCCCCAAATTGGACACGCTCGATGATATGGACTAAATGCAGAGCAAGACTGTCGGCTGCAGGGACCTGCGCCAGATTAGAATGGCTGGCATGTCCCAGAATTGACTGAGAGTTGTAAAGCTGGTGAGCTGAATGAGCATGGCATGCTAAGATTGTAATAAGCATTGAGTGCTACGGTTGCCACCCGTCCCGTTTCCTGCGGGACAGTCCTGCTTTTCGGGTTGCCGTCCCATCTCCCGCACCTCCCAGCTGTAGGCCACTAAATGTCCCGCTTTCGGAACACAATGTGAAACTAACTGAACCTGAACAACAGATTACAATACCTGCTTGTTGGCGTTGCAGCAACAGCACACAGATTCCCAATTTCCCTTCGCTGCCGCAAGTTCCTCCTCATTCTGTAGTTCAGGCCAGGCTGTCCCAGTGTCCCTCCTCCAGTCACAAAGCAACGCCGTACACTGAGTTGGGGGTTAGGTTAGGTGGGCGGCCGTGGACTCGCGCAATGCAATTAGCATAGCAATCTAAATAAACAGTTCCTTCCAGTTTCATTCCACGGTGCAATACTATTGAAGCTTCTTGTCCGTCCTCCCGAATCACCCGACCTTCTACTCCTTCAGTGCGTGGCAACTGGCAAGCCCTAGTTGAAGCCCTTTTGTTAGATTTAACTTTCGCGCCACTGATCCCGGGGCAGGCTTTTCTGTGAGGGGGGGGGCAGGGGGTGGAGCTGTCCGCTCAGTTCTCAAACAGGTCCACTGTCAGCTGCCACAACATGATTGGTGGAGGTGTCATTGGCTGTAGAGTCATTAGGGGGTGTGGCTACCAGGTGGCGGAATGTTTAAAAAGCCACGAGCCACCACGGTAAATAAAATCGAGACCAGCTGCCTGGCACTGAGAGAGAGTAAATATTTCTTTTGGAGGAAAGAGCAGCTGCCACTAGCGAGCGAGATGCGAGGATCGTCCAGAGTCAATTAGAAGGGAAGGACTGGCTGCTGTCTGAGCACACAGAGCAGAAGCAGAGCACATCAGAAGAAGAAGAAGGGAGACGGAGTGGAGAGCGTGAGCGTGCGTCGGTCAGACTCACTCTCTCTGGGGGCAGCACGGCGGAAGGCATTGTCTGGCACTGCAGTTAGCGGTCGTTCTCCTCGGCAGGGCAGGCTATAGCGAGATCACTTTTGAGAGTTCTTCTGACTGAATCTGAGATCGGAGTCATCCTGTCATCAGACTCACTGCCACACCATTTGGCTTACTTATTTTCAGTCAAACTCAAACCAAAAGAGCAAAGAGCTATAATCACTTTGGTGGTGTGTGCGTGTGAGTGAGTCTGGGGGCAGCAGGTCTCAAGTCATCGCGAATTTACAGATTTGAATCTATCTGGAGGACAGTGACTAAAATCCCATCCCATCACTTTGCTGGACTGAGGAGGACTGTGTGTCTGCTGGCTGGCTGTGTTCCTGGCTCACTATGGAGGAGGGTCTGGTAAGGGCTTCTAGCCAGTATTTTTACTTTATTTGCTATGCTACTGTCTCAAGTCAGATAGAGGTAACCTTAGAGTCTACCCCCCCCCGCCACCTGGGCAAATGCATTTTGTTGTGTTTTTGATCTATCTCCCCGATGAAAGACTCGCCTCCCTCGGAATTAGGCTGCTGTGTGTTTCCTGGCTTAGCTAGTGTTGGGATAATTCAGGCACTCCGATGTGTGTATCGTGCACAAAGCGTCACTACTGGGGTGGGTTGAGAGCACAAAGGCGAAGCACGGTGACACACACCTTGAGCGCCTTCTCCCCTGGTAGGTTATAATATGGTGGGGCAAATATATTTAGTTTTGTATTTTGGATCTATCTCTCCGATGAAAGACTGTGTCCCCTCCCCAGAATTAGGCTGCTGTCTGTTTCCTGGCTTAGCTAGTGTTGGGATAATTAAGGCACTCCGGTGTGTGTTATCATGCACAAACATCACTCCTGGGGTGGGTTGAAGCACGAGGTGAAGCACGGTGACACACACCTTGGAGCGCCTTATTGCAATTATACAATGGCTTGATGTTATAAAAAAAAAAATAGAGAAATGTTTATAGTAGATTTGTAGTGAGGTAGTGTATCTTTGTTTCTGAAAAAAAAAAAAGCGGCTCATAAGGATCATCCAAAAAATCATTACAGTGAATGGTATTATTGTGTAAATTTAGTAATAACATCACTGTCTCAGCCAAGCACACATTGACCAATCAGAGTCCAGGAAATTGTCTTGCCATTGTATAATTTATCATAATGACAGCCTGTTGGAGGAAAATCACTCTTTCATATAGTGGATGTTTTGACAAGGACACTCCATCAAAAATAAAATAGCACACGACAAACGCATACCTCTCAAGTGGGACATCCCTGATTTCGTCTCAAAATTGTACTTTGTCCCTCCTAAAATTTGTGTTTGTGGCTAAACAGTTGGGACTATAAGCACAAAACAGTGTCAAGCATTAAACTTACAGACTTGTTATTCTTTTGAAAATGCATTTTGCACTAAGCCCCATATTCTACGAGCTTTCTGGGTGGATATCTCTAATTTTGAAGATGTGTCCCTGATTTGGTCCTTTGTACCTGATTTTATCAGGCAGGAGGTTGAGAGGTATACACACATGTCGCTCATGTAGTGCAGTGTGCTCAGCACTACTGTCTGCTTCTGCTAATCAATCTCAAGGATCTTTGGTGAAATTAAAATACTCAGCAAGTTCCTGTAGTGACAGGAGCTAGATGAGTGTTTCACCACAGTCCGGAATCTGTGGTGAAACACTCTTCTAGCTCCTGTGTCACTACAGGAACTTGCTGAGTTCTGCACAGTAAGTTTTCTCCTCTATGCCAATCTCCGGAATGATTGGCATAGGGGTGAAAACTTTCTGTGCAGAGCTCATGCCATCTGTTACAGAAGAATGAACTCGGCACTTTCTTAGTTTACACCTCCGTGCCTTCTTGTTTGGTAGTGTCAGCGAATAATGAAAGTTTGCATTGTATTTTATTGACCCACACTGTCACACTACATGTGGTAACAAATGACAGTATATTGAACAGAGGACAACACGCTTGATTTGATTTTGTGAACACAATTTTATTTTGCATGACACAAATTGATTATCATGAGCATGCTCTAGTCATTCTTTTATGCCCCTAGAAACTGATTGTGGATGTCGGATGTGCATGTCTTTAAAGCAGCAGTACTATATAATAAGAAATGCAATCTGTGCTTTTTTGTCAGTTTATTCCTTGTGCTCTGATGATAATGTACCCTTTCCCACTGGCATTGTTATTGTACGATTCTTCTTCCCCAACCCCCACCAATTTGCTCAGTTATTCTTTGCATTTGTTTACATTCTGCACTGGATACTGGAACCCCCTCTGCTGCCAACGGCATGTGTTTGACTGTCAGTACTACACAGAGGACACAGGATCCTACAGCAGTAACCAAAAGACAAGATGTGATTTGTCGGGGGTTCGTAGCTTAAAATTAGCCAGCCACCAGATTCATTCTGGCGCCACAAATTCAAATTGCAAATATCTTAAAAAAAAAAAAAGCTGACTAGGGAAAATATTTACAGATAAGGGAACTGGAACTATAGTTGCATCCTTGCATCACTGCCTGATTTGGTAGTACTGCTGCTTTTAGTAGTTGGAGAGAGTTGACCAATGACAAGTGTGCTTTGAGCCATCACAGATGCTGCCTACTGCCAGAACTAGAAAATAAATGAGGTGGCTCGGCTGTGACTTTGGTGTTTTGGTGTTTTGCTTATACTAGTACTACTAGTTGGACAGTGTTGTGGCCACCTGGTGTCTTTTGTGGAGCTTTTCTATGTTCTTTCTGTTTCTGTATTTTGGTAGATGGGGGAATCAAATCGGTTACGAAAATGCTGCTGGTTGCATGTACAGTGACAAGCTCATTAGTCCATGCAGATATTCTTCCCATGTACCGTGGGCCTGCAGTTGGTCATTTGCAACCGAACATACAAAGTGGGGCAAGCACCTAGCAGGACAGACTAGGGTTTGGACTGTGTGAGACTGTCAGAATCTGTAGTCTGTACTGCCAGGCCAGCTGCCTTCCCAGTTTTTACATTCTTGGTTGCAAACAACCATCTGCAAGGCCCAAGGTACATGGGAATAATATTTTGCCATGGTTATAAATGTTGTCCGCTGCCTGTCATTTTTAAATTATGAATTGTTCAACCCTGTTTAATTTAGGGGATTCTTTTTCGTGTTTTCAAGCCTTGTTTGGTGCAGTGTATGTGCGTTGCATTGTGCTTTCAAACCAAGGGCGTAGGGTGGCATCATGGAACAAGCTATATTCCTTGCTGTTCACTGCCTCTAGATGTTTCAGCTCCAGTGTTACATAACCTGTAGCTACAATTGCACTGGCTTGTGGTGCTTGGTTTTGGCTGCCATGCACAGAAGTTGCATTGTGCTTTCAGACCATGATTGGCACACATGTGATAGTGCCTGCAAGTAAGATGACACACAGTGCACCAGTTTGTCACTGAATATCTACAAAAATCACATTGCAACATTTGTTAACTGCACAGGTAAGTAACGGGGGCTCAAAGAATGAAGCGATCTGCACTGACTACATCTTCTTCGAACAATAAGAGACTCTGCAAGTGGCAAGATGTGTGGAAGACGGAGTTCAACTGGGTCGAGAAGTGCAGCGACACACTGAAAGCATTCTGCAGGTGTTGTAGACGTGAAATCCTGGTGTCGAATGGTGGGCGGAATGACCTAACAAGGCATGAAAGCACAGAGCAACACAAGACGGCCATCCAGCAAGTCAAAAGCACCCATCTGATGATGAAGTGGACCAGAACAACTAATCTGGATGGGACAGAGCTGAAGGTGACTGCAGCTGAAGCGGCTGAAGTTTTTCATGCAGTGCAGCACAACATGTCTTACAATTCCTTGGACTGTGGGCTGAAGCTGGCCAGTCAGCTGTATGGGGACCTGAGACTGCCAAAAACTTGCCTGTGGCAGAACAAAGGCTGAAGCCATTGTAGAGAATGTTCTGGGATCACATTCTCTGGAATGCCTTCAAAAAGACTTGCAAAGTCCAGGGGTGTCATTTTCAATAGCATCCAATGCATCCAACAAGGGCAGCATAAAACTATTTCCACTGGTAGTAAGGTATTTCAAAAAGGAAGGGTGTGGTTAATGCTCTCCTGGACTTCTATGAAGACCCAGATGAATCTGCTCAAGCCATAACTGAGCAGATTTCATCTATTTTGCAAAGACATTCCTTGCCATGGGACTCCTGTGTCGGCATATGGTGCTGACAATGCCAGTGTGAACTATGGGAAGCGGTCAGGCGTGTATACTAGACTGAAAGGGAACTGCCCATCACTTCAAAAAGCAAACTGCCCTGCTCACATCCTTCACAGTGCTGAAAAGAAGGCAGCAGCAAAACTGACATATGATGTGGAGGTGTTTGTCCTAAAAATGTTTAGCCATTTTTCCGGGTCTGCCACAAGAACAAGAGATTTAAAAGAGTTTTTTGAATTTTGTGGCATGGAATATGAGTCCCTTCTGAGGCATGTTCCAACCAGATGGCTGTCATTGCTGCCAGCAATTGACAGAATAGTCAAAAATCTTGCTGCACTGCAGTCCTATTTCCTCTCACAAGGAGAGGATACACCCAGACAGATATGGCAATACTTTGCTGACAATGAACATGGGGAGGGCACACTTCCAACACTGCCACAGTGCTACCTGTATTTCCTTAGTGCTGTTCTGGTCGATTTCAATGAACACATAGCCACCCTAGAAAGATCACAACTGACAGCTATGGAAACATTTGCAGTGATGGCCTCACTTAGACAAAAACTTGAAGCCCGTGCAGCAGACAAGTATTTTGGGGGAAAGCTTCGGGCATTCATGAGGGATATGGATACTGTCTCCTGTAAAAAGCTGGAGACAGATTTTATCCTTTTCCTTGAAACTGTTGTCAAATACTTGGAGCAGTGGTTTGACTTCACTGATGACAACTACCTAAAGAAAATGTCTATGCTGTCTTTGAAGGAACCCTTTGCCTTTGACGATTTGTTGAATGTCGTTGCTGCCTTTTCTCTGCAGGAACCATAGATGCAGACAAACTCTTTCAAGACTATTCAGTCATCAGGCCCCTATGCCAGATTTGTGTAGATTGGACCTAGCACCAGCAGAAAAGTGGCAAAAGATTTGTTCAGATGCACCAGACCTGCCTGCTCTGTATCCAGTAATTGCACGTATCATGAGCATCCCACCTTCAAATGCTTTTGCTGAGAGGGTGTTTTTTCTCCTAAAGAACAAGTGGACCGATGTAAGAAATCGTTGCAGGGTGGAACTGATAAAAGCCGAACTTATGGTCACAATAAACTACCGAATGAAGTGTGGCGAATCCCATTCAAACATTATGTGGAACAGACCCCTTTTGCAGGCTGTTAAATCAAATGCTAAGTATAATTTCAAAGCCAAGAAGTGAAGTATAGAGCTTTTTGAGAAAGAGGTGGAGTAGTTTTGAAAGAGGTGAATATCTGCTTTTTAATACTTGAAAATGTCCTTGCTGCTTTACTATTTCTTCTTTTTTTGTAATAAAAAATGCATTTTTTGCAGTGTTGCATTTGTCTGTTTCCTGATTTCAAATTACCAAAGGTTATGAACACAGACAATGTTAATGTTGTTCCATGGATGAACATGCAAAGAGTGAGTCAAGGCATACATGGGGTGGGCGTGGGCAGTGGCACATGACAAAGCATCCCAAATATCCTGATTGGTACCTCTTTGTCACAGTACTGGGACCAGTGGCGCGCGCACGGGCAGTTGGCTGCCAATGACCAGGTCACGCGCTTTTGTCCCACTTTGGGCTTCTGAAAAGGTGGTAACCCTATTGAGTGCCGAGACCTTGCAAGGTCGAATGCAGATTGAGAGTAGAAGAATCCCAGGCCGAAGCCAAGGGGATGGCACTAGGCATGAAGCAATGGTTTGAGTAAGCAAGGAGCAATGGTTGCATAAGCAAGTGTGGACCTGATAGGTTAGTAAGCAGTAGCAGTAATAGGTGGACCTGCATAACAACTGTATAGCAAGTAAACAGCACTGAGTTGGGGCAAGCCAGCCAGACATGAATAGCCAAATCAAGGTGACAAAGGATTTTTGGCAGCGAAGACAGGATGTAGAACAGAATTAATTAACGACATAGGCCACGACCCCCCAAACACCTCCCAGTCCCTGCCATAGCACAAACAAGGAAGAGATGAAAGGCCGAGAACCACATGCAGATATAAAAGCTAATTTAATAGCCTCAGCAGGAGCTTCAGCTAACCTCAGAGTAAACAAGGTACAGTAGGAATGGGTGTAAACAATGCAGCAGCAGGAAGCAAGTAGGCCTGTACAGCAATAGTAAATAAATGAGTACACTGAGTTGTAAGTGCAAATAAAGGCACATAATGCTCTTAAGCATTGTCAAACAGGCAGCGCAATGAGATTGCAGCAATGAGGTAAGTAGAATAAGCATGAGTATGCTGTATAGCTAGGTTCAAGTAATCTGAGTCAGGTGAGAGCAATAAAATATGCCACATGGACTAGCTATAGTTGAGAAACTGAAAGCTAGCATTATGAACTCTGAATAGCAGTATGCTAGGAGCATAGAAAAGCCCCCCCAAAAACGAAGGAAGCATACACAACTGAAGGCAAAATACAAACCAAAGCAGGAAAACAAACACAGAAGCCCTGCAGAAACAAGCAAGGGTTGGGGGCTCCAATCAGGGAGGCCTGACCAGTTCAGGGAACAACCGCAGAGCCTTCGGCAGCAAAGACAAAAAGCTTCACAACGAGGCTGAGAGGAACTGCTTATATAGCTCAGGAAGTGGGAGTGGCTGGCTGCTTGGTCACCGAACTACAAGCAAAGCCTTTCAATTAAAATGGTGCAGGGGGTCAACCTGGTGATGTGGAGAGCTAAGACATTGAATGCCTTAACTCCTGCCACACCAACAACCCATGTTAGGGAATGAGCACAGGTTGTCTGAGGTCAGCAGGGCAGGAGAGGATTGAGCATCCCAGGGACAATTCTTTTCTTCCAGGGAGTTGTGGCCAGTGCACCTCAACATGCACGGAATGACGTCATTGTAAGGGGAAGAGGGGGGATAGAAAAGCAGAAAAGGGGAAGATGGGCTATGTGAAGACCCACCAGTCTCTCTGGGCTCGCTCCACCATCCAGACTTTAGGGATTGTGGATGTGTTGCCCGGGGGAGCATGGCCCTGCCTCCTCTGGCTCCACCATGGGGGGAATCCACAGGAGACGTACACCCCCAATATTGGAGGAGGCGAAAGTCAGTCACAGGAGATGGGAACAAGGCTGAAGAGCCCTGCATAATGCCTGTGGGAGAAATACCTTGCCGACAAAAAAAATAAATAAATAAAGTGGTGCAGGGGTTGCATCAAAAGCCCTAAGAGGAGAGACTGAGGGATCTCAACATGTATACCCTAGACAGGAAGAGAGTGAAAGGGGACATGATAGAGACCTACAAGCACCTCATGGGGGTGAACAAGGTGCTTGAGTCTCTTTCAAATGGGAAAGAGCACCAGGACCAGTGGGCATGCAATGAAACTTGGAGGGAGTTCAGGAGGGATGTGAGGAAATACTTCCTTCACTGACAGAGTGGAGGCACCTCGAACAGACTCCCGGTAGAAGTAGTGGATGTGGAGGCAAAAACAGTGATGGGCTTCAAGAATGCATGGGATGGACATAGGGGAATATTAGCAAATAAGCAAGGAGGAAGGAGGGTCACTGGAGACCAGGTAGGGTCTGCAGAGACAGACTACGCAGGGACCATCTAGGTAAACTGGGTGGGCCAAGTAGACCTTATCTTCTGAGAAATTCTAAACTTCTGTATTTCATACCAGCACTTTACTTTCAAGTAATCTTTACTTAACTGCATTTTAAACCAGTTACTGGGTACCTAGGCGTACTAACTGTTTCAGACCTAATGCATTGGTTCCTAAGATCTTGAAATAGTGTTCTTGGATATTTAAGCAAACTTGCAAAAGATAACCCCACCAACTGACATTTTCTAGTAATAATAAAACAAAGCAGCATGCATTCCAACAAGGAAACTGTAATCCAAAAGAGAGTTTTAGTTGAAAGGATCTAAAGATTCTCTAGTTGGCTATGGTTGTACTCACGTATCTGATGACACTGTCTGCTTGGCTGTCACAGATCTCAGGAGCAGTCCTCCACAGTAGGCCCCAGGTATAGGCTTGCACTGATAGTTCTCTCAGTAGGCAGCTCTTGGGTGAACAGCAGCAGGCCTTGGTTTTGGCCTTGTCACTCTTGTTCTCAGCAGTGTCCTTAGGCTCAGCACTCACAGTGAACATGGCACTGGTCAAAATCCAGGTGAGGCCTGGACCAAAGTGCTTCCCCACCTCACCCTTGGACACACTCAAGATTGGGGGTACCAGGTACCTGAAGCCTGAGCTCCTGACCTCACCCTTCCCTCAGTCACACCAGACAGAGGTAGCACGGGCTGATCTCCCAAGTAGGAGTTGATTTGGAGAGGGGGAAACACAGAGAAAGGCTGAATTTTCACCCTCGGGTCCCTCACAGCGACAAACTCGAAACCTGTCGAGATTGTCGCTGTGAGGGATTTTGCCATTGGGGGTTTGATGTGTGGTCAGCACACCGATCTCCTATCTCTGATTCATAGCAGCAATCCTGGACTCTTTCTCCCCCCCGCACGTGTTCGTATAGTGACATCCCGTTGCTATATTCACCGACCCCCCAATCCGGCCGCCCTACTCTACGGTAGCCCTAGAGACATGTGTCAGGGATTGGGTCTCTGTAATTGTAGGTGCCCAATTCCCAGTGCTCATATCTCATGCTACCCACATCTGCACCTCCAGGGGACAACACAAGAGGAAAAACCCTGTGCAGCAGCATAGAGTGAAGTCTGCTGACCACCCCCCCGCCGAATGACACTGCAGCCAGCCCCAGGACCAAACTTGGCTGATCTCAGTCTCCCCTTTAGGTGCCCCACCATAGGGGACAAGCCATGGGCCCAGGTTCCAGGAGGCTGCTGAGAGATGCCGGTGTCAGGTGCAGAAGCACTGAGTCAGGGAGTATCCCTGCATGAAGCACAGAGATAAACAGAAATGAAAACATACAAAAAAAAAGAAATGCGTCTCTTGTGGGTTGGGGTCATCAAAATGGTGATGTTCATGCTAATGCAAAGGCACGTAATACAGAGTGCACTAATTTCAAACAGTTCTTTGATTTATTGCTGCCATTACTTTGATTTTAGCCGTCAGTCTTGTTGAAACTGTAATCCAGTTCCTCAGCAATGGTGGTGGCGGTCTAATCAGTCCTCCTTAAGTAGAGACAAGGAACAAGGAGAAGCACTGCACACTGCTTACAGTGCCACTATCTAACAACTGACTGGAGAAAACAAAAAAAGTACACTCAACTGATAGGGATGCTATATGATTTATTAAAAGTACATATCAGGAACACTGACCAGTTACCCCTTCGTATCGCCTCAGCTAGAGGTTTCTTCAGGGACCGTGGCTGGTTTGTAACCATTGTGACTAAGCAGTGTCAACAATAAATTCTAATACAGTAATTAAAAGTGATTTGCACACGAACAGCAAAAAATTCATGAAAATGATTCAAGTAACGCTCATTAACAATTGTCAGTGATTAATTATTTCATTAAAACATCCACCCATAAAAAAAATGGTTACAAAACTTTCAAAAGACAGTTGTACATCGTGACTTAAATAGAATAAAACCTCAATGTTTCAGTTCATTGTCACTTATTTCAACCCATCACACATTTTCTCCATGAGGCAAACTTCAGTGTTATGTTGGAATTGTAGTATAAGAGCGGAGGCGCAATTTGCTTGGGGGGGGGAGATAAAGAGAAACAGTCACTGTTACTGATAACAGTGTTGTAACATTATGTTCATGCAACTATGCAAAACTGTGTTACTGTATGATTGTATTCTGTACGTATGTTGACTCTGTATGTCCTCACTGTGATGGAGTACCTTTGTAAACGAGCCTCTGGCTCAAAGGTGGTAAATCCAATTTATAAAATAAATAAATAAATACCACAACCATCAGCCCACACCATATACTGTCATATTCTTCCCACGCAACTACCATTTCACAATAAGTGAACGGCAATGGTGAAGGATTATTTATGCAAAAAATGCTGTTATTGCAAAAATGCTATTTTTATTCCAGTTAAATGACCAACCATCATCACACGTTATGTGTAACTATTTATAGAAGAAAGGGGGGGAGGGGGAGGTGAAAAGAAACAGTGACTGCATCTAGTTGTATTGTTCACCAAAGGCCCCCTTAACGCTCATACCATACGCTTTATTTAAACTGCCAATACACAATAAAAGAGCAACAGGGATAAAACAATATTCATACAAAAAACACCATTAAATCCAAAACCACTGTTTTTCTTGCATGCTTAATCATAATTTGAATAACAAGCCCACTGTCAGCTCACAATTGTATATCCAGTTATAAGAAATGGAACAGAAGCCAAGGTAAACATACAATAATTGCATTTAACACACAATAAATGTGCAAAGGGCCAAAAAGATTGACATACAGAAAGTGCTATTGATGCAAACACACTATTTCTATTATACAGTAATCATATTTAAGTATTTAGTCTATCATAAACTCACATACTGAGAGATGATTCTACGCCTCGCTAGACTTTACCCAATACAAATCCCTCCACACTCATGCCAGATTCCATCCAATTAAAAACCTGCAATAAACATTATTTGAATAAACTGAATATTTGCCTGTGTAAGACTGCCAGAAAAAGATAGGCATAAAACATTGAAATGTTCATAAAATATATTCTAGCATTACTGAACCAACCTTACTCATTGATATCAAGATTACAAGATACATGATGCAAAAAAAAAAAGAATCACTTTAAAGAAAAAGTTTGAAATCAGTTTGCTCATTGAGACCCTGAGGACTCAATGCATCCAATAACATAATCCACTTTGTTTCTTTTTGTAGAAGAACATGTGCTCTGTCCCCACCTCAAACAGGGGTGAGAACATGTTTGAGAGGTCCAGATTTGAACACTGGGGTTTGATAACCATGTGCTTCTCTGAAGTGTGTACTCATGGCATTATTTTCATTTTTGTTGACTATTGCTCTTATTGGCTCCTGGATGCAACACTTCATGGGGTGGATAATACAGCCAACATAAACAAATTGACGTGAACACCAACAAACATAGACACAAAATGGTGTCTGACAATCAATGTAATTATTTAGTACATAGATTTCCAGTTTTAGGATGTTCAAATCTGCTGCCAGTATGTGCAAAATTACAAATGTTGCAACATCGACACCTGTTAAATCCTGCCCTTTGACTTACTGATGTCTGTTTTCTTTTGCCACATAATGGCTACCAGTCACATGGCTACCAATAGTTTTGTCTTTCCTGAATGTGACTCTGGGGAAGGGTCCCAACAATGGCAACAGACTGTCACTGGCAGTTGCTACCAACCAATGCTTGAAAATTATCTGTTTGATTTCATTTTCTCTGCTGTGCTAGACCATGATCATTGTTACTGGTTGATTTTCAGGTTCTGATTTTCTATCATTTTTTGGCTTAAACAAATGCCTTCTCTGCTGAACTTTCCCTTTATCCAGGGCATTTTGTACTGTTTCCAATGTATATAACCATTACTCTGGACTCTCTGTTAAAAAATGGCATCAGAGGTGCACTCGCACCTGAGCCAGAGAAATTCTCTATAGGAAATGCTTTATATAGTGAACTTGGGATGTGAGCTATCTGATCTCAGCATGATATTACCTGCTGTAGATTTTCAAAAAGGTGTACTCTCTACTATATTCTGTTCATTGACCATTAGTCTCATATCAGGAAAATCTATACTTTTGCTGTCAATTCTGTAAGTGCATTTTTAATTCTATTGCTTATCATTCAACCATAACATAGACTCCTTCGCTGATTCAATACCTCCACCCCAGACACATATGATATCGATAAAACAATACTAATGGACTATGTGTCTGAGGTGGGGTTGGGGTGGGGGGTGGAGTCAGGTAGGACTACAAGCTCTTTCCAGTGTGACATAAAGAGGTCCATGTATGATGCCACAAAAGCCAGCACCTTCACGGTTCCTTTTAATTACATTATCAAATGTAAAATGGTTATGTTTTAATACAAACTCCAATAGATCCACAATAAAGTTTTTAGTATAGTTTCAGAAGTTTGTTCTTGCCCCAAGTGATGTTTAGCTGCTACAATCCCTTTCTCATGCTGGATGCTTGTGTAGAAAGAAGTAATGTCCACAGCGATCCAACAATACTTCACTAGCCAGTGAAAGCCTTCCAGTTTTTGTAAAACATCAGATGTATCCCTTAAATATGAGGGAGTTTTTATAACGAATTGCTTTAGGAAGTTATCCACAAATCTGAAGGTACACTCACTAAGTGACCGAATGCCTGATACAGTGGGTCACCCAGGAGGTCCCTCACAGACTTGTGGACTTTCGGGAGAGTATAGAAAGTTGGACAAATTGGAAAATCAGTGCAGAGAAAGTGATATTCTGACTGATTAATCCACCCACATTGCCTGGCACTATCGAGCAGCTCAATCAATATATTTCTAAAAGGCAATGTTGGACCAAAAGTTAACTTTGCATAATATTCAATTATCAGATAGCTGCCTATGAATTTCAGACACATATTGCTCCATATCTTCCACCACCATGGCACCAGCCTTATTCGCCAGCTTTATAGTTATCCAGGCTATATCTTTTAATGATTGTCAATACATGAAATGTTGAGGAATTTGACTTCCTGGTCTGGTCCTTTTGCTGGATGCTATGTTTTTATCTCTTGAATAAACGCTTGGTTGATTGAATAATCTGTCTGCGTTCATCAGTTTAATCAGCATGGGTTAGTTGCACTGGTTTTCTTTTTGTACTTGTAGCTCAGTTACTGGCTAAACTACCGTACCTCAGCAGTGGCCCTTTTCCGTTTGTTTTTGTTAGAGTCCCTCTCAGTTGAGTGCACTGCTTTTTTGTTTTCTCTGGTCCTCCTCAAGTGCAGGGCATTCCCTTCATTGGTGGCACAGAGCGCAGGATAGCTATTAGCTCCAAACTTCTCTACACTATGGAATCTCCAGTCCCAGTCCCAGCTGGAGACCATGGGCAGCATGGGTGGACCAACTCTGAGACTCCAGAGGCCTGACAGGTAACACCACCCTATGGGATGGTTATATTGTATTTTATTACTAGCATAATTTATTTATACTGTATCTTTAAATACGCTACAAACATGTGCTGTCCTGCTCATTCATAATAAGAAATTACATATACTGGAGGAATGGGGAGCAGAGTCAGCTGCAAATACAAAAGTAAAAGTGACCATTCTCCACAGCCACAGTACTCTGTATCTTTTCATTTATATTTGGAACTACTGAGACATGGCCTGGAGTGCAGAACACTGAGGGTTCAGCATATGGGCTTGTGCTGGAGTAAAAATGTTGGTGGTAACTGTGTGATGCTGTTAACTGAGAGTATGGTCTTCATATTCTGCTTATTTGTTATTTTTTTGCCAGGTAGCATCATACCTCTCAACCTTTCAGCATTAAAAATGATAGCACTGGCCGTCAAAAATCATAGCAAATGGCCAGAATGTGCAGCACTTTCTTATTTTAAACAGTAATATGTCTACAAATAGTGGGCCCCATATAGTTAGTGATAAGGAATGCTTCTATCAGATTAGTTCAATGATTTAACAGTTTGTGTGTCCAGAAATAACACTAACATTATTAAGAACATCAGTAAACCTCTGCAGAGCAAGGGTGAATTTGAGGGTGGAAACCATACTGCTGTCACGAAATTCACCTTGATTGAGTGGTATAGGTAACACCCCTCCCCCAGTATCCCTGAGCCATAAGACCCACGTGACTAACATTGCAATGTCACTATGACGTTTTCCTCAAATGAAGGTGTTGGCAAACAAAATGTGTGGTAAGCCAATTTTCTGAAGATGGAGTGCTGACCTTGCTGCTCTGGTGGTCTTGTGTGACTGTTGATTGCAACGAGCACTGGTATAAGCACCCCTTATCCTTGTTTCATTTGAAAGAAACTGAGCCACTGCTTTTGTGTTGTGGAATTTAAAGTGGCTATTATTGATATACACGAGTCTCTGAAACTCTTCATGACACATGGATTTAACAATGAAATAACTCTGGAAGTAAAGTGAGTTAAAGGAGTAGAGACAGATGATTTGTGTGATTTGATCAACGTAAAAAAAGAAATAGAGTTTAAATGATAACAAAAAACACATCTAGTATGGCCTCCCCAGACCACTGTACAAGGGAATATATGTCAGATTTAAGATTAAAGAAACCCAGTCCTTTCACAAACTACAAAACAAATAGTAGCAGCATTGTGTTTTGTGTTACCACGACTGCCAGACAATTCCTTTTGCCTTTGACCCCATCAGTAGTAGATTGCCAAGGCAACCAGTGACTCAATCCAAACTCAGCAAGGAACAACTTCGGTAGTAACACAATGTGCTTATTATTTACATATCAACTGCAATATACTATAAGGAAAACAAGTGACATATCTACTGTACAGTATATCTCACAGATGTCTCTTTTTAAACATTTCTCAAAATATCCATCTGTGAAACATTATTTTTGGAAATATGCAATAAAATGTAGGGTAATTTAGGTTAATGAATTTGGGAATGTAGTCGTTGATCTATAATAGGCACAAATGAAACAATATTTATTAGTCCATATTATAGATCTGGAGTTCAGACACATTTCTTTAGCATACTATACCCTAAATGTTATTTAAGCAATAAGGCATGACCAAGGGTTATGCTAATGGTCTGTTAATCACCTTCTAGGGGTGCACTGTGGCACGAGGTGTAGCCGAGTGCCACATTTATTTATTTATTTACTAAAGAGATTTACCAGATAAGCATACTGAGCGGGAATCCAATCGTTTCCAGATGCGACCTGGAGTTACATTACATTAAAACTGCTAAAGTACATAGGTGCATAGGCAATGGTGCCTTCAGACAGGTACATAATGGTACAGATATCAGGTACAAAAGACACAGAAAGGGGTGAAACAACAGGTCCAGAGATGTTACAGGCAGGACTTATGCATTCGTTAATTAGTTACAAAGTTAGGACCGAGTGCATGAGTTTTTTTTTTTTTTTACAACATTGGGGTCTGTGACCATAGACATTTCATACAGTGAACATGGGGAAAAAAGTCAATTGAAACAGGGACAGCACAAGAATAATACAGTTGTTTGGATAAGTGCCCCGTTATGACACATTTTGTCGCCTCATTTTAACAGATCTGGTCTGCGGGTTGCAGTTACATATGTCTGAGAAGTGGGCCTGAAGGAGAGTGTTCAAGGTCCTAGTGGTGGTGGACTGCCTGATTTCTGCTGGGAGGTTATTCCAGAGTGTGGGCAGTCTATATTTGAAAGCAGATTGGCCCTTTGAGGTGTGCATGAAAGGGATGTGTAGGAGTTTAGAGTCAGTGCCCCGCAAGGAGTAGGCCGGGTTGGGTTGAGTTGACAGAGCAGAACTGAGATATGTGGGGAGGGAGTTCGACCAGTGCTTAGCTATGAGATTAGCGCAGTGAAGCTGACGCCTGGAGTGCAGCGATGGGAGACCTAAGGCGGTATATCGGTCACAGTGGTGGGTGGTGGGGGGGGCATTCTAGGATAAGGCGACAGAAGGAATGAAAAAGGGGGTCCAAGTTGGCTAGGGTGGATGGAGAGGCTGCACCGTAGACCACGTCACCATAGTCGAAGATTGGGAGAATCAGTTTGTTTACTAGCTCTCTCCTGACTGAGGTGGTTAGGCACCTTTTGTTGCGGTAAAGAGCCCCTAGTTTCGGGTGTAGTTTTTTCTGGAGGGAGTCTATGTGACGGAGAAGTCCAAGTGATGATCCAGCCATACTCCCAGATACCTAAAGGAGGTGCAGGATTCTCAAGGTGGTTCCGTCAAGCATTTGAAAAGTGGGTGGAGCCGCTAGATGGGAGATTCTGGGCTGTGTGCCGAAAGTTATGGATATGGTTTTCTTAGCATTTAAGACAAGTTGGTTGGAGCTAAGCCAAGTTTGGACAGCATCAAAATCCTGCTGTAGGGTAGAGTTTAGAGCCTCTTTTGATGGGCCGGAGGTGTACAGAACAGTATCGTCAGCATACATTTGAACTGCTGAGTTTGGGCAGGTTAGTGGTAGGTCATTTAGAAATATTGAAAAGAGAAGGGGGCCCAGGACAGAGCCCTGGGGAACCCCCATGGTGACTGGGAGTGAGGGGGATACTTGAGGGCCAATTTTGACTGATTGTTTCCTCCCAGATAGGTAGTCTTGGAACCACCTGGTGGCTAGATCAGATAGGCCAGCATCTTGCAGTTTTGAGATGAGCTTGGGGTGGGAAACGGTATGGAATGCCTTTGCCAGGTCAATGAATATGGCCGAGGTAAGGAACCCTTTATCCATACCTGAGGCAATATCGTTGGTGAGTCTTAGGATTGCAGTTATGGTGGAGTGTGATTTGTGAAAGCCTGACTGGAAGGGGGTGAAAAAGGAGGTGGTGTCAAGGAATTGTGTGAGTTGAGATAGGGCTAGTTTTTCCTGCAGCTTGGCCAGGGTGGGGAGGAGGGAGATAGGGCGGTAGTTACCGGGCTCTGATAGGTTGCCACCCTTTGGCAATGGGATGACTATTGCCTCCTTCCAGACTGTTGGAATTTGTGCTGAGGAGAAGGATCAGTTTAGGAGATCGGCAAGTGGAGCTGAAATGGCAGGGGCAGATAAGTATAGGAGTTTAGCATCTAGGCCTAGTGGGCATTTTCCTTTATTGGGGTCAAGGGAATTTAGGGCGGCTAGGACTTCATCAGGGGAGACTTGTCTGAAGGAGAATTTGGTGGTGGGGGAAGTGCGGTGCGGGCGGTGCGCGTGGGGTTCAGGTTCAGGTGAGAGGATTGGTGGTTTTGTCAGTAGAGATTTAGCGCAGTTGGTAAAAAAGTGATTGAAAGTAGAGGCAAATTCACTTGGTTCAGATACATTTCTGCCCTGAATGGTTAGGGTAGGGGTGGGTGGCTGTATAGGGGGAGTGAACAAGGTTTTAATAGATTTCCAGAAGTTGGATGGGTGGTTAAGATTGGAAGAGAGGGCCTCTTGGAAGAAGTTCTTTTTAGCCTGCCTTATGGCTTTGGTGCAATTGTTACAGAGGGTACGGTACTGTTGCCATGAATCAATGGTGCCTGTTTTCCTTTGTTTTTTCCAGGCCTGGTCCCTGGCACGACATCTGGAGATAATGTAGGCAGAGACCCTGGGGAGATGGGTTTCCCTTACCCTCTTGCTTCTCAAGGGGGCATGATAGTCCCAGACTGCAAGGATTTGATGTCTGAGCATGTCAAAGGCATGATCTAGGGTAGGTGCCAGCTTGATGAATGACCAGTAGGCAGAGGCGAGGTCATTTAGCAGGGTGGTGAGGCAGAGGGACTTGTATGAACGCAAACTGATTGACCTAGGTGGGAGGCTATTAATGGGTCTGTGCACCTTTCTGATCACATATATCAGGTGGTGGTCACTCATTGAATCTGGTAGTAGGCCAGCTTTAGTGACCCTGTGTGGGTGGGTTGTGAGAGCCCAGTCCAGGAGGGAGTGGTTTTGGGATTTAGGGTCGAGGCGGGTGGGTTCCTCAATCTGTTGTGAGAGGTTAAGGGCTCTGATCTTGCGGTTTAGTTTTGAGCAGCCTTTGTCTAGCCAGTTGTAATTAAAGTCCTCAAGGATATAGAGCTCTCCAGCAACGGCCAGGTTTTTAAAAGCGGCCAGAAGGTCTATGATGGTAGTTGCTGGGGTGACGGGGGCACAGTATAACTCTGCCACGTACACGGAAGCGGTATGAGGCAGGACAAGTTTAATCATCCTGGTTTCGATATGTGGAGAGGGACCTGGGAGCTGGACAGGGGTGTATTGTAGCGTGTTGGACATATACATGGCAATACCCCCACCTTTCTTTTTGCCTAGTCTGTCATGCCGTAAAACTGTGTAGCCGGGCATGGCTACTTCCGAGTCATTGTGCTGTGGTTTTAGCCATGTTTCGGATATAACACAGATGTCTGGTTTGAGGGTTTGTGCAGTGACTTGCAGCTCCGGGACTTTGTTCAGTAGGCTGCAGATATCGAGATGGATTAGGCTAAGCCCCTTTGGCAGTTTTAGATGGGCAGGGTGGGTCAGAGGTCCTGGGTTGGTTTCAACATCGCCTGCCAGTAGGAGCATCAGGGTGAGGTATTGTAGGGCGGTAATCCATCTATTTTTTATTTTGCGTTTGGGGTTGGAGAGAAACGGGGTGCGGGATGAGGTAGCCTTTGCTAGTCATCTTAGGACATCTAGACGCAGGGCAAAGGATGGAGGGGTGATGGAGGGGCACGAAAACCATCCTGGATATGGTTTGTGAGCAGAGCGCACTTGGGGGGTATTTAGGGGGCATGGGGGGGGTTGAGACAGAGCTGAAGTTTAAGAGAATAGGGTCATTTTGGGGCTGCGTGGCTGGGGGTAGCAACAGAAGAGGAGCGGCAATGGTTAACACAGTTAAAGTAAACAGGAGCATGATATATATATATTTTTTTTTTTTTCTCACAGTACCAGGCTGTGGATAGTGATAGCCGCCACTACTGGTGAGATCTGATAACCTGCAGATCTGAAAGTGGGCTGATAGGTTTTTGAGAGTCACCTGACCTCTCAACAGCCTATAAATTGGAGTGTCGACCAAGGGTGGTGGTGGGGCCGCCGGGGCAAGACCTCTGCAGCACAGCTCCTGGAGCTCCTGGAGTCACTGTGCAGGGCCGTGGCTTTTTCTTTCCCACAGAAATGGCACCAGGTAAGACAATTAAGGCCTCTTTACCTGGACGGCCTGTCGCTGTTTGGGGGTCCTCTGTTTCAGCTTCCTGGGAGGGCTACAGCCACTCGCGACCTCGGGATGGTTGGGGGAGAGAAGCAGTCCCCTACCCTCTCGGACCCACTGTGAGGAGATAAGGAGAAGTAGGAGGTTATATACAGCACAGGTTATGCGTTTGAGTGTAATTTTGTAACTTGATATTTGCCTGCTCAGCAGGAGAAACGCTCGCACACAACTGTTGTTTAATTGTGAACTGTAACTCCTATGAGAGGATGCCAGTCCACATGTACTTAGGTTCCCGGTAATTATGTCCCCGAAAATTGAATTTTAATTGTTTGTATATTTCTTTCCCCTTGGTTAGAGTCCCCATTGATTGTTTCCCAAGATTTGGCTAAAAAGGAAAAAAATTATTTGAATTCCTGTAAATATTTCCCGAAGACTGAATTTTAATTATTTATAATTCAGGGCCCTTGGTTAAAGTCCCCATTGATTGTTTATTACCCACGATTTGGCTTAGAGATAGTAAAGATAGTAGAAAATTTGCTTTGGATGCTGCTCTGGACTCGCCTGTTTGGAAGGGGTAGATGAGCACTGCATGCAAAATGGCTGCCGCTACTGGCCACTTTCGAGACCCTGGTGTTTTTAGAACTGGAGCGGAGCAGGTAAAATTTTAGTAAATCCAGCCACTTCTTCCACAGTTCTAAGCTTCACTAATGTCAGGCACAGCATTTGAAAACAAAGTTTTCGGCTATTGGAGCAGGTAGAATTTTAGGAAAACCAGCCTCTGCTTCCACGGATCTGGGAATGGGAACTGACCTTAACAATTTATACAGGCAGGCTAATTCATTTTAACAGTGCTACTGCTATGCTCTAATGCTGGCGTTCATGTGTGTTATGTGTGCTATTTAGGTCTAGACCTAACCTGCAGGAATATGCAGGAATGCTTAACAAATAGTTGGGAAAAACGTTTCAAAGGTGAATTAGGCTTCCTACACAAATGCAGGCATGCTACTTGTAGCTGGCAAAAAAAATGGTTCTGATGCAGGTATAAAATGACTATTAATGTAGCAACAGGAAAACGTTTCAAATGCAGGTAAAGTATACTCTTAAGGTAACAACTGAAAACGATTCAAAATGCAGGTATTTTCCTTCTTAAGGTAACAATGCAAACACTTGGTTTACAACATAAAAGCCGACCTGTTTCTTAAGGAGCCAGAATATGTGTTGCAAAAAACAACACTCATGGGGAATAATTGAAGCAAACGAAAAACAGTCTTCACATGTCTGCCGACCTCTGCAGCACAGCTCCTGGAGTCACTGTGCAGGGACGTGGCTTTCTCTTTCCCACAGAAATGGCACAAGGTAAGACAATTAAGGCCTCTTTACCTGACGAGTCGGTCGCTGTTTCGGGGGGGTCCTTCTGTTTCAGCTTCCTGGGAGGGCTACAGCGTCCCTCGTGAACTCGTGGGGATGGTTGGGGGAGGGCAGCAGTCTCCTACCCTCTCGGACATGCCCCTAGAGGGTGATTAACTAACCATTAACATAATACCTGGGAGTGTCTTATTGCTATTATAATAAAAAAAAGTTTTTAAACAGTGTTAAACCTTGTTCAGCATATGGCTAAGCTCTACATGTATGTTAATAAAAGATTAACAAAAGGCTGTTAGAATGTTTGCAGCCAATCAGAAAGCTCCATTTCTTAGACCCTTTTTATAATTATCATTTATTTCATGTTTTGCAAACCTGAATAGCCACATTGAGGTGTAACATCTATCATTCAAGAGGGTCGGGTGGGGTGGGGGACAGAAAACAGCAACAAATTACAGTAGTTACCCTTCTGTTTAACAATAGTGGAAACTTGACTTTACATTGCCATAATGCACACTGTCAGGATAGCAAACATGAGTATGCATGACTTGAATAACCAGGACTAGAAACCAGCTCTGTGACTACAACTGCCACTCTGGCTTTTTGAAAATGGGAGCAGGCAGGACCACAGCCAGCTCAAAAGACATGAGGTAGGGGTTGGGGATGCTGGTCCTAATTAACTATGATTGGCTCTGGCTTAGTTAGGCACTGTTCAGTTGTGAGGCAGTCATAAAAAGTGGGGGTGCTCTGACCCTGAATACCTCCCTGTTATGTGGCTACTGATCTGAAAGGAAGATTAGTAAGACAAAAATAGTAAATTTATTTATTTCTTTGTTAACTGGATAAGGGCCCCTAGGCACAACTGCCTGTTTTCAGGGGCAACCCAGGAGTTTTGGGCTGGTTAAGTGACTTGCTCAGGGTCACACAGTGTGCAAGTGGAGGTGATGGGATTCAAGCCCAGGTCTGCTGAATGTACCGAGCTCATTCACAGCTCGTTGCACTGGCCTCTGGACTATACTGCCAGCCATTTGTCTAAACCCTGACTGGAAAATGTAATGGAACAACTGCTTTTCTAGTCCAGCCTTAAGGGGGAAGAAATCATTGTCTAGTAACTCAAATATATAAAGCTTAAGCAGAGAGCTTTCAAACAAGGTATGGGCTTACATATAGGTGTCAGCAGTCCAGAGATAGAACAATCCAAGTCATCTATTAATTAAATTAAGTAATAGTCTTTTAATGGAATACTTGGAAAAAGAGTGATACTACTGAAGGGTAAGTAAGTAAGTAAGCAATTACTCATGACAGGGTGTGGGTTGTGATTTTATAACATATATTTTTATAGTGTTGGAGCCATGAGATGAAGCAAAGCGGCATCAAGCACCCATAATTGGTTTAGTAGAGAATAACCCGCAAACCTTGGAATGGGATGCTGCGCTTACAAAATGGGGCATTGGCCAGTAAAGAGAACAATAAAATTATATGCATGAAACAGACATATGTATTTGTTGCAGTGGCTGTATTTTGCTGCAAGATAATCTTCTGGCTGTTGCTAGGCACAATGACTACAGAGCTAAATCCCACATGTGAAGCATTGAGAGACTCTTTCTGTTGTTATGGTGCCTGAATGCTGAGCTAAACCCCATCTATGACGCACTGAAAGGCTCTTCCTCGTGCTACTGCTTATGATTATTGAACTAAATTCCACCTGTGAAGCACCGAGGGGGTCTGCTTGTCACTGCTACTACTGATAGTGTTGCAATTTTATTGTGTAATGTGGCTTACTTTGGCTTACATGTCTAAAGATGTGACAAACCATGGCATGTGCTCTGATAATTGTTCACCTTTCATGTACTGACAGCCAAACTGCAGAATTTTCAGAAGGCATTTTATAAGCTACAATTTATGATGTACAGTTTGCCCCTCAGTGGCAACACTGGGCTGGATTCAGGAACTAATTTATTTGTTTATTTAGTAATTGTTAATCATGTAGACCCACTGTGACATAGCAGTCCCTTTTTGGAATGTCCATTGATATTTGTCTCAGAGTAAGTGGCAAAATTGGTCTGATGCAGGATAAGGGTGACTGGTAATGGTCCCGAGCTGAACACTGCCTACTGTGGAGGACACTGTGATAGCTGTGCGCTGGGCTCAAGATAAGGGTGGCTGGTAATGGTCCCGAGCTGAACACTGCCTACTGTGGAGGACACTGTGATAGCTGTGCGCTGGACTCAAGATAAGGGTGACTGGTAATGGTCCCGAGCTGAACACTGCCTACTGTGGAGGACACTGTGATAGCAGTGCGCTGGGCTCAAGACAAGGGTGACTGGTAATGGTCCCGAGCTGAACACTGCCTACTGTGGAGGACACTGTGATAGCAGTGCGCTGGGCTCAAGATAAGGGTGACTGGTAATGGTCCCGAGCTGAACACTGCCTACTGTGGAGGACACTGTGATAGCAGTGCGCTGGGCTCAAGATAAGGGTGACTGGTAATGGTCCCGAGCTGAACACTGCCTACTGTGGAGGACACTGTGATAGCAGTGCGCTGGGCTCAAGATAAGGGTGACTGGTAATGGTCCCAGCTGAACACTGCCTACTGTGGAGGACACTGTGATAGCTGTGCGCTGGGCTCAAGATAAGGGTGACTGGTAATGGTCCCGAGCTGAACACTGCCTACTGTGGAGGACACTGTGATGGCAGTGCGCTGGGCTCAAGATAAGGGTGACTGGTAATGGTCCCGAGCTGAACACTGCCTACTGTGGAGGACACTGTGATAGCTGTGCGCTGGGCTCATTTGCATGCTCACTGCATAGCAGTACATCTTACCCAGGAGAATCTGCAGGCAGATATGCAGGCAGTGCTTAAGAAGGAAATAATACTTCTTAGATGTCCAACCCCAGCCGTTTTTTCATCAGGGGGGCTTTGCCCTGAACCCCCTTATGCGGGGGGCTCTTCCACCACAGCCCCCAATCACTAGGATTCTAACTCCAATTTGGAGTTGGATCGGGAAGGGGGTACAGGACTGGGAGAGAGAGTGCCGGGGGCTCCGGCGGACTATTACAGCAAAAACGTCAATTTTGTTGGCATCAACATTTTTGCTGTAATAGTGTCGCCATCTTGGGGGCATACCTCATTGGGCACCTGTAATACACAGAACCCACCATCAACCCCCACGACACATCCACAACTCCACAGTATGCCCAAACGCAACAATGTCTGTGGTATAGGACACAGTACCATGGGCATGGGTTACTTTATTTTTTGTCTACCTATCCATGACATTTTAGGCATCTATCCCTCCACTGGGGGTAACCATCGTGGCACTCGGGCCAGACACCCAGCAACTACCACACCTGCACGTCATCACAGAGTGATATGCAAAGTAATAGATAGGCTCATAAATATTTATAAGCAGCAATACAGGCTCATAAATATTTATAAGCAGCAATACAGCTCAACTCACATTAAGTCTAACACTGTGTGCTACCGTTGTTGGTCATATACCAGCATGTAATGGTGCTGTAGCAGGACTAGGTTAGCCTTACATATCAGCACTAAGACCAGAATTTCTGAATCTAGTCCACTGTCTATCTTAAGAGTCTATGAAATGGCTGCTGCCCTGATTTAATTTATGGATTTAGATGCTTAAATCTCAGGACTCCTGACACCAACAAGTCAGCCCAATACTTTGTTTGAATGCTATTCTCATGGGCTTTTAGAATTTGAATGACCTGACAGTTCTTTTCATCCCCTTTTAGGCCAAGCAAAAAGTACTGTAACAGTGATATTACTCACTGCCTGCCAACTATGCTAGTCAGCTCTCGTCTACTATTACTCTTATCCGAACTCTGCTTTCAGTGCTCAGCTGTGAGTGAACCTAAATAAACCCCGCTCTGTGCACATCCAGAGCAAACACTTGCTCAATACATTAGGGAAATTGCAAATTGTTTAGAACAAGTTCCTTTTTTTTTTTTTTTGTGAGATGCACGTGGAACTGACACTTTTTTGGATGATCACCAGCTTTCTCTACAGGAGTTTCAAAAGCGTAGCAGTAAACTGGTCCCATGAGCTCTAAGTGTGAGAGACTTATCCACAACATGGGCAAGCAATGAAGGCAGATGTGTAATGGATCCAGATTTGTTTGAATCATCCTTTACTAGAACACTGCAAACTAACCCCACCACAGCTGTAGCCAATAAAGCTCATTTTTTAAGCTGATTAAGAATTTGAATCCTCTAAACATAGTCTCATTTCTGGCTTTCATTTTTAAAAGTTTATTTAATAAAAGCTATATTGCAACAGTATATCTCAATTAAACTCCTCAAAAGCAGACCACATTGAAAGAGACTCTGGAATTTCAATTGCCATTTACTTATAAATGTATTTTTCTCAAGCAGATGTCAGCACATACAGTCATAAACCACAAGGTGCCCCAGCGCTTCACTCATTACAGCTTTGTCAGGGGGCAAGGGGAGGTAGAAGCTAAGAAGGCCATTTTTAAGGTCAGCAGGCATGACGTTATAATTGTGCATCAGAATGATGTTTACAATTTACTGCTGCCATCACAACCCCATGACTTGACCCTTTGCACCTTGAAAGAAACTTGCAATAAGTGGATGCTTTAAACAGTAATACCCAAACCATAATTAAGACAATTAATACATCCCAAAGTGCATATACTGTATGTACAAATAGTTCCAAACATTTAAACAAGGTAAGGCAAGGAAATATTCATGGGCCTAGATATTCAAACTGCGCCACAAAGTAGCGCAATAGTAGGAGCAGGCGCAAGTGCAGTGTGCCCATGCGCAACATGCGCAATATTCAACCACAGCGCAGGCCAAGGTGCACTTGCACAACACAACTGAATATCACACCAACCGTGCCATGGCGCAACCAGGGATGCACAGTGGCGCAGGGCTAATGCACAGTAGCACAACCAGGGATGCGCTGGGACAGGATACAGGGGTGCACCACCCATGGAAGACATGGGTAGAGGAGCATGCAGCAGACCAGACAGTGCCCCCCACTCCCCATGAACTGTACAACTTGTGGTGAGCTGGATGAACCACCAGCCCATGAATACCAGCACCGAATCCACAGCCGGGGCATGGTGCCCCAGCACACCCCCTGGCAAGCAGTGACCATAACACAAGGAGGTCCTGCCACCCTGTGCCACCCCATCCCACCAATGCAGAGCACACCCTGCACAGCAATCCCCAGACACCCTGCCCAGGAGCAGTACCCAACAGTGCATGGCTCTGTATGCATGCCACCACCCCCACTGTGACAATGCAACCCTGTGCACCATGGAGCCATGCATGGCAGCCCCACCATGAGCACCCCACAGCGGGTGGCAGCAGCCATCAACGCAACAACTGCAGACACAGTGCCGCCCTGCATGGCTCCCTGAGGCACAACCAAGAGGTTGACCCTGTGTCGGCACCCGAGGTACCCGGCATGCGACAGGACCTGCCCTGGACCCCACCACCAGCAGGACAGCACACCGCACACCCACCCAAGCACACACCCTGTCCCAGGACTGGCCCCAACAGCCAGCACAGATGCCCGCAGTGGTGCATGGAGGCATGCACCACACAGGATGCAACACAGGGCACGGACAAATACCCACCAAGACCCAAGTGTACCCTAACACAGGGAAACAATAGCGGGGCAACAAACCCACTGGTCTGTGACCACAGCAGCCGTGTACCCACGGCCAGCACCCCACCATGGCACAGGTGTACCAGCCACCCTGCGCATGCACCATGAAGCTGTCCGCCACCAGCATGCGGCTGGAGCACAAGTGACAGACATCAGAGCACAGACCCTGCAACAGACACCAGCGATAGCATAGAGGGGGAACAACAACAGCAGAGGCCACAGTGCCACTCGAGGTAGACGTGCACAATTCCGGTGACAGGAGGCAATCTGCCATTGCGCCGGGTCCAAAGGGTGGCCAGCATGGACAGCCACCACTGACATGCCAGCAGACCGTGCATAGCACAGACATGCAAGGGTGTCAGCTGCATGGGCCATGGACATACTGACAGGGGCGCCATGGACACAGTGCATGCACTGAGGACACTGCACACAGGCATCCAGTGCACAGGGAACAGCACACATGCCACAGACAGTGACCGAGTCCCCCACCCACACCATAGGCGGGTCCCTGCTGGAGACACACACACGGCCAGGCCTGCACCACCCCCGACACCATGCACACCACTGCAGCCAAGCACCATTAGCCCCCTGAAAATCAGAGACCACCACAGTTGTCATAACAAAATGGATATATTAAAAGAATGTGAACAGCAAAACATATGTACAACTATACACAATGGGGTGGGGGAAAGGGCCACAAACCAGATGGGGGCGGGCATGGGGCAAGGGTGAACAAATGGAAGAGGGATGAAGGGGTGTGAGGGTGAGTCCAGGAAATGAATTCAATAAGGGGGCATAGAGGGCCTATCACCTGCCCCTCTCCACTTCTGTGCCTTCGCCTTCCTCCGTGGCCCCCTACCCCATCCCGCTCCATCCTTTGCAGGATCTTGAGGGTGGCTCTGGTGAGCTGCAGCAGCTCCTGTACCCCTCTCTCCAGCACCATCCAGCGTTGTCCACCTAGGACAAGGGAGCAGAGTCAAAAAGCATGACTGTCCAGACCCCTGCAGCCCACCTATTGTGCATGGCATACAACCATGGGCCATGCCCCTGTGATGGCATGCGACCACCCACAGTGACCATGCCCACAAGATCCACCTACCCAGGCACCCACAGCCATGTGGACCACTGCACACACCCACCACCCATGTCCCGCACAGCACCACCATGGCCGTATAGTGACATGGCTATGCGGTGCGAAGGCAGTGGCACAGCCATGTACCCAGTGCACGCATGGACCACCAGCAATTTCCACACACATATGCAGTGCCACAGGACAGTGCTGAGTGTACCATGTGGCATGCATGGCGGTGGGGCCAAGTGCTGCTGGCCATGCCCCGCCGCTAATCCTGCAACACAGCATGCACAGATGTGAGGGGAAAAAAGGCACTGACCTGCATCCAGGCCAACTGGGCGCTGCTAGCCCATGGCCCCTCCTCCACAACCCTGCTGCAGCTGCGGTGCACCAGCCCTGTCCTGCTCTGCTCGGGCTTGCCTCACCCTATGGTGCTCTTCCAGGCCTAGGGTGCAAACACGGAGAGGGGAACATCAGTACATACCAGTAGCAAAGCCCCCCCAGTGTGTGCATTCCCACACAGCCCAGTAATGCCGCAACCCCACCACCACCACCACTGCCCTCACTAGATGGCTCCCACCTCCCTGTGGGGTGGACACATGCACACCGTGATACCCAGATGGACGGACACTACCAGTGTATGGATGTAGCACCTACCTGGCCATGGCACAGTGCCTCGCTGGGTGCATGCCTGCAGATGCCCCAGTCTGTCTGGGTCCCTCCACCGGAGGTCTCCATACCAGTGGTGACACTGCTTACTGGACCTGGCGATACCAGTGGCCTCCTCCATGCCCTCAGCAACCTCCTCCCACATGGCACTGCATGGCCTGTCGAGTGGGTCCTGGCCGAACAGGGCCCCAGCATGGGGCTCAACAATGGCCACAAGGTTTGCCAGCTCTACTGCACTCCATTGCTGAGCTCGCCTGCGTGACATCCTGCAGTGAGTACCTATAACAAGATGGCACTCTGTAGCGCATGTTCCCCATGTGCGGAGGCTGCGCGGTACAGCGCTGCCATTCCCCATCGCACTGTCACCGAACTGCGTGATAGGAGTGCACCCATGCAGACGCATGGCACCTAGGGGGCAAAGGTCGACTGCATGGTCAAGAGTCTGTCCGCGCACGGAGTGCCATAGTGCTATTGGGACTTCCTGCGTGTAGCATGGTAGGGTGCCTGTGTGTGACACCCTGCAGTGGTCTACTGCACTGTGGCTCCATGGTGCCTATGGTGCATCAGGGCATGAGCGCCACATGAGTGAACAGCGCACTAATGCCACTGGCACATTGGTGGCCATGCTCTGCACTGCCTCCCATGCACAGCACATCATCAGCACGGCACACGTCGGCGTCAGCACCCCAGGCATGCGCCGTGCAGTGCCTACTGTGCATGTCACAGAGCTGCGCCATAGCCTGAGCATGCTCAACAACATTGCGCAAGGTGCAACAACACAGTATTCAGCCAGCATATGCAAATCAGCTCATCAGCAATTCCATGGCGCAACCACTGCATTAGCATCCACTTAAAGTTGCGTCTTGCCTCATTTGCATGCATTGCGCTTTATAAATGTGACATGGGGCTGCAGAGGACATAGTTTGGTATTGCAGTCTATTGTGGTGGGTTGCATGCTGTTGGGATGTGTGGACTGTGGTTTGTGAGGGCTGAATGGGACTGCACATTTAAAGGTAACACCAGTCATTCCCACAGGCTCGATCATGACCGAACGAGAGGATGAGGAGGAACAGGGACGGGGGAGAAGGAGGAGGAGGCCCAACTTCACCCAGGCTGAATCAGATGCCCTGTTTGAGGCATATCTCGACAGGGAACCGCTACTCAGCGGACAGTGGGGAATGCCACAGGCCCGTGCTGTGGCATGGGGTGAGGTGGCGTGTGCTGTGAACCAGCATGGGAGCCACCAGCGGTCTGTGCAGGAGTGTAAAAAGAAGGTTGGCACAGACAGGAGGAGGATAAAGGATAAGGTGGCTGCCATCAGGGCAGCACATGCTGCCACCGGTGGTGGACAGCCGGATGTGCCAGGCCTGATGCCACAGGAGGAGCGGGTGGCCAGCAGCATGCAGTGTTGTGCCATAAAGGGCGTTCCTGGTGGTGGCTTCCAGATGGGTGGCAGCCCATCACTGCATGGTAGGTCCTGTGCTGTCACTGTGTGGGTGGTGGGGGGAATGCCACAGGGCAGGGTGGAGACAATAACGCTACTGTGTTCCCTTACAGCTCCTGAGCATCTACATGGGTCAGCAGTGGTGGGTGTGTCCACTGAGGGTGATGCCCTGGACACGGAGGAACACCCATCCACCTCCACAGGTGTCTGAGGGACCGGAACAGTGCATACCTGCCTGCCTGTCCAGACTGAAGATGGTGGTACGGGTGTGGATGAGGCCCTGCCTGTGTCCCAGCATGACAGTGCCCATTGACTACAGTATGCTGGGACACAGATTGGTGCCAGATCTGGCACTGATGGTGATGGACACACGTCCTGGACAGTGATACGTTGTAGGACGCAGGATGGTCCCACAGCAGGAAATGTCATGGGCGTAGCCATGGGTGGTGCCACTGTGGAGGCCTGCGTGACAACACAGTCCCAGCCTGTGCCTGTATGCCCCAGTGGGGCAGCACTGGTGTGCATCCAGGCCGGTGGGGTTGTTGCGGCCGCTGCGGCGGCGCCGGTGAGCCCTAGTGATCGGCAGCCAGAGGGGCAGTGCCAGCAGTTGGCCAATGGCGACAGGGGGACAGTGTCGGGGGCAGTGGCAGTGCGCCGCATGTGGACATGCCCCGGCATGGCTCTGGTGTGCAGTGCCCATCATCAAGGGGGTGCTGCCCAGCAGGACCAGGAACACAACGAGGGACAGCATTCCGGACTGGAGGATGACCTCTTTGACGAGCACAGCCATCTACTCCAGGCTTCAGTGGATCAGCAGTTGCGGCTTGTGACTGCGGTGGATGCACTCAGTGTGGTTCTGTGCCAGGCAGAGGAGCAACGCAGCAGAGATCATGGTCTGCTCCTGGCAGAGATGGTCCGGCAGCGGGAGGATGTGACCGCTGCCATTGACAGGCAGACACATGCATTCACAGCTGGCATGGCCACATTGGTCACCCAGTTTGGTGCCCATGTGCTGCAGACACCATGCAGTGTCATGTCCACCCACTGTTCCTGGTGCCGTATGACACCTGCTATGTCGACACTGGGTTTGGCTGTGGGCATACCGAGCACGCCTAGCGTGGGCATGTTCGGTGAGTTGCAGACCCCTGTGTGAACACGGTCACATTCACACAGCATCACCCCTGGGGGACCGTCAGTGCCACCCCATGAGGCCAATGGTCAGCCTGGCACAGCTGGCAGGTCTTGGCAGGGCCACCCACACATCCGTAGTGGCCGTGGCACTGTGCCATGTAACTGACCTGTCTCCCACCATGGCCACTGTCTGCCGCTGCCCTATGTGCAGTGTGGTGTGCATCATGTGATGCACGGGTGGGGTACCCGGCCCTGCACACACACAGTCCCTGTGCACACCCTCCTGGCTGCTGGCCACTGTGATGTGTGCATGATAATGCCTGCATTGTGCTGTCCGCCAGTGTGCAATGGTGCCCAGCATCTGAGTCATGCACAGTGACGGCCACTGGGCTTGGGCGTGTGGACCTGTGTGGGGGTAGGGGTGGCATTTGGGGTTGGCATGCCGTCTACCCCTTGTGCATGTCTTGTGTGTGTGTGTGTGTGTGTGTGTGTGTGTGTGTGTGAGACCTACCTGTGTTGACCAAAGTGCTCTTCTGTGATGGTGTCCTGGTGCAGCTGTGACATCCGGATCAGGCGGGGGTCCCTTACCCAGGGGGTGGCTGCCCATCACCGTCTGGACTGGCGTTCTCATCGTCACCACCGCTGTCCCCCTCTTTGACCTCTATGGCTATTCCACAGTCATTGGCCATGTTGTGCAGGATGCAACAGGCCAGGAATAGCCCATATGCCTTTGAGGGGCTGTACTGTAGGGCACTGTCAGACGTGTCCAGGCACTGGAAATGTGCCTTCAGCATCCCGAACACCCACTCGATGACATTCTGTGTTGTGGTGTGTGCCTCATTGTAAAATAGCTGCGATGGGGTCGTGGGGTGCTGGTATGGTGTGAGCAGCCAGAAACGGAGTGGGTAGCCACTGTCACCTGTGTGTAGAGGGTGGACATTAGTATGGTGGTCTGCGTGGCTTTGCCATGGCTCGACAAGGCCGGTATCCATGGCACCTCTGACTATGCACCCCCCATGTCTGCTCATGTTGTCCTGCGTGATATGCATACTTACCCACTAGGTGGCCAGTGGGGATGTCCCCACTCTCAAACCTGTGGCACAGTACGGACTGATGCCAGATGAAGGCATCATGTGCTTCCCCAGGGTGCGTGGCACAGACATTGGTTATGCACCCCCTGGCATTGCACACCACCTGGCAGTTGATGCTGGCATACCCCTTCCGGTTGATTTAGGACACACCATCCAGGCCAGGTGGCATGCGGATGGCTACATGGTTGCAGTCAATGGCTCCGAGCATGCCAGGCAACCGTGCTACCCTGTGGAACTCTTGTATGTGTGCTGTGCGCTCTGCCTGTGTGCTGGGGAAATGGATGTACTCCGCAGCATGTGGCAGCAGTGTGCTGAGGAATTGTGTGAGTAGGCGTGATGCGGCTGACTGGATTATGCCTGTTGTGTCCCCTGTTGGTCTCTGGAAGGTGCCTGTGGCGAGCAGACACATGACAGCTGTCACCTTCATCTCCACTGACAGAGTATGGCTCCGTCGTGTGGGTGCCTGCATCTCATCACTGCACAGCTCACAGAGCCACCTCAGGATCACCCAGTTCAGGTGGTACTGGCCCACAATCTCTGTGTCAGAGTAGTGTTCAAAGGTGGTGTGGGCTTGGTACTGCCTGTTCTGGGCATACCGCTGACAGGCCCTTCCATGGCCGTGCCCCCCCTGCTGCCTGCCATGTCACACCCCTCATTACTGCCTCCATCTGGAAGGTGGTGCTGGCCATGTCCCTGGCTGGTGTTCCCCCCCGGCGGCTGTTATCCCATTCCCCCTGCTGTCCATTTCTGATGCTCCCCCTGCACCGGGTACACCTCCAGCCTTTGGCTGTGGCTGTCCTGACTACTGCCACTGTCCTCAGTCCACTGTGGCACTCCACTAACAGTCCTGCACAGTGGCATAGGCTCCCCACTCCTATCCTGTTGATGGATCACTCCCGGTGTGCCCTGTCCTGCTCCTGCCCAGTCCTGCTCACTGCTACCCTCTGCCTTGTGCCTGTCAGCTCACTCCCACCTGTGGCTTCCCTGTAGTGTTCTTGCACCCCTCTCTTGCTCCTTTTTATTTTGGATCATTTCCGCTGTCGCACAACTACCGCTAGTTTCTATTGGCGCATGGCGCATGCTGTTGAATATCGCACTGCGCATGTTATTCATGGTTCCGCCCCCTACGGTTGTGCATGCATTCATTACTATTGCGCTCCTGTGCATTGCAACTTGCACTGTGCTGCTGTCTCCCGCTGAATATCACACAATGGCGCATTTCTGTACTTACGCTGGCGCATCTCTGTTGTGCATGGTGCATCCATTTTGAATATGCGGGCCATAATATTTAAAGCAGCAATACTATGAAATCAGGAAGTGAGCTATCAAAATTCTGTTTTTCGGCTGTAAGCATGCAGCCAAAGTTCCAGTTTCCATACCTGTAAATGTTTTTTGTTTTAGTCATCTTTAGTTTTTTAAATATTTGCAATTTATTTGAATTGTTGTAGCACTACAACAAATATGGTGGCTGACTAATTTTCAGCTGCATTTTTTTCTACAGGTCACATCATGTCTTTTGACAACAGCAGAAGGACCCTCTGCAGACCTTTCCCAATGTCCCTGAAAGTCATACACATGTGCAGTTGGCAGCAGCAGAGGGGGTTCCAGTGCAACGTGATTAGTGGCAGAAATGTAAACAAAAGCATAGAGTAACTGAGCAAATTACTCGGTGATAGTACAATGCTGGCGAGAAAGAGTACTAGGTATATGATTAGCAGGGCACAGGGAATAAACTGACAAAAAAGCACAATTTTTTTTCTGTAGTACTACTGCTTTAACTGTTTATTTCCTCTGTAATACATAAATTCCACAGGCTAGCAGTTCCAACACTTTCAGAGGATGAATTGCCTTCTGTGCTATTTCAAAGGAAACAGTAAACCTACTGGAGGAGGCAAAGAAGATGGATGAATTTACAGAGAATGAGTTTAGGTATATACATCATTCTAACCCTATGATAGCTACAATTTACATATTCCCCAAGATACATAAACACACTACTATTGGTGGTAAATAGAGTTCACCCAAAGGAGAGGAGAGTGACCAGTGGGGTACCTCAGGGGTCAGTGCTGGGGCTGGTCCTTTTTAATGTCTTCATTAGAGACATAGCAGAGGAGCTGAAAGGGAAGGTCTGCCTCTTTGCAGATGAAAACAAGATCTGCATGACAGTGGACACCCGTGGGGGGGTGCAAAGTATGGTAAGATAGTTAAAATGGTGGGAGGAGTGGTCAAAAGTTTGGCAGCTAGGGTTTAATGCAAAAAAAGTGCAAAGTAATGCACTTGGGCCAGAGAAAGCTGGGTGTGGGGTACACAATGAGAGAAGAAATACTTGCACTGACCAAGCGAGAAAGAGACCTGTGGGTAATCATATTGGATGAATTAAAGGTGGCCAGACAATGTGACAGGCAATCAAGAGAGCTAGTGTGATGCTGGGGTGCATAGGTATAAGTATTACCAGCAGAAAGAGGGAAGTGACGTTGTTCCTATATACTAGATCACTGGTATGACCTCACCTGGAGAACTGGGTCCAGTTCTGGAGACCACATCTCAGGAAAGACATAGAGTAGAGGCAGTGTAGAGCAGGGCTACCAAGATGGTGCAGGGTCTGCATTAAAATCCATACAAGGAGAAGCGAAAGGTGCTCAATATGTACACCCTGGATGAAAAGAGGGAGTGGGGGATATGATCAAGACCTTTAACTACAGTACCTCACAGGGATGAATAAAGTACAGGTGGGAGGTATTTTTCAGTGAAAAAGTGCACTAGAACAAGGGGTCATGATATGAATCTGAAGGGGGTGTGTTGAGGAGAGATGTGAGGAAGTACTTCTTCGTGGAAAGGGTGGTGGATGCTTGGAACAGCCTCCCAGCAGAGACAGTGGGGGCAAAAACAGTGGTGGGATTCATAAGGCCTGGGATAGATACAAGGGAATCATAGAAAAAAGGAAGGAGATAGAAGAGACAGTGTCATAAACCAAGGAGGGTCTGCAGCATAAGCAATCGCAATAAAAACAGACAAACTGGATGGGCCAAGCAGACCTTATCTGCCATCAGTTTCCATGTTTCCAGGTGTCCAGCTGTTTGAGACTTAAGTTCTCTGCATGAAAATGTGTGCAGATTTATTGATTTCTTTCTGAAACCTTGTATTTAGAGTTAAAGTAGCAAGCAGAGTTTTATTTTCTCAGAAGAAGCCAGAAGGGGAAGGAAGGAAACATTCAATTCAGTGCTTTAGAGTAACTGGTAATTGCTATTTTTCTTTTAAACTTAGATTGTGGGCTTTTAGTGACACTATACTTTCTTTGTTGTCTTTACTTATAATTGTTTTTGGGCTGTTGAAAATTTAAAACATAGTGGTGGTGTAATTCTGTGCTGTCTTTAATTGCTGCATCGCCCCCCCCCTTCCCCCAACTCTTAATTATATGCCCAGTTAAATCTGATTGACAGGAGCTAAACACAGGGTATAGTAAGGGGTGTGAAGTAGGAGGGGCATAAGGGGGAAGAAGCCCACCCTCAGCATGACAAGTGTTTTGACTCATTTATTTATTTATTGGTTTCTTTTTCTTTAAAAAAAAAAAAAAATATCTGAGGATCAGTGGCAGGATTTTTAGTAAAGTAAATTAATAAAAAAGGAACTAGGAGAGCTTCAGTAGCAGACAAGTAGTGGAATTGCAGTATAATGTGGGGAGTGGTGCAATGCAGTGGCTGTGGGGCAGCCATATTCAGGCAGACCTTCTGGACACTGAGGTGCTGCCCTATCTGCATGCATCTCTCTGGACTGCAGGATGAGGTAGCCTGACTCAGAGCAGAAGTAAACTGGGTCAGGAGTACCATCACCCCTATCCAGGGACCACCCAGTCCAATGCAACTGCCTCAAAGGATGCCGAGAATGAGGAGCACTTGGATGACAGTGGGCTCAGGGAGGGTTAGAGCAGTCAGGCAGAGGCACATCCCAGATTCTTATTCCACTCAAGAACTCATATGCCACACTGGCAAATGAGGACAACCAAATAGAGGTACCCAGAGAAGTGGAAGGAAAGGATGGGAGGTTAGCCAAGGAGGTGACCTCAGCGGGAAAGCAGTGGACCCCAGAGGAGGAGGAAGCGAATCCTGGTGGGGACTCCATCATAAGAGGGATCCAGCTAGGAACACAGGAGGGGAGGACAGGGAGGTGAGGTGCCTACCAGGTGCCATGGCATGGAGGGATGGAAGGAAGATCCTGGGATCACTGGGAAGGCAAGACGGAGGGTGAGCTGGATGTCATTATCCACCTAGGTACTAATGACCTGGCAAATGGGGAGCTAAAGGAAGTTCAGGAAGAGTTTAGGAAACTGGGGAGGGGTCTCAAGCAAGTAGCTACTTCTGTCACTTTCTCAGAAGTACTACCTATGAGAGGCAAGGGAGAGCATAGAGTGCAGGCACCAGGAACTTTAACTCATGGTTGGAAGAACTGGTGCTGTGAGGAAGGGTTTGGATTCATTGGTGACTGGGACCCACCTGGAGGGATGGAGGTTTGTTCAAGCCTGACGGCCTGCATCCATCCTGAAGGGGAATCCAAGCACTCAATGATAAGTTTAAATGCTACATTGACAAGCATTTAAACTAGCAAAGGGGAGTGGCAGGCCAGCAAGGAGGGTACCTACTTGCTCACCCCCCACAGCTAGCAGTGGAACCAGTGAACCAGAGGAGTGGCTATCTCTGCAAAGCAGTGTGCAAAAGATGGAGATTAGTGCCCAAGAGGTGGATAAGCAGAAAAGGGGCAACATTCAGCAGACGGGCAGACAGCAAGGAGAACCAGGGATAAATAACAACCAAGGAAGGGGCTGGAGTAGAACAGTGAAACAGTCTAGGGAGGTCAAATCATGGAAAGCCATGTGTGCAAATGCCAGGAGCCTTAGCAACAAGATGGAAGATCTGGAGGCTGTCATGGTACAGTCAGACCTGGACATTGTGGCCATCACTGAAACCTGGTGTAATGATAACCACGACTGGGAGATGGCCATACCTGGCTACAACATATTCAGAAGAGACAGAGCAGGCAGGAAGGGAGGAGGAGTGGCACTGTATGTGAAAAATGACATAAGGCCACAGAGATCCAGGAGGAACAAAATGGGGAGAGATATTGTGGGTTAAGCTGGAAAGGAAAATGGGGACAGCTATCCGCACAGGTGTGGTCTATAGACCACCAGCCCAGAAGGAAGAAACAGATAGGGAGTTGATGCTAGCCATCCAAAGGATGGCAGACAAGGGTGAGGTAGTACTGGTTGGAGACTCAATATTCCAGACGTGGACTGGAGCATCCCAGCAGCAGCATCAACTAGGAGCAGATTTATCCTGGACTCCTTCAGGTGCCTTTCTCAAGCAACTGGTCATGGAACCAACTTGGCAGAAGGCAATACTGGAACTTGTGCTCACAAACAGGGACTGTGTGATGGGGGTAACAGTGGGGGAGCACCTGGGAAACAGTGACCACCAGTCATTGTGGTTTGAAATCACAGAAAGAGCAGAACCAAACCACACAAAAACACGTATCCTGGATTTTAGGGGGGCAGACTTTGGGAAAATGGGGAGATACTTTAAAGAGGCGTTAAGGGGAATGGGACAGGAATCAGGAGTTGAGGAACAGTGGGCAGTATTTAAAATGGGGATTACAAGAACAACAGAATTATGCATTAAGCAGGTTAGCAAAAGGAAAGGAAGAGGAGACCATTATGGTTTTCCAAAGAGGTAGCAAAGAAAGTGAAAGCCAAAAAGATTGCATTCAGGCAATACAAAAAGACACAGGCAGAGGGATAGGAGAAGTACCAGGAGAAGCTAAAGGAGGCAGGAGGTCAGTAAGGAAGCCAAAGCTCAGACAGAAGAACACATTGCAAATCAGTGGGTAGAGGGACAAAACCTTTACAGGTACATAAGGAAAAGAAAGACAAAGGAGGGATAGTGAGACTGAAGGGGAGGATGGGGGCCGCATGGAGGATGACAACAGTAAAGCTGACATATTGAACAGGTATTTCTGCTCAGTCTGTACTGAGGAAGAGGAGGGTAATGGGTCTGAAGGGAGTACAAGGGGGGGGTGAGAATGGTGCAGAAATGGACACAAGTCCCTTTACACGAGAAAGGGTCCTGAAGGAACTGGAAGTAATAAGAGTTGATAAAGCAATGGGGCCAGATGGGGTGCACCCCAGGGTCCTTAAAGAACTAAGAGAGGTGGTGGCTGAACCTCTGGCTATCCTGTTTAGCCGATCACTGGAAACAGGGGAGGTACCCAAAGACTGGAGGACAGCAGATGTAGTCCCCTTATACAAAAATGGGAACAAAGAGGAAGCAGGGAACTACAGACCAGTCAGCCTCACCTCGGTAGTGGGGAAGATCATGGAAGCACTACTGAAGGAGAGATTGGTGGAACATCTAGTTGTCAATGGACTACAGGACCCAAGGCAGCATGGTTTCACCAGGGGGAGGTCATGTCAGACCAACCTCGTTGAATTTTTTGACTGGGTGTCTAGGGAGGTGGATCAGGGAGGGCAGTGGACATGGCCTATCTGGACTTCAGCAAGGCCTTTGACACTGTGCCACACAGAAGACTATTACACAAACTGGGGAATATGTGTGGGCAGGACAGTAGTGTTGTGGGTAGGTAACTGGCTGGGTGGCAGGACACAGAGGGTAGTGGTAAATGGCTGTCACTCCACAGAGGGAAGAGTGACCAGTGGGTACCACGGGATCAGTGCTGGGACCAGTTCTATTCAACATCTTCATCAGTGACATTGCGTGGGACCTAGAAGGCAGAATTTCACTGTCACGCTGATGACACTAAGCTCTGTAACAGAGTAGACACACCAGAGGGTGTAGACAGAATGAGAAGCGACCTGCAGAAACTTGAAGAGTGGTCAGGGTTTGGCAGTTGAAATTCAATGCAAAAGTGCAAGATAATGCATATGGGCACCAAAAACCCTGGGCACAATATATCAGTTGGGGTGAGGATATAGCATGCACCAAGCAGGAACGGGATCTTGGGGTTGTCATCTCTGATGACCTCAAGGTAGGGAAACAGTGTGACAAGGCAGCAGGTAAAGCAAATAGGATGTTGGGATGTATAGGCAGCGGCATCACCAGCAGGAAAAGGAGGTCATATTCGCTTATACAAGACACTAGTGAGGCCCCACCTGGAGTACAGTGTACAGTTCTGGAGACCATACCTACGTAAGGACATAGACAGGGTAGAGAAGGTTCAGAGGAGGGCAACAAAGATGGTGCATGGATTGCATCAAAGTCCTATGAAGACAGGTTGAAGGAACTGAACATGTACTCCTGGAGGAGAGGAGGGAGAGAGGGATATGATAGAGACATACAAGTACCTTACAGGGAGGAACAGGGTGCAGGAAAACACTATTTTTAAGCGAAAAAGATGTTCCAGGACTAGAGGGCATGGATGAAGTTGGAGGAGGACTTATCTAGAGGAAACATGAGAAAGAATTTCTTCACAGAACGGGTGGTGGACAAGTGGAACACCCTGCCAGAGGAAGTGGTGGGGGCTGAAACAATCACGGGATTTAAGAATGCATGGGATAGACATAAAGGAATTCTGGAGGTCAGGGGTAAGGGGCAACAGACTTCTAGGAAAACAAACTGAACTTACAAGCTCAAATGGGCAGACTGGGTGGGCCACAGGCCCTTATCTGCCGACACTGTCTATGTATCTATGTATCTATGTATCTATTTTAGATCTACCTGCATTCTTATAGTACACTATGAATGTCATGGAAAAGGTAAAAGATTTTGAATGGCAAGAGAATTAACATTTCCTTAGCACCGATGTTTAATTGCTGTATACCTGTACTGGACATAAGCATGGAATCAACGTCTGTGAGCATTTCCTCAGGAGGCAACCACTGCATGAAGAATTCCTTGCTGAATTCATTTTGAGAGCTTTGTATTTTGTCCTTAATCATAACTACTTTGAATTCAGGGGGAATTCCATTTCCAAATGTTGGACAGCAACGGGGGCCATTATGGTCCCTTCTTTTGCTAATTATTTCATAGTGTACTGGGAGGCATTACAGGTGATGAACAGGAGAGAAGTCCACACTCTAATGAGACCGTATGCTGGTACAGATTTCTGGATGACATACTATGAGTCGGGGGCAGAACAAAGCAGGAAACTGAGGGATTTGTTGCGTGCATTAAGCTGAATACTTTGAATCTCAAGTTCACTAGTGAAATAAATAAGGAAATAATATTCTGGATGTTACCCTGGAGGTAAGGGGGAACAGAGTGAGAAGAAAAATCTATAGGAAGCCTACTGCAATGAACAGGCTGTTACCTGCAAATAGTAGTCATCCAAGGGGACTGATTGACTCTATCCCTTACAGGTAATTCCTGAGATTATTCATTCAGGTTTTGTTTACCAGGTAGGATGCACTAGGCAGTAAAATGGCTATTTTCAGGCATGACCCGCTAGACCCAGGAGAGTACAACATCAGGATTATACAGGGTTACAGAGACAAACTGGTAAGACATTACAGGTTTCGTGATGACAGCGCTTATATATACAGTACATACAGTGCATAGTAAAGCATACAATTGACAAAGCCTTAAGAATTGTGTAGGAAGTTACATAGTTTGTAGGAGAGTGGTACAATCAAGTAGGTCATATATATTTGCAGGAAGACAAGGAATACATAGAGAAACAGTAACTAACAAGTTGTCACCAAACACAAGAAAAACAGGCTACAGAATTAAGCCTAGAGTCATTATAATAAGAGCAGTGAGTGCGTCTCTGTGCTGGAGGCTAATAATAGGGTAGGCAGTCTGGAAAAGTTGTCAAAGTGGGTAGATTATGGGTAGGTACATTTTATTTTATTCATTTATTTATTTATTGAAATCTCGGAAAGTACCTTTGAACTGGGAGCTCGTTTTCAAAGGTTCCACATCAGCAGAAAATAACACAAATTACATACATTCAAGTTGAGAACAAACAACAGCATACGAACTATAAACATTTAAGACATTCCAGAAATATAAGTGCAATAAATTAAAAAGCAGTTAACATAACAGGAGAGTGTAAGGTAGAAAACAGTGCCAGTATAGGGCAACAATCCTTAACTAATAAGCAGATGGAGTGTTTTAATAAAATGAAAATACCTTAGAGCCAAGGGGTTTTACATTGGTTCTGCATCAGCAGAGTAAAACAGTGGTGCAGGGGTAAGGGTGGAGATGAGGATAAGAAGATGATGTAATCAAGAGACAAAGCATTACAAGAAATTGATGAAATAAGGCTAAGGTTGTGTGGATATATAAAACTAAGGGTGCAGCAAAGTAACATGTTAGAGAAAACTAAGGACAACATGTACCACATAAACTAACAAGCATTTGTCAATGCCGAGTGTTGGCTTGCTGGCATTGGCATTGGTAGTGCAGCAGTTAGAGATGCATAACAGTAGTGGCAGTGAAGTATTGAACTAACGCCAACCCCCACCCCCCACAGAGACTGAAAGGTGTTGGGAGTGTGGCTTTAGGTCGTTGCCCATATTGCTTATGCCATTCCACCTCACACTACCCTGCAGACACCGATAGTGTGCTTTGGGGTTTCCGGCCCTATGCTCATCCCATCCCATAAGGAAATAAGCTGAGATGGGTGCAATATAGGAGAATGGGGTGAACGTTAGGATGACAGAACCCAGGGCACACCTCAAATGCCTGTCAGTGGCTATAGGGTGGAGGGGATAGAATGCTGTGAACATTATGGCTGATGAACCCAAGTTACACCCCCGATGCCTGTTAGTCTCTACAGGGTGGGTGCGTAGTGGGAAACCTTAACACCCCTGGTGTTTGTAGGTATTTTCACTCCAGATTTTCAGCATTGGCTTTTTGGGACCCCACCTCATTAACAGTGGTGCTATAATTTCGTTATTCAATCTGAAAGTTGATTTCGCACAGCAACTGCGCCATTGGGAGCCACTGGTGCAGAAACACATTTTGGGCAGGATGTGAAAAATGACAGCTGTACTGTTCATGAGGAGGTGTGAAAGAATGGCAATATTGAAAATCTGGAGAGAAAATATGAAAAATTTACAAACTTATGAGCATGCGTAGATACTGCGCAATGCACGCCCGGTACTGGTGGTCATTTGTGAATTTCTTTTCACCAGATTTTCAACATGGGCATTTTGAATCTCTTCTCATGAACAGTGGCACTGTGATTTTGTTAATCTGTCCCAAAGGTTGATTTCACACAGCGACCGCGCCCATTGTGCCCCACAGGTACGAAAACATGTTTCAGGCAGGAGGTGAAAATGACAGCTGCACTGTTCATAAGGAGGTGTGAAAAAATGGCAATGTTAAAAATCTGGAGAGAAAATATAAAAAATTGGAAAACTTACGAGTGTGCATAGAAACTGTGCAGCGCAAGCTGGTAACGCAGTCATTTTTTGGAATTTGTTCACCAGATTTGCAACATGGCCTTTTTGGGACCTCCCTTCATGAACAGTGGCACTGTTATTTTGTTAATCAGTCCCAAAAGGTGATTCTTCGCAGCAATGGAAAAATCACCTTCCGGGACTGAGAAATGAAATAACAGTTACATGTTCATGAGATGGGGTCCCAAGAACCCCATGTTGAAAATTTGGGACCAAAATTCCTAAAAGTGGCTGAGATATCAACCTAAGTTGAAAACTCCCATTATAAAGCTTACTGTCATTTCTTCAGTTCGCAGTTCAGCTTTGAAGAGTGCAGATGTGTCCCGCTCAAAGAAGATCGTGGCCCTGACCACCGGAGGGTAGTATGGGTGAGGGGTGGGAGGTGGGAAAGCAGGAGGAGGATAGGGATGGGGAGGGAACAAGGAGACAATGGTGGACTGTTTTCTGCGTTGCAGGAAAAAAACAGACCGTGTGGGAAGGTTTTCTTTATTTACAGGTTTGGACCGCTTGGCACTTACACACACAAAAAAAATTGGCACACTGGGGTGGGCTCCCAGTGTGCCACAAATCGGGGAGGGGGGATGCCAACACAGGGATTGAGCACCCCGAAGTCAGCAAGCCAAATAGACTGGTTGGGGGGCCACATCCAACACTGGGAATGGGCATCCTGGTGTCGGAAAAGGGAAGCTGTTTAACCAGGAAAGATACACTAAAGGGGGGATGCCGACATGGGGATTGAGCACCCGATGTTGGGATTATGTAGTGGATGGCAGGAGCTGCCATATGTATTTAAATGTTTCACCAGGAATGGCACGTAATGGAGGCATGTCAGATCTGCTGCTGAAATGACGAGCCTGTCTCTGATTGTGGCGGCAGATTTGTTTCAAGTTGGTGACACTCTCTGAAACTGCTGTCATTGGCAGCATGCTCACTGGTTGGCAGCTGAGGGACTCACTGACAAAAGGAGCCCCTGGATTCACCACAACACTGACACACCTCTGAAAGTGCTACTACCCCAGTTTGTGTATGCGCACAAGCCAACATAAAAAAAAGTAGGCCATGCAGTCAGAGATAACACTGGAAGTTAAATGCTGGTTAATCTTGGGCAATAGGGGAAGGGGAAAGGGAAGTTAGGGGGTTGGGAGAGAAGATAGAGCCTTCAGAAGAAAGGGAAAGGATGGGGGTACATAGGGAGCTTTGCAGCATGAGGACTCGAAGGTGATTTCAGAAGTAGCTTGCTCTGTGCTCTAGTCGAACACTGGGAGGTAATTTGTTCCAGAGCTTGGGGGCTGTAGAAGAGAACGATATCTCACCATACCAAGTGTGTGATCTGGGGACCTTTATCTGGTCTGTGCTAGAGGATCTGAGTGTGTAGCTACTGGAATTAGGTTCAAGGCATGAGGCTAGGGAGAGTGGGATTTGGCTATGCATCACTCTGTGGACTAATTTCCCAAGCGTTAGATCCATGAGGGCTGAGGGAGAGGGCCATCCTAATTTACTGTACAACAAACGAAGCATAAGGCGATTACACCCCAAAGCAAAATGGCATATTTTATTGTACCGCACTGTCCATCTCAGTATGAGGGCATTTGAGGTGCTGGCAAAGATGGGTAGTCTATATGTTAGTTTTGGTAGTAAAAAGGGAGCTTGCAGTTGTGACCGTAGTAGCAGAGGTGAGGTTATTGCAAGCTTGATAGGCCATTCCCAGACTTGAGTTTGTAGCCTTACATGTGGTAGAGATATTTATTTATTTATTTAGATTTTGTTGACCGCGTAAATGCACTAGGCAAATTCTGCCTATTTTCAGGCACGCCCCGGGGGAGGGGGATACAGATGAATGCCAACTGACTTTGAACTAGATTAAACTGTTGGTGGTATTTTTAGTGAATGGGGGGAAATTTGGCCAGGGCACTGGGGAAATTCCCCTGCTTTTTTTCAATAAGTGCCATGGGATCTTTAACATCCACCTGAACTACCACCAGAACAGGCAGATGGGACCTCGGTTTGATGTCTCATCCGAAAGACGGCACCTCAGGAGTGCAGCACCCCCCTCATGCTGCACTGCAGTGTCAGTATTGGGATATTAACCCAAGTGCCTGATGTGATATGCTCGGTGAAGTTAAGGGAGGGCTCCAAGGTGATTCCTAGGTATATATTTTTTTTTAACCAGGAGAGACACACTAAGCTGAAAGCTTGTTTACAGGTGAGGGCCGTGACAGAGTCTAGTAGAGAGCTGTTAGTATCAGACACTGATAGTGGAGTACTTAATCTACATAGTTGGGGAGGTGTTCTGAACAGCACAGCCTGGGTTTTGGTGATACGGTATTCAGTAGCAGCTTAACTGCTCTGTTGATGATGCTTTCTGTTGTAATCTGAAACCCTTAAACAGAACTTTAGGACAGGGGGAATGGTGAATTGTGTATCACTCAGGCATTTGATAGAGCAAAGAACACTGAGAGATTAATGCTATTATAGCCAACAATGAGAAATGTGAAGCAGCAAGAGCATACCTGATTTGTTACAGAGTATAATTGGCTTGGTAGCAGGGTTGGTGCTTTGGTGAGGCAGTACTGGCCTATCTTCAAGGGTGACCACATTTTGGGGAAAGCAGTGGGGGAGGTACCAAGAATCTGATATAAAAGAGCAAAAAACTTAAGGGATCACTTAATGCCAAGCCAGTTTGCAGGGGGCATGAACCAATCTGCCTGTAAGAGACAGCCATGGCTGCTGATCAGGCCAGCAGGGATGTATAAATGTGGAAATTGCAGTGTCTGTAATTATTACAACCAGGTCAAGGAGTTCAGTGCACTACAAGAGGTTGGGGACATGGTTGTGAAAATTTGTAAAAGTGTTAGCTGCACTACAAGGTTTGTAAGTTACATTATTTGGTGTAACTGCCCAAAAATGTGCATTGGACACATTATAAAACCCCCCAAGGAAAGAATACTTAAACATGTGAGAAGCATATTAAACCCACTATCAGAAACACCAGTGGGTATTTATTTCCACAGCAGACATAACTCTAACCCTAAGGCAATGCATTTCCATGGGGTTAGAATTGATTGGGAATCACAAAAGGGGATGAGACAGACTAAAGAGGCGACTCCAGAGAGAAACATTCTGGAGTTTTAAACTTTATAACCTCAAACCATACAGTGTCAATAAGGACTAGGATTTAAAACCTTTCCTATAAGGTACTGATTATCAAGGAATATGTGGGTTATCTGTGGGGATATGGAAATTGTATCAGGGGAATGTTAATCTATAAAATGTGCATACCATTGTGAATGATAAAATATGAATAACATGATTTTTTTCTTTCTTTTCTGACTTTTGTATATCACTACATGTTTCTCCGTTTTTATGTTGCTTGCATGCATGTGCAAGAAACATAGTGCCATCATCGGAGATTTCGGAGGTGTGTCACCTCCTCCTCCAATTCAGTCAGTGTGCTGGCACGCGCGGCCCTGTAAGCCAATGCATTTTGGAGCTGTCTATGACACGCTCCTAAATGTAGTGGCATACAGTTGAAAGGGGGAGCTATGCTTCAGTGAGCACCGATAAGATATCAGCTGCTCACGCGCAGCTCCCCCCCCACAGACACAGCAGGCGTGCGTGCCCCCGCACGCACTGTATAGCCGATGGGGTGCCCAATCCCCATCGGCTGAGCTTCGTGTCCCCCTGAGTCGGGTGCCACGCTGGGAGCCCACCCCAGCGTGGCAATCTATTCCTTTGGCCGATGAGGTGCCCAATCCCCATCGGCTGAACGCCTCACTGTTTCCCCAGCACGCCAGAGCTCACCCTAAGCGTGGCAAATGTCCCACGACGCCTTTTTTGTAAACCTGTAAAACAAAAACGGTCCCGCGGCGCGTCTCCCGACCCTCCCACAACCCGCACCCACCCACTGCGCACCCAGCCTCCCCACACCCCCCTCACCCCATACTTACCTCCGGACCGCGCAACGATCTTCGGTGGAACTGGGAACACGCTCTGCACTCTTCAAAGCCGACCGCTGAACTGAGGAAATGCCGTAAGCTGTATAATGGGCTAGATAGGGGGTTTCAACTTGTTGACATCTCAGGCATTTTTGGAATTTTTGCAGCAAATTTTAACATGGGAGTTTGACTCTTCTCATGAATGATGTCACTGTCATGGCCTGGCGGCGGATTTCCACGCAGTGACTGTGCAGTGACTGTGAAATCACCCTTTGGGCTCCAAATACCACCATGACAGTGACATCATTCATGAGAAGGGGTCCCAAAAACCCCATGTTGAAAATTTGGTGCCAAAATTCCAAAAAATGACTGTTTTACGAGCGTGCATTGCGCAGTTCCTACGCAGGCTTGTAAGTTCGCGAAATTTCAATATTTTCACTCCAGATTTTCAACATTGCCATTTTACCACACCTTCTTATGAGTAGTACAGCTGTCATTTTTCACATCTCACCCAAAATGTGTTTCCGCCCATGTAGCGCACAATGGCGCAGTCGGTGTGCGAAATCAATGTATGGGATAAATTAAGAAAATCACAGTGACACTGTTCATGAGCAAAGGTCTTAAAATGACTATGTTGAAAATTTGGTGAAAAAATTCCAAAAATGACTGTTTTACGAGCGTGCATTGCGCAGTTCCTACGCAGGCTCGTAAGTTCGTGAAATTTCAATATTTTCACTCCAGATTTTCAACATTGCCATTTTTCCACACCTTCTTATGAGTAGTACAGCTGTCATTTTTCACATCTCACCCAAAATGTGTTTCCACCCATGTAGCGCACAATGGCGCAGTCGGTGTGCGAAATCAATGTACGGGATAAATTAAGAAAATCACAGTGATGGTGTTCATGAGCAAAGGTCTTAAAATGACTATGTTGAAAATTTGGTGAAAAAATTCCAAAATGATCAGTTTTACGAGCGTATGCCAGGCTAGTTCCTACGCATTGCGAATTTTCAATATTTTTCCAGATTTTCAACATTGCCATTTCACCACACCTTCTTATGAGTAGTACAGCTGTCATTTTTCACATCTCACCCAAAACATGTTTCTGCCCATGTAGCGCACAATGGCGCAGTCGGTGTGAAGAAATCAATGCACGGGACAAATTAAGAAAATCACAGTGACACTGTTCATGAGCAGAGGTCTTAAAATGGCTATGTTGAAATTTGGTGAAAAAATTCCTTCAGATGTTCTGCAATATTACTAATGAAGACATTGAACAGAACTGGCCCCAGGACCGATCCCTGCAGCACCCACTAGTCGCCCTCTCCTTAGACTGCATACCATTTACCAACACTCTCTGCCTCCTGTCTGTTAGCCACTTTCTAACCCAGTTTACCACCCTTTCCCCCATGTCCAGCCTACCCAGCTAGTTTATCAGCCTCCTATATGGGATGGTGTCAAAGGCTTTGCTGAAATCAAGGTAAGCGTTGTCCGCTGCCCCACCCTGATTCACTTCCTTTGTCACCCAGTCAAATAAATCAACCAGATTTATCTGACATGATGTCCCCACTGTGAATCCTTGTTGTCTATGGTCCTGGGTTCCGATGGCATCTAGATGCCCCACTATCCTTTCTTTAAGCAATACTTCCATGATCTTCCCAACTACTGAAATGAGGCTGAATGGCCTATTGTTCCCTGCCTCCTCCCTGCTGCCGGACTTGTGTAGAGGGACCTCCTCCAATTCTCTCATGTTGAATGACTCAGTGAACATGGCTGCCAGAGGTACTGCTATCTCCCTTCGCAGTTCTGTGAATATCCTTGGGCGTATGCCATCTGGTTCCATTGCTTTGTCTACCTTCAATTTAGTGAGCTCCTGCAGGACTCTTTTGTCCACCTCTTCACCCCCTTGGCAACTGCTGTACTGCTGTGGCCCTTGCCCTTCCCACTCTTCTGTGAATACTGAACGGAAAGACACAGTGGATGTCTTGGGAGGAAGGCATGAAACTGTCACTTCCAAATACCTAAACAGCACATACAAGCAAGCAACATTCGGCATTGACAAATGCTTGTTGATCCTCTCTCAGCTGTGTTGTAGAAACCATGCCCTGTTAACTTTCTAGATACTGTTATGTTAGATGTGCCATCAAAAATGGCCTGGGTCATGCCTGAAAATGGTCCCTGGGATCAGAGTACCTTACCTGGTTATCAAATAAATAAATAAAATAAAAATCTTTCCAGTGTGATATTGGGTGTGGTACCAAACAGTGCAAGCTGATCCCTGACATATAGCAGGTAATCCAAAAGAAGAGTGAGTCTGCGAGCTGCAGTTTCAGGGTCAGTGCAGTGAACCAACAGGTGACCCACCTGTATAATGAACACAGAGTAGAAGCAGGCACTGCACCCATGGAGATTAGTAACAAATTTCACCCACATGCTGAAAATAAATTTCAAATCAGCTTTAATATATCAACTGGGTGAAGGCACAGATTGAGCTGTATACATCTCCTGCCCTGTTGCTTCAAGAACAAACTCTTTTCATCAGAGGGGCCTATTGGGTGTGGTACCAAACAGTGCAAGCTGGTCCCTGGCATACTGCAGTTGGTAAATGTTAAAGGGGTGATCACAACACTCGAACTGGCTTTCAAACACACAATTTCTCTCTTTTCTAGAAATATATGAGCATCTAAGGTAGTATGCATACAATTAGGGCAATTAGCCTACTGAAATGATTGGAACTGTTAGCCTTTGGAATTTATGTATTACAGAGAAAGTAAACAGTTAAATATTCTGAATGTTTCTTTGCCTTACCTCATTTAAATGTTTGGAACTCTTGGTACATATGTGCACTTTGGGATTTATTAATCATCTTAATTGTGGTTCAGATATTACTTTTTAAACCATCCACTTATTGTAAGTTTCTTTCAAAATGCAAAGGGTTAGGTTATGGGGTTGTCATGGCAGCAGTAAAATGTAAACGTCATTCTGATGCATAATTATGATGTCATGCCTGATAACCCTGAAAGTGGCCTTCTCAGCGTGTACTCCCCAACCCCCTCACAAAGCTCTAATGAGTGAAATGTCAGGGCACCTTGTGGTTTATAACTATATGTGCTGACACCTGCCTGAGCAAAATACATTTGTAAGTAAATGACTTTTGAAATGCCAAAGACTCTTTTATTGTGCTGTGCTTTTCTGGAGGTTGTGATAGTATAGGGGTTACAGTAGATGTCCCTGCAGTGGCACCTGCACACCAATACTGAGAAGCGCAGGTCCATTTAGTTATAGTGTATGGTGGAATATTATTTTGTATGGATTTCCATACACTCGAAAAAGTTGTTCTGCTTCAGTAGTGATGTACCTACTAATGCAGAACAGCTTTTCATTCTGCGTTAGTAGCCTCGTCACAATGCAACTGCCCCAAACAGTGTTATTCATTGAAAGGGCTATTGATGAGTCGTGTGTGCGAACTGGCCAGCCAGCAGAGATACAGGAAGTGCCAGTCTGTTGCCGAAAATGCTTGCACAGATCCAGAATAGTAAACATTTTTTTTTTAAAATTTGGGGCACCATACACTATAAAGCAAAGTGTATGGGAGCCCAAATACACAACTACACTATTGTGGATACCTGGTGGTTTCCATGATGAAAGGGACCTCTAGAGCTTCGCTCTCAAGTTCCTCATCATCATGGAAACCATTCAGTACAAAAATAGTGTGGTTGTGTATGGGCTCCCATACACTATCCTATATGTTTATCCCAATTAAACTGGAAGCATGTTTGCAGTGGGTTTCTGTTGAATAGCAGGTTACAAATACAACACATTTACATAGGGTAAGACTCTAAAGACAAAACATGTGCATTGACTAAATGTGCCATCAGTATATAAAGGGGAAGATTCAGGAATTTAGAGATGGGGTGAAGTGGTAGCCTCACCCCAAGAATCACCCACAGCACCTCAGGATTTTAAATTGCAGCTCTGAATAAAAATTGGGGTGCATGCCCCCTCACGGCTTTCTGGATACACTAATGCTATAGTACCAAAATATAAGGTCAGCCCTTGTAATTCACAGATAATTCACAAATGTCTTGAATGTATTGAAGTTCATGAGGACTCCATAGTAGATTTAATTATATAGTTCTTCTTCCAGTTACTCACTGCCCATTTCCCTTCTGAGGGTATCACATCTTGTGGATCATACTCCTCATGTTCAACTCCACAGCGGTAAGCCTGCCTTCTGTTTTCTTTGTTGAAGTTTGCTTGATTAGAAAACTAAGTGTTGATACCCACTTTGGAAAGTTAGTACAAGATACTAATGTTGTATATTCTTATGACATTTTCGAAATCCAAAGTGGATTCCTGCCAGGATAAAAGCGGGTTGCTTATTAATTTATTCGTGTGATACTCGAGTTGCAGAGTCTGGGTTTACACCCCTGCTTAGGGACTAGTTACCAATTTCACCTCCATGGAGCAATCCATGGATTTTTTCCATCAGCTTGTAACTTTGCTTATAAACTTCGCTGATGACTTCACCATTAAAAGAGTTAGGCAAAATATGTTAAAAATGAGGTTACTGGGGGTAAATAAGTGTTTGAGGTCACATGGAAACAACTCCAGCAAGTCACATGCTACTGTTCTATGTACCTACTCATCCTTAGAGAATTGGGGATAAGCAGTGTGATCTGAAAAAATAGGAGTAAAAGGGGTAATTTAATATTAAGTAAAACAAAAAATTATGGAACACTGCCACTTTAAGAAAAATATAAATAAAAAATAACTAAAACAACTACAGAAAGACACTGACAAAATACTTAAACATGCCAAACTAAACCACAGAAATAACAAACTCTGGTCAGAGCCGATATGGCTGTGGAGAGCTTTTAGGAGTGGCAAGAGTGTGGAAAAAAATATGCGGTGCTTTTACTGCAGCCATAACACTGCAGCAATTACAGTACTGTGCATGCATGATACTCGCACATGTGCAGTTTTCCCTGTAGTCAGCCCTGCTCAACATGGCCGGCGCAGACATAACTATGTATGCACAGTAGTCATGCATGCGCAGTTTAAGTCAACATCACCATGTTGCACACGGTGGCTGTTACTGCTGCAATTGCAGAACGTGGGTATGTTTATGCAGCCCGTGGAGAGGAAGGGCTCCATAAACAGAATCACTGGAAACTATGTCAGAGCATTGTGGCAGCACATCAGACAGCGGTCCAGTTATGTGCTTCCACAGTGCTCTTATACAAATCTGATGATGGCATAACATCCGTGGAGCTTGGCCCACACAGCCATACAAGTCAGACTCAAAAGGAGTCTATTAACAAACTAGAGACCTGGTCTGAGACTTGCTCATCATCACAGTCACTTTCTTACTCTTTTCTAAGTAGTAATTTCTGGCAAGTGTGGCTTAACCATATTGATCTCAGTGCTGGTAGACTACTTCTGGTTTCCCCGATTGTATTAGGTGGGGGTAGTAGCAGTCTTGAACTGGTAGCTGCCATTGGTGGCATGCTCTGGAAACAAGTGGTCCCCATGCTTGTCTGCACATTTTAGAAATGGTGCCTTTCCTTGTTTTTGCTATAAAGAAACTGACACCTTTAACAGAAAAACAAGGAGTCAGTTATGGCCTCTACCCCCACCCCCGCTCAAGTGAGGAACATGATTATGGGTTTGCATCAGATGTACAGTGGCAGTCATAGATACATAATATTGCTAAATAGTAATCAACTGTATGTAAAAGCTTTTTTTTAATGTGTGCCTTCTTAATGTTGTCAATACCACGCCACCCATCTGTACTCTGTCCCTGGAGTTTTGTGCTACAAGTGCATTAGTTCACATTTTTTGTTTACGACAAAAAGGCCTTTCAAATGAGGGTAGTCACTAATCTAAATTCTTTATAGTTTTTTGTTTCCTTGAGCATGCGCAAGAAACATCTTGTGGTAGAAAGACATTTCAGAGGTGTGTCAGGGACGAATCCAATGCACAGCAATCTACAGTGGGCCTGTCCCTGACAGACCAATGAGCATGCAACCAGACTGTGACACTAGTCACAGTTTCACAGCTAGAAGCCATTATCTAGTTGAAAGAAATGAAGCACTCCAATGAGAGTGCTTCATTCCTTTTATTCATGCCCTTACTGATCTTACCATTGGTCTCCCCACCCACCCTGCAGGGAGGCAGCATAGCGCAGTGGTTTAAGGCTCTGAGCTGCCAATCTGGAGACCTGGGTTTGAGTCCCACAGCCTTCACTTGCATACTGTGTGACCCTGAGCAAGTCACTTATCTTCCTTTTGTTCCCAGGTCGCACCTGAAAACAAGCTTTCAGCTTAGTGTGCCATTCCTGGTTAAACAATTAAAAAAAATGCCCAGATACCCAGCCATACACTGCATCCCCCTCTCTCGTGTACCATAACCAATAAACAGTCTTAGCAGTAAAGAACAAATAAATATCATTTATCCTTCCCCCGACAGATGCCCACGTTGAACTTGTCTGTGTCTCTGTGTGAATAAGAGTGCATGTTCTTGTCCCTGAACTCCTCTCTCACTCTCTCCAGTGCTTCATCTGTGCCACAATGCCCAGCCTGAGCATTGCTCTCTGTGGTGGTATCCACTGATCCACCCTGCAGATTGAAGCAAGAGTGCTGAGAAGTGAGGCAGCATTGCCTGCAGAGCTGTAGCTTAACCCTGGACTGCGGGGAAAGAGAGACATGGGCTGCAGGGACAAACACTAAGAAGGAGAGGCAGAAGCGCCCCCTCCCCCAAAAAAAGAGAGTGCAGGATCAAAAGAGGTGGTGAGTGGCACCACTGTCAGGGACAGAGCAGAGAGAGAGAGAGAGAGAGCCCCCAAACAGTGACAGCAGTATGTTGAGATGTGGTGAGTAAGCAGAATGAAAGTGATCACCAGGTGACAGGCTGTCACTATTGCAGCACCAGCTTGGCAGTGTGAAATTGGGGGCTGTGCAATGTAGTGACCATAATCACGATGACTGGTGGATCCCAGACCTGCAACTGAACAAACATTCATTTCAGTGGCTAGCCCTTCCCCTAGCAGTGTCTACTCCCTCCCCCCACCCCCACGCCCTGAGACAGACACAGCAATAGTGAGAGACACTTCCAGTGTGGCATATATGTGCAGGTCCAATCCGTTACAGTCAAAGACGGTGTCATCCCCCCTTAAAACAGAGAAGTGTAGTACAGTGTGCGTCTGAGTTCGGTTGCCATCCATTTTATTGCCACTCACTCTTCCGGCACCTTGCTGTCGGTCTGACTCTCAGTTTGTCTTTCTGAAGCCCAGTGAAAGTGGACAGCACATACAGAGAGGCAGAGAAAATGGCAGCAAGAGTGCCATGACTAGGACAGAGAGCAGTGTTGCAGAGTTTTCCTTTTGCCGTGGAGGAGCGGAAGAGAGAGAGCGCGAGAGAAACAGAGAGAGAGAGAGAGAGAGAAACAAACTTGGTGCATCTATTCCACCACTTCATAAGAGGAGCACCCAGACAGAGACAAATATGTGGGTCACATATCTGCCCCTTCACATTGACTAGCACAGTGTAGGGCGGGTACTGGATGGGCACCCCTGGGCAGTTGCTACCCCCTACATGTCCAGCTCACATCAGCACATATGGAACAATCTGCAATAGCCAGAGACTGATGTAGGTTACTAATCTTCCCTTCCACACCCATCCCACTCCACACAGGTTGGCACAGTGACAAGGTGACCTCCAGGTGGACAGTCCAAGGCAAATAGTGGACTGTGGCCTGGCAGAAGTTGGTGATTGGTGCCCCCTCCACAACTGTCCCACCACTGCACATTGGCTGCCCCAGCCAGAGACAGAAATGTGAGTTGCATATTTGCTATACCACACCTGTTTCTATCTAGCATGGTGGGCTCCAGGTGGGTGGAAATGGGGCTGTGGTCCAGATCCACTGGGTGGCCCGAGGCCATTGGCACCCAACACACCATTCCACATTTCTGCACATGTGAAACATTTTCTCCTTCCATTCCAGCTCCTGCACATGAGGAGCACTCTGCAGGAGTCAATGACAGATGTGGTTCACACATCTGTCCATCTTCACCTATCTGAGTCCCATGAAAGCTGGAACTGGCATTGGGTGGTCTCCAGGCAGCTGGTTCTGGGAGAATGATGCCTTATTCCCCCATCCCACCTCCACACAAGGGTAGCACCCTGCAGCAGCCATGGCAAGAGTTGCAAGTTGCACATCTGCCACTTCATATCTGTCCCTGCTCCACCAGGGCTAGCATGAAGGTTAAAGTGGACTTTGGGTGACTGGCCCTTCCTCACCCTGTGCCACACCTCTACACTTGCAGAACACTCTGCTTCAGCCAGAGGCTGCCCCACCTAATGTGCTCTGCCCACGGAGAGCACTCTGAGGTACTGAGATATAAAACTGTGGCTCCTGTATCTTCCCCTCCACAACTGTTCCCACTCTGCTGGGTGGGTGGGGGGCAGGATACAGTGGGTGCTTCTGTGTGACTGGTGCCCCCTCTTGCACCCCATCTATCAACCCAATACTTTACAGCAGCCATAGAAGAGATGTGGGTTACACATCTGCATAAACTGGTTTTAAACAGTTTCACTCACAGGCTGGAGTGGGATCTAGGATGGTGGCCCCTAAGTGACTGTCCCACCCCCCTCCATTCCACCTCCACACATGGGGAGCACTCCTCCCCCTCCATGACTTCTTTGCATATGGGGAGCAAATCTCCTTCTCCAGCCCTCTTCCACATGGTGGACATAGTGTGTTATGTAATCATATTTGGTCTCAATCCTTGTTGAATTCAATATTGTACATATTCTGCTGGGGGAGGCCTCCTTGGAGTTCCCAGGGTTAAGATGTGGCATTCTGGGGATAGGGCACTCTCGGTGTCTGTGCCTACTCTGTGGAACTCCTTTCCTGTCTATTTAAAGGAGGCTCCCTTGGTAGAAGCCTGTAAGAAGGGCCTAAAAGCTTACCTGTTCCAGCAAACTTTTCTTGATTAATTTTTTGATGTTAGATGTTACACATATTTTGGGCATATGTTGATGTTATATACATTTTTGGTGTATGATTTTATATTGTTGTTTGCTGTTTGTCATTGTACAGTGCCCAGAGTCCCAGGAAATGGGTGCTTTTATAAAACTATATCTATCTATCTATCTATTTATCTAGCTATCTATCTATTGTATACAGTATGTACCATACTAATGTAAAAAAAATGCTTTATTTTAATTTATATTATGTGTCCTTACTTTTTGTATCTCACACCATGTATTGTCTTTATCATTGCTTGTACGGGGGACCTCCTTGCAAATGAGCTTGCTCAATGAATGTTATCCCTTCACAATAAACTTGAACATGGAGAGCACTCTTCCCTACATTCCATCTCCACACATAGATATAATTGCTCCACCTCCATCCCACCTCCATACATTGTGAGCACTGATCCCCTGACCCCCCAGTGCTTCTCCCACTACATTTCACCTCCCCCACATGGAGAGCACTTCTTCCACTGAATCCCACTTCCACAACATAGGGAGCACTCCTCCCCTCTCCATTCAACCTCCGCACATGGGGAGCTTTCCTCCCACTTTATATCAGTTCTGTACATGGGGAGCAATCCACCCCTTCATCCCACTGCCCCTACATGGGGAGCATTGCTCCCCATCCATCCCATTCCTATGGGACACCTCCACACATTTGCGTCACTCCTCCTCTACCACCAGCCCACCTCTGCATATAGAGAGTACTCCTAACCCCATTCCACCTTTGCACATGGGAGCACTCTGCAACAGCTAAACTTTAATAAAGCAAATTTTCCTGCTCTAAAAGTGGAAATGGCTGCTTGGGATTGGGAAACTGAGTTTTCCAACCAAACAGTAGACAGGATGTGGGAAATCTTGATCAAGAAAATCATGAGGGAAGTTAAAAATTATATACCAAACATAGTTAAATGCAAAAATAATAAGAACACTAAGAGATGGTTTAATCCTAAAATAAAAAAAATGGTTAGAGAAAAAGATAAAATCTTCAAGAGAGTTAATACAAAAAATAATCCTATGGGGTGGCTTGTGAACAGGGAAAAGGTTAGGCAGCTAAGAAAGGAAATAAAGAAGGCCAAAGGAGAATATGAACTTAAACTGGCTGCAAGAGTGAAAGACAACTATAAAGCTTTTTATAAAATGGGCTAAACAATTCAAACATTTTCATTGGCTAAAACACCCTTTCACCCGTGTCCTTATACAGCCATATATTCTCAGCCGGCACTTTATCACCATACTTCGCCTCACAACACAAGCAGTATCCCTGACCAATCACACGACCTCTCTGACATCGGGAACACCTTACCACTCTAATGTGACAGACTTGTTGCAGACTCACACAGCTGTCACAGCAAAGCCCTTGTCTCGCATAGCTACCAGTCACACACACTGTAAAACAGAAAGCCGGGAAAATGTCGCACATTGACCCAGTCAGTGTACGCAAGCACCCCCCCTTCCGACTGCATGAAGCCTATAAACAGTTACCTTTTTTCAATATTTTCTTTTAGTCCCTCCCTGTCTCGTCATTTTATCTCTAGTTCTTGGTCTCGCCTCAGTAGACTCCCAACACAGTGACCGTTAGCAACATCTCTACACTCGATCATTCTTCCTTCCTGTTCTAAATATGCGAGCACCAACAATCCTGACAGAAACCAGATAGCATTACTGTCAGGCAGCTAAAAACTAATATTAATTGAGTTTTCTCGTCTCTGACTTGCGATTCAAAAACTCAAAGCAGACAACTACTGTGTATGGTGGCCGGTGAGGACACGTCACTTCCCACTCAAAGCAGTTGCTTAATGAAGTAAAACCAAAATTATTTCAGAAGAAAAATTAAAAAAGGAAACAAAGTTAAATCAGTTGTGTGTCAGGGGAAGGGGGGATAATCAAATATGGGGCACTGATTGATCCTAGCTGCTGTAACTGAAACTGGGTGGTCAAACTAGCAAATATGATAAAATGAAAAAAAACATGCTCTTTAGTCTCCGTCTATGTGGATGACTCAAAAAAAATATGCTCTTTAGTCTTCCTCTGTGTGGATGACAGGAGTACACACAGACAACCAGCAACCTCTTCCAGTGATTAAAAAGCTCCACTCCAATTCAGTGACAGGAACTACTTTTTGTTTTTTTCCATTTATCATAATTCTTCAGTTTTTGATGTACACTTTGTATGTCCATTTTTTTAAATCAACTTCATTACTGGGGGGCCCATTTTATAAGCGCAATAAGACACTCCGAGGTGTGGGTTATGGCCTGATAAGAGCACTTCCCAGGTGCTAAAGGCACTCGGCGCAAGCGCCTCGTGCCTCATAGCGCACCTGGGGCGTGCTCTTATCAGGCCATAACCCACACCTCGTCGTGCCTTATTGCTAGCTTATACATACATAAATATCAAAAAGAAAGTACACAATAATTTAGGGCCTTATATAAATACACTGGGTGAATTTGTGACTAATACTAAGGAACTGGCAGATACACAAAATTCATATTTTAGTTTAGTATTCAATAGAAACACTGTTACAGGAAATAAGAATAAATTAAGTTCTCAAGCAGGACAGATATTAATAGATCTCAATGATGTATTGGAAAGGCTAGAAAATATTAGCATTAACAAATCTCCAGGACCAGATAACATACACCCCTGAGTGCTTAGGGAATTGGCATTCAGCCTGGCTCCAGCATTAACTCATTTATTTCAAAATTCCTTGGATCAGGGGCTAGTGGTGCAGGTTTGGAGAGAAGCAATAGTGGTACCCTTATTGAAGAAGGGCCCTACTACAAAGCCTGAGAATTTCAGACCAGTAAGTTTAACTTCAATAGTGGGCAAGTTATTTGAAGGGATATTGAAAGATCATATAATATCACACTTGACCTTACATAACTTATCAGATCCAACTCAACATGGCTTTACAAAAACAAGATCATGCCATACGAACATGCTAACCTTCTATGAAACAACAAATAAGGCTCTAGATAAAGGGAATGCAGTGGACATCATATTCTTGGATTTTTCCAAAGTGTTTGATAAACTACCACATAAGGAACTAGTAGAGGTACTGACCAGCACGAAGTTACCGACAAATATAGTTAAATGGGTGGAGGCATGGTTGAGTAATAGAAGGCAGAGGGTTACAATCAGAGGGGTTTTGTTGGATTGGGAGAAAGTTACGAGTGGGGTCCCGCAGGGTTCAGTTTTGGGCCCATGTTTATTTAATTTGTATGTTTCCTCAATTAAGTGTAGTTACCCCAACATTTGGTTGAGCAAGTTTGCAGATGATTGCAGGATTGGGAGTATTGTGAACAGCCGAGAGGATCTGAACAAAACACAGCAAACCCTAAAGATGCTGATACAGTGGACAGTTCAGTATAAGTTAGAACTAAATTTAAACAAATGTGCGGTAATGCACTTGGGGAATAAGAACAGCAACTTTGAGTACAATCTGGGAACAATTCAACTGCATCAGACAATAGAAGAAAGAGATCCAGGAGTTAGAGTAACTAATGACATACAATTCAGTATCCAGTGTAGTCTTACTGTTAAAAAGGCGAACCAGACATTAAATTGCATATTACGTCACATTGGTAGTAGTTATAGCAGGGTGATTCTGCCCTCGTATCAGACATTGGTGAGGCCGCATCTTGAATACTGCACTCAGGTTTGGTCCCCATATAAAAAAGCAGTCATCAGAAGTTTGGAGGGAGTGCAACGTAGGGCCACAAAAAGAATTATGGGCCAGGGAAGTGCAACATATCACGAGAGATTACAGAATTTAGGATTATACACACTGCAACATAGGAGAGTAAGAGGAGATATGTGTATGATATATAGGGCCCTTCAGGATGACCAATTAAAGGATGATTTAAGACTTAGAGTAAGAAAGAACTATCTGTATGAACCCAGGGGACACAAACTCCAATTGGTACAGGATAAATGGAACACTCTGAAGAGGAAAAACTGGTTTAGTCAGAGAGGAGTACAGCTTTGGAACTCTTTGCCAAGGGAAGTGGTGAATAACAAAACAATAGAAGCATTTAAACTTGGTTTGGATATGTTTTATAAAAATAAAAACACTCTAATAAAAACCGGCCAAGGCAAGCATTAAGGACGCAAGTCTATATAGCTTGTTAAACCTATGAAACCTATGAAGCCGGAGACAAAGATGTCAGTCAGGCATCTGCCGTTCAACACCTATTCCCACTCCACATGATAAGCTCCAGTTTGGGCAGAACATCGGTGGGGTTGAGATATAATGAGTTGGTTGCCCTGGGAGATGGTGCCAATACCCTTCACTACCTCTCTGAATGAGAAAAGTCCCTTCCCCCGAATCAATCGTTATTCTTTTCTCCACTCACCACTTTTCTGCTGATTATCCTCCTGTTGGCTTGCCTTAACAGTTGCTCTCCTCCCAAGACAGGACTACAGGCCACTAGGCCAGGGCAGATTTTTCCTTGACCTCTTCTGTCATCTCTTTGGACCACACCACCAGTCCAGTCAGCATCCAGAACAGTCAAGAAGACACACCAAATGTTACTCACAGCTCGGCCCCGGATGGGTCTGTTCTTTCTGTGGTAGACCATACTTCAAGTTCTCTCACAGTTCAACTGAGGGTAGAGAAGAGTAGCACACAGACCTACTCTACCACAGTCAACGGGACACCACACTTGCTCGGCACTGTACAGACAGCACAGCACAGCAGTGTGCTCACTAGTCTGTCTCACCAGGCTTCTCCCGCTCTCTCTATCGATGATGTCTCGATCTCCACTAGCCATCCACGGTCCCGTGCATGCACATTGTGTTGCAGCTAGCTCCAGCCACTATGGAGACTGCTGAGACACTGAGTATTTTAGCAGCTGAGCCTGCGCCATCCTGAAAATAAAATACTGTAATTTGAAAATTTCTGAGATAATTTTTTTGGGGGGGGGTTGAACACCCTGAGCACCCCCCTGCCTACACCCATGCAATCCACAACAGTTCAGACATATGCAATCCTTACACTTAAAGGCACTCCTCCCAGACCAGCTAGCCTCCCTGCCTGCCCCAGCAAAACAAATGAACATCAACTGCTACCCCTCCCACTTCCTTTGCAAGCAGCATCCCCTTAATCCCTATAGATGGAGGGCTGCTGCACAGATGATTGCTACAGCCACTCAGGCACCACCAGGGATTTAAAACAAGAGCTGGACTATGGCAGGCAGCCTGCCATCTGCCTCCTCCTCTTCCTCCTACACTGACTGCTTGCAGCACTTCCCCAGCTCCTACTCTGCTACCAGTGGCCACCAGTGGTCAGTAGTGTTGGTGGGTGGCCCCCATTGAACTGATCAAGCAAGCTCCTTGACTTGTTACTAGCCCCTGCAACCGATGCTCTCTTTTGACTTCCTTCCATGTCTGGTTGCATTTGCCTGTTTCCAAACACCCAATAAACTTTTTTTCCCAAGTGTCTACTTAGATACATAATATTAAATATATCAAAATAAAATATATTTGCTTTGAAGAAGATAGAAGACTTTATTATGGCTCATCTTCAATGTATGGTTGGAGAATGCTGAACTCTCATTTTGATTGTTTTACTTCCTTATTGCTATTTTGTATTTTCAGGTTAAATCACATATAATAAAATATAATTGTATTTTTGAGAAGATAGAAGCTTTTATTATGGCTCTTTTTGGTTTGATCCACACACACTGAAGCATTGAAGCAGTGAGATCACCACGGTTTTGGTAGCCTTGCACCATTCCTCTGATCCTAAAAATATGTATCACAATGGCTGTATAATTGTAGGTCTATATTCAAATGGCTTTAATTCATTATAATTGCACACTAAGTCGAATGGTCTTAATAAGTGCATTTAAGGTTTAATAGTTTGACCTTTTGCAGTTTTAATGAGCTCCCAATCCTGGAGTCATCAATTTGTTTTATCTATCTATTTATTTATGAGTTTTACCAGGAAAGCATACTGAGCAACATGCTCGATTCCAGATGCGACCTGGGGGCTGAGACGCACTTACATAATAGTAAAGCTTAGACAGTGCAGAGTTGCGCAAGAATTGTTACATACATTTGTATGGGAAAAATTACATAGTTGGGTGAAAATACAGTCAAGGGTAGGATACATAAAATCAGTATAGAGAATACAGAGGGTAGATACTGTTCTTTACATATGAGATTATAGCAGTGAGACATTTAAGCAAGAATTCCTAGCTGAAGCAGGAGCAACTGGAGGTGAAATGTACTCTGAGTAATTTGTTCCGTATGGAGGTATTTGGTGCATGTCGGATGGGGGCAGGTAGGGCGTTCCAGGACTGAGGTAATCGGCAATTAAAAGCGGCCTGGCCTTTAGATGTGCGCATAAACGGGACATGGAGCAGTTTATGGTCAATCCATCTAAGGGAGTACGTTGGTGACGGTTGTTGGGAGAGGACAGAGGTTAGGTAGGGGGGAAGGGAACTGGACCAGAATTTGGCTGCGAATATGGCGCAGTTGGTTTGTCTGCGGTCATGTAGGGATGGTAGAGTTAACAGCTATAGAGATCGCAGTGGTGGGTTGATTGGTGGCAGCCGAGGATGAAACGGCAGAATGAGTGGAACAGGGTGTCAAGGCTGGCCAAGGTGGACCCGGGAGCGGTGGAGTAAACTATGTCGCCGTAGTCGATTACGGGGAGGATCATTTTTTGAACACTGGCATGCCTTGTTGGGGTGGGGAGGCAGCTTTTGTTACGGTACAGTGCCCCAAGTTTAGGGAGTAGCCGTTTGTGTAGAGAGGTGATGTGTGCAGAGAAATCTAGGTGTTGGTCTAGCCATACAACCAGGTATCTGAAGCTCGTACAGTTTTCCAGGGGGGTTCCATCCAGGGTTTTGAAAGGGAGGGTGGGGACTTGGCGGGAGAGTCTTTGAGGTGAACCAAAAGTTAGTAATATGTTTTTTTTAGAGTTAAGAAATAGCTGGTTAGACCTAAACCAGTTCTGGATAGCGTTGAAATCTTCCTGGAGTTGGGTTGCTACACTGAGGGTTGTGAGACCAGAGGAGTATAGGACAGTGTCATCTGCATACATCTGTATAGAGGAGTGAGCGCTTGCTGCTTGGAGGTCATTCAGAAAGATGGAGAAGAGAAGGGGACCCAGGACTGAGCCTTGCGGGATACCTGTTGGGACAGGCAATGGGTGGGAGCTGTGAGAGGCTATTTTGACTACTTGTCTCCTGCCTACTAGGTAGTCATGGAACCAGTTAGTGGCTGGAGTAGAGAGCCCTGCGGCAGTGAGTTTGGAGAGAAGTAGGGAGTGGGAGACTGTGTTGAAGGCCTTGGCTAGGTCAATGAAAATATCAGAGGTGATGTGACCTTTGTCCATGCTCATGAGGATGTCACCTGTGACACGAAGTAGGGAGGTGGTGGCTGAGTGGGATTTACAGAAGCCCGACTGGCATGGTGTGAAAAAGGAGGAGGCATCTAGGTATGGGGTGAGTTGGGACAGGACCAAATGTTCCTGGAGTTTGGCCAGGATAGGAAGTAGAGAGGTGGGTCGGTAATTTCCAGGGGAGGAGGGATCACCTGCTTTTGGCAGAGGTATAATGGTGGCCAGCTTCCAGACTGTTGGTATCATGCCCAGAGAGAAGGATAGATTGAAAAGGTCAGCTAGAGGGGCGGCAATAGCTGGGGCAGAGAGATAGAGCATTTTTGCGTCCATGAAGGTGGGGCATTTCCCTTTGTTTTGGTTTAGCGCCCGAAGGGAGCGAAAGACATCTGTTTGGGTAACTGTGCAGAAGGAGAATGGTGTGGATGAGGGCGTAGTGTGAGGGGCACATGTGTGGTGGGGAGGATCGGTGGGGTGGGTGTGGGGAAGGGAGGATAGGAGTTTTTTGGCGCAACTGGCGAAGTGAGTGTTAAAAGCTTCAGCTACTTGGATAGGGTCGGAGATAAGGGAACCTTGGTCTAGTAGTGTCGGTGGGGCAGGTTGGATGGGGGGGAGAGCAGGGCTTTAAGAGATTTCCTGAAGTCAGTTGGGTGATTTAAATTTTTGATAAAAGTCGATTGGAAGTAGTTTTTTTTCGCTAGTCTTATGCTACTTGTACACTTGTTTCGAAGGGATCTATAGGCAATGAGGGAGGCCTGAGTGCCGCTTTTTTTATAAACTTTCCAGGCGTGGTCCCTGGCATGGCATGTTTTGATTATGTCTGCTGAGATCCAGGGGAGATGCGCTCTTCGAACTCTTTTCGTATGCAGAGGGGTGTGGATATCCCAGACTTTAAGGAAGTTTGTTTGAAAGCCTTGAAAGCTGTGTCAATGGTGGGCGCCATTGAGATGAAGGACCAGTTTATCTGTCTTAGGTCAGTCAGGAGGCAGGCTAGGTTGAGGGAATTATAAGACCTGGTGACTAATGTCTTTGGGGGTGGGGCAGGGGGACTGTGAACCTTCCTGATCATATAGATCATATGATGATCACTTATGGAATTGGGTAGGAGGCCTGCGCTTAGTATTCTATGCGGGTGGGAGGTGAGTGCCCAGTCCAGTAAGGTGTGATTTTTGGTTTTGTGGTTCAGCCTGGTGGGGTCTGTAATGAGCTGAGATAGATTTAGGGCCTTAATTTTAGTCTTTAGGTGTGCTTTATCAGGGCCGATCCAGTTTATATTGAAGTCACCAGTGATATGAAGCTCACCACCGCTGCAAGTGATTGTAGATTGCCCAGATGGGAGAGAATGTCCTTGGGAGGAGTGCAGGGGAGGCAGTATGAGCCAGCCACATAGATGGGGTTGGAGCTAGGGAGGGATATTTTTATGAGTAGTGTGTCAATGTTTCCAGGGGATACAGGGATGTCCACCTCAGAGAACTGTTGGCTATTTGCGATGTACATTGCTGTGCCTCTGCCTATCTTTTTACCTTGGCGGTCAGACTTGATTATTGCATATCCTAGTAGGGATACCTCAGCATCAGTAATATGCAGTTTTAGCCCAGTTTCTGAAATGACTAGGATATCGGGGCTCAGGGTTAAGGCAAGTGGTTGTATAAGCAAGAATTTAGATAGGAGGCTGCAGGTGTTTAAATGAAGGATACGGGGGCCTTTAGGGAAAGAGAATGGGGAACAGGTGTCAGAAACAGGTGTGTTGGGACCAGGGTTTGCCTCTATGTCCTCTGATAAGAGTAGGAGAAGGGTGATAAGATGTTTAAACTTGACCCAGGGAGGTTTAAAGACAGTAGAAGTGGTTCGAGAGGTAAGGGCAGGTGGGGGGGGGGTCTGCAGGAGGAAGTGTGTAGAACCATAAGGCACATGTGAAACTGAAGGAGTAGAAGAGTTGCACTAATGATGCTGTAATGGTCAATTGTCACTGCTAGAGCAAGCGTGTGTCCGAAGATAGAGTAGCAAGGGTTTGGTGTTTGATTTGGGGGCATAGGTGATGGCTGCGCTATGCATAAGAGGATAGCTGGTGGCAGGGAATTGTTTCCCAGTTGAAGGAACATGATTAAAGTAGGCAGCAGCAGCATCCTAGCTTGAGTTATAGTTGGGTGGACGAAGATTTTGGATGGGAGCCCTCTGGTGGTGGCAGCTGATAAGCTGCAAGTGGAGAAGTGGGCTGATAGGTTCTGAGCAGTCATGTGACTATCCCTATAAAAGGAGGAGCTCACCAGGGGTGGTGGGGAGCCGGCGCGCAGTGCCAGTGGGGCAGAAGCAAGCAAGCACACAGTGGAATCAGAGCTTCCCTCTACAGGCAGTATTTGAATTAAAAAATGGCACCTGTGGCATCTGCAGTATGACTTTCCGTGTGTCCTCGTATCTGTGCTTGGGGGGGGGTCCATCATCGGCGACTGTGTGGGGAGGGCAGCTGTGGATCCTGTGCCCTCGCGACCCTGCTCCCGAGTACTGCCTGTGAAGAAAAGGAGTGAATTTAAAGCAGAGTTGAGAAGGTATGTGTGGCTCGTTATTGGCCCAGCTCCAATTCTTTTGTCCCCCGGTACAAAGGCTAGGTAGAATTTAAACCCAGGGGCTGTGTGGTACTGATTTAAGCAGGCTGCCATTTAGCAAAGTGTTTGGCTATTTACAGATTTAGCGTTTAAATACTGTGACCAGTAATCACTGTGAGCAGCAGATTCCCACTCCAGCAACCCCTTTAAGTATAAATGCGCTTATTAGATGTTTACTGAGCACTCCCGATTGTGGCTTGTATTTAAACAGTGACTGCAAATCTTACACACTATTAGGCAAGTGATAAAAATTGCTGAAAGGGCTTTCCAAGGTGGGAACAGGAGTAAAAGGTTGACAAATCTTAAAGCACCTTCCAGTTTTCACTTAAATACAAGCATCTTCCAGTTTACACTTGAAATAAACTAACAGCACACCTGTGCTGACTTTTAATTTTTTTTTTTACAAAGCAAGCAAGTACACAGTGGAAACAGAGCTTCCCTCTACAGGCAGTATTTGAATTAAAAAATGGCGCCTGTTGGCGTCTGCAGTATGCCTTTCCGCGTGTCCTCGTCTGTGCTTGGGGGTTCTGTCGTCGGCGACTCTGTGTGGGAGGGCGGCTGTGATCCTGTGCCCCGCAACCCTGCTCCCGAGTCCTGCCTGTGCTGGGGGCTGTCATCAGCGACTGTGTGGGGAGGGCAGCTGTGGATCCTGTGCGCTTGCGACCCTGCTCCTAACCATATCTTTGCTCAGTTCATGAATAGTCCAATAAGATTTAGAATAAAATTACTTTTGAACAAAAACTGTATAAACATTGGGTTTTATTTTGCACAAATATTAACTTTTCTGTGAGTTGAAAATGCATAGGAGATTAGTTGTACACACTTTTGTATTTCTCCATACTTTTTCCCTGAAATTTGTAAAAAAAAATATGAAAAAATAACACTCAACAGTCCAATAAAATTTAGAGTAAAATAACGTTAGAACAAAACTGTATAAACTTTGGGTTTGATTTTGTGCAAATATTAACTTCTCTCTGAGTTGAAAATGCATAGGAGATTAGTTGTACATACTTTTTTGTTTCTCCAAACCTTTACTTTGAAAATTTGTAAAAAAAAATATGAAAAAACAACACTCAACCTTTTGCACAGGTCTTGACCTCCCTTAAAGAGAATGGCTTAAAACTTATTTTGGAGTCATTCAAGAGTTACTCCAAGGTCAAGATTTAGTAAACTATACATTTAATGCATTTTAATAGTAGAAGTTGCCAAAGAGGACATAATAAAAGAAAAAATCAGTTGTGCATCATAGAAACCTTAAAGGTATCAAACCATTTGCTTCTAACAGTTTCACAGACAGCCAAGTCTTCTTTACTGTATGTATGTGAGCATTGTTTTCTTCTGTGTCTTCCTTCTTCCCCCTATCTTATCTGTGTCAACTTCCTATATATATTGCTGGCTAACAATTACTAAAATGAATCCGCTGCTTTTTTCCTGAAAAGATTTAACATGATCCCATCCTAAAAAGATCTAATGTGCCCCAATAAGCAGATTGTTTTCTTTCAAGCTGTTTTTTGTTCATATTTAGAACTAAAGAATTCCACTGAAGTGTTCTACATTGCTAGAATAACTTCAGGGTCTGCTGTTAAATTAAACATGAAAAGATATAAACCTAGGCCTAGATATTCAGACATGCACCCAAGGACTGCGCAATGACGGTGCAGTGCAGTGCAATGCAGATACGTCATGTGTCAAACTATGCCGTATTCAGAGGATGCACCACCGACATGTGCTGGCACAAGGTAGGCTAAATATAGTAAGGATGTGCTACAGCGCAACCACAGATGCTCCAAAACAACCAGGAATGCACAGAAGCAGATCAGAACACACAACCCAGTGGGCTGAGCAAGGGCAACAGGGACACACTGGCAGGGCTGCACAGGGGCACAGGGGCACAGTACCCCACCAGCACGGCCAACCACAGACAACAGGGGCACACTGTCCTGAAGGAACCACAGGGCACCAGGGGATGGCAGAAACAGGACCCTGGGCTGCCAACAGTGGCACAAGCATCAAGGCAACTCACCTGCACTGCCAGTATGCTAATGGCAGAGCCAAACAATAGATACCCAACAGGCCGTGCTGCAGGGGGCCATGGCCATGGTGCCAGGATAACACACAAACACAGAGGACAGTAGCCCTGGGGTGAGAGAGGCACAGGGCATCCAGGGGCACACAGGCCACCACCCAGAGTGGACAGGCAGACAGAAGGGCAGTGCAGGCAGACAAGGGCACAAGGTGCAGTGGCAGGCACAGGCCAGTGCGACACCCACCACACAGGGACATGCACAGGACAGGGACATGGCACACATGCCCGGTGCACTCATGAGCAGTGTCCCAAGGGGACAGCAGCAGGACACCAGGGACATGCCCAAGCACAGCTCAACAGACACCTGCAGCATGGTTCCACACACACCACCTGCAAAGGAAACACAGACACAGAAGATATAGCAAAGAAAAGGGTTTACCAGGAACAAAGCACAAAACAAAGCCAACAGGGCAACTCTGTACATAACAGAAGAAAACTGAATGGTGAGGGGCCACGGGAAGAGGGGGATAGGGTCCTAAGGCTGTACAGTGGGATGTGGGGATGGGCAGGGCAACAGGGAAAGGGCAGGGCAAACATGGACCATGGCCCTAATGGTACCAGGGCAGGCTAACACCTGCCGCACATGGCAGCCTCTGATCATCCTAGGTTCCTCCTCATGGCCACTGTCTCCCTCAGGTGGTGCTGCATCAGGCCAACCACCTGTGCCATCATGGATCTCATCCTCTACTGCTGGGTCAGTATGGCAAAGAGGGCCCTCACCAGCCACGCTGACCTCCTCCGCGGCTGTACCTTGGCTCAACCTAGGAAAAGGGACAGAACAGGCAATAAGCGACATGCCAGATGTAGCTCCATCCCACCTGAACATGTGCACTGGACAACGGAGGCACACACCAGTGGACAGACCCCCATGGTGCTGTGCATGGAGGGCCGCACCAGCTGTCCATACAGCACACCGCACCAATGCGAACAGGCACACAGGGCCATGCAGTGGGTGCAGCGGTACACATGCAAGGCACATGACGCAGACTGCAGGCACCTGTGGCTGCACACAAAGTGGAGGCCTTGTGCATAGCCCCCTGCCCGGGTGGCACAGTGGATATGGGCATGGTACAAGCACATGCAGTGCGACACCAGCACGTCTGCTGGGCCCTGCACCCAACCAGGCAATGCCCACACATGGCAGCAGTGATCATGGCCAGAATCCTGCAAACTACAGTGATCCACAAATGCACAGTACAGAGGTGCGAACATGCTTACCTGCCTGTTGCTGTACTAATGCCCCAGCAGCCATCCCATTACCTCACTGGATGTCCATGGCCACAGCTGCCCTGGCCCTCCTGCGGTCCTCTGGACCTGTGGATGGATGGATAGATAGGCCATTGAGAGAGCAAAGGCCTATGGCTTATTCATAAAGTAGAAAAAGAAATGGGCAGACTGGATGGGCCTTGCGGTCCTTATCTGCCATCAACTTCTGTGTTTCTATGTTTCTATTAGAGAGAGGTGGACATGAGAGGACAGTCATGCACACACACATACACCTCGGCACACAGCTGGCATGGCACAGGATGGGACACTACCTGCCTTTTGGCCCTGGCGCCTGCATGACTGCAACATGCACAACAATGTTGCACGTGTCGCCCAAGCAGGACATGCAGAGATTGCGAGAACCATGGCCACCCCCGGTAGCTGCACACATGCTGCACATCTGAATGCCTAGTACAGGTACACCACGGGCATGCATGACGCAAGGGAATACTAACCTGGCTGTGGCACAGCACCATGCTGCACCCGTGCCTGGAGCCATTGCAGCCAGGTTCCCATAGTGGTGCCTGCACTGCTCTGTGGTGCACAGCACCCCCATGTGGAATTCCAGGGTGGTAGTGACACGTGACCACACCTGTGTCCTTGGCTGCTGCAAGGGCACCTGCCCAATGAGCTGGGGTGCATAGGGCTCAACCAATGCAACCAGATTACACATCTCCACCTCTGTACAATTTACTGCCCGATGCGTGCTTACAGTACCCACCATGGCTCAAGTGCAACCCGACTGTAGGAAGCATTGTGGCCTGCATGTGGTGCAGCTCGAGGACATTGTACAATACTGTACTGTTGTACGTGACTGCGCAGCATGTGGATGCTCTATTGGCGTGTGCTGTGGCAGAGTATTGCACGGCACCGTGCATGCACACAGTGGCATGGCCTGGTGGGTGCATGGGGTCATGGCTGTGACCACGATGGCACAAGGCATGACCCTGAGCAATGTCGTCCAGTGCTGTATGTGGCATAGAGCATCCCGAGCAGCTGCGCCATGGGCCATTGCGCCATGATGAGTGTGGTTGCATGATATGTGACCAGCACCGCATGCGCAATGGTGGCATATCACGCACTGTACATGGTTGCATGATAGGCCAATGCACACAGGTGCACACATGTGCACTGCAAGCTCGTGCACTGTGCATACGCTAGACTTGCGCCGCATGATTGCTCAAGTGCATCCTGCTTGAGCATGGTGCAAAAGCACGATATTCACTCACCATATGCAAATCACCTCATTAGGCTATGCGCAGCACAACCAGGATAATTAGCAGCTCATCACCATTGCACACAGGCTCATTTACTTGCATTGTGCTTGAAAAGCACCATGCCGCAGCACAGGTCATGGACCAATATTGCAGCCAGTTTGGTAAGAGGATGATAATGCTGGGAGTGAGAGACTCATACCTACAGTGCAACAGAGCACCTTTCTGTGCCATGCTGCCTCTGACATCCATTTCTGTCACTGTCCACAGGTAACATAATGTCTGAGGCTGAGGGAGAGGAGGAGCATGGATCTGCATGGAAATCCATGCCCAATTTCACTAAGCAAGAGCAGCAAGCTCTGTTCAAGGCCTACCTCAACAGGGAGGTCCTGCTGAGTGGTGCCACAGGCACACTGCAGGACAGGTCGGTCAGGTGGGATGCAGTGGCCATCTATGTCAGTGCACATGGCAAGCACCAGAGGAGTGCCCAGGAGTGCTGGAAGAACATGGGGATGGACAAACACCATATTAAAGAGAAGGTGGAAGCCATCAGGGCATCACGCAGCAGGATGGGCAGTGGACCACCCACTGCACTGGCACTGATTGTGACAGAGGAGCTGGTGGTGGCAACCACCAGCCGTGCCACCATAGAAGGCATTCCTGGTGGTGGTGGTTTCCATATGGGTGGAAGCCCCTCACAGCACAGTGAGTCACCACACACCATACATGGGGGGACTATGGGCAGTACCATGCAGGCAGGCCTGCTGCCATGCTGTGTGGTCCATGTAGGTGAGGCATGCAGCTGTGCACAGTGCACTGGTGGATGGCTGCCATGGCAGCATGCACCCTTGGGCATGGGACCTGCCTGCATGGGCGCTACACCTCTGCTGACTCTGTGTTTTGGTTTTCCAGCACCATCACATCTCTGCAGAGTGGTACAGGAGTAGGAGAATGCCAACATGGGACTGGAGGTGCCATTGAGGTCCACAAGCATCTGGTACAGAGACCAAACATGATGTGACAGGGTGGGCTGCTGGACATCCTGGGGCTGGAGTCAGACAACACGCTGTCTGTGCTCCTGCTGGGTGAGTGCCTGCCCGTGCTGTGTGCAGGCACCCAGCTGGGCAGTGTGTCCAATTCTGATGATGATATGTCACTGGTTCTGGACAGCGCCGGGCATGTGGTGCTGGCCAGGGTCCAGGGACAGTCGCAGGCACTGTTTGAGTACAGTGTTGTGCCGGTGGGCACGCAGCTGCCCCCTGTTCATGGCAACACAGTGGTGTGTGGTGCCACTGCTATGCCTGGTGAGGGGGGGTGCTGTTGTAGGTGTGGCCATGCTGGGCATAGAACAGCAGATGGAAGGACAGCGGCAGTAGAATACAGTGACGACTGGGCAGCACACCACAGGGGCCGCCTCCGGTGAGCCTGTAGCCACACTACCCCCTGTAAGGTCCCCTGTGCAGTGTCCACCAGAGAGAGGCATTGACCAACATGCCACATCACCTCCAGCAGGCCGGCATCCACCCCAGGATGTGCAGGATGCTGACAGGCTGGCTGAGCACACCCAGCTGTTGCGAATATCTGTAGACAACCAGGCACTGCTTGATACAGAGATCTGTGCACTGTGGGCTGAGGTGCATCAGCTGGCCAAGCGGCAGGACAGTGGATGAGCGCAGCTCATTGATTAGATCTGCCAGCTGCGGGAGGCCACAACCGCATCGCTGAACCACATGACCAGGACTACTGCGGCTGGATTTGCATCACTGGCATCCACTGGGCATGACTGTGTGCATCAGACTCCCCACAGTGCTACTTCAACACCATGGTCCCGGTGCCTGATGACCCTGCATGGCTGATGCTGGGCTCCAATGTAGCCATACCGACACCACCAGTGCAACCCTGTTCAGCTGGCTCTACACCCCAGCGAGGATCAGGTCATGTTCTCAGGCCTCCACCCCATGAGTGTGTCAGACACTCCCTCGGTGGCTATTGCACAGCCCGTGGCTGCCAAACGGCCTGGGTGTGGCTGCCCACATGGCCATGGCAGCCATGAAACCATGCGGTAGGCCTGCTGGGTGTGCTGCCCTTTCCTGCTGTCCACTGCTGCTGTCTAGTGCACACAAGTGTGGTGTTGCCCTTTGCATGTGGTAGTGTGCATGTGTGGTGTGGTGCACATCCTCTGTGTGTGCTGGCTGGGCTGCTGGGCCTTGTGGTGTGGGTGTGATGAGGACAGCTCCACACCAGCTGTGCCTGTGCACCGATGTCATACATCTGATCCATGCCATGTCCTGCAGCCCGTGTGTGTGTGCTCATGCATGTGCAGTGTGCTGTGTGTGGCAGTGTGGCTCTGCATTCACCATGCATGCTGTGTGTGCCTGTGTCACTGCATGCATCTTTATGTGCCCATACAGCCCTGTGGGTGCAGTGGTGGTCCGTGCAGGCTCAGCACACGTGTTACTCCATTTACTTGTGATCTTCAAAATGCTCCTGTGTGATGGTGGCCCTGTGCCTCCTGCCCTCCACTGCCAGCCTGGGATCCCACCTCCCCATGTGTGGCTGCACACCCCCTTTTGGCCCATCATTCACGTCATCCCCACTGCTGTTGCCCTCATCCACCTGGACTGCTATCCCATGGTCAATGGACATGTTGTGCAACATGCTGCAGACCAGGAATAGGCCACAGGCTTTCGATGGGCTGTACTGTAGGGCACCACCTGACCTGTCTAGGCAGTGAAACTGCATCTTGAGCATGCCAAAGATACACTCAATGGCATTGCATGTGGCAATGTGTGCCTCATTGTATCTGTCTTTTGCAGGTGTGGACGGTCACTGGTAGGGAGTGAGCAGCCAGGGCCTTAGTGGCTATGCACTGTCACCTGTGGGGAGAGGATATGGTTATCACTGTGTATTGCTTGTGCAACCCCCTCACCCCTGCCACCCTCTGCCTCTTGCCCCCTCACCTGTGTCATCACCTTCCTCCCCTGGCATTGCTGCACAAATGTCCATTCCAGTGCCTTGCTCACCATAACAGGTGCCCTGTGGGAATATCTCCATGCTTGAATCTCTGGCACAGGATTGAACTGTGCCAGATGTAGGCATCATGTGCATTCTCAAGGTGTGTAGTACAGACGTTGGTGATGCATCCCATGGCATTGTACACCACCTGGCAGTTGATGGAGGGGTACCCCTTCCTGTTCATACATGCCACCCCCTTCAGGCCAGATGGTGTGCATATTGCCATGTGGGTGCAGTCTATGGCCCCTATCATGCCTGGCATGTGTGCCACCCTGTGGAAATCCTGAATGTTTGCTGTACGCTCTGCCTGTGTGCTTGGGAATCATATGAACTCCAAAGCATGTGGCAGCAGAGCGTTGAGGACTTGTGTGAGGAGATGGGATGTGGCCAACTGGGTGATCCCTGTGGTGGCACCCGTTGGTCTCTGTAAGGTGCCCATGGTGAGCAGGCATATAACTGCTGTCACCTTGGTCTCCACAGACATGGTATGACTCCATCTGGTAGCTGCCTGCAGCTCATCATTGCATAGCTCACAGAGCTGCCTCAGAATTGCCCTGTTCAGATGGTACCAGCCCATGATCTCCACATCGCTATAGTCCTCAAAGGTGAGATGGGTACGGTATTGTCTGTGTTGGGCATACCGCTGACTGGCCCTTTGCCGGCCACATTGATGTTCCTCCCTCCTCCTCACACCCCTCATTACCTGCTCCATGATAAATGGACCTGCATCCATGGTGCTCTGTATTGAGCTCTGGGTTGCACATCTGCTGTGTATGTGTTTGAGCCTGTTTTTATAGGCTCAAGCCTGACTGGCACATCCTGTGGTTTGCTCCTGATTTGTGCCATGGTTTTCGGCTGAATATGCCATTGTGCCACATATTCATGGGTATGCCCCCTTGCACTTGAGCTGCATATATTACATTTGCGCTGCGGCACATCAGCTGTGGTTGAATACAGCTCTACGATGCAATTCTGTACTTGCGCTGGGGTATCTCAGTTGCACAGTGCTCAACTGCTCTGACTATCTAGGCGCATATGTTCTGGTCTCAGCATAGTAGTTTCAGAAATCAGGTTGTCAGAAATGTAATAGGAGTTATGCTAAACAAATGTAAATATATCTAAATGTATAGGAGTTACTCATAATCCATCATATGAAAGTTGTTCAGGACAAAAATACCTTTCAAATGAGCCTTTTCGTTAACCTGCACTAATTATATTTTTTAAACTATGACCATCTGATTATCACAATTTTCACCTTTCAGATGACTATATTAAAAAAATCTAATGAATTCAGATTAGTGACTACTCTCATTTGAAAGGTCATTTTGTTCTGAACAACTTTCATGTTGGTTGTATATTGGTGACTTGTATACTTTCTGAGATATTTACATTTGTTTGGCATGACTCCTACTGTGATCACTCAGATGGAAAAAAATGAGGTTGTTTGGAAGACCATATTTTACAAAATAGAAAGAATTCAGATTAGTGACTACCCTCATGTGAAAGGTCTTTTTGCCCTGAACATCTTTCACTCTAGTTGTTTTTGTGCACCTTGAATAGTTTTAAAGATATCTAGATTTGTTTGGAAGGTGTGCACATTTGCTGTCAGAGAAAAGCAGCTTTGAGTTCTGTGTCCATCATTCTAAACAGAAAGAAGGAAGTATTTTTTAACTGCTATATGGATATGCAGTGTTATAGAAGGATACACTGAAAACTACTAAAAAAATGTGTTCCACAAAAACTTCTTTTCAAGCTAAAGTGATATGGCTGTAGGCTCCACCCACAGCCATAAAAATGAGAAATTACTCACTACAGATCAAAAATGAGGAACAAAAAATAGTAATGTTTCTGGTATACTTGTGCAAGCCTATAGCATTGTCAAATTCATTCTCTGTATTTGTAGGTACAAACATAAGCCCTTTATTTAGAACACTGAGTTCAAGGTCAGTTAGAATGTAATTACTGATATTTACCACATTGTTGGTGTTAGAGCTGCTGACACTGGTATCCTCATTTAGCATCTCCTGGTCCTGAATTGCCATCTCCAGTGTCCCCCTCCATTGGTGTCTCTGCCTCTTCATCCCCCTCCTTATAAGTTTGGTCCTGCATTTATGGAATTTACCCATGGAATATCATGCTCCCCCCCTTCATGAATGAATATAAACATAAACAAAATCTGATGCCTGCTCTTTTAATATTTGTTTACATGCATGTGTACGTAAAATGCTATTTCACTAAAAATACCACTGACAGCTTAATCTGGTTCAGTTTCAGCTGGTTACCATCTGTATCCCCCCCCCCCCCACGGTTGTCCCTGAAAAAGGGACTTCTATTCTCAGTGGGCCTACCCAGTCAACAAAACTCAATAAATAAATAAATAAATACAGCCTTCATTGCTTAATATTATATTACTGGAACTTTTAACTTAGTCTAGACATCAGCAGCACTTTAATTTACCTATCCAGCTACCTAAGCTGTAAACAATAGGATTGGGTAATTTCACTGTGTATCTGTTAGCAGTTCAATCAAGATGCTCAGAGTTTTTAATTTCCCATCCCTTCTGTCAGGAGGAATAATAACATTGCCCTGTACAATGTCACCCCCTCACCTTTTTTACTATCCATGTATATAGTTGATGTAACTAATAGTGATGAGTTCATTTTTAACCCTGTGAGTCAAATTGGTTTCCATTAATATTAGAATAATTGATTGTACAGTATGTATCATGCAATTAAGTGGCTATTTAAATCTTGAACTGTTAGAACTCACACACTTTTGACAAAAAGCCAGTACAGCTTGAATCGTAGAGGAGAGGAGACGGTACTGTGGGTGTACGTTTGGTGTGTTGTTTTTATTGTTTGAGCATGGATAAATGTTTAAATCTAAAGGAGGAACTTTACTTCATATTTGTTCTTTGAGAAGTTAATGAGACCAGCTCCTTTTGAAACAGTGAACTTTTCTTGCACGCTGAGGATCCACTTCAACACTTTGTGCGGGTCTCTTGTTTGCTTTGGACATATAATAATTATTGTATGATTCTGCTTGTAAGACTATATTATTGTATTTTACCTTATTTTTTTATTGCTAGCTATCTCCTACTCCCCTCTCCCCCAGGACGCATCTGGAAACAAGCTGTTTTCAGCTCAGTATGTACTTCCTGGTTAAACTTTAAAATAAGTAAATAAATAGATCTAGCAGCACACGGCCCTATAGAACAATTTGTGAGCAATTTGGATTCAAAAAGCTCAGTTCTGAGATGTATTTCAAAAGTTTTTTTCTCAGACAAGCAAACACAGACCTCTCTCCTACACTGTCTCCAAAAGACTGCACTGAAGACAGCCTCCTCTTGGCATATAGCTTATTTCAGCAACATGTGACCTCCAATCCCATAATACCTTGTAAACTTCACCTCTGTGCCACACTTTGCCTGTGAAATTATAAACTTTGCACTTCGCGAGGTATCGGTTTACCATGAAGTTGGACTTTGCAAGTTGGATTAACTTCACGAAATGTGGTGAATTTTCGAATTAATCCACAAAGCAAAATTTTCCAACTTTACACATCACTATTCGGGACTGTACAGTCCACCTGGTTGAGAGGTTGGACTCATACTGCAGCAGGAGGGGGGTTATCCCAGAACAAATAAGAAATAGAGTTGTGCCTTCACCCAGGGAGAATAAGTGGGCCAGATGTTGTGTGCAGCACCACCCCCTGGCATTCAGTACCTACCCACCTCCTTACACTAGACTGCGCCACCCCTTGGGGAACCAATAAGACAGTTGTTACCTTCACTAATGAACACATTTAATCAGGTTGCACAAAGTGGGTGCACACACAGAAGTGAAATTCAACAAATTAACAGTGTTTTTATTTCAGAATACAGGCTTGGAAGATGGAGGAAAAGAGGAGGTTAGACAGTTGCAAGTCACCTTGAGCATGCCTATACTGTTGCAGTACCCTCTGGGAACTGCTGTACTCTAGGTCACTTCCACCCTCTGAGATCCCACATGGTTTATGAAACACCCACCCAATCAAGGGGCACAAAGTATGAATTACATTGGATAGGGTGCGGTATACTCTTCAGCTGGTACCAGTACTAAAATAATAATCTCAAGTATGACACAAGAACCAATAACTCTAGGTACCCAGGAACTGTGCTAAATCCTGATGCAGGCCTGGTAGCTATGTTTCCCAGTTGTTCTCAGGTATGCATTTGATGAAATTTAGTAGGTTTGCCATTTAACACCCCCCCAACATGCCATAGTGTGCTAGCAAAATTTAAAAAAACTCAAAATTCTAGCCAGCCCAGTGGCGCTGGTGACCCAGGTTCGGGCACACACCCCAGACTACTGGAGGTTGGCAGGGGAGAAAGAGAGGATTGAGGGGACCGCTCTCCTCTCTCATGGAGGGAGGGTTAGCTATCCTGCCCGTTGATCGCCATCTAGCAGCGGCTGGGGGAGATATGGGTTGGGAAGCTCAAGCTGACGTACAAGTCAGTGGGGAGGGGGGAAGGGAGAAAACTGGGAAAATGAAGCTGGCAGGCTCTATCATGACCCCACCAGTGCTTGTCCTGACACCCAGAATCTGGATTTGTGTTTTGGGCGGGGAGTCGGCTCTCCTCACCCCAGCCCTGTCACGGAGGGATAAAAAAATCAATAATGGAAAAAAAAAATAGAAATTCTAAATGGAAAGAGTTAGAAAAACAATTTGTAATTCAAATGAGGTAACTGCAGTCCAAACCGGAAAAGTATAAAGATCTTAGCCAGCAACACCATCACTCATGTGACCCATGGATACAGCAGCTCAGTTAAGGTGGGAACCAGCATACAGCAGCAGATCAAGCAGCATTCAGGAATATGCTCCAACAGCCTGGATATCAAGCACTTCAGACTCTCTTAGATGCTTCACAGCACTACATCCCTTCTGGTGCAACTGTCACAGCACAGCCTTTCTGTCTCAACCCTCACAGCACACAGAGGAGCACTATACAGCAGCTTCATGATTCTCGAGGAGCCCAGACCCAAGGAGTGATCCCCCAGCTTCACTGTAGATGAAAAGAACCCATGTACTCATGACATGTGCCCCTTGACTCCCAGTTCCCTGATTCACTCCACTGGAAAAAGTCTAGGAGGCTTCCTACCTGAGTCTGCAGCAGCTCAGTTAAATTGCAGTTCTTATTCTCTGGTTTCTCAATTCAACAGATCTCATAGGATGGAATATTTCAGTTTTCCTCACAGCAGCTTAATTCTGCTGATAACCTTCTGGCATAGTCTCAGAATGAGGTTCATGGTATTTGGCAGGTTAAGCCCAGTATAGGACTCACAAGATCTAGGCCTGGCTAGACCTCATCTCTGTCAAGTGGCAGCAGGTCTGCTCACCTGTGAACCTCTCTCCAATAGTGATGAGATCCTCATAAGCCCAGGTTTTTCCTTCTCCCACTTAGTGTCTGATTTGTCAGGCAGGGTTGTCTATATGTCCTTCTGCCCTGCTCTGCCTTCTGATTGGCTTTCTTACCCTTCCAGTCCATGTGGGAGAACATGTGATATCATTCTTCCCACAGTGCTTTGCTGCTTTTGCTAGGGCTTTGTAGCCCACTGACTGGCCAAACTGCAGGGCAAGGGGCACAAAATGGCTGTACCCTTGTCCATTTTAAGTTATTCATTTGCCTCCCTTGATTGTGCTAGTCAGTGTTTACTAGCGGCTCCCTAGGGCCATTATCCAGTGGGTCTGGGGGCCACGGCATGCTGGCAGGGTAATGAGGAGCAGAGAGCACTGAGGAGGAGCCTCTTCTGTGTGCACTCCTGCTCCATTGGCATCAGTCCGTGGTGTGATACAGTTAGTTGCCAAAGAGGAGAGGTGTCCCTTTTGCCTCTGGTCCCCACTATCAGGATTGGGGGACCAGAGATGGGAGATTTGCGGCAGCTGCCGCCAAAGACAGGCACAGGAGGTGCCAAGGCTGTCTGCTGCTGCACTCTCTCTCCTACCACAACACACAGTTGAGCAGGAGGGAGCTAAGAGTAAGAGCAGTAGTTCCAGGGATTTCAAGAGGGTGCCAGCAGTAATCCAGGTAAGACCCTTCCAGAAGAGGGGTTTACACTCTCCCCTGGGCCATGACTTGTCATCATGACAATTCCATGAGTTTTCATCACTGCTGATCTAAAAGACACAAACCAGGCAACAACAAGTAACAATGCTACCTAGATGAATGTTTACTAACTAGGCTATTCACAGAGTCCATTGGCACATAACAATATCAACAGGTTTCAGGTTGTACAACATTGTCACAAACACTCCTTCAGAGACAGTTAGTTCCTATTTGACCAACATTTCTGGTGCTCTGCATCCCTATATTAGAAACTCAGGACTATTGAACACAATATGTGGTATGGAATGGGGTATGATATAGCTCTCATGATGCACTATATGCAGGGGGAGGTCAGTGGATGCATGACGAGTGTCATAACTGAGCTTCAAAATAGGTCTTGCAGGTATATCTGACTGTCACTATTGGATTACCTCTGGTTCCTTGACAACTGAGGGTGCATGTTCCTTCTCTCTGACCATTAAATGAGGTTCCTCAGAATGAGTGGGTTCTATTGCAATATCTTTCTCTTTGTCAGGTGCTCCATGATCATCTACATGCTCTAGTTAAGCGTTAGTTGGCCTAACTAGGGGTTCAAAAGGTTCTGCATCTAGATTTAACTGTGTAGGTGGTGTAGTTGGTGTCCTTCAATCATCAAAAGCATTTAGCAGATGAGGAATGTCCACAGCGTAATGATTACAAACAAGATCATCCTCTTTGTTAGACAAATCTGTTGCAATTTGTGTTGGTTAAGGTGAAGATGTTTCTGGAGGCCTGAAGGTGTCCCTGGAGGTATGAGAGGACAAGTATAGGTTGGGTGCAAGCTGACTAGGTTGGTTTCTTTGTTTACTGGAACCTCTGGTTTCCATTCTCTGGGAGAATACTGTGCCATTGTCAAAATATGGCATGTCCAACTGTCAAGAAGAGGGAGCAAATGGTTATGGTGTAAAGTTTTACTTCTACTAGGACCCGGTAGCACATCAAATGAGTGATGAAATTTGAGAAACAGCATTTGAATGAAGAGAAATGAGCAAAAACATTAAGAGTGACTGGCACATCACAGCGACCGGCACATTATGGTGACCCCATATATGCAGCTTTTCCCCATGGTCAATGTGCGCCGTGAAGTAGGAATTCTAGAGATACGGGAGTTCAGGGGGCACAGCCTCCCATGGGGGTGCAGTGGGGCAGAGCCCCCTTGCAAAAACAGAGACAATCATCTTTGCTTGGATGCACCTGTTGCTGCCAAAGTGTGCAACAGATGCAATTGATAGGATAAAAGGCATAGCACAGAGGGTGTGCTCCAGGTGTTGCAGATGTAGTTATTACCTGTGTTGCTGTCATGTCAATGGAATTCCTGGGAACAGTGCTAAGAAACACTAGAAAATGATTCCCTGGCAGTAACGTGGCATAGTGGTCACCTTAGGTCTGTATGCACAGATTTAAAAGAAACATTGTAACGCTGGAAACAATCTGAGGAATGGAGCAATTTACACTCATTCAATTAGTCATGATGCATAAATTGGTAGCTGTAATGTGTGTAGCTGAAATGTAGTGGCGCTTTAAATGTGGTCGAGCAAATGTTTTCGCTCATTTTGCAGTTGCTGTAAAAAGATCACTCAATTGACATGGAACCCTAGGAACCTTCTTAGGGCAAACTCTGCACAATGGCAATTCTACAGATTTTTCTGTAACAACATAAGGGGTGTTGCCCCACTAATCTGTATTTTATATTTTCCTGCAAATCCCATGTTCCGGACCAAGACTCTGTCTCCAGGGAGTAGCTCTTGAGCTCTGACACATTTTTCTTATCTTGTTTTGTTTGCATAGCTTCTCTTAGTAGAAAATTCTTGAGGCAGCCAGTAGGCATCATACAATTACTGTTTAAGTCTTTGCACATATTTGGTGTAAGTCTCTAGACTGTCTCCATCAGATGACACTCTGAGTGCAAGGTCTGCTAGGAGCCTGGCCTTTTGTCAAAACATGAGCAGATATGGGAACTGCCCCATGACATTACTGTGAGTGCAATTGCATGTATCGAAGATCATACTCACTTGATGACTGCAGTTTATAGTAGCGTGGGCACAATAACAGACACAGTAGGCAGTATATAAAGTGCATAAAAAATGCAAAGCTTGCATTTGTAAATTTAGTTTGACACTTTAGAAAATAATAAATATTTACAAAAAGGAAAAGGGTGTTCGTCCTTCACACCACAACAAACAGGAAGTACTTTTCTTCTTCAAGAACTCCTGAAACTTTCCTTTGTAATTCAAAGTGCTCAAACAGTGTGTAAGCTTTCACACTCAGCTTCTTCTCTCACTGTGGTTAGCCAACTACTGAACCACCTCTCCATCTCACTTAGCCCCTGCTGGCGGGTTTATATATTATAACTAGGGATGACATCATAGTCAGGTGACCCTTTGTTAAATAAAATAACCCTTTATCTTACTCCCACCCCACTGAGGCTTCTTAATCATACTGTAGTCTGTTACAAGCTAAAAGGTGTACATCTGTATAGTAACATACCATGTATCTGATCTGTAGGACCACTAACAGCCTTAATTACAGGGCCTCAGCTAATTTAGGGACTAAGCTTCTCCCATCCAGGAGTGACATCACAGACTAGGCTACTATAAAAAACAGCCATTGTTTGGGCTGCCAGCCCTATAGTAGGGCCTCTGAATACCAATGGCTCCACACAGGTAATTACATTTTTATTACACATTGTAATACACCCTTTATTCCTCAGGCATCTCTGAATTGGCTAGGGGAAGAAAAGATTAAGGGCATGCTCCTTATCTGATTCTCCTGCCAGCTCATGAGACCTGGAAATGTTTTTGTTGAATCTTTTACATTTTTTAACAGTAGTCTCTTTATTTAAACATAAGCCCCTTTAAAAAGGCTCTTCAATCTGCAGCACTGCTTAGCTGCCACTTTAACATGCAGGGGCTCTGTACTATGCTCCTTTATGGGCCCCTTCTACAAACCAGCATTTAATTTCATTGATCCAATGGCTGAAATTGCAGTCATCGGGTATACATTTCATTTGGGCCTTATTTTGCCCTTTGGCCCATTTCCAATCTTTGGACCCATTTATCTACTCACGCAGCCCCAATTACAACATCTCTGGGACTGCATTATCATTCCAGGGGCAGGGTACATCTTCACCATTTTTGGGACACTACGGGGCTTCTCTGTTTAATTGCCCTTAGTGTCCCATATGCCAGCATTTCTTTCATCTTTATCACACTATGCGGCATTTCTACAATGATCGGAGCACCCTTCTGCTCCGATCCATCTCTAAACACTCAGCCGCAATGTGCAGCACTTCAGAGCACTTCAGAGCATCATTCTGCTCCAAAGCATATCTTATAGCTAATCCTGCTCTGATTCAGGATTGTTACCTGAGCCAAACATATTTACAAACTGAGCCACATCTTGCAGTGAGTGGCTCACAGCTCTCACTTAGTGGCGCCTCAGGAGTGGAACGCCATACAGGGACCACAGTTTTGTCCTACCAGGGCACTGTTGCAAAACCAGGGCACCTCTTTCAAAAATGGGGCACTTTCTTCCTCTTTTTTATTATTAGCAGGCCATTCGAATGGACATAGCAGGATACAAGATTACTTTAATAAAGCGCGACTTGCGCTAGTAAATATCTCCCATTCAGAAGCTCACAGCTAAGTGCCTAAAGCACTGTTTTTTTTTGTGCACCAAGAGGAGATTTTAAAACAAAAAGGGAGTGAACAGAATAGCAGGAGATTGTCAGGTTGGTCACACTTACAAGAAGAAAAGTAAAGAAAGAAAGAAGATAATAGGATAGAGTGAGAGAAACGTGGGGGGTGTACGCTGGTTACAAGGGCTTATTATTTCATAACAGGGGTACCCTGTTAGGGATCCATACGATTGCCCGGCATGAGGTTTCCCGTCACTTATTTAACCAACATTTCTCTCCCGTTATAAGTAATTCCGACTTAATTAATGACTGACTAACAGTTTCCCGACTAAATGTAATCAGCGCTTTCGATCATTATTTCATTTCTATTATTATGCAGCAATGATCCTTATTTAAAGTGAATCAGCATTAAACTTTGAGCAAATAAATGCATCAACATCAAATATTATTTAAATAAATGAAAGTAAAGCAATGCATCATGTTGCCCCACGCTGCAGCTCTGGATTGGCTCCTCTTCCTTTTTCTTCCAGCTCAGCTGCTGCTCTGGGTCCCGATGTGGCTGTACACATGCTGCCAAGGAGGGACCATGCTAACCTTTTGAAAATAAAAATGGGGCGATACTGAGCCCACATGGCATGATCTCCATCTGCTGCTGCCTGAAAGGGGGAGGATGCCGACACTCGAGGTGACCACCACAAGAAGACCAGGGACACAGGAACTGACAGCTCAGATAAGTCCTTTACTATTCTGATATGGTCCCTGCGCACTATCTGGTCCTCCTTTCTCTGGCCACACCTTTGCGCCTGAGATCACTCTCAGTCCCTCCTTTGGCCGTTTCTTTTTCTGGCCAGTAGACCAAACTTGACTTGCTCACCACCCAGCTTCACGAACTGCCCAACACCACTAATGGTCAGACATGGACCCTCTCCTTTGCATGCTCAGGGTTCTAGCCCTGGAACCCCAAGCTTGAGCCTTTAACAGCTCTCATTCTTTGTTTTTAAAAACAAACACAAGCCCATGCACTGGGCTGGGACAGCAGTCCCAGTGCATGGCCTGCCCTGTCCTCAAGCTGCCTGGCTTCCGAGGGGGGGGGGAGTCCAAGAGATGATGGAGAAATGTGTTAAAAGGGGAAAAAATGTGGGTTTTTTTTACAGCTCAGGCTTAGGTTCAGGTTCTGGTGGAGGCGAACTGCTGGAAAGAAAGCAACGAAATCTTACAGTTCCTGAAACTGATACTGCCTTAATATGCACTGTGCAGTCAAATTATATATGGACATCGTGTCAGGAAATGTAAAGACAGTAAATAAATTGTGGGAAAAACAAAGTCGGGAAATATCACGACGGGCAATCATACTAGACCCCCCTCTTACATACCTCCCCACACAAAAAGGCAACACAGATTTTTTTGGTTGACTTAAACCCTTCACCCTCTGAAGGGTTGGAACTTCCACCAACCCCCTCTAGAAGTTTCCCTCAGGGACCCTTAATAACTTGAACAGTATATACAGACCGATGTATAAACATCATTCAGCAGTTAAGACCCTTTCTTTTCCCTAAGGTTTGTGGGCTTATATACCTAGAGTGCCATAGAGTGATAGATAATCTGCATTTTGATGCTGTGACCCTGCACGGTGCTTAACTGTAAACTTGTATGGCTGTAGTGAGAGGAACCATCTCATGATCCGCATGTTGTTCTCCTTCATTTGATTTAACCAGCATAACGGATTATGGTCTGTCACTACCACAGATTTATTGCCCCGTAAGTAATATTTGAGGGCTTCTATGGCCCATTTCATGGCTAAACATTCATTTTCAGGGTGGAATATTTTCTATCCCTTTCATGAAGCTTTCTGCTAATAAACAACACAGGATGTTCCCCCTTGGAATCATATTAGGTCAGGACCACCCCTGTATCAGAGGCCTCAGTCTGGACTTCAAAAGGTTTCTGAAAATTAGGGCTAATCAGAACCGGGACAGAGCATAATACAGCCTTAATGCTCCGAAAGGCTGCCTCACATTCCAGGGTCCATTTTACCTTGTTAGGGTATTTTTTCTTTGTTAGCTCTGTCAAGGGAGTGGCTAGAGTGGCAAAGTCAGCAATGAAGTGCTGGTAATAACTGGCTAGTCCTAAAGATTTCACATGTCTCTTTGTGGTGGGAGTGGGGCTGTTAGCAACTGCTTTCACTTTGCTCAATTCAGGTTTCACAGTCCCATGACTGACGATAAACCCCAAGTATCTGGTCTCTGTTTTTGCAATAGCACACTTTGAGGGGTTAATAGTTAGCCCTGCATCCTTGATGGTCTGAATAATGGTGCTAAAATGGACCAAGTGTATGTGCCATTCAGGACTGAAAATGACGACATCATTCAAATAGTATGCACTATACTGGGCATGGGGTCTAAGTATGTGGTCCATGTACAGTGGTGTGAAAAAGTATTTGCCCCCTTCCTGATTTTCTCTATTATTGCATATTTGTCACACTGGATGTTTTCAGGTCTTTAGAGAAAATGTAATATTAGATAAAAGGAACCTGAGTGAACAAATAACACTTTTTTTTTTTTTACTTTCACTTATTTAATGAAAAAAAGTTAACCAACACCAACTGGCACTGTGTGAAAAAGTAATTGCCCCCTTACACTTAATAACTGGTTATGCCACATTTAGCTGCAATGACTGCAACTCAAACACTTCCTATAATTCAATATCAGTCTTTCACATCGCTGTGGAGAATTTTAACCCACTCTTCCTCGCAGAACTGCTTTAATTGGTAACATTTGGTAGGTTTTCGAGCATGAACTGCTCGTTCAGGTCCTGCCACAGCATCTCTATTGGGTTTAAGTCTGGACTTTGACTAGGCCACTCCAAAACTTTAATTTTACTTCTTTTTAGCCATTCTGATGTGGACTTGCTTTTGTGTTTTGGATCATTGTCTTGCTGCATGACCAACTACGCTTCAGCTTCAGCTGACGGAAGGATGACTGGACATTCTCCTTAAGAATTTTCTGGTACAGAGCAGAATTCATGGTTCCTTTAATTATGGCAAGTCATCCAGGTCCTTAGGCAGCAAGCATCCCCACACCATCACACTACCACCACCATGTTTAACTGTTGGTATGGTGTTCTTACTGTGGAATGCTGTGTTTACTTTACGCGAGACATTATGGGATCCATGTTGTCCAAAAGTTCCACTTTTGACTCATCTGTCCATAGAACATTTTCCCAAAAAAGGCTTGGGATCATCCAGGTGCTTCTTGGCAAATGAGAGATGAGTATTTATGTTCTTCTTGGTTAGCAGTGGTTTCCGCTTTGCTACTCCTCACATGAAGCCTATTTTTGCCCAGTCTCTTCTGATTGTGGAGTCATGAACACTGACCTAGCTGAGGCAAGAGAAGCCTGCAGTTCTTTGGATGTTGTTTTAGGATCCTTTGAGACTTCTTGGATGATTTTACACTGTGCCCTTGGAGTAAGTTTGGCAGGCCACACTCCTGGAAGGTTCACTACTGTTCCAAGTGTTCTCCATTTGGAGATTATGGCTCTCACTGTGGTTCGATGGAGTCCCAGAGCCTTAGAAATAGCTTTGTAACCCTTTCCAGACTGATAGAGGGCAACAAATTTTTTCTGATCTTTCAGGAACTTCCTTTGATCATGGCATAATGTGCTTGTTGAATCTTTGTGCTGGCAACGTGACTTGATGGTAAGGGCCAAAATAAGTGAGGTTTATATTGAGCAGGGCTGGCTGTAATCAAGCCTGGCTGTGTTCAATCAGCTGACTCTAATTATCCTTTTAATTGGGTTGATTTAACTAGGGGCAATTACTTTTTCACACAGTGCCAGTTGGTGTTGGTTAACTTTTTTCATTAAATAAATGAAATAAGTAAAAAAAAAAAGTGTTATTTGTTCACTCAGGTTCCCTTTATCTAATATTATATTTTGTCTAAAGACCTGAAAACATCCAGTATGACAAATATGCAATAATAGAGAAAATCAGGAAGGGGGCAAATACTTTTTTACGCCACTGTAATGCTGGAAAGTGGCAGGTGCATCGTGGAGGTCAAATGGCAATGTTGTAAATTGATATAGGCCTATAGGTGTACTGAATGCTGTCTGCTTCTGTGCACGATGAACCAAGGGAATTTGCCAATATCCCTTGGTCAAGTCTAGTGTGCTGATGTAATGTGCAGTGCTTATTTTGTCTAATAGGTCATCAATTCTGGGCATGGGGTATCTGTCAAAATCAGAAATGGCATTTACTTTCCAGAAATCTAAATGCAGGTGTAGTCCAGCTTCTTTTTTATTTACCACTACTAACAGGGAGGACCATGTGCTTCTAGAAGAAAAATCACCCCTAACTGCTCCATTTTTCTCATTTCATTGGTCACCTCCTTTCTCAGCTTTTCAGGCAGTCTATAAGGCTTTTGATGTATGGGCCTACTTTGGGTAACCCTTATGTCATGAGATACTCCCTTGGGTCTCCCTAGGGTTTTGGTAACTGTCTCCCTGTAATAATGTAATAGCTGATCAACTTCTACTCTTTGGTCCGGATCTAATTCAGGATTGATCTGTATGACACTGTCTTCGGTGGGAGATTCTAGTCTCTCATAGGCTACATCCAACTCTGTCATACTTTGCTCAGGTTGTATAAACAGAGCTTGGGGAGGATGTTTGTTTAACCAGTTTCTAAGGAGGTTAGCGTAATATACCCTCTTGGTAGGTCTATGCCCAGGCATTTCAATCTCAAAATTGACACTCCCTGTCTGCCTGACAACATCATAGGGCCCTTGCCATCTCATTGACAATTTGTTCTGGTGGACATTAATAATAACAATACTTTTTCACCAGGCATAAAACATTTTCCTTTTACCCAAACATTGTATGCTTCCTACTGCCCCTGTTGTTTCTGGGTCACATTCATGTGGGCCACTGTTATATATTTTACTAGTCTCTCTCTCAAAGAGGACATGTAGTCTAAGATACTACTGTACCCCACATTTTGACCTTCCTCCCAGTGTTCTTTCACCACATCCAATGGACCCTGGGATTCCTTCCATACAGCAGCGTGAAAGGGGGAAATCCAATAGTGGCTTTGGGCACCTCCCTATAGGCGAACAGGAGGTAAGGGAGATATTTGTCCCAGTCTCTGCCTTCCTACTGGACATACTTTTGTAGCATTTTTTCATTGTTTTATTAAAACGCTCG